>JANUWF010002550.1:0-2422500 GCA_026120185.1 Voacanga thouarsii
TCACCAAGATACTTGACTGACTTTGTGACGGAGTTGCAAAGAGTCTAAGTACTGCAGATGTATTATCTTGCATTTGTGACAAAGGAAGATCATAAAAAACAAAATGCATGAACCACTGAAATAAAAATGAGACAAGAGATGTATAGTGGTTCGACAACACGATCTATGTCCACTAATTAAAGCCCACACTTGATTTTCAACCCTATTTCATTAACCCTCACTTAATGAAATAGTTATATATAAGAGTAGGTCACACACTAGGTTTTACACAACCTCCTCGTCATATCAGGCTCACCCCATGTTTTTACACTCACAACCTTACCATACACGTCAAGGCTCACTCCCATGTTTAAATTTACAACTTACACATACAAGGCTCACCTCCCTATGTTTTACACCACACCTTGAATAACTTACAAACAACAAGGATCACCTCTATGGTTTACCACAATGGCAAAGTATATAAAAAATCATAACAGATGCTCATACTGGCGTAGCACTCTATATAGCCACAAAATACTTTTTATCTTATTACACAACTCACTTGAGTTTAAGATAAAGGAGATTTTTTAGTAATAGTGTTTCTAAGATATCGTTCTCAAAATTCCATTGAATTGAGCTCTAAGGGTTATTTATAGAGCTGTATGGAGTGTTAACGAACATAGCCGGCTATAGTTCTTCGTTTAAATAACTGACTCCAAGATTTATCCAAAGTTGCCAAATGGCATATCCGCGACATGCTAACTGCTTATGTGATTTCGATGAATCTTCGGGATTCAAATCGCACTATCTAAATTCTCACATCATCTCTTTCGCTTCAAGGTAAGTCAAATGAATTAAAGATAAGAGTTACCATAGGAAAATAATATAATTTAATGAACATCATTCTTCATAAAAAGTGCCTCGATGTATACTTATACTGATTTTCATTTGATCTTCCAATCTTATACGGCTGAAATGATTAACAATTCTCTTATCCCAAGACTTTGTGAAGAACAGCGTCAATCATGTTCTATCACAATAAATTGACATGCTGTCTATATCCATGTTTGTCATAAATCAAAACATTAAAAAGCTCAGCAGCTATCATCTCCCTCTTGAAAGGATGACAGTCATTTAATAATATTTGGATATGCAGATAGAAATAACACGATGAGCAAAAAGTAAATAATTGAAACAAGTTCCGTTGTTGAGCAGGTTACAAAATTTCATGAAAATTGCATAAACTGTTATGAGCTGCATAAATTACTTTTGGCATGAACAATTATGCACACAGAATTCTGAATGATGATTGGACCTTTGAAAAAAAAAATTATATGATAAATTTTTATGGTGCATCGACTCAGGAGGAGTTTTGGACTCAGAAACTTCATTTCCAAAGAAAATACTCTTATAAGCAGCTTTTGAAAAATGTTTTGGACATCCAAAAGCCCCATCAAAAAATATTCTGAAAACACACATTCATCCAAAACTATTTTGGATACACTTTCTGGATGAATAAATCGTTACTTCTTCTATTTCCTCTTATGTTCGAAATTTTCACATACACATATATTTACAGGAAATATTTTAGCATTTTAGCTAAAGAAGTTGTCAGAAACGCAAGAGCCATAGTTTACAAGAATTTATATGAAAAGTTAGATACCAAAGACGGAGAGAAGAATACATATAGACTGGCGCGTTACAAGGAGAAGAAGACGAGGGATATAGGTGTAGTGAAATGTGTAAAGGATGAAAACCACAATGTTTTGGTTAAGGATGAAGAAATAAAGGAGAGATGGAGATCATATTTTGATAAGTTATTCAATGGGAGTCAAGTCCAAGTTCCGAGTGTAGGTAGCCTGGCGCTTTCGAACGAAGAGGTTAACCGTGCATGGATTCGTCGTATTCAGAAGCATGAAGTCCGTGATGCCCTTAAAAGGATGAGTCCAAAAAAAGCTGTAGGACCGGATGGTATACCGATCGAGGTTTGGAAGTGTTTAGGAGATATAGGTATTACGTGGCTGACAAGTCTATTCAACAAGATATATAAAGTTAATAAGATGCCTACATAGTGGAGGAAGAGTACTTTGATTCCTCTGTACAAGAATAAAGGAGATGTCCAGGATTGTGCCAATTACCACGGGATTAAACTCATGAGTTATACTATGAAGCTTTAGGAGAGAGTGATTGAATAGAGATTACGGGGCATTATACAAATTTCAGATAATTAGTTTGATTTTATGCCTAGGCGTTCCACTACAGAGGCAATGCATTTATTACGGCAGATGATTGAATATCATAGGGAAAGAAAGAAAGATTTACATATGGTATTTATTGACTTGGAAAAAGCCTATGACAGGGTTCTTAGAGAAGTAGTTTGGTGGGTGCTGGCCAAGAAAGGTGTATCAATAAAGTATATATTACTCTCATTAAAGATATGTATGAAGGAGCATGTATAAGTGTAAGGACTGGCGCCGGAGTGACTGCAGAATTCCCTATTAATATCGGGGTGCATCAAGGATTAGCGCTTAGTCCTTTCCTCTTTACAGCCGTTATGGATAAGTTGACCTGCACTATACAGGAGGCTGTGCCATGGTGTATGTTGTTTGCGGATGATATTGTATTAATTGATGAGACTAGAGCCGGTGTAAATGCTAAATTGGAGTTATGGCGGTAGACATTCGAATCCAAGGGTTTTAGAATTAGTAGGAGTAAAACAGAGTATATGGGATGCGAGTTTAGTGGTAGCAGAAACATAGCCCAGAGTGTAACTTTGGAAGGTAGTGATATACCGTTAGCTGATTGTTTTCGCTATCTAGGATCTATTATTCAGAAAGACGGAGAGCTTGATAGCGACGTTGTACATCGAGTTAAGGCGGGTTGGTTGAAATGGAGGAGTGCGACTGGTATTTTTTGTGATCGTAATGCACCGTTGAATTTAAAGGGAAAGTTTTACAAGGCAGTCGTAAACCTGCTTTGTTATATGGTACGAAATGTTGGGCAGCTAAAAGGTGTCATATTCAAAAAATGAAAGTAGCTGAGATGCGTATATTACGGTGGATGTGTGGATATACTAGGAAGGATAGCGTTAGAAATGAGATCATTAGGGAAAAGGTGGGTATGGCATCTATTGAGGAAAAGATGAGAGAAAGTCGTCTGCGTTGGTTTGGACATGTTTAGAGAAGATCGAGGGATGCTCCTGTTAGGGCGATGGAGAGAGTGAGGCAAGATAGGTTAGACAGAGGTAGAGGTAGAGGTAGGCCTAAAATGACATGAATAGAGGTAATTAAGAGAGATATGTCTTTGTTAGATTTGGATGAAAGTATGACGTTCGATAGAAGAAAGTGGCGAGAAATGATTCATGTGGATGACCACACATTGCCTGACGTTGGTTCATGTAGCCGACCCCAAGTTACTTGGGATTAAGGCTTAGTTTGTTGTTTATCTCTATCAAACTATTCTGAATATTTATATAGAGATATTACATGCCTTAAGATTATTGAAATATGTTTACTTATAAGATCTCTATGAGACTTGTTTCAATTATTTGCACTTTTTGCTCATCATGTTATTTCTATCTACATATCAAATGTGTCATGTTTGTCATCACTCAAAAAGGGGGAGATTGTTAGCCCTGAGGGCTTTTTTTTATGTTTTGATTTATGACAAACATGGATATAGACTAACATGTCAATTTATTGTGATAGGACATGATTGACCTTTGTTCTTCTAAAGTCTTCAGATAAGAATTGTTGGCGACTCCTTCATCACTGATTTCAAGATTGGAAGATCAAATGGAAAATCAAGTATAAGGAGTTATACATCAAGAAGACTTTTTATGAAGAATATTAGACTAGGAAATGTTCATTAAGGTATATTTATTATTTTCCTATGTGCTCTTATCTTTTAATTCATTTGACTTTACCTTGAAGCTTGAAAGGAGATGATTTTCAAAGTTTTTAAAATTCGCAGAATTTTAGATAGTACAGTTTGAATCCAAAAGGTTCATCCAAAATCCTGTAAACCGAGTTGAAAATTGTATGTCACGGATGTGCCATTTTGAACTTAACTTTTGGATGCATCTTCGTCCAAAACTCGGATGAGTTTAAACAGAAAAATTTATAGCCATTTTTTTATGATCGTTAGCACTCCACTTTTTGGCTCTATAAATAGCCCTTAAATCAAGATTACAAGTAAGATTTTTGAAACATTCATCTTAGAAACACTATTACTCAATATTTTTAAAAAAAAATCTCCTTTTATCTTAAGCTTCAAAGTGAGTTAATTGTGTATTAAAGATAAAAGTATTTTGTGGCTTGTATCCGAGAGAATATCTGCTCAAGTAAGTGAGCTTATCTCTGTTCTATTGATTTTTATATACTCTATTTGTGAGTGCAAAGTTGTGTGGTAAAACTCATAGGGGTGATCCTTGTTGTTTGTAAGTTCAAGGTTGTGGTGTAAAACCCATAGGGGTGAGCCTTGTTGTGTGTAAGTTCAAGATTGTGGTGTAAAACCCATAAGGGTGAGCCTTGTTTTGTGTATGGTCAAGGTTGTGGTGTAAAACCCATAGGGGTGAGCCTTGATGTATTTGAGAGGTTGTGTAAAACCTAGTGTGGTGAACCTCTCTTGTATATGGCTATTTCATTAAGTGAGGTTAATGAAATAGGGTTGAAAATCCTTAAGTGTGAGGCTTGAGGTAGTGGACATAGATCATTGTTGATCGAACCACTATACATCTCTTGTCTCATTTTATTTCAGTGGTTCATGCATTTTGTTTTTATGATCTTTCACTGTCTAAATCTGAATATACATCTACGAGTACTTAGATAGCTTTCTATGCATCTATAAAGTCAGTCCAAGTATCTTGGTGATCATCCTTGTTCAGCATTTTAGACAATCGAGAAAAGTTATTTTTGCTTGCCAAAAACCTTATTCACCCCCCCCCCCCTCTAAGGTTTTTCATTAGTTGATTAGAATCAACACAATACAAGCTCTGATACCACTTGATATGATCTTGTAAAGCACCATAATGTGAAAGTACAATGTGGATCGTGAAAGTAAAATGTGGAACATGATAAGGGCCAAGTACGAGTGGAAAAGAATATGATAGCTATGAAGGCGACCTTGGGAAAAGTGATCAAGAATGTGAGAACTTGAGTCGTATGGATGATTGTAGTAGGGGGAGTGAATATAATAGAGAATCTTATTCGAGTGGGAAAGGATATGGTAGTTTTGAGGAGCAAAATTGTGAATATGAAGAAAAAGGACATAGGAGTGAGCAGTATTGAAATGAGGAAGTTTATGTGGGAGGAGCATAAAAAATAACAAAGCATGGGGTGCAAAAGAACTCAAGGGAGCATGAATGCAAACTGTGTCGGAGTTTTGAGCACACTTCCTCTTATTGTCCAAAAAGAGATGAACAAATAGGGAGGAATCTAGTGCATAAGACACCGGAAGAAGGGGTGCATTGGAAGAAAAGCTATAATTGTTACAATAGTAGAAGTGATGGCCATTATTACTATAGGTTCCCAAGTTTGCCATAAAAACTAAAGGAGAAGGAATAGTTGCAAGGAAAATGGGGAGAATCTCAAGGCTCTACAATCATGGTGCAACAAAGGAGTAGAAAATATTGACTTGGGAGATTTATTGTAGTAAAAGGCACAGAAAGGTTGATTGTCCAAATAAAATAAAATAGGATTTATGAGGTACACAATTATGAAGGAGAGAGATAAATTGAGAAGCAAAAAACTAGTCTTGAGACCAAAGTAGACATGAAAAATGTTGTAGATGTTGAGGAGACAAAAAAGGCAAGAAGTGAAGAAACATTTGAGAGGGTTGATCAAAAGGTGATAATGAGAGTAGAAGAAGATGTTGAGCTTAGTGATGACGAAGGAGATGGAGTGGATCATTTGAGTCCAACAAATGGGGTGATTAAGGAGTTCTACAATATGTTATTCTTTCTAGATGAAGAGTCACATCTATTAGAAGTGTTAGAGGAGGATGAGGAAGAAAAAATTGAGTAAAAAAGTATGGAATTTGTTAAAGAGCCAAAGAATTCAAGGAATGAGGTAGAGGGGGAGCAAATGTGTGCTATGGATGAAGGTTTCCAAAGTGCTTCAAGTACTTATGAAGTGGGAGAATGCTCACATCCACAAGAAGATAAAAAGAGGAGTTGGCTAGAGATGGTGCAAAAGCAAAAAAAAAAAAAAAAAAGAGTGGAACTAGCAAGAATGAAGCATCTAGTTCAACTTCACAAAATGACACCAAATCTAGTAGAGGAAATAGAGTGGATGGAAGAGATGGGGATATTCTTGAGAAACCATGTGCATTGATTGATGTAGCAATGGAAGTTGAAAATGGTTGTGAGGGAGTGGAAGAATGAGAAAATTCGCAAAGAAAGGAAATATTTTTTTCAAGGTTTCTAATCAAGAAAAAACTATGTAGTGTCTTCAATGATGGAGGGAGTTGTAAAAATGTTATTAGTGCTACATTGGTAGAGGAGTTAGGAATAGAAACCTTGAAACACCCTAGACTTTACAAGTTACAATGGTTGAACAATTGTGGAGAGGTAAAGGTGAACAAACAAGCCAAGGTTTACATTGATATATGGAAGTATAAGGATGAAGTGATTTGTGATGTATTTCCCATGCATGTAAGGCATATTTTGTTGGGAAGACCTTGGATGTTTGATAGAGATTTGGTCCATGAAGGGAAGAGGAATACTTATTTTTTGAGGAAAGATGGAGAGAAAATCACTCTATTTCCCTTATCCCCTAATGAGGTTTTGAGAGATCAAAATATCTTAAGGGAAAAGGAAAAGGAAAGAAGAGAAGGAAAGGCGAGGAAAAAGAAGATGAGTGAGAAAGAAAATAAGGAGAAAAAAGGAGATAAGAGGGAAGAACAAAAGAAGGGGGAATAAGAGGTTGAGGTAAGAGAAGAAAGAGAGATAAAAATTGAAGAAATGAAGGAAGACGAGATTGAAAGGATAGTGACCACCAGAGTTATAGAGAAAAAGAAAAGAGAAGCAAACAAGAAGACAAAAAAAGAAAAGAGAGTGGTGGTAAATTGAGAGAAAAAAATGTGGGTAGTGAAAAGAGGAAGTATAGAGAATAATGAGATACAAAGCAATGGCATTTTTCTTCTTCTACTCTCATTATATTCCCCATAACTACTCTCACCATAGCATGATTTCTCATAATTGTCATACCCTTCCCTTTTACTCTAACTAGCCATTGTGAATTTCCTTTCAAGAGAAGTAACAACAAAAATTTAAGTAGATAACATAAGAAAAATTCCTCACTTCACTCCCTCACATGTTTACACTCAATTTTTAGTGATCACACTCTTCACTCATGTTTACACTCTTTTTGGCTTTTATCACAATGTGCTCCCCCTCTTACCTTTTTCAAACTCTCAATTACACACTCAAGTTCCTCCTAACTCTTTCACACTTCAAATGATTTAGTTCTACTAGTCAACTAAATTCAAAAGAATAAGAAAGAAATGTGTCTTAAAGGTAATTTATCAAACACTTGGTGTGTCTCGTAGCTTAGTTTTGTATGGCAAATTTCACTTAGTTTTGGCCCCATATTAACAAATTTTTACACTAAATGACTCTTCAAACATCAATATACAATATAGGGTCAAATTAGCAACATTTCCATAGCATAAATTCAAGTTTTTGACTTCCAACAATAACAATAGAAAAAGTGACGAAAATTTAAAAATCAATAGACTTTGAAGAAGATTGTACCTTAGCCCAAAGAAAGTTGGTTGATTAGAATCAACAAAATACAAGCTCTGATACCACTTGATATGATCTTGGGAACCACCAAACTTGTGAATTAAACTTAAGAACAAGAAACCTACCAAACCTACGCATAAGAACAATAAAATACTAAGAAAGTAATACTCTTGTGATAATATGAATCTAGCCTACTTTAAAGACACCTTAACACCCTAATTTATCAAAGATTAGAACACCAAGGATAGGAATTTGAAAGCACCTAACTCAATCCTATCAAAATCTTGAGATAAGAACAAAGGTTAGACTAATTCTTTTGATTTAATCTTGATGTTTAATGGAATCACCCATGAGGGTTACCCTCATGAACTCTCTCTAGAGAGAAATTTTGAATTCTTCTTCTAAAAATACCGAAGTTTTTTTTTTTTACATAGTCATAATAGGGTATTTTTAGTCCCTTAACATAACCTAATACAAAGCATTATAGAAGGATGTTCTATTCCTGAACTAAACACTTTTAAATATTACAAAATGATCCTAAAATAGCCACAAAAAAACAGGGGTTCGGGTTCCAGATGATAGAACGCGCTGGGTACGTCTCCTAGGGGTGGCGTCGGGTCCAATCTGGAGGAACAGTTCTCGTGCACAAAAGTCGAAACAATAAAAATGGGACTTAGCCAATCAACACCGCCAGGTCCAATCTGCTGGAACAGTGCGTGCACCAAAAAATTGAGAAATTTTGCAGATCATAGTCGACACTGGGTCAATCGATCTGGGCCTGTGCTGGGTCAGCTCTTGGCATTCCAATTGCTGCTCATTTGACCTTTGTTCCTTCCATTCATTTTCTATGCATTCCCTTGATCTTCCAAATAGTTTTGAAGCCAAGATTTTTTCCATTTGAAGCTCATTGGGTCACATTCCTTCATTTCCTTGTTTGCCCTTTAATTATTGTTCATTTGTTTGCTTGACCTTCCACAAGGATTGCTGCCTTCTTTGTACTCCTTTTGGCCTTCCTTTCTTTATCCACTCATTTTTTATTCTCTTGGCACTTGGTTTGTCAGATTAGTTGGCCTTAAAATCCTATTGAAACCTCTTGAAAATAGATCTTACCCAAGGTGTCATGAGTTGTGGTTTGGATTTCTCTTTGTCTTTTTTTGAGTGGCCTTCGTACTTGGGGCAATTCCTATTAGTAAGGTATAGACACGGGTTACCTGACAAATAAAATATTGTTCTTAACTGGATTGTGAATGGTAATTTTGTCATGAAAAGGTTATTATGTTATGAATTTCTGGTGGGGAATGGCTTACCTTTAGCCAGTGAGTAGTCCTCTCACTTCATAATATAAGTGTATTTCGAATACGAAGAACTAGACCTATAGTTGTTGTTTTTAAAAGTACTATATGGTAAAAACCCAGACTACTACTATTACAGCGTGGACTTATACCTTACAGCTTGAGTATGGGTTGGTGGTCTGGCGAAGCTAAAAATATATGCTTTAATATGCTATAGTTAAGGTTCTATCATAGGGCCAATATACGTGTATGTTGGGTATTTGTGGCTAGTTAGTTAAGACAAACTCGTAAAAGATAGCTTCTGTACTATATTGCCTCTTGTGACTGTTCGAATGATCTAATAATTCAAGGCCCTATGGAATATGACTTGGATGTTTGCTTTAGGATAGCTCCCTTGGAAAGTGAAAACATTTTAGGAAGTTGTGGATCATTGGACTATAGGTCTACTAATGGTAGATGTCATTTAGAGAGGTGTTAGTATACTCTTCCTCTCTGAATGTACAATGTTACGTAGAGGGGTATATTTGTCATAACACCTGTAGATCAGAGACTTTGCTATATGCAACATTGTCCTTGGGGTCAATATTTTCTTATATTGGTATTATAAAATATTTAAAATATAAAATACAACTATTTATATAACAAGGGTATTTTGATCATTTTAGTAGCTAAGTTGATATGTCTTTTTGGTCCCCGAAATAGCCCATACACCCTGTTAGATTTGGGTTAAGGAATTGGCCTTGGTTATGATGGGTTTTTATTTTATTTAAGTAGTCTAGTTCTTTTATTAGACTAGAATAAAATAAAAGGTCTAATATAGAGTAAATAAAATTTTAGTTTAGCTGGTTAATTAATTATTCAGGACCTAGGCTTGGATTGAATAACTAAAAGTAACCTAGGCCTAAACTAATAGGAAAAAGGTTTGAGAAATTATGGTAGATCATCTGGGTTGAATGAATTTTTTATTTATAGGTTTTTTACTGGTCCAAGAATAAATAAATAATTTAAAGTTAAACCCGATAGGTTAGACTACGGTCCAGCAGTAAACCCAAGCCCAGTTAGGCTAGGGTTGCCGGCTAAGTAGTCACGTGATTGCATGGCTGAGTTTTACGCATATTCTATAAGGATTTTGTAATCCCAGAAAAATAGGACATATGCGAAGGAAAAGGCCTGGAACTGTGGATATACTCTATGAGTTGTTTTAGTTCTGATTAGAACATATACAGAGTTTTTATCTTTTTCTTTTCTTTGATTATTATTCTCTCTAGCTAGTATCCATCCTTGGGTTCTCTATATACACTTTAGAAAACAGAAACAGAGTGACAGTTTTTCTTTTTGATACTACTTGTTAGCAGACTATCAAGAAAAACATGACTATTTTCTTATTCATTTTCTTATTCCTTTGGTTTTCACCGACTAATCAGGCGATGGTCATATTCTAGATATACTCTAAGCTTGGCATGAATAAGACAAAGCCGAAAGGTCACTGGGCATTAACCTCGAGGTTTCAACAAGTTAGCCAAAGAAAAGTCGTGCCATCCAGATGTCTAGCAATGTGCCTAAGCAATCAGTTAAAAGAAAACGTAAAGGTATAAATTTCTTCCGCTACTGCATTTTCATTGCTTTTGTATGTCTGTTTGTCTTGTTAAACCTTCAATATAAAGGTGTGTTTTTTGTCATTACACTTGTAGGTTGAGGATATCGCACTTACAATGTTATTCTTAGGGTCAATATTTTCATGTGGTGATAAATAGAATATTTAAAATGCTAAAATATGGCTATTTGTTAGTAAGGATATTTTGGTCATTTTAGTAGTCAAGAATAATATATCTTTTGGTCCCCAGAGTAGTTCAAGTAATCATAGTAAATTTATTTACTATATGGGCTTATTGGGTGAATTAGTAATGGAAGAGTTGTGCTAGGAGTCCAATTAATTATTTATTTGGGCTAGAATAATTTATTAGACTAATTTAATTAAATTAGTTTATTGATTAATTATTTTGGGTAAATTTATATTAGGCTGAAGTGGATTAATTAATTAATAAGGGAGCTAGTTAATTAGTCTTGGCCTAATTAAGAAAAACCCTTCCACAATAGGGTTGTGAGTGATGGCTTTTGCTTTTGTTTTTTTTTTTTATTTTTTTGTTTTTTTGTTTTTTTGTTTTTTTGTTTTGTTTTTGTTTTTTTTGGAAACAAAGGATAGCAGTCACAAGTAAAAGGGAAAAGGAAAAAGAAAGAAAAAGGGAAAAAGGAAACAGGAAAAGTTAGTGGCGGTGAAAACCAATTCACAGTACAAGATGTGAATTGGTTTCACTTATGTGATATATATATTAGGTGGTTCGAGAATACTTTAGAAGATTGAAAGTTATTTGGGTGTATGTGTTTGATGCAAATGAATCGATGTTTGGTCGGTATTCTTGCGGAACAAGTAGTCGTGACAAACCAAAACATTCCGTTAAATCTAAATCCTCTAATTACTCAATCTAAACGGCCAAAAAGTAAGTATTTCAAGACTTTGGCTCGAAAAAAATTTTTAATTTGTATACTTCCGCAGCGTTTTTATTTTCCCACGCTCCTTTCAAAAATTATGATAGAGATCATGATATGAGATTCTTGCCACATGAGATTATGTTTGTGCTTAAATTATCCCTAATCATAGAATTAATAAGAGAGGAAGTCATTAATACATAAAGACTAGCACATATTGTATCCCTTGATTAGCTCAAGCGGTGGTTATCATATCCGTGAGTATTAAGATACTCAGGATTAACATGTAGTTGTTTGTTATTCAAACAAGTTCATAGGATGACCTACCTATAGATAATCACATGAATAACAATTTAATACGAGTGATAGAATCTTATTATAGCAAATGTGTAAGTATCTTTAGACTTGAGATCTCTAAGATACTTTGTTTACTGAGCATTGTACTTGGATTCCAATCTCTGAAGTCCCTATTAGACTGCCTATGGAATGGATATTAGATACAATGTGAAGTAAATGAAAGTAGTTGAGAGGGTTAATAAAGGATTTACCACTCCTAATAGTAGGAGATTATATCTCAAGGCCAGTTGTAGAAATCATTACTCGAGAGGTCCTTGGCCAAGATGACTTTGTGTTGGAAATAGTTTCAATTAATGCACATGTTGAGTAATGGATTCCGAGAACAAATACTAAAATATTTGGGCCAAAATTAAATAATATTCTGGAGGGAGTTGACATTAATTCTATACTCTAAGCCAAATGAGATATTTATGGTGAAATGAGTTTATTATACTGATGTTTTGGTAATAAAAGGTCGATGTCAATCCACTTTACTTCATGGACTTTTAGGTAGTCATGATGTATTATTAGATGCCACTTATGATCTACTAAATATGAATTTATTAAATAGAGAATTAATAAATTAATTCTAATTAGAATTAATACTGTAATTCTAATTATTAAGGATTATTAATATTAAAGATGTTTAGAATTAATTCGTATTTCACTACCAATAGACTAGAAAATCTAATAGGTCGCACACAATAGAGATTAAGTAATCGGGATGTTATTTGATAACAATAGAGGGTTTAATTGTTAATATAAGAAGTTGTTGTGGTTGTATTATAATTGCTTTTAGTTTGTGGGCCAAATTGTAAAAGGAGCATTTCATAGCTCCAATTGCAATTAAGGAATAATTTTCCTTAAGGTTTTGGAAAACAACATGCACACATGGTTTTCTTCATATACGAAAGCCTTCATTTTTTCCAAATAGTTTTGGCCGCCACACACAACATATATAAAAAGAAGGAAATTGTTTTCCTTTCAAAAAGAATTTTCTTTTCTTTCAAATTAAAACCCTAGCCGCCTATGCTTCTTTGCTGGCATAAGGACACGGTGATCTTGAAAGGTTTCCTCGTGTGGATTGTTGGAGATGATTCTATACTTTAATCGTAGTGGCTTGATCGAACCAAGGCAAAAAATTTCGAATTATAAAGGCACCAAGAAAGGTAATCTTCTTTTTTTTTTTATCCGTTCTTCACATATAAGCCATCAATCCATCACGTGGTTTCACATTTTTCTTCAGTTGTTTTCATATCTTTACATGCATGAGTGATATAGCATAAATTTACATATATTTTCTAAGTTATTTGAGGATATTTTGTGATACTTTTCATACAATAACTAGTCATATTCCTTCCTATTTGATATTTCACTTATAGAAATGTTTTTCTATGATTTTATTTGAAAATAGGTGAGTTTAGAGTAAAATTGAGGAAGTCCAGTGGAGACCTAGTGCCAGCCCAAGAAAACTGACCTGGTGTAGGTCCAAGGCTGGACAAACAAAACAAAACAGTGAAAACCAAAATTGGACCAAAAAATAAATGCAAGCCTTGGGAGGATCGTAGTGATCTGCCAAAGGATTCAACAAAGAGAAGCCATGGCTCAGCAAGAAGAAGAAGAAAGGAAAAGAGCTCAATAGCTCGGCGGCTTGGCTAGCCACGGCTGGCAGAAGAAAGAAAGAACAAATGGCTCGTCAGCTTGCATCGGCTTGGGCGAGTCGATTTCAAGAAGAAAAAAGGCGGCTTAGTGGTTTTGGCTCGGTTCTCCACAGCTTCAGGAAGAAAGAGTGAAATGGCTTGAAGTCTTCAGTGGTGTCTTCACTTCAAGACACATGGCTTGGATTGATTAAGTCTTCGGTTCAATGAATTTAAGGCAGCGGACTTGGAACACAATATCAAAGCCTAATAGGAAACTACACCTTTGGTATTTTGGATTTTTAGGAAGCCTTTGTGCCTATAAATAACGGCCAATCACAGCGCAAAAGTGTGTGCACACATGGAGAGTCAGACGAATATTTAGATTGCACCCACGTAATATTTTCTCTATAGAAAATTTTCATTCAAGGAGCATTGATTTAGGAGGAGTTTCCATTGGAAGTTGAAGGGCTTGTCTATGAGTACCTATTTCTTTCCTTTGTTTTCTTTTTCTTGAACAGTGATGAGTTTAATTCTTTAATTGTATTTGGATGTTATTTTGGGATTCATGATTTTTTAGCTAATTTAGTCTTTTGATCAATTAATTATTTTTCTTGGGATTTGATTACTTATTTTTATTAAGGAATTGATTGATTGATTCTTCTTGTTAACTTGCCTGAAAGAGGTTGATAATGGTTTTAATTTAATTAATTTCATATTTGTTATCTCTTAACTTTCTTGAAAAAATGGATAGTTATCAAGAACTTTGGTAATCAAAGATTAGTTGGCGATTGCTAGAATATAGATTCATTAACTAATTTCATACTTTAAATCACCTAGAATATAGGGATTTATATGAGAATTCACTTAAATGCATCTTTTGGATAAATTAGTTGAGATAAAATATATTCACTAATTTAACTAGGAGATAGTGATTTCATGGATTGCAAACAAAGTGGGTCTATTTTATCTCCTTCATGATATCAAGATGACAATTAATTGTATTATATATTAAGTAATTCATTATCATGTCTTCGAGAATATTTGTCTAAATTACATATTCTATCATCCTTGAGTTGTATATGTTTTTTCTTTAATCCTTTTTGTTCTCTTATCACTTTATTGGATAGGTTAAACAATGAATGAGTGGTAACTAATGGTAGTTGTTCCTTGAGAATCGATACTCGTTAATTCCCTAAACTATACTTGCGATGAGTATTCTTGCTCATATGTATAATTTAGGGATTGATGTTTTAATTAAAACATGGCTAAGGATATATTTAAATTGTATGATTTTTCTACACCAAAAATCTACGCATCAATTTTTTGGTACTGTTGCCGGGGAACAATATCATGAAAGCTTTGATTTCATTGATTTAGCCCTGTGAATATGTAAATAGGTTGATACATGTTAATAATTCCTAACTTGTTTTTTATTTTTGTATATATTGTATATTACCTATTTAATTTTACTAACTCCATGTTAATGTTAACTAAGTGTATATTAATTGTATTTGACTATTTGATGATTTGTATGTCATAAATTATAAGTCAATACTAACGTCATAAATTTTGAGTCAATACCAACTCCTTTTATTTTCAAATTTGGACTTTCGCTTATGTTACACTAGACTGACACGATATTTTAGATGGACTAAATTTATTTTATTTTATTTTATAATTTATAATTTTAGCATTCTTATTTTACACGTATTGTGCTCATGCATTAACTAAGGATTAGTTTTTATTTTTTATATATTAAATATATATATATATATATATATTTATATTTTGCTTTGGTCGAAACCATCCCCCACCCCATTTTTCTTGCCTTTTCTTCACCTTTTCTTTTTCTATTCTTTTCTTTTTTATTTTTTCTTCATTTCCTCATTCTTCCCAGATTACTATTTTGTCCTTTTCTTCTTTTTATTCCATTTTCTTTTGCTTTTCTGTCTTTTTCTTGTTTTCTCCCCAGGAAGCACCGACCCCCCACGCCTCTCCTTGTATTGTGTTTTATTTATTTTTTTCTTTTTTGTCCTTTTTCTTCTTTGATTTTCCTTTCCCTATTCCTCTAGAATACTACTTTTGTTTCTCTGTTCTTCACCATTTCCTTTCTTCATTTTTCTTCTTTGGTGAATGCTCTGATTCCTCTATGAATTATCCCCCAAAAAATTCAAAATCTGAAAGCTCGCAGGTGTGAGAACACATTGGTGCAAAACTCTCTTCACATTACAGTATATTTTATCCTCTTAAATTTCTTGGCATTTTTTATGTTTATTTTTGAGGAAAAATTTACTAAACTTGGTAGTATATTTGTTAATTTTATTTGGTGGTAGAAAAATGCATAAAATGGGTTGTTAGTCTTGTGCTTGCTTCAAAAGTTATATATGTATTTTTTTTGACATTTTTGCAAATACGAAAATTTTGGATATTAGATGCACAAACTTTTGATATTTTGCTGTGTTGATTAAAGTTGGTGGAATGGTAGTTTGACATTGTGCTTTTGCTATTCAGTTAGACACTGTCAATGGTATTTTGAGCATTTTTTTTCTTGAAGATCAAAATTTTGGAACAAAAAGTTTTTAACTGAGAAGAAAACCATTTGCAAAGTGTGTTTGTTTTAATTTGAGCCAAAATGCCTAACACAAAACAATTTTTCAAACCTCACAAACACACTAAACCATCCTCATCTTTTGACCCATCTTCAGAGCTACCTTCTTTTCATCCAAAGAATTTCACTGATAGAAAATGTGATGAGTGGTATGATGCTAGGGCCTTGAATAGAATCATTGTTGAAAAAACAATCAAGCCTTCCCTTGATCAGTATTTGCATATAACTGAGACATTTGGAAGGATAGGTTGGGGGACAATTTTAGGATTCAGAGTGTGATTTTTGTCTTGCCCTTGTGATGCGTATGATTTGGGTGTATAAAAATCATTTAATTTCAAATCCATCTCTAACCAAATTTTAATTAAAACATCATTTCCCAAATTACACATATGAGCAAGTATACTTATTGCAAGCATAGTATAGAGAATTAACGAGTAACGATCCTCAAGGAACAACTACTATTAGTTACCTTTCATTCATTGTTTAACCTATCAACTAGATTGATAATGAAATCAAAATAAAAATAAAAATAAAAATAATATAAATACAACTCATGGAGAGAAAAACATGTAATTAAAAAGTTATTCTCACATGACATGAATCATTTAACACTTATCACAATCAACCATTGCCATAGCATCACGAAGGAATAAAAATAGAAACCACTTCTTTCCCAATCTATGGAGTCACCATTTCTTGATTAAATTTGCAGATTTTCCAATCAAACTAATATAACCATAGAGATGCATTAAACTCATCCTTCAACAATTATCCCTATACTTTAAGTGATAATGAACATTAAATTACCCAATAACCCTATACTGTAGGAGAAATTAACTAATCTTTGATTGCTTAGGTTCAATTCTCAACCTGCTTTCCCAATCCAATTAAGATATAAATTTAACTTCTTTTCCTAAGTCTATTAGATATAAATTTAATTCCATCTTCCTATCAAATAAAATCAAGTAATAAAATACCAAGAAAAATAATCAATTGACCAAAGAACTAAATTAATTCAAAATCATAAATCCAAGAATAATATCAAAATACAATTAAAGAATTAAACTCATCATTGTTCAAGAAAAAAAAACAAAGGAAAGAGATAAATACTCATAGACAGGACTTTCAATTTCCAATGAAAACTCCTCCAAAATCAATGCTCCTTGAGTGATTTCTCTAGGGAAAATATTAATGGTAGTGCACTCTAAAATATTTGCCTAAGCCTCCACATTGTGCACACTTTTTTTCTAATGTGAATGGACAATATTTATAGGCTTACAAATTTCCTAACAATCCTACTCAAAGAAGAAGTAATTTCATAATCTAAAATGGCTTCCGAATGTAATTAATAAAAGTCACTGACTTTAAATCTTGAATTGAGCCAAAGACTTCTGTTTCCTTTTTCTTCTCCAAGCCGACTATTTTTCTTTAAGCTACCTGAAGCTCGAGCCATTTAAAATGCCAAAGACTCACGAGCCATTTCCCTTTTCCTTTTTCTACGAGCCATGACTAGTCAATGAGCTAATTTCCTTTCTTCTTCCTACCGAGCCACTGAAGACAATTACACTGAGCCACAAAATCGAGCTGATGGTCTTCTTCTTCTCTTTTACTGAAATTGGCTCACCCAAGCTGATCTCTTTTTTTTTTTTTTTTTTTGGTTTTTTGGTGAGCCGTGGCTCATGTTGTTGCATCCTCACAATGCTGGAATACATCCTCCCAAGACTGTGGCTTTTCCTTTTTTTTTTTTTTTTTTGGTTCTCTTTTGTTCAGTGACCATGAACCGCCGAGCTTTTTTTTTTTTTTTCTTTTCTTTATCTTCTTGTTGAGCCATGGCTTCCTTTCTTGAAGCCACCCTTAGACGTAATGCATCCTCCCATTGATTGTACGTGTTGTTTTCTTTTTTGTTTTCCAATTTCCAATTTTGGCTATCTCTATTTCATTTTTTTTCTACCTTATTTTGTTTGCCCAATCTTGGACCGGTGCCAAGTCAGTTTTCTTGGCCTGGTGCCGGGTCTTTACTGGAACTTCTTCAATTTTACGCCAAATTCACCTATTTTAACATAAAATATCAGAAAAACATTTCTATAAGTGAAACATCAAATAGGAAAGAATATGTCTAGTTATTCTATTAAAAGTATCGCAAAATATCCTTAAATAACTAGGAATATATATATAATTTAGGCCCTATCAGATTCCCCCACACATTAATCTTTGCATGTCCCTAAGCAAAGTACTTAAAACAAAGCACACAAAACAAATTAGCTCTTCTCAAATTCATCGATAACAAAGTCATAATTTCTTTTCCAACATTAGATATAAATTTATCATTCATTCAACCCTTAAAAAAAAAACCTTTTAAACTGATGCATTCAATCAAACATATCAAGACTCTCAAAATTAACTTAAACAAGTTTATACTTTAATCTAAGAAAATTATTTTACCTTTCAAGCCAAGACATAGATAACATAAATTATACAAGTCATATTATTCAACCAATTCAAAACTCATAGAATCAAATTTTCACAACCTTATAAGGAAACAGTCAGGTTTTTTTCAATGTTTTTTCAACACTCATTTTTTTAATGACTTAGGGAATTGATAGCTTTAAAAGAGTGGATTCCTCTTCACTAACTGTATTGGCCCTCTTATAGTCATCTATTTTCTTTGCTTTTTGAGCATTGACCTCAAGAGAGTAGAGTTCTTTATTTTTTTTTCTCTTTCCACTAATAGTATTGGTCCCCTTAATCATTGTGTCCAAGTGAGATAAGCATTGTTTTCAAATAGAATAAGCATTATCTTTCAATGAAATAGATAAATCTTTCCATTCAATTTTCTTTTTTCAACTCACCAAAAGAAAATTTCACTCTTTCTTTTCAATCCTCACAATCCTTATTCACAACCCAAAGTTAAACAAATTTAGAAAACTATGAATCAAGAATTAATCAACAAATTTTTTCATATTTCATCACATCATCTATATCTAAACAAGAAGAGTAAAATAAAATTCAAATACCAAAGAATAACCAAGATTAACTTAAATTGGCAAGAAGACTTAACATATTAAACCTAATGCACAAGCTTATTTTATTAAAAATTCAACCATTTGAATGACAAAATCATATCCAAAATGAAAAAGAAAACTATAACCTTATTATAGGCAAAAACAATTGCATCGAACCATTCCATACGAAAAACATTTCCCATAGTCTTAAGAAAGGCCATTTAATTCCCAAAAAGATGCACTTGGGAAAGCATTAAATCCTTTTCTCATACTTAAATTAGACATTGTCCTCAATGACCTAAAATAACACAATAAAGCATAATCAAGGGACCAAAAAGATATAGAGGGAGAAGAGAATAACACTCCCTAAGGCAGATTAGCTCCAAGAAAAGAGAAGTTCTTCTCTAAAAAGTTGAAAGAAGTAATGGCATCAATGTAGGAGAAACCTACAAAAAGAAAAACAAACACACCAAGTAAAAGTATGAAGAGGAATGGAAAGAAAACAAAGAAAAGCACACTAGAAATCAAATAAAAAGAGAAAGTTAAAGCATTTAAGAACTCCCTGAAGTAGAGCCTCCAAAAGGGCCTCCAAATTGTCCTTCAAAAGAACCACCAAATTGACCACCATGACCTCCAAATTGACCACGAGGTCCTCCTTGTCTCGCCTAATAATGTCGCCAATAATCCCCTTGAATACTTGATTGAGCCTTAGATTGCGCAAAATATCATCATGGCGTTGCTAAGTATGCCCAATCCTATCGACCCTTCAATCATGCCTTACCCTCATATTCACTATGTCTACCCTTATTCTATCCATTTCGTACCTTAAATGCTCTAAAGATGTATTGATGTTCGCTAGAATATTATCACTAACACTTTATGCTCACCCAGAATACCTTTGTAATTGGGACGGTTCACTTCTTGCTCAACTGGAAGATCAAGAATGCTAGTTTGGGGAACCTCCCTTGGCTTTAACCATGCAGATGTTGTAGCATTAAACTTATAACCATAATGAGTCAAGACTTGCTCAGTGACTATATTACATGAAGTAGTAGATTCCACGAGTTCATTCTCTATAGAAATATCAAAAGCATTCAAAACCTGTGAAATCACTAGGGGGGAAAGGAAGAATCATTTGTAGAAGCTTTTGGTTCCAATCTAAACTATCGATAAGCAACATTAAAATTCCAAGTCAGTTCAGAAGAGATCATCTTATTGTGTTGGTTAATTGAGCCCTAGTAAAAATTATAGAGGTGCTTTTCACAGATGTTTCGATTTGTTTCAAATGTCCTTTCCTTACTTTTCATTTTGCATAACATTCCTTTATAGGGGCAGGACAAAAGTCGTCTCTTAAACCTAAAATTGGATCCCAACCAATCCTTCCAAACATCTCAGTTATATTCAAAGATCGATCAAGAGAAGGCTTGATTATTTTTCCAATAATGATCCTATTCCAACCCTAGCATCATACCATTCCTCACATTTTTTACCAATGGAATTCTTTGGATGAAAAGAAGGTAGCTGTGAAGATAGTTCAAAAGATGAGGATAGTTTAGTGCGTTTGTGAGGTTTGAAAAATTATTTTATTTTAGGCATTGTGGCTCAAACAAAAACAAACACACGTTGCAAAAAAAAAAAAAAAAAAATCTCAGTGTTGTTGTCAAAATGGTGAGTCGATATAACCATGTATCGGCTACATTTCCAATAAAAATACAAACGATCCGATATGGAGAAAATAGAAAATGGTATCAGATCTTTTTTAAGTCAGGGACAGGGTTCCTTGAACTTACTATAGAAAGGGTTCAAGAAAGTCAGCTGAAAATGCACAACAAAGAACTTTTCAGAACAACAAGCAGATACGTGTATTGACTTGATTCAAGGAAAGTACAGAACAGATTTAAACCTTGACAAAAGAACGGGAAGCTGTAAAGAAAGTTGGAAACAAAGCTGTAAAAGAAAGCTGTAACAAAGTGATAAGAAAGCTGTAAGAAATTGAAATCCTAGACTAAAAAGCTGTAAATGATGACAAAGCAGAAGAAATTAAAATTTTAATGTTGTTGGTTGATGATGGTTGTGTCTGGGCTCTGGGCAGTGTTCTCTTTTTATACTCGCTGCAATCGAGCCATTAATAGATTGTGGAGTTTCTTCTGGCCAAAGAATGCTCCCAACAGTCGTGGAGATGCTCGCAAAATTCTCACGCCAAAAGTTCAGGAATTCGTTTTACTCCCTATCGGCCTCGTGGTGCCGATGTTGACTCTGACTAACGGCTGCTCAAAAACGCTGACTTTATCGGCTCGAGAAACTCACCAAATTGGCAACGACCGTCAAATAACCGTTGCATCGACTCGGCAAAGCTGTCGTCAACACATGCCCCCCCCCCCCCCCGAGTCTCGTTGTTTCAGCGGATGCGAGTCAACAAAGTGACGGGAATCATACAGTCATTAATAGTAGCCGTTCCTTTTTTCTGACAAAAATGAAACGTCCCGAACGTTGTGGAACATTTGTGATGCCTTGGCTTTAGAACCCGTGAACGGCTCTATTTCAAACTCCCTTATAAATAGCAGTGGTCCCAAATCGGAACTCCTCACTTCCTACAACTTCTATTTTCCTCAGAATTCTACTGCTTCAGTGATTCATCGATCTTTTACCTTCTTGCGATTACTCTTTGCGATCTGTAAATTTTCTCTCATTGAAAAGAACAAACTTCAATGGCGACCCCCATTGACAAAAGCATCCTGTCCCCGATCTAAGCTGATGTCGGCCTATTCACCTTGGGCCCCCGCCTTCTACCTGCAGAGGTTACCGCTGAACGCCTGCAGTTTGTCTTGCCTGTCGACTTTACCTTTCCTCTACAACAGAACACTTTTACAACTGCCAATCTCCCCATCTCCTTCCGTCATTTGCCCCGCAAGCTCAAGAATTACAGAGAATGGCGGGATCGCTGCTAGGCCCGATTTGGGGCCATATGGGCATAGTGGGGGATTTCGGACGCCATCATGATGACTGACTTTGAAATGGTGTCTGACCACAACCTGTTCGCTGCCCTTCTTCCCTTCTGGTCCTCGGCGATCAATGGCTTCATCTTTCCGCACAGGATGTTCTCTCCTACCATCCTTGACATATGCACCATCCTCGATTTCCGATGCGATGGCAACGAGATTCCAAGGCTACACGATGAAGAGAGTCTACCAGCCATTGAGGCTCGTCTCAACAAGGCCTCTTCCTCATAAGGCAACTTCATTTCCGCTCAGAGAGGGGTGGATAGCACTCCTTCAAATCAGGAGCAAGCCTTCTTATGGCTCTGGTTGTGTAAGTATATCATCTGCTCTCATTCGACTGGAATTAGCAATGAGTACCGATACTACTTATCGGCTCTCCTACGAAGCAAAAGGCATTGCGACCTAGCCTCTCTAGTCCTTGCCTTGGTCAATCGCACCATCAACCAGCTGATGACTACTCTCTCCACTGGAGAGGATCCAACCAACCTTGGGGGTCCGCTCTGGATTGCCCAACTGTAGCTGTACTAGTATCTACCCAATTTTAGTGTCAGCCGAATTACAGGAGCCTCTGTGAGCCCTTCTGAACAGATGACAGGCTATCGCCTGCTACAAGTCCCCCTGAATATTGCCTCTACTGAGACTATCATCTCGTATCTCCACCAATGCCGAGACTTTCATGTTGCCATCTTTATTCCGTATGCTGCCCGCAAAGAAGGCCCCCTCTAGTTGAAAAGTCTATCGAAAAGCCCCGAAGCAACTCAAGAGACTTTATGGGCCCGAATTCTGTGTCCTCGAAAAATTCTTTTGGGGGCTAAGTCTGGAGCCCGAAGTGCTAAGACCTCATATGAGAGGTATAATCCTCACTGCTTCTCTCGTCAGTTTGGGCTGATACAAGACATCCCTGCTAACCCAAGGCACGTTTCTTCCTTTTCCGTGAAGTCGGTGTTGTCGGCTGAGGATGTACAAACCTTAGCCGATAGCACCCTGGCCATCCTGCGGTCCTTCGAATTCAAGCCCTTTCAAGTAGTGTTGGAGACTTCCCCCAACTTCAATTCATGGTGGAGACTGCTGAGTAAGGCCCTATTCTCTAACCCCGTATGTGTTTGGCTTCGGCGAGTTCCTGGGCCGACCACTATTTTACTTGAGACATCATCTGCTAAGAAAGGAAAACAGGTAAAACATCCTGTAAGTCCTATAATAATGTCGGCCTTATGCACTCCCTTGGTGTAGAAAACTACTGCTGTGAAAACTACTGCTGCTACTCCCACCGTCCTAGAGGAAGAGGAAGAAGAGATAGAGATCCCATCCTTGCTCTGGCGATCAAAAAGGAAGCATGAAACACCGACTCCTTCCATTTCCAAGGTTTGCTTCTGTTAACTGTGTTTTTGCTTAGCTTCTTCCATATTCAATTTATCTAACAACCAGTTTCATCCTTTCTGCAGAGGCGTAAACAATGGATAGGTCGTCCCGTTATTATCGACACTTCTTCTGACTCAGAGGAAGACATTCCGCTCTAGTCTCTAGCTAAAAGGGCTGTTCTTTCAGTGACAAATATCTCATCAGCAGAGGCTACGGCTCCTCTTTCAACGGCTGAAGTATCGGCTTTCCCACTAATGGCAGACCTTCCATCGACTGAGGCACTGGCTCCAAAAAGTCCATCCCCTGCTCTGTCAAGGCCTGAAAAAGAACTAGTGGCTGCTATTACAGAAACCACTCTGCCTCTCCCCAGCCAAGGAATTGAAGAAGCTGTTGCTCTTCTGCCGATGACGACATTAACTTCAGCGCTGGACTTTCTTGATGGCCTCATCGGGACCCCTTTGCCTACTGAGAAGTCCACCCTTGACAACGTGAGCTGCAACCTTTTGCAGATTGTACAATCAGCCGATCTAGACATGCCCCCTATGCTTCGGGACTTGGCAATTGGGTGCCGGGGACAAATGCACTTCACGAGGCTCTTTTTCTTAAGCACGCAACATCGTCGGGATGAAGCCCATGACCAGTTAAAACTTCTGAAGCTGCATCGAGAAAATGCAGCATTCTCAGAGAGGGACCACCAGGAATCCATTAACCATCCCACGCTTCTTCGGGCTGATATTACGGAGAGAATAGGGAAGATTGAACAGCTTGAGCCTCAGCTATTGGAACTTCAGGAAGAACTTGACTCTGAGAAAAGAATCTTAGAGCAACGGCTAGAATAAAAAAGAGGACTCCAGGAAGCTGTCAAGGCCATTGATGACTCTAACCTCAAACATAATGATGAATGGCTGATGCTGGAAGCGGAAGAGGAATTTTTTGAAGCTGAACTGAAAAGCTTAAATGTTCTGTTGAATGAGATGCAATCCGGATGGGACCGCTTTGTGGTTGAACTGAAAAAGATTCTTCATCCTTCGACTACTGACAGAGTCGATCCTTTCGGAACTTATTCTGAGGAGACTGTCATTATGGCGGCTGAAACAGAGGTTCCAAAAACAACCATCGATGAAGTCGACCTACCCCCCAAGAAAGAACCAGAGGCTGAGCTAGAAACGGCTGAGGTAAGGTTACCAGTCCCTAATCTATAGCCAACGGGAACTGACATGGTGGCTAGTCAGGATTCCGAATCAGATGACCTTAATCAGCTAGCAATTTTTCTGTATCAGCCGATGCAGATGCCTAACTTCCCTTCTAATGATAGCTGATCCTCCTTTGTAATGAAGCTTATGGCTATCTGATCGGCCTCTTGTGACCAGCTTATGACCATTATATATCAGAACCTTTTTCCAACAACTCTTCTCCCCTCTTTTCTTTTTCTTTTTTTTTATTCTCTAGTTCCTTCCCAAAACGTCGAATAATAATGTTTTCAAGAACTTACTATTAATCGCCTTGCCTGCTTCTTTTCCATCAGGTGTCATCAGGCGATAAGCCCCTCCATAAAAAACTTGAGTTACTAAGAATGGACCTTCCCATGAAGCAGACCACTTACCATACCGTGAATCTTTTGGTGCAATGGGCAAAATAGTCTTCCATACCATGTCCCCTTCTTGAAAGCTTCTTTCACGGACTTTCTGATTGTATACCCTTGCTACCTTCTCCTTGTGCCATTTTATGTTCTCCAAGGCAGTCCAGCGATCCTCCTCAGCTTGATCTAAACTCAAAGCCAAGCCTTTCTGATATTCTTCAGTCATTAGACCATGCTGATAGGCTATCCGAGCTAATTGTAGTGATAACTCCACAGGTAACACAGCATCCTGTCCATAAGTTAGTCTAAATGGGGTAAAATCGGTAGCAATTTTAATAGCATTTCGATGGGCCCATAACACTTCCTGCAATGTCTCATACCATCTTCTTCGATTATCTTCTACTGCTTTACGAATCATGCTGATTAAAATTTTATTCGTTGCCTCTGCTTGTCCGTTAGCCTAAGCATAATAAGAAGAACAGTGAAGCAACTTAATTTTACATTGGGCTAGAAAGTTACGTACCTGATCCCCTGTAAACATTGTCCCTTGATCCATTGTCACTGTTTCTGGGATTTTGAAATAGAAGAGAATGCTCTGCCGAAGAAAGTTGATGACTGCCGTTTGCGTCACCTTGATCAATAGTTGCGCCTCCACCCACTTGGTGAAGTGATCCATTGCCACTAGTACGAATATATGTCTTTTTGCTGAAAGTGGATAAATTTTTTTGATAATGTCCAAAGCCCATCCACGGAAAGGCCAAAGTTTAATGATCAGATGCAATTCCGTGGAAGGAGTGTGTAATAGAGGACCATGCTTTTGGCAAGCTTCACATCCCATAGCATAGGCATTACAATTGGTGGTCATCGATGGCCAAAAGAAACAATGGCGTTAAAGCGTCCATTTCAGTTTTGGGCCCGCCTGATGTGCTCCGCATAGGTCTTCATGTACCTCTTCCATAGCCCGCAATGCTTCTTCTTTTGAGAGACACTTTAAAAGAATCCCGGTGTGACTCCGTCAGAACAAATCATTGTCTATCAAGGTAAAGCTGAGGGCCTTCCATTTCAAGTCGCGAGACGTTTGACTAGTCGGGTTTCACAGGTAAGTAACAATCTCCTGTCACTAATCATCCTGATACTCCGTCTCTACTATCTGTTAGCATATTACGGCTTTCTTAAAACCTGAGGCCACTGAGCTAGATCATTAGTACCTTAATTTTCTGATCTGGGAACATGAACTAGAATAACCTCCTAAAAATGCTGAAGTAACCTTTTTACCTCCTGCAATCTATCTGACAGAAACGAGTTAGCACATTTTTAATCTCCTAATACCTGTCTGATAACCACCTAAGAATCTCCTAAAATTTTGATTACTTGGACCTCCAATGCTTTCAGAATCCGAAGTCCAAACAAAAGGGCGTCATATTCCGCCTGATTATTAGTTGTTCCTTTCTTTAACTCAAAGTAGATCTTACCCTGATGTCCATTTGGAGATTCAATAATCAAACCAATGCCGGCCTTTTGTTGGGTGCTTGAGCCGTCAAATCGCAAAATCTAAGGCTTCAAAGAAATGTACCTCTGTGTTGTATTTCCTTTCATTTGTGGTACTTCCAAAGAAGGATGTTCGGCTAAGAAATCTGCGATAGCCTATCCTTTGACTACCCTCAATGGCACATGAGTTAGGGAAAAAACATGTAATTTGACCGCCCATTTTATAAGTCGTCCATTTAACAAAGGTTGATTCAGCAAGAATTTAATTAAATCTACTTTGCACAAGATATGTACTTCTCTAAATAACAAGTAATGTTCCAATTTTGTGCACGCATAGTAGAGAGATAAGCACAATTTTTCAATAGGGGTGTACCTAGTCTCTGTGTCCGATAGATTTCGACTAAGATAGTACACCGCCCTTTCAATCCCTTGTCGGTCATCCTGAGCTAATAAACTGCCGATGGATTCTTGAGTGGCTGAAATGTATAATTTCATGGGAGACCGGTTGTGGGGAGGTGCTAATACCGGTGGATGTGACAAAGCTATCTTTATCTGATCAAATGCTACCTGATGCTCAGGCTGCTAAATAAAATCTTTAGACAACTTTAATCGTAATAAAGAGGAAAAAGCTTTCTGTTTACCTGCAGAATTTGCAAAAAAACGTCGTAGGAAATTTATCTTTTCCAGGAAACTCTGAAGTTCCTTCTTCGTCAAAGGGGGTCTTACCTGTAAAATGTCTCTAGCTTTGTTCTGATCTATTTCAATCTCCCTTTAGTGTACTAAAAAACCAAGAAAATTCTCAGTAATAACTCCAAATACACACTTAGCGGGATTACTCTTCAAATGCTGCTTGCGCATTTGGAGAAACACTTGCTCTAAATCAACCAAATGTTGTAGGAAAGTGAAGGACTTTACAACCAAATCATCTATGTAGACCTCCATTGTGCTGCTAATAAGATCACGAAAGATGAGATTCATAGCCCGCTGAAAAGTGGAACTAGCGTTCTTCAAACCAAAAGGCATGACTACCAAGTTGAACAAATCGATAGACGTTAGGCAACGGAACGCTGTTTTGTGCGTTTCTTCTTTAGCTATGAATATCTGGTTATACCTTGAATAACCATCCATAAAACATAGAAACTGGTTACCCGCAACGAAATCTATTAACATATCTGCCATCAGCATAATATACTCGTCTTTTGGAGTAGCCAATTTTATGTTTCTGAAGTCTATGCAGATACGTAGTTGACCATTCTTCTTAATGACCGGCATAATGTTAGATATCCATTTTGCGTATTGGTACGTACGGATGAATCTACACCGAAGTAACCTTTCTATCTCCTCCTTAATCTTGGGTAGCAACGCGGGGTTAAAACTTCTTACCGGTTGTTTATGAGGTTTAAAGCCTTCTTTGAGAGGTAAACGATGCTCCACAATACTTCTGTCCAATCTTGGCATCTCATGGTAATCCCACGCAAAGCAATCTTTATACCTGTGGATTAGACAAGTCAACTTATCTCTCTGTACAATAGATAAATATAGACTAACCTTAATTGTTCTATTCTCCCCAGGTTCTCCTATGTCTACTTTGTTAACGGATCTTGAGCAACAAAACCAGGAGCTCGCTTGACCTCTGGATCCTCCGATCGTAAGCCGTTTCCCCTTAGCTCTTTAGTTGTGATTAGGTTATGAGCCATAGTTAGCTTGGCATACTAGCTCGGATTAAAGGTCAGATGATAAAATAGAATTTCGTTCATGTGAATTTCTGCTGAAAATGGATTAGGATTGGCTGGGATTTGTTCTACCCGTTCTCTATCCCAGATCAACATTATCTGATGTAAAGTGGATGGTACGCAACGGTTTGTGAGAATCTAATCCCTGCCTAATAAAACGGAATAGGCTAGCTTTGCATTAATTATAAAAAAAGACCATATTACTGGTCTTGGACCTGACTGTGACTTCAAAGGTGATAATGCCTTCTGCTGCAGCTGCTTCTCAAGTGAAATTAAACATCTGTACATCAGTACGGGACAAATCCATTCAATCTTTCCCCAATCGTTTCAAGGTACAGAAAGACATTACATTCAAGATAGCTCCACCATCTACTAAAATTTGAGTAAAAGGCTTGTTGTTGATACGTGCTTTGATATATAAGGGCCTGAGGTGGTTACCACTCTAGGCTGTCGGGATTGGAAAGAGCATCCCTTCTGGTGGGCCCTTGACATCAACTAATTCCACTACAGCTTTTTCCTTCGCATGATAATCCTCTTCCATGAACTCTTGACGAGAGGTTACTCGAAAACTTATCGGTAAGATGCTGAGCATATTTTGGCCATTATCACGGGATACTTGTTCCTCGACCCAAGCATCAAGAAGTCATCTTTGTTGTGCTCGCTCCCATTGTTCTCGTCTTTTTTGGGACTTTGAAAGTCGGGAACAATGGCCAGGCAGAAATGGCCTCTCTTGGGGGCACCTGCACTGTTAGTTTCCCTTCTTTACCATGGAAATGTGCTTCAAATAAGGGAGGAGATAAACGAGTAAAAATCGATGGTTTACCATCCAATCTTTGGAATCCTTTCCCTATCACCTCTGGCTTATTGCTTTCTATAGGTTCTTCTTAATTCCTATCCATTTCTACTTGCAGCATGTGTGCATCGGCTAACGAGAATGGATCCGTGTCCACCAAGGTCTCTTCCTTTTTATCTACAAACTTTAATCTTCCTTCCTGGATAGCTTTTGAATTGTATTCCTAAAAATAACACAACTATTAGTACTATGAGAAAAAGAATTGTGCCATTTACAGTACCTTTTTCCTTTCAAATCTCCTTGGCTCGGGATCCTGTGTCCATAAGTCAGACGGATTTGTTTATCTACCATTAGTTGGTCAAAGATCTGTTAAGCTTTTGAAACATCAAAAGAATAGGATGGTCCTGCTATGGTAACTTCTTCCTTCCCTTTGCCAAGCTTCAAATGTGGACACGTGTAGGAGGAACCCTTTACCAACTCAGCCGCCATTAACTCTATAGCTTGTTCTTCATCATTCTCATTGTATCGTCTATGACTGATATCATTGTCTGGCCATGGGAGAACTTTACGGAACGCCTCTTTTCCTTCTCCTTGATCATTTCTTCTATTCTAACGGCATGAGATAACAAACGAGATAGATCAGAGAAATCTTGGAGAATGAGTCATTCTTTGAGTTGCGAATGCATTTTGCTAATAGCAATTCTCGCACATTCTGTCTCTGGTGAGTGGGTTGTGCATTTGGACTTAGTCTGCCGGAAACGCTCAATAAAATCCGCAATATCCTCTGAGCCCTTTTGTTTTATTGCTAAGAGGTCAGCAATGGAAACTTCTGGTGCAAGTTTAAAGAATCGTTTGTGAAAATTTCTTTCCGTGTCAGCCTATGAGTATATAGAGTTAGGAGCTAGATTGGCTTACCTGGTGAACGCTGCCGCTATTAAAGACAACGAAAACAGTTGTAATTTATGCCATTCACTATTTCCTAACTCACCACATTGTGCTGTAAACCTCACGATGTGTTATATGGTGGACTTATTATCTTCACTAGAGAACGTAGTAAACTCCAGTAGCTTAAAACCTCGAGGGAGCACTGCCATGGAATCTACCCAATCAGGATAAGGTTTATGGTACACGAGCCGATCCCGTGACTGTCGACGAGATGCTTCCGTTATTATATCGGACGGTTGGTATGGCTGTTGAATCTGGGGTGAAGGACCCTGTATAACAGGTCTAGAACCTTGCCCCATGAAAGGCTCAGTACTTCCGATCCCCTACACTAGATAAGCTGTTGTCGTTGCCGGATATACAGGAGGACAAGAAGCAGAGTAATTCGGCTGCCCCCCGAAGGGTGGCATGTTTCCCCTAACGAAGGTTGGGGCTGCTTCATAAGTTGTTGATAATCCTGTTATCAGAACAGGACTCCTTCTTGGAAACACTTCTGCTGGCATAGTGTTCTGAGCCACTACTCCTGGAATAACTTGGTGTCCCCTAGTAGCAGGGAAAGACATTTCTCTACGCAGAAAGTGAACTGATCCGTAAGATGGTGCGCCATCAGTCGATGGCATGGGGTGTGTAGGTGCCAGGGTTGTCCCTTGTGCAAGGTAACCCCGTGGCTGAGTGAAACTTTGCATATTTTGCCTCTGTGCAAATTGTTGGAGCTCATTCTGAAATAAAGGTCGACATATAGTAGCAAATTGTGGGATAAGACCCTATAAGAGTTCACCAATACATTGTACCATAGTATGTCGGATGGTAGTCGGAGAAGTAGATGTCAACTGAGAGACCTGTGGTGGGGTTAAGGACTGACATCCTTGCTCCGAAAGGGTAACCTGAGTATAGCTGGAAGTAGTAACAGAAGGATCAAAAACTCCCCAGAGAGCACGGACTGGGAGTCGTTCAGATGACTCCGGCGCAGGTGGCTTCTGTGAATTGCTCGCCATCAAACGTCCTGACTGCAATACCATGCAAAAACTGACCTTAGGTCCCACTGGGCGTGCCGATCTGTGTTGTTGTCAAAATAGTGAACCGATATAACCAGGTATCAGCTACACTTCCGATAAACACAAACAATCCGATGTGGTGAAAATAAAAATGTGGTGAAAACAGAAAATGGTATCAAATCTTTTTTGAATTAGGGACAGGGTTCCTTGAACTTACTATAAAAAGGGTTCAAGAAAGTCAGCTGAAAATGCACAACGGATGAACTTTTTGGAACAACAAGTAGATACGTGTATTGACTTTATTCAAGTACAGAACAGATTTCAACCTTGACAGAAGAATGGGAAGCTATAAAGAAAGCTGGAAAGAAAGCTGTAACAAAACGGTAAGAAAGCTGTAAGAAATTGAAATCCTAAACTAAAAAGCTGTAAATGATGACAAATCAGAAGAAATAGAAATTTAATGTTGTTGGTTGATGATGGTTGTGTCTGGGCTCTGGACAGCGTTATCCTTTTATACTTCCTGTAATCGAGCCATTAACAGATCGTGGAGTTTTTTCCAGCCAAAGAATGCTCCCAACGGTCATGGATATGCTCGCAGAATTCTCACATCGAAAGATCAAGAATTCATTTTACTCCCCATCGACTTCGTGGTGCTGATATTGACTATGACTAACGGCTACTAAAAAACATTGACTTTATCGGCTCGAGAAACTCACCAAATCGGCAATGGCCCAAAGTAACCGTTGCGTCGGCTCGGCAAAGCTGACGTCAACACTCACTTAAAATCTCAATGTCAACACTCAGTTAACAACCGTTGCGTCAGCCCAAATTAACAATTTCGAACTCAAATAGTAAGAATACAATATCAAATCACAATGTTAACAAGTATATTGTCAAACTAAAATCTCAACAAGATCCCCAAGAAGAATACCATATTGATGCTCAAAATGTACCTACAAAATCAATAATTCTAGCAAATTATGCAAACAACATCAATAGCACCAAAATCACAAGGGTAGGTTAAAAAATCATTTTCATGCATATTTGTAGCTCCAAATAAACTTAAAAAGAATCATGTCAAACAAAGTAAATAATTCCTCAAAATGCAATATCACTGAATGTCAAGAAAATTCAAGAGGAAACTATGTACCAGTATTTGAATGAACATTAAGCACTAAGTTCTCTAACATGTGGAGCTTCGTGATGTGAATTTGTGAGGAATCAGTAAAAGAAGGAAAGAATTGTTGAAGAAGATGAAAGGAGAAGAAGACCTTTGGTGTAGGAGAACTAAGAAAGCAATAAAACAATGCTTCTGGGAGAGATGAAATGGATATGTTGTGAAATGAACAAGAAATCTGATTGAAGACAAACATGGTCATTTCAGTGTTGTTTGGTTGTGGAGATAAAAAGCTAAACAACAAGTGAAGTTGGTTGTCTTTTCTTGTGTAAAAGAGAAACCAGAAGGTTGGAAAGTATAGTGGCCTCGGTTGGGGTGTTAACTGAAGCCATTTTTAGCCAAGGTTGGCTTGTGGAAATTTTGAAAATATCTTTTTTTTTCTTTTCAAAAAGAATGCACACATGTACAAGAGAAATATTCACAAATAGATACACTACACTAAGAGTTATCCCAATTATTTCCATTTTTTTAAAGGATCACAATTATAATACAATAGCACTAAGAAAACAATTACAAATTGCAAATATGCAAGTATTATTAATATGAGATATTTAACAACTAGTAAAAATACAACAAATATTATAGTTGACCAATACATGGTTTATGAAAAAAAAAATAGAAAAAAGTTTTTTAAATAAATCAATATATCCAATACAACAAGAAAATTATTTACATGGCACCGAAGAAAAACAAATAATTACATATTTACATGGCTAAATCAATGAACTCCAAACTTTCATGATATTGTTCCCTGACAGCAGCTCCAAAAACTTGAAGCATAGGATTTGGGTGTATAAACATCATTGAATTTTAAATCGAATCCTAACCAAGTTTTAAGTAAAACATTAATCCCCAAATTACACATATGAGCAAGTATACTAATCGCAAGCATAGTATAGAGAATTAACGAGTATCGATCATCAAGGAACAACTACCATTAGTTACCTTTTATTCATTGTTTAACCTATCAACTAGATTGACACACACACACACACACACACACACACACACACACACACACACAAAACTCATGTAGAGGAAACATGTAATTAAACTAAAACATGGCATGAATAATTTAACACTTATCACAATAAACCATTGTCTTAGTATCATGAAGGAATAAAAATAAAACCCACTTCTTTCCCAATCCATGGAATCACTATTTCTTAATTAAATTAGCAAATTTTCCAATCAAAAAAATATAACCAAAAAGATGCATTAAAGTCATCCTTCAACAATTATCCCTATACTATAGGTGATAATAAATATGAAATTAGCCAATAACCCTATATTGTAGGCAAGATTACCTAATCCTGATTACTTAGATTCAATTCTCAACCTTCTTTCCCAATCTAATTTAGATAACAAATATATAGAACTGACTAAATTAAACTTAATCTAACTTTGTTTCATAAGTCCATTGGATAAAAATTTAACTCCATCAACTATCAAATAAAATCAAGCAATCAAATACCATGAAAAATAATCAATTAATCAAAGAACTAAATTAATTCAAAATCATAAATCAAAGAATAATATCCAAAAAATTAAAGAATTAAACTCATCATTATTCAAGAAAAAGAAAACAAAGGGAATAGATAAATATTTATAGATAAGGCTTTCAATTTCCAATGAAAATCCTCCAAAATCAGTGCTCCTTGAGTGATTTCTCTAGAGAAAATATTAATGGTGGTGCACTCTAAAATATTTATCTAAGCCTCTGTATTGTGCACACTCTTTTTCTAACGCGAATGGAGAATATTTATAGGCTTATAGGTTTCATAACAATCCTACTCAAAGAAGAAGTAATTTCCTAATCTGAAATGGCTTTAGAATGTAATTAATAACAACCATTGACTTTAAATTTGGAATTGAGCCAAAGACTTCTGTTTCTTTTTTCTTCACCGAGCCAACTATTTTTCTTTAAGGTACGAAGCCTGAGCCATTTAAACTGCCAAAGACCCACAAGTCGTTTTCCTTTTCCTTTTCTACGAGCCATAACTAGCTGATTAGCCAATTTCCTTTCTTCTTCCTACTGAGCCGCTGAAGACAATTTTACTAAGTGGCAAAACTGAGCTGACAGCCTTCTTCTTCTTTTTTACTTAACCGAGTCACCCGAGCTGATCTTTTTTTTTTTTTATTGGTTCTTTGGTGAGCCACGGCTTAGCCAAGCTGTGGCTTGCCTTGTTGCATCCTCCCAAGGCTGCAATACATCCTTCTAAGGTTATGTCTTTTCTTTTCTTTTGTTTGTTTGTTCTCTTTTGTTCAGTGACCATGAACAGCCGAGCTTTTTTTTTTTTTTTTTTTTTGTCTTCTTGTTGAGCTATGGCTAGCCGAGCTGCAGCTTCCTTTCTTGAAGCCTCCTACGGGCGTAATGCTTCCTCCCAAGGATTGCACTTGTTTTTTTTTTTTTTCTTTTTCCAATTTCCAATTTCGACTTTCTCTGTTTTGTTTCTTTTTCTACTTTGTTTTGTTTGCCTAGTCTTGAACTGGCACCATGTCAGTTTTCTTGGCTTGGGGCCGAGTCTTTACTGGAACTTCTTCAGTTTTACGCCAAATTCATCTACTTTCACATAAAATTCAGAAAAATATTTTTATAAATGAAACATCAAATAGGAAGGAATATGAATAGTTATTGTATTAAAAGTATCACAAAATATCCTCAAATAACTAGAAATATATATATAAATTTAGGCCGTATCACCTTGTGAAGGAATTTTATGCAAACATAAAAAGCAAAGTGAAAGGATATTTGAAACAAATAGAAACATTTGTAAAAAGCACCTCCACAATTTTGACTAGGGCTCAATTAGCTACCATTTGAAGAGTTAATAATAGTAGCCCTTAGATAGACATTGACCACCACAATAAGATGATCTCTTCTGAGCTAACTTGGACTTTTAATGTTTCTTATCATTAGTTGGGTTTGGAACTAAAAGCATCTAACATGGTTCTTCCATTCTCCCCAATAATGATCTTGCTCCTCAATTGAGGGTTATTTTGTATCTCTTCTGTTTTAATGTTTGTTCTTGATTGAATAGTTTGAATAAAGTTAGAATCATTGATATTTATATACTTTCTAAGATGCTTCGTGAAGAACCCATTCCTTTTGCCGCTTTGTTACTAACTTCTATGTGCGAGGTGGCGGCTTATGGCCTTGCTACCAAAGCATTTGTTCTTCCCTTGGTGAGTTCATAGGTTTTGGATGCTTTTGATGTTTCTTTGGAAATTGAACTTGTGGAACCTACTACTTCATGTAATGTAATCACTAAACAAGTATTAACTCATGGTGGTTATAATCTTAGTGCTACAATATCTACATGGTCAAAGCTAATGGGGGTTCCCCAAACTAGCATTCCCCAAACTAGTATTAACTCATTATGACTAAGATAATAATTGATTGTGATATTAGCTTAGTGATTCATTATCATGTTTTCAAAAAGCTTTTATCTAAATTGCATATTTTTATATCCTTGAATTGTATATATTTCTTTCTTTTTCTTTTATTATTTTATCACTTTATTTGGGTCAGTTAAACAATGAATGAAAAGTTATTAGTGTGTACTTGTTCCATTGAGGATCGATACTTGTTAATTTCCTATGCTATACTTGCAATGAGTATACTTGCTCGTATATGTATTTTAGGATTAATGTCTTAATTAAAACTTGACTAAGGGATGGTTTAAAGTTTGATGATTTTTATACACTCAAAATTAACGCATAAAGTTTTTGGCGCCGTTGCCAAGAAACAATATCTTGAAAGCTTGGATTTCATTGATTTAACCATGTTTATATGTTTATATGTGAATATGTGAATACGATATATGTTCCTTGTATGAATAGGTGTCATATTTTGTTTTCTTGTATATTTGCAATTTAATGTCCCTACATATTGTAATTTCATCTAACCTAATGTGTGAATATATACTAACTGTCTAACTTGTAAATTCTATAATCTCACTATCTTTTGTTTTATGTAGACGTTGCCTTAGTTTATGACCCAACGATTCAAAGCCGACATAGTAGATCTATTAGAATTCGTGGACTCCTAAACGCAAAAAACATCCACAAATTCCTTCACAAGACCCAAGCCAAATGATTAAGGTTGATTTAGGGGTTTTAGAATTACCTTTGTATCGCTGTAAGCAAGACTTCTGCTTTCATATTTCTAGGCATACGTGCACTTTGAACGATCACCTGATGATGCAATGTGCAAACGTCATTTATCGGATATACACGGTGAAACCAGCTCGTTACCTGGGAATGCAAACGTCTAGGGTTTTGAGAGGTTAAATCTTTTTGGTTATGGTGGCAGGAAAATTTTTATGAGAATTCTACAACAAGAAGACGGCTAGGATTTTCTTTTGAAACCATACGAACTACTTGGAGTCCAACGCTCATAATATCTTATCACATCTTATTTTAAGTTCAAATTAAATTAAAAAGATATGATAAGATTCTATTATTATCTCAATAATTTAACTAATTAATTTACTGAGTTAGATTCTTATAATCTGGGCATCCTCTAAATATATTGAATGTGGACATATTTCCAAATTCGTTGTATTTGGTCATTTTTCTAAGTTCGATTAACCTCGACACATTTTTAGAAACATCAAACCTGCTACCAGAAAAATAACTTAACGTGTTCGCTTAATGTGTGACCCTATAGGTTCATTTAACACTAGCAGTATGCCTAAATCACATTTAAATGGCCCACAAGTTATAAGCGATTTCTAGCAAACATTATAACTATCCATGTTAAATGAATATCAGTGATATCTTTGAACCAAACCATAACTTTATATTTAGTCCTTTTGTCACACAATATCCAAATTAAGTATAAGGCACAGAGCATGTCATCCTTATTAAGCTTAATAAACTATTTCTTAATCTCATCGTAGACTGTTCAAATAAATGATATCAATATCTCAAATTGATATATTTGAGCACAGCTATACATTTTGACAATCTAACTTATCAAGGGGCACATGAACATCTCTCCCAAGAGTGAGAGAGACAAATTCCTTCACTGTCAATCATATTCAACTCCCTGGTTTATTCTATATCCAACAGTGGTCTAATTTATTATCTGGTTAAAGACAATTTTAGACAACGTCAAGATATAGAATTTATCAAGTAGGAAACTATGATGAATTCAAGTCGAAGGACTTCTAATATCATTATGACTAGAAACTACTTATAACATGTTCCATAAAGTACTCTCACAGTAGGTCATGTCTAAAACAATGTTCTCTAATATTTATTTTTGTTTTGACTTGATATCACATATATCCATGACTAGTAAAACATAGCCATCAAATCACAAGCATACTGATCTTAATTTATTATTGTTCCACTAATAATAATCAATCATGGACAATTTAAGAATAGTCATTGTATTTGTTATAGGATTTTACTATCAAATCATGTACTTGATGACCACAAAACTAACTGCACTATTCATGGAAAAAAATACCTCGTATTACTATATAATACATAACAACAATAGTACAAGTACAAATTGTTTTAGGGTATATCCCTAACAAGACATTGATCCTGAGATTGAGAGAACCCTCACCAAGGTCCCAAAAGTTGTAAGTGAAAGGGTAAGAAAAGACATGGAGGTGAACGAATTCCACAATACAGTAATGGTGGTAATGCTAGGCGGACTATAGATGACTTTGTAAAACCCGCAATCTCAGGTATGGGCTCGGGTATCATGAGACCTAGGATAGAGGTTAACAATTTCGAAATAAAGCCCAACATAATTCAAATGATCCAAAATATAGTGCAATTTGATGGGTTACCTGAGGAAGATCCTAATGCCCACCTTACGTGTTTTTTAGAAATTTGTGACACTTTCAAAATGAATGGGGTTTCTGAGAATGCCATTAAACTATGGATTTTTTCCTTTTTCCTTGAGAGATAGAGTGAAATCAAAGTTAAAATCTTTGCCAACCAGATCCATTACTACTTGGAATGTTTTAGCTGAAAAATTTTTGGTCAAATATTTTCCCCCAGCTAGAACATCCAAACTGAGGACTGATATTTTTGGCTTCGAACAATTAGAGTTGGAGAACTTTTATAAGTGTTGGGAGAGGTTTAATAAAATGCTTAGATTATGTCCTCATCATGGATTTGAGTTGGGTATGCTACTGCAAATTTTTTATAGTGGTTTGAGCTTTGCAACTAGGCAATTAGTTTATGCATTGCAAGAGGCTCTATCAATTCTAAAACCCCAGAAGAGGTATTTGATTTGATTGAAAATTTGGCTACAAACAACCATGCTTGCGGTAGCTCAAGGTCAAGAGCTCGTATCCATGGAGTACACAAAAGTGTATGCAATGGCTGCTTTAGAGGTAAAGGTGGAAGCACTCACGCCAAAGATGGATTAATTGGTAATGCGTCCTTCCTAAGGGCAGGTAATGAGTGTAAGTTGTGACTTTTGTGGGGAAAGGCATCCAAATCACGAGTGCCAAAATATGGGGTCAATCATCACAAAAATCGTTAGAACAAGCAGTGTTTGCTGGCAATGGTCAATAAGGCAATAATCCCTATAACACCACTTACAACCCAGGTTAGAGGAATCATCCTAACTTTTCATGGAATAACTAGACCAACCTCGGCAATCTTCTTCTAATTTTGGGACTCAAAGGACTCAACCACCCTTAACTTATAATGCCCTATCGGCTAAGTCATCATTGGAGGAGTTGGTTAACCAGATGGTAAGTAGAACAGAGACATGGTTCCAAGTAAATGTGACCATGAGAAATTTTGAGGCGTCCATGCGCAACCTTGAAAATCAAATTGGATAACTAGCCAAACTCCTTGGAGATCATCAAGCGGGATCACTTCTAGGCAATAAGGAGACTAATCCACGTGACCAAGACCATGGAAAACGATGATTTTGACTGCTTTGGTTTTATTGGACATATCTTTAATTTTCGTTTGTTTCCATTCATTTGGCTGTATTTTTAATTTTTAGACTATATTATTTTCATGATTTCATGTTTTACTTATCATGTACTTCCATTAAATTCAATTTAAAAAAAAAATAATTTTTGGATTAGCCAGAGCTGACCTGGTGCCGGGCCAGCACGGCCCGACAGCAATGCAAAGGTAGAACAAGCCCGACACCAAGCCCAGTCCTTGGGCCCAGCACCAGGCTCGATTGGCCATTCTTGGCTATTTGTTTTCAATACACTCTCATCTCCCATATTTTTTCTCTCAACCCATCGTCGAGTCCGAATCTGAAACACTGCTGGGTCACTTTATAAACATCCAAAACACCTTCCAAACTTAAAATCTTCACTTTGTTCTTGAAGTTTTAGATTAAAACTAGGAAAAATCTAATATTTTCTTCCAAACCCCAATTTTCCATCATTCCATTTGGGGCACGATTTCTTCAATTATTTTGCATAGGATCATTACCCAAACATTGGATTTAATTGTGGTATGATTTTTCTACACTTTCTAGGGTTGAATTTTTCCTATTAAGTTTTGCTATTTTTCTGTGGATTTTTGGGCGAAAATTCTTGTATATTTTTTTTTGGAATGCATTGACTGCTTTGAGGCTTTGTTAGCATGGAACTACAATTAACAATGCCATATGCTTAATGCCATTCATAATTTACATACGTTTGTGAAGCTATTGAGCATGCATTCTTTAGGTGTAATTTTGAGATATATGATAATTGTTCATGTTAAACTTAGCATTGGCATAATGAAGCTTTACATTGTTAATTAGTGGCTATTGAGCATTGTGATTTGATCATGATTATTAATCCTGTGTTTGGAATTAGACAACGGCTATATTTCTTGCAGGTTTATTGGTGGAGATTGTGTGATATTGTGTTGGTTATCTTGTGGTGTTGAGGTGTTGGTTGTGTTGAAAATTGTGGTGAGAGTGAGACGGTTGAAAGTTTTGTTTATTTATGTTATAAAGAGTGAGTTTGAGGGAGTCCGCTTTTCTATTTATTACATTTATTCATCATTCCATCATGTCTAGGAGACCTAGGGGGTTAGCACCGAGGGCTAAGAGAGCTCGAGATGCATCTTCATCTACACCTTCTTTCAAGCCTCTACCTATTCAGCCTACCTAATTCTATGACCCCACTTGTCAAATTTGGTATCAAAATCACCAACACAATAAAATTATAGTATAAAAGTGGTATAAACCTTCTTTAGATAATTCTTTAGAGCTTTCTACTATGTTTATGCGATTGGAGTAGGAGCCTATCATTAGAATGAAGGGTGCTTACTGTCCTGTGCGTGTAAGAGAGTTTTATACCAATATGAGTTTTATTTCTACCATGGTAAAAGGGGTTCCTATTGAATTTGAGAGGGCTAGACTAGCCAGGATTTTGGGAGTACTTGATGAGGGGCAATGGATTGCTATAGACCGTAATAGCCAAAAGGTCATTTCTGAGCCTACCTAAGATGTGAGTGTTGTGAAGGTAAGTTGAACATATGGAGAAAAGGGCAAATAGGTCAAAATCGTTATTACTCCAATAATAACCTTGAGGCTCAATTGCATGCCATAGTCTACATTTTTGCTTTCAATGTTTACCCTAAGGCAAGTGGCTTCAATAAGTCTAGGGTCCTTAATTTTTACATTCTAGATAAGATGAGAAAGAGTGAGCCTATTCCCCTTGCTCCTATTATTATTCAATCCATACGAGAGGTTGTTTACTCTAGTATATCTGCCAAAACCCTCAAACTTCCTATGGCTATTATGCGCATTCTAAGACACTTTGGAGTGAGATTAGATAGAGAGATGAGTGAGTCCACTACTGACCGAGACCTAGTGACTGAGCATACTTTAGTTCAGTGTGGGTATCGCTATGATGAGAGGGAGAGGCGATGAAAGAAGCCTTATGAGGTATAGCACCCCGGGATGGTGGACCTTCCCCCAAATGAGGAGGGGGAGGAGAAGGAGTAGCCTACTAGACCTTCCACTCAAGCCATAAGTTCTTATTCTCGTACTGATTTTGAGGCAAAAGTGGAGGCTCAACCAGAGAGCCAAACAACTATCCTTCTTCAGCTCCGAAACTCCATGGCGGACCTCTATAGGTGCCAAGATGTCCAAAACCAAAAGTTGGCAACTTTAATCCAACAATCCACAAGGGCTTCTTCGAGTCATGTAGTGATATGACTTTTTGTCGTAGCTTTTTCTTGGTGTTTTGGTGGCTATATGTTCAGCTCAATCAAAGGGAACCAAAACAGGGACTTTTCTTGTGACAAAGGAGAAAGTAACCTAACTATCTACACACCCTTCAAACCCTTAAAGAACAAAGCCTCAAAGACCCTCAAGATGAATATGAAGTTTTACTAGATTCTCACCCTAACATCCTTGAAGCAACAAAGGCAAGCAAGAACATATAGAATAGAGAAAATAGGCAGCCAAATATTGAATTTCAAAACGAACCTTAGATGAACAAAACAACTAAGACCCATTCAAAAAAAAAACATTGGATTATCCAAAAGATTTATAGACTCTTACAAAAGGAGGACTAACCCATTAGCTTGGTCTTGAATAAGATGAACAATGAGGCTTGGCCTCTCAAGATTCTCTCTTAAATTTGAATTAAAGTCAAGTGAATTGTCTTGTCAAAGTAATAAATGTGCTATTTATACTACCCTAACCCTAGCTAAGTAATCCCTGAGGTTTAGTTACAAATTAGGGTCAAAATAAGTCTTTACAAGCAATTAAAAGTGAAGAAAACCGGAGAAAAGCATTAAAAAACGGAATAGTCGACGACTGCCCAGGTCCAAGCCGGGGCCGGTTTGGAACATCACAACCGGGGCCGGTTAGGTTCTGTCTTCTGCCGATTCTTGTTTGCTTGAGTGTTGGTTTTGGACAGAATGGAGCCGGCGCCGGTTTGGCTGCATGGAGCCAGCACCGGCTGTCCTCTGAAAGCCTTCCTTGTCAAATTTCATCCCCTTTTGCTGACGGCTTAAGTTCTTGTTGGGGTCCTTCATGGATGGCCATGAACACGAACTCTTGGCTCGCTTCCTCAACACTCCAATCCTCCTTTATCCTCAAGCATTGTTTGATGATCAATTGGAAATCATCTTGAAGCTTCTTGGTCCTCGCTCTAGTTATCGGTCCTTGTCCTCCATGATGAAGTAGAGTCCCATCATCTCCCCTTCCTTGAAAATGATTCGTCTTCAAATCTTCACCATCATCTACATCAAAAGGAGAGAGGTCACCAACTTTAAAGGTAGCACTAACATGATACTCACCCGGTAGATCTATCTTGTAAGTATTATCTCTAACTTTGGCAAGAACTTGAAATGGTCTATCCCCCATTGGATCAAGTTTGTTTCGACGTTGCGTGGGGAATCTCTCCTTGCGAAGGTGCACCCATACCCAATCGCCCGGCTCAAAAGAAACCTTTTTCCTTTCTTGATTGCACTTATAGGCGATCTCTTCGTTGCGTTTTGCAATGGTTTCCTTCACCTTCTCACGGAGTGCCTTCACAATTTCTGCTTTCTTAGCTCCATCAAGGTTCAACCGTTCACCTATAGGCAAAGGATCTAAATCTAAAGAAGTTAGAGGATTAAAACCATATACAATTTCAAAAGGAGAATAAGAAGTGGTAGAGTGAATAGCCCTATTGTATGCAAACTCAATGTGAGGCAAGCACTCCTCCCAATTCTTCAAGTTCTTCTTGATTATGGACCGCAAGAGTTGGGTGAGTATACAATTGACCACCTCAATTTGTCCGTCCGTTTGGAGATGACAAGCTGTGGAAAACAAAAGGTGAGTCCCAAGTTTGTTCCATAAAACTCTCCAAAATTGGCTAAGAAATTTTGTATCCCTATCCGAGACAATAGTCCTTGGAATCCTATGCATTCTCACCACTTCATTAAAGAATAAATCTGCAATATATGACGCATCATTAGTCTTGGAATAAGCCACAAAATGAGCCATTTTGAAAAATCTGTCAACAATCACAAATATAAAATCCTTGCCCCCCTTAGACCTAGGCAATCCTAAAATGAAGTCCATTGAAATATCAACCCATGGCATATTAGGTGTGGGCAAAGGAGTATAAAGACCATGTGGAAGAGCTCTAGACTTAGCTCGCCTACAGGTAATGCAATGAGAACAATGTCTCTCCACATCTTTTCTCATTTTTAGCCAAAAGAAATGTCTTTAAGGATACCTAAGGTTTTTGCAACACTAAAATACCCCATTAGTCCCCCACTATGGGCTTCTCGAACTAGCAACACCCTAATGGAACCCTTTGGCACACAAAGCCTTGCCTCCCTAAACAAGAAACCATCATGCCTATAATATTTAGCAAATGCACCTTTCTCACAAGCATGGAAAATATCCCCAAACTCCTCATCATCAACATACAAATCTTTCACAAATTCAAAACCAAGAAGTTTAGTATCCAAAAGTTGAGGAGTGCATACATTCGAGATAGTGCATCCGCTACCACATTTTTCTTACCCTTCTTGTATTGGATGACATATGGAAATGTCCCAATAAACTCCATCCACCTTGCATGCCTTTTGTTCAAATTTTGTTGGGTCTTGAGGTGTTTAAGGGTCTCATGATCAGTATGAATGACAAACTCTCTTGGCAAAAGGTAGTGTTGCCAATACTCTAAGGTCCTCACCAAAGCAAAAAGCTCTTGTCATAGGTAGAATAGTTAAGGGCTGCCCCGGACAATTTTTCACTAAAGTATGCAATGGGTTTTCTATCTTGGGTCAAGACCGCACCTATTCTCACCCCACTTGCATCACACTCTATCTCAAAAGCCTTCTCAAAATTGGGAAGAATAAGAATTGGAGCTTGGCTTAATTTGTCCTTGAGGGTTTGAAAGGCTTGTTGTTGGGTTTTCTCCCACCTAAATCCCACTTTTTTCTTTACCACTTCGGTTAGAGGGGCTGCTATAGTGCTAAAATTTTGGATGAACCTCCTATAGAAACTAGCTAGCCCATGGAAACTACGGACTTGGGTAATGGTGGTTGGGGTTGGCCAATCTTAGATGGCTTTCACTTTTCCCTCATCAACCTCAATCCCTCTTGCACTCACAACATACCCAAGGAATGTAAGCCTCTCCAAACAAAAAGAGCATTTCTCAAGATTAGCATACAATCTCTCCCTTCGGAGAGCCACAATCACACTTTGAACATGATTTAAATTATCCACATATGATTTGCTATAAATTAATATGTCATCAAAGTACACAACAACAAATTTTCCAATGAATTCCCTCAAAACATGGTGCATTAATCTCATGAAAGTACTAGGAGCATTAGACAATCCAAAGGGCATGACAAGCCACTCATACAACCCTTGTTTAGTTTTAAAAGTTGTTTTCCGTTCATCCCTTTTCTCGTATCCTAATTTTGTGATAACTGGATTTCAAATCAATTTTTGAGAAAATGCATGCACCAAATAGCTCATCTAGCAAGTCATCTAGCCTAGAAATGGGATAGCAATATTTTACCGTTATGTTGTTGATAGCATGACAATCCACACACATACGCCATGTCCCATCCTTTTTGGGCACCAAGTGAACCGAAACCGCACATGGGCTTAGGCTCTCTCTCACATGTCCCTTCTCAAGCAATGCCTCCACTTACTTTTGCAATTCCTTGGACTCCTCTGATTGCTTCTATATGCCGGTCGATTGGGGATGATGGCTCTGGGTACAAAGTCAATTTGATGCTCAATTCCTCTCAATGGTGGTAGTCCTCCGGCACCTCATTTAGGAAAACATCTTCAAACTCTTGAAGAAAAGCTGCAATTTCATGAGGCAAAGATAATGTTGAATCATTGGTAGAAACATAAAAACCTTTGCATAAAAGAAGAATAACCGGTTCCTTAGCTTCTATAGCCTCTATGACCTCACTCTTTTTTGCAAAGAAATTCAGTCTCTTTTTACCTCTCCTCTCTAGGCTTTGCTCATTTCTATCCTTTATTGTCAAAGGCACTTGCTTACTCATTCTCTCTCTCAATTCTTTTTCTTGCCTCTCATTTTCTTTCCTCTCACTTTCTTGCTTTTGCTTAACTTCTAGTGTCCCCTTCTTCTTCTCCTTTTCTTTCATGATTCTTTAGTCTTTGCTCACCTCACTAGGAGCCATGGGGGTGAGGGTAAACTTAGTTCCCTCCTTGAGTAGGGAATAAGTATTTTTTCTCCCATCATGTTTCACATGCCTATCATTGCCAAGACCTCCCTAGTAGTAAGTGTCCCGCTTGCATGGGCACTACATCACAAAGTACATCATCCTTGTACTTCCCCATTTCAAAAGACACCAACACTTGCTTGTTTACTCTCATTTCCCCACTATCATTCAACCATTGTAGTTTGTAAGGCTTGGGATGCTTAATCCAACTCATGTCCAATTCTTCAACCAAATCCGCACTAATCACATTGGTGCAACTCCCACTATCCACAATGACACTACAAGGGGTTTTGTTGATTAGACACCTAGTGTAGAAAATGTTCTCTCTTTGTTGATGGTCTTGATCCTCAATAGCTTGTGAGCTCAATGACCTTCTTTTGACTCCCACCAAAGAGTATTCTTGTCCCACAACTTCCCTTTCGTCACTCTTCTCATCTCCAATTCCCTCTTGGTTTTCTTAGTTCTTTTCTTCCTCTTCTTCTTCGTCGGTAGAAACCTCACCATAGGGATTGGTATACATTGCCCTCTTGCTTGGACACTCATGGGAAGTATGTCCATATCCTAGGTACTTAAAACACTTGATATCTCTATTCCTTTGTGGCCTCTCCATGGTTTTCCCTTTGTCCTTGTTCCATCCTTCCCTAGGTTTCCAATCCTCCATAAGTTCCAATCTTCTCTAGGTTTCCAAGCCTCCCTCGGTTTGTTGAAGTCCCTTTGATATGGTTTAAGGGCTTCATCCTTCTTAGTTTGCACATTGCTAGTTGTGTTGGGATTTGGTAGGGTTGGTCTAGTATATGCCCTTCTCCTTAATTGCCTTTCAATCTTCATGGTGGAATGTACCATATCATCCAAGCAATCATAGGGGTACAATTCCCCCAAATTGGCAATCTCCCTATTTAATCCTCCCAAAAGTCTTGCCCTTGTAGCTCTTGGATCCTCATGGATTTGAGCTCTCATCAACATAACCTCCATTTCCTTATGGTAATCCTCTACACTCTTGTTCCCTTGCTTGAGTGCTTGGAGCCTTTGGTAGAGATCATTATAGTAATGGTGTGGTATAAACCTTGCTCTCATCATGTCTTTTAACAAATTCCAATTAGCCACGGTTTTCACTCCCATTTGTATCCTTTGTGCACTAACTTGCTCCCACCATACCAAAGTATACTCCGAGAATCCCAAAATAGCCAACCTAACTTTTTACCTCTCACTATAGTTATGGCTTTCTAGAAATATCTCCATTTTGCTTTCCCACTCAAAATAAGTTTCGGGGTCACTTTTGCCATAGAATGTAGGCACCTTCAACTTAATATGGCTCAACTCCCTTTCCACATCATTTCCTTCTCTTCTTCCTCCTCTATGGCCCCATCCTCTATGTTGTTCCCCAAAAGCCTCGACATGATCCCCCTCATACCATTCATCAACTCCCTCAAATTCTCTTTCTAGCCCCCTTACATTGATCCCTCTATTCCTTCCTTGGCCTTTTCCTCGTCCTCCTCTCAAGCCATGTCTTCCTCCTCTCATAGGAGCTTGTTAGATACCCCCAATAGAGTGTTCATCCCATTCTTCCCTTTGTTGGGCATGTAACGGAGGAGTGTGGGCATCACCATCCCTCATCCTTGGATTAGGCACTTCATACCGCTCTTGGCCTCTCCTTTGTGCAACGGTAGAAAACTGTCCAAGATGGTTTATCAATTCCCTTGTCAATTTTTGGAACTCACTTTGCATTGTCCTCATCATCACTTGCATATCTTCACGTAGTCCCTTAGTATCAAATTGTTCTTCTTGAGGTTTACTAGGTCCACTTGGGTTAGATCTAGAGATTTCTTGTTCATGGGCCATGGTGATGGAATATAGCCTTACACATACAAAACAAAGAGGTTAGAATACCAAACTCTTTGATATGACTTTTTGTGGTGGCTTTTTCTTGGTGTTGTGGTGGCTATGTGTTCAGCTCAATCAAAGGGAACCAAAATAGGGACTTTTCTTGTGACAAAAGAGAAAGTAACCTAACTATCTACACACCCTTCAAACTCTTGAAGAACAAAGCCTCAAAGACCCTCAAGATGAATAGAAAATTCTACTAGATTCTCACCCTAACATCCTTGAAGCAACAAAGGCAAGTAAGAACATATAGAATAGAGAAAATATGCACCCAAATATTGAATGTCAAACGAATCCTAGAAGAACAAAGCAACTAAGACCCATTCAAAGAAAACAACATTGGATTATCCAAAAGATTTATAGACTCTTACAAAAGGAGGACTAACCCTTTAGCTTAGTCTTGAACAAAATGAACAAGGAGGCTTGGCCTCTCAAGATTCTCTCTCAAATTTGAATTAAAGTTAAGTGAATTGTCTTATCAAAGTAATAAAGGTGCTATTTATACTACCCTAACCCTAGCTAAGTAATCTCTGAGGTTTAGTTACAAATTAGGGTCAAAATAAGTCTTTACAAGCAATTAAAAGTGAAGAAAATCGGAGAAAATCATTAAAAAGCGGAACAGTCGATGACTGCCCAGGGTCAAGCCGGTGCCGGTATGGAACAAAACAACCGGCGCCGGTTAGGTTCTATCTTCGGCCGGTTCTCATTTGGTTGAGTGTTGGTTTTGGATAGAATGGAGCCGGCGCTGGCTTGGCTGCATGGAGCAGGCACCGACAGCCAAACCAGCGCCGGCTGTCCTCTGGAAGCCTTCTTTGTCAAATTTCATCCCTTTTTACTGATGGCTTAAGTTCTTGTTGGGATCTTTCGCGGATGGCCATCAACACGAACTCTTGGCTCAATTCCTTAACCCTCCAATCCTTCTTCTTCCTCAAGCATTGTTTGATGATCAATTGAAAATCATCTTGAAGCTTCTTGGTCCTCACTCTAATCATCGGTCCTTGTCCTCCATGATGAAGTGGAGTCTCATCACGTAGCCGACGATCTTTATGAGGATGACGATGATGATAAGGACTCTTGACTTACTCTATGCACTTGTATTTTTTGTAATTTCTTTTATTTTGAATTTTAATGACCTTTCTTAGGATTTCTTTTTAATTGCTTTATTTTATTTCATTTTGTTTTGCTTTTCTTTTTCTTTTTCTAGATTTATGTTTTCTTTATTTTGTTTCTTTTGATATTAGGACCTCTTGTGACTCTTCTAATGACTACTCCTTGTGATGGATTTGCACATGATGGACCTACTATATCATGGAAGTACTTTCTTTTCTTTCTTCTTCCTATTTATTGATTTTGGTCCTCTTGGTTGTACTTTTATTGTTATATTTTTTGCCATTGAGGACAATATCCAGTTTAAGTGTGGAAGGGAGAATGATGTTGAAGAAATATTTTTCATATCATTTTTGTGCAATTTTTCAAAATTTTTGTGGTTTTCGTTATTTAAGCAAGGTTGTAATTCTTTTTCTTATTTGGATATGAATTTTTGTCATTCATTTGGTGGATTTTTATGAAATTGGTTTATTAGATAGAATATTGTCAAGACTTGAGAATTTGGATTAATCTTATCTATGCATTAGTGTTTGAATATTATTTGACTCATTTGGTTTGAATATGAAAGATATGATGAATATGGAGAACGTTTATTGGCTAACTCCTTGTATTATGAGTTTGAACTTTGCTTAGCTTTGAGTTGTGATGAGGAATGTAAGTTGATAAAAGATCTTTGAGAGGAAAGATTGTGGAGAATTGTGGACAAAGAGTGTTATTTTTGCTTGATTATGGGGGCCAATACGGTTAGTGAAGAGAAATCCACTTTCTTGAGACTATAAATTCCCAAAAGCAAAAAAGAGGAAAGATGTTGAAAAAATGATGAGTGATGACTAAAAAGAGGCTAATACTGTGTGTGAAGTGAAATACATGCACTTGAGGCAATCAATTCCTTAAGTCGTTGAAAAAAAAAAATGAGAGAAAAAAATTAGAATGTTTCCCTTACATCATAACTTGAGTTGTGCAATTTTTGGATTTTTAATGTTTGAGTTAGTAGATAGTTTGACTTGGGTGATTCATGTTATCTATATTTTTAACTTGAAGGGTGTAATAATTTTCTTAGACAAAGGTATGCACTTGATTAATTTTACTTCAAGAGTTTTGTGATATCTTGCCTGAAGGCAATGAAAAACAGAGGATGCCATGCACACGTGAAAATAAACCTAGTAACGCAAGGACACAGATTAGCAGAAGGTGAAAAATAGTACCTTTATGTGTCCTTTGTCTATTGGGCTGAGAAGAAGAGGTGCCAACTACAGGAGTGGCTACTTATCTCGACAACGATTCCGGCGAGAAACTAGTGATCCTTCAGCTTCTCCGTGGTATGTACATGAAGTTTTTCACTTCTCAAAATATTCCTCTACCTAATCTATGTTGATGAAACAACCTAGGCAAGGAAAGACACTTCTTGATTCCTTACTATTGATTAGAAAAATCAAGAAGAACACAGAAGGAAAAGAGATGAACGAGAGAGAGAGAATAGAGACAACAACTCTGGCTTTTTTCTTTCACTTTGTGGTGAGTGTTCTGTGTTTTTTAGAACTAAACTATCCCACGACTCCTATTCACATCACAAGATAACCCAACCCCAGTGTATTGAAATTTCAAACATCTAGAGGTTATCAATAGAAGAGGTTTGGGTCATCCTTAACTTTTCTATACCATGAATAATAAAAAAACCTTTTAGTCTAGGCTATTGAGCCAAAATAATTTATTATTTTTCCTTAGAACCAAGGAGCCCAAAAATAATTATCATTAATTATTTAGTTCCCGGGCCTATTAAAATAACCCAATAAATAATTAATGAGCTCAAATGAACTAAAATAATTATTAAACCTTTTATTAAGTAGTTTAAGCCCAGGTTAATTTTTCTAATTATTCAATCTAGGCTTTAGCCCTGAATAATTAATTAACCAATTAAACTAGATAATAAATTTAATTTCTCCTGTTCCTTTATTTTATTCTAGTCCAAGAATAAATTAGATTTCCTGAATAAAATAAAATCCTTTTCATTGTGACCATTTCCCTAACCTAAAATAATTAGGACTTTGGGCTATTCCGAGGACCAAAAAGACACATTGCCTTGGCTACAAAAATGACCAAAATACGCTTGTTATATAAATAGCTATATTTTGTATTTTAAATATTTTCTAATGTCACCATAAGGACAATGTTGCGTTAGCTATATCTTCGACGTGCAGGTAAAATGACTAAAATACCCCTCTACACATCTTCTTTCATTTAGAGCGAAAAGAGAGTACTAACATCTTTCTAAATGACATCTACCATCCTTAGGCTTCTACTCCAATGATCCACGACTTCTTGAAATATTTTAGCTTTCCAAGAGAGCACTCTAAAGCCAATATCTAAGTCATGTTCCCTAGGACCCTAAATAATTAGATCATTTGGACAACCACAAGGGGTAATATAGTGTAGATATAATCTTGTACAAGTCTTTCTTGACTAACTGGTGATATGTACCCAAGATACAAATATATTAGTCCTTCTTAAGAATCTCAACTATAGTATATCAAAATATACGCTTCCAGCTTCCAACTAATACTCAAGCTATAGAGTACAAGTCCATATTGTAGCAGTAGTAGTCTGGGTATCTATCACATAGTACTTTTAGAAACCACTAATATAAGTCTTGTTCTACATATTCGAAGTACGCTTGTATTATGAAATGAGTAAACTAGTCATTGCCTAAAGGTAAGCCATTCCTTATTCAAAATCCATAACACAACAACCTTGTCATGATGAGATTCACATCCTCATCATCCGGTTAAGAATAATAGTTTATGTGTTAAGTATCCCATGGTCCATACCTTACTGTGAAAGACCTCCATTTACATGAATCATTTATTTAAACACAATGGGTCTTTTCTAATTAAAATTGTGCACAAATATAAAGAAGATTTCACAAACAAATTCTGAGAAAAATACTTTTATTAATACAAGTTAAAATTATATCAGATACCTAGTCTAAAAGGGCATACATTCCAACAATCTACCACTTGCAGTCTAAGACTAAGTAAGTCCATAGGTGTAACACCCCACCTTTACTTCCGATTGGGTACTATTTGAAATAGGATGGGAGTTTGTACCGATGTCCAGAACAAAAGTTGATCGATGTAATGAGACGAATATTTTGGTGGAATAATATTTTGTCGGAACCCAGATGTAATTATTGAATTTGTTCCACCCGTACCCAAAATTTTAGAAAAGCTATTATTATTAACAACATAAGAATTTAAGGGTACTCTGAAAAGAGAAATTGATCAGTGCAATGAAACGTATGTTTTGGTGCGAATTATGCTACCTGGGGTATCAGGGGCATTTTCGTCATTTTGACCATGCCCACGACTTTGACTACAAATTTAACCAAGTAAAAAGGGAATTGAAGAATTTAAGTGTTACAAATGGATTCAGTGGAATTTTTGGAGTTGAATAGTGAAATAAAATATTTTTCCGTTACAAACTAGATTTTGGTCATTTTTGAAGAAAATAGAAAATCACGATTAAAAATGGACGTGTGGTATTGTGTGAATGGTGGATGAAACAAGTGTTAAAATACCATTGGGGGAGTAAAATATTTGTGGGATTATTAAAATTGCAAAAGCTTATTGAATAAGCTTAAGAATTATCCATCTAAATTAAATCCACCAATAGGAATTTAGCTTTAAAATGGATAGCCCACAATGTAATTAGTGTTGGTTGACTTTGGACACTAGCATGGCAGTGTAAGGGTTGTAAAACAGCCAAAATTTCATCCAAGAGAAGAACAAAAGGAAGGAAAGGAAGAAAAGAAAGGAAAAAGAAAGAAAAGCTAGAAAAAAATAGAGAAAAATGGGAAAAGTGAGAGAAGAAGAGTTCTTGGAGAGAAGAAGGGAAACTTGAAGCATTTTTCAGCCAAATCAAGCTATAAACAAGGTAAACATTCAAGCTTCAAGAATTAAAGTTGTAGATTAAAGCATGAGGATTACTTTCATATAAATTTTGTTGGTAAATTCATGCTATTTACGAATTTTTCTCATGAATTCAAGTTTGTTTACGAGGTTGTGTGTTGTGTGTGTGTGGGTTGGTGAGAAGGATTTTATGCTATGTTTTATATGGTGATTAAAGATGTTTTCATAGAAATTTTATTGGTGGATCATGGCTGCAAAAGAATCATGTGAAATAGGAAGGAAAGCTAGACTAATTGTTAAAGGAAAATGAATAGTTATTGTTGTTGTTTGAGAATGTTAAATTTGGTATTGGAAAATATGGTTTACTGAGCTAAATATGTCTGAAAATCAGAGGTATGAAGGCTGTTTTAGTAACATATGAGGAGGATTAAGTGATATATAGATGTTTGGATTGAAGGAGAACAAAGGAAAACATGAATATTGAAATCGAGGTAAAACTACTGGGGCTGTTTTTGCCCAGTACCATGCCTCGGAAACCAGAATTCTAGAAAAGGGCTCATATGAAATTAAATTTAAGAGTCTTACAGTCATTTTGGTATATCATAGAGCCAAAATGGAGTTGTGGATTGAAAGTTATGTCCAAAACAAAATCGTATGTTAAAGCTGCAAAATTTCAGAATTTTACTTGGAACATGGACGAATTTAAGGATGATTAATTGTGTGATTTTGGATGAAATAATTGGGGATATATGAATTGAATCCCTTTTTTATGAAGTGAGAAAGGATGTGGAAAAATAAAAATGAAAGAATCGATCAAACGACAAAAAAGCGACGAGAACGAAAGTTGAACGTTTTCCTTAACCGTTGGCCCTGTCGACTAAACGTCGGTTGGAAATCGGTTAACTGTTAGGCACGTTGGCTACCCGTCGGCTATTTTTTGGCTGAATACGATTTGACCCGAAAACGATGTTTGGTGTAGATTTGTCAATAAATGACCAAGGAACGTTGAAAACGGTGGAAACGATAGTTGCACGGGCGTAAACGGAAAGAGTTTAGTTAAGACATGAGGTGAGTCCCTTTGATTTCTAAAACCTTTTGAAAGCTAGTGTGCTTCACTTTTTCATGAAATGCTATGTTTTATACCATTTTGGAAATCCTTGAATATGTTGAAGGGTTATCTGAGCAAGATTTATTTTATGCCATTTTAGGCTCGATTGAACATCATAATTGGCTTGGAAACCTTACTGGATGATTAAAGCATGAATTTTGTGAATTTTGTCTTTTTTGGATTACATGTTTAGGATTTTCAAAAAATAGTAAATTTTGGAATCGGGCATTCATAAATTGACTGGAATGCCCTTATTGGAACATTTTATGGAAATATGTTTGGAAACTTTGAATTTAATCCTCTTTTGGGATTAAAATTCTGGATTTCTTGAAATGAGTTCCTTTTTGGAATCAGATATTTGGAAATTGATCTAAATGTCCTTATTGGAATGTTTATAAAAACTTTTGGAAATGGGTATATGGTAAATGACCGAAATACCCTTATTGGAATTTTTAGGAATACTTTTCAAATTGAGTAAGGGTAAAATGACCCGAATACTATCGGAAAGTCTTGTGGAATCAGGTATAGGTAAAATAACCTGAATACCCTTGAAAATGACTTTTGTGATTGAGTACGAGGAAAATGACCCAGATTCTCTTGGAAACATGTTTGGTTATGTGAACAGAACTCTTTATCATATTTCAACATGATTTTGGAAAATAATCTCTCGTAATGAGATTGACTTTTGGAAAACAGCCTTTTGATACCTGAAATTATTTTATTAGTCTAATATACCATGGAATGAATTGATTGGCTCTGCAAAGTCTATGCAAATAATGATCTAACTTGCGAGTTAGTGGGATCAAATTCTGGAAAATGTTGTTTTGCCCTAAAACTATTTTGATTTGAAAATCCTGCGGGATCAAATAACCCTCTGGCCAGATCAATCAGACGGGGTTGGTATTGTTAACGTTGAGTACTCAAGAAGGACTTTAATCTTTGTACTAGCCTATGTTAGAGTTAGACGACCCTAGCAACTTGGCCTAGTTCTAGAAATTGCCTTGCTCCAAACGGGGTGACAGGACATTGAGATGAGTCGTCCTAGCTAGCCATTTACCACCTGGAAATTGCCGCGTTTGCGGGCGCTTCTTATTTTGAGTCATTCACTGGATGCCGGGCGGGACACTCTGTGCATTTGACTCCTTATCACCTCGATGGTGATTGACGTCAGGATTGGGAACCCTGGCTTATGGTGGCAAGTAAAAGATTGTATGTTGCAGTACACTAGGTATGTTGCAGTATACCTGAGCAGAAGTACACCGTGGTGTAGTGATTTCGATGAAGCATGGTTGAGTAATGGAGGCTGCGGTCTCAATACAATTATACATAGCACCGAAGGCAAGGACTGCGGGACTTGCATGTGGATATAGGCTGACCTTCTATTAGAGAAGTGCCTGTGATCTGAAAATTAGGGCAATAATTTGAAATTAAAATACATTTTTCCAAAAATGATTGATTTCTGAATAAACTTTTTGTTAAAAAGGTTTGGAATCATTTCTAATGAACAAATGATATGCTATTCCACAAAAATTTTTGTGTACTCTGTCTCTTTGATAAAGCACTAGCACACACGGGACTTACTGGGTGATTTTTCACTCACGCGTGTCTTTCATCTTACCTTTTTGTAGGATCTAAAGTTGAGTGAACCTACGGATAAAGGACGATACCGCAATGACAGCAGAATAGGTCTGGACGTTTCCCTTTTGGATATTGTACCTTATTACTGATGTTGAATGAAAATTTTCATGTATGAGATTCTTTATTATATATATGTGCACGTGACCATCAGTATGGGTTGTTGTATGGATCAAGACCTTACATACTCTGTTGGTTTTTCGTTATAAAAACCCCTTGTCTGGGTAACTGGATGGGGCAACACCCGGTGTTGATGTACTTCTTCTATTACCTTTAGTAGGGGTGTTACAATTGCTATCAAAGCATAGTTTATAGAACTGTGGTATCGTCATAGGGATTGATAGAACTCTTTCATTGTGGGGGTATGACAGATAGGAATGATAAGAGCAAGTGCCAAATGAATGAGTATAGCGATGATTGGAAGAAAGAGATAGATGAGCATTCGGGTGTGAAAAGATCTAGGAGGATTAGGATTATCCATCGAGCAGGTGTGCGTGGATGTTTCACTTGGACAAGGTCTGGCCCTGGCTGCCTTCATACATCCTATCTTACCGGAAGCGTGTTTGACCCTATAGTACCTGTCATTACCTTGTTTGTGCAAGACCTCAGTATGGAAGGGACACCTACTCTTGAGAGGACATCATCACCATATAAGGAGATGGGTGGTGATTTGGATGAAATTGATGGCGATATTAAATCACACCATCAGGATAGTAATGAGGAGGATAGTGTCCCTGATGGTGTAGTATTGTCTGAGGATAATGAGAAGGAATTTGATGGAGATACTCTAGGAGTACTGGAAGATGAGATGTTATGTTTCAAGGATGTTGAGATAGGAAGAGATCGGGAGGCATCCAAGGTGAAGGTACCTGTGGTCGAAGAGTTCGAGAAAGAATTGGAAATAGACTCAGACATATTGGCTTGGTTATACCCTGATGCAAATGAAGGTGAAGGATTCAATATAGCTGAATCCTATATGGTTCCTACTAATTCAGAACCTCCCATTTCAAATAGTGATGACGATGAGCAGAAGGATGAGACATGAATATGTGTAGTAGGATATGTTCAGTTCGGCTAGTGTATATGACTATGTGTTCGGCACACGAATTTTGTACTGGCTTTGTGTTTGATGAGAATGAATATATGTTATAATCCTGCTATGTGCACTATAGCTCTTTTGTGCCTGCTCTTAAGTTATGTTATATCGTTTTACTAGCAAAATTGTATAAACTATACAGATGTCTCTCCTAAATGAATTTTTGGATGATCATCGCGAACTACTTAACATAACCCTAAGCCAATGGTGGAGGAATCACATGTGGAAGGTTCCCATGTAATACCCCATATTAGACCACATTTAGTATGTGGAGAAAAATCATGCATGTCACATTATTTTTTATAGTACATTTGATTATTTGAACTATTTTCATGAAAATATCGGTTTGTTATTGCATGAATTAATTTATCCTTGAAGCGGTTGTGTTATTTTAGTTAGTTGAGTTTTTATTTTATTGAGGAGAATTTATTAGAAAGAGAATGAAGCGAGTAGGAATTTGAAGTCAAGAAGAAGGGAAAATACAGAGCATGCAGCGGAAGCGAAAGAAAAAAACTGGAAAAACCAAGAACAGAGGAATTCCTGTCCAAGGCCGATGCTGGCTCCGGCAGTCCTAACTGGCACCGGTTAGGCTCTAGCGGGACTCCGAGGTTAAAAATTTCTACCTCTTTTCCTCATTCTAAGAATTGGTTGGACCGAAATGTGTGCAACCGGGGTAGGTGTGTGGGTGGAAGCCTCTGGTGTGATTCCTGCAAGCCTCTTACTCTGTCTTTGCATGTAGAACGCCAAAACTCTCGATCTTCTAGTATATGGCATGTCTAATTCCTTTTGGTGAACAATTAACAGAACTAAGGAATATTTTCTAGAGAGAGAAAGAGAAAGACGTGTGTTTCTTTTCCCACAAAGAAGAGTCTGTAAAAAAAAAAAAAAAACAACGATCATAACCAATCCTCCTGTTTAACCTAAATAAAACCCTAGGTTCAACTAGACTAATCCATTGGACTCTTAGTTTAGCCTTTTGGACTAAATTAATTATTCTAATTAGAACCAACTTAATGGCCCAACAAATAATTAATTTTCCCAATCCAAATAAACTAATCCAATAAATAAGCCTATATTAGTTTAGTCCTAAGTTAATCTTTAATTATTCAAACTGGGCCAAAGCCCTGAATAATTAATTAACCCACCAAACTAATTAATTAATTCTCTCTCTCCATAGACCTTTATTTTATTCTAACTCAATAATTAAATTAGGCTACTTAAATAAAATAAATTTGATTTAATTTAAGATCAATTCCTTAGCCTGTATTTAATTAGGACTCACGGTCTATACTGGGGACCAAAAGACACACCGCCTTGGCTACTAAAATGACCAAAATACCATTGCATATAAATAGCTGTATTTTGCATTTTAAATATTTTCTAATATCACCATAAGAAAATATTAACCCCAAGGACAATGCTGTGTTAGCAAAGTCTCCGACCTACAGGTAAAATGACTAAAATACCCCTCTATACGTCACCGTACATTTAGAGAGGAAGAAGTGTACTAACACCTCTCTAAATGACATATACTATCCTTAGACTTCTAGTCCAATGATCCACGACTTCCTTAATTATTTTCGCTTTTCAATGAAGCTACCCTAAAGCAAACATCCAAGTCATGTTTCCCAGTGCCCTGGATATTTAGATCATTTAGACAACTATAAGGAGCAACATAATATAGAAACTATCTTGTACATACCCAACATGCAAGTATATTAGCCCTACGATAGAACCTCAACTATAGCATATCAAAGTATATGCTTCCAGTTTCGTCAGACTACCAACTCATACTCAAGTCGTAGAGTACTAGTCCACGCTGTAGCAGTAGTAGTCTAGGTTTCTACCATATAGTACTTTCGGAAACTACTACTACAAGTCCTGTTCTACGTATTCGAAATACGCTTATGTCATGAAGTGAGTGGACTACTCACTAACTAAATGTAAGTCATTCCCCACTTGGAATTCACAACATAATAACCTAAACATGATGAAATTCTCATTCTTATCAATCGGTTAAGAACGAATGTTTATGTGTTAAGTAACCTGTGATCCATACCTTACTGGAAAGACCTCCATTCACATGGACCACTTACTTAAACACAATGGGTCTTTTCCAAACGTAATTGTGCACAAATAAAATATAAAATTCACAAACAATTTTTGAAAATAAATTATTTTATTAAAACATTCAATATTTACATCAAAAACCTAATTTAAGAGAGCATATTTCCCAACAGAATTAAGAAAATTTATTAGGAGGATATTTACCAAGAATTAATGTGGCTTAGTGGATAAAGCTTGGTATTTAATTCTTGATGAGCTTGAGTTCGAATTCTAGCTATTTCAAATCCTTTCCTTTCTTATATTTTCTCCTTCCCTAATATTTTTTTAGCCTTGGCCGAAACTCCCTAGGGTTGCCGCCATCTTGGAACCAATTTCCTAAAAATTAGAAGTGGGATTTATCCTGGGATTTATTTTATAAAATATTTGAGAATAAATTAAATTTTTATTTCTAATATCTTATCATACTCTTTTATAGAATTTTAAATATTACTAATCTAGATTTTTAAAAGCTATATCTAAGTGATATATTAGGAGATAAAATATATGAAAATATATATGTATTGTGTTAATGTGGTAGCCGCCACTTTTCAGGGGATAGGTCTCCATATTTTAATTTTCTTCAAATAATTTTTAAAAAAGAAAATAAAAGGATAAAAGCTAGATTTTAAATGAAGTATTTATCTCTTAGGATTAAGATAAAGATTTTCGAAAATTTGGGGAAAAAGAAGAAGAATTTCGGGTAGCTTCAAGTGAATTAGGAAACAAGAATTTTTCTCACAAAATAATTATTTAATAGCTATTTAAATTACTTAAATTAATTAGGGAATTAATTAAATTATTCCTTAACTAGATAACCTAAATTCTATCCATATTTTTTTGGAAATCTCCTCAAAGCTACTGCCACACACATGGAGCAAATATAGCTTAACTAAAACTCTCCAAAACCTAGCTAGGGTTAACCAAGAAAACCTTAACCAATTAGGACTTGGTTGTAGCAAAAAAAAAAAAAAAAAAACACCAGAATTCCCTCTCCAATACAATCAGAATTTTGGCCACAATCAACTCTATTCTGCATGAAATTTTCAACAAAAAACCTGCACCAAAAACCTCTCTAATTATCAAGCAAAAACAACTACACAAAGACTCCTTTTTCTTCTCTTATTTTTACCATCTTGGAGATCGAAAAACCAACCAGATTTCTTCCCACTTTTTGTCTAGATTTTGACCATCCTAAGATGCAAAAATATAGCAGCAATCAGCCCTAAACTTCTATCCAGTTTTGGCTCCCAAAGAAGAATCAAAGCTATCCAACTTTTCTCTTGTGATCAACAAACCATAGTAAGGTAGATCTCCTCTAAACATCTAAACCCCAAACCCTAGACTTCCCTATCCAGCAAACCACGAAATTCCTACCCTCTCAACCCCTCAAAATCATGAAATAAACAGCCTACCCAAAAAACAAAGCCAAAACTAAAACTCTCTCCAAGGTAATTGATCTTCAACTCTTTTATTCATCTCTTACTTCATTCTTTTCCTTTTTTTTCACCCTTAAATCACGTCCATAAGGGATGATTTTATTCCTTTCTTGGTGAGCCTCGATCAAGGTCATAAGCAGACCAATCTCTTCAACTATCGATTGAACTCAAGCTAGTCGACAAGGAGTTGTTGTGTTTTAAGTCTAGATCGATAAGAGGCAATCAAGATCCTATCTTTACTGATCTAAATGGTCTTAATCTTTAAAATATTAGCTTAAGAATGCTTATGGAGTCTAGCATGAAAGCATGAATGAACTAGATTGATGAATATGTTGATGTAAGCCATAGACAAAGCATGTATGAGATAGGACATTGATGTATCTTATCATGATGAATCTAGATCTATGCTAAATAGGAAAAAATGAGATCTTTTAATGTTTATGGGGCTATTTATGTTGATTTTATGCTAGTTGAATATAGGAGTTATCATATGGGGAATTGATTTAGATCAATGCATGGTTATGATCAATGGAATAGTAAAGGGAAGTTATACATGTGCTTTAATGAATTAAAGTACTTAGATACCATGGATGAATTAGGTGATTAATGAGATCATGGAGAGTCATATTAAATGAAATAATAGATGGAATGATTAAATCCTAAGTATGGAATTATTTGCTCTAGATAAGGAATGAGTGAAAATAAGAGCAATTGATTGAGTTGGGTCTAGCTGTTGACTTATCCAAGTAAGTCCCTGCATAACCGTTTTGATACAAGTTACATATTTGCAAGTAATTTTTACAATACTATGTGGAATTGATGTCAATATGATATTTTGACAAAATGATTAAGACGTTGACTAAACATGATGAGTTACACTGGATTTGGAAACATGGATGTTTTACTTTCTAAATGAGTTTATTAAATTTCAATTATTCAAAATCAAAAACGATTTCTTACACTATTACTAAACGATTTGGAAAGGCTATTACAAAAATCCACGTTTTGCAATCAAACTAATCAAAGACTTTCGAAAAAGGAAAAATGATTCTACCCTTAAAAGGGAAGCGTTGAGTACTCGGTGGGGGTAGGCTAATAGTACTAGTTTTGAAGAGCAAGAGTGAGTTTTCTGTCAAGAGGCCACCTCCAGAAGATGAACTCAACTTGGAGAGGCGATAGTACTACATAGTCAGGTCATCCGAGCTAGCATATTAGTCCATGTGGACATTCTTGATTCGGACTGGACAACCAAAATATTGGGTGTAGAGATGGAGAAGTATCTCACCTAGTGGGAGGTGTTAGTGTTGTGCCCTAGAGGCAATCACTTGTACATTATATATGACACATTTTATTTTAATAAAAGGCGTTATTTATCTTACAGTTTCTTTTGTTTACTTTAAGTAATATAACTGTTCGATAAATTCCCTAGTACAACACTGTGTTAAGGAAATAATGATATGAGATTCCTACTACACTGGATGGTGTTAGTACTTAAATAGTCCCTAGTCATAGTATTAATGAGATAGGACATCATTAATACATTAAGACTAGCATGTGTTAGATTTCCTGATTTGATCAGGCGGTGGTTCTCATAATCGTGAGTATTGAGATACTCAAAGGTAACACATGAAAGCTTGTTAATAGAATAAGTTCATTGGATGACCTAGCTTTGAGATAATCACATGGATAACTATTTAGTGCCAATGATATAATCTCAATATAGCAAACGTGCAAGTATCCTTAGACTTGAGATCTCCAAAGTACTTTGTTTGCTAAGCCTTGTACTTTGATTCCAATCTTTGGAGCTCGATCGAGGGCCGCCTATGGGATGGATATTGGGTACATGATGAGGTAAATGAAAGTAGTTAAGAGGGTCAATAAAGGATTCACCACTCCTAATAGTAGGGGCGAATATCTCACGGCCACTTGTAGGAATTACTACTCAAAAGTCCTTGGCCAAGGCAATTATGTATTGGAAACAGTTCCAATTGGTACACATCTAGAGTAGTGGGTTCCTGGTACAAGTACTATTGTATTCGGGTCAGAATTAATTCTGGAGAGAGTTGGCACTAATTCTGTACTTCAAATCGAATGAGATATTGTATGGTGAAAAAAGTTGATTGCATTGAAGTTTGTTATTGAAGGGTTCATGTTAAGCCACTTGACTTCCTGGACTCTTGGGTGGTCATGATGTGTTGCTAGATACCGCTCATGATGTGGGAATATGGGTTTATTAATTGATGAATTAATAAACTAATCCTGATTAGAATTAATAGGATTAATTCTAATTAATTATGGATTATTAATCTCAAAGACGTTTGGATTAATTCATGTTCGCTACCAATTGACTAGAAAACCTAATAGGTCACACACAATAGAGGATTATATATTCAAGATGTTATTTGATAACATAGTGGGGTTAATTGCGAGAAAGAGAAGTTGTTGTGGACAAATTATAATTAGTTATAATTTATGGTCCAAATTGTAATTATGAGAACTTGATGTTCCCAATTACAATTAGGGAATTCTAATGGGATTAGAATCCCCTATTTTGGTAAGGGAATTTTGTGTATATTGGAGAATATACACATGAAAAATCTAAGATGAAATTGGACACAAAAAAACCCTAGAGCAAGATACACGAAATCAGCCTCTTGTTCTCTCTCTCTCATTTTCTTCTTGAAAGAAAAACCTAGCCACCATTTTTTTTTTCTACTTGCACAAAAATTTTGGTGCTTGAGTATTCTTCTGTGTGGATTACTATTAGAGATAACCACACTCTGTGATTATAGTGGGTAGACGTTCAACTCACGTGGAGGTTGATCACGAGGATTGCTGAATCGCGCCTCAAAGGTAAAAGCTGTTACCTTTACCCTCATTATGTCTTGTTTTCCATACATAGATGGGTCCTGGGATGGTATCTCGTTTTATTTTCCACTACGTCGTATAGGATACGAGCTTGAGATACCCAACAATGGTATCAGAAACAGGCTATGTGTGGTCTGCAGACATTATTTTGGCATGAAAAACTGTTTTCGTGTTTGTCTTTGTTTGCTGTGAAAATCGTTTTCACTCGAGTCGAAATCATTTCGATCTTTATGAGTTAGGTCTGTAGCACAATATGATTGTGTTGTAGTCACAGAGTTTTTCGAAAATATGCTTTCTTTGGTGCTGAAAATTTCTGCAGAAAACGTTTTCTTGCAACATGGATGTTGCCCTCTGTTTCATCTTAATTTCCGTTTTGATTTTGTTTAAACTAACAAATTGGTTGTTGTTTATAGATTCAAAATAGAAAATACAGCTGAGAATTGTTCTCATTGAAAATTTGCAGAAGAAGAAAGCACCAAAAATTGTTTTTGGAATTTTTTGAAAATCGCTGCCATTGTTGCAAAATACAGGCGGCGCCGGCTCCGGCCTCTAAGCCGGCGCCAGTTCCATTCTATTCGCGATGTCCAAAAATCATTTTTGGAAGAAATTTTTTTTTGAAAACCAGAACAGAGTCGGCGTCAGCTCTGGCTTCTGAACCGGTGCCAGTTCTGCTCTGTTTGCGACTTCCAGCTATTTAAAAAAAAAATTCCGGAACAGAATTTTAAAAGGGAAAAACCTTATTTGATGAGAGACGGGACCCGAAAGCATTTTTCTCAAAATTAGTTTTGAGACAATCAATTTTGTTCTTCAAAATAATGATTTTGAAAATCTAAAATTGATGTATTCTCTAAAATGGTGATTTTACAATTTGTTTTATTTTTCAAAATTGTGATTTTGGAATAATAAAAGTATATGTTTATTTTCTTTAAGCACTGTCAATAGCATGGTGGATGGTTATGGACTAAAACCAATTATATCTGTTCATGCATTTTACAGTTTTGGTTTTTATGAAATAGGGCCTGCGTGTCCTGCCTTCTCTAGAATTCTTGTGTAATTCTCTTCTCATCTAACTCCCCTCGAATGTAACTTGAGGTTTTCTCTCTTTAGAAAATTATGTAATTAGCATACATAGGTTAGATAGGAGTATAATTATTTTATGTTGGAGATGGCAACCAAAACAAGGCGACAAGGTAAGACCTTCTACTTAAATCATGCATGAACACATAGGGTTAACTATATTAATTTCTTTTATGGCTCAAAGAAATTAATTTAGGGTAAAGTCCATAACCATAGCACGTAATCGCTTTATTACCATAATTATCAATTATGTGATTATTGATTATTATGCATGTCATTCAACGAAATCACTAAAAGGAACAAATCCCTCAATTAATATTAAACCTAATTCCTTCCGTTAATATAGTAAGAACGAGAGTCCTTTTTCAAGACCAGGTTGTTGGGCAAACCTAAGCCTACTTGACATTGGGCATGTTCAAGCTATGGAATTAAATTCCTTTGGAATTAAATTCCTGATTAATGGGTCGGGTTTAACTAAATTCTTTATCCCTGTTGGGCAAACTCAAGCATAAAGAAATTTAGAGGAAAAGTTGGGGTAGCCTAAAAGGCTTTAAGATTAAAAGCTGTTAATCATCAATGATCCGGTAGTTACATACGATGTAATTGGTATTAGATACATACCAATGAACTCAAGGGTGGCTTGTTGGGCAAACCCAAGGTCATTCTTGAGGAATTTGGATACCGGTCCACTAAGAAAGCTTCCAACGGGCTTTCCCGAATCAGTAGTGGGGGCTATTGGTTTGAGTAAAATAGTGGAGTAAAAATGCATTTAATTAAAGTCCTAATTATTTGCATATCATGTGCATATACAAGTAGCTAATGCTCTCTATCATTACATCTAGGTCACTTGCATCATGTCAGCGAACTTGAACTTACGTAGCATTTTGGAAATCAACAAGTTAACCGAATCAAATTATCTCGACTGGTATAGAAATTTGATAATCGTTCTCAAATCGGAAAAGTTGCTCTATGTGCTAGATGCTCCTATTCCACCACCACCAGCCCAAAATGCTCATGCTGATGAGCATGCTGTCCACAAGAGGCACAAGGAGGATAGCGATACAGCATCATGTATTATGCTGGCGTCCATTGCAAAAATAGCACAAGCATATGGATGCTCAATCGATCATTTTATATCTTCGAGAGTTGTTTGATGCCCAAGCCAGAACTGAGAGATATGAGATCTCAAAGCAACTATTTCGTTGTAAAATGGCAGAGGGTTCTTCTGTGGCCACTCATGGGCTGAAGATGCTGGGCTTAATAGAGAAGCTTGGATCTCTCGGGTTTACAATGGACCATGACTTAAGTGTTGACTTAATTCTTCAGTCTTTACCTAATAGTTTCTCACAATTTGTGATTAACTATCAAATGAATAAGATTGAGTCCACTATCCCTGAGTTGATCAATCTTCTCAAAACTGCGGAGTCCTCCATGAAGAGGGATTCTAATGCGATTTTAATGGTAGAATCTTCCTTTTCTAAGAACAATGTTCAAAAGAAGAAGAAGAAGGCTCCCATGAAGCCCAAAGGTGCTGTGAACAAGAAGGACCCAGCTACCAAGGGCCCATGCCATCATTGTGGGAAGATGGGCCACTCGAGGTGCAACTGCAAAGCCTACTTGGAGATCATCAAGGAAAAGAAGCAAAAAAAGAAGCTTACAAGCATTTCTACTTCTTCTCCAGGTATGTTTATGATTGAGATAAATACTACTTTTAGAAATGAGATATGGGTATTAGAGACCGGATATAGATCTCATATGTGCAATAATTTGCAGGGACTAAAGAGCAGCAGAAGGCTAGAGAAAGGCGACGTGGACCTACGTACTGCAAATGGGGCAAAGGTTACTGCACTTGCTGTGGGGACATACGAGCTGAACCTACCTTCGGGATTGATTCTAGAACTGGAAAACTGTTATTATGTACCAGTTTTAATGAAAAAACATTATCTCAATTGCGTGTTTAGACTTATGTGGATTTCATTTAATATTTAAGAATAAATGTTGTTCTTTTTCATTGAATGATATTCATTATGATTCAGCAACTTTGGTTAATTGTTTATATGTTTTAGACTTGGACAATCCAATTCTCAATATAAACAATAAGAAACCTAAAATAGATAACTCTAACATCTCTTACTTATGGCATTGTCGTTTGGACCATGTAAACGAAAATCGTCTTTCTAAGTTACACAAGCTTGGTGACTTAAGGTCATTTGATTATGAATCATATGGCACATGCGAGTTTTGTTTACTAGGCAAAATGACTAAAACTCCTTTTCTTGGAAAAGGAGAACGGGCCAAGGAGTTATTAGAACTCATACATTCTGATATATGTGGCCCAATGTCAATACAAGTAAGAGGAAGTTATAACTATTTCATAACATTTATCGATGATTTATCACGATACGGGTATTTGTATTTAATGAAATACAAATCTGAGGCCTTTGAAAGGTTCAAAGACTTCAAGAATGAAATAGAGAAACAGCTTGGCAAAAGTATTAAGACTCTAAGATTTGATCGAGGAGGAGAATACTTGAGTCAAGAGTTTCTGAGTTATCTTAGAGATAATGGGATATTATCTCAATGGACTCCGCCACATACACCTCAACATAACGGTGTATCTGAGAGAAGGAATCGAACCCTTCTAGACATGGTACGGACCATGATGGCTTTTGCAGACCTACCAAAATCTTTTTGGGGGCATGCACTAGAAACTTCTGTTTATATACTGAACAGAGTTTCGACAAAATCGGTTAATACTACCCCATTTGAGATGTTCTTTGGTAAAAGACCAAAGTTATCTCACTTGCGAGTATGGGGTTGTCCTACCTTTGTTAAAAGGCCACAATTAGACAAACTTGATAGTTAGTCTGACAAGTGTTTATTTGTGGGATATCCAAAAAAATCTTTTGGATATTACTTCTATCAACCCTCCGAAAACAAATTGTTTGTTTCAAAGCATGTCGTCTTCTTAGAGAATAAGCACATGCTCAAGGGGGACAGTGGGAGTAAGATTGAACTTAGTAAAGTTCATGAAGATCAAACAAACGAGGATCATCCGTCTAACCCCACATCTGTTGAAAGAATAGATGAACCTTCTAATACACAAGAACCTCGTAGATCTAGTAGGATACGTATGACGTATGGCACCTGAGAGATATGGATTTCTCATTAGTAACCATAATGACGTATTGCTCATAGATGAAGATGAGCCTACTACCTACAAGGATGTTCTGAATAGTTCAGAATCTGACAAATGGCTTGAGGCCATGAAGTCAGAGATGGATTCCATGTACAACAACCAAGTATGGACTTTAGTTGATCCACCCAAAAGAATTAAACCTATTGGGTGCAAGTGGGTTTTCAAGAAGAAAATGGACGTGGATGGTAACTTAGTTACCTATAAAGCACGACTAGTGGCGAAGGGTTATCATCAACAACATGGTATTGACTATGATGAAACCTTCTCGCCAGTAGCCATATTAAAATCCATCAAGATACTCCTAGTCATTGATGCTCATTATGATTATGAGATTTGGCAAATGGATGTGAAAACAGCTTTTCTAAATGGAAATCTGACTGAGGAAGTGTATATGACCCAACCTGAGGGTTTCACATCCAGTGATGGCACAAAGGTGTGTAAGCTGCAAAGGTCTATTTATGGACTTAAGTAAGCTTCTAGGAGTTGGAATATCCGTTTTGATGAAACAATCAAAGAGTTTGGTTTCATTCAAAATATGGATGAGTCTTGTATATACAAGAAGGTTAGTGGGAGTGCAATCGTTTACTTACTGCTTTATGTAGATGACATATTGCTAATAGGAAATGATATACCTGTCTTACAAACGGTTAAAATTTAGTTGTCCAAACAATTCTCCATGAAAAACCTTGGTGAAGAAACCTATATTCTTGGAATTAGGATCTATAGAGATAGATCCAAAAGGTTGCTTGGTCTTTCACAGTCTACATACTTAGATAAAGTGCTAAAGAGGTTTAGCATAAATCAATTCATAAAGGGATTTTTGCCCATGTCACATGGTGTAAGCCTTTCAAAGTCGATGTCTCCCAAGACACAAGTTGAAAGGGATCACATGAGTAAGATTCCATATGCCTCGGCAGTTGGATCTATCATGTATGCTATGATATATACTTGGCCCGATATATCTTGTGCTCTCAGTTTGACGAGCAAATACCAATCCGACCCTGGTGAGGGTCATTGGGTGGCTGTAAAGAACATCCTTAAGTATTTACGAAGGACTAAGGATATGTTCTTAGTATATGGAGAAGGTGATTTGAAAATAAACGGGTATACTAATCCCAGTTTTCAATCTGATAAAGATGATTTCAAATCACAATCCGGCTACGTGTTTACGTTGTACGGAGGGGCAATAAGTCGGAAAAGTTCCAAACAAGAGACTATTGTCGACTCTACAACAGAAGATGAGTACATAGCTACTTCTGAAGCAGCTAAGGAGGCTGTTTGGATCAAGAAGTTCGTGACGAAATGGGGTGTGGTTCCTAGTGTTGTTGGTCTAATAACTTTGTATTGTGACAACAACAGAACCATTGCACAAGCAAAGGAGCCGCGGTCTCAATAACGATCCAAACACGTACTGCGACGCTATCATCTGATCCGGGAGATCATAGATAGGAATGATGAGAGAGTTCCTATGGATGAGAACATAGCTGACCCACTTACGAAAACACTATCCCAAAAGAAACATGATTGTCATGTTGAGTCATTCGGTATTAGATACATGAATGATTGGCTCTAGTGCAAGTGGGAGTTTGTTAGTGTTGTGCCCTAGAGACAATCACTTGTACATTGTATGTGACACATTTTATTTTAATATAAGGCATTATTTATATTACAGTTTCTTTTGTTTACTTTAAGTAATATAACTATTCGATAAAGCCCCTAGTACAACACTGTGTTAAAGAAATCATGATAGAGATCATGATATGAGATTCCTACTATACTAGATGGTGTTAGTACTTAAATAGTCCCTAGTCAAAGTATTAATGAGATAGGACATCATTAATGCGTTAAGACTAGCATGTGTTAGACTTCCTGATTTGCTTAGGCGGTGGTTCTCATAACCGTGAGTATTGAGATACTCAAAGTTAACACATGGATGCTTGTTGATGGAACAAGTTTATTGGATGACTGAGCTTTGAGATAATCACATGGATAACTATTTAGTGCCAGTGATATAATCTCAATATAGCAAACGTGCAAGTATCCTTAGACTTGAGATCTCCAAGGTACTTTGTTTGCTAAGCCTTGTACTTTGATTCCAATCTCCGGAGCTCGATCGAGGGCCACCTATGGGATGGATATTGGGTACATGATGAGGTAAACGAAAGTAGTTGAAATGGTCAATAAATGATTCACCACTCCTAATAGTAGGGGCGAATATCTCACGGCCACTTGTAGGAATTACTACTCAAAAGTCCTTAGCCAAGGCAATTATGTATTGGAAACAGTTCCAATTGGTACACATCTAGAGTAGTGGGTTCCTGGTACAAGTACTATTGTATTCGGGCCAGAATTAATTCTGGAGGGAGTTGGCACTAATTCTGTACTCCAAACCGAATGAGATATTGTATGGTGAAAGAAGTTGATTGCATTGAAGTTTGTTATTGAAGGGTTCATGTCAAGCCACTTGACTTCCTGGACTCTTGGATGGTCATGATGTGTTGCTAGATACCGCTCATAATATGAGAATATGGGTTTATTAATTGATGAATTAATAAACCAATCCTGATTAGAATTAATAAGATTAATTCTAATTAATTATGGATTATTAATCTCAAAGACGTTTGGATTAATTCATGTTCGCTACCAATTGACTGGGAAACCTAATAGGTCACACACAATAGAGGATTATATATTCAAGATGTTATTAATTTTTGTTCTTTGGACAATCATGCAAAGGTAAAAGCTGTTACCTTTGCGCGATTGTCCAAAGAACAAAAATTAATAACATCTGTTACCTTTACCCTCATTATGTCTTGTTTTTTCACACATAAATGGGTCCTGGGATGGTGTCTCGTTTTATTTTTCGCTGCACCATATAGGATACAAGCCTGAGGTACTCAACAGGAGGATCCCCCATTGCCCATTATTGAAAGAATACATTGGGAAGCTATCATGGTGGTAACCATGATATGGATTGTGTTACTATATTATTGAATCATTTGCTAATCCCAACCTAATGAATTATGAATATGATGAAACGATAATTTGTTGTGAACTATTTAGATTCATTGAGCAAGGCTCCTTTGTATAACTGTTATTGATGAAACTGACTTGCAAACACGATTTTATAATTTGGATAAATCTGCATACATGAAATGGTTTTAATTGACACTTGCACACACGGGACTTATTGAGATGTCAATCTCACACCTTTTATGTCATAATTTCATGGGATTGTTTATACTGAGCAGGGTGAAGCGTTAGGAGATGAACTTCAGTTTATTTATTTATTTATGTTTTGGATTTATTTCAAGAGACGTTTGTTAGTTTTGATTTTCCAGACTTATATAACTTTTGCTTCTGGATGTAATGAGATTATTTTTTTTAATTTTACTTAGACGTTTTTTTTTTCTTTTTGTACCTCGTCATAAAGACCCCTGGTCCATTGAACGGGCGACATCTTACCCTATCTAGGTACCTAGGGTATGGGGTGTTACATCCCACCTTGTGAATTTGGATTATTTTATGTTCTAAACCTTCTAGAAAATGGCCGATACCATTCAATGGATGGCTGAGACTACTACTAGAGCCAATGAGAATGCTAGAATAAATGAGAATATGAGTAGGAGAAATTGAAGTGCATTTCGAGGTATAAGTCAGAAAAGATCTAGAGGACCTCGATGGCAGAAGAAAGGAAAGATGTAGAGGAGGGGAGGCCCACCTGTAGGATAACCATCTTTTAGATGCTTTAACTGTAAGAAGGAAGGGCATAAAAGTTTCAATTACCCTCACCTCCAAAGGATAGGAGGATAGAGTCAACCAGGAAGAAATAATCAGGGGCAGAGGTCAAACTAGAAAGAGAAAACCTAGACAAGCTTCTACCCCTAGAGCCGGATCTGCTAAACCAAGTAAATACTCGAGTTGTTGTATTGAAGAAGAGGGATGATCATGTCACAATGGTGAAAGGTACACTTCTTAGCCTTAAATCATGATGCTAAATTATTGGTAGATCCTAGTTCTATGCATTCCTTTGTTGCCAATGTATTTCTTGACACTATAGGGATAAAAAGGGGGAAGAAACTTCATAAGAAATGATTATCAGTACCTATTGGGAAAGTAAATAACTAGTAAGAAAGTACATAAGGGGTGTAAGATCTTGGTAAGAAATAAAAGTTTGGAGGAGATTTGATATATCTGCCCATAGAGGACTAAGATGATATCTTGGGCATGGACTGGTTATCCCAACATCATAATCAAGTTGACTATAGACATAAAGTAGTACAATTCTGTCAACCTGGGAAACCTATATTGAAAATTGTAGACAAGGCTGGGAGGAAAAGGAATACTTGCATATCGAGACTCAAGGCCCAAAAGATAATAAAAAAAATTAAAAAAAAAAGGTGTATTGGGTACTTAGCCTATGTAATTAATAAGCCAGGAGGGGTTAAGAAACTCGAAGAAGTTCCTGTTGTGAATGGATATTTGGATGTTTTTTCAGTGAAATTGAAGGAATTACCACTGAAGAGAGAAGTATAATTTTCTATTGAGTTGTGACATTAGCAGAACTAATTTCAAGAACTCTTATTGAATGGCACCTACAGAATTGTAGGAGCTTAAGAAATAAGTATAGGAATTAATGGAGCAAGAATTCATTCGGCCTAGTACTTCACCCTAGGGAGTACCTATCTTGTTTGTTAGAAAGAAAATGAGTCACAATGGATGTATATAGATTTGTGAGGTTAATGCAGTAACGGTAAAGAATAAATATCTATTGCCCATGATTAAAGAATTGTTTGATAAGTTAGAAAGAGCAGGATGATTCTCAGAGTTCGACTTGAGGCAAGGATATTACTAAGTTCAGATTCAGGAAAAAAATATACTAAAAATTGCATTTAACATGATAAAGACCTTTTGAGCTTGTAGAAAGGCCCCTTTGGTGTCATTAATGCCTATTGTTTCACAGATCTAATGCACCGGACACTTCGAGCCAGTTTTGTGGCTATATTTATAGATGATATTCTGGTGTACTCTAAAGAACCCTAAGATCATGAACAATAATCTTCAAAAAGTATTAGGAAAGTTAAGGAAAACCAAACTAAATGCAAAATTCAGTAAGTGTAAGTCTTGGATACAAGAAGTAGCATTCCTGGGACATGTGATATCCAAAGTCGCGAGTACAATAGATCCTGCAAAAGTTAAAGCAATGACAAACTAGAAACGTCCTAAGATTCTGACTGAATATGATGTTTTTTGGGATTTACAGGATATTATCAGAGATTTACTAAGAATTTTTCTAAGATAGCTTTATTTTGAGTCGACTCACCCAAAAAAAAGTTCTTTATGTTTGGACTAGAAAATGTGAGGGAAAATTCCAAGAGTTGAGAAAAGGATTAAGCTCTGCTACTTTTTTAACATTGCCAATGATGGACAAGCCTTATGAGGAGTACACAGATATGCCAAAAGAAGGATTGAGAAGAGTATTGATGCAGGAGAGAAAGGTGATAGCTTATATCTTTAGAAAATGGAAACCTCATGAGAAGAATTACATAACACATGATTTGGAGTTAGTTCCTATTATGTTTGCCCTTAAGGAGTGGAGACATTATTTGTGTAGAGCTAAGTTAGAAATCATCACTGACCACAAAAGTTTGAAGTATGTTTTTACTCAAAAGGATTTGAACATAAGACAAAGTTGATAGATGGAATTTCTTTGGAAGGATTTCAATGTCCAATTAAATATTATCCTGGAAAAGCAAACACAATAGTAAATGCCCTTAGTAGGAAGGCGAATTTATTAGCTCTTCGGATGTTACAAATTCCAGAATTAGAAATGTTTGCAGTAGATGGAGAAATAAGGATAAGTAATACTTCCATTCAACCTACCTTCCTACAATAGTTGAAGAGAGAGTAAGATAAAGATGAAGAGTGCAAAAGTTAGTGCAGAAGAAGGTTAATACAAGAGGAGATGTGTTCCAAAAGGACAATGATGGGATTAATTACTACAAGAGTTGGTATTGCATTCTGAAATAATATGCAATGAGATAAGATATTTTAACGGAGGCAACTTGGAGTAACTATACCATCCATCCAGGAGCCATAAAAATGTACCAAAACCTAAAATGGCATTATTGGTAGATTGGTATGAAGAAGGACAATTCAGACTTTGTAACTCGAAGTTTAATTTGTCAGTAAAGGAAAGCTAATTAATAATGGCCTAGAGGGTTACAACCACTATCTACTCCATCGTGGAAATAGGATGAAATTACTATAGACCTCATTACAGGATTACCTATGATAGTAGAGCGGTGAGAAATTATTTGGGTGGTAATGGATCGACTAACTAAGTCTGCTCATTTCATTCTTATTAATTAACGGAATTCCCTATAGAAGTTAAGTAAAATCTATATGGAGGAAGTAATCAGACTTCATGAGTATCCTCTAGTATTGTGTTAGATCGAGATCCTAGATTTACCACAAAGTTTTGGACTAAGCTGTAGTAGAGGTATGGGACCACAATAAAGTTCAGTATAGCAGCGCACCAATACACGGATGGATAGATAAAACGAGTGAATAGAGCTTTGAAAGACATGTTGAGGACCTATGCTTTGGATTTTGGAACTAAGTGGATTGATAATTTAGCGTATGTAGAATTTGCATATGAATTGGAATGGCCTCATTTGAAGCTTTATATGGAAGAAATTGTTAATCCCCATTATATTAGGAAACTTTAGGATGGAGAACGGGTGAATAAGATACTTTTGATCTTGAAAAGGGCCAATAGGCTGTAGAGATGATCAAAACCAACTTAGAAGTAGCGTAGAGTAGACCGAAAGTTATGTGGATTGACGTAGGAGAGATTTGGAATTTATTGAAGGGGATCATGTATTCTTGAAGTTGGCTCCACAAGGACAATTGGGAACCAAAGAACAACAAAAGAAATTGGCATTTAGGTACCCTGGATCATTCCCTACTGTCGAGAGGATTGGGAAAGTAGCCTATCAATTGGAGTTACTAGTAGAACATCAAGTTATTCACAACATGTTTTATGTATCCTAACTTTGAAAGTATGTGTCTGATCCTGCCTACATTTTGAATGAAGAACCCATTGAATTGACTTTAAGCTTGAAAAATGAGGAAAATCCTATTAAGATCGTGAAGTATGCTGAAAAGGAATTGCAGAATGAGAAAAATTCCACTTGTACAAGTATCGTGGAATTATCATGCTATGTAAGATGCAATTGGGGAAAACGAAAGCGAGGATGTTGAAGAAGTATCCAGATCTATTACAAGTGTAGGCCAAATTTCGACGAAATTTTTGAAAGGAGGGGAGAATGTAACACCCCACCTTTTTACTTCCAATGGCTACTATTTGTAATAGGATGGGCATTTTTACTGATGTCTAGAACAAAAGTCGATTGGTATAATGAGACGAATATTTTGTCGGGACCCAGATGTAATTATTGAATTTGTTCTACCCGTACCCTAAATTTTTAGAAAGCTATTATGATTAACAAAATAAGAATTTAAGAGTACTCTGAAAAGAGAAATTGATAAGTACAACGAAATGTACGTTTTGGTGCGAATTATGCTACTCGGGGTATCAGGGGCATTTTCGTCATTTTGACCGCGCCCGCAACTTTGACCACAAATTTGACCAAGTAGAGAGGGAATTGAAGAATTTAAGTATTACCAATGGATTCAATGGAATTTTTGGAGTTGAATAGTGAAATAAAATATTTTTTCATTATGGACTTGATTTTGGTCATTTTTGAAAAAAATAGAAAATCACGGTTAAAAATGGACATGCGGCATTGTGTGAATGGTGGATGAAAACAAGTGTTAAAATACCATTGCGGGAGTAAAACATTTGTGGGATTATTAAATTGAAAAAGCTTATTGAATAAGCTTAAGAATTATCCATTTAAATTAATTCCACTAATAGGAATTTAGCTTTAAAATGGATAGCCCACAATGTAATTAATGTTGGTTGACTTTGGACACTAGAATGGTGGTGGAAGGGCTGTAAAACAGCCAAAAATTCGTCCAAGAGTAGAACAAAAGGAAGGAGAGGAAGAAAAGAAAAGAAAAAGAAAGAAAAGCTAGAAAAAAATAGAGAAAAATGGGAAAAGTGAGAGAAGAAGAGTTCTTGAAGAGAAAAAGGGAAACTTGAAGCATTTTCCAGACAAATCAAGCTACAAATAAGGTAAACATTCAAGCTTCAAGAATGAAAATTGTAGATTAAAATCATGAGGATTACTTTCATATAAATTTTGTTGCTAAATTCATGCTATTTATGAATTTTTCTCATGAATTCAAGTTTGTTTACGAGGTTGTGTATGTGTCGGTTGGTGAGGAGGATTTTATGCTATGTTTTATATGGTGATTAAAGATGTTTTCAGAACAATTTTATTGGTGGATAATGGCTGCAAAAGAATCGTGTGAAATAGGAAGGAAAGCTAGACTAATTGTTAAAGGAAAATGAATAGTTATTGTTGTTGTTTGAGAATGTTAAATTTGGTATTGGAAAATATGGTTTACTGAGCTAAATATGTCTAAAAATTAGAGGTATGAAGGCTGTTTTAGTAACATTTGAGGACGATTAAATGATATATAGGTGTTTGGATTGAAGGAGAACAAAGGAAAACATGAATAATGAAATCGAGTTAAAACTACTGGGGCTGTTTTTGCCCAGTACCATGCCTCAAAAACCAGAATTCTGGAAAAGGGCTCATACAAGATTAAATTTAAGAGTCTTACAGTCCTTTTGGTATATCATAATGTAAAGTATCTCATGCATATCATATATGGCACAGGGAAAAAATAAGAACAAGATACCATCCCAGGATCCGCAAACGTATAGAAAACAAGACATAAAGAGAAAAATATCACCTTTCTAGAGAGTCCCTGTCATTAATTTTTTTTTCCTCTCTCGTCTGAGGCGCAATCTAGTAATCCTCTTGACCAAACACCACGAGAGTTGAATGTCCAGCCACTACAATCACTGTGTGACTATCTTTAACAGAAATCCACACGGAGGATCACTCTCAAGCACCAAGTTGTTTCTGTGCTAGTAGAAACCAAGAATGGTGGCTAGGATTTTTAAGAAGAACAACGAGAGTGAGAGAGAGAGAGAGAGAGAGAGAGAGAAGAGAAGAGGGTCGTGTGTGCCCTAGGATTTTGGATTTGTTTTCATGTGTATTTTTTTTTTCATAAGGAATCGTACATATATCCTATATATCACAAAAAATCCTACTGAAAATACTCCATCTAAGAATTCTAAAACAATTAGAATTCTCTAATTGTAATTAGAACCATCTAGTTCTCACAATTATAATTTGGCCCATAAATAACTAATTATAACTTGGCCACAACTTCTCTTTCTCGCAATTAACCCCACTATGTTATCAAATAACATCTTGAGTATATATAATCCTCCATTGTGTGTGACCTATTAGGTTTCGTAGTCAATTGGTAGTGAACATGAATTAATTCAAACGTCTTTGAGATTAATAATCCATAATTAATTAGAATTAATTAAAATCAGGATTGGTTTATTAATTCATCGATTAATAAACCTATATTCCGCAGATCATGAGCTACCTAGCAACACATCATGACCACCCAAGAGTCCAGGAAGTCAAGTGGCTTGACATGAACCCTTCAATAACGAACTATAATGCAATTAACTCCGGTCTGGAGTATAGAATTTGTATCAACTCCCTCCAGAATATATATATATATATATATATATATATATTAATTCTAGCCTAAATATAATAGTACTTGTACTTGTACCGAATATATATATTCCCGCCGTTATCACTGCCAGAGATGAGACCCAAAAGCATTTTCTCAAAATTAGTTTTGTGAGAAACAATTTTATTTTTTCAAAATAATGCTTTTGAAAATTTAAAATTAATGTATTTTTCTAAAATATTGATTTTAGAATTTGTTTTATTTTTCCAAAATAGTGATTTTGGAATAATAAAAATTATATGTTTATTTTATTTAAGCATAATTAATGTCATGGTGGATGGTTATGGACTAGAACTAATTATATCTGTTCATGCATTTTATAGTTTTGGTTTTCTATGAAATAGGGCCTGCGTGTCTTGTCTTCTCTAGAATTCTTGTGTAGTTCTTTTCTCATCTAACTCCCCTCGAATGTAACTCGAGGTTTTCTCTCTTTAAGAAATTATGTAATTAGTTTACATAGGTTTGATAGGAGTATAATTATTTTATTTTGGAGATGGCAACCAAAACAAGGCGACAAGGTAAGACCTTCTACTTAAATCATGCATGAACACATAGGGTTAACTATATTAATTTCTGTTATGGCTCAAAGAAATTAATTTAGGGTAAAGTCCATAACCATACCACGTAATCGCTTTATTACCATAATTATCAATTATGTGATTTATTAATTTTTATGCATGTCATTTATTGAAATCACTAAAATGAACAAATCCCTCAATTAATATTAAACCTAATTCCTTCCGTTAATATAGTAAGAACGAGAGTCCTTTTTGGAGGTCAGGTTGTTGGGCAAACCCAAGCCTACTTGACATCAGGCATGATCAAGCAATGGAATTAAATTCCTAATAAATGGGTCGGGTTTAACTAAATTCTTTATCCTAGTTGGGCAAACTCAAGCATAAAGAAATTTAGAGGAAAAGTTAGGGTAGCCCAAAAGGCTTTAAGATTAAAAGCTGTTAATCACCTAATGATCCAGTAGATACATATGATGTTATTGGCATTGGATACCTACCAATGAACTCAAAGGTGGCATGTTGAGCAAACCTAAAGTTATTCTTGAGAAATTTGGATACCGGTCCACTAAGAAAGCTTCCAATGGGCTTTCCCAAATCAGTAGTGGAGGCTATTGGTTTGAGTAAAATAGTGGAGTAAAAATGCGTTTAATTAAAGTCCTAATTATTTGCATTTCATGTGCATATACAGTAGCTAATCCTCTCTATCTTTACATCTAGGACAATTGCATCATGTCAACAAACCTAAAACTACATAGCATCTTGGAAACCAACAAGTTAAATGAATCAAACTACCTCGACTGGTATAGAAATTTGAGAATCGTTCTCAAATCGGAAAAGTTGCTCTACGTACTAGATGCTCCTATTCCGCCACCACCAGCTCAAGATGCTCATACAGATGAGCATGCTGTCCACATAAGGCACAAGGAGGATAGTGATACGGCATCATATATTATGCTGGCATCCATAACTCCCGAGTTGCAAAAACAGCATGAGTATATGGATGTTCAATTGATTATACTACATCTTCGAGAGCTGTTGGACGCCCAAGCCAGAATTGAGAGATACGGAATGATGAAGTAACTATTCCATTGCAAAATGGCAGAGGGTTCTTCTGTGGGCATTCATGGGCTGAAGATACTGGGCTTACTAGAGAAGCTTGGACTCTCGGGTTTGCGATGGATTATGACTTAAGTATTGACTTAATTCTACAATCTTTGCCTAATAGTTTCTCACAATTTGTGATTAACTATCAGATGAACAAGACTGAGTCCACCATTCCTGAGTTGATCAATCTTCTCAAAACTGTGGAGTCCTCCATAAAGAAGGATTCCAATGCAGTTTTAATGGTAGAATCTTCTTCTTCTAAGAAGAAAGTTCAAAAGAAGAAGAAGGCTCCCATGAAGCCTAAAGGTGGGGTGAGGAAGAAGGACGCTGCTACCAAGGGCCCATGCCATCATTGTGGCAAGATAGGCCACTGAAGGTATAACTGCATGGCCTACTTGGAGATCGTTAAGGACAAGAAGCAGAAGCTTGCAAGCACTTCTACTTCTACTCCGGGTATGTTTATGATTGAGATAAATACTGCCTTTAGAAATGAGATATGGGTATTAGATATCGGATACGGATCTCGTTTCTACAATAAATTATAGGGACTAAAGAGTAATAGAAAGCTAGAGAAAGGCAACGAGGGCCTACGTACCACAAATGGGGCAAAGGTTGCTGCACTTGCTGTGGAGACATACAAGCTGAGCCTGCCTTTGGGATTAGTTCTAGAATTACAAAACTGTTATTAGTACCAATTTTATTGAAAAACATTATCTCAGTTGCGTGTTTAGACTTAAATGGATTTCATTTTATATTTAAGAATAAATATTGTTTTTTTTCATTGAATGATATTCATTATGGTTCAACAACTTTGGTTAATGGTTTATATATCCTAGACTTGAATAATCCAATTCTCAATATAAACAATAAGAAACCTAAAATAAATAACTCTAACACCTCTTACTTATGACATTGTCGTTTGGGCCATGTAAACAAAGATTGTGTTTCTAAATTACACAAGCTTGGTGACTTAGGGTAATTTGATTATGAATTATATGGCACATGCGAGTCTTGTTTACTAGGTAAAATGGCTAAAACTCCTTTTCAGGAAAAGAACGGGCCAAGGAGTTGTTAGACTCATACATTCTGATGTATGTGGCCCAATGTCAATACAAGCAAGAAGAGATTATAACTATTTCATAACCTTTATCGATGATTTCTCATTATCCGGGTATTTGTATTTAATAAAATACAAATCTGAGACTTTTGATAAGTTCAAAGACTTCAAGAATGAAATAGAGAAACAACTTGGCAAAAGTATTAAGACTCTAAGATGTGATCGAGGAGGAGAATACTTAAACTAAGAGTTTCTGAGTTATCTTAAAGATAATGGGATATTATCTCAATGGAATCCACCACATACACCTCAACATAACCTACACGTATCCTACATGGCCTATTACTTCTAGTAGGATATGTGTAGGTTATGTTAAGGTGTATGTGGTGGAGTCCATTGAGATAATATCCCATTATCTCTATGATAACTCAGAAACTCTTGGCTCAAGTATTCTCCTCCTTGATCATATCTTAGAGTCTTAATATTTTTGCCAAGTTGTTTCTCTATTTCATTCTTAAAGTCTTTGAACTTACAAAAGGCCTCAGATTTGTATTTTATTATATACAAATACCCGTATCGTGAGAAATCATTGATAAAAGTTATGAAATAGTTATAACTTCCTCTTGCTTGTATTGACATTGGGTCACATAGATCAAAATATATGAGTTCTAATAACTCCTTGGCTCATTCTCCTTTTCTTGAAAAAGGATTTTTAGTCATTTTACCTAGTAAATAAGACTCGCATGTGCCATATGATTCATAATCAAATAACCCTAAATCACTAAGCTTGTGTAACTTAGAAACACGATTTTCGTTTACATGGCCTAAACACAATGCCAAAAGTAAGAGGTGTTAGAGTTATTTATTTTAGGTTTCTTATTATTTATATTGAAAATTGGATTATCTAAGTCTAGAACATATAAACCATTAACCAGAGTTGCTGAACCATAATGAATATCATTCAATGAAAAAGAACAACATTAATTCTCAACTATCAAATAAAATCCACTTAAGTCTAAACACGCAATTGAAATAATATTTTTCATTAAAATAGGTACATAATAACAATTTTCTAATTCTAGAACTAATCCCGAAGGTAGGTTCTGCTTGTATGTCCCCACAACAAGTATAGCAACCTTTGCCCCATTTGCAGTACGTAGGTCCACGTCGCCTTTCTCTAGCCTTCTACTGCCCTTTAGTCCCTGCAAGTTATTGCACAAATGAGATCCACATCCAGTATCTAATACCAATATATCATTCCTAAAGGCAGTATTTATCTCAATCATAAATATACCCGGAGTACAAGTAGAAGTGCTTGCAAGCTTCTTCTTCTGCTTCTTGTCCTTAACAGCCTCCAAGTAGGCCTTGCAGTTGCGCCTTTAGTAGCCTATCTTACCACAATGATGGCATGGGCCCTTGGTGGTAGCGTCCTTCTTCTTCACACCACCTTTGGGCTTCATAGGAGCCTTCTTCTTTTTTTAAACTTTCTTCATGGAAGAAGAAGATTCTACCATTAAAAATGCATTGGAATCCTTCTTCATAGAGGACTCCATAGTTTTGAGAAGATTAATCAACTCAAGAATAATGGACTCAATCTTGTTCATCTGATAGTTAATCACAAATTGTGAGAAACTATTAGGCAAAGATTGTAGAATTAATTCAATACTTAAGTCATGATCCATCGCGAACCTGAGAGATCCAAGCTTCTCTATTAAGCCTAGCATCTTCAGCCCATGAGTGGCCGCAAAAGAACCCTCTTCCATTTTACAAGGAATAGTTGCTTCGAGATCTTGTATCTCTCAATTATGGCTTGGGCGTCAAACAGCTCTCGAAGATGTAGTATAATCGATTGAGCATCCATATGCTCGTGTTGTTTTTGCAACTCGAGAGTCATGGATGCCAGCATAATACACGATGTTGTATCACTATCCTCCTCATGCTTTTTATGGACAGCACGCATCAGCATAAGCATCTTGGGCTGGTGGTGGCGGAATAGGAGCATCTAGCATGTAGAGCAACTTTTCCAACTTGAGAATGATTCTCAAGTTTCTATACCAGTTGAGGTAATTTGATTCGGTTAACTTGTTAGTCTCCAAGATGCTACATAGGTTTAGGTTTTTTGACATGATGCAAGTGTCCTAGATGTAAAAATAGAGAGGATTAGTTGTTGTATATGCACATGAAATGCAAATAATTAGGACTTTAATTAAACGTATTTTTACTCTACTATTTTACTCAAACCAATAGTCCCCACTACTGATTTGGGAAAGCCCGTTAGAAGCTTTCCTAGTGGACCGGTATCCAAATTCCCCAAGAATAACCTTGGCCTTGAGTTCATTGGAAGGTATCCAATACCAATTACATCGTATGTAATTACCGGATCATTAGGAGATTAACAACTTTTAATCTTAAAGCCTTTTGGGCTACCCTAACTTTTCCTCTAAATCTCTTTATGCTTGAGTTTGTCCAATTGGGATAAAGAATTTAGTTAAACCTGACCCATTAATCAGGAATTTAACTCCAAAGGAATTTAATTCCATAGCTTGAACATGCCCGATGTCGAGTAGGCTTGGGTTTGCCCAACAACCTAGTCTCGAAAAAGGACTCTCGTTCTTACTATATTAACGGAAGGAATTAGGTTTAATATACATGTCATTTCAACAAATAACATGCATAAAAATAAATAAATCGCACAATTGATAATCATGGTAATAAAGCGATTACGTGGTATGCTTATGGACTTTTTCCTAAATTAATTTCTTTAAGCCATAAAAGAAATTAATATAGTTAACCCTATGTGTTCATACATGATTTAAGTAGAAGGTTTTACCTTCTCACCTTGTTTTGGTTGCCATCTCCAAAATAAAATAATTCTACTCCTATCAAACCTATGTAAACTAATTACATAATTTCCTAAAGAAAGAAAACCTCGAGTTACATTCGAGGAGAGTTAGATAAGAAGAGAATTTACACAAAAATTCTAGAGAAGGCAGGACACGCAGGCCCAATTTCATAAAAAAAAAAAATCAAAACTGTAAAATCAATGAATAGATATAATTAGTTTTAGTCCATAACTATTCACCATGCCATTAAATAAGCTTAAACAAAATAAACATATAATTTTTATTATTCCAAAATCACTAGTTTGGAAAAATAAAACAAATTCTAAAATTAATATTTTAGAAAAATACATTAATTTTAAATTTTCAAAATCATTATTTTGGAAAAATAAAATTAATTGTCTCAAAACTAATTTTGAGAAAATGCTTTTGGGTCCTGTCTCTGGTAGTAAAAGTAGTGGTCCCGCTGGCCGGTCAGCAGGCGGGGTTGAGGGGGCAACGCCCCTTGAAAGAAAATTTTGTTTTACCGCCTCTTATCAAATGAGATTTTTCCCGTTCAAAATTCTATTTTAGAAAATTTATTAATTTCTAAAATAGCTAGAACATTGCAGAACAGAACGGAACTGGCACCGCGGAAAAATAAGAACAAGCTACCATCCCGATCCGCATACGTGTGGAAAATAAGACATAAAGAGAAGAAGATCACCTTTCTAGTGAGTCCTTGTCGTTAATTTTTTTTCTTCCTCTCGCGTCGGAGGCACGATTCAGCAATCCTCTTGATCAAACACCACGAGAGTCGAATGTCTAGCCACTACAATCACAGTGTGTGACTATCTTTAACAGAAATCTACACGGAGGATCACTCTCAAGCACCAAGATGTTTCTGTGCTAGCAGAAACCAAGAATGACGGCTAGGGTTTTTATGAAGAACAACATGAGAGAGAGAAAAGAAAAGGGGGTCGTGTGTGCCCTAGGATTTTGGAGTTGTTTTCGTGTGTATTTTTTTGTTATTAGGAATTGTCCATATATCCTGTATATCACGAAAAAAAAGCCTACTGAAAATACTCCATCTAAGAATTCTAAAACAATTAGAATTCTCTAATTGTAATTGGAACAATCGAGTTCTCACAATTACAATTTGGCCCATAAATTATAAGTAATTATAATTTGGCCACAACAACTTCTCTTTCTCGCAATTAACCCCACTATGTTATCAAATAACATCTTGAGTACATATAATCATCTATTCTGTGTGACCTATTAGGTTTCCCAGTCAATTGATAGCGAACATGAATTAACTCAAACATTTTTGAGATTAATAATCCATAATTAATTAAATTAATCATATTAATTCTAATCATGATTGGTTTATTAATTCATCAATTAATAAACCCATATTTCACAGATCATGAGCAGTATCTAATAACACAATCTGACCACCCAAAAGTCCAGGAAGTCAAGTGGCTTAACATAAACCCTTCAATAATAAATTACAGTGCAATTAACTCATTTCACCACACAATATCTCCTCCGGTCTAGAGTACAGAATTAGTGCCAAATCCCACATATATATATATATATAAATATATATATATATTAATTCTGATATGAATATAATAGTACTTGTACCAGGAACCCACTACTTTAGATGTGTATCAATTCGAACTATTTCCAACACACAATTGCCTTGGCCAAGGAATTCTCGAGTAGTAATTCCTACAAGTGGCCGTGAGATATTCGCCCCTACTATTAGGAGTGGTGGATCCTTTATTGACACTCTCAACTACTTTCATTTACCTCACAATGTACCCAATATCCATCCCATAGGTAGCCCGCGATCTAGCTCTAGAGATTGGAATTAAAGCACAATGCTCAATAAACAAAGTACCTTGAAGATCTCAAGTCTAAGGATACTTGCACGTTTGCTATATGAAGATTATATCACTGGCACTAAATAGTTATCCATGTGATTATCTTACAGCTAGGTCATCTAATGTACTTGTTCCATTAACAAGCATACACGTGTTAACTTTGAGTAACTCACGAATATGACAAATACTGCCTGATCAAATCAGGATGTCTAACACATGCAAGTCTTAACGCATTAATGATGTCCTATCTCATTAATACTAAGACTAGGGATTATTTAAGTACTAACACTATACAGTGTAGTAGGAATCTCATATCATGGTTTTCTTAACACAGTGTTTGTACTAGAGACTTTATCTAACAATTATTTTACACAAAAGTAAACAAAAGATACTGTAAGATAAATAATGCCTTTTATTAAAATAAAATGTGTCATATACAATGCACAAATGATTGCCTCTAGGGCATAACACTAACACATAGCGCCAAAACAAAGTTGTGGATTGAAAGTTATGTCCAAAATAAAATCATGTGTTAAAGCTACAAAATTTTAGAATTTTGCTTGGAACATGGACGAATTTAAGGATGATCAATTATGTGATTTTGGATGAAATAATTGGAGAAATATGAAGTGAATCTCATGTTTATGAAGGGAGAAAGGATGTGGAAAAAGAAAAATGAAAGAATTGATCAAACGATGAAAAAACGACAAGAACAAAAGTTGATCATTTTCCTTAACCGTCGGCTAACTATCAACCCCATCGGCTAAACATTGATTGGACATCTGCAAACCGTCGGCTATTTTTTTGGCCGAATACAATCTGACCCAAAAACGATGATTGGTGTAAGTTTGTCGGTAAACGACCAATGAAATGTTGAAAATGGTGGAAACCATGCTTGAACGGGCATAAACGGAAAGAGTTTAGTTAGGACACGAGGTGAGTCCCTTTGATTTCTAAAACCTTTTGAAAGCTAGTGTGTTTCACTTTTTCATGAAATGCTATGTTTTATACTATTTTGGAAATCCCTGAATATGTTTAAGGTTTATCTGAGCAAGAATTATTTTAAGGTATTTTGGGCTCAATTGAACATCATAATTGGCTTGGAAACCTTACTGGATGATTAAAGCATATATTTTGTGAATTTAGTCCTTTTTGAATTACATGTTTGGGATTTTTGAAAAATGGTAAATTTTGGAATCAGGTATTCATAAATTGACTAGAATGCCCTTATTGAAACATTTTATGGAAATATGTTTAGAAACTTTGAATTTAATCCTCTTTTGGGATTAGAATTCTGGATTTCTTGAAATGAGTTCTTTTTTGGAATCGGGATTTGAAAATTGATCCAAATGTCCTTATTGGAATGTTTATGAAAACTTTTGAAATTGGGTATACGATAAATAACTGAAATACCTTATTGGAACTTTTGGTAATCCTTTTCAAATCGGGTAAGGGTAAAATGACCCAAATACCCTCGAAGAGTCTTTTGGAATTGAGTATAAGTAAAATTATCTGAATACCCTTGGAAATGATTTTTGTGATTGAGTACGAGAAAAATGACTCGGATACTCTTGGAAACATGTTTTGTTGTGTGAACAGAAATCTTTATCCTATTTCAACATGATTTTGGAAAATAATCTCTCGAGATGAGATTGACTTTTGAAAATGGCCTTTTAATCCCTGAAATTATTTTATTGGTCTGATGTACCACGGAATGAATTGATTAGCTATACGAAGTCTATGCGAATGATGATCTGACTTGCGAGTCAATAGGATCAAATAACACCAAAACTATTTTGATTTGAAAATCCTGTGGGATCAAATGGCTTGATCAGTCAGACGGGGTTGGTATTATTAACGTTGAGTACTCAGTAAGGACTTTGATATTTGTACTAGCCTACATTAGAGTTAGACAACCCTAGCAACCTGGCCTAGTTCTAGCGATTGTCTTGCTCTGAACGGGGTGACAGGACACTGAGATGAGTCGTCCTAGCTAGCCGTTTAGCATATGACAATTTTTGCATTTGCGGGTGCTTCTTATTTTAAGTCATTTGTTGGATGCCGGGCGGGGATATTCAGTGCGTTTGACTCCTTGCCGCCTCGATGGTGATTGACATTAGGAATGGGACCCCTGGCTTATGGTGGCAAGTAAAAAATTATGTGCTGCGGTACACTAGGTATGCTGTGGTATACCTGAGCAGAAGTACACTGTGGTGTACTTATTCCAGCGATACACGGCTGCATACTGAAGGCTACGGTCTCAGTACAATGATACGTGGCACTGAAGGCAAGGACTGCAGGACTTACATGTGGAGACAGGCCGATCTTCTGTTGGAGAAATGCCTGTGATTTGAAAATTGGGGCAATGATTTGAAATTGAAAAATAGTTTTTCAAAAATGATTGAGTTCTGAATAAACTCTTCGTTAAAGGGTTTTGAAATCATTTCTAATGAACAAATGATATGCTATTCCTCAAAAAGTTTTGTGTACTTTGTCTCTTTGATAAAACACTAGCACACACGGGACTCACTGGGTAATTTTTCACTCAAACGTGTCTTTCATCTTACCTTTTTGTAGGATTTGGAGTTGAGCGGACCTACGGATAGAAGACGATACCACAGTGACAGCAGAATAGGTCTGAACATTTCTGTTTTGGATAATGTACCTTATTACTGATGTTGAATATAAATTTTTATGTATGAGATTCTTTATTATATATGTGCACGTGACCATCAGTATGGATTGTTGTATGGATCTGGACCTTACATACTTTGTTGGTTTTTCGTTATAATGTTTGGGTAACTAGACGGGGCGACACCCAGTGTTGATATGCTTCCGCTATAACCTTTAGTACGGGTGTTATAATAGGTGCCCACTTCTATGGCATCTAAGTGTCTTCTAAAGAATCTCTCTGCCAAAGGCTTAGTGAAAGGATCTATTAGATTGTTCTCTGAGACAATCTATTCCACCACGACTTCCCGTCTCTAGAAGAAATTCCAGATCAGGTGATACTTCTTCTCTATGTGCTTTCCCCTTTTTGTGGTTCCTTAGTTCTTTAGATTGTTAGACTACACTAGTATTGTCGCAATATATCACAACCAGTTTGTCCATTTGTGGCATGACTCCAAGTTCCAAAAGAAACTTCCGGAGCCAAAATACTTCCTTGAATGCTTTCGAAGCTGCCATATATTTAGCTTCCATGGTTGAGTCAGAAATGTAAGATTGCTTGATACTCTTCCATGAAATGGCTCCTCCAGACAAGGTGAAGACATATCCACCAATGGATTTTCTCTCATCCTTATCCGCCTGGAAGTCTAAGTCCGTGTATCATGTAGGAATTAAGTCATCAGCCCTGTAAACCAGCATATAATCTCTTGTACCTTTAAGATACTTTAGAATATGCTTTACATCCTGCCAATGAACCTCTCCGAGGTTTGACTGATATCTGCTAACTAAGCCTACGACAAAGCAGATATCTGGCCTAGTACACAGCATGGCATGAGACTTCCCATAGCTGAAGCATAATGAATCCTACTTATTTTATCCTTTTCTTCTTGAGACTTTAGACAGTCCTTTAAAGAAAAAGACCACCCATGTTTGCAAGGGATCAATGCTCCCTTGCATGAGTCCATGATGAACTTGGCTCTTATCTTGTCAATGTATGTAGCTTGGGATAAACCTAACACTCTCTGCTTCATATTTCTAAGAAGCTTTATTCTGAGAATGTAACTAATTTCACCCAAGTCCTTCAAACTAAATTGACTAGATAGCTAAACCTTAGTAAACGACAGTGTCCCTACATCATTTCCAATGAGTAGAATATCATCCACATACAGGACAAGAAAAACCACATTTATTCCTTCCAGTTTCCTATACACACATGGTTCATCCTTATTTTAAATGAAACTATAAGACTTTACAATTTCATCGAAACGAATGTTCTATGCTCTGGATGCCTGCTTAAGTCCATAAATGGATTTCTTAAGCTTACAAATCATATGTTCTTGGCATTTAGTAATAAAGCCTTCTGGTTGAGACATATAGATGTCTTCATTAAAATGGCCATTAAAAATGCCGTTTTGACATCCATTTGTCATATCTCGTAGTCATAATGACCTACGATGGCGAGGAGGATACGGATGGACTTAAGCATGGCTACTGGGGAAAAGGTTTCCTCATAGTCGATCCCTTCTTTCTAAATATACCCTTTTGCCATAAGCCTAGCTTTGAAGGTTTCCACCTTCCTATCTGCTCCCCTCTTCCTCTTGTATACCCACTTACACCTAATGGTTTTTTTCCCTTCAGGTGAAACTACAAGATCCCAAACCTGATTGAAGTACATAGACTCAATCTCGGCTTTCATTACTTCATGCCATAGGTCTGCATCGATATCAGTAATCGCCTCCTCGTATCTAGTGGGATCTTATTCCTGAAGGTCGGAGACTAGGTCAAAAGCCTCTCCAGTCCATCTTCCTGGAACTCTAGATATCTTCCAACTACGACGAGGCTCCATTTGTATAGGCTCCTGAGGCTGTGCCTCTTTTTATTCTATAATCGGGTTAGAAGAAGTTGATTCAGAAGATAACTTCTCTTTGAGTTCCAACCTTATTGAACCTTTAGTGGATGTACTTTGTTCATCCTCTAAGTATCTAGCGTTAGTACTCACAAGTACTTTCTTCTCTTTGGGATGATAAAAGTAACCACCCTTTATACCTTTTGGATACCCTACAAAATAGCATAATCCTAATCTTGGCTCTAACTTATCTTTCTTGATTAGTACATAAGCTGGACAATCCTATATCTTGAGATGATTTATACTTGGCTTACACCCAGTCCACATCTCATAAGGAGTCCTAGATATTGACTTGGAAGGCACCAAGATTAGAATAGATACTGCTATTTCTAGAGCATATCCCCCAAAAGACACTAGAAGAGTAGCATAAGACATTATGCTTCGGACCATTTCAATCAATGTCCTGTTCTTTCTCTCAACTACTCCATTCTGCTAAGGTATCCCCAGTGTAGAGAGCTAGGATACTATCCTATGATGTACCATATAGTCCTTGAATTCACCAAGAAGGTATTCTCTACCACGATCCGATTGTAAGGTCTTGATTAGCTTACCTGTTTGACGCTCCACTTCAACCTTAAACTCTTTGAACTTGTCAAAAGTGTCAGACTTGCATCTCATCTGATAAACATAACCATGCCTTGTACAATCATCTATGAAAGTGGTGAAGTACTCAAATCCCCCCTCTTGCTGGTGTAGAAAAAGGACCACCCACATCAGTATGAACAAGACTCAATGCTTCTTTGGCTCTATATGCCTTTTAGGTAAAGGACCTTTTGGTCATTTTTCCTATAAAACAGGATTCACATTGAGGCCAACTTTCCAATCTCAATGAGCCTAAAGGCCCATCATAGATTAACCTCTGAATCCTGGTTGAGTTAATGTGACCCAACTTTAGATACCAAAGATATGAATAATTGGCATTGGTCTTTCTCTTCCTATTTAAAGGTTCAAATTGAGTGTTATTCAATTGATTGTTAATAGGATTAATGAAGAATAGGTTTTCATACATGTGTCCAGTACATATAACTTCTCTATTTTTACTGATAGTAATACCAGAATGGAAAGAAACGGAATATCCTTGATTTATATGTTTTGCAACTGAAACCAAATTCTATATAAAACTAAGAACAAATAAAATATCCTTCAAAATAACTATTCTAGTACAATCAAAAGTAAGTTCCAGTTCTCCGACAGAAAAGGCCCAAACTTATGCACCATTTTCCACACATAGTCCATGTTCACCCCTTCTGGAGTCTTCTAATCTTCCTAAACCCTAGCAAGGAGTTATAGATATGATCAATGGCTCCTGAATCAACAATTTAAGTGGAAGTTGATCTAACCATTGATATAGACTCTAGATAGAGAACATTACCTGTAGGGTTTTTCTTGGCCTGAATATCTAAACACTCCTTTTTCTAGTGTCCTTTCTTCCCACATTTGAAACACTTGCCCTTAGGTTTATCTTTGGGCTGGGACTTGGGCTGATACACTGTATTACCCTTCTTCTTCTTGAACTTTCTAGGCTTGGGCCCAATTTTCGAAGAAGAGGCCATCATAGCTCTAGCCTGTGGCTTCATGACCTTCTCTGCCACTTGCAGCTCCTTCATCAACTCTGTTAAACTCATGTTTAACTTGTTTATATTGTAATTCAACTTGAACTGAGTGAAGGAGCCCAGCAAATATTCGAGAACCATGTCCACTTGGCTATCGGGGTTAATGACAGCCCCCAAGACTTTATTTCCTCGAAAGCAACAATCATCTTGAGCATGTGCTCTCTGACTGATGCTCCCTCAGCCATATTGGTGTTTATGATCGTTCTAAGAGCCTCCTGCCTTGTGGGCCGACTCTTATCCGCGAACATTATAGCTAGTAATATGCTAATGTCATATGCAGTAGCCATGTACCCGTGTTTGGACTAAAGCGCATTTGACATAAAGGCTGACATATAGTAACAGGCCATTTCATTAGCCTTCTTCCATGCCTTTTCAGCCTCACGCTCTTCAGTAGTAGAACCTTCCCTGATTACTAGGCAGGTCTCGTCTAGGACATACTTATACTCTTCGTCTATAAGTATTATGTCTAGGTTCCTTTTTCAATCCACATAGTTTGGACTCATTAGCTTATTCTTGCGGAGAATATCAGCTAAGAGACTGAAAGAACCTCTACCAACCATTTTTGAAATTTTGAAAATAAAAGAAATTCTCAGTATTTGTAAAACAAAAATAATTTCTTTATCTCATATTAAACTTGATAATAGCTAACCCTATTATTATTATCTTTAACATGATTAATTTGACTCTTAGAAAAACTAACATAGCTTCTTGGGAAGATTAATACTTTCCAAAGCTAAGTGTGTTAACCACCACAAATTAATTTCCTTCTAGGTAATAATCTAAAAGATAACTCTATCGAGTGGATGGCCGTTTCTTCTTATTTCCTATGGATATACCTCACACTATAGCCTCCAACGTAGGTTGGCTAATCATAGTATGTGTCCTGGATTATTAATTATATCCTTCCATTAGTTCTAGACCCTTGTGGTATCTCCATCCTATACGGGTTCACTCCTAGGGTGACACGAAGAGACCCACAATCTCTACCGAGGATCGTGATGGAAGCTATGGGACTATTGGAACTCCTCTCCCACTTAGTTTTTTAAATAAAGGTTTTCTTGAAAAAATATCATTTGAAAATTTTCAATTAAGTTCTCCTTTAACTTAAAATAAAATGTCTAAATCCATAAAAATTTCTATATCAAGGTTTATACCCTTTGAGAAATTTTTTCTCATGGGTTAATTTTATTTAAGTCAAAAATTTAATAATTTCAAAAACTTTTCCATTTAAAATTTTCTAGAGATTTTGATCTCAAGGTTTTGTTTAACAAAAATAATTTTTTCTTTGCTAAAATGAATTAAAATGGCTTTCCATTTTAATTTCTAAATACAAAATATTTTCTGTGTCAAGGATAAAAACCTTTAAGAAAATAACAAAGGATTAATATTTGTTTAAGTTAAAATAACTATTTAATTAAAGAAAAATATTTTTCCTTATCAAATAAAATTTCCCAAAGGCTTTGTTAGCCTTTGAGAAAAGTGCACACAGGACTTAAAATAATTAGCATGCTAGAAAATTGTAAACGTTTTCATGCTTTTCTATTTTTAATCCTAAGTGTCCAAATAAAAGAATTAAACACATTAATTAAAGTAATTAATGATCTTGTTTGATCCTAATATCCTTTACTATTATTTTTTTATACAAAAAAATTCAATGAATATTAGCTATTGCAATAAAAATAACTTTGCCTAATGTGGGACTAAAAATAATAAAAAAAAAAATCTTTGGTCCAATGCACCCACCACACTGGATCATGGCCTATAGGAAGACCTATGGACCATGGTCCATGGGCGAGTGCCCAGGACCCGAGCTCCCGATGCAACAGCTTCTGTGAGGAAGCTGCTGTATCAGCTTCCACAAGAAAGCTCTGGATCCTCGAGGAAGCTATTGCATCTGTGAGGATGCCTTCCTCGGGCACCCAAGCCAAGGAACGCTCGGGCCCGACTGCTGCTTCAAGCCGCGGCTGGCCTGGGTGACCTTGGCTCCCCTTACACCGAGCCGCGGCTCAGCTCATCTTCTTCCTGTCGAAAAAATTTTTCCCACAGTGATTTTTTTGTAAATTTTTCACTGGGCACCTCTACATTGCTTTGCAATTGTCCAAGGCCGTTTCTTGTTACATTTTTTTTAAAAAAAACATGACATCTGCCTATAGCCTTTCAAATCAGGTTTACCCAAAAGTTAATCAAAGCATAAAAAAAAAAAATGCAGAGGCTCCTATACCTCAATGGTGAGGTGGACAGATGATCTACCCATACCAAAATAGTGAAATATCTTACTATAGATAGTCTTGCCAATTTTCTTAACTAGCATGCATCAATCCTAAGCCTTTCAAAGCATTATGCTCTGATACCACATGAAGGCAATGAAAAACAGAGGATACCATACACGTGGGAAAATAAACCCAGTAACGTAAGGACACGGCAGAACGAAAGGTGAAAAATAGTACCATTACGTGTCCTTTATCTGTTAGGCTAAAAAGAAGAGACACCAACTACGGGAGCGGCTACTTGTCTTAACGACGACTCCAGCGAGAAATCAGCGATTCGTCGGTTTCTCCTTGGCATGTACATAGAGCTTTTCACTTCTCAGAATATTCCTTCGCCAAATCTATGTTGGTGAAACAACCTAGGCGAGGAAAGAAACTTCCTGATTCCTTGCTATTGATTAGCAAAATCAAGAAGAACACAGAAGGAAAAGAGATGAACGAGGGAAAGAGAACAGAGACAACAACTCTGGCTTTTTTCTTTCACTGTGTCATGAGTGTTCTGCATTTTTTAGAACTAAACTACCCCACGACTCCTATTCACATCACCTAATAACCCAACCCCAATGTTTTGATATTTTAAACATCCGAAGGTTATCAATAGAAAAGGTTTAGGTCATCCTTAATTACATCAGATACCTAGTCTAAGAAGGCATACATTACAATATTATCAAATGTTTCAAAGTTTGAATTGTTCTCAAAGGGCGTGAATGATGAGTTCTATCTAAAGTTTGAAGAGAAGTTATAATCTTTGCTATGTTAAAAAAAAAAATGTTGGAATAAGTAAAAGCTTGTGTTTTCTTGATAAATTTCTTGGTTAAAGTGTTTTGCTTGAGGGTAAGCAAAAGTTCAAGTGTGGGGGAATTGATAGGGGCTAAAATCATCATTATTTTCCTAGTTATTTGAGGACAAATTGAGATACTTTTGTTTTAATAATTAGACATATTCCCTCTTATTTTGCATTTTGTTTGTTGAAGGTGTTTTTAACAAATTTGGGCAGATTTGAGTTATTTTCAAGCAAACTAGAGATTTTCCAGAACACACCTCGCACCAGGTCTGGCAAGTAGATCAGGCGCCCAGTCCATTTTGGTCAGCTAGAGGAAAACAGGGAAAAATTCTGGGAGAGAACATAACACACTTGGCACTAGGTGGGTCTACTGGACCCAGCGCCAGGCCCATTCTAGAGCACGGAAATTCTGTGTACAAATTTAAGAATTTTCCAAAGATTTAATTTTCTAATTCATACTCGGCCAAGACTTCACAAGCAACGAATTTGGCATCAAATAAGCTTATAAAAGAAAGAGAAAATATAAGAGATTATGAGTTAATCAAAGAGCAAAAATTCCAAATCACTTAAAAATGGAGGAATTCACTAATTCAAGAAGGGTTGTTTAAGAGAGTCTTCTAAGGAGAAGGAGGAGGCTTGTCTATGAGTACTTTCTTTTACCTTTATTTTCTTTTTCTTAAACAATTGTGTATTTAATGTTTCCATTGTAATTTGACATTGTTTTTAGGATTCATGATTTCTTAAGTTAATTTAGTGTTTTGATCAATTAATTATTGTTCTTGGTATTTGATTGCTTGTTTTTCTTACAGAGTTGGTTGATTGATTTTTGTTATTAACTTGCTTGAAAAATGGGTTGATAATGATTTCAATTAATTAATTTCATATTTGTTATCCTTTAACTTGCTTGAAAATGGGATTAATTTTCTAGAACTTAGGTAATCAAATGTTAGTTGATGATTGCTAGAATATGGATTCATTGATTAATTTCATGTTTTAAATCACCTAGAATATAGGTGTTTATATGAGGATTGATTTTAATGCATCTTTTGGGTAAATTGGTTGAGGCAGAATATGTTCACTAATTTAACTAAAAGATAGTAATTCCATGGATTGCAAACGAAGTAGGTCTATAATAAATCCTTCATGAGTGCAAGATAATAATTGATTGTGATATTGGCTAAGCAATTCATTATCGTGTTTTCAAAAGCTTTTGTCTAAATTGCATATTTTTACATCCTTGAATTGTATATATTTCTTTTTTTTCTTTTTATTATTTCATCACTTTATTTGGGTCGGTTATACAATGAATGAAAAGTGATTAGTGTGTGTTTATTCTTTTGAGGATCAATACTCGTTAATTCCCTATGCTTTGCTTGCGATGAGTATACTTGCTTATATGTGTATTTTAGGATTAATGTTTTAATTAAAACTTAACTAAGGGATGGATTTAAATTTCATGATTTTTATACACCTAAAATTTATGCATCAGGTGGTCATGATGTATTGCTAGATACCACTCATAATCTGCAAAATATGAATTTATTAATTAGAGAATTAATAAATTTAATCCTAAATTAATTTTAATTATTAAAAGGATTATTAATTCTATTATGATAGAATTAATTCATATTAACTACCAAATAACTAGAAAACCTAATAGGCCACACACAATAGAGGACTTAGTACTAAAAATATTATTTGATGATATTATAATGTTAATTTGTGAGAAGAAATAATTATTATAGGCTAATTACAAAGTGTTATAATTATTTAGGGTTGAATTGTGATTATTAAATCCCTATATGTGAATTATAAACTTGTTATAATTCATAGAGCCTAAATGCAATTCTAGAAATTCCTAAGCCCTTAATTGAAAAGGAAATTCCTAACAAATTATAATTCAAATTCAAGTTAGCAATTTCCTAACTTGTTTTTTGGTTTTACGTGTATCCTTTTTCTTTGTCTTCTTGTGGCGGTTTTTTTTTTTTTTTTAAGAAAAGGAAATCAGTTTCCTATTTTGATATATAGAGAATTTATTCTCTGAGTAAGAAGCTTTTTTTTTTTTCCGTCGTAAGAATAAAACAAAGAGAACACGCACAGAGAGACTTCTTCTTCTTCTTTTTTTTGAAGGAAAAAGAAAACAATTTCTTCCCAACTAAATTAATCATAAAAGCTATCAAGCATTATTCTACTAGCATAGATTTTGGTGATTTTGAGTACGTTCTTCATGTGGATCAATATTAGAGAAATTCCTATCCTTAGAATTTGGTGGCTCAATTGGATCAACTTTTGAACGAGATTCCAACTGAAGAAAAATTTTTAAAAGCTACGTTTTTTAGGTAATTAATTTTTCTTCCCTTCTCATGATCCGTTTAATTATATACGAGTAATCCTTTGCATGGATTTTATTTTATCTTTCTGCTATGTGTAAACTAGTTTGTAAAATCGAAATTCAACAGTTTAGTGGGTTAATTAATTGTTCAGGGCTTGAGCCCAGTTTGAATAATTAAAATTAACTTGGGCTTGAACTAAAATAAACTACAGTATTGTACTAGTTTAGTTAGGTTGTATAGTTAATTATTTATTGGGCTATTTAATTAGTCTAGTTTAAATAATTAATTTGGCCACCTAGACCAAGAGTCCAGTAGGCTAGGCCCGAGCTTATTTAGCTTAGGGCTAACCAGTTTAGCTGATGGTTGAGGAATGCACGTGTGGTTCAAATTTTGAACTCCCAAATGATAGCTAGTGGTTAGGTGATAGAGTTTGGGTTGATTAAAAACTTTTTAAGGCTATCAGGATTTCTTAGATAATTTGAATGGACTGTGATTCTATGGAAAAAAAAAAAAAAAAACACACACACACACACGAGCTTCTTTATGACATCTATTTTTCTCTCTGAGAGTTGTTTCTCTGTGTATCATTTTTTTAGGAAAAGATACAAAGACAGAGAAACATTTCACTTGGTACTGCTCTTTAGTAGATTGTCAAGAGAATATTCAAGGCCAATTTTCTTTCTCTCAATTAGCTTTCAATGGGTCTTCAGTCGGTTATTATATTTCAAAAATTGAGAGTTTAGCATACATGCCCAAGAGAAGTCGCAGACTTACGGGATAATCACCAAAGGTAGTATTTTAGACGCTAGTGGTAAACCAACCCACATCGATTCAAAAGCTTCTGCTATTTTACTGCAATTCTACGTTATTTTTGTTTGGCTCTACTTTGTTTCTATGGTCGCGATCCACCTTTAGGATGTTGTTCTGTAGTTGGAGATTTTGTTAACGTTTGGGTAACTATTGGTATAGTTGTACATTTAGAGGTTCTTTCTTTTAGCCTTGTGATGGTTTTATTTGTTGGTTGTATGGGAGATACTTTAATGTTTTTGGAAGGCGTAGTATTCATGGATTGGTGTTTATTGTTGTGAAAATTCTTTGAGGGTACCCCGCTTCAATAAATCCATTAAGTCCTTGATCATTCATTTCCTTTAGAGTATATAGCATTCATATACTTTTTGCGTATCCCTAGTGTACATTTTGATTTGGTTATTTGTTTTGTTGTAAGTAGTGTAACTTTTGGCCCTAACATATGTCTTAGTTTAGCTTATATTAGTTAGTTTTGTTGTGATTTGGGCATCGTAGTTATTTGTGTTCTTTAATTTGGTTAGCTATGACAACTTTTTGTATCATTGATATTTGTTGTATCTTTGTGTTGATTTCTTTGTATACTATATCTTTCTTGATCTTGCTATTTGTATCTTTATTGCTATTTCTTTGGCTTGTGTACTATTGAATCTATTGTTTTTATTTTGCAGGTACAAAATAAACACGATGCAATGTGGTTCATACGAAATGACACTGGGCATCTAGAATAAATAATTACTATAGATATACTGAGCATATACATGTTAGAATCATTAAATGCATCAGATATGCATTACGCAGTGGAAATAAAAGATTCTAGACAAGAGGATCGCATGTATGTGTTGATACGGATAAAGGAAAAACAAAAAAAAAGAATACCTATGTCTCTGTTGTTCAAAACTTCAACTGCTGAAGACGCGATCCAAAACAAACCATGTCTTTGCCACGAGAGTCTAAATGTAACACTCTCTCTAATAAAATCCACACATACTCAAGGAACCAAAGAGAACATGAAGACGGCTGGGGTTTTTTTTCTTCATTTCCTAAAATAGAAAACCGAGAGAGAGAGAGAGAGAGAGAGAGAGAGAGAGAGAGAGAGAGAGAGAGAGAGAGAGAGAGAGGAAGGTTTTTATGTGTATTTTGTGTTTTTTTCCTTCCTGCCATGAGAACAATTCTCTAAATATATGAAAAAATATATCCAGGTTTAACTCCAGTGTTATCCTCAAAATTGTGCATAAACACATTTCTGTCACAAATTGCAATTAGAAACCATAAGTTTTTGCAATCATAATTTGGCCCAAAATTATAACTAACTATAATTTGACCACAATAACTTTTCCTTCTCACAATTAACCGCATAATGTTATCAAATAATATATCGAGTACTTAATCCTCTATTATGTGTGACCTATTAGGTTTCTTGGTCTATTGGTAGCGAATATGAATTAATCCAAACGTCTTTAAGATTAATAATTCTTAATAATTTAAAATTAACCTATTAATTCTAATAATGATCGGTTTATTGATTCATCAATTAATAAATCCATATTCAGTAGATCATGAGTGGTATCTAGCAACACATCATGACCACCCAAGAGTCCAGGAAATCAAGTGGCTTGACATGAACCATTCAATAACAAACTACAGTGCAATAAACTTCTTTCACCATACAAATATCTCATTCAGTTTGGAGTATGGAATTAGCGTCAACTCCCTCCAAAATATATATTAATTCTAGTCTAAATATGAACTATTTCCAATACACAATCACCAAGGATTTTACAAGTAGTAATTCCAACAAATGGCCGTGAGATATTCGTCTCTACTATTAGGAGTGCGAATCCTTTATTGACCCTCTCAACTACTTTCGTTTACCAATATTGTACCCAATATCCATCCCATAGGCGGCCCTCAATCAACTCTAGAGATTGGAATCAAAGTATAAAGTCCAAAAATAAAGTACCTTGGAGATCTCAAGTCTAAGGATACTTGCACGTTTACTATAGCGAAATTCTATCACTGGCACTAAATATTTATCCATATTATTATCTCATAGCTAGGTCAACCAATATACTTGTTCTAATTAACAAGTATCCATATGTTAACTTTGAGTATTACAATACTCATAGATGTGAGAACCACCACCTAATCAAATCAGGAAGTCTAACACGTGCTAGTATTAACGAATTAATAAAGTCCTATCTCATTAATACTACGACTAGGGATTTATTTAAGTACTAACACTATATAGTATAGTAGAAATCTCACATCATGATCTCTATTATGATTTTCTTAACACAGTGTTGTACTAGGGACTTTATCTAATAGTTTATTCTACATGAAAGTAAAGAAAACAAACTGAAAGATAAATAATGTCTTGTATTATAAAACAAATGAGTTATATACGAAGTACAAGTGATTGTCTCTAGGGCACAACACTAACAATACAGTGTTGTCTATTACAACTTAATCGGCGCTGTGCAATACAGAGCAACTATGGGTTCAATAAGCTTCAAGATACTCAGGGAGTATTTCTTACTCGTTCCTTCCTATTTTGTTATTTTGTATCATGTGAATGTGTTTGTATCATATATTTTGGATAACAAGGACATCATCCTATTTAAGTGTGGGGGAGAGGTTAAACTGAAGTGTAATTTTTCCTATACAAGTTTTTATTGATTATTTTGGAATTTTTCGAATTTTTTTCATATTATTAGGTTAGTGTTCAAGACTTTTTGGTATATATGTTGATAGGTGTTAGTTTAGTGGAGCTATAATTTATCTCTTGCTTGGAAATTTTACTTAAGACTTTTCTAGGAAAGTTAATTTTATGTGAACCTATATATTGGCATGACATAGGCTAAGTACTTGAAAAGTGAAGTTAACCTTATTTATATCTTTGAAAATATTGTGAAGCTTAATTCCTTGAGAATTGATGAGAACTTTGTGATGAAATATAAAGTGTGGATCATTTTCTTTTCTCCAGTTTCGTGGCAATTCCCATTCATTCATTCATTTATTTATTTCATATATTGTAATAATAGACACACTTCTATTTGTTTATTATATTTTTCCAATGTAAAGGCAAATAGGAGCAAGAGATAGGTTACTCAATGCACCTACTAAAGTAAGGAGAAAAAAAGCTCTAAGAATGCAAAAAGCATGTCCTATGATGAAAAACAACGGGTGAGAAAAAAAGATGAAAATAAAAGCAAGAAAAGAAAAATGTAAAAAAATGCAAGGGATGCAAAAGAGTATTCAAATCAAAATCATTATAAATGCATTGCTTTTATAGAAAAAGAATTAAATTTAAAAGGCACCAATTTTGCTATTTCGAGTTAAAATGTATTATTGTAATATTGTATTAAAGTATAATGTATTATTTTAATATGATGTAACACTTGTAATATCTATACTGGTTGTAAGCCATGAGACTTTAGTGAGTCGATTGATCCTATCTTATATGAATCACTTTATCTGTATTCTTAATTGGAAATGTAGAGTGAATCATATTTATTTGACATAAACTTGTTTAATTTGACTTTGATGTACTTGATTGTGTCTAAATTAATATATGGGTATGCATGGATTAACTTGGATAGATAAGTGTTGGAATGCATTCTAAAGTGGAGGATGAAATAATGTCTCTACCATTTTGGCCCTATTACATATATGCTGAGTTGTTCTTGAATATTGTCCCAATATACTACGTTTATAATAACTTTATTATCTATAAACTAGTGGATTTTTTGTGAATAATTATGATTTGCATGAGGGCAAGCAAAAACTTATGTGTAGAGGAGTGATGAGTGCTTTTCATGCACATATTTTCTATGTCAATCGTACTATAGTTTTTGTAAAATTTGACTTATTTGACTATTTAACCCCATAATTTCATATTATTTTGTTAAGAGTCATGGAATAAATGTTTGGCGAAGAATAAGACTGAAAAGGAATAAAAATGAGTAGAGAAAAAGACCAACGGCACTGTGCATATCACACTTGCTACCGTCGTGTAGCTTTAGAGTTCAGAAATATCAAATATTTTGGGATTCAACGGTGTCGGGCAAAACATAATAGATGCCACCGTGCAAGATTCCAGCACATAAGGAAATTAAGTTTGACAACATCGTTTTAAGCTAAAATAGCACATGGGAGCATGCACGGCGACGTGCGGATCAACTCCAAGGTGCTGTGCAACGTCATAGATCAGATTTGCAGTTTTGTTCAATCTCCATTTTTAGGGCTTCCTGAGCCCTATAAATAAGAATGAATATCACCATTTTGGGTGGCTAACTCTGGGGAAAAACACCCACATAAACAAGAGAGGAGATTAAAGGTGAAGAATGGAGGATTGCTTAAGGAAGATTTAGAGAAAATGAAGAAGAAAATTTGTCTATGAGTTTTCTAGTTGGTAATGTAATGGAATGCTTTAATTGTGCTTGAAGGGTTGAACCCTTGTTAGTTCATGTATTAAATCTTCTCTTGACATATACGATTTCAATTTCCATTGAATGATTACTTGATTTCATTGTGTTAGATTTATTATTTGGGTTACTCTTTTCTAATGAATTCGAGAGATGGGGGTTAGGAGTTAGGTTCCAATCAATTGGGTTTGATGTTTGTTTTCCCTTAATAAACTTGAGAAAGGATTTAGGGGATTAGAACTTGGTAATCATTGGGAATTTGATATCACCTAGAGATATGGGTATTCGGTTCTTTCACAGGGGGGTTGTATTTAATGCTTCTTAGGGTTAATTAGGGAGGTAGAATTACTTTTTAATTGGCTAAGAGTAAGAAATCTATAACTCGAGAGAGTGTGGGTTTTGCATTTGAGACCTTTCTAGTTTTAGAATTAGAATTTAACGATCTTGAGTTTGGTTTGGTACTTGGCTAATTTTGGAGGATTCTTGACAAGTATATGTCTTGTACTCTATTTCCTATCCTTGATTTTTTCATGGCCAATCTTGTGTGGGGTTGTGTTGATTCTCTAGGTTTGCCTTTTGTAGTTAGTTTTTTCTATTTATTTATTAGGCTAGACAATAGAAGAAGAGTGAGTTGTAGAACCTTTACCCCTTCTCCGAAGATCTTCGATACATGCCATTATATGCTATTCTACACATGAGTATTGATAGGGGCAAAATTCATCTATATTTTCCTAATTATTTTAGGGTGTTTTGTGATATATTTGTTGTAATAACTAGGCATATTCCTTCATATTTGTTATTTTACACTTGGAAAGGCATGTTGAGATTTTATTACAGAAAACTACGAAAAAACGACAAAACTGTCGCCAACCGAGCATTGTTGGCTTCAGCTCCGTGGGTCACGGCCGGTGTCGGCCCTGATTTGGAAAACAAGGGATTTTTTCAGGAAAAAAATAGAACACGATCGAGCTGACCAAACAAAGCACGTCCGGCACCGACGTGACCCTCCAAGTTGGCGCTGACTCCGCTCTGTGTAATGTCGATGAGCATTCCAATTTTTGCGTGGATTTGGTAATTTCCAAGAGTTTTGGTATTTTTCAATCTATACTCGGCCCAGAACTCTTAGGGGACGAATTTTACCGTCTTGGAAGTTTATTTAAACAAGAAAAACACAAGAAAAGAGTGTGAATCCAAGAATCAAATTAGTAAATCACTCATAAATGGAGGAATTCATCACATCAAGGAGCATTGTTCAAGAGAGTCTTCAAGAAAGAAAAAGGAGGTTTGTCTATGAATTCTTTCTTTGACCTTTATTTTATTTTTCTAGAATAATGATGTATTTAAGGTTTTTATTGTAATTTGATAATATTTTGGGATTCATGTTTTTTGTATTAATTTAGCTATTTGATCAATTTTCAACCATTCTTGGTGTTTGATTACTTGTAATCATGAAAGAATTAATGAAGTTAAATTTACTTATAATTGACTTGGAAAATGATGTTAGGAGTTGATTTAATTCTATTGATTTCATACTTGTTATTTCTTAACGAACTTAGGAAATGAAATTAAGACCAAAGAACTTAAGTAACCAGTGACTAGTTTATTTCTCCTAGAGTATAGGGTTGTTGACTAATTTTATGCTTGTGAGGAATTATATTAAATGCATCTTTTTGGTTATGTTGGTTTAATTGGAAAATCTACTAATTTAATCAAGAGATAGTGATTCCATGGATTGGGAAAGAACTGGAGTCTATATAAGTGAATTCATGACTTGGGAAATGATTGAACTTTACTTTATATTCCTTCATGATACCAAGATGATGATTAATTGAGATAGTTGTTAAATGATTCAGTGTCATGTTTTCTAGGATAGTTATCTAAATTGCATATTCCTACATACTTGGATTGTACATATTTCTTTAACTTTCTTTTTATTATCTTATCACTTTATTTGGTCGGTTAAACAATGAATGAAAAGTGATTAGTGTATACTTGATCCTTTGAGGATCGATATTCATTAATTCTCTATGCTATGCTTATGATGAGTATACTTGCTCGTATATGTATTTTGATATTAATGTTTTAATTAAAACTTAACAAGGGATGGATTTAAATTTGATGATTTTTATACACTCAAAATTTACGCATCAAGTATACTTTCCCAATTGTGTGGTTTGAGTATGTTTGGCATTTTAATTTAAAATTTGATTTGTGTGTGGAATTATTGGTAATATTTCCCACACTCAAAAAACTCACCACAGCCCGTATTCTCCTCTCTAGCCGCTATTTCCTTTTAGGGATGGTAGAATATTCTAGCAAGAAAGGATTATTCCTAATCTCCATCCCTCTTTAACAAACCATTTTTTTTCTTTTTATTCTAACTTCCATTTTTATTTCATCCACTATGACAGTCAATACAATCAAGCTCCAATCCTCTTAATTACTCATCAAATTTTTCAATAAGATTGGTGGTATATATCTTTTACCAAAGTTGGAATTCCCTTTCCTTTTTCTATAGAATTCAGAAATAGGAACTCTTAGAAATGATATTCCCATTTCCTTTTTTATTATAAGCTTACCCTATGTGCTTTCCTACTACATTCTTATTTCCATACTTAAAACAAGCTGCCATTCTTTCCTTTCTACTCAATATGGCAGCCGACCACACCATCCATAATCCCTATCATTTAACACTAAGATGACAACTAATATAATTGAAAGTTACATCTTGCCATAACAAGTTTATTCTTTCCTAAATTCCTTATATTTGAAATTTGAACTGCAAGATTTACTATATTAATCACCAATTAAATTAGGTTAATATTAGAGCTAATTAGCTCCTTGATTTCAGCCAAACCATGGTCCTCTCTTCCTTCTTTAGTTTAGTCAGTTTTAGGGAAGTTTTTTTGGGATAGGAAAGGTTCCAATTTCATTTTAAGTAAGTAGCTTTTAATCAGCATCTTCCTTCTTCAAATAAGGTATATTACCATTTATTCTTTTACTCAAAATTCAAACCACTCTCACTTTTCCCTCCACTATGCACGAAACTCACCCAAAGCACACAAGGAATTTCAGTCATTCTCCCCTAGACATACCAAGATCAAAAGTACAAAGCCCTCTAAAAGGGTTTTTGGCTTTCCCTCATCCTTTCTCCCATTTCAACCAAAACACTAAAATACAAATGGGATATACTTTTTCCACTTCTTTCCCTCATGGTTTTATATACTCTTATCTCCTTTCTTGCTAACAAAACCATAGCAGCCTTATTACTTTCCACAAACTGAAATACAAGCACCTTCCTTGGATTATCATTTTGAGCACACTAAAGCGCCAAACCAAAATTCTCGACCTTTCTCAATATATCAATAGACAACCAAAACATACACCTTCCTCTCCTCTTTTGTCTATCTCGATTTTACCCTCTCCTGTCCTCGCCGTCTCACTAAGTAGCTAACACTCATCACCATTTGGCCTCATTCACTAATAAGATAAACCGAGGCACAATAATCTCACAAGAAGCAAGGGCACACTATCTCCCTTTCACAAAGCCGGCACTCTTCTTCTCCCTTCCTCTTGGCACTTCTCCTCTCTTGTCAAGGCAAACTAGTTTCCCTCCTTCTCAATTATAGATCTCTCTCCCCCTTCTCTTCATCTATTAACAAATCAAGACAACGATACATCGTATCAGTTCCTTCATCTTGGTGTTATCCTTTTTGCTTGCTTTTGTCAAGGTCAAACTAATACAACTCCTTCATTAAGGAGGAGCCTGTACAGACTCCTCAAGACTGGACTAAGATTGCTCTACTCCACAAGTAAATCTCGATTCTCTACCCCTCTTTTGTTCCTAGGTTTTTTAGCATAGAATAGTGTTCTCAATTTTTTTGGGGATTGATTTGCATGTGGCTATGTTTATGAGGTGAAGTTTAAGAACTTTGATTGATTAATCTTTAGAGTATGATTGGTGTCATGGGAACATATTTCTCTATGATGAGCATTCATAGAGATATTTTAGTCATGATAGATGTCATGATAGATCTTATATGATATCCGTGAAATTTATGTACTTGACACTATGAGATTTGATTCATGAGTACTATTGATAATATCTTTGGACGTTAGACCTAGAGACCATGTTTTAGATATTTCCATGATACGTGAGTAAGCCTAGTTTGATTGCATTACATATGCATGTTTAATTGTTAATTGTATTAAGGTTGTCTTTGTTAGGGATATGCCCTAAAATAATTTGTACTTATACTATTGTCGTTATGTATTTTGTAATAATATGAGGCATTTCTATCCATGAATAGTGCGTTTAGTTTTATGGTCATCAAGTACGTAACTTGATAGTAAAACTCTATAACAAATAGAATGATTATTCTTAAAATTATCCCTAATCGATTATTATTAGTGAAACAATAATAAATTAAGATTAGTATGTTTGTGACTTGATGGCTATATTTTCCTGGTCATGGATATATGGGATATCAAGTCAAAACATAAATAAATGTTAGAGAATATTATATTGGACATGACCCACTGCGAGAGTACATCATGGGAAATGTCATAAGTACTTTTTAGCCATAATGATAATAGAAGTCCTTCAATCTGAATTCATCATAGTTTTCTACTTGATAAATTCTATATCCTGACATTGATTGTCTAAAGTTGTCTTTAACCAGATAATAAAATTAGACCACTGTTAGATACAGAATAAATCAAGGAGAGGAATATGATTGATAGTGAAGGAATTTGTCCCTCTCATTCTTGAGAGAGATGTCCATGGGCCCCTTGATAAGTTAGACTGTTAAAATGCATGGTCGTATTCAAATATATTAATTTGAGATATTGATATCATTTATTTGAATAGTCTACTATGAGATCAAGAAATAGTTGATTAAGCTTAATAAAGATGATATGCTCTATGCCTTATGCTAAATCTACATATCGTGTGACAAAATGACTAAATACAAAGTTATGATTTGGTTCAAAAAGATCACTGATCTTTATTTAACCTGGATAGTTATAATATTACTAAAAACTGCTTGTAACTTGTGGGCCATTTAAATGTGATTTGGGCACACTGCCAGTATTAAATGAACCTATAGGGTCACACATTAAGTGAACACGTTAGGTTATTTTTCTGTTGACCGGCTCGATGTATCTAAAAATGTGTCTAGGTTCATCAAACTTAGAAAAATAACCGGATATAATGAACCTAGAAATATGTCTATATTCGATGTATCTGGAGGATGGACAGATTATAAGAATTTGACTTGGTAAATTAATTAATTAAATTACTGAGATAATGATAGAATCTTATAATATCTTTTAAAATTTAATTTGAATTTAAAATAAGATATGATAAGATATGATGAGAGTTGGACTCCAAAAAGTTCGTGTGATTTTAAAAGAAAACCCTAGCCGTCTTCTAATGGTAGACTACTCATAAAATTTTCGTGCTTCCATAACCCAAAAATTTAGCCTCTCAAAACCTGAGGCACTAGCACTCCCGAGTGACGAACTAAGTTCGCCGTGTGTATTCGATAGAGAACGTTCGCACATTAAAACATGTGGTTATCGTCAGAAGTGCACATATGCCTGGGAATTTGAAGGTTGAAGTCTTGCTTCCAGCAATACAGAGGTAATTCTGTAAACCTTTAATCGACCTAAATCATTTGGCCTGGGACCTTGGAAGGGATTCATGGATATTTTTCTCGTTTAGGAGTCCACGAAACCTAACAGTGCTATCAGAGCAACTTGCCAAATGATTAGGTTGATTAACCTGTGTTAATCATATTGTTGAATATATATATATATATATATATATGAATGAATAAACTTCATTTAATTTGAACGGTATATATCAACATGTTCACATGATTATAATTTTAGAATGCTTAGTATGCGGACTGTCTGAAATTATATTTATTCTGTGCGTCTTAATTGTTCGATCCGACTAGATTTTTTGTAGATTGTCTTTAAACTGGTCTGTTTTAATATGATATGGTATCGTTAGCATGCTATCTATTGTTCTAAGTTGCAAATTGTTTGTATTAATTTGCCATGATAATTTGTTATCTGTATTAACATAGTTAAAAGGGAACGCATATTGTCCGTAATATGGTATCTCACAGCGACTGTCACTCTGGGGTCCGAACGTTAATCTGATTAATATTCAGAAATTGGAAGGCAAAAGCTCATTCAATGAGAGAAGGAAAAATCATTTTGAGTTCATATATCTAGATTGACCACTTTGATCTTCACTTTGCTCGTGATGATCAAAATAGGTTACGGGCCATGCTATGTCATTTTTATTTATGTCTTACATGCATATTTAATATGTTTATTTCATGCTTACTACAATCAAAAAATTTTATTATTAAAAAATTTAAGTTTTAAATGCCTTCCAAATTCAAACACTAGTTATTACTTGGATCATCATATAGTCATTCCTGCTAAAGTATGATGTTTTTTATTATCTAAGTGAGATAAGATGGAAAATGGTTTTCCATATGTTTGATATGGTCTAACTTAACTTGGCTATCAACATAGTTTTGGGCATAGGGCATTATATGAGATTTTTAGCCAGGACATTTGATGTCTATCTCATTAAGTTTTATTTAATTATAAGATTAAAGTCAAAACTTACTTATGATTAAAATAAAATATTTAAAATTAAAAAAAATTATTTAACCCACTAAGAAATATCAAAATGTTGAAGTTTCAAAAGTTTAAATGCTTTTAGTAGGAGTTTTTCATCAAGGCCTCAAAATTAATTACTTTACATATTTTGTATGTAGATCATGACAATAAACAGTTGGAATAACTCATTGTAATCTGTACTTGAGAAAGATCATTCTTAACTTTTTTATTGGGCACGTAACTTAAGAATCGTTCTTAAGTAAGAAAAAAAAGCTCTATGTTCTTGAAAATCCTATTCCCCTTGCTCCAGCAAATAAAAAAGATGACTCTAAGAGCTAAAAAAGATGCTTATAGTAAGCACAAAGATGACTCTAATGATGTTATGTTACTTGCCTTATGCTAGCAACCTTGAACTCTGAACTTCAAAAATAGTTTGAAGAAGCAGAGACATATGACATGATTTTGCATCTCAAGGAAATGTTCTAAGAGCAAGCACGACAAGAGAGATTTGAAACTCATAAGGCGTTAAATGCATGTAAGATGGTTTCTGGCACCTCGGTAAGTGCTCTTGTCCTTAAAATGCAGGGCTATCTTGATCATCTTGAAAAGTTTGGTGCTCCTGTTAATCATGATATGGCCACAAATTTTATCTTGGGCTCATTATCTCCTAAGTATGACCAGTTTGTCATGAATTTTAACATGCATAATATGGAGAAATCCATTACTAAATTGCATGGGATGCTAAAACAAGTTGAACTGAACATTAAGAAGAATACTCTTAGTGTTCTAATGGTTCAAAAAGGGAAAGGAAAAAAGATCAACCGAAAGGGCAAAGTCATGGCTAGTAAGGGCAAAAACAAGGATAAGTCCAAGTTCAAGCCCAAACCTAATGCCAATATACCAAAGGAGGGAGCTTGCCACCATTGTGGTTAACAAGGACATTGGTTAAAAAATTGCAAGCTCTATTTGGAAGAAAAGAAAAAGAAAGATAGTGAGATTGCCGCTTCAGGTATTTATGTTATAGAAATTAATTTATCTACTTCTGATTCATGGGTATTGGATACCAGTTTTGGATCTCACATTTGTATAAATGTGCAGGGTCTAAAAAGGAGTAGAGCCTTGGCAAAAAGTAAGGTGAACCTACGAGTTGCGAATGGAGCAAAAGTTATTACAGTAGTTGTAGGAACTTTTGAATTAATTTTGCCCAATGGGCTTGTTTTAGAACTGAATGATTATTTTTATGTTCCTGTCATGAATAGGAATATTATTTCAATTTCTTGTTTAGATTTAGAAGGTTTTGAATTTGTTATTAGGAATAATATTTTCTCTATTAATAAAAATAACATTTATTATGGAGATGCCTCATTATCAAATGGGCTCTATATTCTTAATCTTCGTGGATCTTTGAACAAGTCTATCTATAACATTAATACTAAGGGATTGAAATCTAATGATTTAAATCAGACTTACTTCTGGCATTGTCGTTTAGGCTATATAAATGAGAAACACATTACAAGGCTTCATAATGAAGGGCTTCTAAATTCATTTGATTTAGAATCTTACGAAATATGTGATTTTTGTTTATTAGGCAAAATGACTAAGATACCTTTTAAGAGACAAAATGAAAGGGTAACTAATTTATTGGGCTAAATACATCTGATGTATGTGGACGAATACACATGCTAGAGGAGGATTTCAATACTTTATTATATTTACGGATGATTCCAGTACATATATCTACCTATATCTTATGAAATATAAATCTGAATCATCCCAAAAATTCAAAGAATTTCAAAATGAAGTACAAAATCAGCTTGGCAAAAGTATCAAAACACTTCAATCAGATCAAGGTGGAAAATACTTAAATCACGAGTTTGATGAGCATTTTAAGAATTGTGGAATTATCTCCCAATTAACTCCACCCGGAACACCTCAATGGAATAGGTATCTAATTGGAAAAATCGAAATTTATTAGATATAATTCGATCCATGATGAGTCAAACAGATCTTCCAATCTCCTTTTAGGGTTATGCCCTAGAGACTACTGCGTTCATACTAAATTAGGTTCCATCTAAATCGATTCAAAAAATGCCATATGAGATATGAACTATGAGATAACCTAGTTTATCGTTTCTTCATATTTGTGGTTGCAAAATTTATGTAAAGCATTTATTATCTGATAAACTTGCACCCAAATCAAATAAATGCATATTTATGGGGTATCCTAAGGAAACAAAAGGATACCAATTTTATCTCCCAAAAGAAAATAGAGTAGTTGTTGCAAAAAATAGATTCTTTTTCAAAAAGGAATTTATTTCCAAAAGAATCAACAAGAGAAAAATACATCTTGATGAGATTCAAGAGCCACAATTACTATCTGAAACGAATAATGAACCTTGATTAGATGGCTCACAAATCTAATGTGAGCCTACTTCTATAGAATAAGGACCTCAAAGATCTAATATGGTTCATGAACAACCTGAGAGATATGGATTTCTCATCACTGACGATCACAATATGGAGCTCATGGTTAATGATGAGCCCACCTCCTATCACGAAGCCATTAAGAGTTCTGACTTTGAAAAATAGCTAGAGGCTACAAAGTCTGAGATGCAATCCATGTATGATAATCAAGTCTGGACTTTGGTTAATCCACCTGAAGGTTCAGAAACCATTGGGTGTAAATGGATTTTCAAAAAGAAAACAGACATGGAGGGAAATTTGCATACTTATAAAGCATGACTTATAGCAAAAGGTTATAGATAAACTCATGGTATAGACTATGATGAAACCTTTTCACCAGTAGTAATGCTTAAATCTATTACGATTCTTCTTGTCATAGCAACATATTATGATTATGATATTAGGTATATGGATGTCAAAATCGCATTCCTTAACACAGCCTGAGAATTTTGGTGATCCATTGAATTCTAATAAAGTGTGCAAGAATCAAAGATCCATTTACGGATTGAAGCAAGCATCTCAAAGCTAGAATCTTAGTTTTGATGAAGCAATTAAAGAATTTGACTTTATCAACAATGAGGATGAGCCTTGTGTCTATAAGAATACCAGTGGGAATGCAATAGTCTTTTTGTACTTTATGTTGATGACATCTTACTCATTAGAAATGACATCCCAACTCTACAAAGTGTAAAGACATGGTTAGGAAATTATTTCTCAATGAAAGACTTAGGAGAAGCTGCCTAAATTTTAGGTGTAAGAATCTATAGAGATAGATCTAGAAAGCTAATTAGCCTAAGTCAAAGTGCATACATTGACAAAGTACTGAAAAAGTTTAATATGCAACACTCTAAGAGAGGATTCTTGCCAATGTCACATAGCATTAAGCTCAACAAAACTCAAAGTCCTTCCACGAAGGATGAAGAAGAGTACATGAACAAGTCCGATATAGGATCTATCATGTATACCATGTTATGTACTCAACTCGATGTCTCATATGCATTGAGCATGACGAGCAGGTTCCAGTCAAATCCTGGAAAGCCACACTAGACTGCTGTCAAGAACATACTGAAGTACTTAATAAGAACTAAAGATATGTTCTTAGTTTAAGGAGGACAATAAGACGAGCTAGTTGTAAATGGTTACGCTAATGCTAGTTTTTTGTCTAACATAGATGATTACAGATCGCAATCAAGTTTTCAATTTTGTTTGAATGGAGATACTATAAGCTGAAAAAGTTCAAAGTAAGATATTGTGGCTGATTCTACTATAGAAGCTAAGTATGTAGCTGCCTCAGTTGTAGTTAAAGAAGTAATTTGGATCAAAAAGTTCATTACAAAACTAGATGCAGTTCCTAGTATTGTAGACCCTGTGGATCTTTATTGTGACAACAATGGAGCCATTGCATAAGCTAGGGAACCAAGAACACATTCACGATCCAAACATCTACTTAGACATTTTCATCTCATTCGAGAAGTTGTTGATAGAGGAGATGTAAAAGTATGCAAGGTGTAAATTGATGACAATGTTGCAAATCCACTGACAAAGCCTCTCCCATCATCTAAACATGATAGTCATACTGGATCAACGGGATTACGATTTATGTCAAATTGGTCTTAATGAAAGTGGGAGATTGTTAGTGATATGCTCAAAAATAATTTGTACTTATACTATTGTCATTATTATTTTGTAACAATATGAGACGTTTCTTTCTATGAATAGTGCGTTTACTTTTTTGGTGATCAAGTACATGACTTGATAGTAAAACCCTAAAACAAATAAAATGACTATTCTTAAAATTGTCCCTAATCGATTATTATTATTAGTAGAATAATAATAAATTAAGATTAGTATGTTTGTGACTTGATGGCTATGGTTTACTGGTTATAGATATATGGGACATCAAGTCAAAACATAAATGAATGTTAGAGAATATTATTTTGGACATGACCCACTGTGAGAGTACATCATGGGACATGTCATAAGTACTTTCTAGCCATAATGATATTAGAAGTCCTTTGACCTAAATTCATTATACTTTCCTACTTGATAAATTCTATATCCTGACATTGTCTAAAGTTGTCTTTAACCAGATAATAAAACTAGACCACTGTTGCATATAGAATAAACCAGGGAGAGGAATATGATTAATAGTTAAGGAATTTGTTCCTTTCATTTTTAGGAGAGATGTCCATGGGCCCCTTGATAAGTTAGACCGTTAAAATGCATGGTCATGCTCAAATATATTAATTTAAGATATTGATATAATTTGTTTGAATAGTCTACTATGAGATCAAGAAAATAATTGATTAAGCTTAATAAGGATGACGTATTCCATGCCTTATGTTTAATCTAGATATCGTGTGACAAAAAGAACTAAATATAAAGTTATGGTTTGGTTTAAAAAGATCACTGATCTTTATTTAACCTAGATAGTTATAATATTTTGCTAGAAACTGCTTATAACTTGTGGGCCATTTAAATGCGATTGGGCACACTGCCAATGTTAAATAAACCTATAGGGTCACATATTAAGCGAACACATTAGGTTATTTTTCTGGTGATTAGGTTTGATGTATCTGAAATGTGTCTAAGTTCATCAAACCTAGAAAAATGACCAGATACACTGAATCTAGAAATATATCTGCATTCGATGTATTTGGAGGATGTTCAGATTATAAGAATCTGACTCGGTAAATTAATTAATTAAATTATCGAGATAATGGCAGAATCTTATCACATCTTTTAATTTTTAATTTGAATTTAAAATAAGATATGATGAGAGTTGGACTCCAAGAAGTTTGTGTGGTTTTAAAAGAAAACCCTAGCAGTCTTCTTGTGGTAGACTACTCATAAAATTTTCGTGCTTCCATAACTAGAAAATTTAGCCTCTCAAAACCCTAGGCACTAACACTCCCAGGTAACGAACTAGTTCGCTGTGTGTATCTGATAGAGGATGTTCGCGTATTGTAGCATCTGGTGATTGTCAGAAGTGCACATACGCCTGGAATCTGAAGGCAGAAGTCTTGCTTCTGGCAATATAGAGGTAATTCTGTAAACCCTTAATCGACCTAAATTGTTTGGCCTGGGGTCCTCAGAAGGGATTCATAGATATTTTTCGCATTTATGAGTCGACAAAACCTAATAGTCTTTACTCTTACGCACTTTAATGTTTGATATTATAGTATTATATGAGAATCGATATTGAGATATTGATAGCATAAGAAATGAGCATAGGAAATTTCCCTGTTTTATTGTGAGATTTGCATAGCTTTGGGATAGACTATTAAATCATGATTTGAATATAATGTGATTGTTTAGAATATGAGATTGGACTTAATACATAGATTAGGGTTATCTTGTGCATAGATAACACCTATTTAATTGATCAAGTAGACTAGTTTGTGATTCTAAGCTTTATTTTGCATAAACAGAACAAACTCATGCTTGTTTTGTGTGTAGAACAACAAGTACTTGCATAAACTTTTGCAAATAATGCTTATTTTGCAAGCCATTAGTTGTTTACATTACCTTATTGAAAGAACTATACACTTGATAAGAAGGTATAGTTTAAACCTTTCTATTGCACAAATGACACTTTGATTACACAAAAGTCTTTTCAAAACAATTTCTAGTTTTCTACCATAAAGTTTTGGCAAAACTTTCTAATGCATTAATTTTGGGCATATAAAACCATCAATTTTATATCCATCCCTTAATTAAGTTTTAATATTAATACCAAAATCACATGTGAGAAAGTATACTCATCGCAAGCATAGTATAAGAAATTAACGAGTATCAATCCTCAAAGGAACAAGTACACACTAATCACTTTTCATTCATTGTTTAACCGACCAAAATAAAGTGATAAAAGAATAAAAAGAAAAATAAATAAATATATACAACTTAAGGATATGAAAGTATGTAATTAGACAAATATTCTTGAAAACGTGACTATAAATCACTTAGCCAATATCACAATCAATTATTATCTTAGTCTCATGAAGGATTTAATATAGACCCACTTCATTTGTAATCCATGGAATCACTACTTTCTAGTTAAATTAGTGAACATATTATGTCTCGACCAATTTATCCAAAAGATGCATTAAAATCAATCCTCATATAAACCCCTATATTCTAGGTGATTTAAAACATGAAATTAGTCAACGAAACCATATTCTAGCAATCATCAACTAACCTTTGATTACCAATGTTCTAGACAATTAACCCCTTTTTCAAGCAAGTTAAGAGATAACAAATATGAAACTAATTAATTGAAGTCATTACCAACTTTTTTTTTTCAAGAAAGTTAATAACAAAACCCAATCAACCAACTCTGTAAAAAAAATAAGTAATCAAATACCAAGAACAATAATCAATTGATTAAAAGACCAAGTTAATCAATAAATCATGGATCATATGAACGATGTCAAATTACAATGGACATATTGAATGCATGATTGTTTGAGGAAAAGAAAACAAAGGTAAAAGAAAGCACTCATAGACAAGCATCTTTCTTCCTCCTTGAAGACTCTCTTGAATAACCCTCCTTGATTTGGGTGAACTCTTCTTTAATGAAAGATTGAGAATTTCTACTCTTCAATTCACCTCTCTATATTGTATATCAAACCCTTGTGTTCTCGTGTGCTTTTATAGGCCTCTTGGAAGCCAATTTCGTGGTTGAGGAAGTCTTGGCCGAGTAGGAATAGGAAAATACCAAAATCCTTAGATAAGCCCTAATTTCGCGTACAGAATTTCCGCCTCCAGAGCATACCTGGCACCAGGTACCTTCGACCCACCTGGCACTAGGTGCACTCTATTCTTCCTTTATTTTTGCTCTGTTTTTTGCCGTCTCTCCTTAGCCAGGTACACTTGCCAGACCTGGCACCATGTCTGTTCTGGAATTTCCCCTAAAGCTTGCTCAACTTCTGTTGCTAGAGCAGAATGGACCCGGCGCTTGGTCTACTAGCTGGGCCTAGCGCCAAGTACATTCTAGTTTCTTGCACTTTCTGCTCAATTTTACCTTGAATATGCACAAATTTGCCAAAAACACCTTTTACAAGCAAAATGTCAAATAGAAAAGGAATATGCCTAGTTATTACAAAAAATGTATCTTAAAAAAATCTCAAATAACTAGGAAAAAAAATGGTGATTTTAAGCCCTATCACGTTCGCTATATCAGGTGTGCATTTTCAAGCTAACGAAAATGTGTTTATTGAGAATATCCCTAAGCAGATAACAGTGAGTACTCAATAAGGGTAAGTTGTTAGTATTATCCCTTGAAGGTTTAGGTAAGTACTTCAACAGATGGCTACCTCGGGGGCATAATCTCTTTCCAGAAGGGACAACAGTACTAGTAAGTTAGGAAAATCCAAGCTAACAACCAGTTCTAAGTAGGACTATGATCCAGAGTTGGATAATTGGTATGTTTGGGTGAGAGATTGAGGAGCATCTCACCCAATGGGCCAATCACCCACAGCACTATAATGAAAAATTTCACAATGAGCTCCCATGATGAAGGGTTTCATGGCAATAGACTATGATGTAGGGTTTCATAGTCTGTCATTTTATAAAATTTTATGACTGGTTATTTTATGAGTAAAAGTTGTAAACAGCCACTCTATGTCTTTAAATATCATTATGCGATAACTTACAATATTTTCTATCAAGTTTTCAACTTGCATCGTAGCAATATTTCGAAATCATCACAGCATATAGGTGACTTATTGAGAAATTATTAATCACATGATTCTCTATCATGGTTTTCTGGAAGTGCCAATTTTGACAAGATAGGAAATTATTAAGGTCCAATAATTGGATTATATGTTTATGTTTTATGAACTTTCGTTGAAGACTAGTAATTTCTTTTGTTTAGTTTTGTCTCTAGGACTTTATATAAGTATTGATGGGCTGTAATAACTTTTTAAGTTTTAATTCTTTTTATCACTTTCGCCTAGTTATAAAGACCTCAGTCCTTAGGACGACGCGACATCCCTAACTCCTCTTCAGGTCAGATAATAGTGGGGTGTTACATATTATGCAATGCATGGCTCCAAAATTCCTACATGCAAGGACTTACAATGTCCTAAATCAATTCATACAAAAACCTTTCATGAGATGTAAAGACTTATCTTGAACAAAATTCAAAGAGTCCTAAGTTAGTTGCCTTATCCTTGCCCTTAGATATCCATCACTTTTACCATTCAAATAATTAACATATCAATTCATAGATCAACTCTCTCAAAAGAGTAATTCAATTTCAGTCTTAAATCCTACTCAACTATACCATCAACTTATATACTTAGCTTCACTACCCTTAATCACAGGTTCCCAAACATAAATCATCACAAGTAATTTCAAGTATAAAACCATATATTACATTAGAATAATAGTAAAATCATCTCAATAATTCAATTATTATATGATTACAAATGATCACATAACATACAGAAAGTTTCCTTTATGTAATTTAGTTTTCAAAGATAAGCTGATTTTGTAACTAACTTTTAGCAAGCATGTATTCCAATTCAAGCATCAAAATACCATTATAAACTTCCCAAAATATTCTCAAAACATCATACTACAAATTTGAATAGGTTTATAGTTTATTTTTAGATAAAATCCCCAATAATTCTTCACTTAATCAAATTAGAAAAATTCAACTTTATGTGTAAAATAGGGCAGTAAATGAAATAATTGGTTGACCAAGCAAATGAATTTAATTTTTGTTCAAATTTTCCATTTTAAAATCTCAACATATATAGTGAAATTTCAAGAAAAAATCCTCTCAAAATTGTTTATACATTTAGGTTATTTTCAAGCTCCAAAATAGAGTGTCAGTACAGTGAAATTTTGATAGCCTTTGTGTAACTGTTTTCAAAAAGTTTTTGGTACACAACGAATTTTTTAGTGATACATCTTTCTAAAAGCTTTCCCTAACATAAAATTATCAAAAAATAAATTATTTCAATCTAATTCAACCAAAATATCATATTTTCATGCCAAGAAAATCACTAGTTAAATACAAAATTTTCCGATGAACATAGCAATATTCTAATTAACACAAAAGTCATGTTCTTTACACAATTTTCATACCAAATCCACTTCATATAACTCCCCAAACATCATATTAACTCACTATAGCAAGTCCCTTCAAAACCCTATGAAATTATATAGATAATTATATCGTGATTTCAAGATGAAAACAAACCCAACAATAATACTCCATTTTGCATGGCAATTATATATAATGACTTAAATAACTATAAAACATTATGAATTCAACATATAACATCATATATACATACTAAAACATCTTGTCAATGAAAGTTCCATAAAACCACATCAAAATCATATCCAAATATTACATTTTTAGAAGCTACAAAAATTTTCAAAAGCATATAAATTTTGGTCTAGAAGAATTCAAGTAAAAGATGGTATCTTTTGTTTACCTCTTGAAGAATTCTTTGAAAACCTTGAAGAAATAGTAAACTGAGCTTTCTTCTTCAACAATTAGGGTTAGTGTGAAACCCCACCTAAAGCTATTCTAACAGTAAGAGGAATAGGATGCATATCATGTCTTCATGCATAATATATACCTTTTTGAATGATTTTATATACCTTAGAATTGTGGTTTATAGGTTAAATGACTTATTTAGGCTTGATAGGTAGAAAAGGTAAAAAGGTAATTTTGCTTGAAGTCAAAATAGGAAGATGGCTTGAGGTTTAGATAAGAAGAATATTTGGATGAGAAAATACGAACAAGGTTAGTGTGATTAAGTGGTTAGAGCTTTGTGATTTAATCTCTATGGTCTTGAGTTCAAATCCTATCACTTAAGTTTTATTCATAATTATCTTAACCATGTCTGAATTTTCGATTTTCTTACATTCCTTAAAGATGGGAATGCTATCTTAAGGGAGACATGATGGTAATGTCTGGACCATGTGGTTTTGTCCTAAAAAGAATTCTAGAAGAATTCTTGTCCCCTTTAATTTTGCTAACCTTGTCCTAACATCTTTGAAATTTAAACTATCCTTAATTCATTAATCCATTTTTTTTTCACAAAAATTTTGTGATAAATCCCTAGCATTAGAATTTGAAAATCAGCTCTTATGGGATAGGGATGGCCAAAAATAGGGAGGAGAATTATGTAGGGATTCCATGGAAAAGAAAACACTATAGCTATTCCTTCAAACTTCATCTTCATCTTGTTCATGTTTTTGGTAAAGAAAAATCTGGAAAATTTTTCAGATTTCTTGCAAGGCTGTTTTTGAAAGTTTCAGCCAACTTTCCTACCTAATTTTTGCAAGGAAAACCGACATTTTATGTAAGGTTGAAAGTTGGAAATTCAATGAATTTTTGGATTGCACAAACATCCCAAAACTAAAATTTTGTTTCAGCACTAAACATGGAATTTGAAGCCACAGTTAGAGCATAAGAACAGCTAAAACTTCCTCTGTTTTTCTTCAAGATGAAGGCTAGAAAACCACCTTTAAAAAACCTTCAAACACCCTTAAGAACCAGCTTCAAAATCGTGCCAAAGAGAACAGAAAATTCTGCACCAAAAACCTCTCCATTCCAAGTATTCTTGAAGCTTAAATTCCAAAAATTTTCTAGCTTGTCTCCTCAAGGCAAAGGACAAAATTCTTCACTCAAAACCCCTACAATTCAGACCTTGTTCAGCCATAGACTGAACATCTTAGCCTCTGACGGATAGAAAACAGGGGAGCATGCACCAACGGAAAAAAAATGGAGAAAAAAAAAACCGCAAGCCTTAAAGGCCACACAAAAGCTTAAAGATCATACTTTTGCGCGCTTAAACCTACAAGGTTGAGTAGGAGTGGATTGAACGACAGGAATCGCTTCGCCTTGCCCACTTGAAGAAGCTTCTGGTTGAAAACCCGCTAGCCTCCTACTTCGCCATGTTTCCATGAACGCCAAGCCTTTCAGCTCTCAGAATATGCCACAGCCTAACCTCTAATCGGTGAACACAACGGTAAACAGGAACGGTTTCAATTCTCCTTGGTTCTCTTGCTATTGGTTAGCAAAGCTCCAAGGAGAAACCAGAGGAGAAGGAGACGTGAGTTTGAGAGAGAGAGCTGCGTGAGCCTCAGTTGTGTTAGGGAGATTAGGGTTTTTCTTCTACCAGAGACTTGTTTATTGGTCAGCCAAAACTAGGTCTCTGATTCTCTGATAAATATATCCCCAGGATATCATATTTCAAAACACTCGAATGTTATCCTGAGAATAAGTTTAGCTTAACCCTAAACTCTTCTTAACCGTATTTGGAAAAAACCCTACGGTCCAAGCTATTGGGCCGAAATAATATTTATTATTTCTCTTGGACCCAAAAGGCCCAAAATAATAAACATTAATTATTTATTTTCTGGGCTTATACAAATAACCCAATAAATAATTAATGAGTCCAAATGAACCAAAATAATTAATCTTTAATTATTTATTTCTTAGACTTATATAAATAACCCAATAAATAATTAAACATTAATTATTTCCCCTAGTTTAAGCCCAGGTTAATTTTCTAATTATTCATACTGGACCTAAGCCCTGAATAATTAATTAACCAATTTCTCTCAACTCCTATTTTTTATTTTTTTTATTTATTTATTTTATTCCAGTCTAATAATAAATTAGACATCCTGAATAAAATCAAATAAAATAAAATCCTCTTGAATTGAGACCAATTCCTCAACCCAAAATTAGTTAGGACTTACGGGATATTCCGAGGACCAAAAAGACACATCGCCTTAATTGCTAAAATGACCAAAATACCCCTGCTATATAAATAGCTGTATTTTGAATTTTAAATATTTCCTAATATCACCATAAGGAAATATTGACCCCAAGGACAATGCTGCATTAGCAAAGTCTCCGACCTACAGGTGAAATAACTAAAATATCCCTCTACACATCGCCGTACATTAAGAGAGGAAGAAGTGTACTAACACCCCTCTAAATGACATCTACCATTCTTAGGCTTCTAGTCCAATAATCCACGATTTCCTGGAGTGTTTCCGCTTTCCAAGGGAGCTACCCTAAAGCAAACATCCGAGTCATGTTTCCCAAGGCCCTGGACATTTTAGACCATTCGGACAACCACAAGGGGCGATATAGTGCAGAAACTATCTTGTACAAGTCTGTCTTAACTAACTAGTTACATATACCCAATATACAAGTATATTGGTTCTACTATAGAACTTCAACTATAGTATATCAAAGCATATGCTTCCAGCTTCGTCAGGCTACCAACTCATACTCAAGTCGTAGAGTACTAGTCCACGCTGTAACAGTAGTAGTCTAGGTTTCTATCATATAGTACTTTTAGAAACCACTACTACAGGTCCTATCCTACGTATTCGAAATACGCTTATGTCATGAAGTGAGTGGACTACTCATTGGCTAAAGGTAAGCCATTCCCCATTTAGAATTCATAACATAATAACCTAAACATGATGAGATTCCCAGTCTCATCAATAGGTTAAGAACAAATGTTTATGTGTTAAATAACCCGTGATCCATACCTTACTGTGAAAGACCACCATTCACATGGATCACTTATTTAAACACAATAGGTCTGCTCCAAACGAAAATTGTGCACAAACAAAAAGTAAGTTCACAAACAATTTCTGAAAATAAATTCTTTTATTAAAATATTCGATTTTACATCAGAAACCTAGTCTAAGAGGGCATACAATCTAACAGCCTCCACACCAACCTTGAATGTTTGGACTCCATGATCATCATACCTCAAAAAGCTCCTAAGATTACTCTATCCAAAACTTATTCAAACTTCAAACTAAATTACAGATTTTTGTTCCATTGAAACACTCCTATAGCAAGTGATCAAACCTAAAAATCCTCTGCCATTATAAACCATTTTCAGCCAGCCTTATATACTGAACAACCCCTCATTCATTGAATAAAGCCTAGCTAGTTCAGCCATACACCATTGAAGAGCAAGAGACCTTCCATGAACAAACTCCATTAACTAATCTTATACCTCAAACAACTCCACCTTTTTCTCCATTTGAATTTCAAAAAAATCTGAAAATCTTCTCTCTCATTCTTGATAGTCGAAACTCCTTTCTACATTAGGCCATTTGGCCATCACAATTCCCGCAACTCTCGAAATTAGTTTTATCTCAAACTCTCTCAAAAGAACACCAAGAACACACACTTCTCATCTTCAAGCCTAAACCAATCCTAAACACCTCCAATCACTCACAAACACTCTACGTCATCCATATTCAACCTATAATCTTCATTTCTGGCCTTTACAATGATGAATCATGCAAAGTGGAATTTCCAAACGGATCAAAACCAACCTTTTTTGTTGAAGGTTCCAAGAACACCAAAAGGTAAAATCAGAACAACCTCCTTGTTCTTCCTCTTCTACTCAACCTCTAATCTTCTTTCTAGTCTCATTCGTCTCTCTCTCACACACACACTCTCTCTCTTGGCCGAAATGGTGATGATCAACCATGGCTACTTCCGGACCACTAAAGGCCATCAAGCTCGTGAGGATCTCCACTAACCAAGGAAACCTTCACCAAGTGATCATCCATCAAGTATTTTTTTTCTTAAATCTTCTTTTTTTAATTTTTGGAATCAAGACTCCTAGATGTTGATAGGATGATAGAATAAAGTAGGGGTTGAGTATATATATATGGGTGAAGGGGATGGAGTTAGGACATGAGAGTTGGAATGCATGATTAGGCTTTATGGATTTTCCTTTTGAGTCAATATATGCTCATCATGATTAAAGGGATTTATGGATGTTTTGATGCATGTTAGATATTATGACACCATTGGTGATTAGGCCTTTATGTTCTTATTTTTCAATAAAGCCATAGATGATGGTTATGCCTAGAAAGAGATTATCCATGTGTTAGTATATGTTGATTCAAGTGTATATTCATGAATGGATTAATATGTTACGTGAAAATATGTTCATAGATCTTCTCTAACAATAGAAAATTATTGGGAAAACTATTTTCTATTAATTCTAGAATTATTTTACTAACATTATTGCTATTAATTTAATTAGAATTATTATTCAATTTAATCTATAAAATTCAAAAACAATAGGTAGGTTTGAAATAGAGTATTATTGAAAAATATTATTATTTTATTTGTTATATAAATAAAATCCTTTTATTAAAAATAAATAATAAAATATTAGAATTATTTAATATCAAATGACCTTGTGGACCATATTAATAATATTAGTTAGCCTTACTAAAACTTTTATTTATATCTATAAATATTATTTATATTAAAATTTATTTATTATTTATTAATTAAAAATTAAGTATAATTCATTTATTATTAATTTTATTGTTTATTTATTATCTATTAATTATTAATTAAAAATTAGTTGTAATTTACTATTTATAATAATAATACTATTTAAATATTACTAATTACCAATATTATTTAGGATTTATTACTATTTATTCTTTAAATTTATTTATTAGAAATATTACTCATTATTTATTAGTTGAAACTATAACTTATTACTGTTTTATTTTATAACACCCATTTATTTTAACTCGTCAAGCTAGTTTATTTTATAAAATATTTTATCAACTAGTATTAATGCCTAAGACATTATGGTCATGGTTAGTTGTAGTTGTGACTAGTTGAACTAGGAATTTTTTATTTAAGGCAATTATGGTCTGGATATTGTCTTATACCTTGTGTTTACCTTGGAAGACTTTTGAATTCAAGAAGAACAAAAGATCAGGTAAATTCTTACATGGAACCATTTGAAGACCAAGGTTATTGTGGCAAGTCAAACTCATTGTATACGAGCATTTGTACTGTAAAGGCAATTATGGACAATTTTTCTTTTTCTTTTAGTCAAGCAAACCATTTAAAACTAAGCAAACAATTTCACACCAAATGCTAAACTTTTTCTAAAAACTCAACATTGGCAAGAATTTTAGAAACCATAATTGCTATTTTCAAGTGAATCATTGTATGGGCTTTTTCCTCCCAAGTGGGACAAACAACATTGAGTACTCAATAAGGGTAGACTACTAGGACTAGTTTTTGAAGGGTTAGGGTAAGTCTCTCAGTAGGTGACCACCTCTGAGGGGTGAGTCCTTCCCGGATAGGATGCCAGTCCTGTAGGTCATACCGGTCCGAGCTAGCAAGTTCAGTCAAGTGGACTGTGTGTTTTCGGAGTGGACAACCGGTAAGTTTGGGTGTAGAGATGGAAGAGTATCTCACCCAATAGGCCGTATACTTATCTCGTATCAGTATGCTTAATGTGTGGCATTCTGATCATTATATTGTCATGGTGCACAAAGTATGGTGCCATAGCTACCTCTTTTGAGTGGTTGTATTTATTGTTCACATGTATGTTTTGAAAAGCAAAACACCACTCTTCATTTATGAAATTTATTTAAGGCTTGCCAATCACTTTCTTTTATGAAACATTTACAATTTTCATACATGAACTGTTTTACCTGAAATACTCAAAGCACACACGGGCTTACTGAGATTTATATCTCACCACCTTTTATACCATGTTTTCAAGTCGATCCTGCTGTAAAGGTTATTAGCTTGAGTATTGCCTATGTCTTGAAGACTCAATTTTATTATTCCTATGTATTTCTTTTGAGAGACAATAGTAGTCATTTAATTTTTATCTTGTTCTTGTATTGCTTGGGTTGTAATAAATTTAATCTTGATTTATTTCTTTTATTTATTTTGGTGTGTCCTAGTTATAAAGACCCATTGTCCTATGGACGGGGCGACATTCTCAGCCCTAATAGGAGTATAGGTAGTGAGGTGTTACGATTAGGATTCTTAGTTTTAGAGAGAGAAAATCAAAGAGAAGAAGAGAGAGAGCAAGGGTTTTAGCCCCAGACTAGAGAGAGAGCAAAAAAGTGTTTTTCTTAGGAAAAATAAAGGTTGTCATACATCCAATAGGTTTAGCAAGGTGTTAGGATTTCTTTGGTTGCAAGAAATGGTTATGATCAATTTACTTAAAAAGGAAGTAAAAATAAAGGGTTAAGATCAAACAAAATTGAATGGCTATGATTAAACAAGGTATAGGGCTAGGATTAAAGATAAATTAGAGTTTGAAAATGTCTAGATAAGAATTAAAATCAATAGTTATGATTGAGTAAGATGTATGGTTAAGATTAAGCAAAATGGATAGTTAAGATTAATTAAAATGGAAATCAAAGATTAATCAAGATGGATGGCTAAGTGTTGTGTGTGCGTGGATGATTTGTGCTATGTATATAAGAAAGACCTAATACTTAACTAAGTTTTAAAATAAAATACCAATTTAACTCGCATACTGATATGATATTGGGGTTGATTTCTCAATGAATTTCGTGGCTAATTATGAGTGAAATTTAAAGACACATTGACAAACTAAAAATAGTGAAGTTAGTGAAGAACAAGATACCCAATTTAAATACTAAGACCCTAAGCTAAAATAAAGAACTTAGAACTCTAAAAATGAGAATCAAGTCTACTAATTCATACCTAAGAACCCTCAACCCAACTAAGGAGCCAAGAACACTTGAAGAAGATGAACTAAGCAACCAAAGATAACCTCTACTCTAAACCTTTATATTAGCAAGAAACTAAGATTCTATTTTGATAGGTTAGTTTGATCTATTCTTAAGAGTTTATAGACTCAAATCAAAGGCAGGGAAAGAAATCCTAAGATTGGTCTTGGCATTCATAGAAGAACCCTCAAAGAACTCTCTCAAGAGTGTCTTTTGATCTCAATAATAATATCCAACTTACATTGAAATGTTATAATGCCATATATATAGGCATCTTAACCTAACTAAGGTGAGAAGAAATCTCAGCCTTTTAAACTTTTAAAAGGTCCAAAATATTCCTATTACATAATAAAAGCCATGAAAATTTAATTGGGAACAAAATAGAACAAAAAATGAAAAATTTGAGCAAAATTTGGCATTGCCCAAAGTGGGCCATCACCTAGTTGCATAGGGAAGCCGGCGCCAGCTTTGTTCTAAAAGAAATTGGCCAATGGGCAAAACGGACCCGGCACCGAGTTGCCTTGTTGGGCCTAGCACCAAGTCCGTATTGTTCTTCACACCCGATTCATTTTTCTTGTCCTCAACCTTTCTCTTGTGCTCCTTAGGCCTTCCATATAAACTATTGGGCAAATGCATCTTTCTTTGGCCTTCTCTTTGACATCCATCTCTTCACACTCTTCATGTTCCTTAGCATGTTGGTTGGTTTTGTTTGAATTCTCCCTTATCAGCCCCCATGTCTTAGATTCTTCTAAGATGCCATGAAGTGTGGCTTGTAGTTCCATCCCCCTTCTCAAGTTTTGGGACATTGCTCGGATGGATTCCTATCATTTTCCCCTTTTTTGTGCGAATTCGTCTTCAAATGAGCAACTACATAAGATTGTAAGAAAGAAGTTTTGTTGTGAAAACAAAATGTTAGCCTATGTTTCCCCACATAAAGTGCATTCTTTCCATCTTCTTCACTCTTCTTTTTAGTAGCTGCTCCCTCTTTGTTTTCATTTTTCAAACATAAAAAATTCATTCTCATTTTATCCCCATCTTTTTTCCTCTTTTCATTATTCTCCTTAACTTTCTCTCATTGTGAGGTCTCATTTTGCACCTTTTCTTTTCCCTCATCACTTTTCCTCTCATTCTCTTTCTTTGGAATGTCTCCTACAACACTCTTCTTTTTCTTATTGTCCCTTATTTTTCTTTGCACTTCTTTCTCCTCGCTTGGGAGTAGGATTAGAAGAGTATATAGCTTGCATCCCTTCATAACCGAGTATGAATTTCTCCTTCCATCATTCAATACACTTCTATCAAATTGCCATGGCCTTCCCAAAACAAAGTAGCTAGCTTGTATAGGGGCTACATCACAAATAATTTCATCTTGATACTTTCCCATTTCAATGGTTAACAACACTTATTTGTTCATATCAACTTCCCACTTTCATGGAACCATTGCAATCTATAGGGATTAGGGTGTTTCATCACATATAAACCTAGTTCTTCCACAAGACTAGCCCTAAAAACATTTGTAAAGCTCCCACCATCAATGATTGCAATACATGGCTTTTGGTTGATAAGACAATGGGAGTAGAAAATATTGTTTCTTTGTAGGCACTTCTTCACTTCATCAGCACAAACATCTCCTACAACATATGTTCCCAATTCCTTAATTGCAACACCGACTAAAAGGTAAAGAGGTGGCACAACAATTCCTTCACCACTAGAATTATCATTACCATCATGCCTCTCTTTTTGTCTCTCATCTCCACAATCCTCCTCTATACTAGTTAACTCTTCTTGGGTATTGGTAAACATCATCTTCTTGGTTGGACACTCATATGAGGTATGTCCATACCCTAAGCAGTTGAAGCATTTGATATCCCTAGTTCTTAAAGGTCTCTCGATACCTTTGACCTTTTTCCTTGGCCCGTTCTTCTTTAAGCTTGTAAGGCTCTCTTGGTGGTCTTGCTAGTTTTGGTGTCTCTTCCTTCTCTTTAGGTTGGTGGTTGAAATAGGATTAGAGTAGACAATTTCTTTAGAATGTGACTTTATTTTGAGTTGTCTCTCAATTTTAATGGTTAGATGCATCATCTCCTCCAAAGTCTTATAAGAATATAACACAACCACATTTGCTATTTATATATTCAACCCACTCAAAAACCTTGCTTTTGTAGCCCTCACATCCTCAACAATGTTAGCCCTCATCAAGGTCATCTCCAACTCCTTATGAAAATCCTCTACACTTTTACTTTCTTGTCTAAGCACATGTAATTTTTGATAAAGCTCAATAAAATAATGTAGGGGTACAAATCTCCCTTTCATCAAGTCCTTCAACAATTCCCAAGTGGTAACCGGTTGATCCCTCATTCTCCTTTTTTGGGGTGCTACTTGGTCCTACCATACTAAAGCATACTTAAGGAAACTTAAAATTGCCAATTTAACTTTGGTTCGCTCACTATATTCAGGGCACTCAAACAAAATCTCCATCCTCTTTTCCCATTCAAAATAAGCCTCTGGGTCACTTTTGCCTTGGAAAGGGGGTACCTTCATTTTGATATGCCTCAACTCTCTATCTCCATCATCTTCGTCTCACCTTCTCATTCTAATCCTGTTTCCCCTATTGTGTCCTCCATAATCTTCCTCATGGACTCTCTCATCCCAATCTTCTACTCTTTCAAACTCCCTCTCAAGTTCTCTCATATTTTATCCATCATGTCTATCTTGCACTCTACCTCTTCCTCCTCTCAACCCTTGCCTACCTCCCCTCAATAGTGTAGGTGGATGGCTTCCTATGGAATGTTCATCCCAATCATCTCCTTCCTCATACAATGGGGGTATGATAGTGTTTCCCTCTCTCATCCTACGGCTATCTTATTCCCTATAACCCCTTCTTTGTGAATGGTTGAGTCTTGGCCTTGGTTGGTTTGCAATTCAATTATATCTCTCCTCATCTTATCCATTTTTGCATTGAGAGTTTTAAAGGTGGCTCGATTATCAAAAGAGTCTTGGGACAATTTGTTGGAATTTTACTTGGAAAGTTTAGATAGAAGAAGTAATTTCATGACAAGCACTCCCTTACGTGTTTGCACTCATTCTCGTATTTAGCTCTCTTTGACTTTTATGTAAATAGACTCACCCACTTGCCTTTTTCAATTTACTCAAGTTCTCAACAAGTTCTTCCTACAAAAGTCTCGCCAATTGCTTAGGAATTGATCCAAACTTTGACAAGTCTACTTACTCTCTAAGGACAACATACTAGATGACAAATGGTGAAAGGTGATCAACACACAACAATGAGCCTCGAGGAGTTTATATCAATTAATTAGAGTTAATGAATTCAAGAAGCTCAACAAAATTGACTAGGGAATGGGTGAATAGACAAGACCTAACAAGAATTTCAATGTAACACTAGAGGTTCAAGTAATATAGCATTCAAGAGCAATAATTCAACAACTAAGATGATCTCAAATGGGCAAGCAATGTCCCCAAAATACTAGAAATGATAGATAATCAACTATAGAAGGTATTCACAAAAGTTTTATCCACAATTTCAAGTGAAAAGCTCACTCAACCAAAATATCAAACACTTGAGGTGTAACCTTGTAACTCAAGGATTTTCAAAATTTTCAAACTTGTAACAACCAAAAAAATCAAGAATCACAAAAAAAAAAAAAAAAAAAAATCAATCCCCAATGGTTGTACTAACATCAATGAACTATTTCAAAGTAAAAACATAGCAAAAACTTGAATTCTATAGCCCCCAAAATTAGTATGAAAATGAGTTACGGGATTTGTTATGTCCAAAAATTCTTGCGGCAAATATACTCAATAAACTTCAAATTTTCTATACTTTAACACTTCAAATAGCTACCCAATCATCAACCAAACATTTAGGTTTAATTTCACAACAAACCCATGGCACAATTTGAAGTTCTTGACATTCAAAAATAGCGCCCAATAAAGTGACGAAAATCTGAAATAATTCACAAAAGCTTGAAGAAACTGTACCTTTGCCCAAAGAAAATTGTGTTAATTATAATTAACACAAATTGCTCTAATTTCAAATTTTTTGATATGATCTTGGGCCTAATTTCTCAATTAATTTCGTGGCTAATTATAAGTGCAATTTAAAGACCCATTGAAAAACTCAAAACAATGAATTTAGTGAAGAACAAGACACCCAATTCAAATGCTATGACCCTAAGCCCAAATAAAGAACTTAGAACTCTAGAATGAGAATCAAATCTATTAATTCATATCCAAGAACCCTCAACCCAACTAAAGAGCCAAGGACACTTGAAGAAGATGAAATAGGCAACCAAAGATAACCTCTACTCTAGACCTTTAGATTAGCAAGAAACAAAAATTCTATTTTGATAGGTTAGTTTGATTTATCCTTAAGAGTTTAAAGACTCAAATCAAATGCAAAGAATAGAATCCTAAGATTGGTATGGGCCTTCATGGAAGAACTCTCTCAAAAGTATCTTTTGATCTCAATAATAATATACAACTCACATTTGAAATGTTATAATGCCATATATATAGGCATCTAAACCTAACTAAGGTGAGATGAAATATCAGCCTTTCAAACCTTTAAAAAGTCCAAAATATCTCTATTACATAATAAAAGTTGTGGTAATTTAATTGGAAACAAAATAGAATAAAAAATGGAAAAATTGAGCAAAAATTAGGCATTGCCCAAAATGGGCCGGTGCCAAGTTGCATAGGGAAGTTGGCGCCGGCTTCATTCTAAAAGAAATTGGCCAATGGGTAGAGTAGACCTGGTGCCAGGTCGCCTTGTTGGGCCTGGCGCCAAGTCCGCACTGTACACCTGGTTTATTTTTTTTTGTCCTCAATATTTCTCTCATGTTCGTTTAGCTTTCTATACGAATTGTTGGGCAAATGCATCTTTCTTTGGCCTTCTTTTTGGCACCCATCTCTTCACACTCTTCATGTTCCTTAGCTTGTTGGTTGATTTTGCTTGAATTCTCCCTTGTAAGCCCCTATGTCTTGGATTCTTTCAAGGTGCCATGAAGTGTGGCTTGTAGTTCTATCCCCCTTCTTTAGCTTTGGCATATTACTTGGATGGATTCCTATCACATACACACATATTTTAGGCAAGTATACCCATCATGTAGTATAAAGTATAGTAGGTAAATATCAAAGACCCCAAGAAAAATGCACAAATTACCACTTTCTCCCAAGTTTCATTGTCCAATAAATCAAAATAAAGAAATATAAAGAACTAATTATCACAAGTCAAGTGGTTAAAAGCATCACAAAGAAAAATATACCCAATTTTCAAGACAAAGCCAAGAGATTACTAAAGTAAAATTAAAGTATGGAAATGGTGATTAGCCATACAATTAAAGAGAAATCTCCATTTACATCTAAGCATCAACCATCATTCAACCAATCAATATCTAATTCAAGCATTGGCAAGATTTTCCAAATAAATTGAAATTCACTTTTTCTCAAGTAATAAATATTGTACCCTTGAACCCCATCTATAATTATCTCTATTAATATAAATTAAACCCAATTATGCATAAAATTAAGGAAATCAAAACTCAAGTAAAAAAGTTAAAGAAGCTTTATGTCTAAGTGACCACATAACCTTATCTATCACCAAGTTCTAAATCTCCCAAATTCTTTCTCAAGTTCCTCAAGGAAAAACAAATCTAGTGGATCAAAATAGAAGAGAACCCATCTTATACATTCATTCTAAAGTTTAATATAAGAGTATTACCAAAATATTCAATCCAATCAATAAAGCATAAGTGATAGATTACTCAAAATAGATAATAATATGTCAAATAATAATCAAGTACAAGAGTAATATAGAATACAACTCTTTAATTACAATTCATATCAAATAGGTCTAGCAACTACAAAGTCAAATTACAAATATCAGAAAGGGAAAACTCATAGATAAGGGCCCTTCTTTTCTTTGCAATCTTCCTTTAGGTACCCCTTTTTCCTCTTAAAATCACCTTAGATCTTCTTTTCTTAGCTTTCTCTTATTGTTTTGAGGGGTTTTCTCAAAGTTTTTCTTCTGTTTTCTCTTGCCTCCCCAATTTATCTTCAAAGAAAATGAGTATTTATAAGTTAAGTGGTTGAAACCCTTGAAATATGCAAAACAGGGCATCATTTGCGATGTTGCATGACACCATTGAAAGTGGCTTGCACGTCACCATGCATGCTCTAATGCTTTAGATCTTCTTCGAAACAACGTCGTGACTCTTGATTTCTTCATGTGCTAGAAACGTGCACGGCGCCATGACTAGTAAGATGCACAGCACCACCAGGCTTTAGGATTCTTACTATTTCTGACTTCTAGACTTGCACGGTGTCATGCAAAGTGGGGTGTGTAGCGTCGTGGACCTCTAGATTCTCAACTATTAACTTTATGACTCTGCACGCAACCGTGCAAAACAAGAGTGACGGTGCCATAGATCTTCCACTTTTTGCAATCATTTTCTCCATGAATTCTATTCTTATTTCAACTTTCTTCATCTACATCAAATAAGGAGAAAGTGGGGAAGATAAATAGCCATCTATCATGAATTTTAAGAATTTAAATCTCAAATGCTATATGAAATATGCATGTAATGATCGAACATCACTCTCCTGCACTTAAGCTTTTACTTTTCCTCAAGCAAATACTCACAATTAAAAAAAAAAATCTCCAAGAAAAAAGCATGTATATCAAGAATAGATTCTTAGCAACAATAACTATTATGGAAAAAATATTAATTTTCTATTGAGATGAAAATTTTCTTGTTTATTCAATGAGGCTAAACTTGTGTAAACATATATATTTGAATAGATAAAATCAAATCCATTGAAGTTGGATTAAACAAGTCTATATCTATTCAACAATTTTCATTCCATTTCCCAAGTCAAGAATATGATTCAAGTGATTTATATAAGTAGGGAATAATGAGTTACTTAAATTCTCTGACTTCCAAAAGCTATTGCAGTCCCAGTAGTGAACAGATGATTGGTCTATGTGCTCACTTTTGCAGGGTAATGTAATTGCCTAATTGAGATAAAATGAAAGATTTTCAACTTTTACATTACCCTTTAATCTCATTTTCTTTCTATTATAATGTAATGTAATTGCTTAATAAATATAAACTAAAAAATTTTCAGCAATTACATTATTTTACTCATTTCTCTCTTGATTTTGCCCCAATCTACATTTACTTAAACTTGAAATAAGGACTAGCTAAAAGATTATAGAATATAAATAAGTCAAAACTCTTTACTTAAATTTCATCACAAGTTTCTCATCCAATTCTAAGAAATAAAATATTCCCATGTTTATTAAAACATAGACAATGTTAAGCCAAATTCTCAAAATCTAATTCATATTATATCAAATATACATAATTACATAAGAATATCGAGCCAAAATAAACTCATTACAAATGCTCATGTCAAGAGAAAAAAAAAATAGTAATTCCAAATGCGAGTCATGATAAGCCAAAAGTCGAAAAAATTTAGCTCAAATTTTCGAAAACCAATTTTCATACCATAAATAAAACCCATAAATGATATTGAAAAAAAATATACTCTAATCTCTCCCCCACACTTAAAATGGGCAATGTCCTTATTGGCCAAAATGATGTGCAATGTGTACACAATAGGATGAAAATACTAATAAGGAGGAAATAATAAAAGTAATACCCAAGTGATTCAATGTTCAATGTGATTTGCAAGAAGAGAAAATCATCATCTACTAAGAAAATCATAATTCTTTGCATTCATCCAAAGATAATCACCAAATAAGTAAGATAGATAAAAAAAAAAAATACTAAAGTACTAAAAGTGAAATAAAATAATAAAATATTGAAATTTTATGTACATAGAATAAACTATTCCTATCCATATCTCTAGAAAGGCAGAAGTGGCCTAATCAGATCAGAAGTAGCCTTGGCCTCCTCTACTGCTCTGGTCGGGCTCATCAGGTCCTAAACAGTCATTTCTCTTCAGTCTATCCCACATCATGTATAAGTTTGTACCTGAAGTGGACTACTAAGTACAAATTGCATCTAGCCTTTCTCCCACATTCTGGAGCTCAGTCTGGACCATCTCCAACTACTCCTAATACCCTTCAGATGTCTAGCCTTTCTTTTCTAGAAGATATATGCTCCATCATCTGCTGCTGCTAAGCTATAATCTAACTCTATTATGTCGTTGTGTCCTAAAGTATGTGGACATTATTGGTGAGCATGGCAAAGTGCGTGTGCATCTCTGCCTAGAAATCAACAGTGACAACAAGTCGTCCAATATTAGGCCTCTACGCTCTGGAAGACTCAGCTCTATCAGGCTCTATAGCTAGGGGTTGCTACTGTGGTAGAAGTTGCCGTCTCTTGGCTTGCTCGCTCTCTAAATTCACTAGGAGTTAGCCATCTTTTGTCATTTTCATCATAGCTATACCCATAACTCACCAATGTCCTGTCTGTCACTATCTTACTAGTTGTTGTGGTAGCTAACTCCCCCTCTATTGGCACATGAAAGTGCTGAAGAATTTTGGTAATCACTAGAGAGAAGTTAAAGGCTTTAGAAGGGTAGGAAGAGAAAATAACATCTCGCATGAAGGAGATGATCAGAAAGAATAAGGGGATAGACTAGGCATGTATGAACTTGTGCTATAGATATATGTCCACCATCCTCTTGGGGCTATATTAAAGCCCAATAGATAAACCACCAATCTATCCTACGGGGGTAGGTCAGTCACATGAAAGACCTCAGCCTGTCTAGCTAGGTGATATACCAAATGGAGCTCAGCCCTAGTCTCATGGAACTTCCACTCACTATCTGACACTACCTTCTTATTGTAGGTGTTAAACTCAACCCAGTTGCCCTCATCTCTAACCCCCTAAAATGGTAGCCAATAGCTCCTTCAACAAGTGTATAGGAATCCTGCTCATTATCGTGTCAATATTTCTCAGATTGTTTTACCTATTAGCATCTATATTAGCATAAAACTCCTTAACTAAATTGGGGTAATAAGTACATTTCAAACTAAGAATAGGCCCCCAGCCAACCTATTTGAAAAGGTGAGTTATCTTTAGCTCATAATCTAAGATATGATCAATTGTCCTTTCCACTATAATATTTCTACTCTCCCTCTTTGTGAAACCCCAGTTGAAACCAACCTTAGAGTAAGGGGGTTGGGATGCATATCATATTTTCTTATATGCATAAATGCATATTTGTATGATTTTATGTGCTTTAGATATGTGATTTATAGTCTAGAAGGCTTAATTGTGTTTATTGAGTAAGAAGGGCAAAATAGTAATTTTTGCTTGAAGTGAAAATAGGAAGATAGCTTGAGGATCAAATAGAAAAAAATATTTGGGAAAAGAAATAAGAACAAGAGTTGTTGTGGTTTAGTGGATGGAGCTTTGGAATTTATACTTGAGGTCTTGAGTTCAAATTCCATCATTAGAGTTTTAGCAAAATTAAATTTTATTTTTGGTTAGGTAGGCTATATTTCGGTCCTTGCATGAGTTAGGGAAGAGTAGGAGTGTTATCCTAGGGGAGACATGATAGGAAAGTCATAATCCTACTCTTGTGCCCTACAAAAATTTCTAAGGGTTTCATACCCTTCTTGATTCTCTAGCTTTTCTTACTTCTTAATCAATTAGGTTGATTAATTTATTCAAGCTAATTTTATTCCAGAAAATTTCAGCAAGGTTCTGTGAGATTTGGGGTTCGAAAATGGCTATGAATGAGTTATCTTGTGGCCAAAAATGGGGAGGAGTTTTGGAAGGTTCCCAAGAGAATTAATCTCCATGGTTGAACCTTCAAAACCTCAAACCTAGCTGTGTTCATTTTCTTCATGTTGTAAACTGTTCAGTCCAATTGTCGAAATTTTCAGCCAATATTCCCTCTCAAATTCTACCAGAAAAATGACCATTTCACTTAACTTGAAGACTGAAAATTTCAGCTCAAAACCAGACTACCAAAGGCTGTGCAAACCAGGAAAATTTCCTGGGCAGTTTCGCAGCTTGGAGAGCCCAAAAACCAAGCTGTTTCTTTCAGTTTTTCAACCAGCAATGTAGCCTTGTTTTTCCTCCATAAAAAAGGCTGGAAACCAGCCTTAAAGGACCCTCCAATGGCCCTTCAAACCTTCTGCAAGCTGACTGAAATATGGCAAAAAAATCTATCGAGAAATTCCAGCCAGGTTGCGAAAATCCTGAACAGAAATTCCAACTTGTTTCTTCTTCAGCCTTATCCGAAACCTTCACCATTTTTCTGTACAAACTTCCCTTGAACAGCTATGAACTGAGCTTCATCATTTTCCCCAGCATGCTGTTCAAAAATCAGTCCATGGCTACTCCTAAAATATCTCCATCAATCACTCCAATCAAGCCATTGATTGAAAACCAAAATTCCAGCAAACATATTCAGGAAACTACCATAAATCATCCCTCAAACAACCAGAAATCCCTTCACCATTGTACACCATATTTTTTGCCACCATTAAGCTCCTTCAAACAGCTTTCATCCCAACAAAAACCCTGATCAACCAGCCGGCCATTAGAGCTTCCAAAAGCTCTCCATTGACCAAGATCTTCTTATCATATTTTGTTTCCAAAATTGATTCCCTAAAATATTCTTTTAGGATTTCAAACAACCAACTTTCCTTTTCCTCTCAAATCAGAAAATTCAACTTTCTAAACCCTCCAAATCAGTTGGCTACTCCTTCCTACATATAATTTCGGCTAGCCCTCTCTCTAATCTCTCCATTCTCTCCAAACCAAGAACACCAAAAATACCTACTAACCCTCTCACTCCTAAGACCACTCCAAACCACTCCAATCTTCTCCAAAAACTCCATATTACACCTACTCAACCCCTTGAATCCATTTTTGCAATGTTTAACATCAAATACCAAAATCAAAGTCCCTCTTTTGGATCAAAAATCAGTATTTTCATGAAGGCTCAAGAACACCTTCAAGGTGAGCATGATCAACTATCTCCATCTTTACTCATCTTCAACTTCTAATGAATATATACATACATACATACATATATATATATATATATATATATATATATACTAATGGACTCTCTTTTCCTCTTTCTCTCTCTCTCTCTCTCTCTCTCTCTTGGCCAAATGCTCTCTCTCTCTTGGCCGAATGGTTACTTCAACCATGGCCATATTTTCTTCTTCTCTCTTGTTAGATCAAGTCTCTTAGCGAGAGGATTCTCTAGAAACGTCCCCAAGGTAGTCATCATTCAAGTAAGTTTCTTCCATCTTCTCTTTAAATTCTAGATTCATGTCTCTAGGATGTCATTGGAATGAGATGGATTGTGATTAGGGTTCGAACATGTATTGTTATGATAGAGTTGAGATTAAAGCATGAATAAATGTGTGTATATGATGGAGATGGGATTGATGCATGAGTTGATTGCCTTGGTTGAATTTTTTGGTTTTTAGGGTTTTGTTGCATGCTCTCCATGTCGTGGGTGGTATATGTGATCAAGTATGTTAGAGATTATATCACCTTTGGTGAATAGGGTTTATGGTCATGTATGATTGTTAAAGCCATGAATATGTTTATGTTAGTAAAGTTTGGATCATGCCTTGGTAAATTTAGATCTATGCCTTTATTCATGATTTAGATGATTTGATGAATTGGTGTGGAGTGTATGTTCATAATTATAGTTAGCAATAGAAATATGATTATGACATTGTTGTCCTTAAGCTAGTTTTATTTTATCAATGAAATGATTAATACTATAACTTCTCCTAGTAAATTTCAAAAACCTTAGGAAAGGTGGATTTGGACTATTATATATAAAATAAGGATATTTTAGTCAAATAAATGATAGCTTTTATTAAAGAAATAAAATATATAGATTTTATATAAAGTAAAATATATAGAAAATAATAATAAAACCCTTTTCCCTAAATAATCATACTAGGTGAAATATTAATTTGATAAATCTTATATTCATAAATACCATTAAAATTTATTTATTGTCTTTTAATCAAAACCTATTAAAATTTACTTATTATCTTTCAATCGAAACCACTAAAATTTACTTACAACTAGTTTTATTTACCAATTATTTTCTAACAACTAATTAATAATATATTATTATTTTACATAATACCACCTAGGACCCTTCATCAAATAAACTCTAATTTATTTATAGCAAGATTTAAACCTTCAACTTATTAGTACCTATTTCCCAAAACCCTAATTATTTTAATATCAAACTAGACTTATCTTATGAACCATTTATTTATTATCTAGCCTTAAAGCTTGGGACACTAGGATCATGGTTGTAGCAAGTTGAGCTAGAATTATTTGTGGAAGTGAATTTTGGCTTAAGTTTAATTATGGCTCATGTTTAACCCAGGCAGGGTTAGGTCAGCTATTGGAGACCTTTATTTTGAGCAAGGATCAGGTAAGCTTCTACATAAAACTTATTTAATGTAAAATGGTTATTATGGCAAGTCAAATATGGAGTGTGTGGACACTCACTTCTGTAAAGGCAATTGAGGATTGTCTCCTTACTCATTTCAGTCAAACAAATTATTTGAAAATAAATAAACAGTTTTACACAAACCCTAAACTCTTTCTAAAACCAACTTTGTCCTAAACTTTGGAAATCCTTAATTGCAATTTTCAAGTAGAGCTATGTTTTATTCAGTTTCTCCCAAGTATGGAGCTATGTTTTATTCAATTTTCTCCCAAGTGGGATAAATTACGTTGAGTACTCAATGAGGGTGGACTGCTAGGACTAGTCTTTGACGGGCTAGGGTAAGTCTCTCAGTAGGTGGCCACCTCTGAGAAGTAAGTCCTTCCTTGATAAGATGTCAGTTCAGTAGGTCGTGCCGGTCCGAGCTAGCAGTTTTCAGTCAAGTGGACTGTGTGTTACCGGAATGAACAACCGGTTTTGTTTGGGTGTAGAGATGGAGGAGTATCTCATCCCATAGGCCGATCACCTACTTTTTGTCAGTCTGCACAAAGTGTGACATTCTGACCATTGTATGGTTGTAGGGCCCAACGTGTGGTAACCCAGGACTACCCTTTTGAGTGGTTGATTTATTTGTACATGAATGGTTGGAAAAGTCAAAACACCACTCTTGATTTTGACTATTGATTATTGCTTGCCAGTGTTTCTCTTATGAAGACTTTACAATTTGCATTCACGAATTGTTTTCACTAACTCTCAAACCACACACGGACTTACTGAGATTTTTATGTCATCACCCTCTTTGCCATGATTTCAGGTCGATCCTGCTGTGGGGATGAGTAGCTAGTGTTGCCTGCCTTGGAAGATATTTTGTTATTTATTTTTATGTAATGCTTTGGGAGTTGAGAGTGAACAATTTTTATTTTGGATTTCTTCATGAATTTTTAGGTTGTAATAAGTTTTAAATTTTAAGGTATTATTTTATTTTTATTGTGTGTCCTAATTATAAAGACCCCTTGTCTTTTGGACGGGGCGACATCCCCGACCCTGTTGGGTCTAGGTAGTGGGGTGTTACACTTTTCTCAAACCACTCCTTGTTTTCACCATAACAATACGATGGTCAAACAAAACCAGACTTAAGACCCCAAACCTTTGGATGTTACTAAAAAAAAATTATTTGTTACCCCTAGTCTAAAACAGCCTTTTGAGATGCAATTAAAGTGTAATATCTTCAAGTAATCCATTTATAAGCTTACCCACAGCTGCTTTCCTCGATTAATGTCACAAATAATTGCAGTGAAGAAACCACAATAAAAGATTTGATACGATTCAAATAGCGAATTCAAGGGTTTAAAGAAAAAAATTGATAGCTTTAATCTGGGAAAAGGGGTGGAAATTTGCGGGGAATATGATTGTATAGTGTGATTTGAACAATGGGTGAATCAATAGAGTGCACGACAGTAGAGGAGTGAGGGGAATAAGGTATCACCGTCTAGGGTTTTTTTTTTTTTTTTTTTTGAAAGAATTAGAAGGAAATGATAGAAGAGAAGGGTTTTCATTTTCTAAGATTCGAAGCTGCACAACGCCATAACTCACAACCTACACGTCTGTAAGCTTTTAGAATTTTGAAACCTGAACCAAAATGATGTCGGCTTATAAACAGATGCACGGAGCCATAGAGTATGAAATCCATGGTGTCATGCACATATTAGTAAAATGAAGTTTATAATTGAAATGAGAATGTTTTTGTACACCGAGATGCACGACGACATCATGCATGACTTGTACGGCCCGTAGCATCTTAGAACTTTCAATTTTTCCATTGTTTTAAATGGCACAACACCATGGACTATGAGGTCCATCACGCCATGCACTTTCAAGAAATGCACAATTCACCATTTTTTATGTGAAATTAAATAAATAAAGCACTAAAACAATATTTATAATCACTAAACTCAAATGAAAATGACATAACATATGCATAATATAACATATAAGCATGAACATAAGCATAACCTAAAGATGAAATAAGGCATAAATAAAGAAGAAATAAACAACTATACTAATCTAATACAATCATTACTCATATGTATAGAGAAGAGTGGAGCTATCAAGGTTTTCTGTGCCCTTCGTATGGATTTTCTTTTGTGTTGGCTGGCATGGTTCCCAAAGGTCTTTCAGAGAGCATCTTAGCTAATTGTCCAATTTAACTTTTAAGATTATTGATAAATACCTCTTGATTTATCATTGAAACTTTAACATTTTAGAAACAATCGTCCACGAAATTGACTAATTTTTACAACAAGTTCTTCCAAAGATGGCTTTGGTTGTGCTTGAGGAAGTGGAAGAGGTGCACGATAAAGTAAGGGGTGCTTGTGGTTTTTGAGCAAAGTTAGCTTGTCCAACTTAGGGTCTCATTTGGCCTTATCCTTGACCTCCCCAAGAAAAGTTTGGATGATTTCTCCAATTAGAGTTGTAGGTATTGCCAAGTGGTGGATTGTCTTGTCTTTGTTTGCCCACATAGTCTACTTGCTCACATTGCTCTCTTCCATCTCCCATTCCTTGATATTCATGGTTTGGGTACCCTCCACCACAAAATCAACAGCTCATCACCTGTTTTTGGTGTCTCATATTCCTCTTGTCAAATTTCCTTGTGAGTGCTTCTAGCTTAGCTTCCAAAGATGCTATCGTTCGTATCCACATTATACATTCCTTGAATTTTGGACCTTGATCTTTGCATTCCCTAAGAATTGTTGTTTGATGAGATATGTTCCATTAAATCAAAAAGCTCTTCTAGGGTTTAAGATGAAGCAGTTCCTCCTGAGGAAGCATCCACCATTTAATTTGAAGAGAAATTCAATCCATTGTAAAAAGCTAACATTTGCAGCCCAAGGTCAAAACCATGTTGAGGATATTTTCTAATCAATTCCTGAAATCTTTCCCAAACATCATGAATTGTTTCACCATCTAATTGAAAGAATGAAAAGATATCATTTCTTAGCTTAGCCATTCTAGCAGGGGAAAATTACTTAGTAAGGAATTTTTCAGCCAATTACTCCCATGTGGTAATAGAACTAATAGGTAATGATTTCAACCATAATTTCACATGATCCCTCAAGGAGAATAGAAATAACCTCAACCTAATTGCATCATTTGATACTCCATTTAGCTTAAGTGTATCACAAATTTCCAAGAAAGATGCAAAATAGGCATTAGGGTCTTCATCCAACAAACTATCAAATTGAATTATCTACTGAATCATCTAGATAAAATTAGACTTGATTTTAAAATTGTTTTCATCTACTCTAGGTCTCACAATACTTGAATTTGCTCCAAAAAGAGTAAGTCTAATATAATCACCTATTGTCCTTTTCCCATTTCTATTTCCTTGCTCCAAAAAGAGTAAGTCTAATATAATCACCTCTTGTCTTTTTCCCATTTCCACCCTATTAACTTTCATTTATAAACCAAATTCACTTGAAGTATTTGACTGCTCAAAGGTTTTTAAGGCTCTTTCTTTTTCCTCTCTACACAACTTCCTAAAGGTTCTTTCTATTTGATTATTAAAATCAACCAATGCCTTACCTAAATCTCTTCTATGCATACAAACAAAATGTTTCCTACAAAGTAAAATCAAGAAAACTCGACTACTACTGAAATCAAAATAATACATGTCTAGATAATAAAATATGATCAATGATAAATTATAATAAAACAAAAGTCAATGCCTAAATTCTCCACAAGAAATCAATAAAACAAAATGAAAATCTATAAAATCAAAGTATCTTCACAAAGCACACACTATCAAATTACTAACAAAAATAAACATAAAGACTATAAACAAACTAAAATAACAATTGAATCAATGAAGCTCAAGTGGTTTTATGATATTGACGCACGATCCTTGGCAACTGTGCTAAAAACTTGTTGTGTGCGCTTGGGTGATTTGTGCTGTGTATATAAGATAGACCCAATACTCAACTAAGTTTTAACATAAAATATCAATTTAACTCACATACACACATATTTTGGACATTATAACCATCATATAGTATAGAGTATAGTTGTAAATATCAAAGATTCCAATGAAAGGACGCCAACTACCACTATTTTCTCCAAAATTTCATTATTTAATCAATCAAAATAAAGAAATATAAACAACTAATTATCACATGTCAAGTGGTCAAGAGTATCACAAAGAAAAAATATACCCAATTTTCAAGACAACCAAACAATTACTAAGGCAAAATTAAAGTAGGGAAAAGGTCATATAGTTAAAGAGAAATCCCCATTTACATCTAAACATCAACCATCATTCACCAAATCAATATCTAATTCAAGCATTGGCAAAATTTCTCAAATAAATTGAAATTCACTATTTCTTAAGTAATGAATACCCTACCCTTGAACCCAATCTATAGATATCTCTATTTATATAAATCAAACCCAAGGATGCAAAAAACTAAGAAAATCAAAACCCAAGCCAAAAAGCCATAGAATCTCTATCGCTAGGTGACCCCATAACCTCATCTATCACTAAGTTCTAATTCCCCCAAATCCTTTCTCAAGTTCATCAAAGAAAAACAAATATATTATATCAAAATAGAAGGGAACCCATTTTATATATTCTTTCTCAAGTTCAATATAAAAGTATTACCCAAATATTTAATCCAATCGATAAAACCAAAGTGATAGATTACTCAAAATAGATAATAATATGTCAAATAACAATCAAATACAAGAGTAATATATAGTGTAACCCTTTAATTACAATTCAAATCAAATTGGTCTAGCAACCACAAAGTCAAATTAAAAGATTAGAAAGGGAGAACTAATAGACAAGGGTCCTTCTTTTTCCTTGCAGTCTTCCTTTGGGTGCCCCTTTTTCCTCTTCAAATCACCTTGGATCTTCCCTTCTTAGCCTTCTATTATGGTTCCAGGGGGTTTTCTTAGAGTTTTTCTTCTATTTTCTCTTGCCTTCTTATCTTCAAAGAAAATGAGTATTTATAATGTAGGTGGCCGAAACCTCAAAATTTGCAAAATAGGGTGTCATCTGCAATGTTGTACGGTACCGTGGAAGGTGGCTTGCATGTCGCCGTGCATACTCTAATGCTTCAAATCTCTTTCAAAATGATGCCATAGCTCTTGATTTCTTCATGTGATGGAAACGTGCATGGCACCATAACTAGTGAGACGCACGGCACCACCGGGCTTCAGGATCCATACTATTTCTAACTTCTGGACTTGCATGGTGTCGTACAAGGTGGGATGTATGGCACTATGGACCTACAGATTCTCGACTTCTGACCTTCTGGTCCTGCACGTCGCTTTGTAGAATGAGGGCGACGATGTCATAGGTCTTCCATGTTGCTCTTTTCCAATCTTTTTCTTCTTAAATTCTATTCTTATTTCAACTTTCTTCATCTACATCAAATAAGGAGAAAATGGGGGAGATAAATAGCTATCTATCATGAATTTTAAGAATTTAAACCTTAAATGCTATGTGAAATATGCATGCAATGTTCAAGCATCACTAAAGATTAATTTACTTAGGAGGTAAGTAAATGAATAGCATAGATTAGGTAAAATGTATAGCTAACATTAAGCAAAATGGATGGTTAAAATTTAACAAGATGGATAGCCATAATTAGACAAGATGAAAGGTTAGAATTAATTTACTTGAAGAGCAAGCTAAGGCTTAAAGCACAAGTGGCGGCCGAGTGAGGTATTTTAGGGAGTTTACATATTTTTGGGACACTTAGGTTTGAATTATGAAAGTCAATTTAATTAAAATAACTCTTTAAATGACCAAGGCTTTCAAGAGGTCATGAGTTCAATTCCCACCCGTTATATGAATATATTATAATTTTCTAAAAATTAATTCCAACATTAATATTTTGCCCTTATTACTTTAATAAGACTAGGTTTATAGAAAAGACTCATGTAGTACTTTATGAAAGATAATAAGATTTTACCCACAAAAGATATGTTTTTTTCCAAAATAATTGAAGTTATAAATTTTTAATAAATAATACTTCACTCCCATCATAAAATTAAATGCTACTTATATTCATGAAAAATATACAATTAAACATACACAAGTAATTCATAAAATTCACAATTATCATTTATGTCAAAAGGGCACTTAAACATGTAAGACACATGAATATGTAAATCACATAAACACATGGTCAACAATTATCTCAATATAAAATACTCTATGAATGCACATTCCCTTATGGAAATGGGTAGTGTATTACACCTACAACTCAATCGATATAGACAATACAATATAACCACAAAAATGAGTAATTCATAGAAGGTATTTGTGACAGCACTTATATAAATATATACCCTTAACTAGATCGGGAGGTCACCTCGTCAAACGACAAGTGATCTTTATAACATGTAATTTTGCTCATGAATATAATATATAGAAATATGAACCATAAAATTTTGCTACATTCAACTTAAATAAGGCACCCACTAGTTACATCACTAGCAAAATATTAAAAGGGAGAATCAACAAAAACCGTTAATACAATTCTTCAAAATATAAATAGCATCCTTCCAACAATATCTCCATAACATAATTCATCATCAGAGTAGCAAAAATATAAATCTAAACATATAATGTAGGTGCTTCTATCCACCTTGCCAAACTTGTTATAAGCCCTGTGATCCTAAAATCATGACAAGATAAGTATCAGATGTAAAATCCCAATGAGTTATGAGTCTACTTATGATAGTTAAAAATATTTTTCTTGATTAATGAGTTTTTACACATCATTATCATAAAATAGTTCTCCATGTCCTGCCTAATAATTTAATACTAGAAAAATTTTCCAAGAAAATCTCATTTACCTTAAATTTAGAGATGAGATAAAATCATTGTGGTCATACCATGAATATACCATAATTATTGAGCTACAAATAATTTCACCATGTTTACTCCATGAACATGTCACAATCACATTTTCTGGAAATCTCAATTCCTAAGTTGTTTTTTTACTATGGAGCTTTATAACGATCCAAGTGCAATAGCTTATACTAAGCACTTAGTTTTTCGATCATGATAGGTGTACAATCTACCAAATGAGATGCTCCTCTTTTTTTACCCAAATGCCTCATCTACCCCAATGCTATTTTTAGAGTTACTTCAATACCATACTAGCTAAAGAACGACTTCCTATTTTTCTTGTCATCTTATTTGAATAAAGGATGACTCTTGGAATACTACTGTCACAAGAACCTTCAAAATTCAACAAAGATTAGTACAAATAGTCAACCCTTATTGATTATGCAATGCCTCCACAACAATTCACCAATTCCATAATTTTTCATTGTTGAATGTAAGATGCACTACTCCCTAATTACAAAATAAAGCCAGATCATTCTTGCTTCTATAAAATATTTTTCCAGAAAACATACAACTCAACATTTCCAAAAGCATTTCCAAAACTCAAAGCATCTTCCATGATACATCAATGATATATATAAATTCCAAATCTAATTCATTTCTATAGTCCATAAGAATTTTAAATAAATAAATGGAACAAATTGCTATTATATTCACAAGCATGTGTATTTTTTGCTCAATCCAAAATTTATTTCCTCAAAATATAATTTTAAACATGATGGACGTCTCCCATTGCATTCTATGAAATTTATATAATCAAGATATAGTTCAATTGTGTACCTATTTTCACAAAACTAGTATAATAAAATTAAGTCATGTGCATAAGCCATTTTCATGAATGGAAGGGAGCTCATAAATTAAAATCAGGTCATTTACTTTAACTCCACACTAGTTGAAGATCGACTTCCCATTTTTCTTGTCATCTTGATTAATAAAGGACGACTCCTGAAATACTGCTCTTGTGAGAACATTCAAAATCCAACAAAGATTAGTACAAATAATCAACCATCATTGAGTATGCAACGCCTTCACAACAATTCTTCAATTCCATAATTTTTCCTTGTTGAATGAAAAGTGGATCGTTCTCGCTTTTACAAAACATTTTTTGAGAAAACATATGGCTCAATATTTCCAAAACTCATAACATCTTCCATGATACATCAACAATATACAAATTCTAAATCCAATCCATTTCTATAATCCATAAGAATTTCAAATAAATAATAAGATCTCAAAATATATCATGATTTTTGCAAACATATGTATTTTTTACTCGATCCAAAATTTATTTCCTCAAAATATAATTTAAACATGATGGATGACTCCTAATGCATTCTATAAAATTTATATAATCAAGATATAGTTCAAGTGTCTACCTATTTTCACAAAGCTATTATAATAAAATTGAATCATGTGCTTAAGCCATTTTCATGAATGCAAGGGAATTGATAAGTCATAATCTAAAACTAACTTAATAAAAATCAAGTCATGTACATAAAATTTCATGAATGCAATAGGACTTACGCTATTCCAAAAGAGCAAATCTAACTTCTTAAGTTATCAAGATGTTCTCTCCTTACCTAACAATCTAGTATCTGCCCAAAGCCATATATATACACTATAAGTCATCGATCCATAATATCTAACTTCAATTACAACTATATATCCTAACTATTCTTGCTTAAGACAACGCATAACTCAACAACATGATCTAAAGCATATATAAATCACCAACATGATATTCCATCATAAATAAATTAACATGATCATAAAAATAGTAAGTATTTACTATGCAGAAGTTGTACAAAACCTAAACTATTTTAGAGATATAACAAAAAATTTTAGAAAGCAAAATTTTAATATAAAATAATTTTTAGTTAATATAAATAAATAAATCCTCTAAATATTGAACTCTTGAAATAAATCTTCCAATAATATTTCATAAATTTATAAATCATTTCTAAAATGATAAGAATAATTATACAACATCATATCAAGTTCAAAATATACTGTATAATATTATTTTAACAAATTCCTCTTTAAAATAAGTCATTTGCTAAATAACATATTCTGGTGATTTTTTAAAGCTTTTAACACAATTATAAAAATAAAAATATTGGAGAATATTCAGTTATAATTATTTCCCCTTACTTTGCAAAAATCCATTAACAAGTCAATACTAAATATAATCAAAAATAAACTAACGATATAGTAATAGCAACCTATCAACATGCAATCCAAGAAACTCATTCCTCATTTTTCTAATCACAAATATAAGATCATTACATAAAGAAGCTCAATATTTTTAAAACAATTTGACAAACATGTAATAGAACTCCAGCCCAGTATTCAAAAAATGTCAAATTCGATATCTAACAATCCATAAAGAATCTCAAGAAAGTAAATTGTGAACACTATTTTCCATGTTAATCTAAATATAAATAAATCAACTTTTAACTCAAGAGCACATCAATAATTCAAATAATCTCAAACTAGTAAACTAGTTAAACAATAACTTTTGGGGATCTAAATTCTATGCATGCAAGACAATCCAATGATATGCAATCAAATACAATTTTCTAATATGTTAAACTAAATAAGATCACACCCAAAAAAAAAAAAAAATCCAACCAAAACATCATCATAAAAGCAACTCAAAATCTCAGCCATGAAAACACAAATGCCGACAGACTTTAAGGGAAAAACAAGTTGAACTTTTTACCTCAAATGATGTGTAGAAGTATTGGGAAGACTTGGGTAATCCAAGAACAATATGTTTTGGTAAATATAATCATAAATATAATCATAAATAAACTAACGATATAGTAATAGCAACCTATCAACATGCAATCCAAGAAACTCATTCCTCATTTTTCTAATCACAAATATAAGATCATTACATAAAGAAGCTCAATATTTTTAAAACAATTTGACAAACATGTAATAGAACTCCAACTCAAGTATTCAAAAAATGTCAAATTCGATATCTAACAATCCATAAAGAATCTCAAGAAAGTAAATTGTGAACACTATTTTCCATGTTAATCTAAATATAAATAAATCAACTTTTAACTCAAGAGCACATCAATAATTCAAATAATCTCAAACTAGTAAACTAGTTAAACAATAACTTTTGGGGATCTAAATTCTATGCATGCAAGACAATCCAATGATATGCAATCAAATACAATTTTCTAATATGTTAAACTAAATAAGATCACACCCAAAAAAAAAAAAAATCCAACCAAAACATCATCATAAAAGCAACTCAAAATCTCAGCCATGAAAACACAAATGCCGACAGCTTTAAGGGAAAAACAAGTTGAACTTTTTACCTCAAATGATGTGTAGAAGTATTGGGAAGACTTGGGTAATCCAAGAACAATATGTTTTGGTAAATATAATCATAAATATAATCATAAATAAACTAACGATATAGTAATAGCAACCTATCAACATGCAATCCAAGAAACTCATTCCTCATTTTTCTAATCACAAATATAAGATCATTACATAAAGAAGCTCAATATTTTTAAAACAATTTGACAAACATGTAATAGAACTCCAGCCCAGTATTCAAAAAATGTCAAATTCGATATCTAACAATCCATAAAGAATCTCAAGAAAGTAAATTGTGAACACTATTTTCCATGTTAATCTAAATATAAATAAATCAACTTTTAACTCAAGAGCACATCAATAATTCAAATAATCTCAAACTAGTAAACTAGTTAAACAATAACTTTTGGGGATCTAAATTCTATGCATGCAAGACAATCCAATGATATGCAATCAAATACAATTTTCTAATATGTTAAACTAAATAAGATCACACCCAAAAAAAAAAAAAAATCCAACCAAAACATCATCATAAAAGCAACTCAAAATCTCAGCCATGAAAACACAAATGCCGACAGCTTTAAGGGAAAAACAAGTTGAACTTTTTACCTCAAATGATGTGTAGAAGTATTGGGAAGACTTGGGTAATCCAAGAACAATATGTTTTGGTAAATATAATCATAAATATAATCATAAATAAACTAACGATATAGTAATAGCAACCTATCAACATGCAATCCAAGAAACTCATTCCTCATTTTTCTAATCACAAATATAAGATCATTACATAAAGAAGCTCAATATTTTTAAAACAATTTGACAAACATGTAATAGAACTCCAGCCCAGTATTCAAAAAATGTCAAATTCGATATCTAACAATCCATAAAGAATCTCAAGAAAGTAAATTGTGAACACTATTTTCCATGTTAATCTAAATATAAATAAATCAACTTTTAACTCAAGAGCACATCAATAATTCAAATAATCTCAAACTAGTAAACTAGTTAAACAATAACTTTTGGGGATCTAAATTCTATGCATGCAAGACAATCCAATGATATGCAATCAAATACAATTTTCTAATATGTTAAACTAAATAAGATCACACCCAAAAAAAAAAAAAAAATCCAACCAAAACATCATCATAAAAGCAACTCAAAATCTCAGCCATGAAAACACGAATGCCGACAGCTTTAAGGGAAAAACAAGGAACCCAGCAGTAGGCAAATATTGCATGCAAATTCTAAGTCTATAGTTGTCCTCTTTTGTAGATTTATTGTTCTATATTTTGAATGAATTTAGTTGGTATGATGCTACTTTTTTTTGCATAACTTTTGGTGTATTTGGAAGGCTCAAAATTGGAGTATTTTTTAGGGTGTTTCTTCCACTACTTCTAGTATCATGACTTGTAGTAAAACTCTCTTGGATGAGTTTATAAGTGGTGTTAATATGGAGCATTCTTTGCTACGGTATGGATCTTGGCCTTCCTCTTGGTACCCTCTCCTGTCAACTGGATGAAAGTGAAGGTTGATATAGCCTTACAATCACATTCTACTACAATTGGTCCTGTTATTCATGATTTAGCTGGCTCACTTCCTAGAGCTATGGCTTCTTGGGTTTTTTGTAGTAATGATATTGAATACATAGAAGCTTGTGCTATGCTTCTGGGTCTTCGCTTTGCAACCATTCACAAGTACAAACATGTAATTTTGGAAGGGGATTGTCTCAATGTGGTGCAGAAACTAAATTCTAGAGAGGTGGATCATTCTTCTTGTCGTTATTTGATTCATGTTATTCGGGATATGCTACATGTTTTTTATTTATTTAGAGTACTTTTGTGCATTATGAAGGGAACAAACTAGCTCATTTGCTTGTTCAGAAAGGACTTTATTCCCTAGTTCCTTTAGATTAGTTTGGGGATTTTCTTACAGATTTACTCTTTGCTTCTTCAACCAATTTATCTTCTTCTTAATGAAGTAGTCTTTTTTCCTCCAAAAAAAAGGCCTCTTAAATGGTCAAAGGCAAAGGGGTTACAATAGTATTTTTGGAAAAAAATTATTTTTCATCAACAAATTCCAAATCACTCAAATATCATAAAATGAGGTTTTTAAGGTTGAAATAACTCTTAAAATATTTTTAAAGAATTTTTAAAGTTCAAAATACAATTCTTATTAGTAAAGGCATTTTTCAGTCAAATAATTTTTTTAAATAGTAATTCCCTCAAAAATATAGTTGTAACATAGTTCTCACTTAAAATCACTAAAAGTAATGTTTACAAAGTTCAAAACTTTCAAGAATGTTGCTAATGATTTTAAAAAATAGTTGGAATAAGTAAATAAATTCTTGAAAAATAAAAAGTTAATCCTTAAAAATTCAAAAAAAAAAACCCTATTTACTTACTCAAATAAATATTTCTCATACAAATCTTGCACGCTAACATCATGCACATGCACATAAGACCCACAAATAGTAAATAAATTGAAAGAATATAGTCAAAATAAATATCAAATAACAAAAAGATAAATAAGAAAAAAATAAGGTATTATAGTGTCAACAAATCCATACTCAACTACATCAACAATGACCAATATCAATAATTTTCATATCAAGCACAATGATCATGTCAGCTATTCAAGTTAACAATACATATCAACTTCACATTCCCATTGCATTGCACCTTTTTTTCTCCCTATTTTGATTTTAATCAAAAAGGATCCGTGAAGCGTAATAATCAAATTCTCACTGGTAGCTATTTAAAAATTTTGAATTTGACCTCCTTTAAGTTAAATAATGCATAGCAAAGCTATCCGAGCAATATTGGTCCATAAAATAGTAAGAAACATGATAAAGCAGTATGTAAAGTAGTAATGAACATAAGTAGTAAAAGTGAGAAGATAGCTCAATTTTCAGTAGCAGCAAGGTCGTCATCTTTCTTCTCTTCAATCTTTTCCACATCCTCACTTTTCTTAGTTAGATTATATGATTTTCTGCTTTGTTTGCTATATCATCTAGACCAATATTTTGTTATTCTTTTCTAAATACTCTTCTTGTAAGCTTGTCTCTTGGATTTCTCTTTGGTGGAGCAAGAGCAAGCTTTTCTCTTTTCTTAACACAGTCATCATTCTTTTTTAGTTTCATTAGCTAAATCTATCTCTCCTAATATTTTTTGTAATGATAGATTTTGCCTTGTGTAATTCTTCTTCTATTTGCTCCAAATTGATCACATTAGGCTCCTTAGATGATTATTTGCCTACTGCTGGATCTTCTTCCCTTGCCTTTAGACATGTTTCTACTAGACTTCTCCATAATTTTTTGCTTGGAATTCTTTTGGAACTTGTCAATGATATTAATTTTTTATTAGAAAATAGAAAATAATTTCTCAAATCCCTCATCTCATCTGCGTAAAACTAGAAACAAGTAATCACATTATTCATAGTTTTGCCAATCTTGCCAATTTGTTGTTGTTTCTAGCAAGATATTTTGACATTTCTTTGATGGTCCTTTATAAATCTTCAAAGTTCTTTAAGGCTACTTGTCTTCATTGTTCTTAACTCTAATTTTGTAATCTAACCAATTATTATGCCATTTCTTAATGTGCATATTTAGTATTCCTATGCCATTTCTTAAATAGTAAAGGTCTTCTATGTTATATTGGCTATACATTACTGTATTTCAAACATTATCTAGCCTACCAAACTAAAGATGTGGATTATCCAATTGTAGCACTAGTATGAGGATTCATGTAATACCCCATCTAAAATCACCTTTATTAAATGGAGAAGGTCATGTATAGCATAACATTTTATATAACATTTGATAACTTGAACCATTTTCATGAGTATATATGATCTATGAGTTTGTTATTTCATGAATTCATCTACTTTGATATAGTTATGTTAGTTGAGCTTTTACTTTATTGAGTAGCATTTATTAGAAGGGAAATAGAGTAAGTAAATGGGAGTTAAGGGAATTTGTTAGAGGAATTTTTAAATAAGAGTTATTGTGGAATAGTAGTTAGAGTTTGGTGTGTATTCTTTGGTAACTTGAGTTCGAATCCCAACTCTTACAAACCCTTTCCTTCACACCTTTGATTAAACTCTTTTTTTTTCCCCTTATTTTCCCTTCCCTTGGCCAAAAATCCTAGGGACTGCTGCCTTCTTATTTTCCAATTTCCTAAAATATGGGGTTTTTTTTTATTACTTTAGGTTTTATTAAAAAGAATTTAATATAAATTAAATTCCTATTATTCCCTAATTAATATTTTATTCTAATCATTTAGAAAGTTTAAATATTCCAACATCTATAGTTTCCTAAAAGGATCTTATTCAAAGGACTTATTATGGAAAGAAAAAAAAGATAGAACCTTGGTTTTGGAAACTAGATTTCTCCACCAAAAATAATTATTCCTTAATCAATTATGTTTGCCTAAAGCAAATTAGGACATTACCTAAATTACTTCTTGGATTAATAACCTAATTTCTTGGCTGAAATTTCTAGAAAAAAAAAAAAAAAACAAGAACCCTAGCCACTACCTTATAGGACATATAGTTCCACTTAATCTCTCTAAAATATAGGAGAAATATACCCTAAGTAATTTTAACTAAATAAAATTTTGGAAACCAAATAAACATCAGATTTTTCTCCCCTTCCTCCTCCAGAAATTCCTCCACTATTCACACACACACTCTAACAAAAATTCCAGCTTTTCATTACTCTCAACTTCCCTCTTGTCTTAGGCAAAAGCTACACACAAAACCCTACTCTTTCCTCCTCCCAATTTCGTCCAAGAGGAAATTTCGTCCAAGAGGAAGGCAGAAAATCAACTTCTTTCATCTCTTTTTCCTCCTTTATATTGGCCACAATCAAAAACCAGCCCTAAACCCCTCTTAAACCTTGCTGGAATTCAACTACAGCAATAGGGACAAAAGCTATCATCTTTTCCTTCTCATGATCAAGAGACCGAAACAAGATCAAACTCTACTAAACCCTAAACACCCTCTACTATCCAGAAATTTCAGCCACCAACCCCCTCTAATAACTCGGCCAAAACAACACCAATCTCCACCAAAATCGAACCCTAAGAGCAAGGTAAGCAACCCTTCAAATTTTTATTCAATTCTTCTTCAAGGAAACCAAGGAAACCAAAGGGGACTGATTTACCCCTATCATCTCGTGATCTTTGAATCAAGAAAACCAAGAGCCACCACTCAACCCTTCTTTCCAAAGTAAACTCCACCAAGCACCAAATGTGCCACATTTGCTCTTGTTATGCCATTAAAAAGGTATTTAAGGATTAACATTACTGATTTAAAAGGCATTAATCTTTAGTGTATGGACTTATGAATGCTTATGGGGTCGAGCATGGAAGCATGAATGAACTAGTATGATGAATATATTGATATAAGCCATAGATAAAGTATGTATGAGATAGGACATTGATTTATCTTGTCATAATGAATTTAGATCTATTCTAGGTGGGCAAAGATGAGATCTTTTAATGTTTATGGGGTTGTTTATGATGATTTTATGCTAGTTGATATAAGAGTTGTCATATAGTGAATTAATTTAGATAAATGCATGAATATGAACAATAGAATAACAAAGGGAAGTTGTATATGTGATAATGAATTAAATCATCTAGACACCATGGATTAACTAGGTGATTAGCGAGATCATGAGAATTTATGCTGCATGAAATAGTAGATGGAATGATTGGACCCTAATTATAGAAATATTTACTCTAGATAAGGAAGGAGTGGGAGTAAAGGCCATCAATTGAATTGGGTCTAGCTGTTGATTCATCCAAAGTAAGTTCCTGCATAACTATTTTGATAAATGTTACTTGTTTGCAAGTAATTTTTACAATGTTCATTGGAATTAATATCAATATGATGCTTTGACAAGAGGATTGAAACGTTGGCTAAACACGATGAGTTACACTGTGTTGTGATACCTAGGTTGGAAATGTGGATGTTTTACTTTCTAAATGATTTTATCAAATTTTAACTATTCAAACTCAAAAACAATTTCTTACACTATCACTAAATGATTTGGAAATGCTATTATGGAAAATCACGTTTTGCAATTAAGCTAATCAAGACTTTCGAAAAAGGGAAAAATGATTCTGCCCCTAAATGAGGAACGTTGAGTACTTAGCGGGGGTAGGCTAGTAGTACTAGTTTTGAAGAGTAAGAGTGAGTCTTCTGGCAAGAGGCCACCTCCAAAAGATGAACTCAACTTGGAGAGGCAACAGTACTACATAGTCAGGCTGTCCACGCTAGTATATTAGTCCATGTGGACATTGTTGATCCAGATTGGACAACCGGAATGTTGGGTGTAGAGATGGAAGAGTATCTCACCTAGTGGGTAGATCCCCCATTGCCCATTGTTGAAAGAATACATTGGGAAGTTATCATGGTGATAACCATAATATAAATTGTGTTACTATATTATTGAATCATTTGCTAAGCCCTACTTAAAGAATTATGAATGTGATGAAACAATGATTTATTGGGAACTATTTTGGATTCATTGAGCAAGACTCTTTTGTATAACTGTTATTAATGAAATTGACTTGCAAACACGATTTTGTAATTTGGATAAACATGCATACACGAAATGGTTTCAATTGACACTTGCACACATGGGACTTACTGAGATGATCTCACACCTTTTATATCATGATTTTAGGGGATTGCTTATACTAAGTAAGGTGAAGCGTTAGGAGATGAACTGCAGTTTATTTATTTATTTATGTTTTGAATTTATTTCAAGAGACGTTTGTTAGTTTTGATTTTCCAGAATTGTATAAGTTTTGCTTCTGAATGTAATGAGATTATTTCTTTAATTTTATTTAGCTGTTTTTTTTTCTTTTGTATTTCGTTATAAAAACTCCTGATCCTTCGGATGGAGCGACATCCTGCCCTATTTAGGTGCCTATTGTGTGGGGTGTTACAATTCATATTTCAATATTACTATGCACAGAATAAGAAGGTAAAATTAACTACAAACCAAGTATGTCTACTTACAAAAGTAATGAAAACCCAAGAATATGATAAGAATGAGATGATAATTTTTTATAATTCACTAAATGACACTTCAATATATCTTTATCATTTTGTTAAAGAATATAAAATTTGTGGAAGAGAAAATAGGAAAGGATTTAAATTTAAGGTTGATGGGGGAATATTTATAGAGAGTTGGACAAAAAAATAATTATTAGCTGGTTGAAATTAGGAATGGCAATGAGGTTGGATCTAAGACTAGAAATCCCAAAGCCACCCTCACATTCCCTATTCCCTCCATCCCAGCCTGTCCTTCACAGAAGAAAAGGCAGGCATCTCCACCTCTAGCTTGCCAAGAACAAAATAATTCCAATCCCAGCCCAACAGGGAAATGGGGTCTAGCGGGGAAGCAGATCTAAAATTTTCCAATTGGAACTAAAGTTTAAAAATAAAATAACAATTTATAACAAATGAGTAAACCATATTCACCATTAAAATTTTATATAAAGTATACACACACACACACACATATATACATAAGCATATTTTATATATAATATATATATAAACATATAAGTATTTTATATTTTACTCACTTATATATACACACTTATGTACTTACATACTAATTATATAATAAATAAATAAATATATATATAATTAGACTTTTAAATACATATATATTATATACATATATAAATATAATATAATATATTTATTACATACTAATTATATATATTTATATTTTGTCTGTATATATAATAAATAAGACAAAATATTCAAGCTACCTTTGAACTTTTTCAAATTTTGATTTTCACCATAGAACTTTAAAATGTGTGATTTTTAACCCTCAAATATTTGAAATATCTAAAAAAAATAACCCTTTTGTTAATTTAATAGTTAAGTGCTCATGGAAGTAGATCACAAAATCCAAAAATGCAACAAAAATATAAATTTCACCCTTTTAATAAATAAAATCTAGACATAAAGATGAGGGGAAAAAAAGAAAGAAATCAAATTTAATTCTCGATGAATAGCAAAGAAATCCAAAATAAACTTATTAATCCAATACACACACACACACACACACACACACACACACACATACATACATCCACTTATCTACATATAGATATATTGATATGCATATTATATCTTACATACTATTTCTATATACTTATATTTAGGAAAAATAGCTCAAAGTACCCTTTAACTATTTTGTTCCTAGAAAAATACCCTTAATCTTTATTTTAATGTTTTCTACCCTTATATTATTTTTGAACCTTTGTTTATACCCAACCACCGATCAACACAGTAGCTTTTTTAGCTAACCAAGTCATAAACAAAGTGCACGAATTTATTTTTAGGGGTATTTTTGGTACTACAATATAATTTCCTCCAAAATAAATTAAACTTAAGTCTTTTCCACAAGATGATTCTCAATGAAAAAGAGTTGGAAAAATATTATTATTTTACAAGTAGATAGATATTACAACAAAGTTAAGTCTTTTCCATAAGATGATTCACAAAGAAAAATGCAAAGAATATTTAGAAAGATGAGAGAATTCAATAATTTATCATAAGAAAGTTAAGAAAAAGCCTTTCAAAAGTCTCACAAGAGATGCCCCAAAAATAGTTTAAATAGCTAAAGGGAAACATTATCCAACGGTCACAAAGTTGACCATTTCTCATGGGTTCCTCGCTTAATTTAGATACCGAAATTGTAGGCAAGAGCAAAACATCTACTTATATCCAAAGAGTCTATCCTCTTAAAGATTTCAGTTGCAGAGTCATATAACTCAAATGTACAAAAAATTTTGTTCAGCTTCTGAAAATTTACTGGAATGGTTTGGATGCATCCAAGTGAAATTGAGACATTTAAATGCTATTGGGAAAATCTAAAAAAGACAAATAACAAGAACAGAAAAACAAATATAAAGAATAAAAATAAGGCATAAAAGATTTATGTGGTTCAACTTATTTAATCAAACATACATCTACAACGAAGATCACAAAATACTTTATTAACAACTACTAGGAGATTTACACAAAGTATTCTTGATATTTTCCCACACTTTATCTCGCACAACTCATACACTTACTTAACATACACCTTTACATTCCATAATATTGGAAACACTAAAACAAACTAGGACACCTGGAAAAATTTATGACTCTACATATATATAGGTACCGAGTTATAAAACTCCTAATTAATATGGAATGTAATAAGAGCACCTTTCAAATTCTAGTATACATAGGATAATAGCTTTTTAATCAATCCACTTTATCCTAGTTTGATTGGGAATGCAAGACAAAACCTAACAATCTCCACCTTGGCTTGTATTCTACATTCCAATCTCTGGGATATGCAGCAACATCAAAGTTACAATCTTTTTTACTCTATTGATCTTCGCAAACAATAAAATTTCATTGGTCCCAACTAAATACTCGAATAAGCAGGATCCTAGTAATCCTAATTATTCTTGATTCAACTTGATCAATGAACATGTAGTTATCCCTGAATCCAACACAATCCCATGACTCGCATGAGAAAACCTCGATCTTTTCTCGTCTTTGTAGGGTTTCTCCTCACACCATCATTTATCCCCTGAAAGTCATGTATGCACTCCCTTCTTAGGTCGTCGAGGTACTTCATTACTTGTAAATGAATATTGTTGCCCATCTTCTCTCATTACATTGGGATATTGTAGTCATGTGTGATTTTAGAACTCCACCTCAATTAAAAACCTAACTATTGGAATCCTACTGGCTTAAGAAAAATTGATTTCCGATATCTTTAAGACATCTGTCACACCACCTAAAGTGTGTTCTACTCCAAAAAGTCCTTTTCTTTTTTTAAGGCTTTAATACACCATAAGTACAACTATCACAAATGATTAAAATACTTTTTTCATATTGAAGCTAATTAATCCCTTGGAGGCAGTATCTAAAATCTAAAATCCACCCAAGAAGAAGTATCCATATGCTTAAAGATTGTGAGAATATATTCACATATGCTAGTGTCATCGTACCGCCACTACAAACCCTTATCTTTCCTTTTCCAATGAGTGCATGGGCATTCATGACAATTGCAACCATTTTGTTCTTCCACTGATTGTATAACCTAGATCTACAAGCCTCAAATCCACCATCAGATGCTTTTGATCTAAATCATATCCAATTCACGTAGGGTGTACAACTACATGAATAATTTTACTGGTGTCTAATAACCTCTCTCTAGATATAACCCAGTCAATTTAATATATATTGACCAATATGTCGTTCCCAAGAGAGACTTGTTTCTGAAATTGGATAGCACCCTCAAGAGCATACAGAAACAACGAAAAAGACCAAAAAAATAACAACAAAAGCTTTCAAAAATTTAATACCTCTACGATTTCTCGTTCTCGATTTAGGCTTAGCTTGTTTGAACTGAACCGACATAGGTTACTCTACCATTGGCATCTGAAATACTGTCTCCGGTGATTGTCCAGCAAGCCTGTGCCTTCTCCTGGGCATGTACGCTAGCTTCCTGGTTCACGAAGTATTCCATTGCCTAATCTACCGTCAGTGACAATAACTAGACTGAGGAAAAGTCTTTGTTTTCTTGATTGTTTGCTAACGAGCAAAAATCCAAGAAAACTCTTTTCTGTTCTTGTTTTCAAAAACACAAAAATGCACACACACACACACAGAAAAGAGTCATAGATAGTGTGGGAAATTCATGTATGTGTATATCACTTATCAAAACAAAAAAACTTCCAGATGCTACTATATCAATGCATATCCCCGGATGTTAAGCCTATAGGTGTGCTAAGCTTATAGACACCTAGCTAGGGTAAAAAACTCCACTAGCCAAAACAGTCTATGGGCTTAACTCGTGGACCTTGGAGAAAACATTGGGCTAAATATTATTATTTGTTTAACTGTAGACTTAGTAAGCCCAACAAATAATAAATCTTAATTATTTATTTCCAGAACTGACGAAAACCCAATAAATAATGAACAGACCAAATTGACCAAGCCTCATACCTAGTTTAAGCCCAAGTTAATTTTTAATTATTCTAACTGGGCTCAAGCCCTAAATAATTACTTAACTAATTAAACTAAGTAACTAATTTTATCTTTTTGGACATTTTATTTTATTCTAACCTAATAAATCAGACTATCTGAATAAAATGAAATTCTCTTTATTCAAGACCATTTCCTCAATCTAAAATAATTAGGACTTACGGGCTACATCGAAGATCAAAAAGACACATTGTCATTGGCTACTAAAATTATCAAAATACCCCTACTATAAAATAGCTATATTTTGCATTTTAAATATTTTCTAATATCACCATAAGAAAATATTGACCCCAACGATAATGTTGCGTTAGCAATATCTTCGACCTACAAATGTTATGATAAATATACCCCTCTACAAACGTTGTACATTCAGAAATGAAAAGTATACTAACACCTCTCTAAATGACATCTACCATTCTTTGACCTCTAGTCCAATGATCTACGACTTTCTAGGATATTTTCGCTTTCCAAATGAGCTATCCTAATGCAAACATCTAAGTCATATTCCTCAGGGCCCTGAATTATTAGATTATTTGAATAGTCATAAGGGGCAATATAGTGTAGAAGCTACTAATACAAGTCTGTCATAACTAACTAGTCACATATACTCAACATATAAGATGGATCCAAAAATAGGCATCCAAAAACCTAAATTTTTCTTGTTTTCTACAAAACTTAAAGTCCTTTTAATCCATAAAAGCCTGTGAACTTATCTCAGATCTTGAAAAAAATAAATTTTGAAGTACAAAACCATTTCAGAAACATTTATAAATATAGAATTAAAAGATTTAAGCTTTGAAAACTTATTTCTCAAACCTTTGCTATGGAAATTTCTTTGAGTTAAAAATGATGATTATTCGAAGGGAATTAGATTAGAAACAAATGATAAAGCATAAAGCACCTAATCTAGCCTAGGACTAAGCTATGCCATCAAAAGTCATCAAGAATATTCATAATTCTCAAAAATAAAACCTTTCTCCAATTTAAATATATTAACAATATATATAGGTGAATTGGAAATAGGCTTAAGCAAATAAGGAGAAACAATGCAATTCCTATCCCTTATAGATAGGTCTGGAGATACGGCTTGATTCCATCCTCATTCCTACTTAAATTGGGGAATCTTTAATCTAAAAGATCCAAACCCCATATGTAAACTATATTCCTTTTACCATTCTTTTGTTATTATGTATTATCAAGAAACTATTATCAAATCAATTGAATCCAAAAAAGTGCTCAAGTTATAACATTTCAGTTCTCTCTATTTGATAACTTAATTAATTTTTTTGATAATAAATAGTGTTAAATATTTAATTACTTTAGTGCATTTGATAACAAATTCTTGATATAACTTAATTGATTAAGATATACTGAAATCTTATTATAAATTTTAGGTAAAAAGTAATATGTTAGATTATAACATCCCACTACATACGTATCCAAAAAAGACGGGGATTTCACCCCATCCAAATGATTAGGGGTCTTTATAACAAGGTACAAAAGAAAATCTCTAAATAAAAGAAATGAAATAACTTATTACATCAGAATAAAAAAAACTTATACATGTCTAAAACAAATAACAAACAATTGTCTCTCAAAAGAAGAGTACAAAATAGAAATAGACAGCACTTCAATCTCTAAGTTTATCAACCTACTCAAAGTGGTGTTGCCCTGAAAACATGACATAAATAATGTGAGAAATACATCTCAATAAGTCTCATGTGTGCTCTTGAACAATTTAAAGCAATTTCATGAATGCACTTTTGAGAACACAACAAAAAAACGTTTGCAAGTCATAAAGTAACTTTTTGAAACACAAGAAGAAAGCTGCATATATTGTATCGCCATACAAAGATAAGCCATTCATAGCTGTGACACTCTGCTTCTAGTGTTTTCGAGTCATGACACCACACTTTGTGCATCATGCCGGCAATAGATGCACAGCCCACCGAATGAGATACACCTCCATCTCTCACCCAAATATCTAGTTGTCCACTCCAGACCAATTGCCATTACAGGCAAATAGTTATTATAGACTAATAATGCTGGCTCGGACCGGCCTGACTTATTAGCACTAGCACCATTTCCAGCTAGAGTTCATCTTTCGGAGGTGGCCGTCTACTAAAAGACTTGCCTTAACCATCAAAGGCTAGCACTAGTAGCTTACCCTTATTGAGTATTCAACGTTCATGTATTTGCTCAAATTGATGAATTCCAAATACCTTGGTGTTGCAAACATAGTTTTCTCATAGCAAATTTAAAAACGCTTTATTGGAAGAAAGAAGTTGCTTGCAGAAAATCTATTTTGTGAGTAGAGGATTTTTGTATAAACTTTTTGTCAAAATTAACCAACGAATAGACTATACTTTCAATCCAAGTGATTCATAAGTAGCACATTTTCCAATTACATGGCACATTTTCCAATCACGTTTGACTTACAAACAATATAGATTAATTGAAAATATTTATGCAAGAACTTACTTGTATAGTTCAGGCAGAAAAGGAATATTAGCCGTCTTGACTTTCCACCTCAGATAAGCCCTTTTATCTAAACTATATAATAATACATAATCACAACATGACCCAAAACATAGTACAATCAAAACCATTCAAATCAGTAGGATCTAAGATCCTAATAGACATACTCATTTCTAATTCATCACGGCATCAATACCCTATAACAACAACAGTCTTAGATCTCATATTGTCTTAACCGTTCACATGATAAAGTTTAGGTCAACCTATCTCATCAATGTAGCCCAATGTAATCATACAATCATGACATAGCATAGATGTCTTCCAATCACATCATCATAGATTTGACCATAATGTTTAATTATTCATCACCCATAGGATCATCTCAAATAAAAGCTGTGCATTTATCAGGATTACTTAGATAGATCTCAAAACAATAACAATAATATCCTCAGTTGCATACTCATATTACAAGATTGTTCAAAGTCCCTAAATATACTAAGATCACAACTTCCAGATATCATAAATCTCCTATTTGACAAATAAATAATGTAGCCTTAACCAATCCAATATAAAGATGCTATCTTTCTTAAACAATCACTATAACATGCTCACTACCAAATAAGGCAACGTTATATATCTATCACATAGGCATAATCTCAACACAATGTATATCTATTCACTTCATTTTTCTAACTCCTTAGGAAGGGTCTTGGGTTACCTCTTGCTCAAGTGAACCGAAGAAGAATAAAAAGGTGACTCCTTTGTGACCTTGTTGTGGATCCAGTTGAGAGAAGTAGCAAGGAAGGCTTGTCCCAAAAGGCAGGAGTATGTGCATTTGCAAGGGGAAAGAATCAAGGTCCTTGCTTGGTTTAGAGAGGAAGATAGAGAAGGAGTGTGCTTTGTTCTTGTAGGGATCTAGAGAGTGAGAGAAAGAAGCATGGTTCTTGCTTTTGTTTGGTGTCAAGAAAATGACCAACGAATGACCATAAAATGACCAAATTTTGGTCTCTCTTTTGGAGTGGTTTTGTGCGTGAGAAATAGAGGAAGAAAAATGACCAATTGACGCTTGAAGAAATGACTGAAAATGAGAGAGTTGGGAGAGGATTTTTGGTTTTGTGTGTGTGAGAGAGTGCTTTGACCGAAAGTGAGAGTACTCTCTGGGTGTGTGTTTTGGTTTTGGCATAGTCTAGATTGGCTAGGATTTTCTTGAAATGATAGGATAAAAATATGGCAAATATTTGATAGAGATATGATAATGATTTGATAAATAACTTCCATTATCTCTGCATTTATCTAGTAATTAGGATAAAATATCATTATTAATTTCAACACATAAAATGAGTAGAAAATCCCTTTGTAGTCGGCCATGGTAGAAATCCCTAGAAAATAATTTAATTAGATATTCTAAAATACTTTAAATAATATTTAACTGGCTAAGAGATAAATAATTTAGATTAAAAAAAAACCTGATTTCATATATTTATCCTTAAGCTTTATCTTTAAAAGATAGTAATATTTAAATTTAAAATTAAAATGCCGATTTGATAAAATTAATTTAAATTCAAATTCTTAAAGAAGATAATAAGGAAAATAATAATATTATTAGTTTAAAGATTCTGGAATTTTCCGGAAAATTATCTCCATAGAAGATTAAATAAGTTTCAATAAAGATAAATAAGCAATTTCCAAAAGATAAAATTTTTATTTTTATTTTAATAACCTCGAATTCAAAAACATTGAATTGGAAAAGCCTTATCCTTAAAAGGTGACAGCTGAAAATGTTTTCCAGCTTTCATTTTTTCGAACTTCAAGAAATAAAAAGCTACAAGATATATATATAGAGAGAGAGAGTTTATAAAAATCATATTATATATGCTAGACATTTTTCTTGTGTAGATAATTCTTATATTTAAAAGATATTTATAAATTCAAAAGTAAAGAATAATTTTCCTGGTTTTAACATTTGATTCCAAGATAAATACTCTAATAAATCTTTAGGAGATAAACTCCAAAGTGGCGGTTGACAAGGAATTTCAGCCAAGAGGAAGGAAAATAGGAATAAAAAAGATTTTGCAGGAGTTAGGATTCAAACTCAAGTCTTAAAGAGATAATTCGCAACCCTTAACCATTATGCTACAATAACTCTTGTTCTATTCCTCAATCAAATTCACTTCCTCCTAACTCATAACCTTTAATATTACCCACATGAAAATCCATACACCAAATAAAACTCCTAGCTAAACTCTTAGCTAATCTAATAAGTAAAGATCCTCTACACTACCACTAAACCACAAGATATAAAGGCATATATATATATATATATATATATATATATATATATATATATATATTCATGAAAACATTTTAAATTTTCATAAACAAATATTGAACATACTCAAATATATATATTACCTTTAAGAAAACATATGCACCATTAGAATGTTATGCCATGCATGCTTTTCCCTATAAGCTAAGGCTTGTTTTAGTTCACGAAAGGAAGGGGGGAGGAAAGGGGAGGAAGAGTGGCACATTTTACTTCTACTAGGGAAAGTAAATATATTTACTCTCATCCTATTTGGTTGCGGTGAAAATAGAAAATAAATGTGATTTCCGTCCAAATCAAAAGGGAGAGATTTGCTGATATGGAGGGGAACCACTCCCCATTCATATTTATTTCCCACTTTCTTTATACTCTAATCAAACGAAATAAATCTTGGATTTACCTCTTAATTTACTTCTTCTTCCCTTTTCCTTCCTATTTTCATTCCAACCATACCAAGTCTAAAGGTGGTATTTGGTCGGGGTGTTACATAGATACTCATCTAATCATTATTTTTTTTATTTAATCTAAATTATAATAAAAATATATTATAATTAATTCACTTTTTATATTTAAATTTTAAATTTTAATTTTTACAATTCAGTACTTAAATATTTTGAGTTTTGTCTTTAAATTTTAATTTTATCAAATGGCTCATAGTGTACAAAGCACTTTATTAATTAAATTGATTCCTCAACACAGACAATAATGTGGAAAACAATGGATTCTTCTAAATATTATTTATCCAACCTTTGCAGTAGCTTGGCAATAAAGAACAATGGTTGCTTTATATTCTTACTCTTACAGTAGCTTGGTTGCACAGAACAATATTTATTGTATAACAAGGGCAAAAATCTATGGATGTGTTAATAACTTATACTGTAGAGGAGGTTATGCTATGGTGTATATTGTTTCCTACTAAATTAGAGTTGTGACGACAAACGTTGAAATCTAAGGGTTTCAATACCAATAAGAGTAAAACAAAGTATGTGGGATGCAAGTTCAATACTAGTAGAGTTTTGAATTCTATTAGAGTGCATTGGTTTTTTATATAGAGAAGAATGAGGGATGCTCCTATTAGGATAATTGAGGGATGGAGGCAGAATAAATTAAACAAAGGTAGAGGTAGACCTAAAATAATATGGATAGAGGTAATTAGAATAAATATGTCTTTGTTAGATTTGAATGAAAATATGATGGTGGATAGAAAGAAGTAGAGGGAGAGGATTCATTAGAAGAAATATGTCTCTGTTAGATTTGAATGAAAGTACAACGGTGGATAGAAAGAAGTGGAGAGAGAGGATTCATGTGAATGACCACACGTAATATTGTATTAGTTCATGTAATTGACCCAAATTGTTTAGGATAAGACTTAGTTTTGTTATTGTGAATTAGGGCAAAAATCTGCTTCGAGTGAACTTGTACACCCAAAACTTTTTGTGCTTATGCAATGTGTAGTTTTTGAATTGGCGACTAATGAAATTATGCATGTAATCGAAAAAGCAAAAGGTACAAGGCTTAGCTATTTTATCTGTTCGAATTTAAATATCTTATTTTGAATTGACACAACAATTTAAAAAAAAATTAAATATAAATAAATAAAACATAAGACCTTTAGTAATTAGAAAGTTAGTGATGAAAATTATGAATTAGTGAAACTTGTAATTCTTTAAATGGAGAAGAATAGAAATATAGACATTCAATTCTAAATAGAAAAAAGATTAAACAAGAATAAAAAAATAAAATTACTTATTAGTTGGAGTTTCTGCAAGAACATTTAAAAACTACTTTCCACTCCAAACTTTATTTAAACTTCTTAATGGAAAAGACAGACCTACCATTTTGCTGTGAGGTTAATCAGTTTTGCCCTTATCCATGATAAAGGTATCGTCTTTGAGACCAAAATTTTGAGAAACATACAGTAAAGAAGGTTGTCACATAATGTAGAAAGATTGAATTAAGAATAGATTTGTAAATGAACTGAAAGTTCGGAAATAAAAGTTTATTTGAGTTCGTTCATATTTGAATAAAACTTATTCAATTAATAAACAAGCAAATTCAAACAAAATATTAAATTCAATTAATAAATAAACAAATTCGAACATGTTTGTAAATTTATTCGTTCATAAATATATTATATATTTATAAAATAGTCATAATTTATATTATATTCTATAATATCAAATTTTATATTTTATTATATTTAATTATATTTTATAATTCATTTTTTAATTTTAAAATATAAACAAATTTAAACAATTCAAACACGAATATTAATCAAATTTTTCGAATTCGAAAACAAACGAATTCAAATATTATCAAATAATAATCGAACGAATTCGAATAGAATTTGAATTTTATTAACAAACGAAGAAACTCAAACAATGTTAAATTCTAATAAAATTCAAGCTCGAAAATGTGATACTCGATTCGTTCGTATTACAATACAATTCTAATTAAGAGATGAAAAAAAAAAAGCAAGATACTTCAGTGATAAGATAGACTATATTTTTGAAGTCTTGTATCCTTATGTACAAATGTACCAACACAGTTAGAATTTAATTAATGCAACAGATCAAAGATAAATGAATTTGTGTTTAAGCCACTATATGTACAAATCTGAATCAGATTTAAGTCAAAATTGGATTTCCTCTGTGTTGCTATTAAAATGTAGTTACAAGACCTATGCCTATCTCCTCTGCTAGCTCATCCCAAACTGGAAGAAGTGTCAATATAACAAGAAAAACTCCCACTGCAAGAGCTGCTTTTCTCCAATTTCCAACCTCAGTAACATCATTCAAGCAGGGTTTCTCTGGAGTTCTCTGCACATACACATTCTCTTAAAGTTTACAAATCTAAACAATCTTTTCAATGAAGTATATAAGCATGGAATAACTTTTCAAATCAACTTTAGTTAACGTATGATACTTGACAGATCAGCACGTACAATCCCCAGGGAAGCGATAAAGGTCCACCAACCTGACAACAATTTGACTCTTAGTCCAAGAATCATATCAACAAATTCTCAACCTAAAAGTAGAAAGAAGCACGAGAGGAGGGAGAAAGAGTACAAAGTAGAAGAAAAATGGCCAATGTTCTCGTAACTATTTATTACAAAATTTTGTGGTTTATAAACAAATCCAACAAGATATCACATAAAAATTCAATGGTTAAAAGACTTTGGCATTTTTGACCGAATCAAATAAAATAAAATGAGGGGCTACTCTATCTTGAGTACGATGGAAGATCACAAGGAAGAGAAAGGCTTACCACTCCCAGTCCCAGCAGTGTGTAAGTTGCCAGCCCAAAAGCAATTAGAGCATTTTTACCAAAAGCTCCCTGTCAACCATCCAAAACAAAAAGATCAATTATACCTGGATGTTGCTTATCTTTGCGGAAACAAAACCAAAAACATTTTGAAAGATTAAATTTTAATCCTTGTTCTTGTACAGTGTTACCTCTTTAATATTAGGACAGTCAAATTACCCATAATTGTCTGTTAAATTAGTAGCAGAAGCCAAAAGACACATACATACATACAGCATAAAAGATCTTTGTGCAACAAAGAAAACGCTTCTTACTGCAAATAATAACGAGACATACTGCGAGGAACAAAAGGAGAATATTTATTTTACTTTAAGGATTATGTTTAGGATATCAACAGTATAATTTGCTTGGCATGAACCAGTTACTGAAGTCATGGTGATCATTGGCACTGGCCTAGACCAAGAAGAAATAGCCCTTTGATGCAGAGTGTGATTCAGAATATACCTTTTGAGCCCGGCATAGAAAAGGAGGAAAAACTTTATTGGAATTCATCTGTTAATGGTGTCATTTTTTTGAAAATCGGGAACTTTATTCAAATAAATATTTATACACAATTTACAATTGGAGTGTTAATACACCAGCAAGCTTGGCTAGTGTACCAAGAACCTCCTGAACACATCGAAATACACAGGACACTCTCTAGTGAAGGTGTTTTTACTATGCAGTCGCTCATACACTCTCCTGGAGTATTAGATGCCATAATGTTGTGCAGTTTGTGAATGCTATTCCTGGATTCTCTTTCATACTTTGGTTAGCTTGTAAAAATTAGACAGGAACCTGTGATTTGCAAACTTGCTATCTATTACTGATTATGGTGTTGAGGAAGGAACAAGATTGCAGAAGGTTTGCCCATGTTAGACAGGAAACTGAGCGGGAAAATTAGAAGTGCATGCAGTTTCTTAGGGAAAACTACTTGCTCTTGGAGAAGAATACCAAGGACTTGCACCAATTGGATGCCACCATTTAGATTAGGTGTCCCTCAGACAATATTTTTGTTCAATGATTTAGTTTGATGTATGTTTTGTGTTTTTGAGTTTGTACCGTTGGCATAAGACATTGTATTAAGTATTCTCGAAAACTTTAAAAAAAAAAAAAAAGGAATAACAGGCAGTTTTTCAAACTAGTAGAATTTTGACACTGTCAAATATATTAACCTGCCACATCATTCACAATTTTTTCTTCTATTTGTTAATCTTACTGAAATCAAACATTTAAGGCACTGAAAGATTGACACACTGATTGGTTATATCAACGACCCTTGAGAAAATGCAGGCACTCTAGTCTCTACTTGGTGGGATCAACTTCATTGGCCAGCCAGATAATGCATCTCTCTCCCAGAATGTGTTGGAAAATTGAAATTAATTCCTGAATGCATGATTTAGAACTTCCACTTTTCGTATCTTTGTATTGGAATATCCAGAACCTATATCTGTCTTAAAGAAATAGGACAGAATGACGAATATACCAACCTAACAAAGTGAGGAACCATTTACCCTGTATCAATATCTCAGCTGCATTTGAGGCTTTTAGGAAAGCTTTACACAAAAGATATCTAAAATTCAGGCACATCTACAGACTGCATTTCTGATGTAACTAAATATCAAGAATGTCAGAAGCGATTTATAGAACTAGAACTAACCAATCCATAAAACACAGAATATTTCATGGGAAATGGCATCAAAAGTCTTTTTCTTACATTTTAATTGCTAAAATACCAAAATTTCGCAACTAGCAATGAATTAGAAATCCTTCAATCATCCAGGAAGTGTCAGGAAAGAAATTTTAGCTGGGGAATAACAAGTTAGGAAATCAATTGCAATTACAAACAGTTCAAATGAATAGGGAAGTACAGGTGATTTGTTTAGTGCTCTCACCATAGCCATTCTAGTGGGAGAAGAACAATCCCAATATTGACAACTAAGGGCCTGTTTGATAAAATTAAAATCTGAATACTTAAAAGGTTAAACAGTTATTCCTGAATGCTGAAAACTTGATTTCTATCATCCAAAATATTCAATTTATATACAGTTTTGATGATAATTTTTAACTGGATTGTGAATGTCTAATGTTTTTACCCTTTTCCTTATGTTTCCTATAACCGTTGAGAGTAGCACTGGATGAGTGTATCTTCACTTTCATTTTGGTAGGCTCAAACAAAGTATAGGTAATAGATCTGGAAAAGAATGCCTGCTATCCTACAATCCCTACTCGCTTTCTAGATCTCTCTTGATTTTGTTAAAGGTTAGTGAAGTTATTCCATAGCCATCTCATTTTACTCATATAAAGGGTTAGAGCTATTATCTAATTAAGGCAGGCAAACGTAAGACAAGGATTGCCCGAGGATTGTGCACTTTGGCGCGATTTCACTCTTTGCCGAACTAATTCAAGGAAACAAATCGCTGATTACTCAAGACGGAAGTGGGTAAACTAATGAGTCCAGATATTAACAAACTCTATAGAAGAGCTATCGGAACAATACTCTTACCAATCTATTAACAAGAAGTATATCTACGCTAGGAGAATTACTAATGTGTCAGAAAAAATTAGTACAGAAGCCATAGTGCTAACATAGTCATTTAGCAACAGCACCTTTCCATCAATCGGCGGATAAATCATTCATTCCCAGTGGGAAGATCATGCTGTGGGAAAATTGTTTTGTTTTGTTTCGTAAACATTTTTTCATATCTTAGTGATATCTTAGTAAAGAGCTTCTGGCAAGGTATTCAAGGAGTGGTTCTCTAGATTCAATTCCTTCATATGATGGTGCCTTATTATAAGAGTGGAACACCAACTAGCTACACAAAAATATGAACTTCTGAAATTTATACAAATATTTATGCTATGATTTTGCAGTATGAAACTTATAATGTGATTTGATGAAATTTTAACAATGAATAGATGACTCTTTTATCTTATTTATTAAGATATCAATCTTAACTGAATTAAATTTTAATTTACTGAGTAACCTTCTTTTGCATATTTCTCTCCTAAGTTTGTATCTAAATAAATCTCAAATAGGCTGCTTTTTCTTGCATGTGAGACTCCAATTAGAAATGGGAATTAGCACTCCATTTGGTTGGTACCATTCCATCGAATCCAATTTTTTTTAAACCATATCAAGTGGATGAATGAGAATCCTGAGAAAGTCTTTCATTTGTCTATCATTATAGACAATCCTATTTATATTATCTATTATATGGAATTTGAACCTGAACTCTATTTCCATTACAATTCATTATTTTCTTCCATCGGCTTGCAAGGAAAAAGTACAAATTTTGGTTATTCTATATAACAAAACATTTTTAAACGGTTTTATTTCTCAAAAAGCAAGGACTAATATTTTATTTTTCTTACCTTTTTATTCCAAACATTCCAGACATAAACTAGGGGATAATGGCAGAAACAGAGCTAAAAGGGAAAAATAAATGCAAAAGTTGTGTAAGATCAGAGAATAGAGGAAAACAATCGGTATTACAAAAGAAAAAGGTTAGTTAATTAACATAACGACTTTTTTTAAAACTCTACCACCGCATATATTCTTTGCTAGCATTAACAAACTTTTCTATCACTTAATTAAAAAGGTTATTCAAAGAGTTCAGTGCTATGTATTTAAGTTATCAACTATAATTAGGTCCTAAGCATATTAGGTGAAAAGATCTGGTAGTGCAATTTGACTTAGATTCTAAAAGAAGTATTTCAAGGTAAAGAGGCATAAAAGAACAATTGAGAATCCGAACTAGCACTAACACATTAGTAAGTTTGCTCTTACAAGTTTAAGAAATTCTAGAAGAATTTTTAGAAGTCCTACATATCATTTAATCTACTTGAATGAAACCTACTTCTCAGCAAATATTTAACTAATTTCAGTTTAGCATTTCCTCCATTTAATTGATTTTGTGCAGCTAACGTGCGTCATGCTCCTAAATAAAAATAAAATAAAATCCCAAAAAAAAAAAAACCCTTAACATTTCTTCAATCCTCCTCTTTTCACTAAAATGAAATCTACAATAGTTTCCAGTCATATTTCCTTTTCATTAAAAAGGAAAAGAAAAAGGTTGAGCGAGAAAAGTAGAACCTGCACTGCTCTTCCACCATCAAGACATCCAACAGGCAACATGTTGAAAGCAGACGTAGTTAATCCACACCTACAAAAAGCCAATGGGCGTAAGCACGAGAAGTCATGATAGTGAGCAAAAGACCCAGCAATGGCACATTACCAGCCAGCAATTACAAGAGGATGAATTGAAACTGTTGCTGCATGTATTGCACTGTAAATATGTAGGAGCAAAGTGTCAATTATTTTTAAGTGAAAAAGAAAACAGATCGAGTCTGAAATAGAAGATACTCTCAACAGCTCATCCTGCCAAAGCAAAAAGCAGGAATTCACCAGAAAACTTGACACTGTACAACAACAAACTAAGCCTTAATCCCAAGTAAAAAAAAAAAAAAGAGACACAAAAATCTCTTTCTGTTCATTCTTGGAATAGAGTGTTTTCCCCATCTCGGAATAAATTTGAGTAAAATTGCCCCCCCCCCCAAAAAAATGATATGATCAATGATATCTACAACTGTCAAGTAAAAGGATTACCCAATCATAATGATATTATGTTTCTGTAAACACATAAAAGTAACTAAATCTCACAAACTTACGCATAGCCAAGAGCGGCCCTACTAAGAAGCCCAAGAAGCAAAGAGCCTTGAAAAAGTGTACTAGGAACTTGCACCAAATCATCTGCGACAGCTGGATTTGATGAAAGCAAAAGGCCAACAGCAAACATAGAGAAGGACAACATAGCACCAGCCAAAGGTCCAGCTAAGGAAATATCAACCTTAGCCGTCCGATCAGGAAGAATAGACTTAAACTGCAGAAACCAAGATCCAGAAATTACTAATGTTATCAATTAAGAATATTAAGTGAATTAGAAATTAACTGAATTAACAATGGGCATTGAAGGTTGACACGTAAGTTAATTTTCCTAAAAGAGAAGGTGATAATCATAATATTATTACAGATTCATTTCTTATGCTGTTGAAAAAAGTAAAAGGAAAAAAGAATTACTGCAGTTTAGCTGGAAACAAATAAATAGAAATCAGCATTTCCATATTACTACTATTATGTAAGCTTTTAAAATTTACCTTCTGATTGTATAAATAATTGTACCACGGATTGACTATAGGGCTTAATTAGTGGGATTTAGTAATTCGTAGTGAGATCTAGTAACCAATAAGATTTCCATAAGTAACAGGATTCATTGTAAAAAGAAATATTGTACACTGCAAATACAAGAGAGCTGAGAGACATTGCTCTCAAGCATTCTCCAACATTCTTCTTTCTCTCTAGTTTATTCTGTACACGGTATTATTGCTGGGGAGAGAATTCTAATTTCATTCAAGTTACTCCAACAAACCGAAATTCATTCCAGTTTGCCCATGTTCAATTTTCTTTCTAAGAATGAATTTCATTCCGGCCTACATGTTTTTTATCTATTCCAATATAAAACCAAAGTTCATTCTGGTCTATCTTTAATTTATTCTTAACGGAGATCAAAGTTCATTCTAATTGGTTCATACTTTCAGACAATGACATTCAATAGTGCTCTTGCCAAGGACTTTGAGAAGTTTCTGAAGTTACAAGCAACCAGTAAAGCAACCACATCGATAACACATACTGAGGCTTCCATTGCCTCTGTTTCACAATTCAAGTCCCCATGGATTTTTTATTCAGGTGTTTCTGACCACATTTATGGTAATCTGGACTTTGTTATAAGCATTACTTCATCTAAGCTTTTTACCTTCAGGCATTTTTGTAATGGATTTAAAAACAATCTATCAGTGTTGGCACTGCTACACCCCTTCCCTCTATGCCATTATCCTTTGTTCTTTAAATTGATTAATCGAGTAAAACTTAATTTATTCGATAACGATTTAGGCTTATATACAGCCTTTACAACTTTGCATACAAGTCCCTAGAATTATCTATACTCTCAATAAGACCCTAACAAAGATATAAATCTTAACACTCCCCCTCAAGATGGGCAGAAGATATCCATTAAGCCCATCTTGTCACACAATCTTGAGAGATCTAATGAACTAAGTCCTTTAGTGAGACAGTCAGCCACTTGCTCTCTAGTAGCTACATGTCCCAGCTCTAATAGTCCACTATCCAGCTTTTCTTTGATGAAGAACCTATCAATCTCCACATGTTTGGTTCTGTCATGTTGCACGGGGTTATTGGCAATGCTAATTGCGGACTTGCTGTCGCACCACAGCTTCATATTAACTCCTTTATCCATCTTGAGCTCTACTAACAAAGCTCTCAACCACACCACCTCCGCAACTCCTAAAGCCATTGCCCTATACTTAACCTCTGCCGTTGACCTTGCAACCACTGACTGCTTCTTACTCTTCCAGGATACCAAATTGCCTCCTACAAACACACAATATCCAGATGTGGACTTTCTATCATCAGCACAACTTGCCCAGTCAGAGTCACAATAGCCCTCAATGTTCAGATGTCCATTCTTCTTAAAGATCAACCCCTTCCCTGGTGCACTCTTCAGGTACCTCAGAATTTGGTACACTGCGTCCATGTGGCCCTTCCTTGGGTCATGCATGTAGCGGCTCACCATACTCACAGCAAATGATATGTCAAGACGAGTGTAACTCAGATAGATGAGACGTCCTACCAACCTCTGGTACCGCTCACGATCAACCGGCTCTCCTGCTCTGCGCTCAACTTGAACCTCTGATCAATTGGTGAAACCGCAGGCTTGCAACCCAACATGCCCGGCTCTGTGATTAAGTCTAACGCATACTTCCTCTAAGATAGAACAGTCCCCTCTTCTCCACGAGCCACCTCAATCCCCAGGAAGTATTTTAGCTGCCCGAGGTCCTTCACCTCAAACTCTTTGCCCGGCTTTGCCTTCAGTTGAGCAATCTCACCCTCGTCATCACCGGTGATAATCATATCATCCACATACACTGCTAACATAGTAATGTGACCACCTTGTTGTCGAAAGAACACTGTGCGATCGGCATTGATTTGCTGATAGCCCATGCTTACCATAGCTCTTCTGAACCTGTCAAACCAAGCTCTAGGAGACTGTTTCAACCTATACAGTGACTTCCTTAATCTACAAACCTTGTCCACCGTCCTGCTTTGTACCAAAGCCCGGGGGAACCTCCATATACACCTCTTCTAGCGGATCTCCGTGAAGAAATGCGTTTTTAACATCCAACTGATGTAGTTTCCAACCCCCATTCACTGCAATGGAGACAAGTGTCCTTACTGTTCCCATTTTGGCCACGGGAGCAAAGGTCTCATCATAGTCGATGCCATATGTCTGACTATACCCCTTCGCCACCAACCGTGCCTTGTAGCGATCAATTTTTCCTTCTGGGATCTGCTTCACTGTGAACACCCACTTGCACCCCACTGCCTTCTTGCCTGGTGGTAGTGACACTATCTCCCAAGTTCTGTTCTTATCCAGAGCTCCAAGTTCTTCTTGCATAGCTGCTTTCCACTTTATATCCTTTTTAGCATCCTGCCAACACTTAGGTAAAGTAACAGAGTCCAAAGATGTAATGAATGCTCCATACGTAGGTAGGTGATAAATTAGAGTATGAGACAAATTGAGCAATGTCATGTGGGAAACCATAACGGTCGGGAGAAACTCCTGCTTTATTGTGAGAGGTCCTCCTTACTATCATGGGAGTGGGATGAGAAGAAAAATTATAGCACCTGTGTTTTCTGAGTTTGAGGGTAGTGTGGGTGTCTCAGAAGTTAGAGTAGGCCGGGACAAGGGACTTGATGACACCAGTGGTACTGCAGATGTTGACTCTGGCACCTCATTCTGCCTCCTCCTGGTATACACTCTCAACTCCCCCTGTGCCTGAGTCCCAACACCGACGGGTTCCTCCTCTTCTTTGTTCTCGTGCTCCTCAACTGATTCCCTCCTCAACAGAATAAGGCATCGATAAGGGAATTGATCCTACATTCACCAACCTCTCACCATTCTCCCCCTCTCGCCTCATACCTTCTTTATCAGATAAGTCACCAATGGGTGAGGTCACCTCCAGTGTATAATATGGCTCAAACTCTCGAAAATGCACATCCATGCTTACAAACAACCTTTTCTCTACTAGACTCCAGCAAACATACCCCTTCTGGGTAGTAGAGTATCCTACAAAGACACATTTCACAGCTCTAGGACCAAGCTTCCCTACGGATGGTCTATTGTCCTTCACAAAACACACACAACCAAACACCTTCAATGGGAGGATCCCACCATTATCTCCTTTCAACATTTCACACGGAGACTTCCAGTCCAACACTCTTGTGGGCATCCTATTGATCAATTGAGCAGCTGTTAAGACCGCTTGCCCCCATAACTGCTTTGGGACATTCATCACGATCATCATGCTCCTAGCTGTCTCTAGAATGTCTGTTTTTCCTTTCTGCTACCCCATTTTGAGCTGGTGTGTATGGACATGTAGTTTGATGTTGTATGCCTTGAGCTGACAAGTATTCCGCAAATGCTCTATTAGTATACTCTGTACCATTATCAGACCTCAATATTTTCACCACTACTCCATATTGAGTCTGAATAGACCTATGAAAGTCTTTGAAGCAGTCAAATACATCACTCTTATTTTTCATCAAATAAAACCAAGTAACACGAGAAAAACAATCAATAAAAGTCACAAAATATCTAAAACCATTCATAAAACTAGTGGAACAAGGTCCCCAAACATCAGAATGTATCAAATCAAAAGCACGAGAGCTTCTATGACCAAAACTAACATAAGAACTTCTAGTAAGTTTTCCAAATTCACATGCATCACACACAACTTTCTGTTTATTGGCATTTTCAAATAAAACTAGATACAACCGACTTAACACACTAAACGAAATGTGTCCCATGCGTTGGTGATGGAGCATCAACACATCCTCAGCACTCATCTCAGATCCTCCTACTCCTACCTTCTCCACCACAGATATCAATGTTGAGTCCATCCCCTCACGATCCAAGTACCACAATCCATTACACCACGTGCCAGTCCAAAGTCTCCGGCCCGTCTCCTTCTCCTGGAAGATCACCTTGGGAATATCAAAAGAAACCACACATTTTAGTTGGAGTATAATGGCACTAATAGATAAAAGATTTACTGGGAAAGAAGGAGCATGCAAAACATTGGACAAAGTTACTAAACTCGTACACTTCACTGTACCCTTACCAACCACAGGCTGTGCTGTCCCGTCAGCAGTCTGGATGCTCTCTAGCATCGCTAAGCGAGTATAGGAAGAGAACTCACTAGCATTACCTGTCACATGTCGAGATGCACCAGAATCTACTATCCATTCTGGTGATCTAATGGTGGAGATAGAGGCAAGAGCAGTACCTTTGGTCAATTGAGCATAGGTAGCAGTGTTACCTATGGGCAAAGCGGAGGTGGATGCATCCTCAACCGCACTCTTTTTTGCTCCATCACCTGCTGCTCTCTGCTTCCTTCTTAGTATTTCTACTAGCGCCTGGTTTTCCTCAGTAAAGATCACACCTGCCTCTTCCTCTTCTTCCGCTACCATCAGATTAGCCCGATAGCCTCTTCCACCTCTTCTGCCCCCACAGCCGCGACCACGACCTGCAAACTGTCTGCGTCCACCTGAGTCTCTCTCCTTGGGTAGCTTAGGACAAGCCTGTTTCAGATGACCTACTTCACCACAGTTGTAGCACTGCCTAGTCTCCTGTTTGAACCCTGTGTTACCTGAGTTGGAGACCACTAGCGCTGACTTCATCCCAGGATGTCCGCCTGTCCCAACCTGTAGCTTAATACGACTCTCCTCCTGTATCATGGCCGAGACCGCCTCCTCAAGTGAAGGGATCCTCGTCTGAGCTAGCAGCATCGCTGTCCTTTGCTCAAATGCTGGGCCTAACCCCTGGAAAAATAACATAGTCCTCTCCTGAATCAAGGCCTCTCTTTCCTTACACTCAGGATCTTTACAGCATGCTCGAGGCTAGAAATGATCATGATCTAGCCACAAGCGTTCCAACTCTGTGGCATCCTCCTGCACTGTCCTATCTCCTTGGACTGTAGCATAGATGTCCCTCTTAATCTGGAACACCCTCAAATTGTTCCCCACAAATTGTTCCCCACACCATCATAGGTTCTCCTCAACTTCTCCCAGACATCATTGACCTTCTCGATGCCATCCACTGTTGCAGCAATAGATGGGACCATTGAGTTGAGAAGCCACATGTACACCAACATGTGAGTTGACTTCCACTCATCTCTCCCTGCCGTGCCCTCAGCTGGCTCTGCTTTCTCAGCTATCAAGTACTCCCCTAGATTCCTCCCTTCCAGAGTATACCTCACCCGACATGACCAGCTCAAATACGTTGCTGGCCCATCGAGTTTCAGATCAACTGGTGGAAGCTCCACCTTAACAGTAGGTGGCCTCGCAAAATTTTCACCCACCGACATCCTCATAAACCGCATCAATGTCGCAAGATCTGCAGGATCCAATTTCTTAACCACCTCCTCCATCGTATTCTTGCTAGCCTCTGTCATCGACTCGTATTCAGGTTCTGCACACCTATCACACGAGTCTATCACACACTTACCCTTCTTCTTCTCCTTGACCCGATCTCGATCTTCTACACATCAAGATCTGTCTAGAACTCCGGCATCTTCATGCTATCTCAGGACCCATGGGGTATCGCCCTCCCCGCACGGGCACGGAGATAGAAAACAAACTGGAAGTTGTGAGGGGACTAAAGAGAAAGGAGGGTTACTGTTACTGGAGCGATTACTGTAGCAGTGGCGGTACTGTAGCGGTGGCACTGTAGCGGCGGGTACTGTTACGGCTAAGGTTTGGCTCTGATACCAAATTGATTATCGAGTAAAACTTAATTTATTCGATAACGATTTAGGCTTATATACAGCCTTTACAACTTTGCATACAAGTCCCTAGAATTATCTATACTCTCAATAAGACCCTAACAAAGATATAAATCTTAACACTTTATATAATAGATTGTCCTTTCACTCTAATCTCCATCCATCAACTAACTCGATCACTGAATTATTCTGTCACCTTCTCTTCTGTTCCTATTATGGTGCAGGATCAGAGCACAAAGGCCAATAACTGGTACTGGTTGTAAATCACAAGGGCTCTACCATCTTGTCCCTCTAACATTTCCTGCAGCTTGTCGTTCTATTACAGATTCTCTGGCTTTCCTGCATAATTGATAGGGTCATCCCAATCTTCCCAAATTTTAATCTCTTTAAATTAAATTCTTTGGAATGTGAGTCATGTCAATTTGGGAAACATTCTTGACCACCATATCCACCTAGAGTCGATAAACATGCTGCACCTCCTTTTTATTGAGTTCATACTGATGTTTGGGACCCTAGTCATGTCAATTCTGTTATGAGATTTTGTATTTTGTTATCTTCAAAGAAGATTTTTCTAGATGCACCTGGTTATACATGATGAAAAATCAGTATGAATTGTTTTCAATACTTCAAATTTTCTGTATTGAGGTGAAAAAAAAAATCAATTTGGGATATCTATTAATTTCGGCTGATGTCACATTTTTTAAATCAACCCCATTCTTCTATCTAGAATCAAATAACATCATTAGTGCTCCCCGAACTGAAGTCTTGTCTCACTTTGACACAATTGTTTTACTTCATTCTCCACTTCTAGCAATTTCGACTCTAGCAAATCTTCTTCGGATCCACAAGAGTCATCTCCTTTAGCAATCTGAATCCCAGCACCTCCAGATTTTTCTCACAATTCTCCTCTCCCATAGACATATCATATAAGCTTTCAAAATATTGTCTTCAATGCCTCCCTGGTGCCATCCTCTTTAACTACTTTCTCTCCAGATCCTCTGCCACTCTTACAACATAGTAACCCATCTACTTGTAATCCTTTTCCCATATATAACTGTCAGTTACGTCTTTATCCACCAAATGTAAACGTTAACTTTACATCATCCTTGTCTTCTGTTTCTGTATCTAAAACTAATCAAGAAGCATTGTCTCATCCTAGATAGAGCTAACGGTAGATGAGATAGAGGCTCTTCATTCCTCTGGCACATGGGAGCTTGTCAGTCCCTTTGCCGCCAAGCAAGTCTGCAGTAAGTTGTTGATAGTGTACTATCAAGGTTGGCCGCAAAGGTCACATTGATGGGCTGAAAGCTTGATTGGTTGCAAAAATGTATACTCAAATATTTTGTCTAGACTATGACTACATATTCTCTCCAATGGTAAAGATGACCTCAGTTTGATTTTCTCTCCATGACAACCATATGAGAGTGGCTTCTCTATCAACTGGATTTTAATACTGCCTTTTTACATGGGGATTAACAGAAGAGGTCTATATGGAACAACCACCATGTTTTGTTACTCGGGGAGTCTAGTATGGATTGTGACAAAAGTTGAGAGACAAGAATTGAGAAAGAATAATTGGGAGAAATGATTTCTATGGAAGACGTTCTTCAATGTTCAATTACACACAAGAAATTAAGGTATACATGTCCCCTGGCATAAAAAAGGAAAGAGTAATCAAAATCCCATAATCATTGGGATATCTAATCAGCCTAATTCTAGGCATATACAAAATATTGAAATATCTAATCAGCCTAATTCTAGGGATACATAATATTCTTAAATATTCCTAATCATATAACTAATTGTATGTGTTTGTCACACTCCTCCTCAAGCTGGTGACTAGGTATCATCCATTCCCAGCTTGAATATAATATTCTCAAACACTAAATTACTCAATCCTTTAGCAAGTACAGCCGCAAGTTGGCTTTGTGTAGACATAAAGTCTACAAATCAAGTCTCTCTCCAATTTCGCTTTGATGAAGTGTCTGTCAATTCCAATGTGCTTTGTTCAATCTCAAACACTAAGTTACTCAATACCTTGGTAAGTACATCCGCAAGTTGGCTTTGCATAGACATATAAGTTGTACAAATCAAACCAATCTCAAGTTTCTCTTTGATGAAGTGTCTGTCAATTTAGATGTGCTTTGTTCGATCATGTTGCACCATGTCATGAGCTATACAAGCCATTGACTTCTTATCACAATAAAGTCTCATTGGGCCATCCCACTTAATCTTCAAGCCTTCTAAGATACTTTACAACCACAACAGATCACACACACACCCTGAGCCATTGCTAGGAATTCTACTTCTACTGCACTACTATATTTGGTTTTTTACTCCTCGTCACAAGATTCCCACCAAGAAAGGTGCAATAGCCAGAAGTTGATCTCCAATCAACAATTGATCAGCATAATCATCATATGTGTATGCTTCAAGTACTAGATCTCCATTTGTTTAAACAGAATACCTTTTCCAACTATCCTTTTGAGATATTGTAATGCTCGTGTTGTTTGTAAATGAACTTCTTTTGAATTATGCATGAACTGACTAATCACACACTCCATATGCCATATCTAGTCATATGTGAGATAGATAACTGAGTTTACCTATAAGGCATTGATACATTCCACTATCTACTGCAACATCCTCCTCTGCCTTTTCAAGTTTAAGATTGAGTTTGTCGGTTTGCATGCTGTCTTGACAATTTCTTTAAAGAGATCAGTACTATACTTCTATTGAGAGATGAATATACCTTGCCTAAAATGAGTTACTTCAATCCCAAGGAAATATCTTAGCCTTCCTAATGCCTTAATCTCAAACTCCTTAGTCGAACACTGACTTAGATATTATTTCTCTTTATTGTCATTCCTAATAATTATTCTTTCTTCAACATACACTAAGAGTATTGTAACTCCCTCTAAAATTGAGTGCTTGATGAACAAAATATGATCCCCTCGACTTTGCCTATACCCTATGGCCATCATGACTCTGGCACAAAATTAGACACAGGGTTGGACTCAATCATAGAATTAGAATTAGAATTAGACTTAGGCACAAGTTTAGAAGATAGTAGGTCAAGTAAGAAGAAATCCTAGAGATCTTCCATATCCTTATCTTCCATTGTTGAAGTCTCCCTCTAAAGATAAGGAATTGAGAAAAAAGCATCATGTTCACAAAACGTAACATTTGCCAAAACACAGAACCTTTTTTATGGAGGATGGTAACACATACCCTTTCTGAGTTGATGAGTAACCAACAAAGATACATTTTTGTGCTCTTAGGCATCATAACTTCCCTCGATTTTAACTATGACCATGAACAAAAGACATACATCCAAACAACTTAGGGAAAAGATTATTTGTAACCGTAGACTTGGATAAAATGTTGCTTGAATTTCTATTGGACTCTTAAACCCCAAGTCCCTTGAAGGCTAACAGTTTATAATATGGGTTATTGTAAGAACAACTTCCTCCCAAAAGGACTTAGGTATATTTTTTCTAAAAAAAGAAAGCCTTATGTTAAAATTCAAGAAGGTGACCATTTTTCCTTTCTACAACTCCATTATGTTGTGGATTATTAACAAAAGATGACTCATGTATGATCCCTTCTTTTTGAAAGTATAGAATTAGGACTTGATTGAAATCTGTCACTAGCATTGTCCAACCTAAAACTTTCAAGATTGACCCCAAACTGATTTTTAATCATGGAACAAAAATTTGGGAGGATAGTACTGACATCGATTTCTATTTGAGTAAGAATATCCAAGTAACACGAGTACAATCATCAATAAAAGAAGCAAACTATTTTGCCCTAATAACATTAGGAACAGAAGAAATACCCCAAATATCACTATGAATAAGATGAAATGGAATAGAACTTCTGGTATTACTAATCAGAAAAGATGCTTGTTTGTATTTGCAAGTTCACACACATCACAATGAAAATCTTCAACATTTAAACCCTTGAACAAAAAAGGAAGCAAAATTTTTACAATTCTAAAGTATGGATGTCCAAGTTGGCGATGGCAGAGCCAAACTTTTTCTTTATTAGCTGAAAGAGACCCTAAAAGAAAGGAGTGAGAGAAACTGCACTTAATCTTGTTTGATAGGCTTGATGCATCAAGAAAGTAGAAGCCACCCTATTCTCTAGCATGTCCAATCCTCTTCTCCAGATCCTTGCCTTGAAGTTCACAATAAATATGATGAAAAACCATATGACAATTTAAATCCTGGGTAAGTTGTTGGATAGAGAATAGGTTAGCGAATGACTCAGGGATATGAAGAACATTTTTTTAAAGGTAAAGTTGGGCTGATTTTGGTGTCCCCTACACCTACTACAGTGGTTAAAGAGACGCCAGCAATGGCTATTTTCTTACTACTTAGACATGGTGTGTATGTGAGAAAAAGTTTTGGTAAGTGGATCAAATGGTCAGCAGCTCCTGAATCCATGATCCAAGAGTTGGCAAAGGTTATTTTATTTTATTTTATTTTAGGCATAGAGAATGGAAAATTACCAAAGTATGACAAGGAACAAGTACTTAAGGGTTTTTCTAGGTTGCCAATAAAGCACCTTACACTCTCGACTTCTTGTTTGAGACGACCTGACGACTTAGATTGGAGTATATCGATTGTGCCATGGGGGTTGTCTCTACAATCTCCAATAGCTTTTCTGATTAAAGAAACAATCTTTGGACAATTAAGGCCAGTCGCCAAACCACCATCAATGAAGCTTGTGGTTCAACTCTTATTAAAGAAACTATCCTTGGGCAATTAAGGTTGATAAATAGAGGTTGATTGAAAACATAAGGTTGCTAGTGATAACGACTAGGGATTTAAATTGATTTGCTCCCAAGAATTCAATCTGATACCATGCCAAGAATTGAGAGACAAGAATTGGGAGAAATACAATGAGAATTGAAAAAGAAGAATTGGAAGAAATGAGGGATACCTAATTAGCCTAATTCTAATCCTAGGGATATAGAATATTCTTACAAAATTCCTAGTCATACAGCTAATTATACATGTTTCTCATAAGTTTGTCATCTTCAATGCCCTTTATGGGCTCAAGCAATCTCCATGACCTTTGTTTACGCAATTTAACACAGCTGCCCACCAATTGGGCATGAATTGTAGTGAGGCAGATTATTCAATCTTCTATGGTCATAAGATATTGTTACCATAGGTGATGTCATCAATCAAAGGGTCTTGTTGGAAATATTGCAGAAATCAAGGGAATTGATTCCGGAAATCAAGGAAGTTGATTTCGGGTGTATTAGTTAATTACACATAGTTGTCAATCAGGTAAATTGGGAATTAGCATTAGCTGTCAATTATAGTTATCACTCATGTAAATTAGGATTTAGCAATTATTCTCCTGTAATGTAGTTATTCTTTCCTAGTTTAGACCCCTTCTAACATGTATAAAACTCTCAGCAATGTAACTTATGAATTATCCCTACATTTTAACTCTTTCAATTTGGTATCAGAGCCCTAGGCTTTCTGGGATTCTTCTTCCTCTCTGTTGAGCAGTCTTCATTGCTGCATTGTCTACTCTTTCAAGTAGCCTTCATTGCTGCATTGTTCAGCCTCCATTGTTGGTCTATATCACCAACCACCTTGTGATTTCAACCAGCCTTCATTGCTGGTTGTTTAGTGATGAGCCTTAATTGCCCAAGATCGTTTCTCGAAGCAAAGTTGAACCAGCCTTCATTGCTGGTGATTTAATGACTGGCTTTAAATGCCCAAAGATTACATCTTTAATTAGAGAAGATGTTGAAGATTGTAAAGACAACCACTACAGCCCAATCAGCAGAGATGCTGCAAACCATGGATAATAAGTCTGATTCGACGTCTTCTGGTACCCCTAGTGTGTCCATGGCACAAGCTAGTAAAAAAATAAGTGCTTAATCTTGCTACCCAAATTCTACTGCTCCATGGATAATAAATTCAGGAGCATCTAATCCGGATAACTTCACAAATACCATGAGCTATAGCCTTAAATTCTGCCTCTGCATTGCTCCGGGCGACCATGTTTTGTTTCTTGGCATCTGATCATATGACTAATTCCTCAAAATTATTTGAATCCTATTTCCCTTGTCTTGGTGATGAAAACGTTAGAATCGCAAATGGAACTTTTTATCAAATTGCAGGCAAAGGTTCAATTAAAATTTCAGAAAGAATAGGTCCTAAATCTATTCTTCATGTTCCCAAACTCGCCTATAATCTCCTATTTGTAGGTCAACTTTCCAAGGATTCTAACTGTTGTGTAACGTTCTTTGAATCACATTGTGTTTTTCAAGATCGGAATTCGGGGAAGACAATTGGTAGCGCTAGAATGAAAGATGGACTTTACTATTTTGAGGATAATCTATCTAGAAATCAAACAGTTCACGTCTTTAGTGGTGTAAGTTCCATTCCTGTTTATGAACAAATAATAGTTTGATATTACAAATTAGGCCATCCAAGCTTTGCTTATCTGAAAGTTTTGTTTCCATCATTATTTAAGAATATTAATCTTAAATCTTTGCAATGTGAAAGCTGTTTTTTGGCAAAAAGTCATCGAAGCTCGCTCTTATATCCCTAAATCTTACCAACCTTCAAGACTGTTTTATCTATTCCATAGTGATGTTTGGGAACCTTCCAAGGTTAACACTGTAATAGGTATGAAATGGTTTGTAACCTTTATAGATGATCACGACAGATTTGTTGGATTTATTTGTTGCGTGAAAAATCTGAAGTAGAAAAGATCTTTAAAACCATTTACAATATGATTAAAAACCAATTCCAAACAAAAAATTAGCATCTTAAGAACTAATAAAGGGACTGAATATTTCAATAAGATTTTAAATGATTTTCTCCAAGAAAAAGGGATTGTTCATTAGCCCACTTATTGTGATACCCCTGAACAAAATGGCATAGCTGAGTGGAAAAATAAACATCTTCTTGAAATTGCTCGAGCTATAATGTTTTCAATGAATGTGCCGAGATATTTATGGGGTGATGCTCTTTTAACTACATCTTACTTGGTTAACCGGATGCCAACAAGGGTTTTGAAATATAATAACCCCTTGAAATGTTTAAAATCCGAGTTTCCAGAATCAAGGTTGAATTCTGATTTACCTCTAAAAATTTTTTGTTGCACTACCTATGTTCACCTTCTCCAATGATCTCGCTCTAAATTAGGTCCAAGGGCTGCAAATGTGTTTTTGTAGAGCATGCCCCTAATTAAAAAGGTTATAAGTGGTGTTACATTTTTAGAAAACATTCCATTTTTTTATACACATTTCCTTCAGGAGGGAGAAGTCTAGCGAGGAAGGAAATTTTTGGAAAAAAAGTCCCTTACCCAGTGTAATTAGTCTTGAGCCTCTCGAGCTTCTCATTACTCAAAATCCTGATTTTTTTTTTTTCATCAAAACAGGACAAGCTGAATCTCCTACTAAAAATAGTTCAATTCAAGGAAAGGAAAAAACTGTTCAAGAAAGTAATATTGGACCTCAATCTGTTATTGTTGAACCTGATTTTGCTCAAACAAGAAAGGAAACATTACAAGAGGAAAACTCTAAACCTGATGTTCTTGTTTACTCTAGGAAGACGACCCATAGAAACATGAGTCCATCTCTTGTTCCAGCAAATAACCAGTCGCATTCTCTGAATGACAGTCAGGAAGATAACGCAGGTAATTTTACTCACCATACTCTACCTAAATCCATTCTTTCTGAACCCAACAAAATCTTAGCTCCAAATCCTGTTTCTCAAACTGAAAACCTTGATGTTCCTATTGCTCTTAGAAAAGGAAGAAGGAAATGTGCTAGATACCCCATTGCAAATTATGCGTCCTTTGATAAACTCTCCAAATCCCATAAAGCCTTTACATCTAATATTTCCAGAATTGTTGTGCTGAGAAACATGCATTAGAAGACTTGAATTGGAAGTTAGCAGTACTTGAGGAGATGAGAACCCTAAAGAAAAATGGGACTTGGGAGGTTGTGGATTTGCCAAGGGGTAAAAAGACTATGGGTTATAAATGGGTTTTTACGGTAAAGTGTAGAGTTGATGGGAGTGTAGAGAGATATAAGGCAAGATTGGTGGCAAAGGGCTTTACACAAACACAAGGAATTGACTACCAAGAGGCATTTGCTCCTGTGGCAAAGATAATTCTATTCGGGTATTATAATTTGTTGCAGTAAATTCTAAATGGCCCTTACATCAGCTAGATGTGAGAAATGCGTTCCTCAACAGGGAGTTAGAGGAAGAAGTTTTCATGAGTTTCCCACTAAGGTTTGAAGGAAAGCATGGGGCTGAGAAGGTGTGTATATTGAAGAAATCTTTGCATGGTCTCAAACAATCCCCTAAGGCACGGTTTGAACGATTTAGCAGAGCAATGAAACATTTTGGTTTCTATCAAAGTCAAGCATACCATACCATGTTCTACAAACATTCAAGAGAGGGTAAAATTCCCATTTTGATTGTTTATGTTGATGATATTGTCCTAACAGGGGATGACAACAAGGAGTTTGCAAGGTCTAAGGAAGGAATTTTTGTCAACCAAAGGAAGTATGTATTGGATCTCCTTGAAGAAACAGGTATACTTGGTTGCAGGACAGCTGAAACACCAATTGAACCCAACACAAAGCTCGAGGTGCAAAAGATGTCAGGGGGAGAGAGCGCATTACCAAAGGTTAGTGGACAGATTAATCCACTTGTCGAATACCCAACCAGACATTGCTTATGCGGTCAGCCTGGTGAGCCAATTCATGCACTCACCTGGACCTTAACATTTTGAAACTGTCTACCAAATTTTGAGGCACCTAAGGGGAACACCAGGTAAAGGGTTACCTTTCAAGAAGCAAGGACATATGCAGATTGAAGCCTATACTGATGGGGACTGGGCTGGCAGTGTAAACAGATTGCAGGTCAACATTTGGCTACTGCACTTTTGTGGGAGGTAATTTAGTTACATGGAGAAGCAAGAAACAAAACATGGTCGCCCGGAGCAATGCAGAGGCAGAATTTAAGGCTATAGCTCATGGTATTTGTGAAGTTATCCGGATCAGAAGATTATTAAAAGAACTTAAAGTTCGGATTGCTTTGCCTACAAAACTATACTGTGACAACAAGTCAGCAATTGCCATAGCTCAAAATCTGGTTCTTCATGATCATACAAAGCATGTGGAGGTAGATAAGCACTTCATCAAAGAAAAAGTTGACAGTGGACAAGTATGCCCAGTTTACACCCGACTATAGAACAAGTTGCTGATATGTTCACTAAAGGGCTACACAAGAAACAGTTTGATTGTTTAATGAGCAAGCTGGCCATGGAAGATATTTTCGAACCAGCTCGAGAAGGAGTGTTGAAAATATTGCAGAAATCAAGGAAATTGATTCCGAAAATCAAAGGAGTTGATTCCGAGAATCAATTATGTCATAGTTGTCAATTATGTAAATTAGAAATTAGTATTAGTTATCAATTATAGTTATCAATCATGTAAATTAGGATTCAGCAACTATTCTCCTATAATGTAACGATTCTTTCCTAGTTTAGACCCCTTGTAACATGTATAAAACTCTCAACAATGTAATGAATGAATTATCCCTACATTTTAACTCTTTCAATTGGTATATACCATGTAAAGAAACACTTGAACTAGCACTTCCAAACCAAGGACTTTAGTAGATTAAAGTATTTCCTTATGATCGAAGTAGCTCAATCCAAACATAGTATATGCATCTTGCAGAGGAAGCAAGCATTGGACATTTAAAGAGACATGAATGCTCAACTCTCAGCCAGTAGACACTGCGCTAGATCCAAACATCAACCTTCTACTTGGTTAGGGGAGCCATTACAACATCCTAGTAGATATTGATTCTTGGTGGGAATACTGAATTACATTACAGTTACTCATCCGGACATTTCATTTGCAGCCATTGGAATGTTGTGGTCCGTATTCTAAGATAGATACATTGAAAGATCTCTAAGAAAAGGGCAACTTTTGTGAAAACAAAAAGCATACTCAAGTTGTTGGATACACAGATGATAATTAGGCTAGCAGTTGCTCAACTTTTGGACATTTATTTTATTGGGCAATAATATAATTTCTTGGAAAAGAAAGCAACGAAGTTTAGTAGCACATTCTTGTGTGGAAACATAATATAGGTCTACAATCCTTAGAACTTGTAAGCTGATTTGGTTGAAACAACTGCTTACTGAGTTAAAAGTTTGTGACGTACCTCCTGTGCAATTAATGTGACAATCAAGCTGCCTTATACATTGCATCTAATCCAATCATTCATCAAAGAACCAAGCATATTGATTGCCACTTAGTATTGAAAAAGTTAGTATTACATCATTTGTTGGTACAAATGATCAGCTTGCAGATTTACTGCCTGTTTAATAACAGAATTTAGTACTTAAAATTAATTAACCAAGTGCTTACTTAACTAAGTGTATTTGATAATATATATGGTTTAAAGCTTAATGGCTTCAATACATTTGATAATGTATTCTTTTTATCACTTAATTAGTCACGAGATGTTGAAATCTTGTCATAAATTTTAAAAGAAATAAAAATTACTCTGAAATCTATTATTATTATTATTATTATTATTATTATTATTATTATTATTATTATTATTATTATTATTAATCAATTTAATCTATTTAAAATTAGCAAAATTCATCCGCCAACTATTTTGTTTGTTTTAGAAAAGTACTAAATCTTTTTTCAACTTTTTTTTGGGGGGGGGCGGAGGAGTACAAATGATCAGCTTGCAGACTTATTGCCTGTTTAATAACTTAAAATTAATAAATCAAGTGATTATTTAATTAAGTGTATTTGATAATATATACAGTTTAAGTGCTTAATTACTTCAATGCGTTTCATATCATATTCTTACTATCACTTAATTAGTTAAGAGAGATTGAAATCCTGCCATAAATTTTAAAATAAATGAAAGTGACTTCAATCTGAAATTTAAATACGTTAGATCATCATCATCAATTGAATCTAATTATAATTAGCAAAATTTGTCCTGCAACTATTTTGTTTATCTTAGAAAAGTTATAAATCTTTTTTTCAACTTTTTTTGTACCCAAACTTTTTTCTTTTTTTCTAGACTTTTGGTCCCAACCACCACCTCTGCAGCAGAGTTCGGCAGTTTAAGCCACGTGCCAACCACATGCAATTTTTTTACAGCAAATCTGCCTCCCTTTCAACTTCCGAGAGAAATTGAGAGGGGTGGGGGTTGTTTGTGGTGGGAATGAAAATAAAATGACAAATTTGCCCCTAAAAGTATTGCATATAGTCGCCATATAACTAAAAAACAGCCAAAATCCACTGTAGAGCTGGTGGTTGGGACCAAAAGTTTAAAAAACAATATATATATATAGTTTAGATACTAAAAAAGTTGGAAAAAAAACAGTTTCGGACTTTTCTAAAATAAACTAAATAGTTTGAGAATGAATTTTGCCAACAACTCTATAATAAAATAGCATGCAAAAATAAATTATAATTAATTTAGCATCCAATTTAGATTAATATTTCAAAATTCAATGCCTAAATATTCAAACTTCAGTATTATGGTCAAGCGGGTCCTAAATCTCTTAAGAGGACCGCAAGGGAATACATATCTAACAAGCTTGGAGCATATAATCTGCATACTTGACCTTGACAAGGAGTGTTGATTGTATGATTGATTGATTGTATAATTGATTGTATCATAGATTGATTATAGTGCTTAATTAGTGTGATTTAGTATGTAGCATTGGGATCTAGTAATTAGTGAGGTTCCCATAATTAATGGGATTCATTGTAAATAAGGAATGTTGTATGCTATATATACATGACCAGAGAGACATTACTCTCAAGCATTCTCAAACCTTCTCTCTAGCTTCTTCTCTACATTACCAAATAGTGAATAAGTTATGAAAGATAATGAGGGAGAAACTCTGGTCAATACTCAGCAGATTTACAGAAATGATTTTGAGAAAAACATACAACTAGTTTGCTAATGTTTCAGCAGCTTATACACTTTCCACTTAAAAATAAATAACCAAAAATCACATAAGTTATCTACATATTTTCAAGACACATTATCGGTAAAAGCTAGATCCAGATATAAAATATTTGACCAAGTAAAAAAGCACAACTTCTTTTAAAATCTCTAAACCGCCCACATTCCACACCTCCCCCCCCCCCCCCAAAAAAAAACCAATAAGTAAAAACACACCCACACCCACATATAACTCTCTCCCCACAAAATTCTTTGCATTCTAAAAAAGTCTTAAGGTTTGTACACCAGAAAAGGTTATAATCATCTATGACAGCTTAATTGTCTTTTCATTCTTGCAGCATCTAAAATGTTAAAAATATAACAAAAATCTGTTAGGCTCAGGCGCTTGGCAAGCCAAGCCTACACTTCAGATTAGCCTTTAGAAATAAGTCAAAGAATTCAAACAAGATAACTCTAACAAATAAGCTCTGTATTTCAATAAACTTCCAGATGTCAAACATTTAGCTGGATGAGCAACTTTGGTATAGTCTGAATCCTCTAAAATTTGACAAAAAGAGTACTGCAGAATTATCCACTTCTACGAAAGAGATATTAGAGAGTTCAACTTGGCATCGTAATATCTTTTAAGATCTCCAAGAGTAATTGAGCAAAAGTGCATACCTGAGTAATAGCTCCAAAGCTCCCAAGAGTAATATTAGGAATGAAGAATGGAATGCTTAGTTGCACTTTCCTAGGAAAAGCAGCCAGAAAATGTCCAACTTCCTGCAGGAATCAAGTCCTTTAAGTAGAAATTAGTTCATCAGTAAACAAACACAAAAATGGCCAAAAAGGATAATTAATATCCTATCATAGAGTAAAAATGAGGAAGACGTATTTAAAAAATAAAAAAAAAAATCTTTGTATGTAGGAATCCTTTAACCACCTGAGCATGCCTAGCAATGCAGCATTACACAATCTCCAGGATATGTTTCTGCACTTCATCCCATTTCTACTCCAGTCAGAAACCAGTCCTATCTTCGACCCTCAAACGACATCCAAAAAAAATCTTAACTGACCACTTTACCAAATTTAAAACCATTAGAAACAAAACTTTTAAATCCCTAGACAAAGACACTTTCTTAAACAAACTGTATAGTCCATAATGTTGTACTAGCACGCATTTCTCAACCATTCAGTTGAAGATATCCCAATTAGAAAATACCATCTTTCTATTGAGAAAAGTATCCATCCTCACTGCTCATGTCTTCTCATATTCAAATATCTTGTCATTAACTGTAAGATTTAGAAAATACCTTAGGTTCATTTAAGTTTACAAGGTCAAACTTCAACGAATAACAGGTGTTCTCTATCAACTTCAATAAGATTAGAGAAAAAGAGTAGCTGATCAAAAATTTCAAAGCCAAGATTGATGCTTCAGAAAGGGAACTTTTATCTATTGACATTCACAATAGATGAGAATATGTGGAGGTAAAACGTGTTCTCCTCTTTCAAGATGAGTTATAGAAAGACAAAGTAATAACAATGTTGCCTATACTAGAATCATTTCCTAGAAAGTGAAATGAAAGGATTCTTACATGAAATAGCTGAACTCCCAATACACCATAAGCTAAGGGCAAAGCTGAATCCACAAATGGCAATAGCAACTGCATATCTGGTGGTTCAATGGCATTAGGATCTGTAAAATACTTCACTATCTCTGGAGGAAGGTGATTTATCTGCTTAGATAAGAAATCTCAGTTAGCTTGACTATTGCAAGTAGAGAACAATCTTGCAGGCTAGCAATAGATGGTAACAGAAATATATAGAGAAATCTCAGTAAACAAAATGACAACAACCAGAAAGTACAGACATGCACAAAATATCTGAAGCATCTAATATACCTGAGATGCAATCCCTAGTTCCACAGAGGAGCCAATAGTAAGGAGAAACAGCAGAAGGGCAATCACATACTGCCAGAGAGTTGTTGGTCCTGGTTCTGAGACCTCTTTTCTTAGCATGCCAAAGCTAACTCGGGGACCACCACGTGGATCTGGTCCTTCGGAGTTAGGTTCCTCCACCATGAAGAGGTTGTACTTATCACCCATAACTTCAGCTAGCTGAGATTGAAGTTTTTCAAAAACATCTTCCCTTTTTCCTCTAAGATTTCCAAGAAATAGAATGCCCTCTCCAAAATCTCCAAATGGCTCTTCCCTTGTCACCCAGAAGGTAGAATAACCAAATAACTTTTCCTTAATGATCTTTATATCTGTAGGATCAACTTTCTCAGGTCCAAGGAGTTCCATTAGTTTAAATGAATCGACTTGAAAATTATTATATACAGGTCCAACAGGATTAATTGTCGATTGCTGCAGACAAGAAGAAAAACAAACACATTTAATTCAATTTCTTCTTACCACCGCCCAATAATTTGATAATTTCTCCCCAAGTTTCTTACGGTAAAACAATCTATATGTGGGATGTCTTAGAGATAACAGAATGTCAACATCACTTCTCTAAGACAATTGGCAATTATAAAGCGCAAAATGATATGTCTCCCATTCATGATTCACTATACAGGAAACCAAGCACACATCTATATTCAACTGAGTGACAGCCCACAATTTCCGTACAAAAATCATCACTTTTTCACTTGAAAATTTTATATGTTGATTCACCAGTTTTGGAAAGCCACTAATTCCTTTCCTGCACAGTGGATTCATTCAAAACTTTGCTTTGTCTAATTAATTATTCCAAAAACTTTCAGATATGCTACTATACAAAATCGCCCCACCATAACTTAAAAAATTGAAAAAGAAAATGGTACTTCTAGAAATGAAAAAGAACAGGAATACTAATAGTAAGCATTACCCTGGAAGAAAAAGAGGCAGGAGAATTCTCCGAATCGAAACCATTGGCACCAGTGCTTCTCTCTTCCGCCTCCTCTTTAGAGGACGCCACTGTTGCCAAATTTGAATTTTCGTTATCTTCTCCGTCGCTTCCACCATTATTGTCATTATTGCTAGACGATGTTCTCATCAACAACTTTCCAAATTTCCTACTTGAAGTTCGTTTTGGTTTTCTGAATATTCCTCCATACAAAACACAGCTATTAACATTGTAAGTAGTGCAATTTACACTACTGTAACTATAATCCTTAATTTGTATCCTGTCCCTGACATTATACACCATTGGCGGACTCAGAAGGAACCTGAAACTAATTCTGCTAAAGCTACAGCTTGTCAGCGTTCCCATAACTTATCTATGGAGTCGACGACGAGTGGTGATGGGCGGAGAAGGAGGAGGAGGCCGGAGGGGAACGCAGTGAGCTACAGTTTTAAGTGGCAATGGCAGTTTGGGAGTTGGAGGATCTGCACGTTGGCTTCAGCTATCTGCTTGTGCTTGGGCAGATATTTATATGGAATATCTTGTCCTCATTTTCCTTTAAATTTTGCCCTTTCGTTGTTTTTCCTCTGCCCTAATTTCAGTCAATCACCTTTCTTCTCCCATATGATTTTTCTTCTTTTTTTTTCATTTTTTATTCCCCCAATGATCACAAGAGGAGCAGACGGCGGTTTAGGCAGGAGTGTAGATGCGCTCCCAAAATGTTCCTTCTCCTAGGGCTAGTTTGGGAGTTTGCGTGAGAAAAAAAAAAAGAATAGAATTTTTTAAGATTGCTTAGAACGGTTTAAAATTTTAAAAATCTCTAATACCATTTTAAATTTTAAATTTTTTTATATTTTTAATATAGTTCCAAACCAAAATTTTTAATCTCAGGATAAGACAAAACAAATATTCGCATCTTCGATTTTAATAGAACAAAGACGATTCTAGTTCAATTTTCAAATTTTTTAAATATTTTTTCACAAAAAAATGTTGTTATCGACAAATTTAAAAAATACATATTAATAATTTTCAAATTTTAATCTAAAATAAAATTTTAAAATAAAACTGAAACAACCTCTATAATATTTTATATAATAATCTATATAATCTCGTTATATAATTTATATATACCATATAATATTATATTATATAATCTATATATACATACTATATATATAATATAATATACATATAATATACTATATAATATATTATATACTAATTTATATAATCTACTTATATAATTTATATATATATATATTTATTTATATATATATATAGATGTATTAAATAATAATCTATACAATCTACTTATATAATTTATATATAAATATATTAAATAATAATTTATATAATCTACTTATATAATTTATATATACATACTATATATATAGTATAATATATATATATATATAGTATATAATCTATTATATATTATAATATAATAAGAATCACCCTTATCATTCTTTATATATATATATATATATATATATATATATATATATATGTATGTATGTATGTATGTATGTATGTATGTATGTATGTATGTATGTATGTGTTTACATGACTATATATATTCAGTTCTAATTTTTAATTCTTCGATTCACTATGATTCGGGACAGTTTTCATATAGTTCAGAACAGTTCTTGATACAAATTTTACATAAAAAATTTTAGGGCAGTTTGGTTCGAAAAAAGTCAAAAGTTAACGATTTTTTCGATTCTAGTACTTTTCGTTCTGATTATTTGGATCAGTTCGGTTATTCTCCAATTCAGTGAGCAATCCTAGAATTTTTGAATTATGAGAAAAAGGAAGAGAAAAGAAATAAAATGATTTATATTTTATATTGTTTGAAGTTTATGAGATAATTTTTTTTGTTTGGAAGTTTGAAGAGAAAAGAAAAGATAAAACTCAATTTACTAAAATAATCCTATTTATAATTCTTCTTTTATATATTCTTTTAGTACAAAATATATAGAATTGTCATTTTAAATGTTTTTTTTTTTAACTATAGTAAGATCTTTTCGTTTCTCTCAACTTTTGGAGAGAAAGGAGTAAGGGGTTTGGAATGATCCTCCATCCCCCACTTCTCTCCCTTTCTTTCCCTTAAAAAACTCCCAAACAAGAGAAGAAAATATTTCTTCTCTCCATTTTTCAACCCCCAAACCAACTCTAATAGGTTGATTCACATTATATTAGAATTTTTTTCTCCCTTCAATTATGTATTGTCTTTTTTAAAAAAATATATTTAACTTGATATTGATTTTTTTTTTTTTCAATTGTGATTGTGGATCATCTAATAATCTTGAAAATTTTGCTAAGTTTTTTGGCTGCTCATAACATAATTAGATTTGTCTTATACAGGCCAAAGTTCTGGCTCTGTTTTTAAAGAAACGCCTTTGGAGGGTAAATTGAGAGGAATGCAATTTTATTTTCTGGCCCCTCATCAAAATCGGCAACAATAAGTTACCTAAGGTCATTTTCTAGACGGAATTTCCGTTAAATGGGGTTCTTTTTGGTGGAATTTACGACAATGGGGCGGCGCGGTGGAGAATTCCATTTGTAGCGAGGTCGCATTACCATAATGCGACCTTATAAAATAAGGTCGCATTATGGAAATGTGACCACAAATGAACCTGCCCCATGCGACCAGTGATTTAAAACTGAATAAGGTCGCATTTTGATTTAAAACTGAATAAGGTCGCATTATCTAAATGCGACCTAAGTGAGATCGCATTAACATACTGCGACCTGTAGGTCGCATTACTTCTCCCTTTTCCACGCCGCGATTTTCATTTCTGCGTCCACCTCCTCGGTTGTTTCTCTGCGTTCTTCCGCGATCTGCTATCTCCACTTGCGCCGACGACCGGTGACCTTATTCCAGTAGTGGGTTTCCTCTTCAGCAACGGACATTTCATTTTGGACCATTTTGGTATAATTATTTGTTCTTTCTCCATTTGATTTATGATGTTCTTTCTCCATTTGATTTCTGATGATCTTTCTCCATTTGATTGCCTCTTCAGCTCACGTTACAAATATTGAGTATTGTAATAGTTATATGTTTTTTTCCCTCTATGATTTAGTGTCTATGATTTAGTGTCACAACTCTAAGATGGAAGTGATTAGTGAATGGTATAATTATTTGTTCTTTTTAGCCTAAACTTGTGATATTTTGATTGAGTGAATATTATTAGGGCATTTACTAAGCAATTATGCTGGCACTTTATTGATTGATTCTTATTGAATATTATTTTGATACTAGAGATGCCAATTTTTGAATATTTTGATTCATTTTTTTTTTTTGCTAGAGATGCCAATATTATTTTGATTGAATATTACTTTGATTGAACATTTTGATTCTTCTAGGGCGATAAACTTGATTCTTATTGAATATATCATTTGGAAAACAATCATGCTAGAGATGCCAATATTATTTGTTGAAGTTGTACTCCTTTTTGGAGTTACCTTTTGTGTAGTTGTTATCCAAGATTTTAAAGAGAGTTTGGATTAAATTTGTAGTACATACGATACTTTTTAGATGTTGGAAAGTTTGAGAAAAAGTTGAATTCATCTTCTTGAAAAACAAGCTAGTTGAATTGCTAATATCTTGAGTGTTGCAAAATAGAATTCTCTAGTATATATCTAATGCTATAGTTTGCTAGTGATTTTGATAGAAATCAAATGCATACTCGTTTAACTCTATTCCTTGAAGTTTTGGGATCATTTGAGTAGTGTGGAAATGTTCGAATGTATGCCCATTGGGTAGCTTGTATATATGGTCAATGTATTACATTAATTATTTCAATTTACTCTAAATAGGTAGGATGGATCACATGCACGTGGATATCCACCCCGGCCCTCTTGTAGGTGGTTTATTATCTCTCCAGCCCAGTCACCGTTCTTCATTGGTATGGTCTGGCGATCAGCGTGCCTGTGAGACTCCATTGGTATTTAGACGATACGATTCTGCATTTTGGGAGCACACTCCACTTTCAGGCAGAGTTATAGAGTTAGTGGATAGTGCTGGATTTGGGGGAGTTAGACGAGTTGGACATATACAGGTAGATCATGCCCTTATTACTGCATTAGTAGAGCGATGGCAGCAGGAGACTCATACATTTCATTTACCAGTAGGAGAGGCTACTGTTACATTGGAGGATGTAGCACTTTTATGGGGCCTTAGAGTAGATGGGGATCCAGTCGTAGGAGCACCTTTTCACTATTCAAAATCCGATTAGATTGATCTTTGTGATAGATTACTAGGTATTAGACCATGAGTAGAGCACATTCGGGGGAATATGATTAGGAAGGCTCTTATTGAGGAGCACTTGCAGATTCCTCTGACAGATGACGCTACTGATGACGTTATACAACAGCGTGCTCGTTGTCTTATATTCTTGCTGATCGGGGGGTTATTATTTTCTGATAAGTCTGGGAATTTATTGCACTTGAGATATCTGTCTATTATAGAGGATTTTGATGCCTGTGGCACCTTGAGTTGGGGTAGTGCAATCTTAGCATACCTTTATAGATGTTTGTGCCAGGCTGCTATTGGGTCCGTCCAGGAGATTTGTAGCTCAATGGTCTTACTTCAGGTAAGTTTGAATTTGGTCTATTCGTTATTTAAAAAATTTTTGATAACATATGTAATATTTCTAATACCTTTTTGTAAATGTGATGTAGTTATGGGCCTGGGAGCGTATTCGTGTTGTGCGACCGGAGCGAGGTAGACCCCGCAACGAGCTACCACCGCTTGCACCATACAGAGCTTGGTGGGACGTAAGTTTACACCTCTATCATATGTCCACGCATGTTTTGGTGTCGTATCGTTCCCAACTTGATGCCCTATTGCACGGGCACATTAAGAGAAATTTTCATGCTAAGTTTAAGGACATAAATTTGACAAATTTGATATATGTTGCGGGTTTGGAGCATAAAAGGACCAAATGTCAAGCATACTTGGATGAAATTAGGATTCGAAAAGAAGATGCATTTAAATATTTGATGGACATAGGTTTTGAGAAATGGACTTTGTCATATGATGAAGGGCATAGATATGGTTCAATGACTACTAGTTTGTCTGAATGCATGAACAGTGTACTGAAGAAAGCAAGATCTCTCCCGCTGAAAGTTTTGGTCGAAACAACATTTTATAAGTTAGTTAAGTATTTCAATGAACACAGAGATGGGACATCTAATTTGAGACATCCTTTGCCATCTGAAATGTAGAAGTTGTATTCTTATTTTGAGGACAAATCGAGAGGGCATGTTGTGACTGAATTTATTGCACAAGCCGGCATATATGGGATCAAATCGTCTGTCCAACAAGGGGGTAGAAATCCAAATGTTTACAGTGTCAATTTGATGGAGAGATCATGTAGCTGCCAAAAGTGGAGCATATATGGTATACCTTGTTCGCATGGGTTTGCAGCACGTCGTCACAGAGGTTGGAACCCTATTAAATTTGTTTTGGAGTTCTATACCAACCGGAATTACGAGTTAACATATGATGGTTAGTTTTTTCCTGTGGCAGATGAACAATATTGGAGGCCTTCTACTTTTACGCTTACACCTGTGGAAGAAATGGTGAGGAATGAAGTTCCTGGCCGTCCGCGAATATCAAGGATACCATGTGATATGGATTATCGAATGCCCCACTCTCCTCCAAGATGCAGCAACTGTCATAGGAGTGGGCATACTAGGAGAAATTGTAATAATAATACTTTTACTATTTCGAGAGATTAGGCCACTTCTTCAAATGTTCGTTTGTAATATATTTTATTATATTTTAAGAATCATTTCTAAATAGTACTTGTGATGTTGGAATTTATATTTTGAAATATTTCCTCCCTTTACATATATTTTTTTTTATATAGGAATCAAATATGTTTAGTCAATAGAGGCTTTAGTTGTGGAAGTTTTTAAGTAAGATGACAAGAAGGTTGTATTTAGTGTAGATGATAAAAAGGTCGCATTATGGTAGGTCGCATTACAATAACGCGACCTTATGGTCACATTAAGATAATGTGACCATATGTCTTTACGCCTTCCTTCATTGCTTAAGTGCTTAGGACTGAGGGCCGCTATGGTCGCATTTTGGAAATGCGACCTCATAAAATAAGGTCGCATTTTGGAAATGCGACCTCACTACAAATGGAATTCTCCACCACACCGCCCCACTGTCGTCAAATCCCCCCAAAAGAACCCCATTTAACGGAAATTCCGTCCGCTATGGTTGTATTTCCAAAATGCGACCTTATAAAAATAAGGTCGCATTTTGTTTATAAGGTCGCATTTTGGAAATGCGACATCACTACAAATGGAATTCTCCACCACGCTGCCCCACTGTCGTCAAATCCCCCCAAAAGAACCCCATTTAACGGAAATTCCGTTTTCTAGAAGTCCTCTAAGCCGAACTAGGAATTGCAATCGGGAGTGGGCAGGACTGGGATTAGAAATCCATTGTCCTATTTACCAACACCCCCTCGCTCCGAGTCTGACAGAGACAAAATAATGTCTATCCTAACCCAACGAGGAAGGTGGGGCTCAACAGGTAAAATGGGCCTAAAATTCTTCAATTAAAATCTAAAATATAAAAATAAAGCAAAAAATCTGTAAAAAAAAAAAGAGTTTCACACATGTTCCATTAAAATTTCAATACAATTATAATTTCAAAACAATTTACTCATAAGATTATAATACAACAACAAAAATTAGGTCTTAATCTCAAGAAATTTGGGGTCAGTTACATAAACCAATATAGGATTATGTGTGGTCATTTACATGAATCCTCTCCCTCCATGTCTTTCTATCCATCGTCAGACTTTCATTCAAATCTAATAAAGACATATCTTGTCTAATTATTTCCCTCCATATCGTCCTCAATTCTCCTAATAGGACTAAAATAAAGTTCAAATAACTAAATTATATGAACCACAACAAATTATGGATCATAATAAATTTCAAAATTTATCCCAAAATTAACTTGTATGCTACTTATGTATTATTTCTTACATACTACTTATACATTTTTTTTTTTTTGCTAAATAAAGATTTAGCCCTATATTTCTGAAGAAGTAGTAGAAGAGGAAATATCTTCCTCAAACATTACAGGACTACTTCAGGGATCCGAAGAGGTTCCCCCATGATCACATAAAATTGCAGGGGGAAGAAGGGATTAGGGGTAAATATCCAAAATGATTATAATGTTTAGCCCATTTAGCCACTTCATAAGCATATATATTCCCAGATCGAGGTATATAAACATATTTTCAGTGATTTCTATGTCTGAGAATAGACTTCACGGCATATGTGGATCCTCTCCCAAGCCATTCCTCGGCTGATTAAACACCTGCAATTACCTTTATTAAATTAAGTGAATCTCCTTCAAATATGACTTCAGATATGTCAACCACATCGGCAATCAAAGCGGAATTAAGGGCAGCAAGAGCTTCAGTAGCAAAAGCCTCACCATTATATTCTTTCCCAGTCCAAACCCAAAGAAGTTGTCCCGTGTGGCTTCGAAAAACACAGGCGGAGATCACAATCCCATCTTGGAAAGTAGTGTCAAAGTTGACCTTGACATAGGGGAATGGAGGAGCCTGCCAAGATCGTGGCAGATAGGAGTTCGCCTTTTCAAAAGACGGGTAAGACTAGTATCCCAATAAACATTTGCTGTCCTTTCAATATGGGTAGATAACATATCCCAAGGTTGAGAATTTCCCCTGCATGTAATTGATTTCTGTATCACCACACTTGTTCCATCAAAACTATAGCATAGTTAAGGAATTCTCGCTTAATCTCACTTGGAAAAAGGAATGAGTTATCCATATTTAGCAATTCTTTTATCCAATCTTCCAGTTTCTAGGTTGAAAATTTGTTAATTCTCAACTGCCATTTTGAATGCCACCATAGACATTTTAATTATGGGACAGCGAAGGAAGATATGTTCCAAACTTTCCAATGCAGACTGACAAAAGCAACAAGATTGATCCATTATGTTAAAAACTCGGGCAAATCTAGTCTTTGTAGGCAGTAATTGGGATATTACCCGCCATAAAAATGCTTGTGACGGTTGTGAAGATGGGAAGACCACAGAGTTTTCCGCAGAGTGCAGGGGAGAGGAGAAATAGAAGATAAAGAGGGTGTATCTGAGAAGGGGGGGGGTTAGGATTGTGCCTCAACTGATGAATAATTCTGTAAGCAGATTTAACAGAAAATCTCCCTAACTTGGAGGGAGCCCATACCAGTGAGTCGGGTTCCCCAATCTGGGGAATAGAAATTTTCATAATCTCCCGAGCAATAGATGGCGGAAACAAATTTGAAATGAGATCAAAGTCCCATACATGTTGATCAGAGAGCATGAGATCTCGAACTAAACTCACCTGATATTGATCTGCAGGAAGAACAGAGGGAAGCCGATAAGTATTAAGGCCTGGAATCCAAGGGTCTTCCCAAATATTCACCTGCAAATTATAACCAATTCGATAACATATTCTAGCTTCCAATACCTCTTTACTCTTCCAAATACCTTTCCAAATCCATGCAGATCCGCTAGGACAGCTATCCACATCCAATAATCTTCTGTCTCTAAAGTATTTGGATCGGATTAAATTTACCCATGGTCGATGAGATTCTGTGTAGAGTTGCCAAGAAAGTTTCGAGATCAATGCCAAATTATTTTCCACAGCTTTCCAAAATCCCAAGCCTCCAGCTTCTTTAGGTGAACAGATGGCCTCCCAAGCTTTGAGGTATAAGTGTTTGCCTAAACCTTCTTTAAATCCCCACCAAAAGTCTCGCATTAATGCATCCAATTTGTTACAGATGGATGATTGAAGAATAAAACATTGCATGACATGAATAGGGAATGATTGAGCAACATGTTTAATTAATACAGACCGACCAGCCTGAGATAAAGTGTTTATTTTCCAACCATTGATCTTCTATCGTAAACATTCTACCATACCTTGAAATGCCACAGACTTTGAAGATCTCTTACAGAAAGGTGCCCCTAGATAAGTACTATTATGCGCGCATTCAGACATTTGAAATATTGTTCTGGTGGAAGATCTAATTGATGATCGCACATTCCTACTGAAATGGATCGAAGACTTATCAAAATTTATAGATAAACTAGGCCATCTGCAATACATGTTCAATAGATTTTGTACCACCCGAGCCTCTAATTCAGTCATTCGGCAAAATAGTATCAAATCATCCGCATACATAAGATGGGAGATGTAAGGGCAATTTCATCCAATTTTAACACCATGGAACAATTGGTTGGCCTCAACAGCTGTAAGCATTCTAGATAGCATATTAAAGTATAGTACAAATAATGAAGAAGATAACGGATCCCCCTGCTTCACCTTTGAAATTTTTAAAAAATCCAAAAGGGGACCCATTGATCAATATTGAAAAGGAGACAGAGGATATGCACTCTAAAATTAGGTTGGTAAATTGATTAGAAAAGCCATGATATTGTAGTATCCTGATGAGGAGGGACCATTCTACCTTGTCATATGCCTTTTCCTATCAATTTTGAGAGCCATAAGACCCAAGTTGCCTCTCTTGGAGTTTAGATGATGCATTACCTCATGACAAATAATCACATTGTCACTCATACCATGAGATGGAATAAAAGCACATTGGGAAGGGGAGATAAGCATGTTCAACAAAGGTTTAAGATGATCTGCCAAAATTTTTTAGATGACCTTATATACCATACCACATTACACAAAGCAATAGGCCGGAAATGATCAACTTTGTAACCAGAATCTCTTTTCAGAATAAGTGAGATGAAAGTATGATTTAGAGACTTAATCATGTTTCCATGAGCAAAAAAATACTAAATAGCTGCAACTACCTTTGCATTCACAATATACCAGTAGGTTTTAAAAAAACTGGGGCTCATACCATCAGGTCCAAGACTTTTACCAGCCTTCATATCAAAAACAGTTTGACGGATAAGATCAGCAGAAGGAATAGCGTGTGCGCACGCACGCGCGCACACACACACACACATACACATATATTTATATATATTGTATATATAAAAGAAATGTTGTTAAAAAAAATTCAAGATGCTCCTGAAAAAATTAAATGCAAGATTAGTCTTTGTTATTCTGTAAACTTCTTAACTTTTTGGAATAAAAATAAAGGAGAAGCAAAAATAGAATTAAAACATAAAAATAAGATTATTAGATTTAAGCCAATGAGATATAATCCTGAAGATAAAAAAGAATTTAGAAAACAAATAAAAGAATTCTTATATTTAAAACTAATACAAAATAGCAAGTCTTCTCATTCTTATTTTGCATTTATTCTAAGAAACCAAGCAGAATAGATAAGTGGAAAAGCTAGAATGGTAGTTAATTATAATAAATTAAATGATGAAACTTTTTTTTTTTTTTTTGTAGATTTTTTCTACTACATAAAGATAGTCTCATTAATTAAATCCACAATAAAAAGATATTTTCTAAATTTGACTATGAAAGTAAATTTTGGCAAATTAAAATACATAATGATGGTATTCCTTTAACAGCCTTTGTACTCCACAAGGAATATAAATGGTTAGTGATGTCTTTTAGATTAAAAATGCATCACATATATTTAAAGAAAAATAGGTAAGATTTTTAAATTCTATCTTTTCTTTTCTGTTATGTTTATATTGATATATTTTAATAACCAGTGATTCTATGTCTAAATATTTAGATCATCTTAATATTTTTGCTGATATTTTTGTACAACAGGGATTGAGTAAAAATTCCTTGGTTCTCAAATAAACCCACAAGGAATTGAATTACAACCTCATATAGTTGAAAAGAAAAATTAGTTTCCTGATAAACTTATTGATAAAAAAATAATTTCAATTTTTTTTGAGAATATTAAATTATGTTTCAGATTTTATTTTCAACTTAGCAAAAAAAAAAAAAAGAAAACCTTTTAAAAAACTTTTGAAAAAAGATCAAATATTATCTTTTTTTGATAAATTAATTTGTCGAGTTAAAAATATAAAATGATTATGTCAAAATCTTTCACCTTTATTCTTACCTAACGATAATGATGATTTAATTTTAGAAATAGATGCTTCTGAAAATTGTTAGAGTGCTATATCAAAAAAGTTTTTTTATATTTCTTCTGAAAAGTTTTGTAGATATGCCTTTGGTACTTTTACAGATATAGAAAGTCGATATCATATAAATAAAAAAAAAAATATTAGCAGTAGTAAAAAGTTTGTAGTAAATTCTATTACTTTTTTTTTTTTTGCCAAAAAGAATTTTATTACAAATAGATAATGCTCAGGTAGAAGTTTTTATTCAAAATAATTTACTATCAAAACCTAAATATAAAAGATTAATTCGATGGCAAACTTATTTATCTGAATTCTCTTTTGAGATTTCTATTGTCAAATCTAATAAAAATGTTTATACATATTTCTTAACTCGAGATGAAAGATCTTCCTAGTAAGAAGTTGAAGATAACAGAGCTCATAACTCATCTAAGTAAAAAGATTGATAAATTACAACAATCATTTGATGATATTATTGAAATTGTTAACTTTGCTTCTAAAGAAGTTTCAGATATCTTTATAAGCCATGTGCAATGGCAAACTATTATAAAAGGATATGGAGTTCTTGAAACAAAATTATTTGATCTATTCAAACAGATCAAGATAATTGGTAAAAGCACATCTACTTCGGAAGATGATGCATACATTGTATCTTCACAGATACAACAAATGATTGATCAACGGATTAAGCATCTTGGTAAAAATACTGTTCGTGATATTATTTCTTTGAGATCTCGAAAGAGATTACAGATCTCTCAGAGAAATATTATTCTTGATAATATAACAGAACAATCAATACTAATTATGGAACACTTCTGGCTAATGTAGGTGTTATACTCATAGCAAAATACAGATACTATGTATGTAGATTTTTCAAGGGTCTATCCATGATTGAATTTTATTCAAGGAGCAGATCTAGCAGAAATAAGGAAATGGTACAATTTTGTTACCATAAATGCGATATATGTGACCTATCTAAAATTTATAGAGATACCTGGTCTACCCTCGTGGATAATCAATGGAGTCAAGGATTATTATTTTAACAATCCCACTATAATTCTGAAAGATATCTTAATACTAAAATTTATCTCAGTAAGCCCAGATTTTGAAGGATTAGAAAGATATGATGCTTATCATTTTATTCAGTTAACTAAAGTAGAAAGTTTTGAGGTAAAAGTTAATTTAGACAGAAAAGATATGATAAAGTATAGAGAAAAAGAGATTCACTATAGAAGAGAAATTGGATTAAGGACTGTAATTTCTACAATAGAAGTAACCCAGAAAAAAGAATTTAGAACATATGCTGAAGTGGATCATTCTCTCCAATCTTGATTGGACCAGAAAAAATCACTCCATATTTAGTTAAGAATTTTCTATAACGGAAAATCAATCTAATAGAGACCATAAGGTTTCTTGCCTAACAGCTCAGAGAAAATTTTGCCAGTTCAGAAAATATATATGTAAGATATTTGTCCAGCATGTACTACAACTTCTACATTAACATAAAAAAAAATTCCTACAAGTGAATGGAGAAAAATGCTTATAATGACAGGAACAAATGGATGAAGGATTGAAGAAGAAAACTTCTTCACAAAAAAGATTATTGTAACCTAATGTCATCATCAAGATAATTTTATATCATTTTCAAGACACTTTTGTGTCATTATCTTAACTTGTAATTATGTAGCTTTTGAAATTAAGATCTTATAATCATGGTAGCTTAGAAAATAGATCAAAAAAATTTCTACTAAACTTCCAAGATGTAGTTTTTAGGTATTTACTGGTAAACTTTGTGATTATTAGGTTTTACTTATAAATGTAGTAGAAGTAGGCAATTAGGAATCATCATGAAGAAATCTTGAGACTTTGTATGTACCTACCTTTTCAATATAATTATCTTTCTTCCAATATATTCCTTAGCCTTTTCCTTTGAATAAAAACTTTTTTCTTCCCAAAAGAAGAATTAAACATGCAAATATTGCTTCTTTACTAATAAAATATCAGCTTCAACCTTATCCCATTCTAATATTATTCCTTACGTTCTGAGGTAAGAAACGAAACAAAGTTGTGTTGGCAATCTCTGAAGGAGCTCCAAAGGAAGTTACCTAACTTATGTTAGGTTAGAGCTACAATCCCTAGTAAAAGTCTCAAAGAAAACTCGAAGGTTATATGGTCAAAAAGGAATAAACTGGTAAGGATATGTGTTGGACCCATATTTTATTAACTTTGAAATAGTAGTTTGCATCTTTAATTCTTTCTTTGGGAAGGTATAATAGTTATAAAAATGAATTTTGAAGATAATAATAATATATCAATTTATTTTCCTCTGATTTCTATAACTTTCTCTGGATATGAAATTTGGTTTGTAATAACAATAACTCCTATTAATATTTACGTTAATATTTTTGTTGGTGTTTTAGGTTTTAATATAGGTTTTTCTTTTTTGAAATATAAGGTTTTCTTTGTATCCTATATCACTATGTTGGGCTATGCGAGGTTGAAAAGGAATCGGAGTTAAGCCATTTTTGTCTATTAACTACTAGAATGGCAAGTGGGCCAGCCCGCATGGGCTCGGGCCGTGTTAGGAAGGTCCCGGGGACTAGCCCACTTGCTATGCGGGCCAGTCCAGCGTATCGGCGAGCCGGACGAGTTGATCTAGGGCCTCACCTCTCTCTCCCTCTTTATTTTTTACCCCTTTTAATTCGATTCAAAATATTTGAATATGCTTTTGTTTTAAAATTTTTTATTATTACTCAAATAATACGATTATTTAAAATCATAAAAAAAAAGTTACCTTGAAGTGGTGAGGGATTTAAGCTTGAAACCCTACCAGCTTATTAATTAATAAAACAAATATTACATAAGAAGTAGACTTGATGCCTAAATCTCTTAAAAATATTACAATAATTAAAATTTTAAAATAGAATAAATATCTTGAAAATAAAATTAAACAATTATATAATAATATTACATATTCGAAATTTCTAGTTATTCGAAATACTAAACTAACTACTTGGCTTACCCTATTCTTCATCTGAGTTATCATCAACAATCCACTAATTGACTGTTCTATCTTCAGTTACGAACCAACTATTACTACACATTAACATCTCCAAAGTATGAGAAATCAATCAGGATTTTTTTTCATTAATTGTTCGAGCGTTCTCACTAAAGATGCTTTCCGATGACACTGTGGAGACAAGTGGCATAAAAAAATCACGTGCCATTTTGAATAAAATTGGGTATTCCTTTACATAATCCTTCCACTAACTACAAATATTAAAATGTTGATCCTCATTTTCTATGAGAGGTTGCATCTCGTAAATTGCCATCTCATTATAGGTAGTGGTTGATCTTCTTTGACGCTTCATGATACTCTATGGATTAAATTTATGATGATGGTGATGTTAGTGTTATGCCCTGAAGGCAATCACTTGTACATTGTATATGATACATTTTATTTTAATAAAAGGCATTATTTATCTCATAGTTTCTTTCGTTTACTTTTGTGTAAAATAACTGTTAGATAAAGTCTCTAGTACAACACTGTGTTAAGAAAATCATGATAGAGATCATGATATGAGATTCCTACTACACTGTATAGTGTTAGTACTTAAATAGTCTCTAGTCGTAGTATTAATTAGACAGGACATCATTAATGCGTTAAGACTAGCATGTGTTAGACTTCCTAATTTGATCAGGTGATGGTTCTCATATCTGTGAGTATTGAGATACTCAAAGTTAACACATGGATGCTTGTTAATGGAACAAGTTCATTGGATGACCTAGCTATGAGATAATCACATGGATACCTATTTAGTGCCAGTGATATAATCTCAATATAGCAAACGTGCAAGTATCCTTACACTTGAGATCTCCAAGGTACTTTGTTTGCTGAGCTTTGTGCTTTGATTCCAATCTCTGGAGCCAGATCAAAGGCCGCCTATGGGATGGGTATTGGGTACATTATGAGGTAAATGAAAGTAATTGAGAGGGTCAATAAAGGATTCACCACTCCTAATAGTAGGGGCGAATATCTCACGACCACTTGCAGGAATTCTGGAACTAATAGCTTTGTGCTTTGATTCTAAAGTGACCGTGTATTGGAAATAGTTCCAATTGATACACATCTAGAGTAGTGGGTTCCTGGTACAAGTACTATTATATTCGGGCTAGAATTAATATATATTCTGGAGAGAGTTGGCACCAATTACGTACTCCAAACTGAATGAGATATTGTATGGTGAAAGGAGTTAATTACACTATAGTTTGTTATTGAAGGGTTCATGTCAAGCCACTTGACTTCCTGGACTCTGGGGTAATCATGATGTATTGCTAGATACCGTTCATGATTTGGGAATATGAGTTTATTAATTGATGAATTAATAAACCAATTCTGATTAGAATTAATAGGATTAATTCTAATTAATTATGGATTATTAATCTCAAAGACGTTTGGATTAATTCATATTCACTACCAATTGACTGGGAAACCTAATAAGTCACACACAATAGAGGATTATATACTCAAAATGTTATTTGATAACATAGTGGAGTTAATTGCGAGAAAGAGAAGTTGTTGTGGCCAAATTATAATTAGTTATAATTTATAGTCCAAATTGTAATTGTGAGAACTTGATCTTTCCAATTACAATTAGGGAATTCTAACTGTTTTAGAATTCTGTGATGGAGGATTTTTTCAGCAGGATTTTTCGTGTGATATAGGGATACACTCAAAACCCTAGCTGAAAGTGTAAGACACGAAAATCTCCAAAACTCTCCACTCTCTCTCTCACGTTGTTTTTTGGAAAAACAAGAAGAACACCAAAAACCCTAGCCGCCATTGTTTTTCTGCTAGCACAGGAAATTTTGGTGCTTAAGTGTATCATCTGTGTGGATTTCTGTTAGAGATAATCATATATTGTGATTATAGTGGTTAGACGTTCAACTCTCGTGGTGTTTGATCAAGAGGATTGCTGGATTGCGCCTCGACTTGAAGAAAGAAAAATTTTGTTTTTCACATGATCAAAGAAAGGTAAAAAGCTGTTACCTTTGTTCTCTCTATGTCTTGTTTTCCACACATATGCAGATCCTAGGTTGGTATCTCATTCTTATTTTTCCACTGCGCCATATATGATATGTGTGAGATACCTAATAGGTGAACCTTCCCTACTTATAGTAGCAGAACTAGAATAAGAAAATTCAAACTCATATAAATTATACATATAGAGTTTTAACCATTTTTTCTTTTATATCTCTTATCATGCATTGTCTAAGTATTGGATATTCATCAAAATCTAATGTTTCGTAAAGATATTCGATAATACTATGAAATTCAACAGTTTTTATTCGAGGATCTAAACACAATGCTATATAATATAAAATAGGAATCTCTTTATAATGTTTTTTATATTTTTCAAACAAACTTTTTATAAAATTACCATATTGGGGATGATTCGTATACTTATTAAAAATATTTACTACCTTAGTAAGTGTGGGAAGAATATAATGAGTAGTGGGATAATAAGATCTCGATAAAAGTTTGGTTGCTCCTTTAAAAGTAAATAAAAATGTTAAAAGCGTAATGCAATTTTCAAAATGAGTTTCATTGAGTTGAGGTTGGAAATTATTACTATTAAAAAATTTAATAAATTGATTTTGAAAATGTATAACACTTTCAAATATATCAAAAGTTGAGTTTCATCTAGTTTTATAATCTAATCTAAATTTTTTAAGAGACAAACCTTATTCTTGGCATAAAGCCTTAAAATTTTGAAGCCTAGTTGGAGAAGTTTTAATAAATATAATAACATTTCTAATTATATTATCAGTATCATCAACATATTTATATCCTTCTCTAACAAATAAATTAAATATATGGCAAACACACCTAACATGAAATAAAATTACATCTAACATGGGACTCATAGTATTTTTCAAAATTGCTACGGCAGTATTATTATTTGAAGATTATCTAAAGAAATAGAAATGATTTTATTTAATATTCTATATTCACGACATGTTTGAGTAACCATTCTAGCAATACTATTACTTACATAAGGATGTTCAAATAATTTAAAATAAATAATTCTTTTTTGTACTAACCAATTATGATTGATCTAATGACATAAGATGCACAAATAAGACTCATTAGTAATTGCAGTTTAACTATCACAAGTAAGAGCAAATTTTCAATTACAAAAATCAAATATAGCAATAAGATACTTTTTCATCTCTTTATATATCTTTATTATGTTACTTTTTAATATTGTTTTAGGAATCATCTTCCATGCAGGTTAGCAATATTGTTGCACGAATTGTTCATATTGTACATTTTTTGAAAAATTAAAAGGTAATTTAGTTTTAACAGCATTTTAGCAAATCTAGTTCTAGTTTTTTTATGAACATATTGAAAATTACCTATAATTTGACCTCTTGAAGTATGAATTTATTGTTGTTTAAGTATGTTTTCTAACCCATCATTATGTGATTTTTTCATATGTAATTAATGTTCCTGTCCCTCCTCCCTTCTTATGTGCATATACTATCCTACAAAATTTACATATTATTGCCCTATCGTTATCATTATCATTTTCAAAAAGATTTCAAATCACAGATGTTTTTGTTTTAGTTATAGCTTCAGAAGTTTCACCATCAACTTGGTCTTAAGGCTTACCTATATTAAATTCACTAGGATTAATAGTTAGAGTTGGTTATTGTACACCAACTCTAGGGCCTTCATTTTCATTATCTATTTTATTATTTATTAAATTTAAGGTTGGATCTATATTGAATTCAAAAAAATGTGATGATGATTGTGAAGAAAAATGATGATATTGATTTGGATCCATTATTTCTAAATAAAAACAATCAATTAAAATTCAAATAAAAGTTCAAATAAATAATAGTTCAAATAAAATGAGATAAAGTATTAACTAATAATGAAATAAGAGAATTAAAAATATATAAATAACTTGTAAATTAACTTAAAAATTAAATAAATAGAAAAGATAAATAAACAATTAATAAAGCTAAAAAATAAGAATGTAAGATTAAGAAACACTAACTAGTTGATGACTAAGAAACAATAACACTTTGTTGAGCTTTGCTTCTTCTCTTCTTCAAAACTTGAATTATCTACTGCTCTACTACTTAATAATCTTCCCAAATATGAAGATTTTACTTAAAGAATTGAAAAATATATATAAAAAAATAAATTCTATTTTAACACTTTTTGTAGAAGAAATTGAGAGATTTGAGAATTATGAGAGAAAAAAAGAAATAAAATAGAGAAGTGGAGAGAATTGGAGAGAGTTAGAGAGTGTTTGGTGAGTTTTGGGGTGAATTGAGGGTATTTATAGAGTTTTGGGGGTTGGGGGAGAAATAGAGGTCGCGGGGCTATTATGCTAAAAAAAAAAAAAAATTGCAATTTGACCGTCCAATGGTCAAATTGCAATTTTTAGAAGTTTGAGAGCCGTTGGATAACGGCTCTCAAAGAATCCCTAGCCCGACATGAACTAGCCCCCGGGACCCGACCGTCACAGTTATAGCGATTTGGCATGTGGGCAGGGATTGGCCCGGCAGGCCAAACTGGCCCACATGCCATTGCTATTAACTACTATCCGGTGGTTACATGGAGTTTTAAAGTGTTTCTAGTTATTTATAGTATAAAACTATATGAAATAATTGTAAGAAATTATTTCTCAGTAAAATATTCGTACCATTTCATAAGAATAAATGGGGAGATATTTTATTAAGTATGATCCTACTAACATTTGAGGTTTAAGTATGCATTTAGATAGATATATGTTATTGTTAGAAATATTAGGGTCAAATTTTGGTGGTAAATCTTCAATATATTTATCAGGAAAGTAAGTGGATCTACATAAATAAGAACTTGATCCACCATCTATATAAGATGCAAAATATTCAACTCTAAAATCAGGATATGTGACTACTATAGGGACTAGTCATCTTGGAATATAAATTTTTTATTATTATAAGTGAGAATTATCCATGGAATGTAATATTGAAAGGAGATACTTTTTTCTAAAAAGTTTACTCCTAACATTATTTCTAATGTATTATTAAAAAAGTCTTCATTTTCAACTAATAATCTTAAAAAATTCTAGTATCTTTGAATTTAATCTCTGTTTCTACTTCAACATCAATTTCATGAATTTCACAATTAAAATTTGTATATTTATAAGGACTATCTAATCGATACAGAGTAAGATTTTTGATTATTTGATAAGAGATGTAATTTTTACTTGGTCCAATATCTATAAGTGTTTTTGCATAGAATAAAATTTTTTTCCATCAAAATGTTATCCATCAATTTTATAGTTTGTATTAATTTTATCTTGTTTAATTAATGCATTATTATATTTTAGATCAGCGCCTACTCTGTTATTTGAATAGGATAATCTAGGTAAATATCTTTCTTTTTCTAAAAGTGGTTTAGGAGTTATATCTAATTCAAATTTATCTTGTATTTCCATATTAGTCATTTCAAAAGGATAAATTCTTTCTATATAATTAAAAAATTAAGGTAAATTTATATATTCAGTATTTATAAAATATGCAGTATGATGTGTATTAGACAAAGCATATGATATTCTATATATTATCGTGTTGTTGGAGATGTAGACATTCAAAATATGTGCCTTTTAAATATAGTCGTCATGCATCAAATAGTATACTCATGTATTCTCTTCTTATCTTATCTTATGAACAAATCTTGAATAATTAACCTGAATAAATTCTCATGATGTCTTAAACATAAAGTAAATAAGTGGAAAACAAATAGGAAACTAACTAATCTCAAACATAAAAGAAATAGAAAACTACTTAAAACAAGAATACAAATTCAAGCCAATTAAAAAACTAACTTATCTTAGGATCATATTTTGAGATCAAATTAGGAAACTTATCGTAGATTGGATTATCTTAGAGTAATTAGTTTTAAGAACCTATCTTAGCAACTTAAATTCCTTATACTACTTATCTTAGCAACTTAAATTCCCTATCTTTGCAAAGATAGATTAATCCCACCAAGTGTTGCAAATTAATCCCTAATTTGTTTCTTCACCTAAACCAACTTGATTAAAATTTTCTTAATGACTTTAATACTTCAATTAATCAGTGTTTTAGATTAAAAAGAAGAGTGATAAGCAAACAAGACAATACCAATATCTTATCACATACCTAGTTAGCCTTAAAATATTCAGCTTGAACACTACACGATTTCCTATCAACCTAGTCAAGCCAGTTAGTCTCAAAATTCAACAAAGAAATAGATACTACTAAGAAAAATTAATCAAAAGATTAATTACCTTAGCTATGCAATCATGTGAATTAAAAGGTTGTTAACCATACACAATAAACTCAAGCACAATTGATAAGAATGAAATCTGAAATTACATAAATACTCAATAGACAATCTTAGAACATAATAGATAAGATCTTTTTTCAACAATCTCAAAGTTTCAAAATCAATATTCAAAACAAGATTTAAGAACAAGGTAGAAACCAATTGTCTTGAACATAAAAATATAAATACATAACACAACTTGGAAACAAGAGAGAAACAAGAGAAAGTTTGAATGATGAGACTTGGTAAACTCTCAATCTCAAGTTCTCCTTACTTCTAGACTCCTTTCTCTTTCTTGAAGCCTTACTTTACTCAAAAGAAAGAAAGAATTATTTTATGTTATGATTTGGATTGATTGCTTCTGAATTGGGTTGTCCAAAACCTATTTATAAAGTCCCTAACCATCTTAGAATTGATTTAGGAAGTGTAAAATGTCTTTGGATTGAATTTAGGACTTTTTTAAAGTTTCAAGACACTAGCAAGGGCAGCTGCTTAGCCATGAGCACAACCGTGCAACCCTTTTTGAGAAAATTACATGCTTCTAGAATGGGATACTGCATGATCGTGCATATGCTTATGCAGCTTGCGTAGGATTTTGCATGACCGTGTCAATGGCCATGGAAGGCTTCTGGGCATTATCTTGTTTTGCTCTGTTTTGCACGGTTTGATGCATAGTTGTGTATTATCCCATGCATATGCACTGTATTGTTGGAAACTATGCCCTCAAAGACTATATATTCTGTGTAAATATATTCAATAAAATATTTATTCATTCAATTTAGTTTGTTTTATTATTGCATATTTAAGGTCTAAGTATGATAAGCAATGGTCTATGTGTTAGGTCGTTCTTCACAATAAGGCATAGACCATGGGTACTTATCATATAAGTAAAATTGAGTTTTTAGTCGTTTAATGGAATTGAGTATTTTATCAAGGTACGACTATTATGCCATGGTTTCCAACAAGGAATGATTTATCTTGATTCAGTGAGTAATTCACTTACATCATTGGCATAAGCATATTTCAAATACATAGAATTGGACCTGCAGTAGTGGTCTCTCTTAAAGTACTATAATTGTAGAAACTAGACTATTACTACTACAACGTGGATGGATACCTTCATACTTGAGTATGAGTTGGCGGTTTGACGAAGTTAGGGTCTGATACTTTAATATATGTTGGATGAGATTTCTTTTGTGAGATCAATAACCTTGTATGTTGGGTGTATTACTCTAGTTAGTTAAAATAGACTCATGCAATAGAGTTTCTATGCTTCACTTAGTTAAGTTAAATTACTCCCTTGTGATTGTCTAGGATAATCTAATAATTCAGGGCCCTGGGAACGTGACTCTAGAATGTGTACTTTTGGATAGCTTCCAATGATATGCAAGTATATTCAAATGAGTCATGGATTATCAGACTAGAGATCTAAAAATGGTAGATGTCTTTGAGATGGGTGTTAGTACATTTATCCTGCCTCATTGATGGGTGTTACATAGAGGAGTATTTTTGTCATTTCACTTGTAGGTCGGAGACATTACTTTAGTAATATTATTCTTGGGGTCAATATTTTCATATGGTGATAAATAAAAATATTTAAAATGGAAAAATGCAACTATTTAATAGTAAGAGTATTTTGGTCATTTTAGTAGCCATGAATAATATGTCTCTTGGTCCCCGAAGTAGCTCAGTTACCTTGGTGTTGTTTAGACACAATCTGGGCTTGATGGATAATTATTTGGAAGAGAAATAAAATTTCTTCTAAGATTCTAATTAGAATTGATTAATTAGTCTTGAATTTTAATAAGGCCCAAAAAAGATAATTAATTAATTAATTAAGAATATTAGGCTGAAATAAATTAATTAATTGGGCTGATATATGTTGACATATATTAAGAGTATTAATTAGTCTTGGGTATTTAACGAAGCTCAGAAAAAATAATTAATTAATTAAGAGAATTGAGTCAGTCTTGAACTAATTTATGAGTACAACACCAAGCCCATTAGGGCTTGATGATTTTAGCCATTAGGGCTTGAGAAAGCCCTAAGGTTGGCCAAAAATAGGAAAAAAAAAAAAAAAAGATACGACGTTTTTTTTTTCTTCGCTCTCTGGTGTGCCATCTCTTCCTCTCTCTCTGTTCCACGTTCTTCTCTTCTTTCACTCTTGGAGAGTATATTGATTATCCAAAGAAGGAGCTTTCACCAAGTTAACCCAAGAGTAAGATAGAGTCATACTTTGGAAGACGAAAAGAAAAAGCTTGGAGACGATTGATGCGTAGGAGTACAAGATTGGCAGGAATGCCAGTCGAACCGCAGGCGTCTTCTTCTCCCCTTCCAACGCAAGTTCCAGTGCAACCCAGCCTCTTGTTGGTTAATCTATGACTAATAAAGAAAAGTAAGTACTTTATCCTAGATATGGCTCGAAAAATTAAAAATTTTTTCTATGCCCTTTTCTTTGATATTTTCCGTTTTGATCCTTTAAGTGGTATCAGAGGCACGATTTTCATCTAGGAGCATGTACTAGGATTAAAAACTGGAAAAGGTGGTTCCTTTACTATTAAAAATGAATCTTTTGTGATACTTTATATATTGATTTCTAGAGTTCATGTACGCCTCGCGATTAAAGGCATAGGATCATTATTCTAATGATTTTCCCATCATTTTTTCTGGTTCTAAGTGGATTCATTGTACGTCTTGTGATTAGAGCCATAGGCGCCTATAAAGGCATGTTTTTATGCCTGGTTTTGCGTTTCTTTTAACTTGTAAATTTTGGGGACTAAAGAACGTAATTACTGGAATTGTTGAGGGGCGAAAATGGCTGAGAAGTAGGATTTTTTCAGAAATCGGTGAACTCTAGAATGGACCCGGCGCCAGGTGGGCTAATCGGACCAGGCGTCAGGTCTACTCTGCCCAATTGGAGGTTTTGGAGAAATGGAGTAGACTTGGCGCTAGGAGGGAAAAATGGACCAGGCACCAAGTCCACTATTCCCAGAGGCGGATATGTGCAATTTTGTCCAAGAAAAGGGAGAGTACTACTGAAGTTTTGTACCTTAATTTTTTTCTTGATGTAATCACATTTTGAAACCATTGTATGAGGTTATTTTTTTGCAATAGTTTTATTTATCTATGGACAAATAATTTGTATGAAAATGAGCAGTAAAGGATAGAACCATTTTAGAATTAAACAGGATCATTAATTTTTAAATTCATGATGTTTAATCCATTGTTTGGTCATTTAGGAATAAATGAATAGTTTGAGTATGAAAAAGTTTACTTTTGTTATCATACTTATTTTATTTTTGTGATCAAATGTGTAAGTTCTTGTGAGACCAAAGTCTCACTAGATAGAACGGTATTTGATAAAACGCTTTATTCTAAGAAACTTTAAAAATAAAAGAGCTCATGGTTTATTCTCTTAGAGGGATTAATCCTTAACATAGAGAATAATGTTGAACTTCAGGTTATTTAATAAAATTTTACTTGGTTATTAACTTAGACTAGTAATATAAATTCATAATTTATTCTCTAAAAGGATTTAATCCTTGACATAAAGAATAATATTGAATTTTAGTTTTTTGCTAAAGTTAATAAAACCAATAAAAAATATTTTTTGCCTAAAATTCTATTTTCAATAAAAGATTAAGTGGGGAGGGGTTCCAACGACCCCATAGCTTCCATCACAACTCTCATTAGAGATAGTGGATTTCCTCGTGTCATTCTGACATGACCCCTTATAGGATGGATTTCCACAAGTATATAGAACTAATGGAAGAGTAAAATTAAAAGCCTAGGGTATTTGTTAGGATCAACCAACCTACGTTGGAGGTTTTTAACACTAGATTGCCTGTAGGTGGTGTGAATTAGTGGCCACCTTATCTGTGGAACTTTTTCTAGACCATTACCTATTTAGGAAGTTTTAATTTGTGATGGTTATACACTTAATTTAGAATGCTATTAATTTTTCTACGAAACTCTGTTAGTTTTCTAAGAGCCAAACTATTTATATTATTGATAATGATTTTAAGTGTAACACCCCACGACTACGTACCCTAAAAGGGCGGGGATGTCGCCCCGTCCCGTAGGACAAGGGGTCTTTAAAACGAGGTATAAAATATAAAGGCAATCTTCAAAAGGATCAACTTAGATAAATAAAGAAATACTCTTATTACATCAGGCTCAACTTGGAGCAAAACGGAATAAAACAAAATATTGTTTAGAAGCATAAGCAATAAATGTCTCCTAGAACGGATAGAGAAAATAGCACAAGCTTCAACTATTACATGCCCCACTGACTCAGCACAGTCTATCCCCTAAAAACATGATGTAAAACGGTGTGAGAATAAATCTCAGTAAGTCCTGTGGGTGCACATGGTGTTTTAAATAGTTCGTGTATGCAAAGTGTAAAACATTTGTAGAAATAATTTGGCAAGTCATAAACAATCTCTTTTCGCAAGGAGTGGGTTTTTCTCATTGTCACATTTTGTACAAAATAAATCCTCCACTCCGATAAAAGTCATGTCACCACACGTTGGGCTCCATGAGAACAAAATGGCCAAGGCACCACATTTTGTGCACCTTGTCCGGACCAGATTACCACACGTTGGGCGTTCTGATCAAGGTGAGTGTACAGCCCACCGGGTGAGATACTCCTCCATCTCTACACCCAACAAAACCATCCGGGTGTCCATGCCGGGAATATAAATATCATACCAGGTACACATGCTAGCTCGGACTAGCCTGACCAACCAACATTGTCGCCTTTTCAAGCAGAGTTCATCTTCTGGAGGTGGCCTCCTGCCAGAAGACTTACTCTAGCCTTCTAAGACTAGTATTGTTAGCCTACCCTTATTGAGTACTCAACAAACATATCCGTCAATTCCTGATTCAAAATATTTTCAAACCTTGGCTTTGTACAAAGTGATTTTCTTTAAAAGAGATTTCCAAAAATTTAGGAAAAGAATTGGTTTCTTGATAAAATCGTTAGTTTGACAAAACTGTTTAAAGAATAAATATCCACGTTTACAACCCAAGCAAACATAGTTTAACAAGAGCTTTACAAAGCTTCACAGCATAGACTTGCCATCAAAACATTTAACAAAACAGTTTATAAAAGGACTTACCATCACAACATTTAATAAAAGAGTTTATGCAAGGACTTACTTGTTATGCCTCAGATAAATGCGATAAATTCACAGCTGGCTTTCCTCAATTATCCACCTGATCTGAACCATATAATATCATGATCAGGGTCTCAATTAATTCAAACATGCTCGAATCCCATTTATTTTCATAACAATTCGCAATCTCCTATTTAATTCCAAGTAAACTATTCAATCCCCAAAGATCATATACTATGACCACATGTTTATCTCGCTAATAAACACCATTAAACTTTACTTTCGGCATCTAGGGAGGTTATTCCCTTACCTTGCAACTACCGGGTAATAAGGTCTCGATGCTCCTATGGTGATCATCCCGAGTTCGCTTGAAAAGGAGAGAAAAGATACCTCCTTTGCTCCTCTTGACCGACAATTAAAGAAGAAGATGAAATCAGCCTCTATAGGGCGTGATTTAAGGGTAGAAGAAAGAGAAAAGAATCATTAGAGAAAACGGCATCAAGAGGTTGAAAGGAATTGTGCTTACCTTAATGTGTGTTCGACTTTTGGCTTAGAATGGCTCTTGTGTTTTTGAAAATTTTGCAGAGAGAAGTTGCTGAAATTTTCGTGTAGAATGGAGAGGGTAGACGGTTGCTATGACTTAGAGTTGGAGAAGATTGGTTTAGGGTTAGATGGTGATGTTTAGATAGACTCCTAATGGCTTTAGGTTGCATGGACAGCAAAGGCGAAATTTCAGCTTGTTGCGTGTCTCCTTGCTGCCGATTTTAGGGGAGTTTAATGGAGGAAAAGATTCTGCAATTTTGCTCTTTTATGCTGGCCGAAATACTGCTCAAGGGAAGGGTTGAATGTGTTCAGAATTTTGGGCCAAACAAGGAAGAGTTTGAGTGAGTTTTGATGACTAAAAAATTCTGTGCAAGTGCTGTGAAAATTCTGTGCAAGTGTAACAAGGTTTGGGCTGCTTTGGCTGCTGTACTTCTACCATAATTTCTAGAGGAAAATTAGGGGTTTTGGGCGCTGAAAATAGCTTGATTAGCTGGGGATTTTCAGTGGGTTATGTGTGCAGAATTTCGGTTGGAGTAGGAGTTCAAATCTGGCCGAAATTCCTGCACAAAGCTGACCGAATTTTCTGTGTATATGCTGGACGAATTTCAGTGTTTTTGGGTGAATAAAATTCTGGTTTTGTGCAGCTAAGGTACCCTGAATTGATGAGGAATATTTAGGTGTTTTGAACTAGGATTTACAGAGTTGGATTGTAGCTAAGAAGCTGGAATTTCCGGACAGCTTGTGGTGACACAAGGCTGTCGAAATTCAGCTAGGGAAAGGAAGAAAGTCATAGTTGGATTTGGATTGAAATAAAATATGATTTTATCAAGGATTTGGATAGGATTTCTTCTAGTCCTTGAAGAGTTTGGATTGAGCTACAAGTCCTCCAAGAAGTGGCGGCACTTGCTGGAATTTTTTTTCAGATTTTTAATTAACATTCTAGGATTGAAATCAACAAGATTTCCTACTAGGAAAAGGATTCATTAATTCCACCTATCCATGGCAACATCTATCCAACTAAAATCAAGCTAATATTTTAATTACTAGCTAGGGTTTTTTCGAAAATCCTAAGGAACACAAGCTGAAAATTAAAGGTGAATTTTATTCACATCAAAGTCCTTAAATTTAGGAAATAAATATAGAGACTTATTTTCTTGGAGTAAAAATACTAAAATTTCTCTAGGATAGCTAGATTCTTTTTCGGCCAAGATAAGAAATAGTCTAAAGAAAAGAATTTCAAGAAGAGAAACTAACTTCACAAAAGGTAAGATTCGAACTCGGGTCACCAAAGGAAATCACCAACCTCCCCGCTATTCCAAAACAACTCCAGTGATAATTTTTCTACAAGAAGTTCTTACTACCTCAATACTCATTCTTCCAAATCTTCGACCAAATCTCCCTTAACCAAGTCTTTAACAACATAACTATTTCACATCAATTAATTCAATGCAAGAGCAACGGAAAAATTCACATGCATCCATGCAATTAAAATTATTCTAGCTACCACATAAAATGCAAGATGCTACGCAATGTATGACTTTTCCCTATAGTCAAAGGTGGTTTTGGGTGGGGTATTACATCCCCTCCCCCTTAAGAGAATTTCGTCCCAAAATTCAGATTTCATACCCGGATACTTCCGTCTTAACCATTCCTCCGTTTCCCACGTTGCATCATATGCTCCATGATGATCCCAAAGTATCTTCACCATGGGTATCTGCTTGTTTCGGAGCGTCTTAATACTCCACTCCAAGATCTTGACGGGTCTCTCCACATAACTCAGATTGGGTTGCAACTCCAACGGTTCCTCATTGAGTACATGACTCGGATCGGGATTGTGCCTTTTCAACTGAGAGATATGGAATACGTCATGCATCCCGGTTAGGCCATCATGTAGATCTAGTCGGTAGGCAACCGGTCCAATTTTCTCCAATATCGGAAATGGTCCCAAGTACCTAGGACTCAACTTCCTTCCCCTCAGATGTTTCAGGATTCCTCTACTAGGAGTCAACTTCAAGAATGCACGGTCACCTACTTGGAACTCCAATTCCCTCCTCCTAGTGTCTGCATAACTTTTCTGTCTGCTTTGCGCTGCCCTTAGCCTTTCCCGAATTAACTTAATCTTGTCCGTCATCTCCTGAATGCATACTTCACCAGTCTTTTTAACGTTCCCTTCTTCTGTCCATCCCCAGTATATCGGTACTTGGCATTTTCGCCCATACAGTGCTTCGTACGGCGCCATTCCGATCGACACCTGATAGCTGTTGTTATATGCTAACTTCGCATGCGGTAAAGACTCAATCCACTTATCTCCAAAGTCTAAGATGCATGCTCGGAGCATGTCTTCCAGTATCTGAATGACTCTCTTGGATTAACCGTCTGTTTGCGGATGAGTAGAGGTGCTGAATTTCAGGGTCATGCCCAAGGACTCCTGGAACTTACCCCAGAACCTTGAAGTGAATCTAGGGTCCCTATCCGACACGATGCTCGACGGTACACCATGCAACCTTACAATTTCTCGAGTATATGTCTGAGCCAACTTTTTCATCGAGTCTCTTACGTTTACCGGTATGAAGTGCGTTGTCTTGGTCATTCGGTCCACTACCACCCAGATCGCATCTTTGTGTGACTTGGTCATCGGAAGGCCAGTTACAAAGTCCATGGTCACCTCTTCCCATTTCCACTCGGGAATCGGTAACGGTTGCAGTAAACCTGCAGACTTCTTATGCTCCATCTTAACCTTCTGGCATATCAGGCAGGTTGACACAGGCTGAACTACATCCCTCTTCATTCCAGCCCACCAATATTTCCTCTTCAAGTCTTGGTACATCTTTACCTCTCCAGGGTGTATTGTGTATTTGCTCTTGTGCGCTTCGTCCAGTATCCTCTTCCTTAAGTCTTGGATGTCCGGTACACAAATTCGGTCCCGAAAGTATAATACTCCCTTCTCGTCGGTCCGAAAATCGCTTCCTCCTCTCGCGATCTCTTTCTCCCTGAAAGTCTGAAATCCTGTGCTGCCCTGTTGACCTGATACAATTTCCTGGTCCAGATCGGGTTTCAGGGTTAGGTTGTTCACGCAGATCTTCCTCTCTTGCACTTGCGCCTCTTTTTCCAGGATATCCTGGACTGCCGACACCTCCTGTATCCTTAAGTGTGCCATTTTCACCTTTTAACTTAGAGCGTCTGCTACCACATTCGCTTTACCCAGATGATAGTTAATAGGGCACTTATATTCTTCCAAGAACTCCATCCACCTACGCTGCCAGAGATTCAAGTCCTTTTGCGTGAAGATGCACTTCAAACTCTTATGGTCCGTAAAAACCTCGTATTGTGCACCATACAAGTAATGTGGCCATTTCTTCAAGGTGAACAGTATAGCTGCTAGCTCTAGGTCATGCGTGGGATAATTAACTTCGTGCGGCTTTAGCTTCCTAGATGCATAGGCTATGACCTTCCCTTCCTGCATCAGCACAGCTCATAGTCCTTCCTTGGATGCATCTGTATAGAGTGCATAGGGCTTATCAGCCTCGGGCAGGCTCAGTACGGGTGCTGAAATCAACCTCCTCTTAAGTTCTTGGAAGCTCTTCTCGCACTTTCCTCTCCAAGCAAAAACGACGTATTTCTTCAACAGTCGTGTCATCGGTGAAGCTAAAGTGGAGAAATTTTTAATGAAACGCCGATAGTACCCGGCCAACCCAAGAAAACTTCGTATCTCGGTAATGTTCTCTGGTTGTTTCCAATTAGCTACGGCTTCTACCTTAGCAGGGTCCACCTTGATCCCCTCCTTGGATATCACGTCACCAAGGAAAGACACTGAGCTCAGCCAAAACTCACACTTACTGAACTTAGCGTAAAGCTTGAATTCCCTCAGCTTCTTTAGGACCAACTTTAAGTGCTCCGCGTGGTCCTCCGGATTTTTGGAGTAGATCAAAATGTCATCGATGAATATAACCACGAACTTGTCCAAGTATGGTTAAAAAATGCGATGCATCAAATCCATGAATACTGCCGGTGCATTGGTTACACCGAACGGCATTACTACAAATTCGTAGTGGCCATACCGCGTGTTGAATGCAGTCTTAGGAATGTCTTCTTCTTTGATCCTCACCTGATAGTATCCTTGCCGTAGGTCCAATTTCGAGAAACAAGCAGCGCCTTGCAGTTGATCAAATAACTCATCGATCAAGGGTAGAGGGTATTTATTCTTGATCGTTAGATTGTTCAGTCCCCGATAGTCGATACATAGCCTCAAGGTACCATCTTTCTTCTTGACAAACAACACCGGGGCTCCCTATGGTGATGTACTCGGCCGGATATAGCCTTGCCTTAGCAATTCCTCCAATTGCTCCTTTAACTCCTTCAACTCTGTCGGTGCCATCCGGTAGGGGGTTCTGGATACTAGTTCTGCTCCGGGAATTAGATCCACGGTGAACTCAACTTCCCGTTCAGGGGGTAGGGAAGTGAGCTCCGTAGGGAACACATCCGAAAAGTCTTTCACTACCTCTGTACTTTCCAAGGTACACTGGTCTTTCGGTTTGTTTAGGAGATACGCCAAATATCCCGTACATCCTTTCCTGAGTAACTTTTGGGCTTTAGCTCCAGCAATAAGAAATTTCAGTTCCTTCATTCGCTTGCTATTGAATTCAATTACATCCCGTCCAAGTCTCACAAACTGTACCGTCTTGACCTGGCAGTCCACACGAGCTCCGTGTTTCGACAACCAGTCCATGCCCAAGATCAAGTCATAACCGTCCATGGCCAGGATTATAAGGTTGGCCTCTAGAATCTCCTTCCCAACCTCAACTCCACAACTTCCCCTTTTCTTGCCTGCTTCCACCACCTTTCCCAAGGGGGAACTAACTACTAGGGTATAAGGTAGCTCATTTCCTTCCCAGCCCAGACGTGAAGCACATACTTTACTTACGTAAGAGTGTGTAGATCCTGGATCTATCAGAACATTAACAAGACAACCTTGGATAGAAAGGTTACCTTCAATCACGGCGGCATCCGCTCCGACTTCTTCTCGGTTCAAGGCAAAAACTTTGGCCTTCACCTGGGGCTTCAGGCCTCCCGCTCCGGCTGGTCCAGCAGCGGCGCCTCTATTTTCTCCCATTGGTTGGGTTGGCGCGGTTTGCTCAATCCTTAAGGGTTTGGGGCAGACGTTCCTCAGATGTCCTGGGTCTCCGCAGTTGAAACACCTTCTCACACCCTCGCTACCCCGGCAATTTCTCTCGGTGTGGCCTTGCTTCCCACACAGTCGGCAGTTCAGGCTGTCTTGCATTGATCTGGCTACAGGCACTCGAGGCTGCTTACCCCGATTTCCCCATGGCATAAAACCCGTAGGTCGCTTATTGCCTGAAGGCCTTATAGGTGGACGACTCGGTTGGAAGGGTCGGCTCACCGGTCGGTGCCGATCTTCGTTCTCCGTCCGAGAAGCTGCGTCCACAGCGGCAGTGTACGACGTTGGCGGTGATGGAGCCAACGCCTTCCTTAAATCTGGCCTTAGCCCTTTCACGAATTGCCGGGTGCGCTTCTGCTCCGTGTCTACCAAGCACTTGTAGTACTTGGACAACTGCATGAATCAAGCTGCGTATTGGGCCACGGTCATGCCTCCCTGCCTGAGGGTCTGGAATTCATCCTCCCTCTTCTCAACCACCCATCGAGGAATGTACTCAGCCCGGAAAGCTTCCGTAAAATCGTCCCAGGTCCACTCCTGCTCCTCCTTGTCCCAATCACCCCGTACTTGCTGCCACCATGCCCGAGACGGTCCCCTTAGCCAAAAAGAAGCAAACTTCACCATCCTCTCTTCCGAGTACTGCAGAGTAGCGAAAATGTCCTCCATCTGCTCAATCCATTGCTCGGCTTTCTCATCCTATTCCACCTCCCCCTGGAATATGGGAGGCTGGAACTTCAGGAAATGCTCCAGGGCCTCATCCTCTCCCCGTGGTGGTTTCTTGGCCACTTTGTCCACTTTTTCGGTCAAGTTCTGTAGGATCGAGGCCATCTTGTCGAAGGCCTGACCTATGGTCACATCCCGTGACCTCTCCGAAGCTATCTCCTGCTCTCCTGGCAGGTGCTCTTCCACATCGGGGGTGGAACGACGCATCTGTTCAAACTCTGGGGTGGAGGATGCACTCTCCAGCACCGTTCTGCTATGCACAACTATTCGGCGTCTTAGTGCCATCTTAATCACATTCACTCAGGGTCAGATAGTTATCAAGGGGGAAAAGAATATGCTTAGGTGCATGATCAGTTGATAGTAATGTACTTATCTAAAAGAGAATGTGATGATAACGTGCAGAGATGAATCAAGTAATAAACGAAACTCATGCTTGTCATATAAACCATTCTTTGCAGAAAAGAAGGGGTCATCTCATACGGTACCCTTTTTATTTAAAATAATAGATAGGCCCTATGAGCCACATGCTCCCTTAAGGAAAAGATAAACAAGCAAAAGTATGCAAATTCCAAAGAAAGAAAGAGTAAAAGCTGCTGGTCTTCTATGTTTGACTCTCCCTAGTTTCAACAGAGGTATCAGAGTCGTTAGAGGCCGGTTCCACCAGCCACCCCACGAAACTATCGGGTCTCCCTATGTAGTTCCTCGTGAAACTAACGCTCCCACTTGGCTGCCCTGACTCACCCTCTCGGCATCTCTTGGCTCTCATGGCCGTCTCATAGAACTCATCCAATGCTAATCTAACTATACCCTTAGGCGCATACCTCTCACTCCCTAAGTCAAATGGATCAACCAACCCTTTTCTCCTTAGCATGGCATCTACACCCAGTCCATATCGGAGTCCACACCCCTTAGGACTCCCTTCTAGCTTCCTCTTTCCTTTATCTACTCCTCCTAGAGCTTGCTGCCTACTGTCTCTCTCTCCCGGGAAAACGTCCATTACCTCCTCGTCCTCTCTTTCTACCCCAACCATCTCTCTCTCATTCTCATCGTCTCCCTCATTCCCTAGCTCATCCTCGACCTCTATCTCCGTCGCAACCACCGGATTGTCTAACACTGACGGCTCACGCTCTCTCTCTGAATCAGACGCGGGTGGATCGGCTACGGGTAGTGGGGCAGGTGGATTTCCGCAACCAGCGGGCCAGTCTCTGACAGCCGATACAACTCTTTTGACCATCCTATAAACAAAAGATAAAAATTAGCACCAGGTCAGAATACTTAAGAAAATAAAACCCCACAAGTCAAGTAATTGCCTAAACCATGTCTCTGATACCACTTGTAACACCCCACGACTACGTACCCTAAAAGGGCGGGGATGTCGCCCCGTCCCGTAGGACAAGGGGTCTTTAAAACGAGGTATAAAATATAAAGGCAATCTCCAAAAGGATCAACTTAGATAAATAAAGAAATACTCTTATTACATCAGGCTCAACTTGGAGCAAAACGGAATAAAATAAAACATTGTTTAGAAGCATAAGCAACAAATGTCTCCTAGAACGGATAGAGAAAATAGCACAAGCTTCAACTATTACATGCCCCGCTGACTCAGCACAGTCTATCCCCTGAAAACATGATGTAAAACGGTGTGAGAATAAATCTCAGTAAGTCCTGTGTGTGCACATGGTGTTTTAAATAGTTCGTGTATGCAAAGTGTAAAACATTTGCAGAAATAATTTGGCAAGTCATAAACAATCACTTTTCGCAAGGAGTGGGTTTTTCTCATTGTCACACTTTGTACAAAATAAATCCTCCACTCGGATAAAAGTCATGTCACCACACGTTGGGCTCCATGAGAACAAAATGGCCAAGGCACCACACTTTGTGCACCTTATCCGAACCAGATTACCACACGTTGGGCGTTCTGATCAAGGTGAGTGTACAGCCCACCGGGTGAGATACTCCTCCATCTCTACACCCAACAAAACCATCCGGGTGTCCATGCCAGGAATATAAATACCATACCAGGTACACATGCTAGCTCGAACTGGCCTGACCAACCAACACTGTCACCTTTTCAAGCAGAGTTCATCTTCTGGAGGTGGCCTCCTGCCAGAAGACTTACTCCAGCCTTCTAAGACTAGTATTGTTAGCCTACCCTTATTGAGTACTCAACGAACATATCCGTCAATTCCTGATTCAAAATATTTTCAAACCTTAGCTTTGTACAACGTGATTTTCTTTAAAAGAGATTTCCAAAAATTTAGGAAAAGAATTGGTTTCTTGATAAAATCGATAGTTTAACAAAACCGTTTAAAGAATAAATATCCACGTTTACAACCCAAGCAAACATAGTTTAACAAGAGCTTTACAAAGCTTCACAGCATAGGCTTGCCATCAAAACATTTAACAAAACAGTTTATAAAAGGACTTACCATCACAACATTTAATAAAAGAGTTTATGCAAGGACTTACTTGTTATGCCTCAGATAAATGCGATAAATTCACAGCTGGCTTTCCTTAATTATCCACCTGATCTAAACCATATAATATCATGATCAGGGTCTCAATTAATTCAAATATGCTCTAATCCCATTTATTTTCATAACAATTCGCAATCTCCTATTTAATTCCAGGTAAACTATTCAATCCCCAAAGATCATATACTATGACCACATGTTTATCTCGCTAAAAAACACCATTAAACTTTACTTTCAGCATCTAGAGAGGGTATTCCCTTACCTTGCAACTACCGGGTAATGAGGTCTCGATGCTCCTATGGTGATCATCCCGAGTTCGCTTGAAAAGGAGAGAAAAGCTACCTCATTTGCTCCTCTTGACCGACAATTAAAGAAGAAGATGAAATCAGCCTCTATAGGGCGTGATTTAAGGGTAGAAGAAAGAGAAAAGAATCATTAGAGAAAACGGCATCAAGAGGTTGAAAGGATTTGTGCTTACCTTAAGGTGTGTTCGACTTTTGGCTTAGAATGGCTCTTGTGTTTTTGAAAATTTTGCAGAGAGAAGTTGCTGAAATTTTCGTGTAGAATGGAGAGGGTAGACGGTTGCTATGACTTAGAGTTGGAGAAGATTGGTTTAGGGTTAGATGGTGATGTTTAGATAGACTCCTAATGGCTTTAGGTTGCATGGACAGCAAAGGCGAAATTTCAGCTTGCTGCACGTCTCCTTGCTGCCGATTTTAGGGGAGTTTAATGGAGGAAAAGATTCTACAATTTTGCTCCTTTATGCTGGCGGAAATACTGCTCAAGGGAAGGGCTGAATGTGTTCAGAATTTTGGGCCAAACAAGGAAGAGTTTGAGTGAGTTTTGATGACTGAAAAATCCTGTGCAAGTGTAGCAAGGTTTGGACTATTTTGGCTGCTGTACTTCTACCATAATTTCTAGAGGAAAATTAGGGGTTTTGGGCGCTGAAAATAGCTTGATCAGCTGGGGTTTTTCAGTGGGTTATGTGTGCAAAATTTTGGTTGGAGTAGGAGTTCAAAGCTGGCCGAAATTCCTGCACAAAGCTGACCGAATTTTCTGTGTATATGCTAGACGAATTTCAGTGTTTTTAGGTGAATAAAATTCTGGTTTTGTGCAGCTAAGGTACCCTGAATTGATGAGGAATATTTAGGTGTTTTGAGCTAGGATTTACAGAGTTGGATTGTAGCTAAGAAGCTGGAATTTGCGGGCAGCTTGTGTTGACACAAGGCTGCCGAAATTCATCTAGGAAAAGGAAGAAAATCCTAGTTGGATTTGGATTTAAATAAATTCTGATTTTATCAAGGATTTGGATAGGATTTCTTCTAGTCCTTGAAGAGTTTGGATTGAGCTACAAGTCCTCCAAGAAGTGGCGGAACTTGCTGGAATTTTTTTCCAGATTTTTAGCTAACATTCTAGGATTGAAATCAACAAGATTTCCTACTAGGAAAAGGATTCATTAATTCCACCTATCCATGGCAATATTTATCTAACTAAAATCAAGCTAATATTTTAATTACTAGCTAGGGTTTTTTCGAAAATCCTAAGGAACACAAGCTGAAAATTAAAGGTGAACTTTATTCACATCAAAGTCCTTGAATTTAGGAAATAAATATAGAGACTTATTTCCTTGGAGTAAAAATACTAAAATTTCTCTAGGATAGCTAGATTTTTTTTCGGCCAAGATAAGAAATGGTCTAAAAAAAAGAATTTCAAGAAGAGAAACTAACTTCACAAAAGGTAGGATTCGAACTCGGGTCACCAAAAGAAATCCCCAACCTCCCCGCTATTCCAAAACAATTCCAGTGCTAATTTTTCTACAAGAAGTTCTTACCACCCCAATACTCATTCTTCCAAATCTTCGACCAAACCTCCCTTAACCAAGTCTTTAACAACATAACTATTTCACATCAATTAATTCAAATGCAAGAGCAACGGAAAAATTCACATGCATCCATGCAATTAAAATTATTCTAGCTACCACATAAAATGCAAGATGCTATGCAATGCATGACTTTTCCCCATAGTCAAAGGTGGTTTTGGGCGGGGTATTACATTAAGAGTTATCTATTATCAAAGAAATAATATAAAGAATATGCATTTTGATTTTTTGCAAAATAAATTAATGTTTTTTTTTGCAATATTTCAGAAATGTCTGGTTTTAGTCCATTGTCAATCATTCTCAAGGAGAATAAGTTGATAGGCCCAAATTATGTGGACTACAAGAGGAACCTGAACATAGGACTCACTGGAGTACAAGTATATTCTTATAGATCCCTATCCTGAGATTAGGGAAGAATCCACTGATCAGAAGCGAGAGGCCGAGAAGGTATAAAAAAAAACTGATGAGATGGCTAAGTGCTATATATTGGCTTCCATGTCTAGTGTGCTCCAATCTAAGCATGAGCACATGGCTATTGTGTATGATATAGATTTGTCATTGAGCTCCATGTTTGCTAACAAGAGTCGGCCCGCAAGGCAGGAAGCTCTTAGGGCAATCATGAACACTAAGATGGTCGAGGGGGTATCGGTTTGAGAGCATCTACTCAAAATGATTGTCTATTTCGAGGAGGCCGACGTCTTAGGCGCAACGATAGATCCTGAGAGCCAAATTAACATGGTTCTTAAAACTCTGCCTGATTCATATTCTTAATTTAAGTTGAACTACAACATGAATAAGTTGGATATGAATCTCACAGAGTTTATGAAAGAGCTCCAAGCGGCAAAAAAAATCATAAAACCCGTGTCAAAGGTTTTGATCTCTCGTTCTGCTTCTCCTTCTAGAATTAAGGCAAAGACTAAGAAATTCAAGAAAAAGAAGGTCTAGAATAACGCAGGGGCCTAGTCCAAAGCATCTGGTTAGGCCAAGCCCAATGGGAAGCCCAAAGGCAAATGCTTCAAGTATGGCAAGAATGGACATTGGAAGAAAGATTGTCCGGACTTCTTAGCCAAGTCTACTTCAGGTATTGCTCTACACTTAGAGTTTATTTTTATGGTTGAATCCATATCTTTCTGGATAGTTGATTCTGGAGCCACTGACCATGTCTATAACTCTTTGCAGGGGCTCAGAAGGATAAGGAGACTCAGCAAGGGTGAGTATGGACTTCAAGTAGACAATGGAGCAAGAATATGGGCTAAAGCAGTGGGAGATCTTGAGCTTATTTTTTATTGTACTAGGAAGTTAATTGTAAAAGATATTTTATATATTTCTTGTTTTAAACAGAATTTGATTTCAATTTCCAAATTAATGAATCAATGATATTTTGTTTCTTTTCTATTCTGGTGTTTCCATCAGTAGAGATGGTAATTTAGTTTATACAGGAAACATGTATGGAAATCTCTTTTTTATAAATCCTATTAGAAATCAAGTAAACAATATTCAAACTGAACCTAATAATAAAAAGATAAAGGCCATATCAAATAACTCATATTTGTGGTATCTAAGATTGTGATATATAAATCCTAATCGGATTCAGAGGTTAATCTATTATGGGCCTTTAGGTTCATTGAGACTAGAAGAATGACCTCAGTATGAATCTTACTTTAAAGGTAAAATAAACAAAAGGTCATTTACCAAAAAGGCAGATACCACTATAAAAATACTAGCACTAGTTCATACAGATATTTGTGGTCCGATAACTATACCAGCTAGGGGAGGCTATGAGTACTTCACTACTTTCATAGATGATTACACTTATTTTGTTTATATTTATCTGATGAGGCACAAGTATGACTCTTTTGATAAATTCAAGGAGTTTAAGACTGAAGTAGAGCGTCAAACAGGTAAATTAATTAAAACGTTGAGATCGGATCGTGGTGGAGAGTACCTCCTCGGTGAGTTTAAGGATTACTTGGTACATCATGACATAGTATCTCAGTTAACTGTGCTTGGAACTCTCCAGCAGAACAGAGTAGCTAAGAGAAGAAATGGAACTTTGATAGAAATGGCCAGAAGCATGATGAGTCATACATCTCTTCCTATTTCTTTTTGGGGGGTATGCTTTAGAAATAATGACATATGTTTTGAACTTGGTGCTTTCCAAATCATTCATTACCTAGGACACTCTATGAAATGTGCATTGGACGAAAGCCCAGTTTGAATCATCTCAAGACATGAGGTTGTCTAATTTATGTGCTGACAAAAGGAAGTAAGTTAGAACCAAGATCAGAGTTATGGTACTTCGTTGGGTATCCAAAAAGAATGAGAGGTGGATATTTCTATCATCCTCAAGAGTATAAGGTACTTGTTAATACTAATACTAGATACTTAGAGGATGAATAAGTTACATCCACCACAAGTTCAAGTAGAATAGAGTTAGAAGAGAAGTTGGTCACTGATTCAACTTCAGGTACTTTTAACATCCCGATCGAGGAACCAAGAGAAACACTACCGAATGTTCCTATACAATCTGAGCCTCGTCGTAGTGGGAGGATCACAAGAGTTCTAGAAGGGTGGACCGGAGAGATCTATGATCTAGTCTTTGATCATTAGGAATAAGATCCCACTAGATATGAGGAGGCCATTATTAATGTTGATGCAAACAAATGGCAGCTAGCTATGAATGCCGAGATTGAATCCATATACCCCAATTAGGTCTGGGATCTTATCACGCCTGATGAGATAAAATCTATTAGATGTAAGTGGGTATACAAGAGGAAGAGAGATACAGATGGAAAGATTGAAACCTATAAAGCAAGGTTGATTGCTAAAGGTTATACTCAGAAAGAATGGATCGATTATGAGAAAACCTTTTCACCAATAGCCATGCTTAAGTCTATCCGTATTCTCTTAGCCATTGCATGTCATTATGATTATGAGATATGGCAGATGAATATCAAGACGGCCTTCTTAAATGGCTATCTTAGCGAAATATGTCCCAGCCAGAAGGTTTTGTTGCTAGAGGTCAAGAATAAATGGTCTGTAAGCTTAAGAAGTCCATCATGGACTTAAGCAAGCGTCACAAGTATTGAACATACGTTTTGATAAAATTGTGAAAGCTTATGGTTTCATTCAAAACATGGATGAACTATGTGTGTATAAGAAATTAGACAGTGGCAAAATGATTTTTTTGGTACTTTATGTAGATGACATTCTACTCATTAGAAATGATGTATGGATATTGTTATCTATTAAGGTATGGCTATCTAGTTAATTTAGTATGAAAGACATGGGGGAAGCTAGCTATACTCTAGGTATTAAGCTTCTTAGAGATAGGAAGTAGAGAATATTAGGCTTATCCAAGTCTACTTATATTGAAAATATATTGGTCAAGTACAGCATGGATCAATGTAAATGGACTATTATACCCTTTAGACATGGATTATTCTTATCTTCCAAATAGTGTCCTCAGATACAGGAAGACAAGTAGAAAATGAGCAGGATCCTTTATGCTTCAACTGTGGGAAGTCTCATATATGCTATACTTTGTACTAGGCCAAATATCTGCTTTATAGTAGGCATAGTTAGAAGATATCAGTCAAATCTAAGGGAAGCTCATTGACAAGCCGTTAAGCATATACTCAAATATCTCAAGGAAATGAGAGATTATATGCTTGTATATCGTGCTGATGATTTGATTCTTACCGATTACACAGACTCAGACTTCCAGGCAGATAAAGATGAAAGAAAATCCACTAGTGGATATATCTTCACTTTGTCTGGAGAAGTTATCTCATGGAGAAGTATTAAGTAATCCTGCATTGCTGATTCTACCATGGAAGATGAGTATGTTGCTGCTTCAGAAGCTTCTAAAGAAGTTGTGCGTCTTCAAAAGTTCCTCACAGAACTTGGAGCAGTACCGCACATGGATAGGCTTGTCATGATTTATTGTGACAACACTGGAGCGGTGTCACAATGTAAGGAACCTGAAAACCATAGGAAGGGCAAACACATAGAGAGAAAGTATCACCTCACTCGAAAGTTCATCCAGAAACGGGAGATTGTGGTTGATCAAATTTCCTCTCTCAGCAATCTGACAAATCCCTTTACTAAGCCTTTGATAGAAAAAGTGTTTCACAGATACTTAGATGTTATAGGGGTAGGCACTTGTGGACTTTCTTAGTCTTTGTAGTGCAAGTAGGAGATTGTTGGAAAGTATGTCCTCAAAGACTATGTATTTTGTGTAAATATATTGCAATAAAATGTTTATTCATTCAATTTAGTTTGTTTCTTATATTATTACACATTTAAGGTCCAAGTATGATAAGTTATGGTTTATGTGTTGGGTCATTTTTCACAGTAAGGTATAAACCATGGGTATTTATTATATAAGTAAAATTGAGTTCTTAGTGGTTTGATGGAATTGGGCATTTCATCAAGGTAAGACTATTATGACATGGTTTCTAATGAGGAATGGTTTACCTTGATTCAGTGAATAGTTTACTCACATTATTGGTATAAGTATATTTCGAATACGTAGAACTGGACCTGTAGTAGTAGTCTTTCTTAAAGTACTATAATTGTAGAGACTAGACTATTACTGCTACAAAGTGGATGGATGCCTTCATACTTGAGTCTGAGTTGGTGGTTTGGCAGAGTTAGGGTCTTATTCTTTGATATATATTGGGTGGGATTTCTTTTGTGAGATCAATAACCTTGTATGTTGGGTGTATTACTCTAATTAGTTAAGACGAAATCATGCAACAGAGTTTCTATGCTTCACTTAGTGAAATTAAATAACTCCCTTGTGATTGTCCAGGATAATCTAATAATCTAGGGCCCTGGGAACGTGACTCTAGAATATGTTCTTTTGGGTAGTTTCCAATGATAAGCAAGTACATTCAAGTGAGTCATGGATTATCGGATTAGAGATCTAAAGATGGTAGATGTCTTTGAGATAGGTGTTAGTATATTTATCATATCTTATTAATGGGTGTTACATAGAAGGGTATTTTCATCATTTCACCTGTAAGTCAGAGACATTGCTTTAGCAATACTATTCTTGGGGACAATATTTTCATATGGTGAAAATAAAAATATTAAAATGGTAAAATGCAGCTATTTAATAGTAAGGGTATTTTGGATATTTTAGTAGCCATGAATAATATGTCTCTTGGTCCCCGAAGTAGCTCAAGTTACCTTGGTGTTGTTTAGGCACAATCTGAGCTTGATGGATAATTATTTGGATGAGAAATAAAATTTATTCTAAGAGTCCAATTAGAATTGATTAATTAGTCTTGGGTTTTAATAATGCCCCGAAAAGATAATTAAGCAATTAAGAAGATTGGGTTGAAATAAATTAATTAATTAGGCTGATATATGTTAACATATATTAAGAGTCCAATTAGAATTAATTAATTAGTCTTCGATATTTAATGAAGTCCAAAAAAGATAATTAATTAATTAAGATGATTGGGCCAATCTTAGACTGATTTATGAGCACAGTACCAAGCCCATTGGGGCTTGATGATTTCGGCCATTAAGGCTTGAGAATGCTCTAAGGCTGGCCGAAAATAGGAAAAAAAAAAAAAAAAGACACAACTTTCTTTTTTGCTTCACTCTCTGGTGTGCCATCTCTTCCTCTCTCTCTGTTCCACGTTCTTTTCTTCTTTCTCTCTTGGAGAGTATTTTGATTATCCAAAAAAGGAGCTTTCACCAAGTTAACCCAAGAGTAAGATAGAGTCATACTCTGGAAGACGAAAAGAAAAAGCTTGGAGACACTTGATGCGTAGGAGTACAAGATTGGCAGAAATACTAGTCGAACCGCAGGCGTCTTCTTCTCCCCTTCCAATGCAAGTTCCAATGTAACCCAATCCCTCATTGGTTAATTCGTAACTAATAAAGAAAAGTAAGTATTCTCTCCTAAATGTGGCTCGAAAAATTGAAAAATTTTCCGCTGCACCTTTCTTTGATATTTTCCATTTTGATCCTTCATGTAGCACCTTCAAAATTTATTCAAATCACGTTCCCAGGTCGTCCAAATCTTTCAACAATCATCTTTGTTACAAAATTGATAATTTGAACCCTTGTTTAACTCATTTTTCATCAAAGTACATAAAAACATAAAAGAACACAGAATGAGTGGAGACCATCCATAATCACACAAAAGATCATACAAAAAGCCAAGTAAAAGAGATATAAACATATGACTTTTTCATACCTAACATATTGAATAAGGTCTATTTCCTTAATGGAAAAAAATGTTCTCTTTTAATGTGTTGTATTAATAATAATACTTTATCAAAATCTTTATCTTGTATATTATAAGAAATTCTAGTATGAATATTGAATTTCAATTTTTGGTACTTTAAATTTTCTCGTAAAAACCAAGTGTTGCTTCTTGTCTATTTTTAATTCTATTATCTAATCAATTGGAGTATCTAATCTTTCTCTAAAGGTTGCTCTTAGTATCATTTGTATTGTTCCTATATATACCCATCCAAGTTTTTCTCTTATTTTTCTCTAGAATCTTTTCCATTTTATCTTATGAACCTTCTTAGATAGTACGGGTATCATTACTTTATTACTAGTTAAGCTATTTGTTAAAGCCTTTTCTTTTAAACTTATTCCATAAAACATATGATGTTTTCTTATCAGTAATCCTAACTTTTCTAAAGTTGATAATTGAAATCCTATGTATGAATCTAAAGCATATGAAGATTTTTGTATCTTAGTTTATAATTTTTGTATCTATAATAGTTTCTTAGCTATACTCTACAAAGTGTTCAAATGTATCACTTATAGATTGAATTTTTTTTTCTTTATCTTTAGTCATTGCTCATATTCAGAATTAGTATCATATTCAATATCTGTAATTGCAAAGATATCTTCATCAGGAGAGAGTATTTCTAAATCTTCAAATCTATTTATTAAAACAAAATCTTCATCATTTATCATTTGATCTATATCTTCATCTATTTCTATTTTATTTTTATTAAATCTTGTAAGGCATTCATTTGCATAATGTTCTTTTTCTTTATAGAAATAACATTGACTTATTTCGTTTATACATCTTTTACTTAGGTATATGGGATTTTCTTTTATAATATCTTACTTTACTTTTCTTAAAATATTTTTTCTTAAGATATCTTCGTTTCTTGTATTTTATTTTAGTCTTTTGATAATAATAAGGAAAAATCACATCCTATCATTGTAGGTAAAGTGGTATTTCCACAATAAAATCCTATTTTTCTTTTTAATCTTTTTGTTCTTTTTAACAAGCTAGCTTTATCACACCATTCACTTAATTTATCTTGTAAGAAACTTATTCTTTTTCCTAAAGTATCTTGTATTTTAGGATTATATGTATTTATTAATTTCTTTCTCTAAGGATCAGGAATTTTAGCATAAAACATATTCATATAAAATTCAAGATTTGAAAATGCCCATCTATAATAATAATATTAAAAAACACAGATATATTTTTTAATTTTACACATATCTGTAATTGTAATTTTATCAAAATATTAGAATATTTTCTTTGAGAATCTGAATCTTTACAATATTGTCAGTCTCTCAGAAATTCAACTCTAAGAGCTTTAATAGCTCTTGCTATCATATTACCTATATCATTATCACAAAAGGTCAATGTTACACCTACCGTGAGGAAAATACATAAACTCAACAGTTTTTTTTATTATACTTTGGAAACCTTTTATATTTTGAAAACAGAGATATAATACTCTTATTTTATTATTATTCTTCTTTTAACGTGTCCATTGGCTTTGCATAATTCGTTTTGAATTTTGTGCCATTTTTTGTTAGTGTGATAGTATGGAGTCAAATGGCTTCTAGGACAAGAATTTCACAGAATTCAAGTTCATTTTTATCCTTAGGTGCAAACTGTATAAACATAAGAAAAGTGAAAAGAAAAGAAGTTAGGCAAATAGCATAATATGTTGACTTTCGTGAGGTGTCTTGGTAGGAATTTATTATTCTAAGGTGGCTGTGGATATGGATGATGGTAAGAAATCATGAAACACATAAGCTGTAAAAAACACAGGTTATGGAAGGGTGGGGGGGGGGTTGAGCCCAGAAAAATGGTAAAGAAGGAACTTTGGCTTAGCATATGCTCAAAAGAGACAACTTGTAGGTAAAATTCTTCTTTTGAATAGAAAATTTGGTAGGGTTATGGTTACGTTTGGCATCAAATTAAGCCGAAAATGAAACCGAGTGGAGGAATTTAAAAGAAAAAAAAGGAAGATAAGGGACCGGTGCACTGGTTGAAGAAATCAAAAGAAATCTGTGATTTAAAGAATATGGAAAATTTTAGACTAAAATATGATGAAGCGGTTTTCTATGTTACAACCAGATTTATGAGCTCTTTAAGTTGAACAAAAAAAGAAGAGAAAAAAAAAAAACTGGATTGTTTGACGAAGGCATGAGACTTGGAAAATTTATGGATTTTAGTCCAGCAGATGTTGAAGGTGTTTTGCGTATAACTACAATTAGTTGCTGTAATATCCCATCTAAGTTTATATTGGAGTGAGAAGGCGAATATGTTGGGTTGACTCCCCACATATGGATTCATAGCAAAAGACTTGCTAAACTAATATGCATTCATGAACATTTTATGTGATTATGATTGTTGAGAATATATTCATGTGTGATCTATTTGTTTTATATGCTTAATTGTTATAATTTCTAATTGTTAATTATGTGAATTACTTGTGTATATTTAATTTTATAATTTATATGAATATTATAACCACTTAATTTTATTAAGGGAGTATAGTATAATTTATTAGAAGTTATAATTTCAAATACTTTATGAAAATGAATCTTTTTGAGGAAAATATTTATAATTAAATTTTGAGGGACTCAATTATAATTTTTACAAAATATAAGCCACATCTTAAATTATTTTGACTTAATATTTTGACATTTGATTTCTTGACTTATGAATATTTGAATTGATTACCAATTGACCGAAAACTGATTAATTTTGACCCAAGTTTATTTCAATTAAATTGACTTTTATTAAATCAAGTTTTAATATTCTAAGTGCTTGTAAAATTTTATTTTTACCCTTATCTGTGCCGCGACTTGAGACCTTATCTTAGCACTCCATTGTGTTTTAATCTTGGCCATTCAATATAATTAAATCTTAACTTTCTATTTTTTTACTTCCCTTTCAAGTAAGTAATCTCAACCCTCCATTTGGAAATGATCTCAACCATTTATCTTAAAATTTATCCAAGACAATTAAATCATAATCATACACATTACTAAATCCTAAGCTTACATGTGAATTAATCTCAACCATCAAATCTATTTAAATCCAAACAATTGATTTATACTTCATGCCCAAACAAATTAATCTTGTTCATTGATTTTTCTTACACTAAAAGAAATCCTAAGCAGCCATAGAACTCCTTGGATGGCAGCCTCACTAGCCATTAGCCAAAAATCAGTTTTCCTCACTCTCTTCTCTCATCTACCCGAGAGCTCTCTCTCTCCCCTTCATCTTTTTTTATTTTCCCTTACCAAAATAAGAACCTTAACTGTAGAAATTGAAGATCAAGCTTCCTTTTTACTGGTTACAAGAGTTCTTTAAGGTTTCTTCAAGAGTTAACCAAGAGAAACCCATTTCCCTATTTATTTCTTGAGATGGATGAAATTGAGCATGCTGGACAGATTTGTTGCTTCAATAAAAATATGAACTTTGATTGAGATTTTGTTGGGAAATTATTGTGATCTTTATCATAACCTGTTATACTGAGAGTATATGGCTTTGTATATGAAAATTAGAAGTTTGAATGTTGATTTCATGCTAAACATACACATGCAAAACAGAGACTATTACTGGAATTATATTTACCTTGTCATTATGTTGTGATTAGGTATGATTATGCTTGGGGTTTGATAAAGGATTAGTTTTTTGATGATAATATGATGTAGAGAGTCTATTGGTGTTGCCCATACATGAAATTTGTGGTCTAAACCTATCTTTATGATATTTGGAAAAATGCTCTATTGTCTGTTGAAATCTTGTGTTAAAGTTGTGATTTTATTGATTTAATTGAGTGAATTCTTGGTTAAATTTCAATGTAATATTTTATAGTATTAAACTTCAATGTCTTAGAAACATTTTTCAATAAAGATCATCTAAAAATTTATTGTGGTTTTTTTCTATAAATTATTAAAAATCACTGCTAGAAATTATCTATGCGAGTTACTATAGCGGCACAAATAATTGATGTTTAGATATAATCTATTTTCAAGCTTGATTTTGAAAGAAATTTTATATAACCTATTTTCAAACTTGATTTTGAAAGGAATTTTACTTGGATTTAATCTACATACATTATAGTATTAAACTAAAAGGTTTGATAAAAAATAAATTCATTTACTATGTTAATTAGTCACTTATTTCTCTGCCCTATTTTACATTCCAAAAAAAGTTTTCTGATTACACTAGAGTTAGTATTGTTGAGATTGTTTGCTATATAACTGATAGGGGTAAATTCATCACTATGTTCCTAATTATTTGAGGCTCTTTTGAGATACTTTTGATGTAATAACTAGGCATATTCCTTCATATTTAATATTTGCCTGTGAAAAGTGTTTTTGATGAATTTGTGCAGAATTAAGTAGATTTCGAGCAAAAAGTGAAAGATTTCAGATTGTACTTGGCGTCAAGTCCAGTTAAGGCACTAGGTGCCAGGTCTATTTTGGAAAATAGCAATTTTGAGGAGATACTAGAATGGACTCGGCGTCAGGTGGGTCAAAGTGACTTGGCGCCAGGTCCACTTTGTGCAGAGGTGGCGAATTTTCTTTTTCAAATCAGATTTTGGTAATTTCAATTTGATTCTTTTGGAAACTCTTTCAACCATGGAAAAGGACTCTTGTAGGCACTTTTTGGTAATTAGAACTCTTATAAATACAAGAGAATAATATTGTACAAACGAGTTTACATAGTTTTCAATTCTTCAATGTAATATCTTTAGAAAACTCCTAGAGAAACACCAATATTTAGGAGGATCAAAGGAAATTTCTTGGAGATGAAGGGGAGGTTGCTCAAGAAGGTTTTAAGGAAGAAGAAGAAGGATTACTTGTTTATGGGTGGTTTCTTTTTCTCTTCTTTGTAATTTATTGACAATTTGAGATTAATGTTTTAATTATCTTTAGATGATATTCTTTTGGATTTATGATTTTGTATTGATTTTAGTTCTTTGATCAATTTATTGCTATTCTTAGTATTTGATTACTTGAGTATAATATCTTATTCTATTGGATTGATTAGTTATCTTCTAATTAGCTTGCAAAATGATGTTAGGAGAGAATGACCAACTAATTAATTTAATATTAGTTATTCTTAACTTACTTGAAAAAGAGGTTAAGGGTAAAGACTAAATAATCAAAGATTAGTTAATGATTGCTAGAATATGGATTCATTAACTAATTTCATGTTTTAAATCGCTTAGAATATATGGGTTTATATGAGGATTGATTTTAATGCATCTTTTGGATAAATTGGTTGAGACAGAATATATTCACTAATTTAACTAGAAGATAGTGTTTCCTTGGATTGCAAACGAAGTGGGTCTATTTTAAATCCTTCATGAGACCAAGATAATAATTAATTATGATATGTGCTAAGCGATTCATTGTCATGTTTTCAAAAACCTTTGTTCTAAATTGCATGTTTTCACATCATTGAGTTACATACATACATACATACATACATACATACATACATACATACATACATACATACATACATACATACATACATACATACATACATACATACATACATACATACATACATACATACATACATACATACATACATACATACATACATACATACATACATACATACATACATACATACATACATACATACATACATACATACATACATACATACATACATACATACATTATTATTTTATCACTTTATTAGGTTGGTTAAATAACGAATGAAAAGTAATTAGTGTCTACTTGTTCCTTTGAGGATTGATACTTGTTAATTCCCTATACTATACTTGCGATAAGTATACTTGCTCGTATGTATAATTTGAGATTAATGTTTTAATTAAAACTTGGTTAGGGATAGATTTAAATTCAATGATTTTTATACACCCAAAATTTACTCTTCCTTTTCAATTCTCACCACCCTTATTCACAACTTCAATCGTGAATAAGGGTGGTGAGAATTGAAAAGGAAGAGTGAACTTTTCTTTTGGTGAGTTGAAAAAAATATGAGTGGACAGATTTGTTTCACTGAAAGAAAATGCTCATTCTATTTGGAAAAAATATGCAATCTTTGAAAAAATTTCTTAAGGGGGCCAATACGGTTAGTGGAATGTGAAAAAAAAGGGGAACCAACCACTCTCTTAAGGTCAATGCCTGAATAGCAAAAGAAAAATGAATAACTATAAGGAGGCAAATACGGTGTGTGAAGAGAAATTCATTCACTTGAAACTATCAATTCCCTAAGTCATTAAAAAAAAAAAATGAGTGTTGAAAAAATCTTGAGTGCTTCTTTATTTACTATTTCAAGTTGTGTAAATTGGTTTCTATGAACCTTGAATTGGTTGGAGGGCTTGACCTATATGATTCGTGTTATCCATATCTTGACTTGAGAAGTAGGATAATTTTCTTAGACTAGCGTATAAGCTTGATTAACTTAACTTTATCAGCCTTGATATGTTTGACCTAATTCTTTAATTTATAAATGGTTGATATGGTCTAAAATCATCACTATTTTTCTAGTTATTTGAGATTAAATTGAGAAACTTTTGATGTAATAACTAGGCATATTCCTTCATATTTGATATTTTACTTGCAAAAAGTATTTTTTGATAAATTTGTATAGATTTAAGTTAATTTCGAGCAAAATTGGAGAATTTTCAGACCATACCTGGCACTAGGCCTGGCAAGGGGACCAGATGCCAGGTCCATTCTGCCTAAACAGTGAAAACATAGCAAATTCAGGAAGAAAAACAAAACACACCTGGTGCCAGGTAGGTCAACTGGACCCTGCACCAGGTCCGCTCTGGAAAGGCGAAAATCCTGTGCACGAATTTAGTAATTTTTTTAAAGACTTTGGCATTTTTTGAATCCTACTCAGCCAAGACTCATCAAGTAATGAATTTGGCATCAAAGAAGTCTATAAAACCAAGAGAAAACACAAGAGAAAAAGAGTAAATCCAAGAATAAAGATTCCAATCACTCAAAGAAGGAGAGATTCACCAATCAGGGAGGGTTGTTCAAGAAAGTCTTCAAAGGAGAAGAAGGAGGCTTGTCTATTAGTGCTTTATTTTACCTTTGTTTTCTTATTCTTAAACAATGATGTATTTAATATTTTATTTGTAATTTGACATTATTTTAGGATTCATGATTTTGTGTTAATTTAGTTATTTAATCAATTATCTATCGTCTTTGGTATTTGATTAGTTGCTATTATTGGTTATTGAAACGAGTTCTTCTAATTGACTTGAAAAACAATGTTAGGAGTTTATTGCATTGATTTCATATTTGCCAAATCTTAATGGACTTGGGAAACGAAGTTAAGATTCAAGGACTAAAGTGATCAAAGATTAGTTGATTTCACATCGAGTAAAGGGTAATTAGCTAATTTCATATTTATGAGGAATTGAGTTTAATGCATATTTTGGTTATGTTGGTTTGATTGGGAAATCTATTAATTTAATCAAAAGAGAGTGATTCCATGGATTGAAAAGAAGTGGAATCTATTTAAGTAAATTCATGACTTGGGAAATGATTGAATTTTACTTTATATTCCTTCATGATGCTAAGATGGTGATTACTTGAGATAATTACTAGATGATTCATTATCATGTATTCTAGGATAGTTGTCTAAATTGCATATTCCTACATCCTTGAGTTGTATATATTTCTTTATTTTATTTATTATTTTATTACTTTATTTGGGTTGTTTAAACAATGAATAAAAATTGATTAGTGTGTACTTATTCTTTTGAGGATCAATACTTGTTAATTTCTTATGTTATGCTTGCGATGAGTATACTTGCTTGTATGCATATTTTGGGATTAGTGTTTTAATTAAAACTTGACTAAGGAATGGATTTAAATTTGATAATTTTTATACACCTAAAATTTACGCATCAAGTTTTTTGTCCTGTTGCCAAGGAAGAATATCATGAAAGTTTGGATTTTATTTATATGTCTATATGTAGATATGTGAATATGTGTATATGTTACTTGTATGAATAGGTGCCTTGTTTTGTTTTCTTATATACTTGTACTTTAATGTCCCGATATATTGTAATTTTTTTAACTTAATTTGTGAACATGTACCTTAATTAACTAACTTGATTTGATATTGTACTATACATATATGATACTAACAAGCTACTTTATGCAAGTGCTATGGCCCATTAGAATATGGGATGGTATTCTAACATGTTTCAAGGGATGATATCTCGACCATCCGACTCCACTCCCTTAGAAGGGGTATTAGGAAATTTTGCCATCCATGTAACTAAACGTTTTCACGAGATAGATGACACATTGGCAAAATTTGAGGATATGATTAGAAATATGGAAAGGAAAATTTGGTTTTTAACGGATCTAGTGATAAAGTCACCATTAGGGGTAGAAACACAACATGATTTAGTTGCCATTACATTACGAAGTAGTAAGAAGCTACTCAATCCTAGCACGAAACCAGTACCATCTAAAGAAGATTAGCCGGAGCCAACCCCTCTTAGTGACCCTTTTGAAAAATAAGCTAAAAAACTAGATTTTTAGCTATCGGTTCCTTATCCCACTCGAGCACAAAAAGTAAAAAAAGATGCACAATTTGACAAGTTTTTAGAAATATTCAAACAACTGCACATAAACATTCCACTCAGTAAGGCTTTGATCCATATGCCCAAATATGCAAAATTTCTCAAAAGCATGCTTGTCAACAAAAAGAGGTTGGAAGAATTATCCACTGTGGTTTTGAATGAGGAATGCTCTTCCATCTTACAAGATCAACGGACTTTGCCACGAAAAGAGAATAATCTTGGGAGTTTTTCTATTCCTTGTCTTGTTGGTTCTCTTACATTTTGTAATGCATTAACGGACTTGGGGGCTAACATTAATCTTTTGCCATACAAAACTTTTAAAAAGCTAGGCCTAGGTGAGCCCAAGCCCACTAGGATGAGTATTCAACTTGTAGATAGATTTATTAAATACCCTAAGGGAATAATTGAGGATGTATTAGTTAAAGTGGATAGATTTATATTTCTTTTGGATTTTGTTATTCTTGATATGGATAAAGATTCTAAAGTTATTTTAATCTTAGGTTGACCTTTCCTAACTACTGCTAAAGTATTAATTGATGTTCATGGGGGAAGATTGTAACTTCGGGTGGGGGATGAAGAAGTCATTATCAAAATCCATAAAAGCATGCAATATCCTATCTCTTATGATGATTCTTGTTTAAGGATTGATATTCTTGATGAGCCTATCTTTGATTTTGTGCAGGAATCATTTGTAAATTGCTCCATAGACTTGATGGAACAATCCATTGCATATTTAGAGGATTCAAATAAGGGCCATGAGTTGGGGGAATTTGTGGAAATTGAAAAAAGCAGTTTGGGAAGGATAAAGTCATCCATTGAGGAACTGTCGGAATTGGGCCTCAAAGACCTTCCCGAGCATTTGGAATATGCATTTTTGTCTAATGGAGAGAAATTGCCAATGATCATAGCAAAAGACCTTACTTATGATTAAAAGACCAAATTGATAAGTCTATTGGGAAACTATAAGGGAGTTATTGCATGAAAAATTACGGACATTAAGGAAATTAGCCTTTTTTTTTTATACTCACAAAATTTTGTTGGAAGAAAGAGCTAAACCTATAGTACAACCCCAACGTAGGTTGAACCCAAATATGAGTGATGTGGTAAAAGGTGAGGTGATTAAACTATTAGATTTTGACATCATTTTCCTTATTTCAGATAGTATTTGGGTGAGTCCAACACAAGTGGTACTAAAGAAGGGAGGAATAACTGTGAGCCAAAATGAAAAAAATGAGTTGATCCTAATGAGATTGGTAATCGGTTGGAGGGTTTGCATTGATTATAGGAAATTAAATGAGGCGATTAGGAAGGACCATTTTTCTCTCTCTTTCATTGACCAAATGTTAGAAAGGTTAGCCAGGCATAAGTTTTATAATTTTTTAGATAGTTTTTCTAGTTACTTTCAAATTCCCATAGCACTGGAGGATTAAGAGAAGACCACATTTGCATGCTTTTTTGGTACTTTTACATATCGACTATGCCTTTTGGTCTTTACAATGGTCTTGGAACTTTTCAAAGATGCATGATGGCTATTTTTGAAGGACTTGTGGGAGACATCATGGAGGTATTTATGGATGAATTTTTTATTTTTGATGATTTTTTAAATTTATGTTTGACCAATTTAGAGAAGGTACTTCAAAGATGTGAAGAGACCAACCTCAAGCTTAATTGAAAAAAATGCCACTTAATGGTACAAGAAGGTATAGTATGAAGCCACCAGATTTCAAGGAAAGGTATTGAGGTTGATAGAGCAAAGATTAAGGTAATTGAGAAACTTTCCCCTCCCACTTCCATGAAGGCTATTTGAAGATTTCTTGGTCATGCCAATTTTTATAAGAGGTTCATCTTGGATTTCTTAAAAATTTCTAAACCTCTTACTTCTTTACTTGAAAAAGATGCTGTTTTTTATTTTGATGAAAAATGTCTCAATGCTTTCAATATGATTAAAAAGAAATTGATCAATTCTCCTATTTTAATTACATCGAATTGGTCTCTTTCTTTTGAATTAATGTGTGATGCGAGTGATTATGCAGTTGGCGTGGTGCTTGGATAAAGGAGGAATAAGCATTTTCAACTAATTTACTATGAAAGCAAAACTCTTACGGCGGCACAAGAGAATTACACCATAGCGGAGAAAGAATTTCTTGTAATAGTATTTACTTTTGATAAATTCCGTTCTTATCTTGTTTTGTCTAAAATTATTGTGTATACGGACAATTCCACCCTTAAATACCTACTAACCAAGCATGATTCTAGATCACGATTGATAAGGTGGGTTTTGCTGTTGCAGGAATTTGACTTGAAAATTAGAGACAAAAAGGGAGCTGGAAATTTAGCTACATATCACTTATCTAGGTTGGAAAATCTTAACCTAGAACCTTTGGCCGAAGAAGACATCAATGACACCTTCTCAGATGAACAACTTCTACTTGTTGATGGTGAGATTTCTCACACACCTTGGTATGCAAATTTTGCTAATTACTTGGTTGTAGGAATTATTCCGAAAGATTTCATTGTACAACAAAAGAAGAAATTTCTCTCTGAGGTAAAACATTACTTTTGGGAAGATTCCTACTTATTTCGGTGTTGTACGGATCAAAATCATTCAAAAATGTGTGGATTTCATGGAAGGTGCAAACATCTTGAAACATTATCATGAAGGACCTGCGGGAGGCCACCACCAAGCTAACAACACCGCAAGAAAAGTGCTTGAGTCTGAATTTTATTGGCCTACACTCTTCAAGGACTCTCATAGGTTTGTTTAAAATTGTGATAGGTGTTAACGTACAGGTAATCTTTCTAAATTTAATGAGATGCCATTGCAAAATTTTCAAACTTGTGAAATTTTTGATTGTTTGGGAATTAATTTCATGGGCCATTTTCTGAGTTCTTTGGGTAACAAATACATCTTGGTTATGGTTGAGTATGTATCTAAGTAGGTTTAGGGCCAAGCCTTGCCTACTAATGATGCGTAGGTTGTAGTAAAATTTATTTAAAATTTTTTACCCGGTTTGGAGTGCCTAGGGTACTCATTAGTGATAGGGGCACCTACTTTTATAATACCCAATTAGATAAAGTTCTCAAATATTTAGGGGTTATTCATAAGTTTACTACCCCCTATCACCCTTAAACTAGTGGCTAAGTTGAGGTGGTTAATAGAGAGTTAAAAAGAATTTTAGAAAAAGTGGTAATCATACAAGAAAGGATTGGAGTTTGAAACTAGATGATACTTTTTGAGCTTATAGGTATGCTTTTAAAACTCCCATTAGTACAACCCTCTATCGATTGGTGTATGGAAAATTGTGCCATCTACTAGTAGAAGTTGAACATAGGGCATATTAGGCGATTAAACTTGTTAATTTTGACATTCACCTCGTAGGACAACAAAGATTGCTTCAAGTGAATGAGTTAGAAGAGTGGCATAACGATGCCTACCATAATTCACAGATTTACAAAGATAAGATGAAACATTGGCATGATTGGCATATTTGTTCCCTCCATGAGTTCCAAAAAGGAGACTTTTTTCTGGGTAAGTTGAAGTTAAGATGGTCGGGGGGCCATATGAGATACATTGAGTTTGTCTATTGAGGTTTCTTATCCAACTAAGGGGATCTTTAAGATGAATGGAAGTCAATTAAAACCTTATTTGAGTGAAGAACTTAACACTTTAGAGCATCTCGATGTTACCCTTTATGAGTCATGATTGTTCATTGGTACTTTATACTTCTTTTTCTTTATCTTTGTCTTTGTCTTTTATTTTACTTTTCTTTTTCTTTTTCTAGGTTTATATTTTTCTGTTTTTGTTTCTTTTGAGTTAGGTACCCTTGCAAATTCTCTAATGACTACTCTTTGTGGTGGATTCAAGCATGTTGGACCTAATATGTAATGGAAGTATTTTCTTTTCTCTACTTATTCTCTTTATTTATTTTGGTCTTCTTGACATTGCTTTCAGTGTTATATTTTTTTGGCATTGAGGATAATGTTCCGTTTAAGTGTGGGGGGAGAATGTAGGTATTGAAGATATTTTTCATATTATTTTGGTGTGAACTTTTTCAATTTTTTTTGTGGTTTTCATTGTTTAGCAAGGTTAAAATTCTTTTTCTTACTTGGGTATGAATTTTTGTTATTCATTTGGTGAATTTTTATGAAATTGGTTTATTGGATAGGATATTATCAAGACTTGAGAATTTGGATTAATCTTATTCATGTATTGTGTTTGAATATTATTTGATTCATCTAGTTTGAATATGGAAAATATAATGAATGTGGGGAAAGTTTGTTGGCTAACTCTTGTATTATGGGTTTAAATTTTACTTAGTTTTGAGTTGCGATAAAGAATGTGAGGAGATAAAATATCTTTTAGAGGAAAAATTATGGAAAATTCTTGTGAGTTGAAACATTGAAAAAATGAGTTGGTTGTTGTTTCCTCTTTAAAAATGAAAAAGTATTATTTTTGCTTGATTATGGGAGCCAATATGGATAGTAAAGAGAAATCCACTTTCTTGAGGCTATGAATTCTTGAAAGCAAAAGAAAGGGAAAATATTGGAAAAAATGATGAGTGATGACTAAAAGGGGGTCAATACGGTGTATGAAGAGAAATCCATACACTTGAGACTATCAATTCCCTAAGTCATTGAAAAAATTGGGAGAAAAAAATTTGAGTGCTTTCCCTACATCACGACTTGAGTTGTGCAATTTTTAGATTTATAATGCTTGAATTGGTAAATAGCTTGACTTCTGTGATTCATGTTATCTATATTTTTACTTGAAGGGTGAAATAATTTTCTTAGACTAAGGTATACACTTGATTAATTTAACTTCAAAAGTTTTGTGATGTCTTGTCAAATGTTTCAAAGTTTAATTGTTTTCAAAGGGTTGATGAATGGCAAGAATTGTATCTAAAAGTTTGAAGGGAAGTTATAATTCTTGTTATGTTTTAAAACTTTTAGAATGAGTAAAGGCTTGTGTTTTCTTGATGATTTTCTTGGCTTAAATATTTTTTGCTTGAGGACAAGTAGACATTTAAGTGTTGAGGTATGTAATAGGAGCTAAAATCATCACTATTTTCCTAATTATTTGAGGTTAAATTGAGATGCTTTTGATGTAATAACTAGGCATATTCCTTCCTATTTGACATTTTACTTGTAAAAAGTGTTTTGACAAATTTGTGTAGATTTAAGTCAATTTCGAGCAAAATTGGAGAATTTCCAGACCACACCCGGTACTAGGCTTGGCAAGGGGACCAGGCGCCAGGTCCATTCTGCCTAAACAGTGAAAACAGAGCAAATTCAAGAGGAAAAACAGAACACACCTGGTGCCATGTGGGTCGACTAGACCCAGCGCCAGGTTCACTTTGGAGAGGCAAAAATCCTGTGCACGAATTTAGTAATTTTTCAAAGATTTTGATAGTTTTCAAATCCTACTGGGCTAAGACTCCTCAATCAATGAATTTAGCATCAAAGAAGTCTATAAAACCAAGAGAAAACACAAGAAAAAAGAAGTGAATCCAAGAGCAAAAATTCCAATCATTCAAAGAAGGAAAGATTCACCATTCAAGGAGGGTTGTTCAAGAGAGTCTTCAAAGGAGAAGAAGGAGGCTTGTCTATAAGTGCTTTCTTTTACCTTTATTTTCTTGTTCTTAAACAATGATACATTCAATATTTTTTTTTTGTAATTTGACATTATTTTGGGATTCATGGTTTTGTATTAATTTAGTTATTTAATCAATTGTCTATCATCTTTGGTATTTGATAACTTGTTATCATTTGTTACTGATGTGGGTTCTTCTAATTGACTTGGAAAACGATGTTAGGACTTCATTGCATTGATTTCGTATTTATCAAATCTTAATGGACTTGGGAAACGAAATTAAAATTAAAGGACTAAAGTGATCAAAGATTAGTTGATTTCATCTCGAGCAAAGGGTTATTAGCTAATTTCATATTTATGAGGAACTGAGTTTAATGCATATTTTGGCTATATTGGTTTGATTGGAAAATCTGCTAATTTAATCAAAAGATAGTAATTCTATGGATTGGGAAAGAAGTGGAATTTATTTAAGTGAATTCATGACTTGGAAAACAATTAAATTTTATTTTATATTCCTTTATGATGCCAAGATAATGAATACTCGAGATAATTACTAGATGATTCATTATCATGTATTCTAGAATAATTGTCTAAATTGCATTTTCTTACATCCTTGAGTGGTATATATATATTTTTAATTTTTTATAATTATTTTATCACTTTATTTGGGTCGGTTAAATAATGAATAAAAAGTGATTAGTGTGTACTTATTTTTTTGAGGATCAATACTCGTTAATTCCCCGTGCTATATTTACGATGAGTATATTGCTTGTATGTGTATTTTGAGATTAATGTTTTAATTAAAACTTAACTAAGGGATGGATTTAAATTTGATGATTTTTATACACCCAAAATTTACGCATTAACAATTTTTAAAGGGTTAAGTGAATGACGAGTTTATGTCTAAGGTTGAAGAAAGATTATTCCTTTATTATAGATGAATTTGCTTTTGGAAAAATTGAGGAGTTGATATAACTTGTTTGAAAGCTAATGTGCTTAAGTGTTTTTAACTTTTGTTTGCTTGAGGACAAAAGTAAGAATTCAACTATGGGGGAATTGATAGGGACTAAATTCGTCACTATTTTTGTAGTTTTTTGAGGCTCTTTTGAGATCCTTTTGATGTAATAACTAGGCATATTTCTTCCTATTTGATATTTTGCTTGTGAAAAGTATTTTTGATGAATTTGTGCAGAATTGAGTAGATTTTGAGCAAAAAGTGAAAGATTCCATATTGTACCAGGCGCCAGGTCTAACTAAGGCACCAGGCGCCAGGTCTGTTTTGGAAAAGAGCAATTTTGAGGAAAAATCAGAAGAGAGCCGGTGCCAGGTCCACTCTGTGTAGAGGCGGCAAGTTTTCTTTTTTAGATCAGATTTTGGAAATTTCAGTTTGATTCTTTTGGGAACTCTTTTAACCACGGAAAAGGACTCTTGTAGGTACTTTTTGGCAATTAGAACTCTTATAAATACAAGAGAATAACATTGTACAAATGAGTTTTCATAGTTTTCAATTCTGCAATGTAATATCTTTAGAAAACTCTTAGAGAAACACCAAGATTTAGGAGGATCAAAGGAAAATACTTGGAGAAGAAGAGGAGGTTACTCAAGGAGGTTTCAAGGACGAAGAAGAAGGCTTACTTGTTTATGAGTGGTTTCTTTTTCTCTTCTTTGTAATTTATTGACAATTTGAGATTAATATTTTAATTATCTTTAGATGATATTTTTTTGGATTCATGATTTTGTATTAATTTTAGTTCTTTGATTAATTTGCTGCTATTCTTGGTATTTGATTACTTGAGTATTATATCTTGTTGGATTGATTAGTTCTCTTCTAATTAACTTGCAAAACGATGTTAGGAGAGAATGACCAACTAATTAATTCAATATTAGTTATTCTTAACTTGCTTGAAAAAGAGGTTAAGGGTAATGACTAAGTAATCAAGGATTGGTTGATGATTGCTAGAATATGGATTCATTAACTAATTTCATGTTTAAATTGCCTAGAATATAGAGGTTTATATGAGGATTGATTTTAATGCATCTTTTCAATAAATTGGTTGAGACAGAATGTGTTCACTAATTTAACGAGAAGATAGTGTTTCCTTGAATTGCAAATGAAGTCGGTCTATTTAAATCCTTTATGAGACCAAGATAATAATGTATTGTGATATGTGCTAAGTGATTTATTGTCATGTTTTCAAAAGCCTTTATCTAAATTGCATGTTTTCACATCATTATGTTGTATATATTTTTCTTTATTATTATTATTATTATTATTATTTTATTACTTTATTAGGTTGGTTAAACAATGAATGAAATTCGCTATACTTGTTAATTCCCTATACTATACTTGCTCGTATATGTAATTTGAGATTAATGTTTTAATTAAAACTTCGTTAGGGATGGATTTAAATTCAATGATTTTTATATACCTAAAATTTATGCATCAATAACTTATACAAACTTAATTTGTTTATGCTTTATGATGCCTTAGCAATATTTATAGATGTTTATATAATAACAATTATTCTTAAATTGATATGTGTTCTATTTGGAATTTAATCACAAATTCAACTTAACTTTGAACTTAAATTACATGCAAGGAATTCATTATTTGTTGTGTGATCAATTGATGAGCTGATTTGTTGAGTATAATTGAATAATATTTTCATGAATATATGCTTCTTATATGAATGAAATTATGGTGTAACATGTTTAGTGTTAAGTGGTAGATGAGTTATAAAAGTAAGTGGTGACCTAGTTAAATAGTATTCAAGGGTGAAGTTGAATCACTCTATTGTGAGGATTGAATTTGGCATTAATGTATGGATTATTTGAATTGCAAAAGTGGTGGAAGTGGAAAAACGAGCAAATCCACCAGCTTAGCAACCTTAAACTTTGCTTGGATCAAGACAAGTCCTAGATTTTTTTGCTATATTGCAAATCCTTGCATCTTACAGAAATCCTTTTTATGCAAAATGTTGCATTACTTGGAAAGGTTTATAAATATTGAATGTCTTTGCGTATATTTTCATGAAAAATATTTGTAGTTGATATAAATCCTAGAACCTTAAATTTGTGGTGTAGTCAAAGCAATTTTGAGAAAAGTGAAATACCTTGATCTCTTGAAATGTTTTTTGCATTCGATATTGAGGAAATGTTTCCAAATATATTTTATGTGTCCTCTGCTTATGAAGTACTTTGAGTATGATTTATTCGATGATGCTAGAATATGGAGCCATGATTCGAATTTAGAGACATGTAATATATTATGATCTTTTCTTCATGCACTTATTTGTGAAAATCATAACATATTTTACCAATGTTTCGACTCTAAATGTCAATACTTCTTACACGTGATTTGAAGATATGAAATATGAAATCTTTTGTTATTGGAAATGATATGAATATTTGTAAATCTTTTAAATTGGAAGATGGAATCTATTGCAAAAAATTTTTCGGGATAAGAAATGCATTCATGTGTTTGATATTGGGAATTGAATTTTGTAAAGGAAAATTGAGCTATTCGGTGAGTGAAAAGCTTCTGTTAAGCCTTATGAAAGGTTATAAATCCTTGAGTATTTAAAAGGGTGATACTTTTGTACTATATTTTGAGGTTTTGAGAATGCTTTTTGGTAAGAGGCCACATTTAAAAAGTTGACTCTTTCTTGTCATAGGGATAGTACTCGTTAGTAGAGCCATACTTGGCTACAACCGGTGCTCTAAGTGTACTCTAAACATACGAACATGGGACATTCGGACCATGGGTAAAACTATGAGAGAAAAAGGATGGAGTGTTTCTCTCAACTAAAAGGATATATTGAATATGATAGACCATGGGCAAAAATATGATAGACCATAGGCACTTGTGTTTCTCTCATGTGATCCTAAATAAAAGTCTTTGGAATCAAATAGTAAATACAAAAGCAGGAGATCAACAATATTCCATAACTTTGATAAATTTTATTCATCTTGAAAATATGATAAGAAACAGTACGAGATAAATATCTCAGTAAGTCCTGTAGTGTGCACAGGTAACTTTTCAGAAATTTTTTCATGATGCACGAGCAATAACAATAAGGACTTCATGAATCTCAAATTATCCCTTCAAATTTTTCTTAATAAAATATTTGGAGGAATATAGAGAATATTCTTGAAAATAGAGTGAAATACCACATTTCGGGATAAATTGACATTTTGAACACAATAATCATTAATAAACTTAGGAATATGTAAAATTTGCATGTTGAGCTTTTCATTAATAACATTTCCAAAATTTTCAAGATATCACAGAAATATGGTCCACTCATTATATAATATCGTATGATCCGCTCATCACACTTACACAGGGGACTTGTAAGGCACTAGTAGGTGATCAACCTACCGAGAGAATTCTTCTACCATTTCTTTTATCATTGTTTTAGGCCCGAATGTCCTATGTCCATCGCTAAGGTTTCCCTTTGGAACCTCATTCTAGCTAAGCACGACTTTACTAACAAGTATTGTTGCTATGATAGAAAAGCATCAACTCTCCAGAGGTGGCCACCAACTAGAAAGAATTTACAATTCTATGAAGGCTAGTATAGGAGTATCGCCCCTTTGTGTACTCAAGGATACATATTCTCATTTCAAAATTGCTATTGATACAAAGTTGTCCTTCAAGGACTGCTAAACCTTTTTCATCAAAACATGTTTCCCAATTTTCAAAACATATTCACATTTCACATCCCGAAAATACTTTGCAAAATATAAAGATAATCTCCCAATTTAGAATATTTGAGTGTGTATCCCTTTTTCAAAAACAATAGAAGGCATATTAATAATAAATGTTTCCTCAACTCATATAAAAGATTCTAATAATTAGAGCCCATAAAATATTCATGTTATGGAAAAAGAAGTGAAACTATGATCACAAGTGCATGTCTTCAGCTCTGAGTCCTAAAGAAAATAGAAAATGACATACGTATGAGTGGTAACTTAGTGAGTCTTGAGGTGTTAATGTTTTTCATTAGAAAATAGATAAATTGTTTTGTCATATATTTTTTACTAAAAATAACTATTTAAATATTGTTGTTGAAAACCTCATCAACTATTATCAATTATTTCATACATATTTGGAAATCATGGTTTATTGAAAACTGACACCCAATTTTTAAAAAACGCAAGTACTTCTTTCAATAAAAAATGACCTGCATGTAGAGTCCAAAAGGGCTCTGTCTTCGGCTACTACAGTATTAACCATGTCTTGCCAGAGTAGTAGAATTGTCAACACAATCTATACCTCATATCTATGCTCAATTATCTAATTTGTGGTAACAAGAGCAGTTCCACTCTCGTGTTCCCCTTATACAAGGTTTGATAATTGTTTTACTTGTGATCGCACAGGCTCTTTTACTCCCATAATCCCTTCCTACGAGGTATGGCAAGATTCGATCGCTGAGTGTCCTTCCCAACACCAACTAGTTGCTTTCGCATAATTTTACGTGCGCATTAAGACAATGTTAGCCGGGGAACTGGTTAATTCTAATATCCTGCCGCTTCGTTTAGAGTAAGATAAATCCTAGCTAGTTAGATTACTTGGAATTATCTATCTCTAATATGAGCTAGTACAAAGATCAAAGCATTTACTGAGTACTGAACATCTTCATTGATCCACATGACCAGTTTCAATATCAACTTCCTAGAGGAAGATCAAGAAAATAATTTTTAGGGCTAAAACATCATTTCCAAATGTTTGTAATATTCTTGTAACAATTTCCCAAGTTCATTGAACATACAAAGAATTTATCTCTTTTTAGTTGTGCATGGTATTCTTTGAAAGCAACAAGAACTAATATCATCATAGTAATGCATTCTTTTATTAGAATGTAGCAGTGATGCAAGCGAAGAGCTTTATAAATATGCATCGTCTCATGAATTAAGTTGTTCCAGGTATATATGCTCAATCATAGGAGAGTATTGCTTAGTAGCATCGTTTATCAATGAAAAATTCATATCCAAATATGCCGGAAAACCTTTAGCCAAAATTAGGTTTGAAACACAAAAGGATTGACATAAGGCGTAAAAGTCTTAGTTACTTGAGTAAAATGTTCATGTCCATAGATATCGGAAAAACACTTAGCTATCATGAGTTTGGAAAGTCAGCAGACTCACCTTATTTAGCTAAGGCTTATATGTACACTATTATAGGTTTAAGAGCTCCTTAGGAAAGGTGCACCTACAACAAAGAGATATCTCTAAAATGATGCACAACTCCAAAAATTAGGAACTATACCATTTAAGGAAGTTACATCATATTTTTTGGTAAGAATAGATGATGCATCAAACATTATACCACTCTCTTCTTCAAGAGCTTGAAGGAGGTTTAGCTCCCAAGGTTCCTAATTGTTCATTAGCCCCAAAATACATTAAAATAGATTGCACCCTTCATTAACAAAACTATAGCAGTTTACTCGCACACCATAGCAGCCTCCCATTTAAACTTCATAACTTTTACTATACTAGTCCAAATGAAGTCTAATTTATCCTAAAATGTTCCTAAGACATTTCTATATAGATTTTAGTTATAAAACTGCCATATTATTAGCTGTTCAGTCTAGTTTCAAGTACAAATAGCCAGCTTGCATTAACAAGCAAAATAAGGCCATAAAAGGATAAAATGCTACATTGGTCATTCTCATAAATTCTCCAACATAACCTAACATATTTAAGTCTTTGAAAACCTTGTTTAACACCTAAATTAAGGTGTTTCAGCTAGCTTATTATCCCAGAACTTCCAGACCTAAAGAACACATATCACCTAATGAACATCAAAACAGAATTTTCTTTATCCTTATCATAGCAACTTTGATTTTCTTCATTATTATGATGTTCTTAGTATCCAAAACTTCATAAACTCTACTCTAAACTTCTCTTAGCATGCCAAGGAATGCTTAAGTATAGCTATTTCAGTTTAATGGAAGTCCATAATTTTATCGAACAAAATCCTTTGGATTGCTCTTTTCTAACAATAGTTAGCTTAATATTATCTTCTTCTTTTAACTCTTTTGCTATGTTTTTCTCAGGCCAAATTCTCAACACTTTATCACTCCAAATATTTCAAATAGGATTACAAAACATAGCAACTACTCCCTCTTAGCAACCAGTTTCCACTAATATATAAGTAACAATTTCCACCATAACTTTCTTCAAAAAGTACATGAACTTAAACACCAACATTCATATAAAAATATTTCTTGTCATGTATAAAACAATTCTTATTCAAATGTGAAGGATCTTACCTATTTGATTACTTCAAAATCAAACTTTAAAGTTGTTATTTCTTCTTCTTTTCTCCCTTCTCTTTCTCTCAGGCTTCTTCTCTCTCTCTATTTACCCTTCTATTTTCTTTCCTATTGCTTTCCTTCTTCCTCTCAATTTTTCTTTCATGTTTCAGTCCTTTTTTTTTTTTTTTTCTTCCTTCTCTCTTCTCTTTCTGTCATTTTATTTGCTTATAATAACTAGGTAAAATAAAGAGAATTATTATTGGAAAGTGGTGGAAAATAATAGAAAATTTGGAAGGTTTTAGAAGGCAATAGAACTTGGTGGAAGGTGGGAGAATCTCTTAGATTTTTCTAAGTCCATTTGGCCTTCTTTTTGGGCCTTAATACTCCAAGGAAATTGATTCCATAAGATCGCCCACCATTTATTCCATAAGATGGCTCTCCACATAATCTTAATATGTTTAGGCCTAATAGGCCATTAATCTTTAAATTTCTTTCTCTTTTGGGCCATACTTAATAGACTTTAATTTCTATCTTCCTATTTCTCCTTATGTTTTCTCTTCTTCTCTCTTTTTTCCAACCCTTTTCTCTCTTTCTTCTTCTTAATCCATAAAATAAATAGTTCCTTAGTGAGGGGTATTACGCTTAAAGTTATGAATTCAAATGCCTAACATTGCTTTCAAAAGAATCCATTTAAGCATGAGTATAACTTCCATATGTGATCTTTTCCTTATGCCATTTTCTAACTATTTCAAATCAAAATATTGTGAGAGTATTCTACACCTATGCAGACCATTCGTTTTACTCACTCAAGCATTTAAAAAAAAAAAAAGAGAAATATTTTCTTGGTGACTTGAAAGGAGGCGGTGCTACTTCACATAAAGTGAGGAGTGCCACTCACTAATGAGATCCATATCTTGCTTGCAAAATAAATGGTACTTGAATCCTTTAATCTTACTTTTCATTTTTCCTTTCTTGCATGTAGTTCCTCCGTGACATTTGATAGCATGAGAGTGGATTTCATTCATATTCACTTAAACAAAATACCAATGATTTGATTCCATATTGTCTGAGATATGCAACTGCTTTTACCAATAAATTTGCATATATTTTTTAGTGGCATGATCCTTGGAAGATTTCACGTTTTCGAATTCATTATGTAAAGTAAATGGACTTGTATGATTTCTTACTTCCACACGCACATCATGCCTTTCAATAGAAAACCTTCAACTGTGCATGCAATAGAAACTGTACAAAGGAGTCAATAAATATTTCCAACTGGAATCCTTACAAGAGGAGCATATTTCTGGGCGGAGTCTCAATTCAAATATTTCTAGGCGGAGTCTCTCGACGGTAAGGTATTATTTATTTTCCTGGCATGGATACTCGGATGATTTTGTTGGGTGTAGAGATGGAGGAGTATCTTACCTGGTGGGCTGTACACTCACCTTTGATTAAAACGCCCAAAGTGTGGTAATCTGGTCCTGGTAAGGTGCACAAAGTGTGGTGCTTTGACCGTTTTCTTTATCATGGAGCCCAAAGTGTGGTGATATGACTATTTATTCGAGTGGATGAGTTATTTTGTACAAAGTGTGACAATGAGAAAAATCCACTCATTGCAAAGAGAAATTATTTATGACTTGCCAATTATTTCTACAAATGTTTTCAGCTATGCATACACGAACTGTTCAAAGTACTATGTGCACATGCAGGACTTATTGAGATGTCAATCACATACTGTTTCATATCATGTTTTCAGGAGATTGATTATGCTGAGCAAGCGGGATGTGTAATAGTTGGAGCTTATGTTATTTCCATTATGTTTGAGAGACGATTGTTGATTTATGCTTCTGGATCAGATGTTTGTTTTTATTTAGTTTTGCTCCAGTTTGAGCTTGATGTAATAGGAGTTTTCCTTTATTTATCTAGGTTTGTTTTCTTGGGTTTGCCTTTTATATTATATATCTCGTTTTAAAGACCCATTGTCCTCGGGACGGGGCGACATCCCCGTCTTTTTTAGGGCACGTAGTAGGGGGATGTTACAAGTGGTATCAGAGCCTAAGATTAGGTAATTATTTGACTTGCTGGATTTTTATTCCTTAAGTAATTCGATCTGATTCTAATCTATGCATTTTGTTTATAGGATAGTCAAGAGAGTTGCATCGACTGTCAAAGATTGGCCTGTTGGTTGCGGGAATCCACTTGCCCCACTACCTGTAGCAGAACTACCCTCGTCTGATTCAGAGATAGAGCCTGAGAGAGGTTGGTTGGATGAGATGGAGCATAAGCCGCCTATGCTAGATGACCTGATTGTTGAGGCGGAGATGGAGGTTGATGGGGGCGTAGGAGAGTATGATTGGGATAATGAGGGCGAGGTAGGTGAGCTTGCCAATGAGGCTGAGGAAGATGAGGGGATGGCGGAGCTGAGTGAAGGAGAGGCAGACGAGCTTGGGGATGAGGGTGATGATGAGAGCGAGGGAGAGATGGATAAGATAGAGGAGGAGGATGAGGTAGCAAGGGAGGCTCCCCGGACCCCGCAGATAGGTGAGTTTGATAGGACTTCTACTTATTATGATCTCAAGGAGTCCAGTGATGAGGGATATAGGCAGAAGGATGGAGTTACCCCGGTAGTGAGGGAACTTAGGCAGCCTGCTCTAGGAATGGAGGATAAGGGGAAAGGGAAGCTAGAAGAGAGTCCTAAGAGGAGCGGACCTCAATACGGACTGGGGGTAGATGCTAAGCTAAGGAGAGAGGGATTGTTTGACTTATATGACCTGGAGAATGAGAGGCTTGCACCTAAGAGTGCGATTAAGCTAGTTTTGGATGAGTTTTATGAGACCGCCATGAGAGCTAAGAAGGGCAATAGGGTTGATTTAGGTCAACTAAGTGAGAGTGCGGATTCGATGGGTTTTGCGAGGGATTATGTGGGAAAACCCGATAGCTCCGTGGGGTGGCTCGTGGAACTAGCCTCTGACGATCCAGATGCCTCTGCTGACTCTAGCAGCGAGTAGAGTATAGAAGACTAGCGGCATTTTCTCTCTTATTTGGGATCTACATTCTTTTGTTCATTGATTCTTTTTAAAAAAGCATGTTGCTTGTAGGGCTCCATTATTTTATTAAATAAAAGGGTATCGCATGTGATAACCCCTTCTTCATGAAAGTATGATTCTTTATGAAAAGCATGAGTTTTATTCATTACTTGGGTTTTCTCTACATATTATCATCAAAATTTCTTTTGGAATAAGTAGATATCATTATTAACTGATCATGCACCTAAGCATACTTTTCCCCTTAGTAACTATCTGACTTTGAGTGAATGTGATCAAAGATGCCACCATGACGCGGGACAGTCGTTCATAGCAGAACCGTGCAGGAAAGTAGGTCGTCGACTCTAGAATTTGAACGGATGCATCTTTCCACCCCTGACGTGAAGGAACACTAGCAGCAGGAGCCAGAGGAAGCTTCTGAGAGATCCTGGGATGTGACTATGGGTCAGGCTTCGATCCTTCAGAATTTGACAGAGAGAGTGGACAAGATGGCTAAGAGATTACCGCGGGGAGAAGATGAGGCCCTGGAGTAATTTCTAAAATTCCAACCTCTCGCATTCCAGGGGGAGGTGGAGCAAGACGAGAAGGCCGAGCAGTGGATCGAACAAATGGAAGATATTTTGCTACTTTACAATACGCGGAAGAGAGGATGGTGAAGTTTGTTTCTTTTCGACTGAGGGGACCATCGCGAGCATGGTGGCAATGGGTACAGAGAGACTAGGAAAGAGAGGAGCAGGAATGGGCATGGGACAACTTTACCGAAGCTTTTTGTGCTGAGTACATTCCTCGATGGGTGGCTGAGAAGAGGGAGGATGAGTTCCAAACCCTCAAGCAAGGCAGCATGATAGTTGCTCAGTATACAGCCCGCTTTACACAGTTGTCCAAGTACTGCAGATGTTTGGTCGACACGGAGCAGAAACAAATCCGACAGTTTGTGAAGGGGCTGAGGCCAGATCTGAGAAAGGCATTGGCTCAATCGCTACCAATATCCTACACAGCCGCCATGGACGCAGCTTCTCGGACAGAGAATGAAGATCGGTACCAACCAGTGAGTAGGCCTTTTCAACCGACTCGACCGTCAATGAGGCCTCCGAGTAACAAGTGACCTGCTGGCCCTATGCAGTGGGGAAACCAGGGGAAGCAACCTTAAGTGCCTATGTCAGGACCGATGCAAAGTAATCTCAGTTGCTGAATTTGTGGAAAACGTGGTCACACCGAGAGGAACTGCTGGACAAATGGGGGAGTAAGAAGGTGCTTCAACTGTGGTGACCCAAGCCATCGAAGGAATGCCTGCCCTAAACCTTTAAGAATTAGGCAGACGACCCCGATGCAGCCGATGGGAGTCAACCGAGCTGCTGCTGCTGGAACAGCTGAAGTGGGAGGTCAGAAACCCCAAGTGAAGGCTAAGGTCTTTGCCCTGAACCAGGAAGAAATTGGAGCAGATGCAACAGTGATTGAAGGTAACCTTTCTATCCAAGGCCATCTTGTTAATGTTTTGATAAATCCAGGATCCACACGCTCTTATATAAGTAAGGTATGTGTATTGCATCTGGGTTGGGAAGGAAAGGAATTACCCTATACCTTAGTAGTAAGCTCGCCTTTGGGAAGAGTGGTAGAAGCGGGCAAGTTAATGGAATGTTGTGAAGTTAAGGTAGGAAAGGAGATTCTGGAAGCAGACCTTATAATTTTGCCCATTGATGATTATGACCTAATCGTGGGCATGGATTGGTTATTGAAGCACGGAGCTCGTGTTGACTGCAAGGTCAAGACGGTGCAATTTGTGAGACCCGGGTGAGATGTGATTGAATTTAACGGTAAGCGGGCAAAGGAATTGAAATTCTTGATTGCTGGCACTAAGGCTCGAAAGTTGCTTAGGAGTGGATGTGTAGGATATCTGGCATATCTTTTGGAAAAACCCAAAGATCCGTGTACCTTGGAGAGTACTGAGGTGGTAAAGGATTTTCCAGACGTTTTCCCTGCTGAGCTCACTTCTTTACCCCTTGAGCGGGAAGTTGAGTTTATTGTGGACCTGATTCCTAGAGCGGAACCTGTGTCAAGAACCCCCTACCGGATGGCACTGACAGAGTTGAAGGAATTAAAGGAGCAACTGGAAGAGTTAGTGAGGCAAGGATATATTCGACCGAGTACGTCGCCATGGGGAGCACCGATATTATTTGTTAAGAAGGATGGCACCTTGAGATTATGCATCGATTATCGGAGACTGAACAACTTAACGATCAAGAACAAGTACTCTTTACCCTTGATCGATGAGTTGTTTGATTAGCTTCAAAGTGCAGCTTGCTTTTCAAAGTTGGACCTGCAGCAAGGATACTACCAGGTGAGGATTAAGGAGGAAGACATTCCTAAGACTGCTTTCAACACGCGGTATGGCCATTATGAGTTTGTGGTAATGCCGTTCGGTATAACCAACGCACCAGCGGTTTTCATGGATTTGATGTATTGAGTTTTTTAGTCATATTTGGACAAGTTTGTGGTTATCTTCATCGACGATATCTTAATCTACTCTAAGAATCCGGAGGATCACGCGGAGCACTTAAGATTAGTTCTGGAAAAGCTAAGGGAATGCAAACTCTTTGCTAAGTTCAACAAATGTGAGTTTTGGTTGAGCTCGGTATCCTTTCTCGGCCATGTGATATCCAAGGATGGAATTAAGATGGACCCCGCCAAGGTAGACGCCGTAGCTAATTGGAAGCAACCGGAGAATATTACCGAGATATGAAGTTTTCTTGGATTGGCTGGGTACTATCAGCGTTTCATTAAGAATTTCTCTACTTTGGCTTCACCGATGATGCGGCTATTAAAGAAGGATGTCGCTTTTGCTTGAAGCGAGAAGAGTTTACTTGGATAATTTCTCTACTTTGGCTTCACCGATCATGCGGCTATTTTGCTTGGAGCGAGAAGAGTTTCCAAGAGCTTAAAAGGAGATTGGTTACAGCGCCAGTACTGAGTTTACCTAAGGCCGACAAGCCCTATACACTCTATACGGACGCATCCAAGGAAGGTTTGGGAGCTGTGCTGATGCAAGATGGGAAGCTCATTGCTTACACGTCTAGGAAGCTGAAACTGCATGAAGTCAATTATCCGACCCATGATTTGGAGCTGGCAGCCGTAGTATTTGCCTTGAAGAAGTGGCGACATTATCTGTACGGGGCACAATATGAAGTCTTCACCAACCATAAGAGTTTGAAGTACATTTTCACGCAAAAGGACTTGAATCTTCAGCAGCGAAGATGTATGGAGTTCTTGGAAGAGTATAGGTGCCCTATCAATTATCATCTGGGCAAAGCAAATGTGGTAGCTGACGCTTTGAACCGTAAAGTGAAGATAGCACACTTGAGAATTCGGGAAGTGTTGGCAGTGCAGGAAATACTGGAGCATAAAGTAGAAGTTCAAGAAGGGAAGATTTGTGTAAGTAACTTGACCCTGAAGCCCGATCTAGAGCAGGAAATTGTAACAGGCCAACAGGACAGTATAGAATTTCAGGGTTTCAAAGGAAAAGAGATTGGGAGAGGAGGTAAAGATTTTCGGACCGACGAAAAAGGGGTACTGTATTTTTGGGACCGGATATGTGTACCTAACACCCAAGGCTTACGGAAGAGGATATTGGACGAAGCTCACAGGAGCAAGTATACCATACACCCTGGGGAAGTAAAGATGTATCATGACTTGAAGAAGAAATATTAGTGGGCTAGAATGAAGAGAGATGTGGTTCAGCATGTATTAACGTGCCTGACATGCCAGAAAGTTAAGATGGAGCATAAGAAGTCTGCAGGTTTATTGCAACCATTACTGATTCCTGAGTGAAAATGGGAAGAGGTGACTATGGATTTTGTGACTGGCCTTCCGATGACTAAGTCGCACAAGGATGCAGTTTGGTCGTAGTAGACAGACTAACCAAGAGAGTGCGTTTTATACCGGTAAACGTAAGGGACTCGATGGAAAAGTTAGTATAGACTTATACCTGAGAAATCGTAAGGTTGCATGGTGTACCGTCAAGCATCGTATCAGATAGGGATCCCAGGTTCACTTCGAGATTCTGGAATAAGTTTCAGGAGTCTTTGGGTACTACATTAAAGTTCAGCACCTCTGCTCATCCGCAGACCGACGGTCAATCCGAAAGAGTTATTCAGATATTGAAGGATAAGCTTCGGGCATGTATTTTGGACTTTGGAGACAAGTGGATTGAGTGTTTACCGCATGTAGAATTGGCATATAACAATAGTCATCAGGCATCGATTGGGATGGCATCGTATGAAGCATTATATGGGTGGAAATGTCAAGTACTGATATATTGGGGATGGACAGAAGAGGGGCTTATTAGGAAGACTGGTGAAGTATGTATTCAAGAGATGACGGATAAGGTTAGGGTTATTAGAGAAAGACTGAGAGCAGCACAAAGCCGACAAAAGAGTTACGCAGATAATAGGAGTAGGGAACTAGAGTTCCAAGTAGGTGATCACGTGTTCTTGTAGCTGACACCTAGCAGAGGAATATTGAGGCAGCCGAAGGGAGGAAAGTTAAGTCCTAGGTATTTAGGACCGTTCCCGATAATAGAGAAGGTTGGGTCGGTCACCTATAGATTGGATCTACCCAATGGACTATTTGAGATTAATGATGTTTTCCATGTGTCTCAGCTAAAGAAGTACAATCCCGATCTAAGTCATGTGCTTAATGAGGAACCATTGGAATTGTGTCCAAATCTGAGTTATGTGGAGAAGCCAGTCAAGATTTTGGAGCGGAGTGTTAAGACTCTTCGGAACAAACAGATACCTATGGTAAAAATACTTTGGGATCATCATGGAGCGTAGGATACGACATGGGAAACTGAGGAATGGTTAAGGCAAAAATATCCGGATATGCTCTAAGGGTTTGGAATCTGAATTTCGGGACTAAATTCTCTTAAGGGGGAGGGGATGTAATAACCTGCCCAAAACCACCTTTGACCTATGGGGAAAAAGTCATGCATTGTATAGCATTTCGCATTTCATGTGTTATCTTAAAATTATTCTTGCATGGGTGCATGTGATTTTCAAGGTTGCTCTTGCGTTTAATTTATTTGATGGGAAATAATTGTGTTGTTGCATTAATTGGAAACTGTTTTAGGTGAAATTTAGTAGAGGAAATGGAGGGATGAAAATTAGGGTGAAAAGAATTTCTTAGAGAAATAGTAACATCGGAGTTGATTTGGAATAGTGGTTAGGTTTGGTGATTATTCCTTGGTGACCTGAGTTCGAATCTCACTTCTTGCGAATCTTAGCTTTCTTTTTGAATTCTTTTTCCTAGATTTTCCTCATGCTTGGCCGAAAAACCCAGCTTTCCTTCTTAAAATTCCAGCGCCATCTTCTTAGGGGATAAGTCTCCATATTTATATCCTAAATTCAAGGATTTTTGATAAGGATAAAGATTAATATTATTTTGTAAAACCTTAGCTAGAATAATTAATTTCCAGCTTATTTTTAATTTATTAGACTTTATATTAGATAGCTGGAATTAATTTGTTATTTTTCTAGTTAGATATCTTGTTAATTATGAACATAGAAACCTAGCTAAAAATCTGGAAATTTTTCTAGCTTAGTGCTGCCACATTTGGAGGACTTCTAGCTCAATGCAAACTCTTCCAACACTAGGGGAATTTTATCCTAAATCCTTTTGCAAATCAAGCTTTATCCTAAATCTAAACAAACCAGATTTTTGTTCCTCTTATCTTGCAAATTTAGGCCAGCTTGTGCACAGGAATTTCGGCCAGCTTTGTTCAGTGCAATGCACAAAATTCTGCACTTCAAACCCTACTAAAACTCCTAATTGAATTGGCCAATTACAATGCCTAAAGCACTCATTATTCCCTCTCTGAATTGCGGATAGAAAAGTAGCCAAAATAGTCTAGAAAATCCTCTCTTTTGCTCATAGATTTCGCACAGCAAAGCACTCCTTTTTCGCACAGAATTTAGTTGTTAAAATCCACACAAACTCTTCCTTATTTTGGCCAAAAACCTAAACACACACAACCCTTCCCTTGAGTAGTTTTCGGCTAGCTTAGGAGTGCAACTTCAAACTGTTTTTCTGCTCTCAACTCCTCTTAATTTCGGCAACAATAAAAGTGTAGCAAGCTGCAGTTTTTCGCCATTGCTGCCAAAGAAACCTAGAGCCATCAGGAGTCCTTCTTAGCATCACCTTCTAACCCTAAATCAAACTCTTCTAACCCTAAACCAGAACAGCCACCTAATCCAACCTTACTACATGAAAATTCCAGCAAACCTCCTCTGCAATTTTAGAAAACTCAAGAGCAATCTTAGGCCAAAAAAACCGAGCACTTCCTAAGGTAAGCAAAAGACCTCTCAACCTCTTGATTCCTTTTTTCCATTGATTCTTCTTTTTTCCTTCCCTTGAATCACACCACCTAGAGGTTGATTCCATCTTCTTTCTCAATTTTCAGTCAAGAGGAGCAAAGAAGGAAGATTTTCTCTTCTTCTCAAACGAATTTGGGACGATCACCATAGGAGCACTGAGACCTTGTTAATCCGGTGGCTGTAAGGTAAGGGGATTCTTACCCTTGATGTTAAAATTAAAATCTAATGGGATTGATGATATCTATGGAAGTATGATAGCATGATAAATGTGCTTAGTTGGGATAGATGAATATTTGGAGTCGAGTATTAGATTAAGCCTGTTCAATAGATAGCGATGCTATGTTTGATGTGATAATGATGGATGTGAATTGTGTTGGTTAAGACAAGACGTTTTTGATATATTATTCATGTCTTTGATAGATATATGGTCATGGTGTATGTACTTTGAGGATTGAGTGATTTATTTGAAGTTAGATAATGGATCATGATTTGTTATGGGAATAAACGAGTTTAAATGCATGCTTGAGTCGATTGAGACCCTGATCATGATATTATGTGATTCTAGATCAAGAGGGTTTTTGAAGGAAGCAAGGTGTGATTTTATCTTGTTTATCTGAGGCATATCAAGTAAGTCCTTGCATAAACTCTTTTGTTATATGTATGTGGTGGCAAGTCGAAGTTGTAAAGCTTTGTGAAGCTATTGTTGAACTATGATTATTTGGGTTGTAAACGTGGATGTTTATTTTCTAAATGGTTTTGTCAACCTAATGCCTTTATCAAGAACTGTTCTTTCTTTTAAATATTTTAGAAAACTCCCTTTTCAAGAAAACCATGTTTTACAAAGCCAAGGTATGGCATCATTATTGTGAATCTGGAATTGACGAATATTTTCGTTGAGTACTCAATAAGGGTAGGCTAACAATACTAGTCTTGGAGGGCGTGAGTGAGTCTTCTGGCAGGCAGTCACCTCCAGAAGATAAGCACCGCTTGAGAAGGCGATAGTATTGGTTGGTCAGGCCGGTCCGAGCTAGCATTTGTATCTGGTAAGGTATTATTTATTTTCCCGGCATGGATATCCGGATGGTTTTGTTGGGTGTAGAGATGGAGGAGTATCTCACCCAGTGGGCTGTACATTCACCTTTGATCAGAACGCCCAAAGTGTGGTAATCTGGTCCTGGCAAGGTGCACAAAATGTGGTGCCTTGACCATTTCTTATCATGGAGCCCAAAGTGTAGTGACATAATTGTTTATTCGAGTGGTTGAGTTATTTTGTACAAAGTGTGACAATGAAAAAACCAACTTTTTGCAAAGAGAAATTATTTATGACTTGCCAAATATTTTTGTAAATGTTTTCAGTTATGCATACATGAACTGTTCAATGTATCATGTGCACACACATGACTTACTGAGATGTTAATCTCACACTGTTTCATATCATGTTTTTAGGAGATTGATTATGCTAGGCAAGCGGGATGTGTAATAGTTGGAGCTTATGTTATTTCCATTATGTTTGAGAGACAATTGTTGATTTATGCTTTTGGATCAGATGTTTGTTTTTATTTAGTTTTGCTCCAGTTTGAACCTGATGTAATAGGAGTTTTCCTTTATTTTAGTTTGTTTTCTTGGGTTTGCCTTTTATATTATATACCTTATTTTAAAGACCTCTTGTCCTCAGGACGGGGTGACATCCCTGCCCTTTTTAGGGTATGTAGTAGGGGGTGTTACACACATTATGCCTTTCAATAGAAAACCTTCAATTGTGCATGCAATAGAAACTGTACAAAGGTAGTGCCACCTCAAATGAGAAAAGCAGTGTTGCTCACAAATTAGTTTTCTTATAAGTTGTGCATAATACTTCTATGTTTACATATTAAGATTTCAAGTTTATTAAATTCAAAACTTATTAAATGTTTTGATGAAGTTTTAATTAAAATATGATGGCACCCTAAAAAAATTATTTTTGTCACTTATACTCAAGTGTGAGCTTGTGATTATGTGAAGATGTTGAGTACAAAGTGGGGGTTGTAACACCCCACTATCTATGGGCCCCAATGAGGCGGAGGTGTTGCCCCATTTAAAGGATTAAGGGTCTTTATAAGGAGGTAACTAGGAGAACTCAAAGTAAATAAATCATAACAACTTATAGCCACTGAACAAATGTTTATGTAAGTCCCAAATAAAATAACAAAATAAATGTTCCCCTAAAGAGATACAAAAGCATAAATAAAAAAAATTCTTCAATCTCCTAGAGATGGTCAACCTTGTCAAAGCTAGCATCCCTTGAAAACATGTTACAAAACAGTGTGAAAAATACTTTCCAATAAGTTCTGTGTGTGCTCTAAAACATTTTGAAGTGATTTTGTGTATGCACATTGGAAATATGTATAAGAATTTGTTTGCAAGTAACATCACATTCGTTGTAAAACTATGAGTGATGTTTCGTATGCTTTACATGATAACATAGCTATACAGTTCAAGAATGTAACCATTCGTAAAATAGGTAGGCTGTAAAACCCTGCAACATAGCCCTTTGCCATGAAACCCTGTATCATGACAAAGATTATGAAACCCTACAGTGGGTGCTTGACCTATTGAGTGGAATACTCTTCCATCTCCTGCCCAAACTTACTTGTTGTCCATCTCTAGATAAAATCTACCTGGATTGAATTGCTAACTCAGATTGGCTTGAATTACTAGTACTAACGTTTAATCCAGGTAGAGCTCATCTCTCAGAGATGGCCACCTGCTGAAGACTCATCCTAAATTTTAAGGCTAGTTCTAACAGCTTACCTTTATTAAGCACTCAACGTATAAATATCTTACTCACAAATTATTCTCTAGTAAATATTTTCCCAATACCTTAGTCATGCAAACATGGTTTTAGAATGTTTTGCTTAAAATCCTTTCAGTAAGAAAAAGCAATGTTTTATTTAAAATCCTTATTTGTTCAAAACCATTTAGTAAGAAAATGAACTATGCTTGCAACCCAAGTAATCAGATCTCGATTTAGCATCAAATCATAACTGACTTGCAAGCAAGAGCAATGGCATTCAAAGTTTTATGCAAGGACTTACTTGAATTAGCTTACTTAAATACACGGTGGTTTCTGACCTTGACTCTTACTCTTATCTAGCAATAAATTAAAAAATTGCAATTAACCACCAATCCACCCAAAAATACCACATCATAAGCAAATTCAACTTTCTACTAATATGTGATCATTACGGCCTTCTTAGTCAAAGATAATTTATATAACCATAAGATCTCATCAACTTAATTACATACTTATACTGTACATGTATATAAGACTAATTGATTCATAGCGTAAATCTTAATAAAACATAAATAAAACACAATCCCAATCCAGTTCTTATACATTTACCCAATCATCATTTGTCATCATGCTCTTATAACATAAAGTTAACCAATTCAACAATGATATCACCAATCTAGATTTGCCTAGCATATATCTGAATTCAAACATAGACATTTCCAACTGAACCATGATCCAATACATCTAATCTTGCCTCTAGATATCATGTCTTTAAATATAATTCTAATTTCATGCATTCAGTCATCCTATCAAAGCATTCCTATACAATAATAGATTTACAACATCAAATTCCATTAGATCCATAGAAGTACGATAACAATCACGAGTAATATCTTTACTAGGGAGATAAAATCAAGATCTATGCAAGTGACCCTAATCAACCATGAGTTCGCCAATTTAAAAAAAAAAAGACATAGAACTAAGAAGTAAAAGCATAGGAACAAAATTTATTTGATATTCGAAGGCTTGATTACTTTCACATAATTATTACTTGGTGTTGTTCGACCCTGATATCCAATAATGTAGGAAGCTTGCTATTGATGAGCATGAATCCAAGAGCATTGATCTGTGTGTATGGAAGACAACAAAAAACTATTACATGTATTTCGGTCAAGAAAGAAGAAGAGGGATGGAAAAGAGAGAAAAGTGATTTACCTTGTTCTTGAAAAGAGATGGTGGTGAAGACAAGAAGGATAGATAATTCTTGTATTTGAGAAGGTTCTGAGTTTGTCTTGGGAGTGTGAAAGCAAACCAAGTGCAAATGAGGGAAGGAGTTTTTTGATTTCAAGAGAGATTGAGATATGTGTGCGTGTTTGGTTTTCTTGAAAGAAAAAGAAAGAAACTTGAGAGACATGGTGTTCATGGGAATAGAAATATGATGTTTCATGTAGATAGAATAGGTATTCGGTTGATTTGGTAAGATGATAACAAGAGATAAAGTCGTATAAACTTTAAAACTGGAAAAGGGATGTTTGTACCTTTCCTAAACTTTAAACACCCTTGGTTTTTATTTTCTAATTTTTGTGAAAAGGGGAAAATGGTTGATTATCATTAGCCGTGTGAAGGCTTGATGACTGAATTTGGTAAGAGAGAAAGAAGATATGACTTGTGTAACACCCCACGACTATGTACCTTAAAAGGGCGGGGATGTCGCCCTGTCCCATAGGATAAGGGGTCTTTAGAACGAGGTATAAAATATAAAGGCAATCTCCAAAAGGATCAACTTAGATAAATAAAGAAATACTCTTATTACATCAGGCTTAACTTGGAGCAAAACGGAATAAAACAAAATATTGTTTAGAAGCATAAGCAACAAATGTCTCCTAGAACGGGTAGAGAAAATTGCAAAAGCTTCAACTATTACATGCCCCGCTGACTCAGCACAGTCTATCCTCTGAAAACATGATGTAAAACGGTGTGAGAATAAATCTCAGTAAGTCCTGTGTGTGCATATGGTGTTTTAAATAGTTCGTGTATGCAAAGTGTAAAACATTTGTAGAAATAATTTGGCAAGTCATAACAATCTCTTTTCGCAAGGAGTGGATTTTTCTCATTGTCACACTTTGTACAAAATAAATCATCCACTCGGATAAAAGTCATGTCACCACACGTTGGGCTCTATGAGAACAAATTGGCTAAGGCACCACACTTTGTGAACCTTGTCCAGATCAGATTACCACACGTTGGGCGTTCTGATCAAGGTGGGTGTACAGCCCACCGGGTGAGATACTCCTCCATCTCTACACCCAACAAAACCATCCGGGTGTCCATGCCGGGAACATAAATACCATACCAGGTACACATACTAGCTCGGACTGGCCTGACCAACCAACACTGTCGCCTTTTCAAGCAAAGTTCATCTTCTGGAGGTGGCCTCCTGCCAGAAGACTTACTCGAGTTCTCCAAGACTAGTACTGTTAGCCTACCCTTATTGAGTACTCAACAAACATATCCGTTAATTCCTGATTCAAAATATTTCTAAACCTTGGCTTTGTAAAACGTGATTTTCTTTAAAAGAGATTTCTAAAAATTTAAGGAAAAGAATAGTTTCCTTGCTAAAATCGTTAGTTTGACAAAACCGTTTAAAGAATAAATATCCACGTTTACAACCCAAGCAAACATAGTTTAACAATAGCTTTACAAAGCTTCACAACATGGACTTGCCATCACAACCTTTAACAAAACAGTTTATAAAAGGACTTACCATCACAACGTTTAATAAAAGAGTTTATGCAAGGACTTACTTGATATGCCTCAGATAAACGTGATAAATTCACAGCTAGCTTTCCTCCATTATCCACCTGATCTAAACCATATAATATCATGATCAGGGTCTCAATTAATTCAAACATGCTCTAATCCCATTTATTTTCACAACAATTCACAATCCCCTATTTAATTCCAAGTAAACTATTCAATCCCCAAAGATCATATACTACGACCACATGTTTATCTCGCTAATAAACACCATTAAACTTTACTTTTGGCATCAAGGGAGGGTATTCCCTTACCTTGCAACTATCGGGTAATGAAGTCTTGATTCTCCTATGGTGATCGTTCCGAGTTCGCTTGAGAAGAAGAGAGAAGCTACCTCCTTTGCTCCTATTGACCGAAAATTAAGGAAGAAGAGGAAATCAGCCTCTATAGGGTGTGATTTAAGGGTAGAAGAAAGAGAAAAGAATCATTAGAGAAAATGACATCAAGAGGTTGAGAGGATTTTTGCTTACTTTAAGGTGTATTCGATTTTTGCTTGGAATAGCTCTTGAGTTTTCGAAAGTTTGCAGAGAGAATTTGCTGGAATTTTCATGTAGAATGGAGAGGGTAGACGGTTGCTAGGATTTAAAGTTGGAGAAGATTGGCTTAGGGTTAGATGGTGAAGTTTAGAAAGACTCTTAATGGCTTTAGGTTTCTTGGACAGCAAGGGTGAAATTTCAGCTTGTTGTGCCCTTTGATGTTGGCCGAATTTGGGAGGGTGTAGTGGAGAAAAATATTCTGCAATTTACTCCTCTATGCTGGCCGAAATACTACTAAAAAAAAGGCTGAATGAGTTCAGAATTTTGGGCCAAACAAGGAAGAGTTTGTGTGATGTTGATGACTGAAAAATCCTGTGCAAAGGGTGCAAAAATTCTGTGCAAGAGTAACAAGTTTTGGACTGTTTTGGCTGCTGTAATTCTACCAAAATTTCCAGAGGAAAATTGAGGGTTTTGGGTGCTGAAAATAGCTTGATCAGCTGGGGTTTTTCGGTGGGTTATGGTGCAGAATTTCGGTTGGAGTAGGAGTTCAAGGCTGGCCGAAATTCCTGCACAAAGCTGACCGAATTTTCTGTGTACAAGCTGAATGAATTTCAGTGATTTTGTGTGAATAAAATTCTGGTTTTGTGCAGCTAAGGTACCCTGAATTGATGAGCAATATTTAGGTGTGTTGAGCTAGGATTTACAGAGTTGGATTGTAGCTAAGAAGGGCTGGAATTTCGGACAGCTTATGTTGATACAAAGCTGCCGAAATTCAGCTAGGAAAAGGAAGAAAGTCCTAGTTGAATTTGGATTGAAATAAAATTTGGTTTTTGTCAAGGATTTGAATAGGATTTCCTCTAGTTCTAGAAGAGTTTGGATTGAGCTAAAAGTCCTCCAAGAAGTGGCGGCACTTGCTAGAATTTTTTTTTCCAGATTTTTAGCTAACATTCTAGGATTAAAATCAACAAGATTTCCTACTAGGAAAAGGACTCATTAATTCCACCTATCCATGGCAACATCTATCTAGCTAAAATCAAGTTAATATTTTAATTACTAGCTAGGGTTTTTTTTTCGAATATCGTAAGGAACATAAGCTGAAAATTAAAGGTGAACTTTATTCACATCAAAATCCTTGAATTTAAGAAATAAATATAGAGACTTATTTTCTTGGAGTAAGATACTAAAATTTCTCTAGGATAGCTAGATTCTTTTTCGGCCAAGACAAGAAATGGTTTAAGGAAAAGAATTTCAAGAGGAGAAACTAACTTCATAAAAGGTAGGATTCGAACTCGGGTCACCAAGTTAATCACCAACCTCCCCGCTATTCCAAAACAACTCCAATACTAATTTTTCTACAAGAAGTTCTTACCACCCCAATACTCATCCTTCCAAATCTTCGACCAAACCCCCCTTATCCAAATCTTTAACAACACAACTATTTCACATCAATTAATTCAAATGCAAGAGCAACGGAAAAATTCACATGCATCCATGCAAATAAAAATTATTCTAGATACCACATGAAATGCAAGATGCTATGCAATGCATGACTTTTTCCCATAGTCAAAGGTGGTTTTGGGCGGGGTATTACATCTTGGTCATGTGATATGGTACAAATTTGGTATGAGATATCTCCAAGGAAATTCAAACACTTCAAAATTTATCTAGCTAACTAAGAAAACCCCACCACATTTTTAAAGGGTTATTTGAGATTAATAGCTCTAAAAAGTGGCGGCTAGGAGATCTTCCAATTTTGTAATTAAATATAATACATACAGATAAATTAGTTGGATAAATTAATAGCTAGAAAATTAATCATAATAATCTAAGCATTTTAAAAGATAACTGATAAAAGAAAAGTCAATAGATAATTAGTAGATAGATAAAGAATAAAATTCAAATTTTTTTCCCTAATCTCCTAAAAGTTAAAATGCTAAATTGTAGGAGTTTTCATTCCAAAGGTGGTGGCTGAAAATTCCTTGGATAACTAAACCTTTAAATGATAATTAAGAAGATAAATAATATTTAAAAGATAAACATCAGATTTCTTTAAAATAAATTCTGATAATATAAGATTTAAGAAAATAATAATAGGATCAAGCATGTTTAACCTAAAAGGTGAAGATAAGTCTTTATCTTAATCCTATTAGAAGTCAAAAGATAGAGCCCAGAGATTTCAATGGACTGGCAGTTGAATTTGGTTGAATTCTCAGCCAAAAGAAAAAAAAGCAAGAATTGGAGAAAGATAAGAATAAGCTAGGATTTAAACTCAGGTCATTAGGTATTAAGCCCAGAGCTCTAACCACTAAACCATATTAATCCATGTGTTCATATTTCCCCAACAACTCATTTTACTCTCAACTATTGCACCTTACCTACCTTATTAAAAATCTACTCACAAGATATTAACTCTAACTAACTCAACTATTAGCAAAACCATAAACACAAAAAACAACCAACATAAAAATGTATTAAAATTCCATATGTTTAAACGAAATAACAAGCAATGCATGCTACCCCTATATGGATAAGGGTAGTTTTAGGGGGGATTAAAAGAATTTCATCTCGAAATTCAAGGTACCTTACCTCTAAAACAAATTCAGATACCTCCACTTCATCCATTCCACTGTCTCTCAAGCTGCATCCTATTCCTCATGATGCTCCCATTAAACGTTTACCATTAGTATTTGCTTATTCTTTAGTGTCTTAATACTTTGGTCTAAGATCTTTATCGATTTTTCCACATAACTCAAGTCAGGTATCAAAATCAATGGTTCATCATTGAGCACATGCTCCAAATCAGGGTGATACTTCTTTAATTGGGGCATGTGAAACACATCATATATCCCGATTAGTCATTTTGGCAAATCCTATTTATATGCAATAGGACCGATTCTCTCTATCACTTGGAACAATCCTATATTTCTAGGACTTAGTTTTCCTCCTTTCGGGTGCATCAAGATCCCTCAACTAGGAGTCAACTTCAAAAACATCTGACTACCAACTTGAAACTCTAATTCCCTCCTCCCATTATCTACATAACTCTTCTGTCAGCTCTGAGCCGCCTTTAATCTTTCTTTTATCACTCTTGTTGTATCTGTCATTTCTTGAATACACACTTCATTGGACTTATTAATCTAATCATCTTCTATCCAACCCCAATATAAAGGAACTTGACAGTTTCGTCTATACAGAGCCTTATACGGAGCCATATCAATTGACGATTGATAATTATTGTTATATTCCAGTTCAGTGTAGGGTAATCAGTCAATCCACTTATTGCTATAATCTAAAATACAAGCCCTGAGCATATCTTCCAATATCTGTATAGCTCTTTCAGACTGCCCACCAGTTTAAGAATGCACAACAGTATTGAACTTTAGAGTTAATCCTATTGGCTCTTGGAACTTAGTCCAAAATCTTGAAGTATACCTAAGGTCCCTATCACATACAATACTTGACGGTATTCCATGTAGTCTCACGATTTCTCGAGTAAAGTTCGAGCTAACTTCTCCATCGAATCCCTTACATTCACTAGTATAAAATATGTCATCTTGGTTAGGCCTGTCTGTTACTATTATCAAAATGGCATCTTTTTGTGTCTTAGTCATGTTAACACCGCACTACTTTAGCCTAAAAGGGGCGGGGATGTCACCCCATCATTAGGACAAGAGGTCTTTATAACTAGGTAAAATAAAAAAGAACTTAAATAAAATTTAAACTAATTACAAAACCTAAAAAATTGTACAAATCTCAAACCAAAAGAAATAGACAAAATCGTCAAATAAAATACATAAGATGAAAGAATAGATCTTCATTCTGTACTCATGCCCAACCTTATCACAATAGAATCGTCCTGAAAACATGGCATACAATAATGTGAGATTTACTTCCCAGTAAGTCCTGTGTATGCTTTTGTACATTTCAAAATATTTCATGTCATGCGGCTTTGAAAAGCTAAACTAATTTACAAGTCATCCAAATGTTTTCCAATTATGATATCACACGCCAAAACATTTAAGTCATGTCCTTTCAAAATAGTCAAAGACAATTCATGTCGATTCATAACAAATCATGACATTACATTTCAGTTCAAATAAGAGTAATGTACACAATATACCAACATATATAACATTCCTATAGATGTATGGTTTGCCCACACATACAAACTATGGATATGGTTTGCTGACCACATAGTAGGTGATTAATCTATAGAGAGAATGCTCCCCATTCTTCTCTCTCACATTAACACCATAGGATTACATTCCTATGAACATAACAAATACACATGTCAACATCATAGGATTACATTCCTATGAACATGACCTGAATGTCCCATGTCTGTAGACAGCGTATTCACAACTCTGCTGCTAGCTAAGGACAACTTTATACAAATACTATAAACTTAGAAAAAGTCCACTATGTAGAGGTGGCCACCTACTAGATAGTGTCCCTAACTTAGTTCAAGCTAGTACAAGGATAATGCCCTTTTGAGAATTTCAGCCCGCTTTGTGCATTAAAAAGCTGATTTTCTTTAATCAAAAGAAATTTAAAGCAAACAAGCTTGTAATGAAATTTTTGAAATTTAAAATGGATTGAAATGGAAATAGTTGAGGCATAAGATCTTAATTAGATATTTTTAGGACATAAAGACAACTCCTTAGTTTTTAGAAGATGTTAGGATATTTTTAAATAAAGGTTAAGATATATAATAACCATCTTAGTCATTAAAATAAAAATCAAGATAATTGTTGGAGTTGAGATTTGAACTCAACTTGACGAAGAATTTGCAAAATCTTCTTTGTTAATATAATATTATATATTATTAGGATATAATACTGATAATATCATAATATTAATATAATATTATATAATCAAGAGATCAAGTAAGCCCTTACATAAAGGTGTTTGTTGAACAAAAGCTCTTCTGCAAATCAAATGTACTATTTAATGCGAAAGATGTACTTTGGGATGCAATTATGGACATTTTATCTTTTCTACTAAAATAAAATAATTTTAGATCAAGCAAATAGTTTTCCAAAGAAAATGTTAAATTTAAAAGTGGGATGTTATTATAAACTAGCTCATAATATTATCTTGAAAGTAAATATCCCAGAACATCCAGTCCCCAAAAAAAAAAAAAAATAAATAAATAAATCATTACAAGTTCTAAAATTTTCAAGTAGCAATACATAGATAAAATAACTTCTTCAAAGCTGCAATCACCTCATAATCCTGTAAAACATGATAGAAACACGTGTGAGATAAAATCTTAGTAAATCTTGTGGTGTGTTACTATATGGATTTTTTTGAAAATGCATTTGATGATGCATGAACTGTGAAACCCCGATGAAAACCAACCTTAGAGTAAGGGGGTTGGGATGCATATCATATTTTATTTCATGGTTAAATATATTTTCATATGATTTTTATGTGTTTTGGATTCGGGTTTTATTATCTTGAAGTCTTGTTGGTGAGTATTGTGTGAGAGGGGCAAGATGGTAATTTTTGCCCGAGGTTAAAATAGGGAGATAGCCTGTGGATTGAATAGAAAATAATTTTCTAGTGAAAATATCAACAAGAGTTGTTGTGGTGTAGTGGTTAGAGCTTTGGAATTAATTCTTGAGGTCTTGGGTTCAAATTCCATCATAGAAGCTTTAGCTAGATTAAATTTTATTTTTGCTTAGTGGAGGAAATTTCGGTCTTAGGAGCTTAGAGTAAGGTAGGGATGATGTGAAACCCCAGTCAAGACCAACCTTAGAGTAAGGGGGTTGGAATGCATATCATGCTTTATTTCATGATTAAATATGTTTTCATACGATTTCTATGTGCTTTGAATTTGATTTTATTATCTTGAAGTCTTGTTGGTGAGTGATGTGTGAGAGGGGCAAAATGGTAATTTTTGCCCGAGGTGAAAATAAGGAGATAGCTTGTGGATTGAATAGGAAATAATTTTTCTAGTAGAAATAGCAACAAGAGTTGTTGTGGTTTAGTGGTTAGAGCCTTGGAATTAATTCTTGAGGTCTTGGGTTCAAAGTCCATCATAGAAGCTTTAGCTTGAGTAAATTTTATTTTGCTTGGGAAAGGATGGTTTCGGCCTTAAGGGCCTAGATTAATGTGGTGATGATGTTCTAGGAGAGACATGATAGAAGTAACCTCATTCCACTCCTTTTACTCTTCTCGAAATTCTTATAAGGAAAATCATTCTACCTTGATCTTTAATTTTCCTCAATTCTCAACTCATTAGTTTGATCAAGATGTTCTAGCCTTTTCCTTTTCAGAAAATTCAGTAAAGTACTGAGGTCTTTTAGGATCAAAATGTCTTGGTAAAAGACTCCTTATGGTCTGAAAAATATGGTAGCGTTGTGGGAAATTTCAAGAGGAAAAATCCCTCTAGTAAGCTTACTGAAATTTTCTTCTAGCTTAGTTCATCTTTCTTCATAGAATGAGCTGGAATTTTTCAGCTTGTTGTACCTTCAAAAAGTCGAAATTTTTAGCTAACATTCCCTCCCAAATGTTGCCAGAAAAATGTTCTTTAGGATCAGTTTGAAACCTGAAAGTTCTTGTCCAATTTCGGACTGCTCAAGCTGGAGCAAAACAGAAAAAAAATCCTGTACGAAAATCAGTTTTGAGAGCTCAAAACCAAGCTATTTTCTCCCAGATTTTGTGCAGCACCTTAGCCATGTTTTTCCTCCATAAAGAAGGCTGGAAACCAGCCTTGAATACCTCTAAAATCCCCTTCAAAACTCGCTGCAAAATGGCTGGAAGTGGCAGTCGAAATTCTGCCCAGCAAATTCCCTATGCAGGAAATTTTTCCAGCTTGTTTCCTATTTTTGTTCCAATCGAAACACCAGCCCTAATCTGTCAAAACCTCCCTTAAACCTCCATTAACAGAGCTCCATTGTTTTCCTGGAGCTTCTATACGAAATTCCATCAATGGCTGTCCAAAAATCTCTCAAACAAATCCCTGCAATTTAGCTTGATTGGTTTCCAGAATTTCAGCCATCTTATTTAGCAACCTTCCATAATATTTTGCTCAATGGACCAGACTTCTTCTTCATCATTGTACACCCTACTTTCGGCCACCATAAGCCTCCATAAGTCAGCATTAATCCCACGAAATTCTGCTCAAACAATCAGCCATGGCAGACTTCAAAGCTGTCCAAGCAATCAAGATATTCTTAGGATATTTACTTTCCAAATTCACTTCCTAAAAATATTCTACCAAGATTGTAACAACTAACCTTTCCTTTTCCCTTCCAAATCACAGAAACAACTCCCTAAACCCTACTGAAAATCGGCCAGCCCCTCTATCACAGAAAATTCGGCAACTGCAAATCCTTTCTCTCTCTCTCGCGATTTTCAGCAACCTCAAGAACACACACACACACTACACCAAGAACACCTACTTCTTCTCTACACCTAATACCCCTCCAAACCATCTCAAACCCTCACGAAAATCTCCAGATTGAGTCTACTCATTGCTATAAATCCATCAATACCAATATTAACATCAAACTCCTCCAAACATCTTGCTACTTCGGATCAAAGCAGAAATTTCTGGACAAGAACATCTTCAAGGTAAATTCACTCTATCAACATCATCCTCTTCAAACTTGATCTCTAATGAAAACCTATATGAATAATCACACTAATGACTTCTTCTTCTTCTTCTTCTTCTCTCTCTTTCTCTCTCTCTCTTTCTCTCATGGACCGAAATTCCCTTTCTTGGCCGAATGGACTCTTCTTCCATGACCATGCTTTCGCCACCTTTCTTGAACAAGATTAGCCATCTAGGAGTTGAGATCTTCTCTAAACTCCTTCAAGTCATTCATCAATCAAGTAAGTACTTTCAATCCTCTTTTTAAAATTTTAGAATCATGTCTCTAGGATGATGTTGTGAGAAGATGATTGGCGATGGGATTGAGTATGTGATGTTGTTGATTGAAGCATGAGTATATGTATGATTGTGAAGAAGATGGGATTTATGCATGGAAGGATTATATTGGTGGATTGAATGATGAGTTGAGGCTTGATGCATGTCATAGGTAGTATTTGTGATGAAGCATGCTAGAGATTATGTCACCATTGGTGAATAGGATTTATATGCATGATTAGATTATTGAAGCCATGATCATGTTTGTGCTAGTAGAGGTTAAGTCATGTCTTAATAAATTTAGATCTATGTCTATATGCAAGATTTGGATGATTTGATGAGTTGAAGGATTGTGCATGTTATTGATTGTGGTTGGCCATAGAATCTTGATCATAATCTAGTGGTTCCTAAGCTAATTTTATTTCATGAATAAAATGTTTAATAATAATTTTTGCTAGAGAATTTCGAAAACCCTAGGAAGGGTAGATTTGAAATTATTATATATGTAAAGGATATTTTAGTCAAATAAATAATAATTTTTCTAAGAAATAAAATAAATAAATATTATTTAAAATAAAGAAATCAATTAAAGCCTTTATGAAAAAAAAAAAGATTTATACTTAGTAAAATATTTTTTAAAACAAAACCCTTAAGGATTTACTTATTATTTTCCAAACAAAACTCATTAAGTTTATTCTCAATTAAATTTAGCTATCAATTATTCTCTAACAATTAAGTTATTAATAAAGTACTATTTTACCTATTACCACCTATAACTCTTGATCAAATAACTCTAAATTTTCCTTAACAAGATTTAAACTTTCAACCTATTAGGATTCACTTCCCAAACCATTAATTATTTTAAATAACAAATTAAACTTAGCTTATAAACCTACTTATTTATTATTTTACCTTAAAGCTTGGGACACTAGGATCATGGTAGTAGTGAATTGAGTTGATTTAAAATTAAGGAAGTGGATTGTGGCTTGAATCTGATTAAGATTTTTATTTGCCCATGTGGGGTTAGGTCATCTGTCCGAGACCTTGTTGTTGTGAGCAAGACTCAGGTAAGCTCCTGCATAAAACCTGTTTGATGCAAAATGTTTATTATGGCAAGCCAAGTGTAGAGTGCATGGACACTCATTTATGTAAAGGCAATTGAGGGTTAAATCCTTTCTTATTTCAAACATTTGAATTATTTAAAAGCCAATGAGCAGATTTACTCAAACTCAAACTCTTTCTAAAACTAATTTTGTTCAAGACTTTGGAAAACCCATAAATTGCCATTTTCAAGTGGAACTGTGTTTTGTTCATTTTCTTCCCAAGTGGGATATGTTACGTTGAGTACTCAATGGGGGTAGGCTAGTAGTACTAGTTTTGAAGATCAAGAGTGAGTCTTCTAGCAGGAGGCCACCTCCAGAAGATAAGCTCAACTTAGAGAAACGTCAGTACTACTTAGTCAGGCCGGTCCGAGCTAGTAGTTTGTTTTATTTCAGTCAAGTGACTGTGTTTTGCCGGAATGGACACCCGGTTGTTGTTTATGTATAGAGAAGGAGGAGTATCTTGCCCGGTAGGCCGATCACCTACCTTTTGTCATCTGTATAAAGTGTCGGCATTCTGACCGGTTATTGGGCCCAACGTGTGGTAACCCATAATCCTTTCTTTCGAGTGGTTGATCTTATAAATTATGTACGGCTAGATAAGCCAAAACGCCACTGTTGCTTTTGACTAATGTTTGATGCTTGCCAATATTTCTCTTATAAATGTTTTACACTTTACATCCACGAACTGTTTTCACTAAACAACCAAAGCACACACTGACTTACGGAGATTTCTGTCTCATCACCTTTTTATCATGATTTTAGGTGGATCCTGCTGTGGGGTCGAGTAGCTAGTAATATCTGCCTTGGAAGAGAATGTGTCTTTTGATTTTATGTATTGCTTTGGGGATACGAAGAGTGGATAATTTTATTTATGGATTTGTTTCCTTTTGGGAATTCGTGGATTCATTCTTGGGTTGTAATAAATCTTAAGTTGAAGTATTATTCTTATTATTTTTATTCCACTATTTTATTTGTGTGACCTCGTTATAAAGACTCCTTGTTCTTTGGATGAGGCGACATCCCCGGCCCCGGCGGGCCTAGGTAGCGGGGTGTTACAGATGATGTCCTAAGAGAGACATGCTAGGAGTATTCTCATTCCACTCTTTTGCCCTACTCGAATTTCCTAAAGGGAATTCTTGTTCCCTTGATCTTTGGTTTTTCTTAGGTTTCAACTTCTTAGTTTGATCAAGATGTTCTATCCAATTTCTTTCCAGAAATTTCAATAAAATGCTGTGATCTTGTGGGATCAAAATGCCCTAGTAAAAGGCTTCTCATGGTCTGAAAAATGTGGAAGAATGGTGGGAAATTCCAAGGGGAAAAATCCCTCTAGTAAGCTTGCTGAAATTTCACTCTAGACTAGTTCATCTTCCTTCATGGCATGAGCTGAAATTTTTCAGCTTGTTGTACCTTCAAAATGTCGAAATTTTTAGCTAACATTCCCTCCCAAATGCTGCTAGAAAAATTATCTTTAAGATCAGTTTGAAACCTGAAAATTCTTGACCAATTTTGGACTGCTCAAAGCTGGAGCAAAATAGGAAAAAATTCATGTATGAAAAATAGTTTTGAGAGTCCAAAACCAAGCTATTTTCTTCTAGATCTTGTTTAGTACCTTAGCCATGTTTTTCCTTCATGAAGAAGGCTAGAAACCAACCTTGAATACCCCTGAAATTCCCTTCAAAACTCGTTGCAAATTGGCTGGAAGTGGCAGTCGAAAATCTGCCCAGAAAAATTCCTGTTCAGCGAAATGATGGGCAGTCCAAATTTCCAGCTTTGTTTCCTATTTTTCTTCTGGCCAAAACACCAACCTTAATCTGTCAAAACCTTCCTTAAACCTCCATTAACAGAGCTCCATTGTTTCCCTCAAGCTTCTGCATGAAATTCAGCAATGGCTGTCCGAAAATCTCTCCAACAAATCCCTGCAATTTAGCTTGATTGGTTTCCAAAATTCTAGCCATCCTTGTTTAGCAACCTTCCATAATATCTTACTCAAATGACCAGACATCTTCTTCATCATTGTGCACCTTAGTTTCGGCCACCACAAGCCACCTTGAATTAGCTTTAATTCCTTAGAAAAGCTGCTCATCCAGTCGGCCATAGGAGACCTTCAAAGCTCTCCAAATTATCAAGATATCCTAGAATATTTAGTTTCCAAATTCACTTCTTAAAAATATTCTCCAAGGATTGTGACAACTAACCCTTCATTTTCTCTTCCAAATCAGGGAAACAACTCCCTAAACCCTACAGAAATTCGTCCAGCCCTATCCCTCACAAAAATTCGGCAGCTGCACAAGAACCACCTCTCGAAATCTCTCAATCTCCAAGAACACACACACACACACACTACACCAAGAACACGTACCTCTTCCCTACACTTAATACCCCTCCAAACCATCTCAAATCCTTTCAAAAACTTCCAGATTTGACCTACTCACTGCTGTGAGTCCATCAACACCATTATTAACATCAAATTTCTCAAATCATCTTACTACTTCGGATCAAAAGCAGAAATTTCTGTGAAGGACAAGAACATCTTCAAGGTAAATTTACTTTATCAACTTCATCTTCTCCAAACATGATCTCTAGTGAGAACCTATGTGAATAAACATACTAATGATCTCTTCTTGTTCTTGTTCTTGTTCTTCTTCTTCTTTTTCTTCTTCTTCTTCTTCTTCTTCTTCTTCTTATTCTTCTTCTTCTTCTTCTTCTTCTCTCTCTCTCTCTCTCTCTCTCTCTCTCTCTCTCTCTCTCTCTCTCTCACGGCCGAAACTCCTCTCCCTTGGCCGGATGACTTCTTCTCCATAATCATGCTCTCGCCATCTCCTTTGGACAAAGTTAGACACCTAGGAGTTGAGATCTACTCTAAACTCCTTCAAGGCGTTCATCAACCAAGTAAGTACCATCAATCCTTCTTTTAAACTCTAAAAGTATGTCTCTAGGGTGATAATGATAATAGGTGGATGGTGATAGGATTTGAGTATATATATATATATATATATATATATATATATATATATATTGTTGAGATTGAAGTATGAATATATGTATGATTGTGAAGGAGATGGGATTTATGCATGGAAGGATTGTCTTGGATGATTATATGATGATTTGAGGTTGATGCATGTCATAAGTTGTCTATGTGATGAAGTATGCTAGAGATTATGTCACCTTTGGTGAATAGGTTTTATATTCATGATGGATTAATATTGAAGCCATGATCATATTTATGCTGGTAGGGGTTAGATCATGTATTGATAAATTGAGATCTATGCTTGTATGCATGATTTGGATGATTTGATGAATTAAAGGATTGTGTATGTATTGATTGTGGTTAGCCATAGGAATTTGATCATGATCTAGTTATCCCCAAACAAAATTTTACTTCATGAATAAAATATTCAATAAAATAATTTCTCTTAGTATTTTCGAAAAAAAAAACCCTAGGAAGGGTAGATTTGGATTGTCATATATATAAAGGATATTTTAGTCAAACAAATAATGATTTTTGCTAGAAAAATAAATAAATATATATATATATATATGTATATATTACTTAATATAATGAGATCAGTTAAAGCTTTTATGAAAATAATTACAATTAGTAGAATATATATTACTAAAAATTTAACTATTATCTTCTAATCAAAACTCCTTAAGAATTTATTTAATATTGTTCAAGTGAGACTCATTAAATTTATTTTCAACTAATTTTAGCTACCAATTATTCTCTAACAACTAAATTATTAATAAATCAATATTTTATTTAATACTACCTAGAACTCTTGATCAAATAAACTCTAAATTTTCCCTAACAAGATTTAAGCTTTCAACTTATTAAATTTATTTCCCAAACCATTAATTATTTTAAATAATTGTCCTAGGCTCAACTCTTAAACCTATTTACTTATTGTTTAACCTTAAAGTTTGGGACACTAGGATCATAGTAGTAGTAAGTTGAGTCGATTTAAAATTAAGGAAGTAGTTTGTGGCTTGAACTTGATTGTGATTTGTATTTGTCCATGTGGGGTTAGGTCTGCCGTTGGAGACCTTGTTATTGTGAGCAAGAATCAGGTAAGCTCCTGCATAAAACCTGTTTGATGCAAAATGTTTATTATGGCAAGCCAAGTGTAGAGTACATGGACACTCATTTATGTAAAGGCAATTGAGGGTTAAATCCTTTCTTATTTCAAACATTTGAATTATTTAAAAGCCAATGAGCAGATTTACTCAAACTCAAACTCTTTCTAAAACTGATTTTGTTAAAGACTTTGGAAAACCCATAAATTGCCATTTTCATGTGGAACAGTGTTTTATTCATTTTATCCCAAGTGGGAAACGTTGTTGAGTACTTAATAAGGATGGACTACTAAGACTCTTTGAAGAGTTAGGGTAAGTCTCTCAGTAGGTGGCCACCTCTGAGGGGTAAGTCCTTCCCGGATAAGATGTCAATCCAGTGAGTCGTGCCAGTCCGAGCTAGCAGTTTGTTTTCAGTCAAGTGACTGTGGTTTGCCGGAATGGACACCCAGTTGTTGTTTGGGTATAGAGAAGAAGGAGTATCTTGCCTAGTAGGCCGATCACCTACTTTTGTCAGTCTGCACAAAGTGTCGGTATTCTGATTGGTTATGGGGCCCAACGTGTGGTAACCCATAACCCTTTTTTTCGAGTGGTTGATTTTATTACTTATGTATGGCTGGAAAAGCCAAAACGCCACTCTTGTTTTTTACTAATGTTATTGCTTGCCAGTATTTCTCTTATAAAGGTTTCACACTTTGCATCCACGAACTGTTTTCACTAAACACCCGAACACACACGGACTTACTGAGATTTCTGTCTCACCACCATTTTATCATGATTTCAGGTCCATCCTACTGTGGGCATGAGTAGCTATATATTGTTTTCTTTGGAAGAATTTTCTAAGGATTTATTTTGTGTAATATTGGGAGAGCTGAGAGCGGATGAATTTTTATTATGGATTTATTTTGAGTATTCTTGGATTTATTATTATTTCTTTTGGGTTGTAATAAATTTTAAGTTGAAGTATCATTTTATTTCCGCTATTATATTTGTGTGTCCTAGTTATAAAGACCCCTTGTCCTTTAGACGGGGCGACATCCCTGGCCCTGGCGGGCCTAGGTAGCGGGGTGTTACATGAACAAATCACTACTGATATATATATATATATATATATATATATTATTTATACACATTCATAAGCTTTCATAAATTTTCCTCAAGAAATAAAATTTTAGGAGGTTATAATTTATCAACTCAATACTAAATAAAACAATGCAGTTTCGGAATGAAATCATAATTTTCCGACTTACTGTCAAAAAATAACTTTGGGAATAAACATAAATTACATATTGAGCTTTCATCAAATGTTTCTCAAGAATTTCAAATTTAGAAACATATCAATTCTCAATTAAAAATATGATGTGTGCATATCATGCAACTTTAATGAACAATTCCCATAAAAGTATGGTTCGCCCACACATACAAACTATGGATGTGGTTTGTTGACCTCATGGTGGGTGATCAACCTACAGAGAGAATGCTCCTCCTTCTTCCCTCACGTCAACACCATAGGATTACATTCCTATGAACATTACAACTATGTTGGATTATGTTGGGATTTCATCATGCTCATCAAATAAGAACTGTAACACCCCACCTTTTTTCTTCCGATTTGCTACTACCTGTAATGGGATGAGAATTTATATCAATGGCCAGAACAAAAGTTGATCGGTGTATTGAGACAAATACTTTGGTGAAATAAAGTTTTGTCGGGACCTAGATGTAATTATTGAATTTGTTCTACCCGTATCCAAAATTTTTGGAAGGCTATTAAGATTAATAAAATAAGAATTTTAGGGTGCTTTAGAAAGATAAATTGATCAGTATAATGAGATGCACGTTTTGGTGCGAATTGTGCCACACGGGGTATCGGGAGCATTTTCGTCATTTTGGCCGCGTTCGTGACTTCGATCACGAATTTGACCAAGTAGAGAGGGAATTAAAGAATTTAAGTGTTACCAATGGATTCAGTGGAATTTTTGGAGTTGGATAGTGAAATAAAATATTTTTCCATTACAGACCCGATTTTAGTCATTTCTGAAGAAAATAGAAATTGCGGTTGGAAAAGAGACGTGTGGCTTCTTATGATTGGTGGATGAAAATAAGTGTTGATTAGTGATTGGTTAATGAAGACAAGTGTTTCTATTTGATTGGTTGTGATAAGTTGAGATAATTTAGAGGGCCCACAAGAAATAAATAAGGATGGCCCACAAGCATGACAATCTTGACCAAGTTGGACCACCTTTTGACTTCATTTGACCAAGCTTAATTAAGCTAATCTTGATTTGATCAAGTTAACCATGGTTGATTATGCATGGCCATGCAAGATTAGAAAATATCTAATGGTTCTTGAGAATTCTAGGGATTTCAACAAGATTCTCCAATACTCTTGTAGGTTCTACATAATTCCAAGACCTTCTAGGATATTCCACAATTTTATTTTGAATTCTATAAATATCTAAGGGCTTCTAGAGTTGTCAAATCACTATAGAATTCTTGAATATTCTAAATGACACCTAAGTAGCTTGGTGGACCAATCAAGAGCTTCCAAATGTTTGAGACCATTTAATGCACCTTTGACTTGAAGACCATATTCCTCTATATATAGGCCATGAAGGCCAACTAAAATGGCTTTAGATAGCCAGAATTTCGGAGCAAACAAGAGAGAAGAGAAAAGAAAAGGAAATAGAGAAGAAAGAGAGAGAGAAACCGGAAATAGAGAGGAGAGAAAGAGAGAGAGAAAAGCAAGAAGATGCTTGGACTGTTCAGCCTCCAAACGCAGAAAAGAAAAGGTAAAGATCTACCTTACTTGAAGTAAAGTTATTATATAAAGCATGGAGATCATTTTTGGTATATATATTGTGAGAAGTTTATGTGTGAATTATGGAAACTAGTTAGGTGAAGTTGTGTGAAAGCTGTCCTTGTGTGCAGAAAATTCTGGGAGCTTTTATGTTCAGTAAATCTGTAAATTTTCTGGATTTGAACAAATCAGGCAATATATTTGTAGATAAGGATCATAGAGACATTTTAGAACAAGTTTGAGGTTAATCGGATTTACAGATCAAAAGTTATGGTGAAAATAGTAAAAGGTGCCAAATCAGTAACGGGATTTTACTACTGGATCTTTGTGTTCAAAACTGAACAAAATGGACAACAGAAGTGGTACTCCATGAATTGGTACCTGTAAAGGAATGTCTTAAGGATATTTTACAATTTGTTTGACATCATTTGGATTTGTGGATTAAAAGTTATGGGTAAAACAAGTTAGGGTGTCAAATTGGAAAATTGCAGAATGTTAAGGAAAGAATGAATAGTGAAACTAGGTCAAAACTACTGAGGCTGTTTTTGCCCAGTACCGTATACTGGAATCAGAACTCTAAAAAACGGCCTATACTAAATTATATTTAAGAGTCTTACGGTCATTTTGGTATATCATGGAGCCAAATCGGAGCTGTAAATTGAAAGTTATGTGTAAAACAAAATGGTGTGTCACACCAGTGAAATTCCAGAAAAGTAGTCCGAAAATGAATGGACTTAAGGATGATTAATTGTGTAATTTTGGATAAAATAATTGGGGAAACATGAAGTGAATCCCTTGTTTATGAAGGGAGGAAGGATGTGGAAAAAGGAAAACGAAAGAATTGATCAAACGACGGAAAAACGACGAGAACGAAAGTTAAACATTTTCCTTAACCGACGGCTCACCATTGGCCTCGTCGGCTATCCGTCGGCCCCATCGGCTAAACGACGGTTGAACGTCGGCTAACCGTCGGGCATGTCGGCCGGATGTCGGCTACCCGTCGGCTATTTTTCGGCCAAACAAGAATTGACCCGAAAACGATGTTTGATGAAGGTTTAATGATAAACGGTCAATGGAACATCAAAAACGGTAGAAACGAAGGTTAAACGGCCATAAACGGAAATAATTACTTAGGACACGAGATGAGTCAATGGATTTCTAAAATTCTTTTAAGGTTAGTGTGCATTGTTTTTCCATGAAATGCTATATTATTTACCATTTGGAACATTTTATAAAAATATGTTTGGAAACATTGAATTTAATTCTCTTTTGAGATTAGAATTCTGGATTTCCTTAAATAAGTTCCTTTTTGGAATTGTTTATTTGGTAAATATTCCAAATGTCCTTATTGGAATATTTTATGAAAACCTTTGGAGCTCGAGTATTCGGTAAATAATCGAAATATCCTTATTAGAACTCTTGTAAATATTTTTCAAATCGGGTAAGGGTAAAATGACCCAAATACCCTCGGAAAGTCTTTTGGAATTGGTTATCGGTAAAATGACCTGAATACCCTTGGAAATGACTTTGGTGATCGAGTTGGGGAAAATGACCCGGATACTCTTGAAAACATGTTTTGATGTGTGAATAGAACTCTTTATCTGGTTTCGTCATGATTTTGGAAAAATATTGTTTTGTCCTAAAAACTGTTTTGATATGAAAATTCTATGAGATCAGATAACCCTTTGGCTTGATTAGTCAGACGGGGTTGGTGACGTTGAGTACTCAGCAATGACTTTAATCTTTGTACTAGCCCATGTTAGAGATAGACGACCCCAAGTAACCTGATCAGTTCTGGGGATTGTCTTACTCCAAATAGGGTGACAGGACATTTAGATGAGTTGTCCTAGCTAGCCTTTTTGAGCCTGGCAATTGCCTATTGATTATGATGGTGGATTGTTCATATGATACCGGGCGGGTACACTCGGTGTGTTCAATCCCTTGCCACCTCGATGGTGATTGACGTCAGGATTGGGACCCCTGGCTTATGATGGCAAGTAAAAGATCCCTAAGTGCAGTGTGAGGTACATTTGTACGCTGCTCACTGTTCCGGCATAACACAGGTGACGTGCTGTGTAATACCCTGCCCAAAATTACCTTTGACCTATTGGGGCAAAGTCATGCATTGCATAGCATTTTGCATTTCATGTGATATCTTAAAATTATTTTTTTTTTTGCATGGGTGCATGTGATTTTCAAGGTTGCTCTTGCATTAATTTATTTAATGAAAAATAGTTGTGTTTTTTGCATTATTTGAGAATCGTTTAGGTGAAATTTAGTAGAGGAGATAGAGGGATGAAGTAGGGTGAAAGGAATTTCTTAGAGATATATTAACATCGGAGTTGATTTGGATTAACGGTTAGGTTTGGTGATTATCCCTTGGTGATTTGAGTTCGAATCTTATCTCTTGTGAATCTTAGCTTACTTTTTGAATTCTTTTTCTAGATTTCTTCATGCCTTGGCCGAAAATCCTAGCTAGCCGTCACCTTGGAGAGTTTAAGTGGTATAAGACTTTCCTAGATAAATATTAGAGCTAGAAAATCTATTAGGTAAAAATCCTATTTTTATTTTTCAAAGAATTTCGGATTTAGCCTTTTTATTTATTTAATTATTTATAGGGAAATATTTTAACTAAAACCCTAGCTGCTCTTTTGAATTTCAGCCTCCATTTTCTTAGGAGATAAAACTCCATATTTATCTTCCAAACTCAAGGATTTTTGATAAGGATAAGGACTAATTTTATTCTAGCTTTTATCCTCTTTAATTTTTGGAAATCTTAGCTAGGGCAATTAAATTCCAGCTTGAAATTAATTAATAAGATTTTATGATTAGCTAGCTTGAATTAATTTATTATTTTCCTAGCAAAATATTGTGTTGATTGTGAAATATAACCCTAGCTAAAAATTTGGAAATTTTCTAGCCTTGTGCTGCCACCTTTGGAGCAATCATAGCTCAACTCAAACTCTTCCAAGACTAGGGAGTCTTATCCTAAATTCTCTTGCAAATCAGATTTTATTCTAATCCTAAACAAATCAGGTTTTGTTCCTCTTATCTTGCAGATTTTCGGTCAGCCTTGTGCATACACATGCTACACGAAAATCCTGCACTCCTAAGGGTATCCAAACTCTTCTAAACCTAGCTCAAGTTATCTAGAACACCTCTCATCAACTCAGATTATTTTAGCTATACAAATCAGATTTTTATTACTTTCTTTTTCCAGAATTTCGGCCAGCTTTGTGCACAGAATTTCGGCCAGCTTGCACACACCATATCACACGAAAATTTGCACTCCAAAACATACCAAAACTCTTTGTTGATTTAGCTAAATTACAGCTCCTAAAACTCTCACTTTTTCCCTCTAATTTGGGGCAGAACAACAACCAAAATAGCCTAGAATTTTCTCTCTTTTGCTTACAGTTTTTGCACAGCAAACACATCCTCCATGCCCAGAATTTTTGGTTGTCAAAACCCACACAAACTCCTTCTAGTTTTGGTCAAAAACCTGAACACGCATAGCCCTTCCCTTGTGCACTATTTCGGTTAGTGTAGGAGAACAATTCCAGATTATTTTTCTCCTCTTAACCTCTCTTAATTTCGGCTAGCAATCAGGTACAGCAAGCTGCCTGTTTTTTGGCCTTGCTGCCAAGGAAGTTTAGAGCTATTAGGAGACCTTCATAGCATCATCTTCTAACCCTAAACCAAACTCTCCTAACCCTAAACCAAAGTAGCCGGCTATTCCTTCCTTGCTGCATGAAAATTCCAGCAAACTCTCCCCTGCAATTTTCAAAAAAAACACAAGAGCAATCACTAGGCAAAAATCAAACACACCTTAAAGTAAGCAAAAAATCCTCTCAACCTCACAATTCTTTTCTTCCATTGATTCTTCTCTTTTTCTTCCCTTGAACCACACCATATAAGGGTTGATCTCACCTTTCTTTCTTAACTTCCAGTCAAGAGGAATAAAGAAGGCAGCTTTTCTCTTCTTCTCAAGCGAACTCGGGACGATCACCATAGGAGCATCTCGATCTTGTTAATCCGGTGGTTGTAAGGTAAAGGAATTCTTACCCTTGATGAACGAAATTAAGGTTTAATGTGATTGATGATGTTTATGGTAGTATAATAGCATGATGAATGGGCTTAGTTGGGATAGATGAATATCTTGAGGCGAGTAATGTATTAAGCATGTTCAATAGATAGTGATGCTACGGTTGATATGATAATGATGGATGTGAATTGTGATGGTTAGGTTAGGATCTTTTTGATATATTGCTCATGTCGTTGATGGATATATGTTCATGATATATTTATTTCATGGAATGGGTGATTTATTGAAGATAGTTAATGAGTCATGATTTGTTTATGGGAATAAGTGAGTTTATATTCATGCTTGAGATGATTGAGATCCTGATCCTGATATTACGTGATTCTAGATCAGGAGGTTATTTGAAGAAAGCAAGCAGTTGATTTTATCTTATTTATCTGAGGTGAACCGCATAAGTCCTTGCATAAAACTCTATTGTTAAATGCTTGTGGTGGCAAGTCGAATGTTGTAAAGCTTTATAAAGCTAATGTTGATCTATGATTATTTGGGATGTAAACGTGGATGTGTATTTTCTAAATGGTTTTGTCAAACTAACACCTTTATCAAGAACTATTCTTTCTCTTAAACATTTTAGAAAACTCTTTTTAAGGAAAACCACGTTTTACAAAGCCAATGTCTAGAATCATTGTGAATTAGGAATTGACGGATATGTTTGTTGAGTACTCAATAAGGGTAGGCTAACAATACTAGTCTTGGAGGGCTTGAGTGAGTCTTTTGGCAGGCGGCCACCTCCAGAAGATAAGCTATGCTTGAAAAGGCGACAGTATTGATTGTTCAGGCCGATCCGAGCTAGCATTTTTACTTGGTAAGGTATTATTTTCCCGGCATGGACACCCAGATGGTTTTGTTGGGTGAAGAGATGGAGGAGTATCTCACCCGGTGGGCCATACACCCACCCTTGATCAGAACGCCCAAAGTGTGGTAATATGATCCTATCATGGTGCACAAAGTTTGGTGCCTTAACCGTTCTCTTATCATGGGAGCCCAAAGTGTGGCGCCATAACTGTTTTTGTCGAGTGGATGATTTATTTTGTACAAGGTGTGACAATGAGAAAACTCCACTCCTTGCAAAGAGAAATTATTTATGACTTGCCAAATATTTTTGCAAATATTTTCAGTTATGCATACATGAACTGTTTAAAGTACCATGTGCATACACAGTGTGAAACCCCAGTCGAAACCAACCTTAGAGTAAGGGGTTTGGGATGCATATCATATTTTATTTCATGTTTAAATATATTTTTATATGGTTTTATGTGCATTGAATTTATGTTTTATAGTCTAGAGGGTTTGATTGTGATTATTGAGTGGGAAGGGCAAAATGGTAATTTTTACCAAAGGTGGAAAAAGGGAGATAGCTTGAGGATTGAATAGGAAAATATTTTTAGAGAGGAAATAAGAACAAGAGTTGTTGTGGTGTAGTGGTTAGAACTTTGGAATTAATTCTTGAGGTCTTGGGTTCGAATTCCATCATAGAAGCTTTAGCTAGATTAAATTCTATTTTTGCTTAGTGGAGGAAATTTCGATCTTATGAGCTTAGAGTAAGGTAGGGATGATGGTCCTAAGAGAGACATGTTAGGAGTATTCTCATTCCACTCCTTTACTCTACTCGAATTTCTTAAAGGGAATTCATTTTCCCTTGATCCTTAATTTTTCTCAATTTTCAACTCCTTGGTTTGATCAAGATGTTCTATCCATTTTCTTTCCAAAAATTTCAGTAAAATGCTGTGATCTTGTGAGATTAAAATGTCCTAGTAAAAGGCTTCTCATGGTCTGAAAAATGTGGAAGAATGGTAGGAAATTCCAAGGGGAAAAATCCCTCTAGTAAGCTTGCTGAAATTTCACTCTAGACTAGTTCATCTTACTTCTTAGAATGAGCTGAAATTTTTCAGCTTGTTGTACCTTCAAATTGTCGAGCTTCTTAGCTGACTTTCCCTCCCAAATGCTGCCAGAAAAATGACCTTAATATCAATTTGAAACATGAATTATTTCTGCCATTTTCGGACTGCACAAAGGCTGTGCAAAACCAGTAAAAATTCTGGGCGAAATCGCAGCTTTGGAGGTCCAAAACCAAGCTGTTTTCTTCCAGATTTTGTGCAGCACCTTAGCCATGTTTTTCCTCCATGAAGAAGGCTGGAAACCAGCCTTGAATACCCCCGAAATTCCCCTTCAAACTCTCTACAAGTTGGCTGGAAATGGTAGCCAAAAATCTGCCCAGAAAATTGCTGTTCAGCGAAAAACTGTGAAGGAAAATTTTCCAGCTTTGGTTCCTATTTCTCTTCTAGCCGAAACACCAACCTTATTCTGCCTTCCCTAAACCTCCATTAACTGAACTCCATTGTCCTCCCTAAGTTCTACACGAAAATCCAGCCATGGATGCCTAAAAGATTTCCAAAAAAATTCTGCAATCATTCCTTGATTTGGATACCAAAATTCCAGCTACCATAATTTAACAACTTTCTATAAAATATACCTCAAACAACCAGACCTTCTCTCCACCATTATACTCCATAATTTCGGCCACCCTAAGCCTCCTTCAATCAGCTTTCATTCAACCAAAACACTGCCCAGAAATTCGTCCATGGTAGATCTCCAAAAGCTCTCCAATAATCAAAGATATTATTGTGATATCTAGTTTCCAAATTTGCTTCCCAAAAATATTCTTCAAGGATTTTAACAACTAGCCTTTGATTTTTTCTTCCAAACCATAAAAACCATCTTCCTAAACTCTACAAATAGTTTGGCAACCCTAATCTCTTCAGAATTTTGGCAGCCTCCATCCAAGAACTCTCTATTCTCTTCAACCTCAAGAACATATAGTACACCAAGAACACCTACTCCTTCCTTTCACCTAATACCTCTCCAAATCACTTCAAACTACCTCTAAAAATTCCAAATTTCATCTATTCATTGTTGTGAGTCCATCCGTACCATTTTTAACATCAAACTCCAAAATCCAACTTGCACTTTTGGATAAAAAACCAGAAATTTCTGTTAAGGTCAAGAACACCTTCAAGGTAAATTTATTCTAATAACTTCATCTTCTCCAATCTTGATCTCTAGTGAGAGCCTATGTGAATAAACATACAAATGGTCTCTCTTTCTCTCTCTCTCTCTCTCTCTCTCTCTCTCTCTCTTATGGCCGAAAACTCCCCTCTCTTGGCCGGATGACTTTTTCTCCCATGAACATGCTTTCGCCATCTCCCATGGACAAAGTTAGACATCTAGGAGTTGAGATCTACTCTAAACTCCTTCAAGGCATTTATCAACCAAGTAAGTACCTTCAATCTTCCTTTTTAAACTCTAGATTCATGTCTCTAGGATGATGATGATAGTAGGTGGATGGCGATAGGATTTAAGTATATATATATATTGTTGAGATTGAAGAATGAATATATGTATGATTGTGAAGGAGATGGGATTTATGCATGGAAGGTTTATCTTGGATGATTATATGATGATTTGAGGTTGATGCATGTCATAGGTAGTATTTGTGATGAAGTATGCTAGAGATTATATCACCTTTGGTGAATAGGATTTATATTCATGTTGGATTATTGAAGCCATGACCATATTTATGCTAGTAAGGGTTAGATCATATTTTGATAAATTGAGATCTATGCTTGTATGCATGATTTGGATGATTTGATGAATTGAAGGGTTGTATATGTTCATGATTGTGGTTAGCTATGGGAATATGATCATGATCTAGTTGTCCCTAAGCCAAATTTTATTTCATTAATAAAATATTTAATAATATGATTTTTCTAGTAAAATTTTGAAAACCATGGGAAAATGTGGATTTGGTCTTTTATATAAAATAGTGATATTAGTCAAATAAATAATAGTTTTTTCTAGAAAAATAAAATATATAGATATTATAATATCAAATAAAGCCTTTTGTGAAAATAATCATAATAGGTAAAATATTTATTATTAAAATTTAATTATTATCTTTTAATCAAACCTATTAAAATTTATTTATTATTTTTCAAGCAAGACTCATTAAAATTGATTTTCAACTAATTTTAACTATCAATTATTTTCTAGCAATTAATTATTAATAAATTATTATTTTACCTAGTACCACCTAGGACTTTTCATCAAATAAACTCTAAATTATTTTAGCAAGATTTAAACCTTCAACTTATTAGTACCTATTTCCCAAACTCTAATTATTTTAATATCAAAATAGATTTATTTTATAAACCCTTTTTATTTATTATTGAGCCTTAAAGCTTGGGACACTAGGGACATGATTGTAGTAAGTTGAGTTAGTTTTATTTGTGAAAGTGAATCTTGGCTTGAGTTTGATTGTGGTTTGTATTTACTCTATGCGGGGTTAGGTCAGCTGTTGGAGACCTTTGTTGTGGGCAAGGATCAGGTAAGCTCCTGCATAAAACCTGTTTGATGAAAAATGATTTTTTTTATGGCAAGCCAAATGTAGAGTGCATGGTCACTCATTTCTGTAAAGGCAATTGAGGATTATTTCCATTCTCATTTCAGACAAATAAATTATTTGTAAATCAAGGGGCGGTTTTAGTCAAAACCTAAAATTCTTTCTAAAACCAATTTTGCCCTAAACTTTGGAAAACCTGAATTGCCATTTTCAAGTGGAACTATGTTTTGTTCATTTTTCTCAAGTGGGATACGTTACGTTGAGTACTCAATGGGGGTAGACTGGTAGTGCTAGTTTTGAAGAGCAAGAGTAAGTCTTCTGGCAGGAGGCCTCTTCCAGAAGATGAACTGAACTTAGAGAAACGTCAGTACTACTTAGTCATGCCGGTCTGAGCTAGCAGTTTTTATTTCAGTCAAGTGACTGTGTTTTGCCGGAATGGACACCCGATTGTTATTTGGGTATAGAGAAGGAGGAGTATCTTACCCGGTAGGCCGATCACCTACTTTTAGTCAGTCTGCACAAAGTGTCGGCATTCTGACCGGCAGTATGCACAAAGTGTCGGATACTGACCATCCGGTTATGGGGCCCAACGTGTGGTAACCCATAATCCTTTCGTTCGAGTGGTTGATCTTATAAATTATGTATGGCTGGAAAAGCCAAAACACCACTCTTGCTTTTAACTAATGTTTATTGCTTGCCAATATTTCTCTTATAAAGTTTTTATACTCTGCATCCACGAACTATTTCCATTGAACACCCAAAGCACTCACGGACTTACTGAGATTTCTGTCTCATCACCTTTTCACCATGATTTCAGGCCGATCCTGCTGTGGGGATGAGTAGTTTGTGTTATCTGCCTTAGAAGAGAATGTTGTCTTTTATTTTTATGTATTGCTTTGGGGAGTTGAGAGTGGATGATTTTATTTATGGATTTGTTTTTCTTTTGGGAATTCATGGTTTTATTCGTGGATTTATTCTTGGGTTGTAATAAATTTTATGTTAAATTATTATTTTCATTTCGCTATTTTAATTGTGTGACCTAGTTATAAAGACCCCTTGTCCTTTGGAGGGGGCGACATCCTCGGCTCTGGCGGGCCTAGGTAGCGGGGTGTTACATACAGGGCTTACTAAGATGTTAATCTCACACTGTTTTATATCATGTTTTCAGGAGATTGATACTACTGAGCTAGCGAGAGGTCTAGTAGTTGGAGTTTTGTTTCTTTATTCATGTTTTGAGAGATATATATTCATTTATGTTCTTTTTCCAATGTATGCATATGTTTAAACTTTGTAAGGTTGATTCTGATGTAATAAGAGTTCCCTTTATTTATCTAAGTTTGACATTTTGAGTTCGACTTTATCTGATGAACCTCGTTTTAAAGACCCCTTGTCCTCGGGACGGGGCGACATCCCCGCCCTTTTTAGGGTTCGTAGTACGGGGGTGTTACATGCTGTAAAGCGTAGTCCCTGGCACAAGAGACCGTGTAGCCGAAGGTAAGGACTACGGGACTTGCATACAGGCCGACACTTGCACGTGTCTTTTATCTTACTTTTTTGTAGGATCCGGGGTTAGAAGAACCTATGGATAGAGGACGATACCACAGTAACAACAAAATAAGTCTGGACGTTTCCCTTTTAGATAATACTCTGATGGATTTCTCGTTATAAAGACCCCTTATCTGGGTAATTGGTTGGGGCAACACCCGGATTGGAGATGCTTCCGCTATTACCTTTAGTAGGGGTGTTACAATTGGTATCAGAGCCTAGTTTCATAGAGCTATGGTATCGTCATAGGGATTGATAGAACTCTTTCATTGTGAGGTATGCTGAATAAGGATGATAAGGGCAAGTGCCCATTAGATGAGTATAGCGATGATGGGAAGAAAAAAATAGGTTAGCACTCGAGTGTGAAAAATATTTGAAAGGATTAAGAATATCCACCGAGCAGGTGTGCCAAGACGCTTCATTTGGACAAGATCCGACCCTGGCCGCTATCATACACCTTATTTCACTGAAAGCGCATTTGACCTCGTAGTATCTGTCACTACCTTATTTGCGCGAGACCTAAGGACACCTAATCCCGAGAGGACATCGTCACCACATAAGGAGATGGATGGTGATTTTAATGAAATTGATAGCGATATTGAATCACGCCATCAGGATAGTGATCAAGAGGATAGTGTCCCCGATGGTGTAGTATTGTCTGAGGATAATAAGAAGGAATTTGGCGGGGATACTCTGGGAATATTAGAAGACGAGATGTTATGTTTCAAGGATGTTGAGATAGGAAGAGATCAGGAGGTACCCGAGGTGAAGGTACCTGTGGTCGAAGAGTTCAGGGAAAAATTGGAAATAGACTCAGACATACTGGTTTGGTTACACCCTGATACGGATGAAGGTGAATGATTCAATACAGTTGAATCTTATACAATTCCTACCAATTCAGAACCAAAGGGAATGTTGGCATAAATGAGAATATGAGTAGGAGAAATCGAAGTGAATTTCAGGGTATAAGTCAGAAAAGATTTAGAAGACTCTGATGGTAGAAGAAAGAAAAGATGAATACAGGAAGGGAGACCCAAGGGGGGGACGACCCTCTTTTAGATGTATTAACTATAGGAATGAAGGGTATAAGAGTTTTAATTGCCCTCAACTCCAAAGGATAGGAGGATAAAATCGACCAGGAAGAAATAATCAGGGATAGGGATCAGGACTAGAAAGAGAGAAGCTAGATAGGCTTCTACTCCTATAGCTGAATCTGCTAAATCAAGTAAATGCTCGAGTGATTGTATCAAAGAAGGTGGATGATTATGTCATAATAGTGAAAGGCAAACTCTTTAGATTTAAATCATGATGCTAATGTATTGGTAGATTCTATCCATTCCTTACTGCTAATGTATTTCTTGATGCTATGGAAATAAAAAAGAGGAAGAAAATTTCATAAGAAATTCTTGTCAGTGCCCCATTGCCAAAATAAATGAATAGTGAGAAAGTACATGAGGAATGCAAGATCTTAGTAGGAAGTGAAATTTTAGAGGAGTTTTGATATGCCTGCCCATAGAGGACTAAGATGCTATCTTGAGAATGGACTGGCTACCTCAGCATCATAATCAAGTTGACTGAAGATATAAAGCAGTACAATTTTGTCAACCTGGAAACCTGTATTGGAAATTGTAGACAAGATTGGGAGGAAAAGTAATACTTGTACATCGGGACTCAAGGCCCGAAAGATAATTGGAAATGGTGTATTGGGCCTAGGTAATTAATAAGTTAGGAGGGGTTAAGAAACCTGAAGAAGTTCCTATTATAAATGAGTATTTGGATATTTTTCCAATAAAATTGAAGGAATTACCACTGAAGAGAGAAGTAGAATTTTCTATTGAGTTAGTGACATTAGCCAAACTAATTTCAAGAACTCCTTATTGAATAGTACCTACAAAATTGCAGGAGTTTAAGAAATAAGTAAAGGAATTAATGGAGCCAGAATTCCATTGGCTAGTACTCCATTTTGGGGAGTACCCATCTTGTTTGTTAGAAAGAAAGTTGAGTTACCACTGATGCATATAGATTTATGAGGTTAAATGCAGAAAAAAAAGGAGAATAAATATCCATTGCGCATGATTGATGAATTGTTCGATCAGTTACGAAGGATAGGATGATTCTCAAAGTTAGACTTGAGGCAAGGATATTATTAAGTTTGGATTCGAAAAGAAAATATACTGAAAATTACTTTTAACACGATATGGACTTTTGAGCTTGTAGTGATGCCCCTTTGGTATCACTGATGCCTGTCGTTTCATAGATCTAATGCTCGGGAGATCTCGGCCCAGTTTGTGGCTCTATTCATAGATGATATTCTAGTGTACTCCAAAGATGCCTAAGATCATGAACAATAATGTTCAGAAAGTATTAGGAAAGTTAAGGTAGTCCAAACTCTATACAAAGTTCAGTAAGTGTGAGTCTTAGCTATAAGAAGTAGCATTCTTGGGACATATGATATCCAAAGTCGCGAGTACAGTAGATCCTGAAAAAGTTAAAGTAGTGATGAACTGAAAACTCCATGAGATTCTGTCTGAATATGATATTTTCTTAGATTTGTAGGATATTATTGGAGATCTACTAAGAAATTTCCTAAGATAGCTTTACTTTAGTCGAACTCACCCAAAAGAAAGTTCCTTATGTTTGGACTAGAAAATATGAGGGAAAATATCGGGAGTTGAGAAAAGGATTAAGCTCTACTCCTGTTTTAACATTGCCAATGATGGATAAGCTTTATAAGGAGTACACAAATATGTCAAAGGAAGGATTGAGAGGAGTATTGATGTAGGAAAGAAAGGGATAGCTTATATCTTTAGGAAATGGGAACTTCATGAAGAGCATTACATTATACATGATTTGGAGTTAGTTGCAATTGTGTTTGCCCTTTTGGAGTAGAGATATTATTTATGTGGAGCTGAGTTAGAAATCTCTACCGACCTCAAGAGATTGAAGTGTGCTTTTACTCGAAAGGATTTGAACATAAGGTAAAGTTGATGGATGGAATTTTTGGAAGGATTTCAATGTCTAATTAAATATCATCCTGGAAAAGCAAACACAATAGTAAATGCCCTTAGTAGGGAGGCGAATTTATTAGCTCTTCAGACGTTACAAGTTTCGGAATTAGAAGTGTTTGCAGTAGATGGATAAATAAGGATGAGTAATACTTCCATTCAACCTACCTTCCTACAACAGTCGGAAAGAGAGTAAGATGAAGATGAAAAGCGCAAAAGTTAGTGCAGAAGGAGGCGAATACTGGAGGAGATGAGTTCTGAAAGGACGATGATGGGATTAATTGCTACTGGGGCCGGCATTGTATTTTAAAATAATATGCAAGAAGATAAGATGTTTAGTGGAGGCACCTTGGAGTAAGTATACCACCCATTAAGGAGCCGCAAAGATGTATTAGAACCTAAAACAGCATTATTGGTGGATTGGTAAGGAAAAGGACAATTCGAACTTTGTAAACAATGTTTAATCTGTCAAAAAAAAAAAAAAAAGAAAGAAAAGCCAATCAACAATGGCCTGGAGGGTTACAATCATTATCTACTCTATAGTGGAAATGGAATGAAATTACTATAGATCTCATTACAGGATTACTTATGAAAGTGGAGCGGTAAGATACTATTGGGTGATGATAGATCGACTGGCTGAGTCTGCTCATTTCATTTCAATTAATTAACGAAATTCCTTAGAGTAGTTAAGTGAAACTATATGGAGGAAATAATCAGACTGCGTGAGTACCATCTAGTATTGTGTCAGATCGAGATCTTAGATTTACCTCAAAGTTTTGGACTAAGCTGCAGTATGGGTATGGGACCACAATAAAGTTCAGCATAGCACTGCACCTATACGCGTATGGACAGACAGAATGAGTGAATGGAAATTTTGGAAGACATGTTCTAAGCATGCATTATGAATTTTGGAGTCAAGTAGATTGATAATTTAGCGCATGCAGGATTCATATACAATAATAGTTATCAAATAACCATTGGAATGGTCCCATTTATGGAAGGAAATGAAGTCCAAAAAAAAAAAAAAAAAAGAATGGGTGAACAGGATGCTTTGGGACCTAAAAAAGTCCGACATGCTGTGAAGATAATTAATATTAAATTGGAGGCGATTCAGAGTAGACAAAAAGGTCACATGAATCGACGTAAGAGAGATTTAGAATTTGCAGAATGAAATCATGTATTCGTGAAGTTGGCTCCACAATGACAATAGGGAATCAAAGAACATGAAAAGACACTAGACCGTACCCTATTGTTGAGAGGATTGAGAAAGTAGCCTATCGGATTGAAGTTACCAGCAAAATTTCAAGTTATTCACAGCGTGTTTTATGTACCTCAACTTTGAAAGTTTGTGGCTAATCTTTCCCACATTTTGAATAAAGAACCCATTGAGTTGACTCTAAGCTTGAAGAATAAGGAAGAGCCTGTTAAGATCGAGAAGTATGCTGAAAAGAAATCGCAGAATGAGAAAATTCCACTTGTACAAGTATCGTGGAATCATCATGCTGTGTAAAAGGCAACTTGGGAAAAACAAAAGCAAGGATGTTGAAAAAGTACTCTAGATTTATTCCAAGTATAAGCTAAATTTCGAGGACGAAATTTTTGTAAGGAGGGGAGGATGTAACACCCTACCTTTTTACTTCTAATTTGCTACTACCTGTAATGGGATAAGAATTTATATCAACGGCCAGAACAAAAGTTGATCGGTGTATTGAGACAAATACTTTGGTGAAATAAAGTTTTGTTAGGACCTGGATGTAATTATTGGATTTGTTCTATCCGTATCCTAAATTTTTGGAAGGCTATTAAGATTAATAAAATAAGAATTTTAGGGTACTTTAGAAAGAGAAATTGATCAGTATAATGAGACGCACGTTTTGGTGCGAATTGTGCTACCCGGGGTATCGGGGGCATTTTCGTCATTTTGGCCGCGTTCGTGACTTCGATAGTGAATTTGACCAAGTAGAGAGGGAATTGAAGAATTTAAGTGTTACCAATGGATTCAGTGGAATTTTTGGAGTTGGATAGTGAAATAAAATATTTTTCCATTATGGACCCGATTTTGGTCATTTCTGAAGAAAATAGAAATTGCGGTTGGAAAAGGGACGTGTGGCTTCTTATGACGGGTGGATGAAAATAAGTGTCGATTAGTGATTGGTTAATGAAGACAAGTGTTTCTATTTGATTGGTTGTGATAAGTTGAGATAATTTAGAGGGCCCACAAGAAATAAATAAGGATGGCCCACAAGCATGACAATCTTGACCAAGTTGGACCACCTTTTGACTACATTTGACCAAGCTTAATTAAGCTAATCTTGATTTGAGCAAGTTAACCATGGCTAATTATGCATGGCCAAGCAAGATTAGAAAATATCTAATGGTTCTTGAGAATTCTAGGGATTTCTACAAGATTCTTCAATACTCTTGCAGGTTCTACATAATTCCAAGGCCTTCTAGGATATTCCACAATTTTCTTTTAAATTCAATAAAGATCTAAGGGCTTCTAGTGTGAAACCAACACAAAAACCAACCTTAAAGTAAGGGGGTTGGGATGCATATCATATTTTCTTTCATACATAAATATATTTTTATATGATTTTATGTGCCTTAGATATGTGATTTGTAGCCTAGATGGCTCAATTGTGGTTGCTGAGTAAGAAGGGCAAAATGGCAATTTTGCTTGAGGAGGAATTAGGGAGATAGCTTGAGGATTAAATAAGAAAAATATTTGGGAGAGAAAATAAGAACAAGAGTTGTTGTGGTTTAGTGGTTAGAGCTTTGGAATTAATTCTTGAGGTCTTGAGTTTAAATTCCATCATTGGAGTTTTAGCATGATTAAATTTTATTTTGTGCTAGGTAGGCTATGTTTTAGCCCTTGCATGCCTTAGGGAAGAGTAGGAGTGTTGTCCTAGGGGAGACATGATAGGAATATCCTAATCCTACTCTTGTGCCCTACAACAATTTCTAAGGGAATCATACCCTTCTTGATCTCTAGCTTTCCTTACTTCTTAATCAATTAGGTTCTTCTATTTATCTAAGCCATTTTATTTCCAAAAAAATTCCAGCAAGCTTCTTTGATCTTGGAGTGTCGAAAATGTCTGTGTGAGGATGTCTCCTTGACCGAAATGGGGAGGAGTTGTGGAAGGTTCCCAAGAGAATTAATCTCCATGGTTGAACCTTCAAACTCCAACCTATGTGTGTTCATCTTCTTCATGTAGTAAACTGGAAATTTTTCCAGCTTGTTGATCAGTCCAATAGTCAAAACTTTCAGCCACCATTCCCTCTCAAATGCTGCCAGAAAAATGACCATTTCATTTAGCTTGAGGACTGAAAATTCCAGCCAAAACCGGACTGCTCAAAAAACTGTGCAAACAAGAAAATTTTCTGGATAGTTTTCGCAGCTTGGTAATCCAAAAACCAAGCTGTTTCTTCCAGGTTTTCAACCAGCAATTCAATCTTGTTTTTCCTCCATAAAGAAGGCTGGAAACCAGCCTTAAAGGACCCTGCAAAATCCCTTCAAATCTTCTGCAAGTTGGTTGAAGCATGGCAGAAAAATCTGCCTAGAAATTCCAGCAAGCCTTGCGAAAGGCCAACCAGAATTTTTGGTTTTGTTTTCATTTCACCTTTGCCGAAGCTTACTCCATTCTTCTGTACAAACTCACCTTGGTCAACCATGAACTGAACTTCATCTTCCTCACCATTGTTCTGCATGAAAAATAGCTCCATGGCTGATCCTAAAATCTATCCATCAATCACTCCAATCAAGCCATTAATTGAAGTCCAAAATTCCAGCAAAATATTCAGCAAACTACCATAGATTACCCCTCCAACAACCAGAAAATTACTCCACCATTGTACACCATAATTCGGCCATCGTTAAGCTCATTCAAATAGCATTCATCTCAGTAGAAATTCCAGCAATTCAGTCGGCCATTGAAGCTTCCAAAAAACCTCCAACAACAAATATCTACTTACCATATTTGCTACCACAAAATATTCCCTAAATTATTCTTTTTGAATTTCAAACAACTAGATTTCCTTTTCCTCCCAAATTTGAAAATTCAATTACCAAAAATCTCCAAACTAGTCAGCCACCCTTTCCCCACAGAATTTTGGCCAGCCTTCATCCAATCTCTCTATTCTCTCCAAACCTCCAAGAACATCAAGAACACCTACTACCATTCTCACGCCTAAGGCCATTCAAAACCACTTCAATCTTCTCCAAAAACTCCAGATTATACCTATTCATTCTCGTGAATCCATTCCTGTAATTTTTAACATCAAACACTGTAATCAAAGTAGCACTTTTGGATAAAAAATCAGAATTTTCTTGAATGCTCAAGAACACCTTCAAGGTAAGCATGAAAAATCATCTCCATCTTCTTCCATCTTCGACCTTGATGTGTATATACTAATGAACCCTTTCTCTCTCTCTCTCTCTCTCTCTCTCTCTCTCTCTCTCTCTCTCTCTCTCTCTCTCTCTCGGCCGAATGGTTACTTCCACCATGGCCATTTTTCTTCTTCTCCTTGAATAGATCAAGCATTCCTAGCGAGAGGATTCTCTTGAAACGACTTTAAGGTAGTCATTATTCAAGTAAGCTTCTTCCATCTTCTCTTTAAATCCTAGATTCATGTCTTTTGGATGTAGTTGGATAAGGATGGGATATATTTGGAGATTGATCATGTGTTTTGTGATGGAGTTGGGATTGAAGCATAAGAATGAATGTGTTTGTATGATGGAGATGGGATTGATGCATGAGATGATTTGTCTTGGTTGAATGTATGTCGTTTTTAGGGTTTGTTGCATGTCTTCATGTCGTGAGTAGTATGAATGATCAAGCATGTTAGAGATTATGTCACCTTTGGTGAATAGGTTTTTATGTTCATGTATTCTTGTTAAGGCCATGATTATGATTATGTTAGTGGAGTTTGGATCATGTGTTGGTAGATTTGGATCTATGTTTTTATTCATGATTTGGATGTTTTGTTGATTTGTGTAGAGTGTATGTTTATGATTATGGTTAGCAATAGAAATTATGATCATGACCTTGTTGTCCCTAAGCTAATTTTATTTCATCAATAAAATGATTAATACTATAATTTTTTCTAGTGATTTTGAAAACCCTAGGAAAATGTGGATTTGGACTATTATATAAAATAATGATATTTCAGTCAAATAAATGATAAATTTTATTAAAGAAATAAAAAATATATAGATATTATATAAAATAATAATATCAAATAAAGTCTTTTATATAAATAATCATAATAGGTAAAATGTTAAAATAATGATATTTCAGTCAAATAAATGATAAATTTTATTAAAGAAATAAAAAATATATAGATATTATATAAAATAATAATATCAAATAAAGTCTTATATTCATAAATACTATTAAAATTTATTTATTATCTTTTAATCAAAACCTATTAAAATTTACTTACAACTAATTTTAGTTATCAATTATTTTCTAACAATTAATTATTAATAGATTATTATTTTAAATTATATTATCTAGGGCCTAGGACCATTCATCAAATAAACCCTAATTTAGTTATAGCAAGATTTAAACCTACAACTTATTAGTAACTATTTCATAAACCCTAGTTATTTTAATATCAAGCTAGATTTATTTTATAAACCCTTTAATTATTATCTAGCCTTAAAGCTTGGGACACTAGGGTCATGAGTGTGGTAAGTTGAACTAGGATTATTTGTGAAAGCAAATCTTGGCTTGAGTTTAATTATGGTTTATGTTTACCCCAGACGGGGTTAGGTCAGCTTTTGGAGATCTTTATTCTATCTCGAGCAAAGGATCAGGTAAGCTTTTGCATAAAACTCGTTTGTTGTAAAAGGTTTCTATGGCAAGCTAAACCCGAAGTTTGTGAACACTGATTTGGTAAAGTAAAGGCAATTAGGGACTGTTTCCTTTCTTGTTTCAGTCAAACCAATTATTTGAAAAACAACAAGCAATTTTATTCAAATACTAAACTTTTTCTAAAACTAATTTTGACAAAGACTTTGGAAACCCTTGATTGCCATTTTCAAGTAAAGCTATGTTTTATCAGTTTTCTCCCAAGTGGGATGAACTATGTTAAGTACTCAACAAGGGTAGACTAGTAGTACTAGTTTTGAAGAGCAAGAGTGAGTCTTCTGGCAGGAGGCCACCTCCAGAAGATGAACTCAACTTAGAGAAACATCAGTACTACTTAGTCATGCCGGTCCGAGCTAGCAGTTTTCAGTCATGTGGACTGTGTGTTGTCGGAATGGACAACCTATTTTGTTTGGGTGTAGAGAAGGAGGAGAATCTTACCTGGTAGGCCGATCACCTACCTTTTTGTCAGTCTGCACAAAGTGTGGCATTCTTACCGTTGTATGGTTATGGGGCCTAACGTGTGGTAACCCATAGCCGCCTTTTGAGTGGTTGATTTTATTATTCATGTATGGTTGGAAAAGCCAAAATGCCACTCTTGTTTTTAACATTGTTTATTGCTTGCCAGTATTTTTCTTATGAAGTTCTTACTTCTTGCATTCATGAACTATTTTCACTGGACACTCTAAGCACACACGGACTTACTGATATTTTTATCTCATCACCCTTTTTACCATGATTTCAGGTCGATCCTGCTGTGGGGATGAGTAGCTAGTTGTTTCCTGCTTGGAAGATATTCTGATTTGTTTTATGTAATGCTTTGGGAGTTGAGAGTGAACAATTTTATTTCGGATTTGTTCTTGAAATTTTTGGGTTGTAATAAGTTTTAATTTCAAAGTATTATTTTATTTTTATGTGTGCATCCTAGTTATAAAAATCCCTTGTCCTTTGGATGGGGGAACAACCCCGGCCCTGCTGGGCCTAGGTAGTAGGGTGTTACATCTAGAGTTGTCAAATCACCATAGAATTCTTAAATATTCTAAATGACACTTAAGTAGCTAGGTGGACCAATTCCAAATGCTTGAGACCATTTAATGCACCTTTGACTTGAAGACCATATTCCGCTATATATAAGCCATGAAGGCCAACTAAAATGGCCTCAGATAGCCAGAATTTCGGTGCAAACAAGAGAGAAAAGAGAGAAGAGAAAAGAAAAGGAAATAGAGAAGAAAGAGAGAGAGAAACCGGAAATAGAGAGGAGAGAAAGAGAGAGAGAAAAGCAAGAAGATGCTTGGACTGTTCAGCCTCCAAATGCAGCAAAGAAAAGGTAAAGATTTACCTTACTTGAACTAAAGTTATTATATAAAGCATGGAGATCATTTTGGTATATATATTGTGAGAAGTTTATGTGTGAATTATGGAAACTAGTTAGGTGAAGTTGTGTGAAAGCTGTCCTTGTGTGCAGAAAATTCTGGGAGGTTTTATGTTCAGTAAATCTGTAAAATTTCTGGATTTGAACAAATCAGGCATATATATTTGTAGCTAAGGATCATAGAGACATTTTAGAACAAGTTTGAGGTTAATCGGATTTACGGATCAAAAGTTATGGTGAAAATAGTAAAAGGTGCCAAATCAGTAACGGGATTTTACTACTGGATATTTGTGTTCAAAACTGAACCAAATGGACAACAGAATTGGTACTCCATGAATTGGAACTTGTAAATAAATTTATTAAGGATATTTAACAATTGGTTTGACATCATTTGGATTTGTGTATTAAAAGTTATGGGTAAAACAAGGTAGGGTGTCAAACTGGAAAATTGCAGAATGTTAAGGAAAGAATGAATAGTGAAACTAAGTCAAAACTACAGAGGCTGTTTTTGCCCAGTACCATGATACTGGAACCAGAACTCTAAAAACAGCCTTTACTGAATTATATTTAAGAGTTTTACGGTCATTTTGGTATATCATGAAGCCAAATTGGAGCTGTAAATTGAAAGTTATGTGTAAAACAAAATGGTGTGTCAAACCAGTGAAATTTCAGAAAAGTAGTCCGAAAATGAATGGATTAAGGATGATTAATTGTGTGATTTTGGATAAAATAATTGGGGAAATATGAAGTGAATCCCTTGTTTATGAAGGGAGGAAGGATGTGGAAAAAGGAAAACGAAAGAATTGATCAAACGACGGAAAAACGATACGAACGAAAGTTAAACGTTTTCCTTGACCGACGGCTAACCATCGGCATCGTCGGCTACCTGTCGGCCCCATCGGCTAAACAACGGTTGAACGTCGGCTAACCGTCGGGCACGTCGGCCGGACGTCAGCTACCCGTCGGCTATTTTTCGGCCAAACACGAATTGACCCAAAAATGATGTTTGATGTAGGTTTAGTGATAAATGGTCAACGGAACATCGAAAACGGTAGAAACGAAGGTTAAATGGCCACGAACAGAAATGATTGCTTAGGACATGAGGTGAGTCCCTAGATTTCTAAAACTCTTTTAAAGTTAGTGTGCATTATTTTTCCATGAAATGCTATATTATTTACCGTTTGGAACATTTTATAGAAATATGTTTGGAAACATTGAATTTAATTCTCTTTTGAGATTAGAATTCTGGATTTCCTTAAATGAGTTCCTTTTTGGAATCGGGTATTTGGTAAATGTTCCAAATGTCCTTATTGGAACATTTTATGAAAACCTTTGGAACTCGGGTATTCGGTAAATGATCGAAATATCCTTATTGGAACTCTTGTAAATATTTTTCAAATCAGGTAAGGGTAAAATAACCTGAATACCCTCGAAAAGTCTTTTGGAATCGGGTATCGGTAAAATGATCTGAATACCCTTGGAAATGACTTTTGTGATCGAGTACGAGGAAAATCACCCGAATACTCTTGGAAACATGTTTTGATGTGTGAATAGAACCCTTTATCTGGTTTCATCATGATTTTGGAAAAATGTTATTTTGCCCCAAAAACTGTTTTGATATGAAAATTCTGTGAGATCAGATAACCCTCTGGACTAATCAGTCAGACGGGGTTGGTTACGTTGAGTACTTAGCAAGGACTTTGATCTTTGTACTAGCCCATGTTAGAGATAGATGACCCCAAGTAACCTGATCAGTTCTGAGGATTGTCTTACTCCAAACAGGGCGATAGGACATTTAGATGAGTCATCCTGGCTAGCCATTTTGAGCTTGGAAATTACCTATTGATTATGATGGTGGATTGTTCACATGATACCGGGCGGGTACACTCGGTGTGTTCAATCCCTTGCCACCTCGATGGTGATTGACGTCAGGATTGGGACCCCTGGCTTATGGTGGCAAGTAAAAGATCCCTAAGTGCAAGATGAGGTACATTTGTACGCTGCTCACCATTCTAGCATGACACGGGTGACGTGCTGTAAGGCACAGTCCCTGGTATAAAAGACTGTGTAGCCGAAGGCTAGGACTGCGGGACTTGCATATAGGCCGACCTTCTGTTGGAGAAGTGCCTATATTTCAAAATTTGGGACAATGATTTGAAAATTGAAATATAGTTTTCCAAAAATGATTGAGTTCTAATACACTCTTCCTTAAAGAGTTTGGAAATCATTTCTAATGAACAAATGTTATATTATTTCATAAAAGATTTGTATACTCTGCTTTTTTGATAAAACATGAGCACACACGGGACTCACTGGGTGATTTTTCACTCACACGTGTCTTTTATCTTACCTTTTTGTAGGATCCGGGGTTGGAAGAACCTACGAATAGAGGACGATACCACAGTGACAGTAGAATAAGTCCGAATGTTTCCCTTTTGGATAATACGCTGATGGATTTCTCGTTATAAAGACCCCTTGTCTGGGTAATTGGACGGGGCGACACCTGGATTGGAGATGCTTCTGCTATTACCTTTAGTAGGGGTGTTACAAGAACGCAGTGAAAATAACTATGAAATCCATGCCCAAGGATCACGTGTTTGCAATTAAAATAGGAATAGAGGAAGGAAACAGAGATTACCTTCTGTAGTTGAATAACACAAATTTCTTGCGCCAACCTAGGAACCAATTCTCTCTATTTTGATCGTCTAATTGCCCCACTACAATCTAATAGTAGGATTGTCTCTAGCAATAATCCACACAAGGTTGAATTGCTCACAAAACCCGCTCAAAACTATGCTAGAAAAAGAGGAGCAGCTAGGTTTTAATTGGAGAAGAATAAGGATGAAGAAGGAACGCCCGACTCTCTTCTACAAAAGGAAACGATTCCCATATTTATAGTTTTGTGGATTTGTATTAATTGCAATTAAATCCTCCAAGATCCAATATATACAATTAGTCCCTTAAAATTTATATAATTGCAACCAAGTCCCATTAATTTTAACAAACTTATAATTCACATATAAAAATATGTTCTTCTCTTAATTAACCCCATAATATCATCAAATAATATATATTAAGCATTCAAACTTTTATTGTGTGTGATCTATTAGGTTTCCTGGTCTTATTAGTAGCATAATATGAATTAATTCTAACAAGTTTAGAATTAATAATTCTGAATTAATAATTCTAAATAAAATATAAGGTTATTTTATTAATTAATAAATTTATATTTAGCAGATCAGGAGCGATATTTAGCAATGACTCTTAATCGCCCAAAAGTCCAAAAAGTCAAGTGGCTTGGCATGAACCTTTTAATAGCAAATAACTAGTGCAATAAACTCCTTTCACCATACTATATCTCACTCGGTCTAGAGCATGGAATCAGTACAAACTCCATCCAGAATATTATTAATTCTGACCTGAATATTTTATTACTTGTTCAAGAAATCTATTATTCGATATGTGTATCAAATTTGGAACTATTTCCAACACATAGTCATCTTGGCCAAGGACTTCATGAGTAATGATTTCTACAAGTGGCCCTGAGATATATTCTCCTACTATTAGGAGTGGTGAATCCTTTATTGACCCTCTCAGTTACTTTCGTTTACTTTATATTGTACGCAATACCCATCCCATAGGCAGTCCTTGTAAGACCCCAAAGATTAGAATCAAAGTACAACGCTCGATAAACAAAATACCTTGGAGATCTCAAGTCTAAGGATACTTGCACACTTACTATAATGATATTCTATCACTGACGCTCATAGCTTATCCAAGTAATTATCTTATATCTAGGTCATCTAATGAACTTATTCGTATAATAAGCATCCACATATTAATCTTGAGTATCACAATACTCACGGTTATGAGCACTACCGCTTGATCCAATCAAGGGATATAATATGTGCTAGTCTTGGCGTATTAATAATGTCCCATCCCATTAATACTATGACTAGAGATTATTCAAGCACAAACACTACATAGTGTAGTAGGAATTTCACATCATGATCTCTATCATGATTTCCTTAACATTATGTTGTACTATGGACTTTATCAAACAGTTTATACGTATATTATGATATACCAATCAAACTGAAAGATAAAGAATGCCTCTTTTATTAATTATTATGCAGTATACATAGTTCAAGTGATTGCCTTTAGGGCAAAACACTAACAATCTCTCACTTGCACTCAAGCCAATCATTCATATATCGAATACCGAATGACTCAACATGTTTATCATGTTTTTTCTGGGACAGTGCTTTAGTAAGTGGATCAGCTATGTTTTGATCCATTGGAATTCTCTCTATCTTTACATCTCGCCTATCTATGATCTCTCTAATCAGATGATAGTGTCTAAGTACATGCTTGGATCGTTGATGAGACCGTGGTTCCTTTGCTTGTGCAATGGCTCCATTGTTGTCACAATACAAAAGTATCGGATCTACAATGCTAGGCAGTAGTCTCTTGTTTAGAACTTCTCCAACTTACTACCCCACCACCTAACGTGAACACGTAGCTAAATTGTGATTTGTAGTTATCTTTATCGGACTGAAAGCCGGCATCAGTATACCCTCTTACTTGCAAATTACCATCTCCATATACCAAGAATACATCCTTAGTCCTTCGTAAGTACTTGAGGATATTTTTTACAGCTACCCACTGACTCTCTCCAGGGTTAGATTAGTATCTGCTCGTCAAGCTAAGAGCACATGATACATTGGGCCTAGTACATATTATAGCATATATGATAGACTCAATTGTCGAAGCATACGAAATTCTATCCATATGATCGCTTTCAACTTGTGTCTTTGGAAATATCGATTTTGAAAGGCTTACTCCATGTACCATAGGTAAGAATCCTCTTTTGAGTTGATCCATGTTAATCCTCTTTAGCACTTTATCTATGTATGTAGATTGCAAAAGACATAGCAACCTCCTTAATCTATCTCTATAGATCCTTATTCCCAGAATATAAGTTGCTTTTCTAAGGTCTTTCATGGAGAACATCTTGGATAACCAAATCTTTACAAATTGAATAACGAAAATATCATTTCCTATTAGTAATATGTCATCTACATAAATTAATAAGAAAACAACTGCACTCCTACTAACCTTTTTATACACACAAGGTTCATTCATGTTTTGAATGAAACTAAATTCTTTAATTGTCTCATCAAAATGGATGTTCCAACTCCTAGATTCTTGCTTAAGTCTATAAAGAGACATTTTCATCTTCCATACTTTTGTACCATTTTTGGATGTGAAACCTTCAGGTTGTGTCATATACACTTCCTCGATTCAGTTTCCATTAAGGAAAGCTGTTTTCACATTCATTTGCCAAATCTCGTAGTCATAATGAGCGGCTAGTGCTAGGAGTATTCTTAGAATTTTAGCATAGCGACTGGTGAAAAAGTTTTGTCATAGTCAATACCTTGTTGTTGTCGATAGCCTTTTGCAACCAAACGTGCCTTATAGGTAACCACATTACTATCCATGTCGGTTTTCTTCTTGAAAACCCATTTGCACCCTATAGGCTTAATTCGTTCGGGTGGATCAACCAAAGTTTATACTTGGTTGTTATACATGGAATCTATTTCTAACTTTATGGCTTCAAGCCATTTGTTGGATTCTAAACTATTCAGAACATCCTTGTAAGTAGTAGGCTCATCTTTTTCTATGAACAATAAGGTATTGTGGTCATTTATGAGAAATTCATATCTCTTAGGCACCACTCTATCCTACTCGACCTACGAGGCTCTTGTGTGTTAGAAGGTTCATTAATAGGTGTGGGTTTAGATAGTTGATTAATATTTGTTTGTTCTTCTTGAACTTCACTAAGCTCAAATTTACTCCCATTATCTTTTTTAAACATGTGCTTCTTCTCTAAGAAGATAGCATGTTTCGAAATAAAAAATTTATTTTCAGAAGGAAGATAGAAGTAATATCTGAAGGATTCTTTCGAATATCCAACAAACAAACATTTGTTAAACTTACTTTTAAATTTGTCTAATATTGCACTTTTAACAAAAGTAGGGCAACCCCATATCTTTAAATGAGATAACTTAGGTCTCTTACCAAAGAATAGCTTATAAGGAGTGGTATCAACCATTTTTGACGAAACTCTGTTTAACATATAAACAGCAGTCAACAGTGCATATCCCCAAAATGATTTTGGTAATTCTGCAAATGCCATCATGGTCTGTACCATGTCTAAAAGGGTTCGATTCCTTCTCTCAGATAAACCATTATGTTGAGGTATATGTGGTGGAGTCCATTGAGATAATATCCCATTATCTCTAAGATAACTTAGAAACTCTTAGCTTAAGTATTCACCTTCTCAATCATATATAAGAGTTTTAATACTTTTGCCAAGTTGTTTCTCTAGTTTATTCTTGAAGTCTTTGAACTTCTCAAATACTTCGGACTTGTATTTCATTAAATACAAATACCCATATCATGAATAGTCATCGATGAATGTTATAAAGTAGTGATAACCTCCTCTTGCTAGTATAGACATTGGGCCACATATATCTATATGTATTAGTTCTAATAACTCTTTAGCCCTTTCTTTTTTTTCCAAAAAAAGGAGTTTTAGCCATTTTATCAAGTAAACAAGATTCACATGTGTCATATGATTCATAATCAAATGACCCCAAGTCCCCCAACTTGTATAACTTAGACATGCGTTTTTCATTTACATGGCCTAAACGAAAATGCCATAAGTAAGATGAGATTGAGTTATCTTTTCTTTATTTCTTTTCATTTATATTGCGAATTAGATTATCCATGTCTAGAACATATAAACCATTAACTAAAGTTGTAGAACCATAATGGATATCATTTAATGAAAAAGAATAATGTTTATTCTAAAAATTTAAATGAAATCCAAATAAGTCTAAACAAGCAACTGAGATAATGTTTTTCAATAAAACTGCTACAAAATAGTAGTTTTGAAGTTCTAAAATTAATCCAGAAGGTAGATTAAGATGATAAGTCCCTATAATGCAGCAACCTTTGCTCCATTTGCAGCTTGCAGGTCCACATCGCCTTTTTCCAGCCTTCTATTGTCTTTTAGTCCCTACATATTATTGCATAAATGAGATCCATAGCCGGTATCCAATACCTATATCTCATTGTTAAAGACAGTATTAATATCAATCATAAACATACCAGGAGTAGAAATAGAAGTTCTTGCAAGCTTCTCTTTCTCCTTTTTTTCCTTCACTGTCTCCAAATAGGCTTTGCAGTTGTGCCTCCAATGACCCATCTTACCATAATGATGACATGGGTCTTTAGTGATTGCTTCTTTCTTCTTCATACCTTTTTTGGGTTTGGTAGGATTTTTCTTCTTCTTCGTGGAAACTTTCTTCTTAGAAGACGAAGAACCTACTAGCAAGATCGCCTTATCATCCTTCTTCATGGATGATTCAACAGTCTTAAGCAGATAGGTAAGCTCAGGTATGGTGGTCTCAATATTGTTCATGTGGTAGTTAATCACAAATTGTGAAAAACTACTTGGTGATGATTGTAGAATTAAGTCAACACTTAAATCGTGATCCATTACAAAACAAAAAGACCTAAGCTTTTCAATGTAGCCCAACATCTACAGCCCATGAGTGGCCACTGAAGCACCCTCAACCATCTTAGAGTGGAACAGTTGCTTAGAGATCTCATATTTCACAGTTCTAACTTGTTTATCAAATAGCTCTTTAAGATGGAAGATAATGGTTTGAGCATCCATATGCTCATGCTGTTTTTGTAACTTATGAGTCATTGACGCTAGCATAATACATGATGCAGTGTCACTGTCCTCCTTGTGGTTCTTATGGACAGTATGCTCATAAACAAGAGCATTTTGGGCTGAAGGTGGCAGAATAGGAGTATCTAGCACGTAAAATAACTTTTCCGACTTAAGAACGATTCTCAAGTTTCTATACCAGTCCAAATAGTTTAATTTGGTGAGCTTATTTGTTTCCAAGATGCTACATAGGTTTAGGTTTGTCGACATGATGCAAGTGACCTAGATGTAAAGATAGAATAATTAGAACATGTATATGCTCGTGATATGTAGGTAATTAGGTCTTTAATTAAATGCATTTTTATTTCACTATTTTACTCAAATCAATAGCCCCCACTATTAACTCAGGAAAGCCCCTTTAGAAGCTTTTCTAGTGGACCAATATCCAAATTCCTTAAGAATGACTTTGGGTTAGCTCAACAAGCCACTCTTAACTTTAATGGTAGGTATCCAATACCAAATACATTAAATGTAACTACTATATCATTGAGTGATTAACATCTTTTAATCATTAAAATATTTAATACTATCCCAACCTTGTCTCTAATATTCTTTATGCTTGGGTTAGCCCAACCGGGATAAAGAAATTGGTTAAACACAACTCATTAATCAGGAATTAAATTCCATAGCTTGAAAATACTCAATGTTAAGTAGGCTTGGGTATGCCTAATAACCTAGTCTCGAAAAGAGCTCTCGTTCTTACTATATTAATGGAAGGCATTAGATTTAACATTATTTGAGAGATTTATTTATCTCATCGTTTGGCATGCATACAATTTATCAATAAGAAGCATAAATTGATAAACATGGCAATAAACAATTACGTGGCATGATTTTGGACTCTCTAAATTAATTTTCTCGTGCCATCAAGGAAATTAATATAGTCAACTCTATGTGTCCATGCATGATTTAAGTAGAATGTCTTACCATCTCGCTTTGTTTTGATTATTGTCTTCAAAATCTTGTAAATAAAATTATATCTCAATCTAACCTATATAAACTAATTACATAATTTCTTAAAGGAAAAAATCTCGAGTTACATTTGAGGAGAGTTAGATGAGAAGAGAATTACATAAGAATTTGAGATAAGGTAGGACGCGCATGCCCTATTTAATGAAAACAAAGTGATAAAGATGCATGGACAGATAAGTTTGGTCTTAGTCCATAACCATCCACCATACTAATAAAACATGCTTAAAATACAGCATAATACATTTAAATACACAATCATCCAAAATCAGTATTTTGGAGAAATCTGGGTCCAAAATCAAATTTTGAAAAGTTCTGGGCCGAACTTAAATTTTAAAAAATTATGGGTCCTACATGTAATTTTAAAAATATTTTAATCCAAAATCATGGGTTTCAAATAAATTCTAATCATTATTAGAACCTATTCTCAAAATTAAAAAATAAAAAAAATTTAATATAAAATAGTGCAAGAACAGAGTGCATCTGGTGCCAAGTGGATCGAAGGTACTTGGCGCCAGGTTTATTCTGGAGGCACGTGGCTAGCACATAAAATAGGGGAAGAACAGAATGCACCTAGCGCCAGGTGGGTTGAACATACTCGGTGATGCTCTAGAGGTGAAAATTCAGCATAATTTTTAAGCAATGGTAAGCATAATACCACTGTTCATCTTCTTCCCCGGATTCTTCTATAAATTTTTCATGAATAGAAAAGTGATTTTCAGACTGTTCAAAATAATTTTGATATCAAGCATTGTTAATAAATATTAATAATCAATTGATTAATCTACATCACAATTTAAACAACAATCCAAATTGTTAAATCAAAAGCTTGATTGCAAGAAGAATATAACGCAAAAAACCAGACCTACACGGAAATAATTTCCCAACCCTTTTTCATTGACCTAGAGACTCTTCAAACCAGAAAATCCAGACACGCCATACAAAGCAATAGACATACAATTATTGGGATTTCAGCATTAATTTCAAAGCAATTAAAGACCCATTAAAACACAAACACCAAGGCTCTGATACCATTATTGGGATTTCAGCATGCTTATCAAATAAGAACGCAATAGAAATAAGTTATAATCATGAAATCCATGTCCAAGGACAACACGTTTGCAATTAAAATAAGAATAGAGGAAGGAAACGGAGATTACCTTTTGTAACAGAAAAATAAAAATTTATTGCGCCAACCTAGGAACTAATTCCTTCTATTTTAATCATCCAATCACCCCACTACAATCCAAGAGTAGGATTGTCTCTAACAGTAATCCACACAAGGTTGAATTGCTCACAAAGCCCTCTCAAAACTATGCTAATAGAACAGGAGTGGCTATGTTTTAATTAGTGAAGAATAAGGATGAAGAAGGAACGTTCGACTCTTCTCTACAAAAGGGAACGATTCCCATATTTATAGTTTTTAGTATTTGTGTTAATTGCAATTAAGTCCTCAAAGTTTCAATGTCTACAATTGGGCCCTTAAAGTTTATATAATTACAATCAAGTCCCATGAATTATAAGAAACTTATAATTCACCTATAAATATATTTTCTTCTCTTAATTAACCCCACAATATCATCAAATAATAAATATTGAGCATTCAAACCTTTATTGTGTGTCACCCATTAGGTTTCTTGATCTTATTGGCAGCATAATATGAATTAATTCTAACAGCTTTAGAATTAAAAATCCTGAATAAAAATATGATTAATTTATTAATTCTCTAATTAATAAATTTATATTTAGCAGATCAAGAGAGACATCTAGCAATGACTCTTGATCACTCAAAAGTCCAAAAAGTTAAGTGGCTTGACATAAACCTTTTAATAGCAAATAACCAGTGCAATAAACTCCTTTCACCATACTATATCTCATTCGGTCTAGAGTATAGAATTAGTGCCAACTTCATCTAGAATATTATTAATTCTGGCCCGAATATTTTAGTACTTGTTCAATAAATCTATTACTCGATATGTGTATCTAATTTGGAACTATTTCCAACATATAGTCACCTTGGCCAAGAGCTTCATGAGTAATGATTTCTACAAGTGGCCCTGAGATATATTCTTCTACTATTAGAAGTGGTGAATCCTTTATTGACCCTCTCAATTACTTTCGTTTACTTTACATTGTCCCAAATATCCATCCTATAGGCAGTCCTTGTAAGACTCTAAAGATTAGAACAAAGTACAACGCTCGATAAACAAAATACCTTGGAGATCTCAAGTTTAAGGATACTTGCACACTTGTTATAATGAGATTCTATCACTAACACTCAATAGTTTATCCAAGTGATTATCTCATAGCTAAGTCATCAAATGAACTTGTTCATATAACAAGTATCCACATATTAATCTTGAGTATCACAATACTTACGGTTATAATAACCACCGCTAATCCAATCAATGGATATAACATGTACTAGTCTTGGCATATTAATAATGTCCCATATCATTAATAGTATGACTAGGGATTATTCAAGCACAAACACTACTTAGTGTAGTAGGAGTCTCACATCATCATCTCTATTATGATCACTGTGTTATACTAGGGACTTTATCAAATAGTTTATACGCATATTAAGATATAATAATCAAATTGATAGATAAAGAATGCATATTTTATTAATTATTATGCAATATACATGGTTCAAGTGATTGCCTCTAGGGCACAACACTAACAGAATGTATAGTCTCTTAGACTAGGTTTTTAATATAATTTTGACTTGTATTAATAAAAGCATTTTTTCTCAGAATTTGTTTGTAAAATTTTCTTTATATTTTTGCACGATTTTATTGAAAAAAATTCATTGTGTTTAAGTGAATGGTTCATGTGAATAAAGGTCTTTCACAGTAAAGTATGGACTATGAGATACTTAACACATAAATTGTTGCTCTTAACTAGATGATGAGAATGGGAATCTCATCATGGCAAGGTTATTGTGTTATGAATTCTGAATAGGGAATAGCTTACATTTGACCAATAAGTAGTCTACTCATTTCATAACACAAGCGTATTTCGAATACGTATAACATGATCTGTAGTAGTAGTTTCTAAAAGTACTGTGTGATAGAACCCATATTACTATTGTTATAGCATGAACTTGTACTCTATAGGTTGAGTATAAGTTGGTGGTTCGACGAAGGTGGAAGTGTATACTTTGATAAACTATTGTTGAGGTTCTTGAGAAGGACCAATATACTTGTATGTTGGGTATATGTGACTAGTTAGTCAAAACAGACTTATACAAGATAGCGTCTACACTATATCGCCCCTTGTGGTTGTCCGAATAATCTAATTATCCAGGGCCCTAGGGACACATGACTTGGATATTGGCTTTAAGGTAGCTCCCTTGGAAAGCAAAATTATTCCAAGAAGTTGTGGATCATTAGACTAGAAGCTTAAGGATGGTAGATGTCTTTTACAGAGGTGTTAGTACACTCTTTCCTCTCTAAATGAATGGCAATGTGTAGAGGGGTATTTTTGTCATTTCACCTGTGGGTCGAAGACATAGCTAATGCAGCATTATCCTTGGGGTCAATATTTCCTTATGATGATATTAGAAAATATTTAAAATAAAAAATACAACTATTTATATAACAAGGGTATTTTAGTTGTTTTAGTAATCAAGGCGATGTGTCTTTTTGGTCCTCGGAATAGCCCGTAAATCCTAATTATTTTAAGTCGAGGAAATTGTCACAAAAAAGGGTTTTATTTTATTAAGAAAGTCTAAATTATTTTTGGACTAGAATAAAATAAAAAATAAGAGAAATTAATTTTATTATCTAGTTTAATTGATTAATTAATTATTCAGGGTCTAAGCCCAGATTGAATAATTAGAAAAATTGACCTGGGCTTAAACTAGTTAATAAAAGGCTTAAAAATGATTTTAGTTCATTTGAGGTCATTAATTATTTATTGGGTTATTTTAATAGACCCAAGAAATAAATAATTAATAGTTATTATTTTTGGGCTTGTTAGGTCCAAGAAAAATAATAAATTATTTTAGCCCAATAGGCTAGACTAAAGGATTTTTTAAATTCACGGAATAGAAGAGTTAAGGCTAAGCCAAACCTCTTATGTTGATAACATTCAAATGTTTGAAATATCAAAACAACCGGGGTTGGGTTATCTGGGAGTAAAGAGTTATGAGGCGTTCTTGTCCTTGATAGAAGTCACACGACAGTGAAAAAAACCAGTGCTTGTTCTCTTTGTTATTCTCTCTCTCCCTCGTTCATCCTTTTCTTTGCGTAACTTTCTTGATTTTGCTAATCAATAGCAAAGGTTCATGAAAAGCCTTTCCTCGCCTAAGTTGTTTCACCAACATAGTTTGGGCGGAGGAATATTCTGAGAAGCGAAAAGCTTCGCTTACATGCCAAGGGGAAGCCAAAGGATCATTAGTTTTTCACCGGAATCAGAGCCAAGACAAGTAGCACTTCAGTGGTTAGGGCCTCATCTTCTCAGCCAAACAGACCAAGGACACGCAAAGGTATTATTTTTTACCTTCCATTGCATCGTGTCTTTGTTTTTCTAGTTTTATTTTCACTACATGCATGGCTTCCTCTGTATTCATTAGCTTCAATAAACGTTAACACCATAGGATTACATTCCTATGAACAGGACCCGGATGTCCCGCGTCCGTCGTCAGAGTATTCACACTTCACTGCTAGCTAAGGATAGCTTTACAAATATACTGACATCAAACTTAGAAAAGTCAACTATCTAGAGGTGGCCACCTTCTAGATAGTCTTCTTAACTTCACTTAAGCCAATAAAGATGTAATGCCCCTTTAAGTTCTCAAGGATTTGCACGACTCAACACAAAGCTGTTCTTAAAAAAAAAACTAGCTCAAACATTTGCCATCAAAATTTTATTCCCAATTTCCAAAACATTTCCAAACCATTTCCAAAATTCAAATTCCAAAAATCATTTATAAATCCAATATAAATCTTCTAATTTAAAATAATCCAAACATTTTACTCATGTAAAATCCTTGAAGCCAAGAATAATCACACCATGTGATATCAAATATTCCTATATTTTGAAATCTACATAAATTTTCATGCTATGACCTTTGCAAATTATGCATGAATAAATATTTCATGAACTATCATGCATTATTCTCATATATGCATAATACCGCAATATTTGATCATAATAAGAATTCAAGTGATCATACCTATTCCACTCCATATTTAAGCTAATCATAAAGCATTTCACTTGATAAAATGATTTATACAATGTGCTAGTAAGTGCTTCATTATTCAAAAATAGGAATTTTATCAAAAGTTTCATGTATATAATTAGAATTTAAGGAATTCCTACAAATATGCAATTGTAGCAAAATCAATTTTATTGAATGCAAGGACTTAGCTCTAGTCCAAGAGCAATTAGACTATTCAAGCTTAATTCACTTGATCATACACTTGATCGATTTCCAAATCTATCACATAGATAAGTAGGTATTACTTCCTGTCCATAAACTCAAACATGATATAATTCCTCCATAAAAATCATGATCTTAATCAATTATAGATTCACAACCTATCTCTCACCAACCCCAACAACAAATCACACATAAACTTCAAACATCAAGTTCATATAATATAACATAAGGATGTCATTATATTCAACAAATTCACATAATCACATTGTTCATATAGTAACTTAAAGTATTAAACTCATAGATTGATAATCAAAATAGTTTTCTATCATACAAAAGTCTAATACATAATCTTTATACATTAAACACATATAGTATGAATATATGATATAATCAAGCTCAGCAAATACCCATAATTAGATATTCAAATATCAATTAAAAGAAGATTTGAATGAGAACTAGTCATTTTAAGTAGTTTTCTAGGTTTATAAAAGTTTGCATACTATAATCAAACTATCTAACAAACCACATAGGAAAATCATCAATCACAAATCACATGCTATATTAAAGTATCATATAATTAAACTTAACAAATCTACATTATCATATACTTAATTCATTTATCGAACCAATAGCTCATTAAAGAACTAACAAATATCACATAATCACCAAATATCCTATTAACATAATAATATAGTCAAGTAAGCATTAAAGCAGAGAATTGAACACATTAAAGCCCTTGTATAATCATATAATACCTACTCAAGTTGTTATAAATATATTTACATAAGTAAAATATTGATTTCACTTAACTTGATAAAATTAACATTTTAGTTCAAATATAGCAAAATAGGGTTGAGTTTAGTGTAATTAATTTAAAAAGAAAATGAACTCCAAACGTGATAAATTTTGTAGACATAAACCTTGACATATGAGAAATATAAAGTTCAAATTTCATTAAAAACGAAGTTGTATAAGTAGGTCAAATAATTGCTGAAAGTAAGTTCATCTCTACAGTAACATCCGAGAACCAGAGCAACTATTTTATTTGTGAAATTCATATAAAATAGAATATAAGTCAAAAATTAGTAATTCTAGTTGAAAATGAACCCTAAGACATGCTATTAGAACATATCCTAAAATCAATTCAAGATAATATCGGGAAAGGGGTTAATTATAGCAATAAAATTTTAAGAAAAACAGAGTTGTGAATCACTGTAACACATAAGTTTTGAAAATTCGTATAAAATCAACCACAACTCCAAATTAAGTGATTCCAATGGAATATTAATCCTGAGATCAAGAAGAATCAAATAAAATCATAAAATATCATACCCATCAAGAAAAATCTCTGGAATTAAATCAAACAAATTACGGGATAAATATTTCTAGATTGCAAATTCAATCATAAAACCAACATATAATCATCAAATCACTATCTAAATAATCCCAAACTCCTTCCATCACCCACATATCATCATCACAACACAGAAAAATTATCAAATCCTCAACTCCTTCACAAAATCATGTTCAATAATAAACCAAACTAAAGATTACATAAATTTGCCCAAAATGTTCTTCAATGTAAATGAAGAGTTTTTCAAGAGAAATAAACTGAAAGATCATACCTTCTTTCTGTATAGTTGTAGAATATGAAATTTATAACTTTAATTCACCTTGAAAATCAAGAATTCAAGCTAGGATTGGTGAGTTCTATGAAGAAAATTTGAAGAATTAAGAAGGGGTGTGAGAGTGATGGCTAGAGTGAGTGAGAGAAGGAGAAATCTGAATTTGTGTGTATAATGGGAGGGGCTGCACGTTTTTGAGTGTTGGGAGACTTTAGGGTTTATTTATTTATTTATTTAAGTATTTAGATGATCAATGGTTGAGATTAAAAGAAATTAAATGACTACGGTTTGACAGAAATTGAATGGATGAGATTGGGCTGCCATATTAAGGGTATACAAGTCATCTTACCCATATTAGGGCATCACAAAATTTATTGTAAGAAAATTATTATAAAAAAAATAGGTTTTACATTAATTAAAATCAATGGCTAAGATTAAAATAATTTGAATGGCTAGGATTAAGGCATAAGGGCGGCATACTAGGGGTATTTAGGTAGTTCACATAATTTTGGAACACTAGGTCTAAAATAATTAGGTTTAGGTTAATTAGAAATAAGCTAGATTAAAAATAAGTAAGTATAATTAATTAAAATGAAGTATTTTAAGACTTGCCAAATTACATAAAAAGCATCATGTCATGAAAATATTTCAATGTAGTATAAGTGTAAATAAAGTATCAAAATTTACCCCCAAATTTTTAAATTTGTATTTTTGATAAATCTCGATTTGCTTCCTAAAAGATTTAAAATGTGTTTTCTCATCAGTCACTCATATAATTCAAATACTTGTAATTAATTTGCACATAATCATATTCACTATTAAAATGAATCGTCTATCAACATCATAAGTACATATAAAATGCATATAATAATAATAATAATAATAATAATAATAATAATAATAATAATAATAATAATAATAATAATAATAATAATAATAATAATAATAATAATAATAATAATAATAATATAGATGCATATGCCCATGAATGAAAATTATCCCTTTTACCCTTTTTGTAAAATTTAACATATATTGATGATATACTAAAATGAAATTAAAATAAAAACATAATATATTATTATGTTAATATATGAGTAAATTAACATAATATTATATATTTATTATTATATATAATAAAAATATATAATATATTATATATTTTACAAATAATATTATTATTTAAAATAATATAATATTATTTATTATGTTAAAATAATAATATAATATATTATATTATTTATTATAATATATATTATTATTTTTATATTAACAATATATTATTATCTTCATAATATAATGTATTTTGTTTAATTAATATAATATATAATTGATAATATTATACATTATTATATTATAATGTAATATTATTTTTATTATTTATTATTGTGTGCTAATATTATTGTATATACAATATATATTATATATATTAATTTATATATATATTTAATTAATAATAAATAATATATTATTATCACCCTTTTACCCATTTCCCATAATAGTTAATAATATATTATGACATTGTAATAATTGATGATGATATGTGGGTGATTGAAGGAGTTTGGGATTATCAGGATGGTGATTTGCTGATTATATGTTGGTTTTATGATTGAATTTGCAATCTAGAAATATTTATCCCGTAATTTGTTTGATTTAATTCCAGAGATTTTTCTTGATGGGTATGATATTTTATGATTTTATTTGATTCTTCTTGATCTCAGGATTAATATGCCATTGGAATCACTTAATTTGGAGTTGTGGTTGTTTTTATATGAATTTTCAAAATTTATGTGTTATAGTGATTCGCAACTCTATTTTTCTTAAAATTTATTGCATATAATTAACGCATTTCTCGATATTATCTTGAATTGATTTTAGGATATGTTGTAATAGCATGTCTTAGGGTTCGTTTTCAACCAGAATTACTAATTTTGGACTTGTATTCTATTTTATATGAATTTCGTAAATAAAATGGTTGCTCTGGTTCTCGGATGTTACTGTAGCGATAAACTTACTTTGAGCAATTATTTGACCTACCTATACAACTCCTATATTAATAATATTATTATCATTATATTATGTTCATAGAAATAAGTTTCTTGCATCTTTCAAATGACGGGGCGTGACAAGTCATAGGCAACCAGTGACGAAGTTTATAGTTATCTCTTCCTACTTCCACTTAAGAATCAGTAACGGTGGCAACAATCCAACAATTTTCTTATGCTTTGCCTTAGCTCTTTGACAAGTTAAGCAGGTTAACATATATTGTGTTACGTCTTTGTTTATTCCATGCCATTAGAATGCTTTCTTTAAGTTTTGCTACATTTTCACTTCTCGTGAATGAATAGCATACTTACTCTTGTGAGCCTTCTCCAATATTTTCTTCTTCAATTCCTGATCCTCCAGCACACATATTTGGTCTTGAAAATATAGCACTCCTGCTTTATTTGTTTGAAAATCCCTTCATTCTGTTTTAATTTGCTTGTCTTTTAAAGTCTAGAATTAACATTATCCTATTGAGCTTTAATAATTTTTATTTTGTTTCAAATCAGGCATCGTCAATCTCAAATTATTTGTGTAAACTTTCTTTCCTTAAAATTTTGCTTCTTATGCCAATATCTCTTATACCACTTGAACTTTCTGTATCCTCATACTAGCCATCTTCACCTTTCGGCTTAGTAGGTCGGCCACCACATTAGCTTTTCTCGAGTGATAGTTGATAGGGTATTTATATTCATCCAAAAACTTCATCCATCTATGCTGCCTAAGATTTAAATCTTTTTGAGTAAAGAAACACTTCAAGCTCTTGTGGTCAGTAAAAACTTCGTACTCTACTCTATACAAGTAGTGTCGCCATTTCTTTAGGGCAAATATAATAGTGGCCAATTTCAGGTTATGCATTAGATAGTTAACTTCATGTGGCTTCAACTTCCTTGAGGCATAGGCTATAACCTTCCTTTCTTGCATTAGCACTGCCTCTAATCCTTCCTTAGATACAACGGTGTATAAAGCATAAGGCTTGTTTTCCACTGACAGGCTCAATACATGTGTTATCATTAATCTTCTCTTGAGCTCTTGAAAACTCTTATCACATTTCTCACTCTAGACAAATAGAATGTCCTTTCTCAATAAACATATCATTGGCGAGGCTAAAGTAGAGAAATTCTTGATAAACCAACGGTGATAACCAAACTAACCCAAGAAAACTTCAAATCTCAGTAATATTCTTCAGCTGCTTCTAGTTCGAAACAGCTTCTACCTTCCCTGGATCTGCTTTAGTGTCGTCCTTACACATCACATTACCAAGAAAGGATATGATGTTTAGCTAAAACTCGCATTTGCTAAACCTAGCGAAGAGCTTGTGTTCGCTCAGTTTTGCTAATACCAGTCTCAAATGCATGTTCTTCCAGACTTTTGGAGTAGACAAGGATATTATTAACACTGTGCATCAGATCCAAAAATACAGCAAGTGCATTAGTTACTCTAAATAGCATTACTACAAATTCATAGTGGCCATATATAGTGTTAAACATTGTTTTAGGAATGTCTTTGTCCTTGATCCGTACTTGATAGAACCGTGTTGGAGATCTAACTTGTAGTAATAGTAGGAACGTTGCAGTTGATCAAATAACTTACCTATCAAGGGTAACAGGTACTTATTCTTAATCATCAAGTTGTTCAATCCTCTATAATCAGTGCATAATCCTAATGTCCCATATTTCTGGATTTTATTGTCCCTAAAATTTTCTAATTGCTGTTTTAGATCAACAATGGTTTCTACAATTTTAAAGGGTCTAATTTACTTGTGCTTGTGGTGTAAAATTAAAAGTATTGATGGAAGGGTAAAAGAATCTAGTATCTTCGCATAAGACCCAAGAAGGGCAGCAAATAGGTCCAATGGTGTGAGCCTTAATATACCAAGAAAATAAAACTAATAAGCCCAAGAGAAACTCAACTAGTCCTCTTATGCTAAAAGCCCTTTCTAGCCATCTTCATTTTCTGAATAACTTTTGTGAACAAAAAGATAAACAACTTCAGTATCTCGAAACTATTCGAAATGACCCTACTCAACCCATGTTCCATTTCAAAATCTTTTTGATGATAATCCAGAACATACAGCATATTACATGAATAACAGAGTTATAGGTGCTCCCCAAGATAACGTACTTAGTCTAATATAGCTTTGCCTCACTAGTTCCTCCAATTGCTCTTTTAGCTTATTCAATTCTGTAGGGGCTATTCGGTAAAGGCCTCTTGATACTGGTTTAACTCCTGGAATCAAGTTGATTGTAAATTCAATTTTTCGAAAGGGTGGAAGGAAAGTAAGCTCTGCAGGGAAAACATCTTGGAATTCTTTTACTACAACAATACTTTCCAAAGGACACTGATATTTTAGTTTATTTATCATATAAGCTAGATATTATGTGCATTCCTTCTTCAGCATCTTCTGTGCCTTTGTTCCAGCTATCATAAACTTTAATTTTTTCACATGTTTTCTATTGAACTCTATTACATCACAACCAAGTCTAACAAACTGCATCATTTTAACCTTACAATCTACTCAAGCTCCATGTTTTGCCACCTAATCCATACCCAAAATCAAATCATAATTATCAATAGGTAAAACTATAAGATCAGTCTCCAAGATTTCCTTTCCCACCTTAACATCACATCCTTCTATTAATCTGCTTGCCTTTACTATCTTTCCTAATGGGTACTCACTAATAGGGTATGGAGTAATTCTTTCTTATCCTAATCCCGATGACAAGCACAATTCTTATTCACATATAAATGTGAAGATCCAGGGTTTATTAAAATATTTACAGGGCAGGATAGTGAGCATACCTTTAACCACAACTTCATCAGTACTAACTTCCTCTTAGTTCAGAGCAAAAACTTTAGCCTTCACTTGATGCTTTTGTTCTCCACCTCTTGTGGCTCCAATAATAGTCCCTTTGTTGGTACTAATAGGTTGAGCTACGGCTTCTTGTCCAATCCTCAGTAGTTTAGGATAAGTGTTCCTTAGATGCGTTGTGTCGTCCCCATAGTTAAAGTGTCTCCTAGTAGCTTTTTTGGACTAGTAGTCCTTTTTTGTATGCCCACGTATTTTTTAGTATCGATATGTTGGTAAATTCAAGGTAGGGTCTGTTGGAGTTATCCGAGCTTACTTCCTCTTATTTTTCCCATGGTTTCCCAGTAGGTCGTGTTAGATTACTATCTCACTGGTTGCCTTAACTGTTAATAAAGTTGTGCGTCGTCTTGTTCTTATCCTCATTTTCGATTATTGTTGTGACATCCACTACTGCTACATAGTTCACTGGCAGAGAGGGAGCCAAAGCTTTTCACAATTCTTACCTCAACCCTTTCACAAATTGCAAAGTTTGCTTTTGCTCGCTGTTGATTAGGCACTTGCAATACTTGGACAACTGGGTGAAACGTGCAGTATACTAGGCCATAGACATGCCTCTTTATTTCAGATTTTGGAACCCATCCTTATTCTCCACTATCCACTATAGAAATATGCTCTGTCCTAAAGGCCTCAACAAAGTTGTTCCAGGTCCAGTCTTGATCAATCTTCTCTTAGTCCTCTTAAACACGTTACTACCAAACATGTGCTGGATCTCTCAATCTAAATGTTGCAAATTTGACCATTCTATTCTCTATATACTATAGAATGGAGAATATGTCATCTATCTGCTCAGTCCACTATTCATCTTTTTCGTTTTGCTCTATTTCACCACATAACATGGGAGGTAGGAACTTTAAGAATGATTATTGAGCTTCATCTTTACCCTGCAGTGTCCTCATCCTTGTCTTTTTTGATAAGGTGAGGATAATTTCCATAATTTTGTTGAAAACTTGCCCAAGAGTCACCTCAGTAGATCCCTTGGGTGCTATTTCTTACTCTTGCTCATATTCTCCCTCCATGTCTAGCATAGAGGAGTTGAGGATTCATTGGCCCATATTCTTTACCTTTGTATTGGCCCATATTCTGGAGTTGAGGATTCGTCGTCACAAATGATTTTGCTATGGACTATAGTTGTAACACCTCATATTTCCATAACGTAGTGGGATATAACTTTTTGGGATGTCGCCCAATCTGATTGCTCAGACAAGGGGTCTTTATAACAAAAATTACTGAAAAGGCAGCGGAAATTTTTTTCCAACAGAGAAAGTACAAGAATTTTGCTTCTGATACATATACTCACGAGTACAACAGGCCCAAGATATAGTATGAATCTCTGAGAGTACACCACGCTTTCACTGTGCCTCTAATCTTGAATTTTCCAAAGGAAATAACACGCGTGTGAGTGAAAACACTCAGTAAGTCCTGTGTGTGCTAGTGCTTTAGTAAAGAGACAAAGCACATAAAACTATAGTGGGGAAAACATTTCATTTGTTCACTGGAAACAACTCCAAGACTCTCTAAAGAATAGTTTATTCAGAATTCAATCATTTTGAAAAACTGTGTTTCAATTTTAAATCATTGTCCCAATTTCCACATCACAAGCATTCCTCCAATAGAAGGTCGGTCTGTATGCAAAGCTCACAAGGCTTTGCCTTCGGTGCCATGTATCATTGTGCTTAGACGGCAGCCTACAGCACTCAACCGTGCGTAGCCAGGAGGGTAAGTATATCGCAGTATACTATTGAGAATCAAGTTAGTGCGTACACTAAGTATTCAAGTTAGTGCATATGCTAAGTATTCAAGTTAGTGCTTACGCTAAGTATTTAAGTTAGTGCTTATGCCAAGTATTCAAGTTAGTTCATACTCCAAGTATTCAAGGATTATTAAGTTCAAGAAATAAAAAATTCAAGATTTATATTGTTCACCATGTTTTCAAATCTAAAAAAGGCTCGTACTTGAGCACATCAGGAAACCATTTTCCATATCAAGAAAAACATTGTTCGGGTAAAAAATTATTTTTTGGAATTTGATCCTACTGACTCGCAAATTAGTTAATAATTTCCATAGGCTCCATAGAGCCAATCAATTAATTCCTTAAGCACATCAGACCAAAAAATAATTTTCGTACTCAAAATGTCGTTTTCCAAAGTCATTCTCATATTGAGAGATCATTGTCCAAAACCGTGTCAAAACAGGATAACGAGTTCTTTTCTCACATCAAAATAAGTTTCCAAGAGTATTCGGGTTATTTTTCCCGTACTCGATCACAAAAGTCATTTCCAATGGTATTCGGGTTATTTTACCAATACCCGATTCCAAAAGACTTTTCTGAGGGTATTCTGGTCATTTTACCCTTATCCGATTTAAAAAGTATTTACAAAAGTTCTAATAAGGATATTTTGGTCATTTTCCAAATACCCGATTCCAAAAGTTTTCATAAATCATTCCAATAAGGATATTTGGATCGTTTTCCAAATACCTGATTCCAAAAGGAGCCCATTTCAAGAAATCCAGAATTCAAATCCTAAAAGAGGATTAAAATCGAAGTTTGCGAAGACATTTCCATAAAATATTCCAATAAGGGCATTCTAGTCAATTTATGAATACCTGATTCCAAAATTTATCATTTTTCAAAAATCCTAAGTATTTAATCTAATAAGGATTAGTTTTACAAAATTTATGCTTTAATCATCCATTAAGGTTTCCAAACTAATTATGAAGTTCATTCGAGCCCAAAATGGCATAAAAACAAATCTTGCTTAGATAAACCTTCAACATATTCAGGGATTTCCAAAATGGTATAAAACATAGCATTTCATAGAAAAGTGAAGCACACTAGCTTTCAAAAGGTTTTAGAAATCAAAGGGGACTCATCTCATATCTTAAGCAACTCTTTTCGTCTACGGCCATTTAATCACCGTTCCTACCATTTTCAACGTTTCGTTGGCCGTTTGCCGATATACCTATACCAAATATCGTTTTCGAGTCAAATTGTGCTTGGCCGAAAAATAGCCTATGGTTAGTTGACGTGCTCGACGTCCAGCCAACGTTTAGCCAGCGGTTAGCCGTCAGGGTCAACTGGTAGCCGACGGTTAAGGAAAACGTTCAACTTTCGTTCATGTTATTTTTTCGTTGTTTGTTTGATTCTTTCATTTTTCCTTTTTCCACATCCTTTCTCCTTTCATATATAAGGGATTCACTTCATATTTTCCCTTAATTTATCCCAAAATCACACAATTAATCATCCTTAAATTCATTCATTTTCGGACTACTTTTTTGAAATGTCCCTTGTTTGCCACATCATTTTGTTTTGCACATAACTTTCGATCCACAACTTCAATTTGGCTCTATGATATACCAAATTGACCATAAAAATCTAAAATTTAATTATTTATAGCCTTTCATCAGAATTCTGGTTCCTGTAACATGATACTGGGGAGAAACAACCCCAGTAGTTTTTCCTCAAACCTACTATTCATACTATCCTTTGTTTTCCTTTAGCTTTTAACACCTTGGAACCATTAATTCACTCAATTTTCCTTCAAATTATCTTTAATTCTGTGATTTTTGGATTCCAATAGCTCACAAGAGCTACACTTATTCAACACAAATTCACTTCTTCAAAACAAAAGCTAGTATAATTCATTATTTCAGCAAAGTAACTTCCATTTTTATTCAACTTTGGACATCATATCATCAACCAAAAGCAATCCTTCAAACTACCATAAATATTCAGTTCTTCCTCAAACAAAACTTTATTCAAAGGCCCTTAGCAGCCAGTACTTATACTAGCATATATAAGGTTCATACACAAAAGTTCACAAACCCTAGCTTTGATCCAAAATCAAGACATGAAAATTATGTTTTCATATTAAAATTCATATCAACATAATTTTCATTCACCTAACAACAACTTTAATTCAAGAAAAGTAGGGTTCTAACTTGTGTTTAAGGCTATTTAAAGTGATTTTGCTTCAAGAATACACACACTTCTTTCTCTCTCTCATTTTTCTTTTTCTCCCTATTTTTCTCTAGCTTTTCTTTCCTTGTTTTATCTTATTTTCCTTCTTCAAGGTTGGCCGAAATTCTTGCTATTATAATTGCCTCCTCACCACCATTTCTTAACAAATTTTGGCCAAGAAATTTTTAATTCAATTGCTTGTATGGTCGATTTCATTAGATGTGTTCCAATCACAATTTTACACACCATTTCACTTAATTTTCTCCCTCAAAATTTCCTCTTCTTTTCTCTTGTATGGCTGCTGATTTTCTGGCTGTTTTTCAGCCACTCAACCACTTCTTCATGGTCAAAATATTGGCCAATCACATTGCACAAGGCCTTAATAAAAAGGGCCCACAAATGATGTGGTCCAATCACAAAAATACACTTCATTCTTTATTTATTTTTGTAATTCTCTAATTCCATATGTCTTGCATGAATTCTTTATGCAACCTTTCTTAAATTGACACATGTTCATGGGCTACCAATCACAAACTGCCACACGTACTGTTTCTAACGGCAATTTTTCATTTTTCTCGAAAATGACTAAAATCGAGTCCGAAATGGAAAGACATTTTATCTCACCATTTAACTCCAAAAATTTCACTGAATCCATTAGTAAATTTTAAATTCTTCAATTCCTTCTCTACTTGGTCAAATTTGTTGCCAAAGTCACGGTGCTGTCAAAATGACGAAAATACCCCTGGTGACTTGGATAGCATAATTCACGCAAAAACGTGTGTTTCATCGCACTGATCAAATTTTCTTCTCAGCATACCCTCAAATTCTTATTTTATTAATAATAGTAGCCTTTCGAAGATTTAGGCTATGGGTAGAACAAATCTAATAATTATATCTAGGTCCCGATCAAATATTATCATACCAAAATATTCATCTCATTATATCGAACAACTTTTGTTCTGGCTATTGATATAAATTCTCATCCTATTACAAGTAGTAGCTAATCAAAAGGTAAAATCTGGGATATTACATTCTCTCCTCCTTACAAAAAAAATTTCATCCTCGAAATTTAGATTTGCCTTACTTCTATATAGCACATACAAGCATGACCTCTTGAGAAATTCTCATATTCTTTCAACCTAATAATATACTTTCATATACATCGTCCTCATATGACCTATAATTAGACCTTCTGTATTTATATCATTTTGCATATAGATCATACTTTTATTTCCTTAAACAGCCATAAATCACTTCATTTCAACTTTCATGGGCACTTCCCAGGGGTTACCCATCCTAGAATTTCTATAACCCAAGTATGTTTAACTTCAAACGTCTAATGATTCCTGGTTCATTAGTATTGATATAATCATATCTTTTCACACATTATGATAAACCAGGACTTTTAGCACTTAAATATAATACTAAAATACTACACAAGTGTGTGTATTCTTATTCACATAATTCATATCATACTATACACCTAGGGCCTTTAAGTGTTCAACCTCTTTTATTCCTTATCTCACTATTACTGGTCCCAAAATAGAATGTTTAGAATTAGTGAATAATTCCTTTATAAAGTCTCTCTGACCTCCATCCCTTTATTATTGTCCAAATTCGGGGTCATCGACCTTTTTCAGAGATATTAGATTTTTTTTCGAATCACTCTTCTTCTGGCTCATCAGATTAAATTACACCTCGAAGTCACATGTCATATCCATTCCAATATCCAAACACTATCTCTATAAATTCACATTTGCTCATACAATGATGGACTCCCCAATGTCTTGTTAGAGGCTCAGCTATATTTCGTCAGAAGCTCTATTATAATTTTCGCTATGCTCTGATATCATTTGTAACGCCCTATATTTTCATAATGTAGTGGGCTACAACTTTTTAGGACGTCACCCTATCTGATTGCTCATACAAGAGGTCTTTATAACAAACATTACTCAAAAGGCAGTGAATTTTTTTCCAACATAGAAAGTACAAGAATTTGGCTTTTGATACATATACTCACGAGTACAATAAGTCCAAGATGTAGCATGAGTCTCTGAGAGTCCACTGCGCTTTCGCTGCGCCTCTGATCCTGAATTTTTCAAAGGAAATAACACGCGTGTGAGTGAAAATCACTCAGTGAGTCCTATGTATGCTAGTACTTTAGTAAAGAGACAGAGCACATAAAACTCTTGTGGGGAAAATATTTCATTCGTTCACTGGAAACAACTCCAAGACTCTCTAAAGAAGAGTTTATTAAGAACTCAATCATTTTGGAAAACTATGTTTTAATTTCAATTCATTGCCCCGATTTCCACATTATAGGCATTCCTCCAACAAAAAGTCAACACGTATGCAAAGCTCACAAGGCTTTGCCTTCGGCACCACGTATCATTGTGGTGAGACCATAGCTTACAACACTCAACCGTGCATCGCCAGGAGAGTAAGTACACCATAGCGTACTACCGAGAATTAAGTTAGCGCATACGTCAAGTATTCAAGGATTGTCAAGTTCAAGAAATCAAGAATTCAAGATTCATATTATTCACCATGTTTTCAAATCCAAAAAAGGTTCATACTTGAGCATACCAGGAAACCATTTTCCATATCAAGAAAAACATTGTTGGGGCAAAATATTATTTTCTGGAATTTGATCCTACAGACTCGTAAGTCAGTTAATAATTTCCATAGGCTCCATAGAGCCAATAAATTCATTCCTTAAGCACATCAGGCCAATGAAATAATTTTCGTGATCAAAACGTCATTTTCCAAAGTCAGTCTCATATCGAGAGATCATTGTCCAAAACTGTGTCAAAACAGGGTAAGAAGTTCTTTTCTCACATCAAAATAAGTTTTCAAGAGTATTCGGGTCATTTTTCTCGTACATGATCACAAAAGTCATTTTCAAGGGTATTCGGGTCATTTTACCCTTACCAGATTTAAAAAGTATTCACAAAAGTTCCAATAAGGATATTTCGGTCATTTGCCGACTACCCGATTCCAAAAGTTTTCATAAATCATTCCAATAAGGATATTTGGATCGTTTTCCAAATACTTGATTCCAAAAGGAGCCCATTTCAAGAAATCCAGAATTCAAATCCCGAAAGAGGATTAAAATCGAAGTATGCAAAGACATTTCCATAAAATATTCCAATAAGGGCATTCTAGTAATTTATGAATACCTGATTCCAAAATTTACCATTTTTTGAAAATCCCAAGTATTTAATCCAAAAAGGATCAGTTTCACAAAATTCATGTTTTAATCATCCATTAAGGTTTCCAAGCTAATTATAAAGTTCATTTGAGCCCAAAATGGCATAAAAACAAATCTTGCTCAGATAAACCTTCAACATATTCAGGGATTTCCAAAATGGTATAAAACATAGCATTTCATGGAAAAGTAAAGCACACAAGCATTCAAAAGGTTTTAGAAATCAAAAGGGACTCCCCTTGTGTCCTAAGCAACTCTTTTCGTTTACGGCCGCTTAATCACCATTCCTACCGTTTTCAATGTTTCGTTGGCTATTTGTCGATAAACCCATACCAAATATCGTTTTTGAGTCAAATTGGGCTTGGCCAAAAAATAGCCTATGGTTAGCCGACGCCTAGCTGACGTGCCCGACGTCTAGCCGACGTCCAATCGACAATTTAGCCGTCGAGGCCGACGGGGTAGCCAACGGTTAAGGAAAACATTCAACTTTCGTTTACGTTGTTTTTTCGTCGTTTGTTCGGTTCTTTCATTTTATTTTTTTCACATCCTTTATTCCTTCATATACAAGGGATTCACTTCATATTTCCCCTTAATTTCACCCAAAATCATACAATTAATCATCCTTAAATTCATTCATTTTCGGACTACTTTTTTGAAATTTCACTGGTTTGCCACATCAATTTGTTTTTGCACATAATGTTCGATTCACAACTCCAATTTGGCTCTATGATATACCAAATCAACCGTAAGACTCTTAACTTTAATTATGTATAGTCCTTCTTTAGAGTTCTGGTTCTCGTGACATGTTACTAGGCAAAAACAGCCCTAATAGTTTTGCCTTAAACCTACTATTCATGCTTTCCTTTATTTTCCTTTAGCCTTTAACACCTTGGAACCATTAATTCACTCAATTTTCCTCAAATCATCTTTAATTTTATGATTTTCAGGTTCCAATAGCTTACAAGTGTTACACTTATTCAGCACAAATTCACTTCTTCAAAACAAAAGCTAGTATAATTCATTATTCCAACCAAGTAACTTCCATTTTTATTCTACTTTGGTCATCATCTAATCAACCAAAAGCAATCCTTCAAACTACCATAAATATTCAGTTCTTCCTCACACAAACTTCATTCAAAGACCCTTAGGCAGCCGGTACTTATACAAGCATATATAAGGTTCATACGCAAAAGTTCACAAACCCTAGCTTTGATCCAAAATAAAGATATGAAAATTATGTTTTCATGTTAAAATTCATATCAATATAATCATCATTCATCCAACAACAGCTTTAATTCAAGGAAGGTAGGGTTTTACCTTGTGTTTGAGGCTATTTGAAGTGATTTTGCTTCAAGAACACACACGCACACACTTCTTTCTTTCTCTCTCATTTTTCTTTTTCTCCCTATTTTTCTCTAGCTTTTCTTTCCTTGTTTTCTCTTGTTTTCCTTCTTCAAGGCTGGCCAAAATTCTGGCTATTATAACTGCCTCCTCACCACTATTTCTCCTCAAATTTTGGCCAAGAAATTTTTAATTCAATTACTTGTATGGTGGATTTTCGTGTCGGCGTGTTCCAATCACAATTTTACACACCATTTTACTTAATTTTCTCCCTTAAAATTTCCTCTTCTTTTCTCTTGTATGGCTGCTGCTTTTCTCGCTGTTTTTTAGCCACTCAACCACTTCTTCATGGTCAAAATATTGTCCAATCACATTGCACAAGGCCTTAATAAAATGGCCCACAAATGATGTGTTCCAATCACAAAAATACATATCATTCTTTATTTATTTTTGTAATTCTTTAATTCTACATGTCTTGCTTGAATTCTTCGTGCAACCTTTTTTAAATTGACACATGTTCATGGGCTACCAATCACAAAATACCACATGCACCATTTTTAACCGTGATTTTCCATTTTTCTCAGAAATGACTAAAACCGGGTCCGAAACAGAATTTTTTTTTATCTCACCATTCAACTCCAAGAATTTCACTGAATCCATTGGTAATTCTTAAATTCTTCAATTCCTTCTCTATTTGGTCAAATTTGGGGCCAAACTCGCGAGTGCTGTCAAAATGACGAAAATGCCCCCGGTGACCCAGAGAGCATAATTCACACCAAAACGTGCGTTTCATCGTGTTGATCAATTTATCATCTCAATGTACCTTCAAATTCTTATTTTATTAATAATAGTAGTCTTCCGAAGATTTAGGGCACGGGTAGAACAAATCTAATAATTATATCCAGGTCCCGACCAAATATTATCATATCAAAATATTCGTCTCATTATACTTGTAACACCCTGCTACCTAGGCCCGCTGGGGTCGAGGATGTCGCCCCATCCAAAGGACAAGGGGTCTTTATAACGAGGTCACACAAATAAAATAGTGGAATAAAAATAATAAAAATAATACTTCAACTTAAGATTTATTACAACCCAAGAATAAATCTACGAATTCCCAAAAGGAAACAAATCCATAAATAAAATTATCCACTCTCGTCTCCCCAAAACAATACATAAAATCAAAAGACACATTCTCTTCCAAGGCAGATAACACTAGCTACTCATCCCCATAGCAGGATCGGCCTGAAATCATGGTAAAAAGGTGATGAGACAGAAATCTCAGTAAGTTCGTGTGTGCTTTGGGTGTTAAGTGAAAACAGTTCGTGGATGCAAAGTGTGAAATCTTTATAAGAGAAATATTGGCAAGCAATAAATATTAGTCAAAAGCAAGAGTGGTGTTTTCCTCTTTTTGAAACCATACAAGTGCCCAATAAAATCAACCACTCATAAAGGTGGTCATGGGTTACCACACGTTGGGCCCCATAACTGGTCAGAATGCCTAACACTTTGTGCAGACTGACAAAAGGTAGGTGATCGGCCTACCAGGCAATATACTCCTCCTTTTCTATACCCAAACAACAACCGGGTGTCCATTCCGGCAAAACACAGTCACTTAACTGAAATAAAACAAATTGCTGCTCGGACCGGCCTGACTAAGTAGTATTGACGTTTCTCTAAGTTGAGCTTATCTTCTGGAGGTGGCCTCCTGCCAGGAGACTCACTCTTGCTCTTCAAAACTAGTACTACTAGCCTACCCCTGTTGAGTACTCAACGTAACATATCCCACTTGGGGAGAAAATGAACAAAACACATTTCCACTTGAAAATGGCAATTAAGGTTTTCCAAGGTTTGGGGCAAAACTGGTTTTAGAAAGAGTTTTAGGTTTTGAGTAAAACCGCCCCTTGATTTGCAAATAATTTATTTGTCTGAAATGAGAATGGAAATAATCCTCAATTGCCTTTACAGAAATGAGTGACCATGCACTCTACATTTGGCTTGCCATAAAAAAAAAAAAAATCATTTTTCATCAAACAGGTTTTATGCAGGAGCTTACCTGATCCTTGCTCACAATAAAGGTCTCCAATAGCTGACTTGACCCGCATAGGGTAAATACAAACCACAATCAAACTCAAGCTAAAGGCTCACTTTCTCAAATATAACTAACTCAACTTACTACAGTCATATCCCTAGTGTCCCAAGCTTTAAGGCTCAATAATAAATAAAAGGGTTTATAAAATAAATCTAGTTTGATATTAAAATAACTAGAGTTTGAGAAATAGGTACAAAAAGTTGAAGGTTTAAATCTTGCTAAAAATAAATTATGGTTTATTTGAAAAAGGGTCCAAGGTAGTATTAGGTAAAATAATGATTTATTAATAATTTAGTTGTTAGAAAATAATTGATAGCTAAAATTTGTTGAAAATAAATTTAACGAGTCTTGCTTGAAAAATAATAAGCAAATCCTTAATAGGTTTTGATTAAAAGATAATAATTAAAATTTTAGTAATAAATATTTTATTAATTATAATTATTTCCATAAAAGGCTTTAATTGATTTTATTTTATTTTTTCTAGCAAAACTATTATTTATTTGACTAAAATATCACTATTTTATATAAAAAGACCAAATCCACATTTTCCCATGGTTTTCAAAATTTTACTAGAAAAATCATCTTATTAAATATTTTATTAATGAAATAAAATTTAGCTTAGGGACAACTAGATCATGATCATATTTCTATAGCTAACCACAAACATGAACATATACAACCCTTCAATTCATCAAATCATCCAAATCATGCATACAAGCATAGATCTCAATTTATCAAAATATGATCTAACCCTTACTAGCATAAATATGATCATGGCTTCAATAGTCTAACATGAATATAAATCATATTCACCAAAGGTGACATAATCTCTAGCATACTTCATCACAAATACTACCTATGACATACATCAACCTCAAATCATCATATAATCATCCAAGATAATCCTTCCATGCATAAATCCCATCTCCTTCACAATCATACATATATTCATGCTTCAATCTCAACAATATATATATATACTTAAATCCTATCGCCATCCACCTACTATCATCATCATCCTAGAGACAATAATCTAGAGTTTAAAAGAAAGGTTGAAGGCACTTACTTGGTTGATGAATACTTTGAAGGAGTTTAGAGTAGATCTCAACTCCTAGATGTCTAACTTTGTCCATGGGAGATGGCGAAAGCATGTTCATGGGAGAAAAAGCCATTCGGCCAAGAGAGGGGAATTTTCGGCCATGAGAGAGAGAGAGAGAGAGAGAGAGAGAGAGAGAGAGAGAGAGAGAGAGAGAGAGAGAGAGAGAGAAAGAAATCATTAGTATGTTTATTTGCATAGGTTCTCATTAGAGATCAAGATTGGAGAAGATGAAGTTGTTAGAATAAATTTACCTTGAAGGTGTTCTTGACCTTAACAGAAATTTCTGGTTTTTGATCCAAAAGTGCTAGTTGGATTTTGGTGTTTGATGTTAAAAATGGTACGGATGGACTCACAACAATGAATAGATGAAATCTGAAATTTTTAGAGGTATTTTGAAGTGATTTGGAGAGGTATTAGGTGAAATGAAGTAGTATGTGTTCTTGGTGTAGTGTGTGTTCTTGAAGGTTGAAGAAAATCGAGAGATGGTAATGCGCAGCTGCTGAATTTTTGTGAGAGATAGGGGTGGACGAATTTCTGTAGGGTTTAGGAGGTTGATTCTCTGATTTGGAAGGGAAAAGGAAAGCTTAGTTGTTACAATCTTTGAAGAATATTTTTAGGAAGTGAATTTGGAAACTAAATATTCCAAGAATATCTTGATTGTTGGACAGCTTTTGGAAATCTGCCATGGTCGACTGTTTGAGCAGAATTTCTGTGGGATTAAAGCTGGTTCAAGGGGGCTTATGGTGGCCAAAATTATGGAGCATAATGGTGAAGAAGAGGTCTGGACAATTGAGTGATATATTATGGAAGGTTGCTAAACAAGGGTGGCTGGAATATTGGAAACCAAATCAAGGTATGATTGCAGAAATTTTTGGAAATCTTTTAGGCATCCATGGCTGGATTTTCGTGCAGAAATTTGGGAGGACAATGGAGTTCTGTTAATGGAGGTTTAAGGGTGGTTTTTTCAGAAAAAGGATGGAGTTTTGGCTAGAAGAGAAATAGGAACCAAAGCTGGAAAATTTTTCCTGCACAGTTTTCGCTGAACAGCAATTTTCTGGGCAGATTTTCGGCTGCCATTTCCAGCCAACTTGCAGAGAGTTTGAAGGGGAATTTCTGAGGTATTCAAGGCTAGTTTCCAGCCTTCTTCATGGAGGAAAAACATGGCTAAGGTGCTACACAAAATCTGGAAGAAATCAGCTTGGTTTTGGACCTCCAAAGTAGCGATTTGTACATGATTTTTTTCTGGTTTTGTACCATCTTTGTGCAGTCCGAAAATAGCCATAAAAATCCAGATTCTAAGCTGATCAAAAGGGCCATTTTTCGGCAGAATTTGGGAGGGAATAATGGTCAAGAATTTCGACACCTTGAAGGCACACAAAGCTGGAAAAATTTCAGTTCTATGTACAAAGGGAAATGAACCTAGCTAGAGTGAATTTTTAGAAATTCACTAAGGAATTTAATTCACTTGAAATCTTTCCCCCTCATCCATTGTTTCGATCCATATGATATCTTTTACTAAGACATTTTGAACCTTCAAAGCCACAACACATTGCTGGAATTTTTCTAGAATAAAATTAGCTTGAACACAATGAACAAACTAATGAATTGAAAATTAGGAAAAACTAAGGATCAAAAGGAAATGAATTCTCCTTAGAAATTTTGTGTAGAGCAAAAGAGTAGGATTTGAAGACTCCTATCATGTCTCTCATAGGACAACATCTCTACCCTACTCCAAACACCACTAAGGCCGGCAATGATACTTCCCAAGCAAAAATAAAATTTAATCATGCTATAGCTCTAATAATGGAATTTGAACCCAAGACCTCAAGAATCAATTCTAAGGCTCTGACCACTAAACCACAATAACTCTTGTTCTTATTTCCTCTCTAAAAATATTTTCCTATTCAATCCTCAAGCTATCTCCCTTTCTCCACCTTAGGTAAAAATTACTATTTTGCCCTTCCCACTCAATAATCACAATCAAGCCCTCTAGACTATAAAACACAAAATCAATGCACATAAAACCATATAAAAATATATTTAAACATGAAATAAAATATGATATGCATCCCAACCCCCTTACTCTAAGGTTGGTTTCGACTGGGGTTTCACAATACTGATCAACTTTTGTTCTGGCTATTGATACAAATTCTCATCATATTACAAGTAGTAGCCAATCAAAGGTAAAAAATGCGGGATATTACAGTGGTTCTATGCCTTGGTGCTATCTTCAACCATAACCACCCATTACAATAAGTTGGTAAATAAGAGGTTCATGTTTATGCAGATGAATAATCAGTGGAATGACAACATATAACTTTGTTCAATGATAAATGCATAAAGGAATTTTCAAGAGGAAATAAATTCTCATAAGTTCATATTTAAATTTAATGAATTACACTTTTGTAAAAAAGAAATATATATCACATACAATACCTTTATTTCAATAAATTAAATTCTCATAAATAAGGAATTAAATTTGAAGTAAATAAATAAATACACACTTGGATTATTAAATTACATAAACAATTCTCAAGAGATCCTCTCTCCTCCCAAGTCCTAACTGTCACTTGAGCTGTCAGCCACCTTCAATGTTTTTTGGTAAAATCTATCCCATATCCTTCCACAAAGAAAAAAGTATTCTTCCTTTCCCTAGGCTTCCTGGGACTCTCCCTAATTTTCCCTTTTCCTTTCAACTTTACCCTTCCAGTTGTATTGCGGAATTTCTCTGTTAGCTAACATAAGTTCGCTATTTAGCTCAAGTCTCTCACTGTCAACTCCTCAGAGTCATCACTAACTACGGGTGGGTTAATCTCCTGTATTGGTGGGGTTAAAGGAGGTTCAACTATCTCATCCTATCCTCGCTATTAGAAAATAAATTAATCTTTGGATTAGGGGGTTCTATGATCTACACATCTTTCTTACTATCTTTCGGCTCAGACAACTCTAACTCAGGGGTTTCGATCTTCCCTTACTCACTATCAAAATCTTCCAACTCAGGCTCAGGGGCTTCAATCTCCTCTTCCTTACTATCACTATCTTCTAACTCAGGTAGGATAGGGTTGGGAGCCTCGATCTCTACTTCTTTGTCACTATTCCCTAATTCAGATTAGTCTAACAGACTTTGAGATAGAGAAAGATGGGTTTTTTAGATGGATTGGGGCAGGTGGGTTATTACATCTTGAAGGCTAGTGCCTTATAATAGGTGTAAACCTTCTAAATATCCTATAAACAATATACACAAGTTAGTGCCAGATCATAATACTTAAGAAATAAATATTGAACAAACTAAAATATTAGCCTAAACCTATACTTTAATACCACTTGTAACACTCCACTGCCTACATACCCTAAAGAGGTGGGGGCGACAAAGGTCCAGGGATCCATATAATGAGGTAACTAGGAAAACTCAAAGTAAATAAATCAAAACAACTTATAGCCATTAAACAAATGTTTACACAAGTTCCAAGTGAGATACAAAAACATAAACAAAAAATTCTTCAATCTTCTAGAGATGCTTAACTTTGTAAAAGTTGGCATACCATGAAAACACGTTATAAAAGAGTGCGAGAAATACTTCTCAATAAGTCCTGTGTGTACTTTAAAACATTTTGAAATGATTTTTTGTATGCACTCTAGAAACATTTATAAGAATTTGTTTGCAAGTCACATCACATTCCTTTTAAAATAATTAGAGGTGTTTCACATTCTTTTATATGATAACATAGTTGTACAATTCATGAAAGTAACCACTTATAAAATAGGTGGGCTATGAAACCCTACACATCATAGTACAGTAAGTAATCGGCCCACTGGATGAGATATTCCTCTATCTCTCACCCAAACTTCCCCTTATCTATATCTAGATAATAGTCCACCTAGACTGAATTTCTAACTCAGACTGGCCTAACTTACTAGTAATGTTCATCATATGGATATTTTACATGTTATTTGTGCTTTAAAGTCTTTATAATTTGCTATAGATTGCTAATTTATCCCTTATTTTCTTCTCATTTAGTGCAGGTTGTAAAGTTAAAATTAGAAGTGGATTGAAGGAGAAAAAGGATTGAAAAAGAGCTTAACTGAAGCTACACGACGTCATTAAGGTTTCAATGCATGTTGCGTGTGTATCACTTGAATTTCAGAGTTGAGATACTGGGAGTCCATGACACTGTACCCAACATTATACACGTCGTTGTGCACTATTAGAATTCAAAAATGTCAAGACTTCTGAGTGCCGACGGTGTTGTGCACCTCAACTTCAATGTTGCCATACACGATTACAACACATAATGAGATCAAGTCCCACGACATTGTTTTAAGACGATTTAATGAATGGAATGCATGCACGGTACCTAGAACACCTTCCACGATGTCGTGCAACATTGTAGATTAACTCCTATTCTACAATTTTTAGAGCTTTGTCAAGTAGAACCTATAAATACCTCTTATCTAAGGCATTTGAATGGGAGCCACATTAGAAAAACATCAGAGAACCCTTTAGAAACTACAAGAAGGCTAGGAGAGAAGATCAAAGAGTAGATTGGGAGAGAAGAGGAGCATCCTAAAGAAGAATCCAAAGTAGAAGAGGAACACTTATCCATGAGTTTTCATTTCATTTGCTTTGTAATTTGGAATTGTGGATTTTTATTTTGCTTAGATTCATTGTAATTAAAGAGTTGTACCCTAATTTGATTTTGTATTAGATTATTACTTGGTCTATTAAATCTTATTTAAGTATTCTATCACTTGGGTTTGATTGATTGAGCTATTTTCTTATATTGAACTTGAGAAAGGATGTATGAGATTGGTACCCATTTATGTTAATTTAATAGATTTATTTTCCCTTGATGAATTTGAGAAAGAATTTGGGGAATTAGAACTTTGTAATAGATATGGTTGTTAGGTCACCTAGAAATAGGGATTTAGCACCTTTTGCTTGGTAATTATGGATCTTTGATTTATATGCATCTTTGGGTTTGATTTGCATGATAGAGATATCTATGGGTTGCCCTTAAGGATAGGAAATTCATTTCTTGAGGGAGAACAAGTTTTGAAATATTGGGGGTACCCTTGTCAATGCTTAAATTTAGATTCAATTGATTTGGTAATATTTAATGCTTGATTATTGTTAAGGGGAATTTACTTTGATTACATAGCTTATCTCCTCTTGTTACTCTTATCTTGCTTTTGTGATCTTTTAGACTTTACCTTGTAATTAGGTTGATTTATTCTTGTTGTGCTCATTAGTAGTTAATTAGAATTAATAGTAGTTAGTGTCTTTATTATCTAATTTTAGTTGATTGAACAATGAAACAAGGGTGGAAGTAAGGGTAGTTGATACAACTCCTTAGGATTCTTTGATACTTACTAACTAAACTCTATGCTATATGATGGGTATATTTTCCCAAATGTGTGTGTATATGAGTTAAGTTAGTATTTTAAATTAAAACTTGATTGAGCTTTAGATATAATTCTATAGCATATTAGCATATACACAAACACGTATCGTCAAGTTTTTGGTACCGTTGCTAGTGATCGGTTGTTAGTATCTTGACAATACTTGAGTTTTATTGATTCAATCTTTATTTTAGTTTGTTAGTATTAAACTTGTTTTAGACCATGAGGTGAAGATTTCTACTATGCTCTAAAGATTGGGATGGGGACCTATTCTTGAGCTGAAAGGTGTTTACTATCCCAACCTAATTAAGGAGTTTTATGGAAACATGAATGATAAGAAACCTTACATCCTAAGGAATGTTGATTCAACTGTTAGAGGGTTGCCAATTTAATTGTCTAGGGAATTGTTGGCTAATATTCTTGGTATTACACATGAGGGGGCTTGGGTTGACATCAATACATACAATAAGAAAGTGGTGTTAGTTATAGATTGGAACTTTACTAATGTCAAGACTGAGCTACATTTGATATATCAAATTGCTGGCCAGGTTGTGGTTTTGCATGTGACCAACCTTCTCCCATAGTATAGGTTGATTGTTTATCTTCTAGGACTCAATATAGCTCCTAGGGCTAGTGGTTTCAATGAGAAGAGGTTGGTAGATATCTATATACTGAACAAGTTGATGCATGCCCAGTCCATCTCTTTGACTTTTATGATCATCTCTTACATGAGATGTGTAGTCTTTTCTACCCATCTTTCTAAGGCATTTGCCTTCCCTTTGGTGATTACCAAGATTCTTCAGCACTTTCATGTGCCAGTGGAGGGTGAGGTGACAGTTTCTACTACTGCCAGTGAGATTGTGACTGATAGGACTTTGGTGAGCTGTGGATACAATTATGATGAGAATGAGAAGAGGTGGCTAATGCCCAGTGAATTTAAAAACAAGACTACCTAGACATCTTAGCAGCAGCTATAGATAAAAAAACAACAGCACCCGGTAGCAGAGTCTTGATGCTTAAATTTTGGGTGTATAAAAATTAATAAATTTAAATCCATCACATAGTTAAGTTTTAATTAAAATATTAATCCCAAAATACACATATGAGCAAGTATACTCATTGCAAGCATAGCATAAGGAATTAACGAGTATTGATCCTCAAAGGAACAAGTACACACTAATCATTTTTCATTCATTGTTTAACCGACCTAAATAAAGTGATAAAATATTAAAAAATAAAGAAATATGTACACCTCAAGGATGTAGGAATATACAATTTAGATAAAAATCCTAGAAAACATGACAATGAATCATTTAACAACTATCTCAATTAGTCATCATCTTCGCATCATGATGGAATAAAGCAAAGTTCAATCTTTTCCCAAGTCATGAATTCACTTATATAGACTCTACTTCTTTCCCAATCCATTGAATCACTATCTCTTGATTAAATTAGTAGATATTTCAATCAAACTAATATAACCAAAAGATGCATTAAACACAATTCCTCATAAACATGAAATTAGTCAACAGCCTTATACTCTAGGCAAAATTAACTAGTTTTTGATTACTTAAGTTCTTTGGTCTTAACTTTATTTTCCAAGTCTGTTAAGAAATAACAAATATGAAATCAATAAAATTAAATCAGCTCCTAACGTCGTTTCCCAAGTCAATTAGAAGAAAATCTAACTTCATCAATTCTTCCATAATCACAAGTAATCAAACACCAAGAATGATAGAACATTGATGAAATAGCTAACTTAATACAAACATCATGAATCCCAAAATATTGTCAAATTACAATGAAAACATTGAATACATCATTATTCTAGAAAAAGAAAGTAAAGGTTAAAGAAAGAACTCATAGACAAGCCTCATTCTTCTTCCTTGAAGACTCTCTTGAACAATGCTCCTTGATGTGATGAATTCCTCCTTTTATGAGTGATTTACTGATTTGATCCTTGAATTCCTCTCTTTCTATTGTGTTTTCTCTTGCTTTCATAAGCTTCTTTGATGCTAAATTCATTGCTTAAGGAGTCTTGACCAAGTAGGAATTAGAAAATACCGAAATCATTGGAAAATTCCTAAATTTGTACATAGAATTCTCGTACTCCAGAATGGACCTGGCACTTGGTCCACTTGCCAGACCTGGTGGGAGGTGTGTTTTGAAAATTCTCCAATTTTTGCTTGAACTTATCTCAAATCTACACAAATTTGTCAAAAGCGCTTTCTAATGTCAAATAGGAAGGAATATGCCTAGTTATCACAACAAAAGTATCTCAAAAAAATCAAATAACTAGGAAAATATAGATGAATTTTGCCCATATCACATTCCCCCACACTTGAACTTTTGCTTGTCCTCAAGCAAAATACTGTAGCAAAAAAAATCATCAAGAAAACACAAGCTTTTATTTTTTCACAAATTATGAAACATAAAAAGGATTATAACTTTCCTTCAAACTTTAGATAAAGCCTTTGTCATTCACACCATTTGAAAACAATTCAAACTTTGATACATTTGACAAGACATCACAAAACTCTTTGAAGTCCAATTAATCAAGTGTATACCTTAGTCTAAGAAAATTATTTTATCCTTCAAGTTAAAAACATAGATAACATGAATCACCCAAGTCAAGCTATCTAGAAGCCCAAGAATTATAAATAAAAAAATTGCACAACTCAAGTCATGATATAAAGAAAGCATTCCAATCTTTTTCTCTCTATTTTTTTTCAATGACTTAGGGAATTAATAGCCTCAAGTGTATGGATTTCTCTTCATACACCATATTAGCCCCGTTTTAGTCACTAATCATTTTTTCAACATTCTTTCTCTTTTTTGCTTTTAGGAATTCATAGCCTCAAGAAAGTAGATATTTCTTCACTATCGATCTTAGCCCCATAATTAAGCAAAAAAATAATACTTTCTCATATTTAAAGAGGAAACAACTCATTTTTCTCAAATTTTCAACTCACAAAATTTTTTTCCACAATTCTTCACAATCTTTCATCTCAAAGATCTTTTTTCAATTTGCATTCCTCATTACAACTCAAAGCTAAGAAAAGTTTAAACTCATAAAACAAGAGTTAGCCAATAAACTTTCCCCATATTCATCATATCTCCATATTCAAACTAGATGAGTCAAATAATACTTAAACACCAATGCATAAACAAGATTAATAAAAACTCTCAAGTCTTGACAATATCCTATCCAATAAACTAATTTCATAAAAAACATCCACCAAGTGAATGACAAAAATTCATATCCAAGTAAAAAAAAAAAAAAAGAAGTACAACATTGCGTAAATAATGAAAACCACAAGCATTTAAAAAATTTCACACAAAAATGATATGGAAAATATTTCTTCAACACCATTCTCCCCCCCACACTTAAACTGGACATTGTCCTCAATGGCAAAAAATAGAACAATAAAAGCAAAGCCAAGAAGACCAAAGTTAATAAAAAGGAAGAATAAAGAGAAGAAAGTGCTTCCATTACATAGCAGTTTCAACATTGTTCGAATCCACCACAAGGAGTAGTCATTAGGAAAGTCACAAGAGTTTCTAACGTGATACGAGCTAAAAACGCGGAAGCCTCTTGATTTTTGAAGATCCCTAGAGTTAGTCACTTAACTCTCTACCAAATTCATACACACAAATGAACTAAATGCAAATGCAGTTCACCCAATGAGAATTGGTGAATCTAGCCTACTTCAAAACACCAAAATACCCTAATCTATCAAGAAATTAGAACAAAAAGATGGGATTTGAAGGCCCCAAAAAATTTAACCTGTCAAGAACACTAGAGAAAACACTAGCACCCAAGAAGGAGAAAGAGATTTAGATTATCCCTTTGAAGTTTAGAGACATAGAATCAAAGGTGGGACTAAGTCTTTTGATTTGGTCTTAAAATGGGAATCACCCTTTACATACTCTCCTTTAGAGAGAATTTGGTTTCTCTGCCAAAATATTCTAATTCTCTAAAAACTAACTATTACAAGAGTAAAGAGGCATATATAAAGATAACAAACTTAACCTAGTAAATGGGAGATGTAATCTCAACCATTCGTCTCTTAAGTAAGTCTAAAATATACCTATTACAAGTTAAAAGTCGTGAGAATTAAATCTGAAACGAAATAAAATAAAACAAGAAAAATTAGCAAAACAGGGCATTGCCCGAAATGACCTGGCGCTTGGTGTACTGGTGGACTCGGCACTAGGTGTGATCTGTAAAAGGAACAATGATATTCCAGTGTGGACCTGGCACTAGGTGTATTGGTGGACCAGCACTAGGTGTGATTTGTAAAAGGAACAATGATGTTCCAGTGTGGACCTGGCGCTAGGTGTACTAGTGTATCGAACACCAGGTGCGTTCTGTCCTCCTCACACCTTACTTCTCTTATCTTTTCAGCCTCCTTTTGCTCTCCTTTAGCCCTCTATACCAATTGTTGTCCAAGCTTTGATCTTCTTAGCCCTTTTTTAATTCTCTATTACATGACAATCTTCTTCATTCTTAGCTTGGAATCTTGAAATGCACCTTGAAGTCTCTTGAAAATGAGCTTTACCCATGGAGCCATGTGTTGTATCTTTGTCCTCCTTTCCACTTCTTTAGTTTGGCCTTCATACCTAGGATGTTTCCTATCATTTCCCCCTTCTTTGTAATTATTCGCCCTCGAATTGTCACCTACATAAAAATTCAAACAAGGAATTTTGGATGAAGGTTAAAATGTTGTTTTTTGAACTTTGCCATGCTTGTTGTTTTCTCATTTCACTACCCACATTTTTCTTCTCATTTTACCTTCACTCTCTTTTTTCTTCTCAACCCCTTTTTTGTCCCTCATTTCTTTTTCTTTTAAAGTTGAATAGGTCATTCTATTTTTATCTTGCTCACCTTTCCTCTTCTCAATTTGATTCCCAATCTCTTCTTTTGTTTTCACCTCTTCTTTTTTTCTCTCAACTTCTTTTCTCTCAGTCTTTTTCACCCCTTTCTTCTCTCTCTTTTTGTTTTCATTCTCCCTCAAAATATTTTGATCTTTCAAAACTTCACTAGGCGATAAGGGAACTAAAATGAACTTTTTTCCATATTTCTTCAAAGTATAAGTGTTGTCCCTTCCCTTGTGGACTATATCTCTATCAAACATCCAAGGCCTTCTAAACAAAATATACCTAACATGCATGGGATAAACATCATACAACACTTTATCATGGTATCTCCCCGTGTCAAATTCAACCTTGGCTTGCTTGTTCACCTTTACTTCTCCACAATTATTCAACTAGGGTGTTTCAATGTTTCTAACTCCAATTCTTCCACCAATGTATCACTAATCAAGTTTTTACAACTTTCCCCATCAATAAGGACACTATATGGTTTTTCCTTGATAAAACACCTTGAAAAGAAAATATTTTTCCTTTGCATCTCATCTCCTTCTTTACCCTCACGAGCATCCTCATCTCTTCTTGCTATTCTAATCAATGGAAAAATTAGCTCAATCGCCATTCATCCTTTACTACAAATTCCAACCCCTTAAAGTTTCTCATTTCCCACTTCTCTTGATTGATTAAGTAGAGGGTTGGCATGAGTGATTTCCTTTGGGTCTACATTCCTTCATGGTTGTTTCTCAACATTCACATGTTTTTCTTTATCGCCTTGTGCCCTATTAAATCTCCTATGTGCTAATTTGTTGGGATAAGTAGCTTTGGTGTGTCTATGTATGGAATTTCTACTACCTTCAAATTTATCCTTCCTTCATTGTGGCTCATTAGGACAATTGTAAAAGTAGTGGCCTTTTCCCCAACAATTAGAGCAATCATTTTTCCTTTTCTTTTGCACATACTCTCTCTTTTTTTGCACTCCATTATTTGAATGATTTTGTAATCCAGCCTTTACTTTCTTTAGAGGTCCTCCCACAAGAAATCCATCACTCTCATAGTCTATGGCACTTATAGCTTCCCTTTTTACATCCACCATTTCTACCTCCATTAGTGCTTTGCTCTTCATCACAATCGTACAACAATTCACAATTATCTTCACATTCTTCATAGTCCTATTCTTCCTCATTATAGGCATCACATTCTCATCTACTTGAACATGGCATTTCATAGAAATCACTCACTTCACATTGAGTATTTATAGAAGATAAATCATATGAACTTTCATAAGCCATTTTATTTTTATTTAAAGAGAAATTTTGAGTAGAAAAACACATAAGAAAAGTTTCTCACTTCACACCCTCACGTGTTTAGAACTCAAACAATGTCAGTCAACCCTCGTGTTTACACTCTTCTTTGGCTTTTGCAACAATGAGCTCACCCTCTTACCTTTTTCAATCCACTTAAATGCTTCCCAAGCTCAAGACTAATTCAAAGAAAAACAAACTTTCTAGTAGCTACAAGAAAGATTTACCTCACTAAGAACAATCTACTATGCTAGGAGATAATGTAGTTCATGAATAGAAGCTTGAGATAGTTATGTATGAGCAATCATAAGTCATTGATACAATATATCAAATACTTGAGGTGCAACCTCGTAACTTAATTTTGAATGGCAAATTTCAACTTGGTTTTGGCCCCAAATCAACAAATTTTGACACTAAATGACTTCCCAAACACCAAAATATCATATAGGATCAAATTCACAATATTTCCAGGGCACAAATTCAAGTTTTAAACCCATAAAAATTGGAAGAAATTTAGTTATGGGATTTCTTATGTGCAGAATTTTGTGCAGCCAATCAACCCAGATAGCTTCAAATTTTTTGCAATTTTAATCCTCAAATGGCTACCCAATTATAAACCTAACATGTAAGTTCAATTTCACATCAAGTTCATGGCACAATATTGAATTCTAAGAATTCAAAAATAGCCCCAAAATAAGTAAAGAAATTCTAAAAATTTTAACAAGTTCTTGAAGACAATTGTACCTTTGCCCAAAGAAAGTTGTATTAATTAAAATCAACATAATCTTGCTCTAATACCACTTTGATACGAGCTAAAAATACGAAAGTCTTTTGATTTTTGAAGAACTGTAGAGTTGGTCACCCAACCCTCTACAAATTCACACACATAAATAAATTAAATGCAAATGCACTTAACCCAATGAGAATTGGTGAATCTAACTTACTTTAAAATGCCTAAATACCCTAATCTATCAAAAGATCAAAACAAAAAGATGGGATTTGAAGGCACCCAAAAACTCAACTTATCAAGAACATTAGAGAGAATATTAACACCCAAGAATAGAGAAAGAGATTTAGATTATTCCTTTGAGGTTTAGAGAAATGGAATCAAAGGTGGGTCTAAGCCTTTTGATTTGGTCTTGAAATGGGAATCACCCTTTACACACTCTCATCTAGAGAGAATTTGATTTCTCTATCAAAATATTCTAATTCTCTAAAAACTAACTATTAGAAGAGTAAAGAGACATATATAAAAAGATAACAAACTAAACCTAGCAAATGGGAGATGTAATCTCAACCGTTCATCTCCTAAGTAAGTCTAAAAATACCTATTGCAAGTCAAAGTTGTGGGAATTAAATTTGAAATAAAATAAAACAAAACAAGAAAAATCAGTAAAATAGGGTGTTGCTCGAAGTGACCTGGCACCAGGTGTACTAGTGGACCAGGCGCCAGGTGTCATATGCGAAAGGAACAATGCTATTCCAGTGTGGACCTGGCGCCAAGTGTACTAGTGTACCTGACGCCAGGTACGTTCTACCCTCCTTACACCTCGCTTTTTTTGTCTTTTCAACCTCCTCTTGCACTCATTTGGCCTTCCATACCAATTGTTTTCCAAGCTTTGATTTTCTTGACCCTTTTTTAATCCTCTATTACTTGACAACCTTTTTCATCCTTGGCTTGGAATATTGAAATATGCCTTGAAGTCTCTTGAAAATGAGCTTAACCCATGGAGCCATGTGTTGTGTCTTTGTACTCCTTCCCTTTTCTTTAGATTGGCCTTCATACCTGGGACGATTCTTATCATAACATCAAAAGAAACAAAAATAAGAAAACATAAATCTAGAAAAAGAGAAAGAAACAAAGGAAAAGAAAAGAGAACTAAAAGCTAGGAAGGTCATTAAAATTCAAAAGGAAAGAAATAACAGAAAAGGTTAGAAAATAAAAGAAAATACAAATGAAAAGAGTAAGTCAAGAGTCCTCATCATCATCCTCATCATTGTCATTCTCATGAAGATCGTCGATTGTGTGACTCAAAGATGCTCTGGTAAATTGTTGGATCAAAGTTGCCTACTTCTGATCTTAGACATCCTGGCATCGACGAATATCCACAATAGAGTCTCGGAGCTGAAGAAGGATAGTCATTTAGATTTCTAGTTGAGCCTCCACTTGTGCCTCAAATTAGTACGGGAATAAGAACGAGTGGCACAGGTAGAAGGTCAAGTGCCACCATCCCGGGGTGCTGTACCTCAAAAGGTTTCTTCCATTACTTTTCCCTCTCATCATAGCAATAACCACACTAAACCAAAGTATGCTCTCCATCTAATCTTACTCCAAAATCTCTTAGAATGCACATAATAACTAGAGGGAATTTAAGGGCTTTGGCTGATATGCCAGAGTAAACAACCTCTCGCATAGACTGAATAATAAAGAAGCAAGGGAATAGGCTCACTCTTCCTCATCTTATCCAGAATGTACAAATCAAAGACCCTAGACTCATTAAAGCCATAAGCTTTAGGGTAAACATTGAAAGCAAAGATGTAGACTATGCCACGAAATTGAGCCTCAAGGTCATTATTGGAGTAATAATGATTTTGACCTATTTGCCCTTTTCTCCACATGTTCAAACTTGCCCTCACAGAGCTTACATTCCAGGTAGGCTCAGAAATGACCTTTTAGTTATTATGGTCTGCAACAATCTATTGCCCCTCATCAGGTACTCCCAAAATCCTAGCTAGTCTAGACCTTTCAAACTCAATGGGAACCCCTTTTACCATAGTAGAGATAACATGAAGGTTGTTTTTCTTCTTGTCCCTCATATTGGCATAAAACTCTCTTACACGCATAAGACATTAAGCACCCTCCATTCTAATGATAGGCTTGCACCCCAAATGCCTAAACATAGTAGAAAGCTCCAAAGAATTATCTAAAGAAGGCTTATGCCACTTTTCTACTATAATTTTGTTGTGTTGGTGATTTTGATTCCAAATTTAAAAGTGGGGTCATAGAATTAGGTAGGTTGGGTAGGTAAAGGCTCGAAAGAAGGTGTAGATGAAGATGCATCTCGAGCTCTCTTAGCCCCTAGTGCTAACCTTTAGGTCTTCTAGACATGAGGAATGATGAATAAATGTAATAGAATAGAAAATACAACTCCCTCAAACTCACTCTTTACAACAAAAATAAACACAACTCTCAACCATCTCACTCTTACTCCAACTTTCAACACAACCAACACCTCAACACCACAAGATAGCTAACACAATAAAACACACTCTCCTCTAACAAACCTGCAAGAAATATAGCCATTAGCCAATTCCAAACACAATATCAATAAGCATGATTAAATCACAATGTAAAACTCATTACTCTAATGCTAAGTTCATCATGAATAATTATCATATATCTAAGCAAACTCAAAATTACATATAAAGAAGGTATGGTCAATAGCTTCCAAAAATATGTAAATCATGAACGGCATCAATCATCTAGCATTGTTAATTATATTCCCATGCTAACAAAGCCTTAATGAAAGCAATATCGGTAGTCAATTCATTCTATAAAAAATGTACAAGAATTTTCGTCCAAAAAATCTATAGAAGAATAAAAAAAATTCATAGAAAAAATTAAACCGTAGAAAGTGTAGAAAAATCATACCATAATGATCTCCAATGTATGGGCAATGATCCTATGCAAAAAGATTAAAGAAATCGTGCACTAAATTGAAGGATTGAAAAATGGGGTTTGGAAGAAAAGATTGGATTTTTCCTAGTTTTAATCCAAAACTTCAAGAACAAAGTGAAGATTTGGTGTTTGGGAGGTTTAGAAAGTGACTCGGGGGTATTTTAGAATTGAACCTGGTGATGGGTTGAGAGAAAAAATGAAGAAGATGAGAGTGTTTTAAAAAAATGGCCAAAAATGACCGTGAGTGTTCTTATGGCCGATCAGGCCTGGCACCAGGCCTGTTTTGCCTCCGCATTACTATCGGGCCATGCACCAAAGTTCGGGCCCAACACTAGGTTAGCTTTAGCCAATTCAAAAATCTTTTTTTTTTTTAATTGAATGTAATGGAAGCACATAATAAGTAAAACATGAAATCACGAAAAGAATACAGTCTAAAACTTTAAAAGATATCCAAATGAATGAAAATTAAAGATATGTCCAATCAAAACCAAAGCAGTCAAAATCATTGTTTTCCACAGTCTTGGTAATGTGGATTAGTCTCGGTATTGCCTGAAAGTGATCCTGTTTGAAGATCTCTAAGGAGTTTGGTTAATTGTCCAATTTGGTTCTCAAGGTATCGCATGGACATCTCCAAATTTCTCGTGGTTGCATCTACTCCTTGGAATTGTGTCTCCGTTCCACTTACCAACTGGTTATCCAACTCCTCCAATAATGGTTTAGCTGGTGGAGCACTGTAAGGCAGGGGCTGTTGAGTTTTTTGAGTCCCAAAATTAGAAGAAGCTTGCCAAGGTTGGTTTTGGTTATTCCATGAAAAGTCAGGATGATTCCTCCAACTCGGGTTGTAAGTGGTGCTATAGGGATTATTACCTTATCATCTATTACCCGCAAACACTACTTGTTCTAATGATTATTGTGATGACCCCATATGTTGGCACTCATGGTTTGGATGCCCTTCCCCACAAAAGTCATAATTTACACTCATTACCTACTCTTAGGAAGGAGGCATTACCATTTGATCCATCTTGTGCGTGAGTGCTTCCACTTTTGCCTGTAAAGTAGCCATTGCATCCACCTTGTGCACCCCATGGACACGAATTCTTGACCGTGAACTACCCTAAGAATAGTTTTTTGTAGCCAATTTTTCAATCAAGTTAAATACCTCTTCTGGGATCTTAGAATTAATGGAGCCTCCTGTCGATGCATCAACTAATTGTCTAGTAGCAAAGCTCAAACCACTATGAAAGATTTGCATTTGCATACCCAACTCGAATCCATGATGAGGACATTTTCGAAGCATTCCCTTAAACATCTCCCAACACTCATAAGAGTTTTCAGACTCTAATTGTTGGAAGGTAAAATAATCAGTCCTAAGTTTGGATGTTCTAACTAGTGGGAAATATTTGGCCAAAAATTTTTCATCTAAAACATTCCAAGTAGTAATGGATCTGGTTGGCAAAGATTTTAACCACGATTTTGCTCTATCTCTCAAGGAAAAGAAAAAGTCTAAGTTTGATGGCATGATTAGAAAACACCATTCATTTTAAACGTGTCACAAATTTCTAAAAAGCTCGTAAGGTGGGTATTGGGATCCTCCTCAAGTAACCCATCAAATTGTACTATGTTCTGGATTATTTAGATTATGTTGGGATTTATTTCAAAGTTGTTGGCCTCTATCTTAGGTCTTGTAATACTTGAGCCCGTACCTGAGATTGTGGGTTTCACAAAGTCATCCATAGTCTGCCTGTTAATTTCACCATTACCACCATTGTTAGGCTGATTTACTTCCACGTCTTTCCTTACTCTTTCACTTACAACCTTTCGAACCTTGGTGAGGGTTCTCTCGATCTCAGAATCAAGATCTACTATGTTGGCTTTGGATTGTTAGGTCATAAACTAAGAGCAATGTCTACATAAAACAAGATAGTGAGATTAAAGAATTAACAAGTTAGACAGTTAGTACATATTCACACATTAAGTTAGAAGCAATTACAACATGTAGGGACATTAAATTACAAATATACACGAAAACAAAAAATGGAACCTTTTCATACAAAGAACATATATACATATTCACATATTCATATATAGACATATAAATATATAAATATGGTTAAATCAATAAAATGCAAACTTTTATGATATTGTTCCCCGACAACGGCGAAAAAAAATTAATGCGTAAATTTTGGGTGTATAAAAATCAATTAAATTTAATTTCATCCCTTAGTTAAGTTTTAATTAAAACATTAACCCTAAAATGCATATATGAGCAAGTATATCATCGCAAGTATAGTATAGGGAATTAACTAGTATCAATTCTCAAAGGAACAAGTACACGCTAATTACTTTTTATTCATTGTTTAACCAACCCAAATAAAGTGATAAAATAATAAAAAGAAAAATAAAGAAATATGTACAACTTAAGGATGTAGGAATATGTAATTTAGACAATAATCCTAGAAAACATGACAATGAATCATTCAACAACTATCTCAATTAATCATCATCTTAGTATCATGAAAGAATATAAAGTAAAGTTCAATCGTTTCCCAAGTCATGAATTCACTTATATAGACTCCACTTCTTTCCCAGTTCATGGAATCACTATCTTTTGATTAAATTAGTAGATTTTTCAATCAAACTAACATAACCAAATGATGCATTAAACACAATTCCTCATAAATATGAAATTAGTCAACAACCCTATGCTCTAGGTGAAATTAACTAGTCTTTGATTACTTATGTTCTTTGTCTTAACTTCATTTTTCAAGTCCGTTAAGAAACAACTGATAGTGGCTAAATTAGTCATACTTTTCCTAGTTATTTGAGGCTTTTTTGTGATACATTTCATTCAATAACTAGTCATATTCTTTCATATTTGAGATTTTACCATTGGAAATGTATTTTATTCATTATAACAAATTTTTGGGGTAAAACGAAGCAAAAACGTTGCAAAACAGAAGAGAGGCGGCGCTAGATAGGGCACTGGAACCGGCGCTGGCCATGCACTGATGACATAAACTTTGAGGCGCCAAAAAATTGTTAAAACATAGCGGAACCAGCGCCGGCTCCGAGAGCTAAAGCAATGCCGGCTGCATGCTGGACTACATTGTGCAAAATTCGAAAAAAATTGGTGAATGAGTGGAGAACCAGAACATAATCGGCGCTGGCTGTGCTCTGAGGAAAAGGTAAAATTGTGATTTTTCTACGCGATTTTTGGTAATCTGTGGAGTTTTAGTATTTTTCAACTTCTACTCGGCCAAGAACATTACACCTTAGGCACTTCCCAAGCCTATAAATAGATGGAAAATACAAGGAAAAAGAGGAGAATTCATTGATTATCACAGAAAATCACTCAATCAAAGGAGGAATTCTTTAATTCAAGAAGGGTTGTGCAAGAAGGTCTTCAAAGGAAGAAGAATGAGGCTTGTCTATGAGTGCTTTCTTTTACTTTATTTTCTTTTTCTTGACAATGATGTATTAATTGTTTTATTGTAATTTGACATTGTTTTAGATAGTCATGATTTTGAGAGTTATTTGATATTTTGAATTAATTGGTTTTTATTCTTGGTATTTAATTACTTGTACTTATTACGAGATTGATTGGTTGTTTCTTTCTATTAACTTGCTTGGACAAAGGGGTTGATGGTGGTTTCAATTCATTAGTTTTACATTTGTTAGCTTTTTAACTTGCTTGGACAAAGGGGTTAAGAATAGAGACAAAGTAGTTAAAGGTTAATTGATGTTTGCTAGGATATGGATTCATTGGTTAATTTCATGTGTAATTTGCCAGGAATGGAAATTTAATCAAGGACTGTGGTCAATGTATCTTTTAGGTGAATTAGTTGAGATATGAAATGTGATGTTAGTTTGTCTAGAAGATAGGGATTTCATGGATTGGACAAAGAAGTGAATCTATATTATCATTCATGATACCAAGAGAATAATCAAGTATGATAAAGATTAGGTATTATAAGATCATGTTTGTCTAAACAATGGTTTGAGTTACATACTTTTCCATCCTTGACATGTATATATTTTTATTTTTATTTTCTTTTGTTTATTTAATTTCTGTTTCATTGAGTTAGTTAAATAATGAAAGAAAAGGGATTAATGCATACTTGTTCCTTGAGGATCGACACTCGTTTGAACCCTATGCTATGTTAATGATGAGTACGCTTTCTCATATGTGTAATTTGGTGTTAAAGTTTTAATTTAAACTTGATTGGGAATGATCTTATTTTTATATGATTTTTATACCCAAATCTATACGCACCAATAACAAATATAACATCAATAAAATTAAATCAACTCCTAACATCATTTCCCAAGTTAATTAGAAGAAAATTTAACTTCATCAATTCTTCAATAATTACAAGTAATCAAATATCAAGAATGATAGAAAAATGATCAAATAGCTAAATTAATACAAACATCATGCATTCCAAAATATTGTCAAATTACAATGAAAACATTAAATACATCATTATTCTAGAAAAAGAAAACAAAGGTCAAAGAAAGAACTCATAGACAAGCCTCCTTCTTCTTCCTTGAAGACTCTCATGAACAATGCTCCTTGATATGATGTATTCCTCTTTTTATAAGTGATTTACTAATTTGATCCCTGAATTCCTCTCTTTCTCTTGTGTTTTCTCTTGCTTTCATAAGTTTATTTGATGCCAAATTCGGTACTTGCAGAGTCTTGGCCGAGTAGGAATTAGAAAATACCGAAATCATTAAAAAATTCTTAAATTTGTACACAGAATTCTCGCACTTCAGAACAGACCTGACGCTAGGACTAGTTGACCCACCTGGCGCCAAGTGTGTTCTGTTCTCTCCCTGAGTTTTACTTTGTTTTCCTTTGGCCGACCAGAATAGACATGGCACCTGGTCCACTTGTCAGACATGGTGCCAAGTGTGTTCTAAAAATTCTCTAATGTTTGCTCAAACTTACCTCAAATGTGCACAAATTTGTCAAAAACACTTTTTTACAAGCAAAATGAGGAATATGCCTAATTATTACAATAAAAGTATCTCAAAATAACCTCAAATAACTCGAAAAATATACATGAATTTTGTCTCTATCATGTCTTTGAAGCTTCGAAAATACACAAAAGCCATGCATGCAAAGAATAAAACCAGAAAAAGGCACCAGACACGGTGCAACGAAAGGCAAAAACACACAATACCGTTGCGTTTTAACACTGTCTTCGGTACCGGAGTGGATGATCGAACTATCGAGGCTCCTTCCTATTGACTAGAAGATGTCTTTGCACTGAATCTTGCGGTACGTCTACTCCTCCGGGGCATGAACTCGAAGCTCTTCGCTTCTCAGAATATTCCATTGTCCAATCTAGTTGGTGAAACAACTTAGGAGAGGAATGGTCCTTCTTGATCATTGCTATTAATTAGCAGAGATAAGAAGATGAAAAAGAGAAGAAAAATAAGAGAGAGAGGGAGAGAGAGAGAGAGAGAGAGAGAGAGAGAGAAAAAAGCTCTGTACTGGAGGCTATCAACAGAAGAGGTTTAGGTAATCCTTAACTCTTCTATTCTGTTAATCAAAATAACCCTTTAGTCTAGGCTATTGGGCCAAAATTAACTTATTATTTTCCTTGGACCTAATGAGCCCAAAAATAATAACCATTAATTATTTATTTTCTGGGCCTATTAAAATAACCCAATAAATAATTAAGGAGCCCAAATAAACTAAAATAATTTTTAATCCTTTTATTAACTAGTTTAAGCCCAGGTTAATTTTTCTAATTATTCAATCTAGGCTTAGGCCCTAAATAATTAATTAACCAATTAAACTAGATAATAAATTTAATTTATCTTGTTCTTTTATTTTATTCCAGTACAAAAATAAATTAGACTTCTTGAATAAAAAATAAAATTCTTTTTATTGTGACCATTTCCTTGACCTAAAATAATTAGGACTTACGGGCTATTTCAAGAACCAAAAAGACATATTGCTTTGCCTACTAAAATGACTAAAATACCCCTGCTATATAAATAGTTGTATTTTGTATTTTAAATATTTTTTAATATCACCATAAGAAAATATTGATCCCAAGGACAATGCTGCGTTAGCTATGTCATCGACCCACTGGTGAAATGACTAAAATACCCCTCTACACACCGCCGTTCATTTAGAGAGGAAAGAGTGTACTAACACCTCTCTAAAAGACATCTATCATCCTTGGGATTCTAGTCCAATGATCCACGACTTCTTAAAATATTTTTTCTTTCTAAAAGAGCTACCCTAAAGCTAATATTCAAGTCTTGTTCTCTAGGGCCCTAGAAAATTAGATCATTCGGACAACCACAAGGGGTGATATAGTGTAAACACTATCTTGTACAAGTCTGTATTGATTGACTAGTTCCATACACCCAACATACAAGTATATTGGTCCTTGTCAAGAACCTCAACTATAGTATATCAAAGCATATACTTCCAACTTCGTCAGACCACCAACTTATACTCAAGCTGTAGAGTACAAATCCACACTGTAGTGCTAGTAGTCTAGGTTTCTATCATATAGTACTTTTAGAAACTACTACTACAGGTCTTGTTTTACGTATTCGAAATACGCTTGTATTATGAAATAAGAAGACTACTCATTAGGTAAAGGTAAGTCATTCCCTATTTGAAATTCATAACACAATAACCTTGCCATGATGAGATTCCCATTCTTATCATCTGGTTAAGAACAATAGTTTATGTGTTAAGTATCCCATGGTCCATACCTTACTGTAAAAGACCTCCATTCACATGAACCATTCACTTAAACATAATAGGTATTTTCTAATAAAATTGTGCACAAATATAAAGAATATTTCACAAACAAATTTTGAGAAAAATACTTTTATTAATATAAGTCAAAATTATATCAAACACCTAGTCTAAGTGGGTATAATTCCAACAGTCTTTATGAGCTACACACCCCAACATTAGACGCCCTACTGCTATAGTAGAATTCCAAGTTGAGGTGTATACACATTTTACAACATTGACTATGTGGACAGATGTAATTAGAGCTATTGTTGCTGAGCAGAGTTAGATGATCACCCAGCAGTAGGAGATGATCAATAGCCTTATGGAATTAGTAGGGAAGCAAAATCAGCCATCTTCTGACATCGAGAAGAAGCTAGAGAAGATCCGAGGTACCCAAAGCGATATTAACAACACTATGGAGACTCTGAACAAGAGACAAGATGGCGTTGATATCTTCCTCTAGCAGATGTGGGATTGTTCGCAATAGCCTAGCATCATTCGATATCACGGAGTTGGCTCAAGTTGTCGTGGGGGCCTTGGACATTAATAGTAATTGATACGGATCTTTTTATTTTGTGTTTATTTAGTATTGTGTTATGATATTTGACATTTTGTTGTATTTCCTCTACTTAGTATTTTTCTTTATTTTGATGATTGTAGATATATTTTTCTGTACGGATGATCTTCTCTTCTTCCTCTAATAATCAAACCGGAGCTTTTAATTACTTGGGGAGTACTGCTTTACTTTTTCATCTTTATCTTTATCAGTCCTATTGTATTTCTTGATATTGCAATTGTGTTGGCCAATAAGGGCATTGCCCGTCTTAAGTATGGGGGAGAGGTTAGAGTGTATTCTCCACAAGTTTATTTGTAAATTGTTGAGCTTTAACTTAGGCTGATAAATTGATAGTAATCAAACTAGGCATGAAGGCCATTTTCAAGAAGGGGGAAGAAGGATAGAATCACACTTCATGGTTCCATGGGTAAGAACAATATTCAAGAGGATTCAAGAGAATTTTCAAGGCAACAAATTCAACAAACCCAAGGCTAAGAAGATTGTGAAGAGATGGATAGTGAAGGAAGGGCCAAAGGACATACAACGCAAGCAACAATCTATGTGGAGGATCAAGCCAATCTTTAAACAAGGATTGAAGGTAAAAGAAGTATCAAGAAGAGCTCAAGTTGACCAACATTTCATTTGGAGGATTAAGGAAACATAGAGAAATGGAATAGAGGTCCAAAGAGCAAGTTTTGAAGTACAATGAAATAGAGGACAATGACCAGAACACACCTGGCACCAGGTCCACCCAAGCACCTGGCGCCAGGTCCATTCGGGCCGTGCCCTATTTTATTGAATTTTTTTGTTTTGTTCGATTTTGTTCCAACTTAAATTTTCACGACTTTTTTTTTATTTAACCTATTTTTAAGGTATGTAATAGGGGCTCAAAGCTTGTATTAAGGCTATTTAATAGTTAAGATTAATTTGTTAATTAGTTTAGGGCAAGGCATCTATATATATGCCATTATTACTCTTGTAAAGATAACTTTTGATATTTTAAGTAGAGAAATATTTTGTTCTCTCTAGAGAGAGTTCTTGAGGGTGTTCCTCTTAGGTGATTCCCAAATCAATTAAGACTACTCTTAGGCTTTAGTCCAAACTAAAAATCTAGTCTCTAATCTTCTTAGAATAGATCATTGTTCTTTCTAAAGTGGATCTTAGATTCTTAGCAAATCTAGGGTTCTTTTAGGAGTTCAATTGGTTACCTAAATTTTTCCATCCTATTTGTTCTTGCTCTTTCTTTGGTTAGGGGTGTTTGGGTATTGATTTAGTTGGCTTAGTTTATTAGATTTTGGGTCTTAGGAAGCTAGTTTACATAGGGTTCTAATCTTAAATTAGGTCTCTTGAATTTGTGCTTCAAATCTCAAACTGGTGCTTCTCAAGATCATATCTAAGAGTTTAGTATCAGAGTCAGGTTGTGTTGATTCTAATTAACACAACTTTCTTTGGCAAAGGTACAATCTGTTAATGTTATGCCCTAGAGGCAATCACTTATACGTTGTATATGATATATTTTATTTTAATAAAAGGCATTATTTATCTTACAGTTTCTTTTATTTACTTTTATGTAATATAACTGTTAGATAAAGTCCCTAGTACAACACTGTGTTAAGAAAATCATGATAGAGATCATAATATGAGAGTCCTACTACACTGTATAGTGTTAGTACTTAAATAGTCTCTAGTCGTAGCATTAATGAGACGGGATATCATTAATGCATTAAGACTAGCATGTGTTAGACTTCCTGATTTGATCAGGTGGTGGTTCTCATATCTGTGAGTATTGAGATACTCAAAGTTAACACATGGATGCTTATTAATGGAACAAGTATATTGGATGACCTAGCTATAAGATAATCACATGGATAACTATTTAGCGCCAGTGATATATAATCTCAATATAATAAACGTGCAAGTATCCTTAGACTTGAGATCTCCAAGGTACTTTGTTTGTTGAGCATTGTGCTTTGATTCCAATCTCTAGAGCCAGATTGAGGGCCGTCTAAGGGATGGATATTGGGTACATTGTGAGGTAAACGAAATTAGTTGAGAGGGTCAATAAATGATTCACCACTCCTAATAGTAGGGGCGAATATCTCATGGCCACTTGTAGGAATTACTACTCGAGAAGTCCTTAGCTAAGGCGACTGTGTATTGGAAACAGTTCCAATTGATACACATCTAGAGTAGTGGATTCCTGGTACAAGTACTATTATATTCAGGCCATAATTAATATATATTCTGGAAGGCGTTGGCACTAATTCTGTACTCCAGACCGAATGAGATATTGTATGGTAAAAAGAGTTAATTGCACTGTAGTTTGTTATTGAAAGGTTCATGTTAAACCACTTGATTTCCTAGACTCTTGGGTGGTCATGATGTGTTGCTAGATACCACTCATGATCTGGGAATATGGGTTTATTAATTGATGAATTAATAAACTAATCCTGATTAGAATTAATAGGATTAATTCTAATTAATTATAGATTATTAATCTCAAAGACATTTGGATTAATTCATATTCGCTACCAATTGACTGGGAAACCTAATAGGTCACACACAATACATGATTATATACTCAAGATGGTATTTGATAACATAATGGGGTTAATTGCGAGAAATAGAAGTTGTTATGGGCTAAATTATAATTAGTTATAATTTATGATCCAAATTGTAATTGAGAGAACTTGATGTTTCTAATTACAATTAGAGAATTGTAACTGTTTTAAAATTCTCAGATGGAGTGATTTTCATCAGGATTTTTTGTGCATTATATAGGATATATGCACGGTTCCTCAAGGTGGGCAATAAACATGAAAACTCTAAACCCTAGGGCATACATAACATTCTTTCTCTTTCTCTCTCTCGTTGATCTTGATCAAACCCTAGCCGCCACTTTGGTTTATATTAGCACATAAACATCTTGGTGCTTGAGTGTCACCCTCCATGTGAATTTCTGTTAGAGATAATCACATACTATGATTGTAGTGGTTGGACGTTCAACTCTCGTGGTGTTTGATTAAGAGGATTGCTGGATCGCGCCTCCACTTGAAAAATGAAAACCTTTATTTTTCAGACGCTCAAAGAAAAATAAAGCTGTTACCTTTGTTCTCTTTATGTCTTGTTTTCTACACGTATGCGAGTCCTGGGATGGTATCTCATTCTTATATTTTCGCTGCGCCATATGATATGCATGAGATACCCAACACAATCTCTTCAAGCAATTGTGAAAATTTTCAGATTTTCGTCACTTCACTAGGTACTATTTTTGAATGCTTGAAACTCAAAATTATGCCATGAACTGGATGTTAAATTGATCTTATATGTTGGTATGATGTTTGGAGAATCATTTGACATGAATATTTGTTGATTTTGAACTCAAACAAGTTAGAAATCCCATTCAACCCATTGCTGCAAATTCAAATCCCGTAACTAAATTTCTTGCAATTTTTGAGAGTTGAATACTTCAAATTGTGCCATGGGTTTGATGTGAAATTGAGCCTCCATGTTTGGTTGATCATTAGGAAGTTATTTGAGGTTTAAAATTGTAGAAATTTTGAGGTTTCTTGGGTGTTTTTGTTGCAAAATTTTGAACACAAGAAAATCCCGTAACTCATGTTATTGCTAATTTTGGGAGCTATAAAACTCAAGTTTTTGCTATGTTCTTGCTTTGACATTGTTCCTTGATGATAGTATAACCATTGGGGAGTGATTTTTATTGTGATTCTTGAGTTTTTGGGTTGTTACAAGTGTGAAAAATTTGAAAATCTTTGAGTTACGATGTTGCACCTCAAGTGTTTGATATTTTGTTTGAGTGAACTTTTCATTTGAAATTATGGCTAAAACTTTCATGAACACTTCTATAATTGGTTAGCTATCATTTTCAAGTATTTTGGGGACATTCCTTGTCCAATTGAACTCATTATAGTTGTTGAATTCTTACTCTTGTTCTTAAGTTCTATGTTCTTGAACATCTAGTGCTTCATTGAAAATCTTGTTAGGACTTGTCCATTTACCCATCCTTTAGTCTATTCAAACTATCGTGTTTCTTGAATTTGTTAACTCTTGATATAAACTCCTTGAGGTTCATTGTTGTTGATGATCAAACTTCCATCTAAGTGTAGTTGATTGTCCTTAGTAGGTTGGCTTGACTTGTCTAGTTAGCGTAATTGCTAAGAAATTAAGGAGGTTGTGTTGGGAAGAAATCTTTGAGGAATTGAGAGTTTGAAAAAGGCAAGAGGGTGAGCTCATTGTGATAAAAAGCTAAGAAGAGTGCATACACGAGTGAAGAGTGTCCACTAAAAATTGAGTGTAAACACGTGAGGAAGTGAAGTGAGAAATTTCTTTTGTGTTTTCTACTTAAATTTTGTGGGTACTTACTTCTCTTGAAAGTAAAGTTTACAATGGCTAGTTGGAGTGGAAGTGGAGCGAGTGACTATATGTGATGAATATGAACAAGAATATGAGGAGGATAATCATGAAGAACATGAATGTGACTTTAAGGAAGATTGTTAGGGAAATGAAGATGAATATGAGAATTTGCTTGATTGTAGGGATGAGACCATGGAATATTTGGAGGAGCATGATGAAGGGCCAAGCATAAGTGGAAGTGTGTATGATAGCTATAAAAGAGGACATTGGGAAAATAAAAAGGAATGTGAGGGGGTTTATGTGGAAGTAGCACAAAAATATTCAAAGGGTAATTTACAAAAATAGAAGGAGTATGTGGAGAATAGGGAGTTTAAGCACAATGAGAAGTTAGTACCTCTGTTCCATGGGAAGAGAGTTTAGAGTATTATGAATGGGAAAAAAGAATGGAAGAATTGTTTAAATACTTTGTGCCTAGTGGAAGTTTCAAGGTGACATGGGCACTAATGGGCTTTTCTAAAAATATTTTAGAATGGTGGAAGCAAATAAATGCACAAAGAAGGCAAAATGGGTATCAAACTGTAGATTCTTGGGAAGAGATGAAAGAATTGATGAAGGAGTGGTTTGACCCCGATGAGTGCCAAATATGTGAAAGTTTTGCTCACATGTCCTATAATTGTCCATAAAGTTCTAAGCATGGTAAGGAAAATACAATGCAAAATTTTTCAAAAGGAGGCATGAGGAGAAAACAAGATTATGTTTGCTCTACTTATTAGGAATGTGGTTATAGTATATGTGATTGCCCAAGATTGAATGATCAAGGAAGAAGTTTTGATTTGCAAAAGGGTAGTGCAATTCCTTGTGAGCATTGTAGTGATTATGGGCATAAATAATTTGATTGTCATTGGAAGTCCTCTAAGGAGCAAAATGAGATTCACAAATTTGAGAAGCAAAGGGCTAGACTTGAGACCAAAGTGGGAAAGAAAAATGTTGTAGATGTTAAGGAGCCAAGAATGGCAAGAAATGAAAAAAAAAGGTTGAGAAGGTTGAGCAAAATGAATTACATGACTTTGAGAAGGAGGAGAAGCTAGAAAATGAGGCAAATTGCCAAGGAATACTCAATCAAGATGATGAAGTAGTGCATGAAGAAGTTAAGGAAAATGTTGACGAGACTGATAAGGAGCTTAGTGATAATGAAGAAGAAGGAGATGAAGTAGATCAATTGAGACCAACAAATGGGGTAACTAAGGAGTTCTGCAGTATCTTATTCTTTTTAGATGAAGAGTCACATCTATTAGACATGATAGAGAAGAATGAATAAGAAAAAGTTGAGCAAAAGAGTATGGAATATGTTGAAGAGCTAAAGAATTTATGGATTGAAGTAGAAAATGAGCAAATGTGTGCTATGGATGAAGGTCCCAAAGGTGCTTCAAGTAACTATGAAGTGGGAGAAAGGTCACATCCACTAATGGAGAAAAATAGGAGTTGGCTAGAAAATGTGCAAGAGCAAATGAGAATATGTGAAGTTAAAAAGAATGAAGCATCTAGTTCAACTTTACAAAATGACACCAAATCTGGTGGAGGAGATAGATTGGATGGAAGAAATAGGGATACATTTGATAACCTATGTGTGTTAATCGGTGTTATGAGGGAAGTTGTTTATGTGTGGTTGAAGGAAAAGAAGATTTACAAAGAAAAAAATATTTTCTATTCAAGGTGTCAAATTAAAGAGAAACCATGTAGCTTGATTATTGATGGAAGGAGTTGTAAAAATGTAATTAGTGCTACATTGGCAGAGGAATTGGGAATAGAGACCTTGAAACATCCTAAACCTTATAAGCTTCAATGGTTAAACAATTATGGTGAAGTAAAGGTAAAAAAACAAGTTAAGGTTACAATTGCCTTAGGGGGATATAAAGATGAGGTGATGTGTGATGTGTTTCTCATGCATATGGGCCATATATTGTTAGGAAGGCCTTGGCTATATGATAGAGAGGTAGTTCACCATGGGAAGAAAAATACTTACTCTTTGTGCAAGGATGGAAGGAAATTCACATTTTGTCCTATGCCCCCAAGTGAGATTGTCAAAGATCAAAATATTTTGAAGGAGGAAGATAAAAAGAAAAGAGAACAAAAAGAGAGGGAAAAGCAAGAGAAGGGAAAACAAGAGCAAGAGAGAAGAGAAGATGAAAAGAAAGAGAGATAGCTAAAAAAAAAAGAGGGAAGAGATAAAATAGTATGAGATAAAAGAGTTTGAGGTAAAACAAGAAGAGAGGAGAGTAAGAGAGCATGGGGGAGGCACACACAAAGTAAAGTGGTGCAAGAGAGAGCTAAGCAAGAGGTTGAGAAAAAGAAAATGAGTGGGGTAAAAATGAGGTTGAGAGCTTGGGTTGAAAAGAGAGAAAGCAAGGGAGTTGGTGAGAATCTAAAATAAAAAGTTTTACCTTTATACAAAATATCATGTTTGAATTATAATGCAAGTACTGATTCGAAGACGAATCATTTATAAGAAGGGGAAAATTATAGGAATCCAACTAGGCACGGAGGCCATTTTCAAGAAGCGGGAAGACGAACAGAATCACACTTCATGGCTCCATAGGTAAGAACAATATTCAATAGGATTCAAGAGAATTTTCAAGGCAACAAATTCAACAAACCCATGGCTAAGAAGATTGTGAAGAGATGGATAGTAAAGGAAGGGCTAAAGGACGCACAATGCAAGCAACAATCCATGTGGAGGATCAAGCCAATCTTTAAACAAGGATTGAAGGCCAAAGAAGTATCAAGAAGAGCACAAGTTGAACAACATTTCATTTGGAGGATCAAGGAAACACAGAGAAACAGAATGGAGGTCCAAAGAGTAAATTTTGAAGTGCAACAAAATGGGAGACAGCGACTAGAACACACATGGCGCCAGGTCCACTAGTACACCTAGTGCCAGGTCCTCACTGAAGCCAAGTTCTATTTTCTAGAACACACCTAGCGCCAGGTCCACCCAAGAACTTGGTGCCAGGTCCATTCGGGCCATGCCCTGTTTTATCGAATTTTCTTGTTTTGTTCTGTTTTGTTCCCAATTAAATTTTAACGACTTATATTATGCTTCAACTTATTTTTAAGGCATATAATAGGGCCTCAAAGCTTGTATTAAGGCCATTTAATAGTTAGGATTAATTTGTTAATTAGTTTAGGGCAAGGCATCTATTATATACTATTATAACTCTTGTAAAGATAACTTTTGATATTTTGAATAGAGAAATCTTTTGTTCTCTATAGAGAGAGTTCTTGAGGATGTTCCTCTTGGGTAATTCCCAAATCAATCAAGACTACTCTTAAGCTTTAGTTGAACCTAGGAAACTAGTCTCTAATCTTCTTAGGATAGATTATTGTTCTTTCTAAAGTGGGTCTTAGATTCCTAGCTAATCTAGGGTTCTTTTAGGATTCAATTGGTTGCCTAAATCTTCCTATCCCATTTGTTCTTGATCCTTCTTTGGTTAGGGGTGTTTGGGTATTGATTTAGTTGGCTTAGTTCATTAGATTTTGGGTCCTAGGAAACTAGTTTACATGGGGTTCTACTATTGAATTAAGTCTCTTGAATTTGAGCTTCAAATTTCAAATTGGTGCTTCTCAAGATCATAGTTAAAATTTAGGCAAAATTTTTTGACTTTTGGAATAATTTGACTTTGATGGTATTGTTATTGTGTCTCCTTAGGCATGAGAATTTAGTTAAACCCTTTTTGGATGAGTTTGTTTTTAGGCAAATTGGTATATTAGGTGTGAAATGTCTAAATTTTGAGATTTTGTACTAACGTTGTTTATATTTTAGTAAACATTATGCATTTTTCTCTTGGAAATGAATGAGAAACTTGCGATGAGTATTAGATGAGATACTTATTTATATTTTATGATATTCTAGCTAGTCCTAACTCTGGGTTTAAATAAATGTGAATTGTGGTAAGAAAATAAGAGAATAGAGTAATGTAAAGCAAAAGCTAAAATATCATTACTCACATATCTTTACTAAGTTTTTGTTAGAATGTATACTCTCTTAGACTAGGTTTCTGATGCAATTTTGATTTGTATTAATAAAAGTATTTTTCTTAGAATTTGTTTGTGAAATCTTCTTTATATTTGTGCACGATTTTATTGGAAAAGACCTATTGTGTTTAAGTAAATGGTTCATGTAAATGGAAATCTTTCATAGTAAGGTATGGACCATGAGATACTTAATACATAAACTGTTGTTCTTAAATAGATGATAAGAATGGGAATCTCATCATGACAAGGTTATTGTATTATGAATTCTGAATAGGAAATGTCTTACCTTTAGCCAATGAGTAGTCTACTCATTTCATAGCACAAGCATATTTTGAATACATAGAATATAACTATGTGGTTTCTAAAAGTATTATGTGATAGAAATCCAGACTCCTACTGCTACAGTATGGATTTGTATTCTATAGCCTGAATATAAGTTAGTGGTATGACAAAGCTGGAAGCATATGTTTTGATATACCATAATTGAGGTTTTTTAGAAGGACCAATATACTTATATGTTGGGTATATATGACTAGTTAGTTAAGACAGACTTATACAAGATAGTGTCTACACTATATCGCCCCTTGTGGTTGTCCAAATGATCTAATTATCCAGGGCCTTGGGAAACATAGCTTGGATATTAGCTTTAGGGTAGCTCCCTTGGAAAACGAAAATATTCCAAGAAATCGTGGATCATTGGACTAGAAGCCTAAGGATGGTAGATGTCTTTTAGAGAGGTATTAGTACACTCTTTCGTCTCTAAATGAACAGTGATGTGTAGAGGGGTATTTTAGTCATTTCACCTGTAGGTCGAAGACATAGCTGACGTAGCATTGTCCTTGGGGTCAATATTTTCTTATGGTGATATTAGGAAATATTTAAAATGTAAAATACAACTATTTATATAGAAAGGGTATTTTGGTCATTTTAGTAGCCAAGGCGATGTGTCTTTTTGGTCCTCGGAATAACCCATAAGTCCTAATTATTTTAAGTCGAGAAAATGGTCACAATAAAAAGGATTTTATTTTATTCAGGAAGTCTAATTTATTTTTTGAACTGGAATAAAATAAAAGAACGGGAGAAATAAATTTTATTATCTAGTTTAATTGGTTAATTAATTATTCAGTGCGTAAGCCTAGATTGAATAATTAAGAAAATTAATCTGGGTTTAAACTAGTTAATAAAAGGCTTTAAAATTATTTTAGTTTATTTGAACTCATTAATTATTTATTAGGTTATTTTAATAGGCCCAGGAAATAAATAATTAATGGTTATTATTTTTGGGCCCATTGGGTCCCAAAAAAAAAAATATTTTAGCCCAATAGCCTGGACTAGAGGGTTTTTTTATTATTCATAGAACATAAGAGTTAAGGCTAAGCCAAACCTCTTCTGTAGATAGCCTCCGAATGTTTGAAATATCAAAACCACCAGGGTTTGGTTATTTGGTTGTGAATAGTTGTGGCCTTCAGAAAAACATACACCAGACTCACGACACAGAGAAAAAAAAATAAAAAATACTTTTCTCTCTGTTATTCTCGTTTCTTTTCTTCCTCTTTTATCTTCTTGACTTTGCTAATTAATAGCAAAGGATCAAGAAGGACCATTCCTCACCAAGGTTGTTTCACCAACACAGATTAGGTGGAGAAATATTATGAGAAGTGAAAAGCATTGTGTTCCTGCCAAGAAGAAGCTAAAGGATTGCTGATTTTTCACCGGAATCATCGTCGAGATAAGTAGCCACTTCAGTGGTTAGGACCTCGTCTTCTCAACCAAACAGACCAGGGACATGCAAATGTATTGTTTTTTACCTTCCATTGTGCCGTGTCTTTGCTTTTTCTGGTTTTATTTTCACTGCGTGGATGGTTTCCTCTATTTTATTGTCATCAAGTGGTATCAAAGAGTGATGCTTTGAATGGCTTAGCATTGGTGTAGGCTAGTTAATAAAATTGGCAAGTCTAAATTTGATGATTATGATGAGATCCTTCGCTGTTTTGGTATGGGTAGATAGTTGTAAACCTCACCATTGAGGTATAGGAGTCTTTGTATTTTTTTTTTTTTTGCATTGTTTTGTTTAGCTTTCGTGTAAACTCGATTTGAAAGAATATAGGTGAATGTCATGTTTTTTTTTAAAAAAATGTAACAAGAAACTGCCTTGGACAATTGCAAAGCGTTGCAGTGAAGCCCAAAAAAAAAAAAAAATCGCAGAAGAAATCAGCGAAAAAAAAAATCTGAGGAAGATGAGCTAAGCAACCAAGCCTAGCCGGAAGACGAGCCGAGCCGTGGCTCGGTCGTGTTTGGAGCCGACGCTGTGCCTAGGCCAGCTACGGCTTGAAGCTGTAGCCAGGCCCGAGCGCTCCTCGGCTTGGCCGCATGAGGAAAACATCCTGGCTAGGATGCTTCCCAGGTCCGACAGGCAGGTAGGGTCATGGGCACCCTCCCGCGAACCATGGTCCATGGTCTTCTCATAGGCCATGATCCAGTGTAGTGGGTGCACTAGACTAGAAAAATTATTATTTTATTTTTGGTCCCATACTAGGCGAAGTTATTTTTATTCCAATAGTTAATATTCATTGAATATTTTGCATGAAAAATAATAATAAAGGATTTTAGGATTAAACAAGATCATTAATTAATTTAATTAATGTGTTTAGTTCTTTTATTTGGGCACTTAGGACTAAAACTAGAAAAGCATGAAAATATTTACAGTTTTCTAGTATGCTAATTATTTTAAGTCCTATGTGCACGTTCTCTCAAAGATCGAAGTCTTTGGAAATTTTTATTTAACAAGAAAAAATATTTTTCTTGAATTAAATGATTGTTTTAACTAAAACACAATTAATCCTTAGTTATTTTTCTTAAAGGTTTTATATCCTTCACATAGAAAATATTTTGGATTTAGAAAATTTTGTAAGTTAAAATGGAAAGCTATTTCAGTTTATTTTCTCATGAGGAAAAATTATTTTTGTCAAATAAAACTTGGGATCAAATCTCAAGAGGAAAAATTATTTTTATCAAATAAAACTTTGAGATCAAAATCTCTAAGAATTTTTAAATGGAAAAATTTTGAAATTATTAAGTTTTTTACTTAAATAAAATTAATCCATGAGGAAAATTTTCTCAAAAGGTATAAACCTTGAAATAGAAATTTTTATGGATTTAGACATTTTATTTTAAGTTAAAGGAGAACTTAATTGAAAATTTTTCAAATGATATTTTTTCAAGAAAACCCTTAATTAAAACCTAAGTAGGAGAGGGGTTCAAATTGCATCACAGCTTCTATCACGATCTTTTTTAGAGATCGTGGGTCTCCTCGCATCACCATGGGAGTGAACCCGTATAGGATGGAGATACCACAAGGATCTAAAACTAATAGAAGGATGTAATTAATAACCCGGGACACGTACTATGATCAGCCAGCCCATGTTGGAGTTTATAGTGTGAGGTATGTCCATAGAAAATGGGAAGAAATGGTCATCCCCTCGATGGAGTTATCTTCTACATCATTACCTAGAAAGAAAATTAATTTGTGATGGTTGACATACTTAGTTTAGAAAACTATTAATCTTCTCAAGAAGCTATGTTAGTTTTTCCTAAGAGCCAAAATTAATCATGTTAAAGATAATAGTAATGGGGTTAGCTATTATCAAGTTCAATATGAGGATAAGTACACAAAATTATTTTTGTTTTACAATACTGAGAATTTCTTTTATTTTTCAAAATTTTAGAAATGGTTGGTGGAGATTCTTTTAGTCCCTTAGTCATTATTCTCCACGAGAATAACCTAATGGATCCAAACAATGTGGACTGGAAAAGGAACTTGGATATAATACTCACAATCGAGGAGTAAAAGTATATTCTATACAATACCTGCCTAGTAATCGGGGAAGGTTCTACTGCTGAGGAGCGTGAGGCTGAAGAGGCATGGAAGAAGGCTGATGAAATGGCCCGATGCTATATGTTAGCCTCTATGTCTAATGTACTTCAATCCAAGCACAAGCACATGGCCACTTCATATAACATAAGCACATCACTAGCCACAATATTCGCAGATAAGAGCCAGCCCGCAAGGTAGGAGGCTTTTCAAACGACCATAAACACCAACATGGCCGAGGGAGCATCAGTCAGAGAGCATATACTCAAGATGATTGCTGCTTTCGAGGAAGTAGAAGTCTTAGGAGCTGTTATTGACCCCGAGAACCAAGTGGACATGGTTCTTGAATCTTTGTCGAGCTCATTCACTCAGTTCAAGTTGAATTATAATATAAACAAGTTAAACATTAGTTTAACGGAGTTGATAAAGGAGCTCCAGGTGGTAGAGAAGGTTATGAAGCCACAGATTAGAGCTATGATGGCCTCTTCTTCGAGACCTGGGCCCAAGTCCAGAAAGTTCAAGAAAAAGAAGGGTAATGCAGTTTACCAGCCCAAGTCTTAGCCCAAAGCCAAACCCAAGGGCAAATACTTCAAATGTAGGAAGAAGGGATATTGGAAAAAGTAGTGTCCAGATCTTTAGGCCAAGAAAAACCCACATGTAATATTCTCTATCTAGAGTTTATATTAATGATTAGATCAAATTCCACTTGGATTGTTGATTTAAGAGCCACTGATCATATCTGTAACTCCTTGCAAGGGTTTAGGAAGATTAGAAGGCTATAAAAAGGCGAACATGGACTACGTGTGGGAAATGGAGCACAAGTTTGGGCCCTTGCTGTGGGAGAACTGGAGCTTACTTTTAATTGGAATAGAATAGTTATTTTGAAGGATATTTTATTTGTTCTTGGTTTTTGACAGAATTTTGTTTCAGTTAGAAAACTAATAAATCAAGGATATTCTGTTTTTTTCCATTCTGGTATTACTATCAGTGGAAATGGAGAAGTAACATGTATTGGGCATATGTGTAAAATCTATTCTTCATCATTCTTATTAACAATTAATTGAATAAAGCTCAATCTGAACCTTTAAATAGGAAGAAAAAGACCAATGTTAATGACTCATATCTTTGGCATCTAAGGTTAGGTCACATTAACTCAACTAGGATTCAGAGGTTAATCCATAATGGGATTTTAGGTCATTAAGATTGAAAAGTTGGCCTCAGTGTGAATCCTGTCTTATGGGAAAAATAACCAAAAGGTCTTTTACCCAAAAGACGAATAGAGCCAAAGAAGCATTGAGTCTTATTCATACTGATGTGTGTGGTATTTTGTCTGTATCAGCAAGAGGGGGGTTTGAGTACTTCATCACTTTCACAGATGATTGTACAAGGTATGGTTATGTTTATCTGATGAGATGTAAGTCTGACTCTTTTAACAAGTTCAAAGAGTTAAAGCCGAACATGTAAACTAATCAAGACCTTACGATTGGATCGTGGTGGAGAATACCTTCTTGGTGAATTCAAAGATTACATGGTATATCATGGGAGAGTATTCCGGCTCTTTATGCCAAGGACACCCTAGCAGAATGGAGTAGCTGAGAGAAAGAACAAGATAACGATAGAAATGGTTCGAACCATGATGTCTCATGCTACTTTTCCAGTATCTTTTTTGGGCATATGTCCTAAAAACAACGGCATATATTCTGAACTTGGTGCCTTTCAAGTTAGTGTCTAGGACTCCCTATGAGATGTGGACTGGGCGTAAGCCAAGTCTGAATCATCTAAAGATATGGGGTTGTCCAACTGATGTACTGATCAAGGGAGACAAGTTAGAACTAAGATCAGAATTATGCTATTTTGTTAGATATCCAAAAGGTGCACTTGGTGGGTACTTTTATCATCCTAAGGAGTAAAAGATACTTGTGAGTACTAATGCTAGATACTTGGAGGATGAATAAAGTACATCCACTAAAGGTTCAACAAGATTGGAACTCAAAGAGAAATTACCTTCTGAATCAACTACTCCTAACCCGATTATAGATCGCATGTTATTATGACTACGACATATAGCAAATGGATGTCAAGATGGTATTTTTAAATGGCCACCTTAGTGAAGACATCTATATGTCCCAACCAGAAGGCTTTATTGCTAAAAGCCAAGAACATATGGTTTGTAAACTTAAGAAATCCATTTATGGACTTAAGTAGGCATCCAGAGTTTGGAACATTTATTTTGATGAGACTGTAAAGTCTTACGGTTTTATTCAGAACGAGGATGAACCATGTGTGTATAGGAAACTGGAAGGCTTAAATGTGATTTTTCTTGCCTTGTATGTGGATGGCATTCTACTTATTGGAAATGATGTAGGGACACTGTCATCTACTAAGGTTTTGCTATCTAATCAATTTAGTATGAAGGACTTAGGTAAAGTTAGTTACATTCTTAGAATAAAACTTCTTAGAAATAGGAAGTAGAGAATGTTAGGTTTATCCCAAACTACATACATTGACAAGATGCTGGCTAAGTTCAGCATGGACTCATGCAAGGGGGTGTTGATCCCTTGTAGACATAGGTTGTCTTTTTCTTGAAAAGACTATCCAAAGTCTTAAGAAGAAAAAGATAGAATGAGTAAGATTCCTTATGTTTCAGCTGTGGGAAGATTTTGTATTCTATGCTGTGTATGAAGTAAGGTATCTACTTTGCCGTAGGCTGAGTTAGCAGATATCAGTTAAACCTCGGAGAGGTTCATTGGCAGGTTGTAAAGCATATTCTCAAGTATCTTAAAGGTACAATAGATTATATACTAGTTTACAGAGCTGATGACTTGTTTCTTACAGGATACACAGACTCAGACTTCCAAGCAAATAAGGATGAGAGAAAATTCACTAGTAGATATGCTTTCACCTTGTCTGGTGGAGCCATTTCATGGATGAGTATCAATTAATCTTGCATTACTGACTCAACCATAGAAGCTGAGTATGTGGCAGCTTGTAGGAATCTAAGGAAGCAGTTGGCTCTGGAAGTTCCTTTTGGAATTTAGAGTCATGCCACAAATGGACAAACCGATTGTGATGTATTGTGACAACACTGGTGCAGTCTCACAATTCAAAGAACTAAGGAACCACAAAAAGGAGAAGCACATAGAGAGGAAGTACCACTTGATCCGAGATTTCATCCAGAGACAGAAAGTCATGGTGGAATAGATTGCCTCGGAGAACAATCTAGTTAGACCAATACACTTGTATGTTGGTTATATGTGACTAGTTAGTCAAAACAGACTTATACAAGATAGTATCTATACTATATCGCCCTTTGTGGTTATCCGAATGATTTAATTATGCAGGACCCTGGGGAACATGACTTGAATATTGGCTTTAGGGAAGCTCTCTTAGAAAGTAAAAATATTCTAAGAAATCGTAGATCATTGGACTAGAAGCCTAAGGATGGTAGATGTCTTTTAGAGAGGTGTTAGTACACTCTTTCCTCTCTAAATGAATGACGATGTGTAGAGGGGTATTTTAGTCATTTTACCTGTGGGTTGAAGACATAGCTCGTAATAATGTCCTTGGGGTCAATATTTTCTTATGGTGATATTAGAAAATATTTAAAATGTAAAATATAGCTATTTATATAACAAAGGTATTTTGATCACTTTAGTAGCCAATGCAATGTGTCTTTGTAGCCCTCGGAATAGCCCATAAGTCCAAATTATTTTAGGTCGAGGAAATGGTCACAATAAAAATGATTTTATTTTATTTAGGATGTTTAATTTATTTTTTGGTCTGGAATAAAATAAAAGAATGAGAGAAATTAATTTTATTATCTAGTTTAATTGGTTAATTAATTATTCAGGACCTAAGCCCAGATTGAATAATTAAGAAAATTAACTTGGGCTTAAACTAGTTAATAAAAGGCTTTAAACTTATTTTAGTTCATTTGGGTTCATTAATTATTTATTAGGTTATTTTAATAGGTCTAGAAAATAAATAATTAATGGTTATTATATTTAGGCCCATTGAATTCAAGAAAAATAATAAATTATTTTGGCACAATAGCCTGGACTAAAGAGTTTTTTATTATTCACGAAACAGAAGAGTGAAAGCTAAGCTAAACTTCTTCTGTTGATAGCATCCGGATGTTTGAAATATCAAAACCATCGGGGTTGGGTTATCTGGTTGTGAATAGTCGTGGTCTTCAGAAAAAACATACACACACAGAGAAAAAAAAAATAATAAACAGTGCTCTTCTTTCTGTTATTCTCTCTCATTTCTTTTCTTCCTCTTTCATCTTCTTGACTTTGCTAATTAATAGCAAAGGATTAAGAAGGACCATTCCTCGCCTAGGTTATTTCACCAACACAAATTAGGCGGAGGAATATTCTGAGAAACAAAAAGCTTCGCATTCATGCCAAGAAGTAGCCAAAAGATAGCTGGTTTTATGCCGGAATCATCATCGAGACAAGTAGCTACTCAAGTGGTTAGGACCTCGTCTTCTCAGCCAAACAGACCAAGGACATGCAAAGGAATTGTTTTTGACTTTCCGCTGTGCCGTGTCTTTGCTTTTTCTGGTTTTATTTTGATGCATGCATGGCTTCCTCTATTTCATTGTCATCAGTTTTTGCATTACCTTACCTGGAAAAGAAAATGAGAGTTTAATAAGGGTAATATAAAAGTTAAAAGATCCTTATTTATTTATCTTTACTAGGTTTTTATATTAACCTGCAAAATTGAGAATATGGACCAATCCTCTATTTACTACTTATGATTGCAGTAGTTTTGGAAGTTAGAAAGCTTAAGTTAGCTCATTATTCCTTGTTTATATAAATCACTTAGTTTGTATTCTTGACTTACAGAATGGAGTAGAACGTGTTGAATAAGTATGAACTTGTTTAATTCAACTTCGATGGTTTTAGTTATATCTATCCTAATATATTAGTTTACACAAAACCCAGCTTGGCCAATTAGGTGTTAGACTAGATTCTTAGATCAAAAGAGAGACATACATTTACCATATTTGCAAAACTTCTTTTAAAATCCTATCTTAATAAAAATATGTTTTGTGAAAAAGCTATTTGCTTGAGATTCTTAAATTCTTATTTACTTGAGGACAAACAAAAGCTTAAGTGTGGAGGAGTAATAATTGTCCATCATATACATATTTTACACATTTGCTTTAAAGTCTTTAGAATTTTCTATAGATTGCTACTTAACCCCCTATCTTCTTCTTATTTAATGTAGGTTGTAAGGAGTTAAAATCAGAAGTAGATTTAAGGAGAAAAAAGACAGAAAAAAAGCTTAACTGAAGTTACATAGCATTGTCAAGGTTATTGTGTATGTCGCCGTGCATCACCTGAATTTCAGAGTCAAGATAATGGGAGTCCACGGTGCCGGGCCTAACATCATTCATGTCGCTGTGCACTATTAGAATTAAAAAATGTTAAGACTTCTGAGAGCCGACGATAATGTATACCTTAACTTTAATGCCGTTGTACATGATTATAGCACATAATGAGATCAAGCCCTGCATAATCATTTTAAATCGATTTAACGAATAGAATGCATGCATGACACCATGCAATATCGTATATTAACACCTATTCTGCAATTTTTAGGGCTCTTTCAAGTAGAACCTAAAAATACCTATTGTCTAGGGCGTTTGAGAGGGAGCCACATGAGAAAAACATTAGAGAACCTTTTGGAAACTACAAGGAAGGCTAGGAGAGAAGATCAAAGGTAGATTAGGGGAGAAGAGGAGCATCGTAAAGAAAAATCCAAAGTAGAAGAGAAATAGTGTTCATGAGTCTTTCCTTTCTTTCACTTTGTAATTTGAAATTGTGGATGTTTATTTTACTTAGATTCAGTTGTAATTTAATTTGATTGTGTATTGGATTATTATTTAGTTTATTAAATCTTATTTGGGTATTCTATCACTTAGGTTTGATTAATTGAATTAATTGATTGAGCTATTCTCTTATATTAAACTTGAGAAAGGATGTATGAGATGGATACCAATTTATTTTAATTAAATATATTTGTTTTCCTTTGATGAACTTGAGAAATGATTTGGGAGATTAGAACTTTGTGATAGATAAGGTTGTTGGGTCACCTAGAGATAGGGATTTGACATATTTTGCTTGATAATTGTGGGTCTTTAATTTATATGCATCATTAGGTTTGATTTGTATGATAGATATATCTATAAGTTGGGCTCAAGGATAGGAAATTCATTACTAATGCTTGATTACTATTAAAGGGAATTCGCTTTGATTACATGGCCAATCTCCTCTTGTTACTCTTATCTTGCTTTTGTGATCTTTTAGCTTTACCTTGTAATTGGGTTGATGTATTCTTGTTGTGCTCATTAGTAGTTAATTAGAATTAGTAGTAGCTAGTGTCTTTATTTCTCTGTTTTTTGTTGATTGAACAATAAATTAAGGGTGGAAGTAGGGGTTGATACAATCCCCTAGGATTCTGCGACACTTACTGATGCGATAATTTTGGGTGCATAAAATCATCAATTTTAAATCCATACATTAGTCAAGTTTTAATTAAAATATTAATCCAAAAATACACATACAAGCAAGTATACTCATCGCAAGCATAATATAGAGAATTAACGAGTATCGATCCTCAAAGGAACAAGTACACACTAATCACTTTTCATTAATTGTTTAACCTACCCAAATAAAGTGATAAAGAAATCAATATATATATATATATATATATATATATATATATAACTCATGGAGAGAAAAACATGTAATCAAATAATTATTCTCAAAAGCATAACATGAATTATTTAACACTTATCACAACCTATTATTTTATTGGCATCATGAAGGAATATGAAGTAAAATTCAATCATTTCACAAGTCATGAATCTACTTAAATAAATCCCACATCGTTTCCCAATCTATGGAATCCTATATTTTGATCACATTAACTGATTTGCTAATCAAGCCAGTCATAACCAAAACATGCATTAAGCTCAATTTCATATACATATGAAATTAGCTAATAACCCTTTGATTGGGGTGAAATCAACTAATCTTTAATTACTTAGTCTTATAATCTTAACTTCCTCACTCAAGCCCATTAAAATTAAACAAATACGAAATCAACGCAATGAAACTCCTAGCATCGTTGTCCCAAGTCAATTAGAAGAACTCGCATCAATAACCAATGAAATCAAGTAATAAAACACCAAAGATAACAAAGAATTGCTCTAATAACTAAATTAACACAAAATCATGAATCTCAAAATAATGTTAAATTACAATAAAAATATTGAATACATCATTGCTAAAGGAAAAGAAGACAAAGAGAAAAGAAAGCACTCATAGATAAGCCTCTTTCTTCTTCCTTGAAGACTCTCTTGAACAATCCTCTTTGATTTTGGTGAAGACCTCCTTCAATGAGAGATTTCGAATTTCTGCCCTTTAATTCACCTCTCTATGTTGTATCTCCAACCTTTATGTTCTCTTATGCGCCAGGTGAAATTTGGTCTTCCCCTATTTTTGCTCTGTTTTTGACCACTTTTCCTTGGCAGATAGACTAGACCCAGCGCCAAGTGCACTTGTCAGACTTGGCGCCAGGTCTGTTCTGAAATTCCCCTGAAGCTTGCTCAATTTCTTCTGCTGGAGCAGAGTGTACCTTATGCCTGGTCTATTGGTTGGGCCTGGTGCCAGGTCTACTCTGGTTGTGTGCACTTTTTGCTTGATTTTTAACTTACATCTTCATATATTTGCCAAAAAAACTTTTATAAGCAAAATGTCAAATAGAAAGGAATATGCCTAGTTATTATAACAAATATATCTTAAAATAACTTCAAATAATTAGGAAAAAAAATGGTGATTTTAACCCCTATCATATGCCCTCACACTTAAAAATTTGCTTGTCCTCAAACAAAACACTTTAGTCTAAGAAAAACTATCAAGAAAACACAAGTTCTTTCTCATTCCAAAAAATTTTCACCATAGCAAAGATTATGTCTTCCCTTCAAACTTTAGATACAACTCTTTGTCATTCTCACCCTTTGAAAATAATACAAACATTAAAACATTGGACACGACATCACAAAACTCTTGAAGTCAAATTAATCAATGTGCATACCTTTGTCTAAGAAAATTATTTCACTCTTCAAGTAAAAATATAGATAACATGAATCACATAAGTCAAGCCATCTACCAACTCAAGCATTATAAGTCCAAAAATTGCACACTCAAGTTATGATATGAGGAAAGCACTCCAATTTGTTTTCTCTCTCCAAAATTTTCAATAACTTAGGGAATTGATAGCCTCAAATGTATGGATTTCTCTTCACATACCATATTGGCCCCATTTACAGTCATCACTCATCATTTTTTTTCTCACCAATTCTTTCTTTCTTTCTTTTGCTCTTTCTTGCCTTTTTACCTTTGGGATAGCCTCAAGAGAGTGCATTGAATTCACTTGTTACTTCTTCCCATAGTGACCTCTTTTCAACTAAAGGTCTTCAATGATTTTCAGTAAGAGCATTTTTTCTCAATTCACACCAACAATAGTGTTGTTCCTACTTATTTTTTTTTTTTTCTCAACTCAAATCAAATTTCTTTTCATAATTTTCCTCAATCAAATATCTTTTTTCAACTCACATATTTTCATCATAACTCAAAGCTAGCAAAATTTAAATTCATAATACAAGAGTTAGCCAATAAGCTCTTACCATATTCATTATATCTTCTATATTCCGACTAGATAAGTTAAATAACATTGAAACACCAATGCGTAAACAAGATTAATCAAAATTCTCAAGTCTTGACAAATATCTTATCCAATAAAACCAATTTCATCAAAATCCACCTAATTAATGACAAAACTCATATCCAAGTAAGAAAAAGAATTACAACCTTACTTAACAATGAAACTACTGAAATTTTTGAAAAATTTATCACAAAATATATTCTCAAAATAATATGGAAAAGCACTTCTTCAACCTTATTCTCCCCCTCACACTTAAACTGGATGTTGTCCTCAATGGCCAAAGATAGAACAATAAAAGTACAACCAAGAAGACTAAGATGAATAAAGAAGAAGAATAAAGTCAAGAAGATACTTCCATTACATTATCATGCTACCATGTTTGAATCCACCTCAAGGAAGGCTCATTACAAGAGTACCTACTAAAAGAAAAGAAACAAAACAAAGAGAGCAAAAAAAATGTAAATCTAGAAAAAGAAAGGGAAATACATAAAATAAAAGAAGAGATAAAGTAAACGAAAGACAAAGAGGCAATGGCTGATCATGGCTCATAGAAGGTAACGTCTAGATACTCCAAAGTGCCAAGTTTTCCCCCTAAATATAGTTTTAATCCACTTCTATTAACTTTAATGATTCCCTTAGTTGGGTGCAAAACCTCAATAGCTCCAAATGGACAAACTGGATATGTCTCATACGGCCCCAACCATTGAGATTTTAACTTACTTGGGAAAAGTCTAAGCTTAGAATTAAAGACTAATACCTTATCTCTTTTTTGAAACTTATGAGGAGAAAGAATATGCCTATCATGCCACAGTTTCATCTTATTTTTGTAAATCCTCGAATTATGGTAGGCATCATTACGCCACTCATCCAACTCATTTACTTGAAGCATTCTTTCTTTTCCTGCAAGATGAAGGACAAAATTGACAAGCTTTATTGTGTAATGATCCCTATGTTCAACTTCTACCGGTAGATGACATGATTTTCCATATACTAATCGATAAGGGGTTGTACCATTGGGAGAGAAGAGTATCATCTAACTTCAAGCTCTAATCTTTTTGTGTATGATTGACCACTTTTTCCAAGATTCTTTTTAATTCTCAATGATCACCTTAACTTGGCCACTAGTTTACGGATGATAGGGAATAGCAACCTTATGAGTAACCCCTAAATGTTTGAGAACTTTTTCTAGTTAGGTATTACAAAAATAGGTTCCCCTATTACTAATGAGCACCTTAGGTACTCCAAATCGAGTGAAAAGTTTTTTTAGAAATTTTACAACAACTTGTGCATCATTAGTAGGCAAGCCTTGCGTCTCAACCCACTTTGATACATATTCAACCGCAACTAAGATGTATTTGTTGCCCAAAGAACTAAGAAAAGGTCCCATGAATTCAATCCCCCAACAATAAAAAAATTCACAAGTTTGAAAATCTGTAATGGCATCTCATTAGATTTAGAGATGTTACCTATACGTTGACACCTATTACAATTTTGAACAAAGTTGTGAGAGTCCTTGAAGAGTGTAGGCTAATAAAAACCAGACTCAAGTACCTTTCTTGTGGTGTTGTTAGCTTGATAGTGGCCTCCCATGGGTCATTCATGATAATGTTTTAAGATATTGATGCTTTCCATGGAATCCACACACCTTCGAATGATTTGATCCGCACAACACTGAAACAAGTACATATCTTTCCAAAAGTACTGCTTTACTTTGGAGAGGAATTTCTTCTTTTGTTGTGCATTGAACTCTTTCGGAAGAATTTTTGCAACCAAGTAATTAGCGAAATCCTCATACCAAGAGTTGAGAAATCTCACCATCAGCAAGTAAAAGTTGTTCATCCAAAAAGGTGTCATTCATATCTCTTTCGGCCAATGGCTCAAGGTTAGGATTTTCTAACCTAGATAAGTGATCCGTAACCAAAATTTTCGTCCCTTTTTGTCCCTAATCTCCAAGTCAAAATCTTGCAATAATAAAACCCATAGTATCAATCTTGGTTTGGAATCATACTTGTTTAGTAGGTATTTAAGGGCAGAATGATCCATATACGAAACAACTTTGGACAAAATAAGATAAGAACAAAATTTATCAAATGCAAACACTATAGCAAGAACTCTTTCTCCGTTGTAATGTAGTTTTCTTGTGCCGCAGTAAGAGTTTTTCTTGCATAGTAAATTGGCTAAAAGTGCTTATTCCTTCTTTGTCCAAGCGCTACGCCCACAGCATAGTCACTTGCATCACGTATTAGCTTAAAAAGAAGAGACCAATCTAGTGCAATTAAAATACGATAATTAATTAGTTTTGTTTTAAGCACATTGAAAGTATTGAGACATTTTTTAGCAAAATAAAAAATAGCATCTTTTTCAAGTAAAGAAGTAAGGGGTTTAGAAATTATTGAGAAATCTAAGATAAATCTCCTATAAAAACCTGTATGCCCAAGAAAGCTTCAAATTCCTTTCACGGAAGTTGGAGGAGGGAGTTTCTCAATTGCCTCAATTTTGGCCCTATCAACCTCAATACCTTTTCTTGAAATCTTGTACCCCAATACTATATCTTCTTAGACCATAAAGTGGCATTTTTCCCAATTAAGCATGAGGTTGGTCTCTTCACATCATTGAAGTACCTTTTCCAGATTGGTCAAACATAAATAAAAAGAATCATCAAAAATAGAAAAATCATCCATAAATACCTCCATGATATCTCGCAAGCCCTTTGAAAATAGCCATCATACATCATTGGAATGTTTTTGGGCCATTGCAAAGACCAAAAGGCATACGTCGATATGCAAAAGTACCAAAAGAGCATGTAGGTAGTCTTCTCTTAATCCTTCTGTGCTATGGGAATTTGAAAGTATCCGGAGAAACCATCTAAGAAGTAATAAAACTCATGTCCGGCTAACCTTTCTAACATTTGGTCAATGAAAGGGAGAGACAAATGGTCTTTCCTAGTTGCCTTATTCAATTTTCTATAATCAATGGTTACCAATCTCATTGGAATCAATTCATTTTTTTTTATTAGGGCTCACAGTCATTCCTCCATTCCTTGGTACCACTTGTGTTGGACTAACTCAAATACTATCAGAAATAGGGTAAATGATGCCAGAATCTAAGAGTTTAATCACCTCACCTTTTACCACATCACTCATGTTTGGGTTCAACTTACGTTAGGATTGCACTACAAGTTTGGCTCTTTCTTCCAACAAGATTTTATGAGTACAAAAGGAAGGGCTAATTCCCTTAATATCTGTGATTTTCCATGTAATAACTCCCTTATATTTTCCCAATAGACTTACTAATTTGGTCTTTTGTTCATAAGTAAGGTCTTTGGCAATAATTACGGGCAGTTTTTCACCTTTTGCCAGAAATGAATATTCCAAGTGCTCGAAAAGGTCTTTCAAGTCCAATTCCAATGGTTCCTCAATGGATGACTTCATCCTTCCTAAATTGCCTTTTTCGATTTCCTTAAATTTTTCTAGCCTATGGCATTCCATTGAGTCCTCTAGATATGCAATGGATTGTTCCATATAACCTTTGATAAATGATTCCTACACAAAGTCAAAGATAGGTTCATCAAGAATATCAACCCTTAAACAAGAATCATCATAAGAACTAGGATGTTGCATGCTTTTGTAAATTTTGATAATGACTTCCTCGTCCCCAGCCCTAAGTATCAATTTTCCTCCACGAACATCAATTAAAGCTTTAGTGGTTACTAAAAAAGGTCGACCTAGGATTAAAGGAACTTTAGAATCTTCTTCCATATCCAGAATTACAAAATTCACAAGGAATATGAATTTATCCACTTTAACCAGGACATCTTCAATTATTCCTCTAGGATATTTAATAGATCGATCCGCAAGTTGAATACTCATCCTAGTGGGCTTAGGTTCACCTAAGCCTAACTTTTTAAAAGTTTTATATGGTAAAAGATAAATACTAGCACCTAAATCGGTTAAAGCATTGCAAAATATAAGAGTACCAACAAGACAAGGGAAAGAAAAACTCCCTGGATCACTTTCTTTTCGTGGCATAGTCTATTGGTCTTGCAAGATAGTTGAACACTATTCATTTAAAACCACAGTGGATAATTCCTCCAATATTTTTTTGATCATAAGCATACTTTTGAGAAATTTTGCATATTTGGGCATGTGCAATAAGACTTCACTAAATGAGATGTTTATATGCAGTTGTTTGAAGATTTCCAAAAACTTGTCCAATTGTGCATCTTTTCTTACTTTGTGTGTGTGAGTGAGGTAAGGTACCGGTGACTGAAAGTCTGGTTTTTTAGATTGTTTTTTGAAAGGTTCAACAATAGAGGTTGGTTTTGGCCCATCTTTTTTAGATGGTACCAGTTCCATGCTGGGATTGGGCAGCTCCTTACCACTCCTTAGGGTAATGGCAACCGAATCATATTGTGCTTCTACCCCTAATGGCGACTTTATCACTAAATCCATTAAAAACCAAATTTATCTTTTCATATTTCTAACCATGCCCTCAAAATTTTCCAATGTGTCATCTATCTCAGAAAAATGCTTAGTTACATGGGTGGCAAAATTTTCCAACACCCATTCTAAGGTAATGGAGTCGGATGGTTGAGATGTCATCCCGTGAGATATGTTATGATACCGTCCCAAGATCCAATTGGGCATCTTACCTGTACAAAATAGCAGGTTAGTATCATATATGCACATCATAATATGAAAGCAGGTTAGTTAGTTAAGGTACATGTTCACAAATTAAATTACAAGGAATTACAATATATAGAGACATTAAAGTACAAGTACACAAGAAAATAAAGTATAGCACCTAGTCATACAAGGAACATATATACATATTCGCATATTTACATATAAATATATTAACATATAAACATGGTCAAATCAACAAAATCTGAGCTTTCATGATATTGTTCCCCGGCAATGGTGCCAAAAACTTGATGTGTTAATTTTAGGTGCATAAAATCATTAATTTTAAATCCATCACTTAATCAAGTTTTAATTAAAATATTAATTCTAAAATACACATACGAGCAAATATACTCATCACAAGCATAATATAGGAAATTAACGAGTATCGATCCTCAAAGGAACAAGTACACACTAATCACTTTTAATTCATTGTTTAACCTATCTAAATAAAGTGATAAAGAAATCAAAATAAATATGTGTGTGTGTGTGTGTGTGTGTGTGCGCGCGTGTGCGTGTGCGTGTGTGTGTGTGTAACTCATAGAGAGAAAAAGATGTAGTCAAATAATTATTCTCAAAAGCATGACATGAATTTTTTAACACTTATCACAACCTATTATTTTCTTGGCATCATGAAGGAATATAAAGTTAAATTTAATCGTTTCACAAGTCATGAATCTACTTAAATAAGTCCCACTTCATTTCCTAATCCATGAAATCCTATATTTTGATCTCATTAATAGATTTGTCAATCAAGCTAATCATAACCAAAACATGCATTAAGCTCAATTCCTTATAAACATGAAATTAGTTAATAACCCTTTGCTTGAGGTGAAATCAACTAATCTTTAATTACTTAGTCCTATAATTTTAACTTTGTCGCTCAAGTCCATTAATATTAGACAAATATAAAATCAATGCAGTGAAACTCCTAACATCATTGTTCCAAGTTAATTAGAAGAACTGACATCAATAACCAATGAAATCAAGTAATCAAACACCAAAGATAACAAAGAATTGATCAAATAACTAAATTAACACAAAATTATGAATCCCAAAAAAATGTTAAATTCCAATAAAAACATTGAATTCGTTATTGCTAAAGGAAAAGAAGGCAAGGAGAAAAGAAAACACTCATAGACAAGCCTCGTTCTTCTTCCTTGAAAACTCCCATGAACAATCCTCTTTGATTTGGGTGAACTCCTTCAATAAGAGATTCAGAATTTATGCTCTTTAAATTCACCTCTCTATGTTGTATCTCTAACCCTTATGTTCTCTTGTACTTTTGTAGGCCTCTTGGATGCCAATTTTGGGGCAAAGGAAGTCTTGACCTAGTAGGAGTAAGAAAATAACAAAATCATTGGATAAGCCATAATTCCGCGTACAAAATTTTTGCCTCTAGTGCATACCTGGCACCGGGTATCTTTGACCCACTTAGTGCCAGCTGCATTATGTTCTTCCCCTATTTTTGCTTTGTTTTTGGTCAATTCTTCTTGGTAGACAAACTGGACCAGGTGCCAGGTGTACTTGCCAGAGCTGGCGCCGAGTCTGTTTTGGAATTCCCTTGAAGCTTACTTAATTTCTTCTGTTGGAGCAAAGTGTACCCACCCGATGCTTGGTCCATTGGTTGGGCCTGGCGCTAGGTCTACTCTGGTTGTGTGTACTTTCTGCTCGATTTTGACTTAAATATACACATATTTGCCAAAAACATCTTTTACCAGCAAAATGTTAAATAGGAAGGAGTATGCCTAGTTATTACAACAAATGTATCTTAAAACATTCTTCAATAACTAGGAAAAGAATGGTGATTTTAACCACTATCACTTACCAACTAAACTCTATGTTACATGAGAGGTATACTTGCCTAAATATCTGTGTACGTGAGTTAAATTAGTATTTTTAATTAAAATTAATTAGACATAATTCTATAGCATATTAGCATATACACAAACAAGTATTGTCACTTACTAGCACTGACGCCTAATCTGGCATTGCTCATCTCTCAGAGGTGGCCGTTTGCTAAAAGACTCAACCGAACTTTCAAGGCTAGTTCTAGCAATCTGCCCTTATTGAGTACTCAATGTATAAGTATGCTGCTCAAGGATTATTCTCTAGTAAGCATTTTCCCAAAACCTTGGTCATGCAAATATGGTTCTAGAATGTTTTTCTTAAAATCATTTAGTAATAAAAGGCAACGTTTTATTTAAAATACTCGTTTGTTCAAAACCATTTAGTACGAAAACGAACCATACTTACAACCCATGTAATCGCATCTCGATTTAGCATCATAAACAACTTGCAAACAAGAGCATTGACATTCAAAACTTTATGCAAGGACTTACTTGAATCATCTTACTTAAATACTGGGTTGTTCCTGACCTTGACTCTATACAAAACTGCAATCAACAACAAATCCACTCAAAATATAACAACATAAGCAAACTCAACTTTGTAATAATATATTATCCTTATGGCCTTCTTAGTTAAAGATAACTTATATCACCCCAAGATCTCATTAGCTTAATCACATACCAATACAATACATGTATATAAGGTTAATTGATTCATAGTATAAATCTTAATACAACATAAATAAAATACAAACATCCCAATCCGGTTGATACCCTTACCCATTCATTATTTGTTATATGCTCTTATAACATAAGGTTAACCAATTCAACAATGATATCACCAATCAAGATTTGCCTAGCATAGATCCGAATTCACACATAGACATTCCCAACTGATCTATAATCTAATACATCCAATCTTGCCTTTGGATATCATGCCTTGAAATATAGGTATAATTTCATGCTTTCAGCCATCCTATCAAAGCATATCAATACAATAACAAATTTACAACTTTATATTCCACTAGATCTATGAAAGCAAGATAACAATCACTAGTCATATCTTTACTAAGGAGATAAAGTCAAGATCTATGCAAGTGCCCCTAATCAACCATGAGTTTGCCAATTAAAAAAAAAAAAAAAACATTGAACTAAGAAGTAAAAGCATAGGAACAAAATTTACATGATAGTCAAAAGTTTGATTGTTTTCATGTAATGGATGTTATTGCTGAAGGATTGAGGGAAAATAAAATATATAGCGGGAACATGTAATTTAAATTTTTTTGTGTAATGGTTTAGGAGAATTTACTTTTATGACACTTAGGTTGAATAACCAGAATGGATTTGAGTTAGACGGAGTCTTCTAAGTTGGAACAGTTTTTTGTTCTGTGGGAATTCCAACCAAGCGTCGACTTATTAGCATAAAAACACGCACCAAAATTGATAGCTTTTAATTTTCTAGGATATTCTCAAACCTCCTATGAGATATCTACCAGTGAAAGTAGAAATACAATAAAAGAACCAAAATTGGAAGAATACTGGGTGAGTTTTCTAAGGAGAAAAGAGGAGACTAAGAAAAATCATTATGTTTTTTAGGTTTCCTACATGAATTAGAATTTCAATAGTAGCATGCACAACCTTTTTGTAAAGACACAACAACTTCGTTCATCACCACATTTCTTTTTCCTATTAATTTTACTTATATATGTGGTGGCTTGATACAATATGCAAAAGCCTCTTGATTTTTTAAGAATAGGAACACTAGAGTTGGTCATCCAACTCCCTACCAAATTCACACACATAAATGAACTAAATGCAAATACAATTAACTTAATGAGATTAGGAGAATCTATCCTACTTCAGAACACCTAAATACCCTAATCTATCAAGAGATTAGAACAAAAAGATGGGATTTGAAGGCACAAAAAAACTCAACCTATCAAGAACACTAGATAAATATTAGCACCCAATAGTAGAGAAAAAGATTTAGATTATCCTTTTGAAGTTTAGAGACATTGAATCAAAAGTGGGACTAAGCGCTTTGATTTAGTCTTGAAATGGGAATCACCTCTTACACACTCTTCTCTAGAGAGAATTTGATATCTCTACAAAAAATATTCTAAGTTTCAAAATCTTTTTCCCATCTTTCTTCTCTCTCCTTTTGTTTTCATTCTCCCTCAAAATATTTTGATCTTTCAAAACTTCACTAGGGGTTAAAAGAACTAAAGTGAACTTTTTCCCATCTTTCTTCAAAGTGTAAGTGTCCCCCCCCCCCCCTTTGTGGACTATATCCCGTTCAAATATCTAAGGTCTCCCAAACAAAATATGCCCAACATACATAGGATAAACATCACACAACACTTTACCATGGTATCTCTTCATATCAAATTCAATCTTGGCTTACTTGTTCACCTTCACTTCTCCATAATCATTCAACCAATAGAGCTTGTAGGGATTAGGATGTTTCAAGGTTTCTAGTTCCAATTCCTCCATTAATGTAGCACTAATCAAGTTTTTACAACTTCCCCCATCAATAAGCTCACTATATAGTCTTTCCTTGATAAGACACCTTGAAAAGAAAATATTTTCCCTTTGTATTTCATCTCTTTCTTTACCCTTACAAGCATCCCCATCTCTTCTTGCTACTCCAATCAATAGAAAAATTGGCTTAATCACCATTCGTCATTTACTACCTATTATTCTAACCCTTCCAAGTTTCTCTTTTCACACATCTTTTGATTGATTAAGTTGATGGCTAGCATATGTGGTTTGCTTTGGATCTACTATCCTTTGGGGTTGTTTCTCAACATTCACATATTTTTCTTTATGATCTTGTGCCCCAAATCTATTATGTGCCATCTTGTTGGGATAACTAACGTTGGTGTGTCTATAGTTGCTATTTCAACCCCTTTGTATTTTATCTTTCCTCCATTATGGCTCTTAGAGAATTGTAAAGGAAATGGCAATTTTCCCAACAATTAGAGCAACCTACTCCTTCTTCTTTTGCACAAAATCTCTTTTTTTATTTTTATTTTTTTGCACTCCATTATTTGAATAATTTCGCAATCTACCATTTTCTATCTTTGGAGATCCTCCCACAAGTATTTCATCACTCTCATAATCTATATTCTTATAACTTCCTTTTTTATTACCACCATTCATACCTCTACTAGTGCTTTACCCTTTAGCACAATCATACAACAATTCACAATTATCTTCGCATTCCTCATAGTTCCATTCTTCCTCATTATAGCTATCACATTCATTTCTATTTGAGCAAGACATTTCATAGAAATCACTTACTTGACATTGAGCACTACTCATAGAAGATGAATTATATGAACTCTCATAAGTTATTTTTTTTAAAAGAGAAATTCTGAGTAGAAAAACACATAAGAAAAGTTCCTAACTTCACTCCCTCACATGTTTAGCACTCAATCAATGTCACTCAACCCTCGTGTTTACACTCTTCTTTGGCTTTTACAACAATGAGCTCACATTCTTACCTTTTTCAATCCACTCAAGTGCTTCTCAACTCTTCCCAATTCAAAGGATTTAATTTAACTTGATAAAGTCAATAAAACTCTAAGGAATAAAAAGAAATTACTTTTAGAAGTAATTAATCAAGCACTTGGTAGGCATCAAAGAAAATTCAAGGAATCAAGGAATTCTAGGCAAGGTGATACTAGGTCAATGTTAAGAAACACGATTTGACAATCAATAACAGTTATGTTTTCTCAAGAATGGAAAATTTAAGAACTAGTAGTGGGAGCTCAAGCATGCATAAATACTTCCTAAGCTCAAGACTAATTCAAAAAGAAAAAAACTTTCTAGTGGCTACAAGAAAGATTTACCTCATTAAGAACAATCAACTATGCTAGGAGACAATGTAGTTTATGAATGGAAGCTTGAGATATTCATGTATGAACAATCATAAGTTATTGATGCAATATATCAGACACCTTGTATGCACCTCGTAAATCAACTTTGAATATTGATAGAAATCAAAGAGTCATATTTGAGAGCCTTTTTTGAGAGGTGATTCCTCTTGGGTAAATCCCATGAACATCAAGACTATTCTTAGGTCGTAGTCCTAGCCCATGTATTGAGTCTATAAACCTTTTTAGGATAGATCAATTATCTTGCTAATTTGGGTCGTAGATATAACGTTCTTGTTGAAGGTAAAGTTGGTTGCCTAAATCATCTTCTTCAAAACGTTCTGGGTTTCTTGTTGAATCAAGGGTTTTTGTTTATGATTTCGATGACTTAATTTTCATTTCTAGTGTTCTAAGTTCTTTAATTTGGCTTAGGTTCCTAGTATTTGAATTGGGTTTGTTGTTTCCTTATTAAATTCTCTATTTTGAGCTCTTCAATGGGTCTTTTAATTTCACTCATAATTAGCAACGAAATTCATTGAGAAATCAGCCCAAAGATCATATCACGACTCCTTGGAAATCTAAGCTGTCATAATAACCCTAGTGGGTCAGGGTTGTATTCCAATCTCTTTTAATAAGTCTAAGACTTATTTCTAACTCATTTATTAATTAAATGATCTATTTGGGCCCAATATAAAATTACCCAAGATAATTAATTAATAAATTAATTTAACTAAATTGGTCTAATATATTATTCTAGCTTAAATAAATAAATAATTAATTAGACTCTTAAAATAATTCTTCAAATATTAATTTTATCTAATAAACCCATATAGTAAATAAATTTAGTAAGGTTACCCAAGCTATTATAGGGACCAAATGACATTATTCTTGGCTACTAGAATGACTAAAAATACCCTTACTAATAAATATCTATATTTTATTATTTTAAATATTCTATTTATCGCTATATGAAGATATTGACCTCGAGAATAATATTGTAAGTCTAGTGTCTTTGACCTACAATTATAATGATGAAAATACCTCTCCAAATAACACCCATCATTAAGATAGAAAAATTACACTAACATCAATTTCAATGACATCTACTATCCTTTGATATCTAGTTCGATATTCCATGACTTCCAGTATATACCCACTTATCTTAGGGCGCTATCCAAAAGCATACATACTAAGTCACTTCCCAGGGCCTTTGATTATTTAGATTATCCTGGATAATCACAAGGGGGTGGTATCTTCACTAAGTGAGGCATAGAAACTCCATTGAACAAGTCTATCTTAATTAACTAGAGTTATACATCTAATGTACAAGATTATTGGTCTTGCATTAAGACCTCACCCATCATACATCAAAATGTACAAGTTTAGCTTTACCAAACTATCAACTTATACTCAAATATTAGGGTACTCGTCCACATAGTAGCAGTGATAGACCAATTTTTATTTATTATAGTATTTTTATAAAGATTACTATCGCATGGTCCATTTCTACATATTCCAAATACCCTTATACTATTAGCGTGAGATAACTACTCATTGGTTAAAAGTAAACCATTTCACATTTAAAAACTACAGTATAATAATTTAAACCTTAACGAAGTACCCAACTTCATCAATCGATCAAGAACCTTTTAGTTTGTATGTTAGTAGCCCATGAGCTACACCATACTGTGAAAGCACGACCTAATCACGTAGATCACTTACTAATATACTTAGACCTTAATGTGCATATATATATTAAAAAAACATTAATAAATAAAATATTTTGTTACCTTCTAAAATACAAAAATGTTAGGATTCGTGGACTCCTAAACGCGGAAAACATCCACGAATCCTTTCCGAGGATCCAAGTAAACGATTAAGAAGATCGTAGGTTTGCATAATTACCTCTAGTTGGTGAAATCGATATCCTTCGATTCCGATGGTACTGCTGCACTTGCAACCCGAATGATCACCAGGCACTGCAGTGCGCGAACGTCCTCTATCGAATACACATCGCGAACTCACTCATCACCCGGGGAGTGCTAGTGCCTAGGGTTTGAAAGGGTTTTTTTTCTGGTAGAGAATGGCACGAATGTTCTCAACAGAATTAGACTCTTGAAAAGACGGCTGGGGTTTTCTTAAAAACCCCTGAACCTCTTAGAGTCCAACCCTAATAATATCTTATCATATTTTAATTTAAATTCAAATTAAATTAAAACTGATATGATAAGATTCTGCCATTATCTCGGTTATTTAAATAATTAATTTACCGACTCAGATTCTTATAATCTAGACATTATCCAGATACATTGAATGTGGACATATTTTCAAATTCATTATATTTGGTAAATTTTCTAAGTTCGATTAACTTAGACATATTTCCAAATTCATCAAATCTGGTTACTAGAAAAATAACCTAACAAGTTCGCTTATTGTGTGACCCTATAGGTTCATTTAACACTGGCAGTGTGCTCAAATCATATTTAAATAGCGCACAAGTTATAAGCTGTTTGTAGCAAAACATTATAACTATCCAGGTTAAATGAAGATCGATGATCTCTTTGAACCAAACCATAATTTTATATTTAGTCCTTTTGTCGCACGATATCCAGATTAAGCATAAGGCACGAAGCATGTCATCCTTATTAAGTTTAATCAATTATTTCTTAATTTCATAGTAGACTGTTCAAATAAATGATATCAATATCTTAGATTGATATATTTGAGCATGACCATGCATTTTAACAGTCTAACTTATCAAGGGGCCCATGGATATCTCTCCCATAATTGAAAAGGACAAATTCCTTCACTATTATTCATATTCCTCTCATTGATTTATTCTATATCCAACAGTAGTCTAATTTATTATCTGATTAAAGACAACTTTAGACAACGTCAAAATATAGAATTTATCAAGTAGGAAACTACGATGAATTTAAGTCGAAGGACTTTTAATATCATTATGGCTAGAAAGTACTTATGACATGTTCCATGAGGTACTCTCACAGTGGGTCATGTCCAATACAATGTTCTCTAATATTTATTTATGTTTTGACTCGATATCACAGATATCCATGACCAGTAAAACATAGCCATCCAGTTGCAAACATACTAATCTTAATTTATTATTGTTCCAATAATAATAATCGATCAGGGACAATTTTAGAATAGTCATTGTATTCATTGTAGGGTTTTACTATCAAGTCACGTACTTGATGACCACAAAATAAAATGCACTATTCATGGAAAGAAAAACCTCATATTATATAAAACATAACGACAATAGTATAAGTACAAATTGACTCTAGGGCATATCCCTAATATACTTACTAGTATACTTAGACCTTAATGTGCATATATATATATATATATATATATATATATATATATATTAAAACAAACAACCATTAATAAATAAAATATTTTGTTACCTTCTAAAATACAAAAATACATAGTTCATTTTGGGCATAACTTCTAATAATCTCCTACTTGCACTAAATAGACTATGATAGTCCATATGTACTTACCCCTATGACGTCCAAATATCTCCGAAACACCTTTTTCATCAAATGCTTAGTAAAGGGATCTGTCAGATTGTTTGAAGAGGAAATCTGATCAACCATTATCTTTCGTTTCTAGATGAACTCCTAGATTAGTTAGTGCTTCCTCTCAATGTGTTTGCCCTTCATATAGTTCCTTGCATTGTGACACAGCTTTAGAATTATCATAACATATAGTAATGGGTCTGTTCATTTGTGGCACAACTCCAAGTTCTGTGAGGAACTTCCGAAGCCAAACCGCATCTTTTGAAGCTTTTGAAATTGTCACATACTCAACCTCTATGGTGAAATCAGCAATGCAAGATTGCTTAATACTCTTCCATGAATGAAATAGCCCCTCCAGACAAAGTGAAAACATATATACTAGTGAATTTTATTTTATCTTTATCCGTCTAGAAATCTGAGTTAGGGAATTGGTAGGAATTAACTTATTAGCTTTGTAGATGAGCATATAATCCCTTATTCCCTTTATATGCTTGAGTATATGCTTCATAGCTTGTCAATATTCTTTTCCTGGATTTGACTGATATCTACTATGCCTACAATAAAGCAAATAACTAGCCTTGCATAAAGTATGACACATATAAGACTTCCCACAGCTAAAGCATAGGATATCATACTCATTCTTCCCTTCTCTTCCAATGTCTTATTATAGGGATTTCAAAAATACTATAACACCTATAGTAGCGGAAAAATAGAAATCCCAGCCCAAGATTACATGCACATGATTTAAACAGGCAAAAGAATAAGCACGCATTTACCTTTGTCGTTAAAAAAAAAAAAAAAATCCTTCGTGTGTGAAGGCTGAGGCACGATCTAGAAAACCTCAACATGAACTCTAACCCTAATCTACACGAGGTATGCTCCCAAGAATGCCAAAACACAGTCTTTGTGCTAGTAGAGAAAGAATAGCGGCTAGGGTAAGATCACGGAGAAGAGAAAAAGAAGAGTTGTGTGTGTGTTCGGTATTTTTTTTGGGTTAAGCCGAGAGAACAATTCTCTTTCCATATCAAAAAATGTATCTAGTCGGCGATATCCCTGAAAAATCGTAGAAAACATGTTTTTGTGAATTCTAATCAAATTAGGATTCACAAATTGCAATTAGAAACCATACGTTTCAGCAATTACAATTTGGACAAAAAATTATAACTAATTATAATTCAGCCACAGTAACTTCTTCTCACAATTAACTCCACAATGTTATCAAATAACATCTCGAGTACATGATCCTCTATTGTGTGTGATCTATTAGGTTTGCCAATCTATTGGAGCAAATATGAATTAATCCAAATGTCTTTGACATTAATAATCCTTAATAATTTAGAATTAACCTATTAATTCTAATTAGGATTGGTTTATTAATTCATCAATTAATAAACCCATATTTTGTAGATTATGAACGATATCTAACAACACATCATGACCACCAAAGAGTCCAGGAAGTTATGTGGCTTAATATGAACCCTTCAATAGCAAATTACAGTGTAATAAATTCCTTTCACCGTACAATATGTCATTCGGTTTCGAGTACAGAATTAGCGACAACTCCCTCCAAAATATATAATAATTCTGGCCCAAATATGTTAGTACTTATACCAAGAATCCACTTCTTTACATGTGTATCAATTGGAACTATTTTCAATACACAATCACCTTGGCCATGAATTTCATGAATTGTAATTCCAACAAGTGGCCGTGAGATATTCGCGCCCTTACTATTAAGAGTGGAGAATCCTTTATTGACCCTTTCAACTATTTTCGTTTACCTCACATTGTACCAAATATTCATCCCATTGGTGGCCCTCGATCTGGTTCTAAAGATTGGGATCAAAGTACAATGCTCAGCAAATAAAGTACCTTAGAGATCTTAAGTCTAAGGATACTTGCACATTTGCTATAATGAGATTCTATCACTGGCACTACATAGTTATCCATGTGATTATCTCATAGTCAGGTCATCCAATGCACTTGTTCTATTAACAAGCATCCATGTGTTAACTTTGAGTATCTCAATACTCATGAATATGAGAACCACCGCCTGATCAGATCAGGAAGTCTAACACGTGCTAGTCTTAACGCATTAATAATATCATATTTCATTAATACTACGATTATGGATAATTTAAATACTAACACTTCATAGTGTAGTAGGAATCTTATATCATAATCTCTATCATGATTTCCTTAACACAATTTGTACTAGGAACTTTATCTAACAGTTATTTTACATGAAAGTAAAGAAAACAAACAAAAAGATAAATAATATATTGTATTATAAAATAAATGTGTCATATACAAAGTACAAGTGATTGCCTTTAGGGCTCAATATTAATAAACTTCCACTTAGACGAGAGCCAATCATTCATGTATCTAATACCGAATAACTCAACATGCCTATCATGTTTTTTTCTAGGATAGTGCTTTTGTAAGCTAGTCAACTATGTTCTCATCCATGGGAACTCTTTCTATCTTTACATTATTCCTATCTATGATCTCCTGGATCAGATGATACCGTCATAGTACGTATTTGGATCGTTGGTGAGACCGTGGCTCATTTACTTGTGCATTGGCTCCGTTGTTGTCACAATACAATGATATTGGACCAATAATGCTAGGGATCACACCCAATTTCGTCACGAACTTCTTGTTTCAAACGGCTTCCTTAGCTGCTTCAGAAGCGGCTATGAACACAGCTTCAGTTGTAGAGTTGGCAATAGTCTCTTGTTTGGAACTCTTCCAACTTATTACTCCTCCGCACAACGTAAACACGTAGCTAAACTATTATTTGAAATCATTTTTGTCAGATTTAAAACTGGGATCAGTATACCCGTTTACTTTCAAATCACCTTTTCCATAGACCAAGAACACATCCTTAGTCCTTCGTAAGTACTTAAGGATATTCTTTATAGCCGCCCAATGACCCTTACTAGGTCAGATTGGTATCTGATCGTCAAATTAAGAGCATAGGATACATCAGGCCTCGTACATTTCATAGCATACATGATAGATCTAACAGCCGAAGTATATGGAATCTTACTCATGCGATCCCTTTCAACTTATGTCTTGAGAGACATCGATTTTAAAAGCTTATCTCATGGGACATGGGTAAGAATCCCTTTTTGGATTGATCCATGCTAAATCTCTTTAGCATTTTGTCTATGTATATAGACTATGAAAAACCTAGCAACCTTTTTGACTTATCTCTATAGATCCTTATTCTTAGAATGTAGGTTACTTCTCCAAGGTCTTTCATGGAGAATTTCTTGGACAACTAAACTTTAACTAATTAAAAGATAGGTACGTCGTTTCCTATTAGCAATGTGTCATCTACATAAAGCAATAAGAAAACGATTGCATTCCCACTAACCTTCTTGTACACACAAGGCTCATCCGTGTTTTGAATGAAACCAAACTCTTTGATTGTTTCATTAAAATGGATGTTCCAATTCCTAGAAACTTGTTTAAGTCTATAAATGGACATTTGCAGCTTGCACAGTTTTGTACTATTATTCGATGTGAAACCGTCAGGTTGTGTCATATACACTTCCTCAGTCAAATTTCCATTTAGGAAAGCTTTTTTCACATCCATTTTCCAAATCTCATAATCATGATGAGCGGCAATGGTTAGGAGTATCCTGATGGATTTTAGAATAGCTACTGGCAAAAAGGTTTTGTCATAGTCAATACCATGTTATTGACGATAACCTTTAGCTACTAGTCATGCTTTATAGGTAACTATGTTTCCATCCATGTCGATTTTCTTTTTGAAAATCCATTTGCACCTAATAGGTTTTATTCCTTTGGATGGATCAACCAAAGTCCATACTTGGTTGTTGTACATGGAATCCATCTTTGACTTCATGACCTTAAGCCATTTGTCAGATTCTGAACTATTTAGAACTTCCTTGTAGGTAGTAGACTCATTTTCATCTTTGAGAAATACATCATTGTGATCATTTATGAGAAATTCACATCTCTTAGGTGCCACACATATCCTACTCGACCTTCGAGGATCTTGTGTAATAAAAGGTTCATCTATTCCCTCAATAGATGTGTGATCAGACGATTGATCCTTGTTTGTTTATTTTTCTTAAACTTCACTAAATTCAATTTTACTCCCACTGTCCCCTTTGAGCATATGCTCATTCTCTAAGAAGACAGCATGCTTCGAAACAAACACTTTATTTTTGAAGGGGAGATAGAAGTAATACTCGAAAGCTTCTTTCAGATAACCTAAAAACATACACTTGTTAGACTTACTTTGAAGTTTGTCAGACTGTGGCCTTTTGACAAAGGTAGGACAACCCCATATTCTCAAGTGAGATAACTTTGATTTCTTACCAAAGAACATCTCAAATGGGGTGGTATCAACTGTTTATAATGGAACTCTATTTAGAAATAAATAGAAGTCTCTACTGTATACCCCTAAAATGATTTTTGCAAGTTTGAACCGTTGTATTGAGGTATATGTGGTGGAGTCCATTGAGATAATATCCCATTATCTCTAAAATAATCCTGAAACTCTTGGCTTAAGTATTCATCTCCTTGATCCAATGTTAGAGTCTTAATACTTTTGGCTAGTGGTTTCTTTACTTCATTCTTGAAGTCTTTGAACTTTTCAAACGCTTCAAATTTGTATTTCATTAAATATAAATATCCATATCATGAAAAATCATCGATAAAGGTTATGAAATAGTTATAACCTCCTCTTGATTGTTTAGATATTAGGCCACATACATCAGAATGTATAAGTTCTAATAACTCTTTGGCCCTTTCTCATTTTCCAGAAAAAATGAGTTTTAGCCATTTTTCCTAGTAAAAAAGACTCGCAAGTGCCATATGGTTTATTATCAAATGACCTTAAGTCACCAAGCCTGTGTAACTTAGAAATATAATTCTCATTTACATGACCTAAATGGAAATGCCATAAGTAAGAGGTGTTTGGGTTATCAATCTTTGGTTTCTTATTGTTTATATTGAGAATTAGATTATCTATGTCTAGACCATATAAACCATTGACTAAGGCTGTAGAACCATAATTAATATCATTCAATGAAAAAGAACAAAATTTATTCTTAAATATCAAATGAAATCCATACAAGTCTATGCACTAACTGAAATAATATTTTTCATTACAACTGGTATATAATAGCAGTTTTTCAGTTCTAAAACTAATCCTGAAGGCAGGTTCAACTCGTATGTCTCCACAGTAAGTGCAGAAACTTTTGCTCCATTTGTATTATGCTGGTCCATATCGCCTTTCTCTAGCCTTCTATTACCCTATAGTCCCTGCAAGTTATTACACAAATGAGGTCCACATCTGGTATGTAATACTCATATCTCATTTCTAAAGACAGTATTTATCTCAATCATAAATATAACAGGAGTAGAAGTAAAAATGCTCACAAGCTTCTTCTTCTGCTTCTTTTCTTTGACGGTCTCCAAGTAGGCTTAGCAGTTGCGCCTTCAGTGGCCCATTTTGCCACAGTGATAGTATGGGCCTTTGGTGGCTACATCCTTCTTCTTCACACCACCTTTGGGCTTAGTGAGAACCTTCTTCTTCTTCTTCTTTTGAACTTTCTTCAAAGAAGAAGATTCTACCATCAAGACAGCATTGGAATCCTTGTTTACAGAGGACTCTGTAGTCTTGAGAAGATTGATTAACTCAAGAATGGTGGACTCAATCTTGTTCATCTAATAGTTAATCACAAATTGTGAAAAACTACTAGGTAAAGATTGTAGAATTAAGTTAACACTTAGTTCATGGTCCATCATGAACCTAAGAGATCCAAGCTTCTCAATCAAGCCCAGCATCTTCAGCCCATGAGTAGCCACGAAAGCACCCTTAGCTATTTTACAATGGAATAGTTTCTTTGAGATCACATATCTCTTTGTTCTGGCTTAGGTGTCAAATAAATCTTGAAAATGGAGAATCATCGATTGAGCATCCATATGCTCGTGCTGTTTTTGTAACTTAGGAGTCATTGATGCCAACATGATACAAGATGTCGTGGCACTCTCTTCCTTGTGCTTCTTGTGGATAGCATGCTCATCAGCATGAGCATATTGAGCTGGTGGTGGTGGAATAGGAGCATATAGCATGTAGAGCAACTTTTTCGACTTGAGAACGATTCTCAAGTTTCTATACCAGTCGAGATAGTTCTATTCAATAAGTTTGTTGGTCTCCAAGATGCTGCATAAGTTTAGGTTGGTTGACATGATACATGTGACCTAGATGTAAAGATAGCGAACATTAGCTAGCTATATATGCATATGTAATGCAAATAATTAGGTCTTTAATTAATTGCATTGTTGTTCCACTATTTTACTCAAACCAACAGCCCCCACTATTGATTCGAAAAAGCCTGTTAGAAGCTTTCCTAATGGACTGGTATCCAAATTCCTCAAGAATAACCTTGGATTTGCCCAACAAGCCACCCTTGAGTTCAATGGTAGGCATCCAATACCAATTACATCATATGTAATTACCGAATCATTGGGTGATTAACATATTTTAATCTTAAAGCCTTTTGGGCTACCCCAATATTTCTTCTAAATTTCTTTATGCTTGAGTTAGCCTAATCAGGATAAAAAATTTAGTTAAACCCGACCCATTAATCAGGAATTTAATTCCATAGCTTGAACATATTTGATATTGAATAGGCTTGGGTTAGCCCAACAACCTGGTCTCGAAAAAGGGCTCTCGTTCTTACTATGTTAATAGAAGAAATTAGGTTTAATATTAATTCAGAGATTTATTCCTTTTAGTGATTTCATCAAATAACATGCCTTAATATATTAATAAATCACATAAATTGATAATCATAGTAATAAAGTGATTAAGTGGTATGGTTATGAACTTTCCCTAAATTAGTTTTCTTGAACTAAAAGGGAAATTAACATGGTTAACCCTATGTGTTCATGCATGTTTTAAGTAGAAGGTCTTACCCTCTTGCCATGTTTTGGTCGTCATATCCAAAATTAAAATAATTCTATTCATATCTAACCTATGTAATCTAATTATATAAATTTTCTATATAAGGAAACCTCAAGTTACATTCGATGGGAGTTAGATAATAAGAGAATTAAACAAGAATTTTAGAGAAAGCAGGACTCGCAGGTCATATTTAATAAAAATCAAAACTGTAAAATACATGAACAGATATAATTTGATTTTAGTCTATAACCATCCACCATGCCATTTATTATGCTTAAGCAAAATTAAACATATAATTTTATTATTCCAAAATCTCTATTTTGGAAAAATAAAAACAAATTTAGATTTAATTTCTAAAATCAAATTGTAGAAATTAAATTAAGATAAAATCTGAAATCAATATTTTAGATTCAATTTCTAAAATCAAATTCTAGAATTTAATTAGGATAAAATCTAAAATCAATATTTTAGAAAATATATTAATTTTCAAAATATAATTTTATCCCCAATCATGGGTCTCAATTAAAAACTAAGCATAATTAGATTTAATTCTCAAAAACGAGAATTAATAAAAAAAACTTATTTTTTACATATCTAAAATCACTATTTTAGATAATATATATTAATTTCCAAAACCAATTTTAGAAGTTAATATTGGTTAGTCCCAAAACATGAATCTTGGGAAGATTTGGGGTGGTTGGTGAAAAGTAAAAAAAAAAAAAAAAAAACTCGTGGGCTACCAAGAAAAACAACCAAAATAGAGTAAATGAAATACACACACACACACACACACACACACACAAAGACAAATTTTCATCCTGGGGAGTGATCACTTGAGGAAGACCTACGGAAGCTTGGCTTCGGGAAACAAGTCCCGAGCAAGCCGCAGCTTGGGCAAAAAAAAGACTTTTTTTTTCCTCGCTACTTTCAAAAACAATTTCTGGATCGATTTTCTTCAAATTTTGTAGCGAATTCTAGAGAACAATTCTCTGTGCAAAGATTGATTTTATTGTCTTCAAAACTCAAACAAGGATTCTATCAGTACAAAATAAAACAAAGCCAAAATAACTGTTTCTTATAAAAATAATTTCAGTAACCAAACGAAAATATTTTCTATCCTCTACAATTTTCATCAAACAGAATCACAGAAACGAAATCAGAAACTAGTTTTTCTTTTCATAGGAAAACATTCTAATCAGAAACCATTTTTTCTTTTCATAGGAAATCATTTTGTAACGTTTGCAGAAACAAAACACTGCAACAAGAACCCCCGCAACCAAAATATAATCCAAAACACCCAAACTTCAATGAAAAGAATAAAATAATTTCATGAATCAAGTTCGAGTGCTGGAAACATTTTAATGAAAACAAAACTATGCCGAAACAGTTTTCAGACACCATGATCACATTGTGAAATATTTGCACAATCTCTAAAATAAATGACAAACAATGCCCAAAATCATGCTCGAAAAAATTTCATAGCATAAATGAGCCCATTAAAATCACAAGCAAGCAGGCTTTGATACCACTGTAAGGATTTCAGAAATACTATAACACTTATAGCAACGAAAAAATAGAAATCCTAGCCCAAGATCACATGCACATGATTTAAACAAGCAAAAGAACAATCACAGGTTTACCTCTGTCATTAAAAAAAAAAATCCTTCGTGCGTGAAGACGGAGGTGCGATCCAGCAAACCTCTCGATCAAATAGCAACCAGAACAGTTTGTCTCACCTCTTCAATCTCAGCGTGAGATTGACTCTAAGGTATGCTCTCAGGAATGCTAGAACACAGTCTCTGTGCTAGCAGAGAAAGAATGGCGGCTAGGGTAAGATCACAAAGAAGAGAAGAAGAGTCATATGTGTGTTCTGTGTTTTTTTCTGGGTTAAGCCGAGAGAAAAATTCTCTTTCTATATCAAAAAATATATCCAATCGGTGATATCCCTAAAAAATCACAAAAAAACACTTTTTTTTTGTGAATTCTAATCAAATTCGGATTCACAGATTGCAATTGGAAACCATAAGTTTCAGCAATCACAATTTGGTCAAAAAATTATAACTAATTATAATTTGGCCACAATAATTTCTTCTTCTCGCAATTAACCCCACAATATTATTAAATAACATCTCGAGTACATGATCCTCTATTGTGTGTGAGCTATTAGGCTTCCCAATCTATTAGTAGCGAATATGAATTAATCCAAACATTTTTTAGATTAATAATCCTTAATAATTTAGAATTAACCTATTAATTTTAATCAGGATTGGTTTATTAATTCATCAATTAATAAATCCGTATTCTGCAGATCATGAGTGGTATCTAGCAACATATCATGACCACCCAAAAGTCCAGGAAGTCAAGTGGCTTGACTGAACCCTTCAATAACAAACTACAGTGTAATAAATTCCCTTCACCATACAATATCTCATTCAATTTGGAGTACGAAATTAGCGCAAACTCCTTCCAGAATATATAATAATTCTGGCCCAAATATATTAGTACTTGTACCAAGAATCCACTACTCTATATGTGTATCAATTGGAACTGTTTCTAATATACAATCACCTTGGCCAAGGATTTCACGGGTAGTAATTCCAACAAGTGGCCGTGAGATATTCACCCCTACTATTAGGAGTTGTGAATTATTTATTGACCTACTCAACTACTTTTGTTTACCTCACATTGTACCCAATATCCATCCCATAGGTGGCCTCAATCTAGCTCTAGAGATTGGAATCAAAGTACAATACTTAGTAAACAAAGTACCATGGAGATCCAAAGTCTGAGGATACTTGCATGTTTGCTATAATGAGATTCTATCACTGACACTATAATCTATGTGATTATCTCATAGTTAGATCATCCAATGCACTTGTTCTATTAACAAACATCCACATGTTAACTTTGAGTATCTCAATACTCACAGATATAAGAACCACTGCCTGATCAGATCAGGAAGTCTAACACGTGCTATTCTTAATGCATTAATGATGTCCTATCTCATAATACTACGAATATAGATTATTTAAGTACTAACACTATATATTATAGTAGGAATCTCATATCATGCTCTCTATCATGATTTTCTTAACATACTTGGGACTTTATCTAACAGTTATTTTATATGAAAGTAAAGAAAACAAACAGAAAGATAAATAATGCTTTGTATTATAAAACAAGTGTGTCATATACATAGTACAATATGATTGTCTCTAGGGCACAATACTAAAACTTAGGACACTACTTAGAGGATAAGGTCAGTCCGTACCTAAAGAGTAAGATTACCCATTTGCACTTATCCATGCTAAACTTAACTAATATCTTGTCATTATGAGCAGATTGAGATAAGCCTAACATTTTTTGCTTCTTATCTATAAGAAATTTTATCCTAAGAATGTAGTTCACTTCTCCTATATCTTTTCTACTAAATTGACTTGATAACCAAATCTTTATAGATGACCATATCCTATATCATTTTTAACGAGTAGAATGTTATCTATATAGAGTACCATAAAAGATACATTATGCCTATATGACTTCTTATACATATATGACTACTCCACGTTTTGAATAAAACTATAAGACTTTACAGTCTCATCAAAATATATATTCCATATTCGTGATGCTTGCTTAAGTCCATAAATAGACTTCTTAAGCTTGCAGACCATATGTTCTTGGCCTTTTGTAATGAAGCATTTAGGCTAGGTCATGTAAATATCTTCACTAAGATAGCCATTAAAAAAAATTTATCTTGATATCCATTTGTCATATCTCATAGTCATAATGACATATGATGGCTAGAAGAATGCGAATGGACTTAAGAATGGCTATAGGTGAAAAAGGTCTTTTCATAATCAATCAATTCTTTCTGAGTATAACCTTTTGCAACCAATATTACTTTATAAGTTTCCACCTTACTATCTGCACCTCTCTTTTTCTTGTATACCCATTTACACTCTATGGGTTTAATCCTTTTAGGTGTAGTAACAAGATTTTAGACTTGATTAAGATCAATAGACTTAATCTCAGTATCCATTGTTATTTGCTATTTGTCCACATCAATATATCAGTAATGGCCTCATCGTATCTAGTGGGATCTTGTTCGTGATGGTTAGAGACTACCTCAAAGGCTTTTTCAGTCCATCTTTTTGGAACCCTAGATATCCTCCAACTATAACGTGGCCTAGTCTATATAGGAACATCTAATTATACCTTTTTAGGCTCCTCAATTGGGGCACTAGAAGTTGAAGTATCAATCAACTTTTCTTCCAATTCCATGTTATTCGAAATCTTAGTAGATACATTTTGTTCATCCTCTAAGTTTCTAGCATATGTACTTACAAGTACCTTCTGCATTTAGGGATAATAAAAGTATCTACCCCTTGTTCCTTTTGGATACTCTACAAAGTAGTATAATTCTGATCTTGTGTCTAACTTACTTATTTTAGTCAGTACATAAGTTGGACAACTCTATACCTTGAGATGATTCATACTGAACTTGCGTCCAATGTAAATCTCATACGATATCCTAGGTTCCGATTTAGAAGGCACTAAGTTTAGAATATATGTTGCTGTTTCTAGAGCATATTCTTAAAAAAAATAGGAAGAGTTGCACAACTCATTTGTTAGAATATATGCCCTCCAATCCTGTATATCTGATGAAAATTCATGAAATAAATAAAAATTTTATTCTCAAAATTATTTGTGTTTCTTTATTTTTAATTTATGCACGATTTTGTTGGAAAAGACCCATATGTATCGGATGAAGAAAAAGAAAAGCTATTAAAAATCAACGGTGAAAGAAAATGAAGTGCACCTGCTGCCTGAACGAGGATGAAACAAAAGTCTGAAATGGGAAAAGAATCCTCAAACAAGGGCAAGCAAAGGATTGAGGAAAACAATTTGACTCAAAGCATCTTGGAAGTCATTAGCAGCTTAACAGAGAAATTTGATGGATTTCGAGCAGAAGTCACAACTGAATTATAGAATTTAGGAACCAGATTGAGAACTGTGGAAGAAAAGAAGGAAGAAAAAAGACCACTGAGAGAGTCTATAATGAACAAGCTCCTCCTGAAGAATAAATGACTGGAAAAGAAACTGCCTCTTAAGATGGAGACACACCTGGTAAACAGATTGAGCAAAAAGCACAACCAGAGCAAGAAAATGAATTAGAGAAAGAAGAAAAAAGCAAGAAGGAGAGTGATGTTCCTGCCTCTACTACCCCTATTGCATTACATGCTCCCAAGCCAACCATAGTTGGAAGTTCATCTGGTAAACGGCAGAAGCATGTGGTAGTAAAAAGAAAAACCAGTTGAATTGCTGGATAGTATTCAGAAAAGGGTGTCGGGACTAAGTCTGCAACAATCCACATTTCCTGACTGGCCAATCTAGCATGCTACTTACTGATTTCCTATGCTTGAACAATTTTTATTGCTTTGCGATTCACAAATAATTTTATGATTTCTGCACTAAGTACTTGAACAATTTATTTATGCACTTATCTCCTGCTGATCTTTCAGACTATATATATTTACTCTCTTGATCGTAGTTTGTCAATATGGATTCTTTTTTAGTTTGACATCTTTATTCCATCTTTCTTGTATTTTGATTGATGACAAATGGGGAGAAAATATTGTGAAGTATAAATGGTGGTGGATTGTGAATTGTGAGCTATAATTTGGATTGTGAATTGTGAACTATGATTTAGATTGTGAACTAAAAATTGTGATTAATGACATATTGTATTATAAATGGTAAATTGGGAACTATGATGTGAGAATATATGTTATGGATTTATAGACTGTTTAGGACTGGTTATCGTTTGAGAATGTGGACTATAAAGAATTTGGGTGACTTAGTGGAGACTATATTGAGATGTCATTACTATTATAGAATAAGGAGTTTGAAGTATGTATATGAGTTCATTGTGCATTCCAATTGATTTTAACTTAACTTGATGATTTTTTTTTTTACTATGGTTGTGATATGCACTTTGTTAAATGTTTGGATGTTAAGGATACCTGAGTAGAGTTTTATGAAATCTGGGTTGATTCTTTTTGGTTGTTCAGTAAAATCCTTGTGTTTTTTTTTAAGTAAAATAAATTCGACGAATTCTGAAAAATAGTCATTGATCTCTACTCTTGAAATATTTCCTTCACTTCGCATATACTTAGGGGGAGTTTTAGACCTATGTTTCTTCAATCCAAAATAGCAGTCCAAAAATGACCTTTTTAAAGGGCCTACATTTTGCCTCATTTTAGCCCATTTTGGATGCATGTTTTGGGCATCCAAACTTTAAATCTAATCTTATTCTAATTCGCACTTCAATAGCTCTCTATCTACTATTCATATATACACATACATGGGGGAGCACTACATCTTATGATTTGTCTTCTATACTCCTTTATGTAAATAAACTATACATTTCTCTTGTGACCTTTAGGCAGCTATTTTCTTGTGAAATAGTCATTTTATGGAAGAAATGAGGATGAGGTAGGTTGGGCTATAGGCTTATTGAGCCATGTTTGTGAGTATATGCTTAAAGTTTCTTATCTCAATCTCATAAGCACTCTTTGAGTCCTGTAATGAGAATATGCATTTCAATTGAAAATATTCTTATTTCTCTCAGTCTAACATGTCTATGTCACAATCCCATCAAGTTTATCATCATTTAAAAAGGGAGAGATTGTTAGCTTTAAGGGCATTCTCTTGTGTTTTGACTTATGCCAAACATTGATGAAGACTAACTTATGTGATTTATATTAGATAGGCTATGTTTGGCCTCAGTTCTTCCAAAGGCATGCAAATAAGCCTACCAAGCAACTCTTCAGCAATGGAATTCAAATCAAGTATATTTTTAATTCAAGAGCTTGCAAAATCATGAAGTCCTTATGAAAGAACTTTAGACTAGGAATCATTTGTCAAGGTATTATGTGTAAATTCCTATGTCTTTTTTATCTTATGATTTAGTTTATTTCTACCTTGAAGCACGCAAATAAAATAATTTTAAAAAAAAGGTCTTCAAATGTTTGGATTGAGTAGATTGGATGGACATCTGCATTCAAAACTTCGTCTAAAACTCTGTAACAGTGTCTAAATGTTTTTCCTTTAAAAAAAAAATGCCATTTTAGACTTACATTTTGGATGCGAACCTGCTTAAAAACTTTTGATCCTTAAGTCTAAAACTCTAGAAAATATGACAGCGAAAAACTAGCAGTTGTTGTCTTATTTTTTGCTTCTATAGAAGCTTTCAAAACTCAATTTTGAAATAGATTTTTGTGCTATCTTTCTCAGAAATACTCCCACATATCAGAATACAAAAATATCCCTTTTCATTTGTGCTTCAAAAATGAAAGGTGTTCAAAAAGTAAAAGGTGTTTGTGCTCATCTATTTGTAATCTGCTCAAATCTGTGAGCTATTTATGTATACTTTCTTTCATTCTATCTTCTATCAAGGTTGAAAAGGTAAAACCCAGTTAGGGTGAGCCTTGGTTGTTGTGATTAAAGAGGTTGGGTGTAAAACCAATGTTGGTAATACTCTTGTGTAAGATTAGTGTCACCTACCACCAATGAGTTGAGAAAAGGTTTTAGTGAGTGTATTGAAATCCTTAAGTAAGAACTTAAGGCATTAGATTTAGATCATTTGAGGTTTGAACCACTATAAATCTATGAGCCTTATTTCATCTCCCTTGTGTAAATTTCTTTGCTATATTCTCACTGACTTTTATCTTTAAATGTTCTATTCTGTTTTGTTAAAATCAATGATCTATTTATGATCCTTGCTTTTTTATTTGAATCTGTCATTTAATATCTAAACTACCCATCCTCATTTCATACCATTTGTGTTGACTTTAAATTACTTTTGGTTGAATTCTTGAAATTAGAAACCATCATTGAAGTAATGAAGTATCACTGTTGATCTACTCAAAAATTATTTTTGGAAACAAAAAATTTAATCTACTCTTATTTACCAAAAACCTTATTCAGCCCCTTTAATATTTTTCAGAAACCTTTTCCTCGGTAACTATACTTAAGTCCATCCATGTCCTCATTGCCATTGCATGTCATTATGACTACAAGATATAGTAAATGGATGTCAAGATGGCCTTTCTAAATGGCCATCTTAGTGAAGATATCTATATGTCCCAAAATATATGGTTTGTATGTTTAAGAAGTCCATTTATGGACTTCAGTAGGCATCAACAGTATAGAACATTCGTTTTGATGAAACTATAAAGTCTTATGGTTTCACTTAAAACAAGGATGAACTACATGTGTAAGGAATTCGGAAGGCGTTAATGTGGCTTTTTTCGTGCTATGTGTGGATGACATTCTACTAATTGGGAATAATGTAAGGACACTCTTATCTACTAAGGTTTATCAAGTCAATTCAGTATGAAAGACTTGGGAGAAGCCAGTTACATTCTCGGAATTAAGCTTCTTAGAAATAGGAAACAGAGAATATTAGGTTTATCTCAAGCCATATACATTGACAAGATGTTGGCTAAGTTCAGCATGGACTCATACAAGGGAGCACTAATCTTTTGCAGACATAGGGTTGTCTCTTTCTTCAAAGGACTATCCTAAGTCTCAAGAGGAAAAAAACAGGATAAGTAATATTTTCTACGCTTCGGCTGTGGGAAGTCTCATATACACCATGCTGTGTACTAGACCAGATATCTGCTTTGCTGTAGACTTGGTCAGAAGATATTAGTAAAACCCTGGAGAGGTTCATTGGCAAGTTGTAAAGCATATTCTCAAGTACCTCAAGGCAACGAGAAATTATATGTTGGATTACAGGGCCGATGGCTTAGTTCTTATAGGATATATAGACTCAGACTTCCTGGCAGATAAGGATGAGAGAAAATCTACTAGTGGATATATTTTCACCTTGTCTGGAGGAGCTATTTCATGGAGGAGTATTAAACAATCTTGTATTGGTGACTCAACCATGAATACTAAGTGTATGGTAGCTTCAGAGGCATCTAAAGAAGCAGTCTGGCTCCGGAAGTTCCTTACAGAACTTGGAGTCTTAGCACAAATGGACAAACCAATTGCATTGTACTGTGACAACACAAGTACAGTCTCGCAATCCAAAGAACTGAGAAACCACAAGAATAGGAAGCATATAGAGAGGAAGTACCACTTGATTCGAAAATTTATTCAGAGACCGAAACTAATGGTGGAATAAATAGCCTCGGAGAACAACCTAACTGATCAATTCACCATGCATTTGGCTGCGAGAGTCTTCAAAAGTCACCTAGATGCCATGGAGGGCACCTATAGACTTACATAGTCATAGAGTGCACGTGGGAGATTATTGGAATGTATGCCCACTAAGACTTTATTTCTAATGTAATTTCAATTAAATTAATAAAAATTTTATTCTCATAAATTGTTTATGTTTTCATATTTTATTTTGTGCACGATTTCACTAGAAAAAAACCTATTGTGTTTAAGTAAGTGATCCATGTGAATGGAGGTCTTTCACAGTAAGGTATGGATCACGGGTTACTTAACACATAAACTGTTGTTCTTAATCGGATGATGAGAATGGAAATCGCATCATGATAAGGTTATTGTGTAAGAAATTTCAAATGGAAAATGGATTATCTTTAGCCAGTAATTAGTCTTCTCACTTCAGAATATAAATGTATTTCGAATACGTTGAACTGGACCTATAGTAGTGATTTCTAAAAGTACTATATGGTAAAAACTTAGATAACTACTGGTACAATGTGGACTTATACCCTACGACTTGAGTATGGGTTGGTGGTTTAGCAAAGCTGGAAGTATATACTTTGATATACTATAGTTGAGGTTCTATTTAGGACCAATATACTTATATGTTGGGTATATGTGACTAGTTAATTTAGACAGACTTGTACAAGATAGCTTCTACGCTATATCACCCATTGTGACTGTTTGAATGATCTAATAATCCAAGGCCTTAGGGAATATAACTTAGATGTTTACTTTAGGGTAGCTCCCTTGGAAAGCAGAAACATTCCAGGAAGTTGTGAATCATTGGACTAGAGCTCTAAGGATGGTAGATGTCATTTAGAGAGGTGTTAGTACACTCTTCCTCTCTGAATATACGTTATTACGTGGAGGGGTATATTATAACACTTGTAGGTCAGAGACATTGCTTACGCAATATTGTCTTTGGATCAATATTTTCTTATGGTGATATTACAAAATATTTAAAATGCAAAATACAACTATTTCTATAACAGGGGTATTTTGGTCATTTTAGTAGTCAAGGCGATGTGTCTTTTGTTCCTCAATATAGCCCATAAGTCCTAATGGTTTTGGATTAGGGAAATGGCCTTGGTTAAGATGGGTTTTATTTTATTTAAGTAGCCTAGTTTAATTATTTGGTTAGAATAAAATAAAAGGCCCATAGAGAGAATTATTAACTAGCCTATTTTAGTTAGTTAATTAATTATTAAGGGTTGAAGCCCAGATTAAATAATTAAGAATTGGCCCTGAATTAGGAAAAAGACTTGATAATCTTTATTGTTCTTTTGGGATAACTAATTAATTAATTATTTATGGGTTTATATTTAAATCATAGATTAAATAATTATTTGAGTTATTAAGCTCAAATAGCTTGAATCGTGGATTAGAAGCCATAAGCCTAGCTTTATTAGGGCTAAACGGATGCGAAAGAAGATGAAAATTTGAACTCCTAGAGACAAGCTTATCATATAGACATCTCAGGTGGAGTTTGAGTGAATCTTCTGAGCTGTTCAGAGTTTGTATACAATTGGGTCTGAATATTTCTTTTTCTCTCTGGCAATTGTCTTCAATAACAGAAGAATAAAAGCTAAGTTTTTCTTGATACTACTCTAAGTAGTGAGTAATGAAAAACAAATAGATCCATTTCCTATTAGTCTGAACATCTTTCAATGGCTTGTTAGGTAGAGGTATATTTCGAAAGGCTAAAAGCTGGTGTTCATGCAAATAAGAAGGAGCAGAAGACTAGCGGGGTTGTCACTGGGGATTACCATACAGACTCTAACAGTTGATTTGCATTCTTCATCGGCTCATCTAACACAACCAAAGATGTTCTCTATGAGAAAATGCAAAGGTATAAATTTTATTTCCACTACTGCATTTTTCCTACTTCTGTGTGTATGTTTGCTGTGCATATAACCTTCACAATCAAGCAATTGAGATAATGTTCTTATGTAAAATAGGCACATAAAAATAATTTGTGAGTTCTAAGATTAATCCAGAAGGCAAGTATAGGTCATAAGTCTCCACATCAAGTGCACCAACCTTTGCTCTATTTGCAACATGTAGGTCTACGTCACCCTACTCAAGCCTTCTACTGTCTTTTAGTACCTGCAAGTTATTGCATAAATGACTTGCAGGTACCCACAAGCTTTATATGGGTATATGGATATCCAATACCCATATCTCATTTTTAAAGTTAGTATTAATCTCAATCATAAATATACTAGAAGTAGAAGTAGAAGTGCCCGCAAGCTTCCCCTTCTCCTTCTTTTCCTTTACAGTCTTTAGGTAAGCTTTGCAGTTGCACCTTCAATTGCCCATTTTACCATAGTGATGACATGGGCCTTTGGCAGTTACCTCTTTCTTTTTTATGCCACCTTTGGTGTAACACCCAAACTAAAAGTAATAGCGGAAGCATATAAAAATTGGGTGTTGCCCTGTCCACTAACCCAGACAAGGGGTCTTTATAACGATGGACCAACAGAGTATGTAAGGTCCAGATCCATACAAATATCCCATACTAATGGTCAGACATATATAACAAGGAATTCCATATGTGCAAATTTCCATGCTATATCAGTAATAATGTACATAATCAAAAAGGGAAACTATCCAGACCTATATTGTTGTCACTGTGGTATTGTCCTTCTATCTATAGGTCCGTTCAACTCTGAATCCTACAAAAGGGGTAAGATAAAAGACACGTGTGAGTGATAAATCACTCATTGAGTCCCATGTGTGCTAGTGCTTTATGAAAGAATAGAGTACATAAAATTTTTGTGGAATATCATATCATTTTGTTTACTGGAAACAATTCCAAAACACTCTAACGAAGAGTTTATTTAGAACTTAATAATTTTTTTGGGAAAACTATGTTTCTAGTTCAAATCATTGCCCCGATTTTCAAATCACAAGCACTTCTCCAACAGAAAGTCGGCCTGCATGCAAAGCTCACAAGGTTTCGCCTTCAATGCCACGTATCATTGTACTTAGACCGCAACCTACAGCACTCAATCGTGCTTTACCATAAGGGTAAGTACACCGCTACGTACTACCAAGAATCAATAATAGGTATACTGCAGCATACCAAGAAAGTACACCGTAGCATACTTCTAAGAATCAATAATAGGTATATCGTAGCACACTCTTGCCACCATACCATGGCACACTCTTGCCACCATACGTGTACCACAGCACACTCTTGCCACCATAAGCCAAGGGTCCTAATCCTGACGTCAATCATGATCAAGGTGATAAGGAGTCAAACAAACCGAGCGTCCCTGTCTGGCATCCAGTGAATGACTTAAAAATAAGAAGCGCCCGTAGACGCGGCAATTGCCGGTGCTAAACGGCTAGCCAGGATGACTCATCTCAATGTCCTATCACCCCATTCGGAGTAAGACAATTCCTAAAACTAGGCCAAGTTACTAAGGTCATCTAACTCTAACGTAGGCTAGTACAAAGATCAAAGTCCTTGCTGAGTACTCAACGTTACCAGTACCAACCCCTACTGACTGATCAGGCCAGAGGGCTATCTGTTCCCGTAGGATTTTCAAAACAAACATTTTCGGGGCAAAACATCATTTTTTAGAAATTGATCCCACTAACTCACAAGTCAGAAAATAAATTCCATAGGCTCCGTAGGGCCAATCAATTCATTCCATAGGTATATTAGGCTAATAAAGCAATTTTTGGGATTAAAATGTCGTTTTTCAAAAGTCAATTTCATATCGAGAGATCATTTTCCAAAACCATGTCAAAATAGGACAAAGAGTTCTTTTCATACATCAAAATAAGTTATCAAGTGTATTAGGGACATTTTACCAGTATTCAATCACAAATGTCATTTCTAAGGGCATTCAGGTCATTTTATCCATAACCGATTCCAAAAGACTTTCTAGGGGTATTCAGGTCATTTTACTCTTACCTGATTTGAAAAGTATTCACAAGAGTTCCAATAAGGATATTTCGGTCATTTATCGAATACACGATTCCAACGGTTTTCATAAAAAAATCTAATAAAGACAATTGAATCATTTTCCAAATGCCCGATTCCAAAATGAACTCATTTCATGAAATCCAGAATACTAATCCTAAAAGAGGATTAAATTCAAAGTTTCCAAATATATTTCCACAAAATGTTCTAGTAAGGGCATTCTAGTCGATTTATGAATACTTGATTCCAAGAATTACCATTTTCTAAAAATCCCAATTGTTTAATCCAAAAAGGACCAAATTCACAAAATTCATGCTTTAATCATCCGTTAAGGTTTCCAAGCTAAATATGAAGTTCATTCGAGCCCAAAGTGGCATAAGAATAAATCTTGCTCAGATAGCCTTAAATATACTCTTGTATTTCCAAAATGGTATAAAACATAGCATTTCATGGAAAAATGAAGTACACTAGCTTTCAAAAGGTTTTAGAAATCAAAAGAACTCACCTTGTGTCCTAATTAACTTTTCCCGTTCATGGCCGTTCGACCCCCGTTTCTACCATTTTAAACGTTCCATTGGCCGTTTATTGATAAACCTACACAAAACATCGTTTTTATTTAAAGTCATGTTTGGTTGAAAAATATAGTTGAAGGTTAGCCGATGGGTAGTCGACGTCCAACTGACATTTAGCCAACGGTTAGCCGTTGGTTAAGGAAAACGTTTAATTTTCATTCAGGTCGTTTTTTTTGTCGTTCATCCAATTCTTTCGTTTTCCTTTTTCCATATCCTTTCTCCCTTCATATACAAGGGATCCACTCCATGTTTCTCATTTATTTCATCTAAAAGAACACAATTATTCTTTCTTAAGTTCATTCATTTCTCAAGCAAAATCCTGAAATTTTGCTGCTTTGATATACGATTTTGTTTTGTACATAACTTTCAATCCACAACTCCAATTTGGCTCTATGATATACCAAAATGACCGTAAGACTCTTAAATTTAATTCTGTAGGTATTTTCCTGAGTTCAAGCTTCTGTGACATAATACAGAGTTAAAAAGCCCCCGTAGTTTTGCTCCAATTCAACTATTCATTCTATCCTTTAATTTCCTTTACCCCTTTAACACCTTGAGAGCAATAATTCATTCAATTTTCCTTCAAATCACCTTTGATCCTTCAATTTTCAGATTCCAACAACTCATGAAAATCATGTTCATTTAGCACAACTTTGCTTCTTTCAGTCAAAAGCTAGCATAATTCATTTTTCTAACTAATTAACTTTCATTTCAATTCTTCTTTGGTCATCATCTCATCAACCAAGATCAATCCTTCGAACTACCATGAATATTCAATTCTTCATCACACAAAAAAATATCCATAATTCTTCTAGGCCTCACACGCATAGACACGTAGAAAGCTCATCAACAAAGTTTATAAATCCTAGCTTTTGATCTAAAATCAAGACATGAAAATCATGTTTTCATGTTAAAATTGATACCAAAATGTTCACCATTCACCCAACAACAACTTTAAAACAAGCAAGGTGAGGTTTTACCTTATATTTAGAGCTCTTTGGTGTGAATTTGCTCCAAGATTCTCTCAAGAACACAAACCTCACCAAGAACACACACTAGCACCCTTTTTTTCTCTTTCTTGTTAATTTCTTTTTTCTCTTGTTTTTCTTTCTTCAATGCTGGCAAAAATAAGGCTGTAAATAAGCCTCTTCCTTGCCATTCTTCATCAGACATTTGGCCAAGAAAATATTAATTTAATTAATTGTATGGTGGATAATATTTAGGTGTGTTCCAATTGAAAATTTACACACCATTATCCTTAATTTTCCTCCACAAAATGTCTTCTTCTTTTCTCTATTGAGGCTGCCGACTTCTTGACTAATTTTCAGCCATTCAATTACCTTTTTATGGTCCAAATATTGGCTAATCACAATGCACAAGACCTTAATTAAAGGGCCCACAAATAATGTGTTCCAATCACAAAAATACACGTCATTATTTATTTATTTTGTAATTCTTTAATTCCATTGTCTTGCATGAATTCTTTATGCAATCTTCATGCAATCCACTTTTAAATTGACACATGTTCATGGGCTACCAATCACAAAACACCACATGCACTATTTTTAATCGCGATTTTTCTATTTTTCTCTGAAATAACTAAAATCGGGTCTGAAACGGAAAAATATTTTATTTTACTATTCAACTCCAAAAATTCCACTAAATCCATTGGTAATACTTAAATTCTTCAATTCCTTCTCAATTGAATCAAATTCACGGTCAAAGTCATGAGCGGGGTGAAAATGACAAAAATGCCCCCGGTGACCTGAATAACATAATTCACACCAAAACGTTTGTTTCATCGCACTGATCAATTTCTCTTCTCAGCATACCCTCAAATTCTTATTTTATTAACAGTAGTAGCCTTCTGAAAATTTATGGTACGAGTAGAACAAATCCAATAATTACATCCAGGTCATGTCAAAATATTATTACACCAAAATATTCGTTTCATTACACCGATCATCTTTTGTTCTGGCCATTGATATAAATGCTCATCCTATTACCAATAGTAGCCAATCTAAGGTAAAATGCGGGGCATTACATTCTCCCCTCCTTTCAAAAAAATTTTGTCCTCGAAATTGGCTTATACTTGGAATAATTTTGGATACTCTCTCTCAACATCTTCGCTTCCATTTCGTAAGTCGTGTTGCACTGGGTAATGATTCCACAACGCTTTCACAAGTGAAATTTTCTTATTCTGTAAATCTTTTTCATCATACTCTAAGATCCTAATAGGCTTTTCCTTATACTTCAAGTTTGGAGTCATCTTAATAGGCACTTCATCAAAATGTGTATAGGATCAGCTATATACTTCTGAAGTTGGGAGGCATGAAATATGTTGTGAATGCCTTGAGCTCTACTGGTAATTCTAATCAATAAGCTATATTTCCAATCCTCTCGACAATAGGGAATGGTCCAACGTACCTAAGTGTCAATTTCTTCTCTTGTCATTTAATTCCCAATTGTCGTTGTGAAGTCAATTTTAAGAATACACGATCTCCTTCTACAAATTCTAAATCTCTCCTATGTCGATTTGTATAATTTTTCTGTATACTTTGAGCTGCCTCCAGCTTGGTTTTGATCATCTCCATAGCCTGTCAAACTTTTTCAAGATCGAAAGCATCTTATTCACTCATTTTCTATCCTAAACTTTCCCAATACAACGGGGACTGACCTTTCCTTCCATATAAAGCTTCAAATGGGGCCATTCTAATTGTTGATTGATAACTATTATTGTATGTAAATTCTGCATATGCTAAATTATCAATTTGCTTAGTTCCAAAATCTAAAGTGCAATCCCGCAACATGCCTTCCAAAACTCTATTCACTCATTCAGTCTATCCATCCGTCTGTAGTTGCGTTACTGTGCTGAACTTTAATGTTATCCCATACCTCTACTGCAGTTTAGTCCTAAACTTTAAGGTAAATCTAGTATCTCGATTTTACATAATACCAGAGGGTACTCCACTCCATGAAGTCTAATTACTTCCTCCATATAGATTTTACTTAACTTCTCTAAAGAATTACATTGATTGATGGGAATGAAATGAGAATACTTAGTCAGTCTGTCACCCATATTGTATCTCGCTGTCCTACTGTCATGGGTAATCCTGTAATGAAATCTACTGTAATTTCATCATATTTCCACATTAGAGTAGGTAATGGCTATAATAACCCTCCAGACCATTGCTGATCAGCTTTCACTTGTTGACAAATTAAACATCGAGCTACAAATTTTGAAATATCCTTCTTCATACCAATCCACCAATATTGCCATTTCAAGTCATAATACATCTTTACCGCTCCTGGATGGATGGTATACTTACTCTGATGTGCCTCCGTTAGAACATCTTGTCACATCACAGTCGTTTCAAAATACAATACCGACCCCGGTAATAAATAATTCCATCATTGTCCTTTTAGAACTCATCTCCTCCTTTATTTACCTCCTTTTGTACCAACTTTTGCAACTCTTCATCTTTATCTTGCTTTCCCTTCAATTGTTATAGGAAAGAGGTTGAATGGAAATATTACTCATCCTTATTTCTGTCTACTACAAATGTTTCCAATTCTGGAATTTGTAACATCCGAAAAGCTGATAAATTCGTCTTCCTACTAAGGGCATCTACTACTGTATTTGCTTTTCCACAATGATACTTAATTGGACACTAGAATTCTTTCAAAAATTCCATCCACCGACGTTGTCTCATGTCTTTCTCGGTAAAAACATACTTCAAGCTTTTATGGTCGGTGAAGACTTTAAACTCAGCTCCATACAAATAATGTCTACACTTCTTAAGAGCAAATACAATAGTTGCCAACTACAGGTCATGTGTAGGGTAATTCTCCTCATGGGGTTTCAACTTCCTAGAGATATAAGCTATCACCTTTCTTTCTTACATCAATACTCCTCCCAATCCCTCCTTTGATGCATCTGTGTACACCTCATAAGGTTTATCCATAATTGGTAATGCCAAAACTGGAGCAGTACTCAACCTCTTCTTTAGTTCTTGAAAACTTCTCTCACACTTCTCAGTCCAAATATAAGGAACTTTTTTTTGGGCAAGTCCAGTCAAAGGTGAAGCTACCTTAGAAAATCCCTCAATAAACCTCTGATAGCACTCTGCTAATCTTAGAAAACTTCGTATTTCAGTTGGAGTATTGGGGCATTTCCAATTTGTCATTGCTTCGACTTTTGCAAGATCTATTGTAATGTCGCCCTTGGATATCACATGTCCTAAGAATGCTACTTCTTGTAGCCAAAACTCATATTTACTAAATTTTGCATATAATTTGGCCTCTCTTAATTTTTCCAATACTTTCCGAATGTGTTGTTCATGTTCTTGAGGATTTTTTAAGTACACCAGGATATCATCTATGAATATAACTACAAAATTATCTAGGTAAGGCTGAAATGTTCGATGCATTAGGTCCATGAAAATAGTAGGGGCATTAGTAACACTAAAGGGCATCACTACAAACTCAAAATGTCCATATCGTGTGTTAAATGCAGTTTTCGATTTATCCTCTTCCCGAATCCAAACATAGTAATATTCTTACCTCAAGTCTAACTTTGAGAAACATCTTGTTCCTTATAATTGGTCAAACAATTCATCAACCATAGGCAACGGATATTTATTCTTTACCATTACTGTATTCAACCCTTGATAATCTATACACATCCTAGTGGCCCATCATTCTTCCTAACAAACAATACAGGTGCTCCTTATAGTGAAGTACTTGGTTGAATGAACCCCTGCTTCATTAATTCCTATAGTTGTCTCTTGAGCTCCTATATTTCTGTAGGTGCCATTCTATAAGGAGTTCTTGAAATTGGTTTTGCTGATGGCAATAAATCAATGGAAAACTCTACTTCTCTCTCCGGTGGTAACTTCTTCAATTCTGCTAGAAAAACATCTAAATACTCATTTACTACAGGGACATCTTTGGGTTTCTTAACCTCTCCCAATTTATTCATTACATAAGCCAATCATCTAGTGCACTATTTCCTAATTATTTTTTAGGCCTTGAGTCCCGATATGAAAGCATTACTCTTCCTTCTAGCCTTACCTACAAATTTCAATATAGGTTTCCTGGCCGATGGAAATGTACTACCTTATGTCTACAATCAACTTGAGCATGATACTGAGATAGTCAATCTATGCTCAAGATAGAATCATAGTCCTTTATGGGTAAACATATCAAATCTCCTCCCAATATTTCATTTCCTAACAAGATCTTACAACCCTTATATGTTTTCTCACTATTCATTTACTTTCCCAATGGGGTATTGACAATCATTTTATATGAAGTTTCTTCCCCTTTAATTCCCATAGAATCAAGAAATGAATTGGCAACAAAGGAATGTGTAGAGTCGGGATCTACCAATACTTTAGCATCATGATAAAAAATAAGGAGTGTACCTTCCACTACTGTAGCCTGGCTGTCTGTCTTTTCCAATGTAACCACCCGAGCATTCACTTGTGGTTTGGTGGGTCCGACTCTAGAAGTAGAAGCTTGTCCTGGGTTCCTTCGTCCTAGTCTTGACCTCTGTCCTTGATTATTTCCTCCAAGTCGACTCCGTCCTCCTATCATTCGAGAGTGGGGGTAATTGAAACTCTTGTGCCCTATCTCTTCACAGTTAAAATATTTAAAAGAGGGTTGTCCTACAGTCGGGCCTCCCCTTCTCTGCATTTTTCCTTTCTTATGCCATCGGGGATCTCTAGATCTTTTCTGACTCATACCCCGAATCCACTTTGATTTCTCTTACCCCAATTGTAACATAGCTCAAAAGCAAGCATAAAAGGAACCATAACATATATTCATTCTTGTCAAAACATGGAGTCAGTACAAAATTTGTGTGCCAAGCACATAGTCATATACACTGGTCGAACGGTACATATCCTATACATATATCTACATCTCATCCTCCTATTCATCATCATTGCTATTTGAAATGGGAGGTCCTAAATCGGTAGAAACTGTGTAGGACTCAGCTGCATCAAATCCCTCATCTTTATCCACATCAGGGTGTAACCAAGCTAGTATCTCTGTATCTATCTCCAACTCCTCCTCAAGCTCCTTGACTACATGTACCTCGGCCTCAGGCACCTCCTGATCCTCTCCTGCCTTAGCAACCTCCAACCCCAATATCTTCTCCTTCAGTACTCTCGGTACATTCTCGCTAAATACCTCCTCATGTGGCAACGCTGTCCTCTAGGGAGTAGATGTCCCCTCTAGACTAAGGTCTCCTACAAACGGAGAACGACAAGTACTGCTGGGTCAAATCTACTCTTGGCGAGATAGGGTACATGATAGCGGCCAAGGTCGGGTCCTGTCAAAGTGACACGTCCTAGCACGCCAGCTCGGTAGAGCGACCTAATCTTCTCCGGTCTCTTCACACCTGAACATTCACCTATCTCTTTCTTCCTATCATCGCTACACTCATCTATTGGGCACTTGCCCTTATCACTCCTATCCATCCTACCCACACAATGAAAGAATTCTATCAATTCCTATGATGATACCACCATTCTATAACAATTATACTCTAATATCAATTGTAACACCCTGAAGATAAAATTGCAAGCCAAACATAGCCCAAAAAACAGCCACGTGAACAACAAAAACACAGCACACCTGCGTGAAGAAGAAAAAGGGGGAAAAAAATATTTTCTTTTACCTCTTCTTGTTGATCTCACACTCGGCTGAACTGGAATATACGGAACTGGGGTAGGCGCGCTTGTAGAAGCCTCTGGTGCAATCCCTGCAAGCCTTCTACTTTGTCTTTGCATGTAGATGAACGCCTAACTTTCGATCTTCCAGTATATGGCCTGCCTAATCTCGTTTGGTGAACAACTTAGGGGCTAAAGAATATTTTCTGGAGAGGGAGGAAAAAATGTTGGTATTTTTTTACAGAGAGGAAGCCCCAGGGAAAAAAATACCGTCCCTTCCTTATCTCCTGTTTAACCTAAATAAAATCCTAGGTTAAACTGGATTGGGCCATTGGACTCTTAGTTTAACCTTTTGGGCTTAATTAATGATTCTAACTAAAACCAAATAATTGGCCCAATTAATAAATAAATAATTTTTCCAGCCCAAATAAACTAGTCCAATTAATTAAGCCTATATTAGTTTAGTCCCAAGTTAATCTTTAATTATTCAAACTGGGCCAAAGCCCTGAATAATTAATTAACCCACCAAACTAATTTAATTAATTCTCTCTCTCCATGGACCTTTATTTTATTCTAACCCAATAATTAAATTAGGCTACTTAAATAAAATAAATTCCATTTAAATTAAGATCAATTCTTTAGCCCATATTTAATTAGGACTCACGGTCTATACTGGGGACCAAAAGACACACCGCCTTGGCTACTAAAATGACCAAAATACCCTTGCCATAAAAATAGCTGTATTTTGCATTTTAAATATTTCCTAATATCACCATAAGGAAATATTGACCCCAAGGACAATGCTGCGTTAGCAAAGTCTCCGACCTACAGGTGAAATGACTAAAATGCCCCTCTACACATCGCCGTACATTTAGAGAGGAAGAAGTGTACTAACACCCCTCTAAATGACATCTACCATCCTTAGGTTTCTAGTACAATGATCCACGACTTCTTGGAGTGTTTCCGCTTTCCAAGGGAGCTACCCTAAAGCAAACATCCAAGTCATGTTTCCCAGGGCCCTGGATAATTTAGACCATTCGGACAACCACAAGGGGCGATATAGTGCAGAAACTATCTTGTATAAGTCTGTCTTAACTAACTAGTCACACATACCCAACATGCAAGTATATTGGCCCTATTATAGAACCTCAACTACAGCAAATCAAAGTATATGCTTCCAGCTTCGCTAGACCACCAACTCATACTCAAGTCGTAGAGTACTAGTCCACGCTATAGCGGTAGTAGTCTAGGTTTCTACCATATAGTACTTTGAGAAACCACTACTACAGGTCCTGTTCTACGTATTCGAAATACGCTTATATCATGAAGTGGGTGGACTACCCACTGGCTAAAGGTAAGCCATTCCCCATTTGGAATTCATAACATAATAACCTAAACATGATGAGGTTCCCAGTCTCATCAATAGGTTAAGAACAAATGTTTATGTGTTAAATAACCCGTGATCCATACCTTACTGTGAAAGACCACCATTCACATAGATCACTTATTTAAACACAATGGGTCTGTTCCAAACGAAAATCGTGCACAAACAAAAAGTAAATTCACAAACAATTTCTGAAAATAAATTCTTTTATTAAATAATTCAATTTTACATCAGAAACCTAGTCTAAGAGGGCATACAATCCAACACACCCCTGTTAAAAGTAACAACATAAGCATATCAAAATCAGTTGTCGCCCCATCTAGTGACCCGAACAAGAGGTCTTTATAATGAAGGACCAATAGAGTATGCAAGGTCCAGACCCATACAAACATCCCATACTAATGTTCAGACATATATAACAAGGAATTCCATATGAGCAAATTTCCATGCTATATTAGTAATAAGGTACCTAATCAAAAAGGAAAACCATCCAAACCTATATTGAAGTCACTGTGGTATCGTCCTTCTATCCATAGGTCCGCTTATCTCTAGATCCTACAAAAGGGGTAAGATAAAAGACACGTGCAAGTGACAAATCACCCAGTGAGTCTCGTGTGTGCTAGTGTTTTATGAAAGAACAGAGAATATAAAACTTTTGTGGAATAGCATATCATTTTGTTTCCTAGAAACAATTTCAAAACTCTCTAACGAAGAGTTTATTCAGAACTTAATCATTTTTTTGAAAAACTGTGTTTCAGTTTCAAATCATTACCCTAATTTTCAAATCATAGGCACTTCTCCAATAGAAGGTCGACCTGCATACAAAGCTCACAAGGCTTCGCCTTCGGTGAGACGTATCATTGTACTTCGATTGCAGTCTACAGCACTCAACCATACATCACCGAAAGGGTATGTACACCGCTACATACTTCCAAGAATCAACAGTAAGTATACCACAGTGTACCAAGCAAGTACATCGTAGCGTACTTATGAGAATCAATAATAGGTATACCGCAGTATACCAAGTGTACCGCAGCATATTCTTGCCACCGTAAGCCAGGGGTCCCAATCCTAATGTCAATCACCATCGAGGTGGCAAGAAGTCTAACGCACCGAGTGTCCCCACTCGGCATCCAGTGAATGAATTAAAAATAAGAAGCGCCCACAAATGCGGCAATTGCCAGGTGCTAAACGGCTAACCAATATGACTCATCTCAATGTCCTGTCACCCCATTCAGAGTAAGATAATCTCTAGAACTACTCTAGTTTACTAGGGTCGTCTAACTCTAATGTAGGTTAGAACATATATCAAAGTCATTGCTGAGTTCTCAACATTACCAATACCAACCCTTACTGACTGATCAGGCTAGAAGGTTATTTGTCTCACAGGATTTTCAAAAAAAACATTTTTTGGGCAAAATATTATTTTTCAAAAATTGATCCCATTGACTCGCAAGTCAGATAATAAATTCCATAGGCTCCGCAAGGCTAATCAATTCATTCCTTAGGCACATTAGGCCAATAAAGTAATTTTTGAGATCAAAATGTTATTTTCCAAATGTCAATGTCATATCAAGAGATCATTTTCCAAAACCATGTCGAAATAGGGCAAAGAGTTTTTTTCATACATAAAAAAAAGTTTTCAGGTGTATTCAGGTCATTTTACCCGTACTCGATCACAAAAGTCATTTCCAAGGGCATTCGGGTTATTTTACCCATATCTGATTCCAAAAAACTTTTCGAGGGTATTTGGATCATTTTACCCTTGCACGATTTGAAAAGTGCTCACAAGAGTTACAATAACGATATTTTCGGTCATTTACCGAATACCTAATTCCAAAGGTTTTCATAAAATATTTCAATAAGGACATTTGAATCATTTTCCAAATGCCTAATTCCAAAAGGAACTCATTTCAAGAAATTCAGAATTCTAATCCTAAAAGAGAATTTTAAAGTTTCCAAACATATTTCCATAAAATGTTCCAATAAGGGCATTCTAGTCAATTTATGAATACTCGATTTCAAGAATTACTATTTTCCAAAAATTCCAAGTTTTTAATCCAAAGAGGACTAAATTCACAAAATTCATGCTTTAATTATCCGGTAAGGTTTCCAAGCTAAATATGAAATTCATTCAAGCAAAAAGTGGCATAAAAATAAATCATGCTCAAATAGCCTTAAATATATTCAGGGATTTTCAAAATGGTATAAAACATAGCATTTCATGGAAAAGTGAGGCACACTAGTTTTCAAAAGATTCTAGAAATCAAAAGGACTCACCTTGTGTCCTAATTAACTTTTCCCGTTCACAATCATTCAACACCCGTTTCTACCGTTTTCAATGTTCCGTTGGCCGTTTATTGATAAACCTATACCAAACATCGTTTTTATGTTAAGTCATGTTTGGTCGAAAGATATAGTCGAAAGTTAGCCGACGTCCAATCGATGTTTAACCGATGGTTAGCCGTTGGGGCCGACGGTTAGCTGACGGTTAAGGAAAACGTTCAACTTTCGTTCACGTCGTGTTTTCGTCATTCATCCAATTCTTTCATTTTCCTTTTTCCATATCCTTTTGCCTTTATATAAAAGGAATTCACCACTTGTTTCTTATTTATTTCATCCAAAATCACACAATTATTCGTTCTTAAGTTCATTCACTTCCCGAGCAAAATCCTGAAATTTTGCTGCTTTGACACACGATTTTGTTTTGCACACAACTTTCAATTCACAACTCTGATTTGGCTCTATGATATACCAAAATGACCATAAAACTCTTAAATTTAATTTTGTATAGGCCATTCCCTGAGTTCAGGTTTTTGTAACACAATGCAGAGTAAAAACGGCCCCAGTAGTTTTGCTCCAATTCAACTATTCATGCTATCCTTTAATTTCCTTTACCCCTTTAACACTTTGAGAGCATAATTCATTCAATTTTCCTTCCAATCACCTTTGATCCTTCAATTTTTTGTTTCCACCCACTCATGAAAGTCATGTTTATTCAACACAACTTTACTTCTTTCAATCAAAAGCTAGCATAATCCATTTTTCTAACTAATTAACTTTCATTTCAATTCTTCTTTGGTCATCATCTCATCAACCAAGATCAATCCTTTGAACTACAATGGATATTCAATTCTTCATCACACAAAACAATCCATAAAGCTTCTAGGCGGCTGACACACACATACACACATCGAAAGTTCATCCACAAAGTTTATATACCTAAACTTTTGATCCAAAATGAAGATATGAAAATCATGTTTTCTTGTTAAAATTTATATCAAAATGTTCACCATTCACCCAACAATAACTTTAATTCTAGCAAGGTGAGGTTTTACCTTGTATTTAGAACTCTTTGGTGTGAATTTGCTCCAAGATTCTCTCAAGAACACACACTAGCACATTTTCTTTTTTTTTTTTTTTTGCTCTTTCTTGTTAATTTCTTTTTTTTCTCTTGTTTTTCTTTATTCAATGCTGGCAAAAATATGGCTGTAAATCAGCCTCTTTACCTCCATTCTTCATAAAAAATTTGGCCAAGAAAATGTTAATTTAATTAATTGTATGGTGGATAATATTTAGTTGTGTTCCAATTGAAAATTTACACACCATTATCCTTAATTTTCCTCCACAAAATGTCTTCTTCTTTTCTTTATTGAGGCTACTGACTTCTTGGTTAATTTTTAGTCATTCAACCACCTTTTCATGGTTCAAATATTGGCCAATCACATTGCACAAAACCTTAATTAATGGGCCCACAAATGATGTGTTCCAATCGCAAAAATACACATCATTCTTTATTTATTTTGTAATTCTTTAATTCTATGTGTCTTGCATGAATTCTTCATGCAATCCTCTTATAAGTTGACATATGTTCATGGGCTACCAATCACAAAATGCCACATGCATCGTTTTTAACTGTGATTTTTCTATTTTTCTTAGAAATGACTAAAATCGGGTCCGACACGAAAAAAATATTTTATTTCAGTATTCAACTCCAAAAATTTCACTGAATCCATTGGTAATACTTAAATTCTTCAATTCCTTCTCAATTGAGTCAATTTTGTTGTCAAAGTTGCGGGTGCGGTTAAAATGACAAAAATGCCTCCGGTGACCCGAATAACATAACTGACATCAAAATGTGTGTTTCATCACACTGATCAATTTCTATTCTCAGCGTAACCTCAAATTCTAATTTTATTTATAGTACCAGTCTTCTAAAGATTTTAGGGTAAGGGTAGAACAAATCTGATAATTACATCCAAGTCCCGTCAAAATATTACTACCCCAAAATATTCGTTTCATTACACCAATCATCTTTTGTTTTGGCCATTGATATAAATTCTCATCCTATTACAAGTAGTTTCCAATTGAAAGTAAAATGGGTTTAGTAGGAGCCTTCTTCTTGGGAAATTTGTTGTTAGAAGAGGAAGATTCTACTATCATGACCACATTAGATTTCTTTTTCATGGAGAATTCCATAGTCTTGAGAAGATTGATCAGCTCGGTATTGTGGACTCAATCTTGTTCATTTTGTAGTTGATCACAAATTGTGAAAAACTATTTGGTAACGATTGCAGAATTAAGTCAATACTTAATTTGTTGTTATTACAAACCCAAGAGACCCAAGCTTTTTCAATTAAACCAAACATTTTTAGCCCATGAGTGGCCACAGAAGTACCCTCAACCATTTTAGATCTCATATTTCTCTGTTCTGGCTTAGGCGTCAAATAGTTCTCGAAGATATAAAATGATCGAGTAAGCATCCATATGCTCATGCGATTTTTGCAATTCAAGGGTCATTGACTCCAACATCACACAAGATGGTATGTCTCTTGGTGTTATACCCTAGAGGCAATCACTTATACATTGTATATGACACATTTTATTAAAATGAATTATTTATCTCATAGTTCCTTTTGTTTACTTTTATGTAAAATAAATGTTAGATAAAATCCCTAGTACAACACTGTGTTAAGAAAATCATAATAGAGATCATGATATGAGATTTCTACTACACTGTATAGTGTTAGTACTTAAATAGCCCCTAGTTGTAGGCAAGACATCATTAATGCATTAAGACTAGCATGTGTTAGACTTCCTGATTTGATCAGGCGGTGGTTCTTATATCCGTGAGTATTGAGATACTCAAAGTTGACATATAGATGCTTGTTAATGAAACAAGTTTATTAGATGACCTATCTATGAGATAATCAAATGCATAACTATTTAGTACCGTGATATAATCTCAATATAGCAAATTTGCAATTATCCTTAGACTTGAGATCTCCAAGGTACTTTATTTGCCGACTTTGTGCTTTGAATCTAATCTCTGGAGTCAGATCGAGGGCCGCCTATGGGATGGATATTGGGTACATTGTGAGGTAAATGAAAGTAGTTGAGAGGGTCAATAAAGGATTTACCATTCCTAATATCTCACGGCCACTTGTAGGAATTACTACTCGAGAAGTCCTTGGCCAAAGCGATTGTGTATTGGAAATAATTGCAATTGATACACATCTAGAGTAGTGGGTTCCTGATACAAGTACTATTGTATTCGGGCCAGAATTAATTCTAGAGGGAGTTGGCACTAATTCCGTACTCTAAACCAAATGAGATATTGTATGGTGAAAGGAGTTAATTGCACTGTAGTTTGTTATTGAAGGGTTCATGTCAAGCCACTTGACTTCATGGACTCTTGGGTGATCATGATGTGTTGCTAAATACCGCTCATGATTTGGGAATATGTGTTTATTAATTGATGAATTAATAAACCAATCCTAATTTGAATTAATATGATTAATTCTAATTAATTATGGATTATTAATATCAAAGACGTTTGGATTAATTCATGTTTGCTACAAATTGACTGGGAAACCTAATAGGTCACACACAATAGAGGACTATATACTCAAGATGTTATTTGATAACATAGTGGGGTTAATTGCGAGAAAGAGAAGTTGTTGTGGCCAAATTATAATTAGTTATAATTTATGGTCCAAATTATAATTTTGAGAACTTGATATTCCCAATTACATTTAAGGAATTCTAATTGTTTTAGAATCCTGAGTTGGAGTATTTTTCCAGTAGATTTCGTGTAACATATAGATGAGACACACGAAACCCTAGCTTGGAGGTGATTGATGCCAAAAACAACTCCAAACTTTCTCTTCTCTCTCTCTCTCTCTCTCTTGTGGTTCTTCACCATAAACCCTAGTTGCCATTCTTGATTTCTACTAGCACAGAAATATTTTGGTGCTTAAGAGTGTTCCTCTATGTGGATTTCTATTAGAGATAATCACACACTATGATTATAGTGGTTGGACATTCAAATCTTATGGTGTTTGATCAAGAGGATTGCTGGATCGCGCCTCGACTTGAAGAAGGAAAATTTTGTTTTCCACACGATCAAAGAAAGGTAAAAGCTGTTACCTTTGTTCTCTTTATGTCTTGTTTTCACACATATGCCGATCCTGGGGTGGTATCTCATTCTTATTTTTCCACCGCACCATATATGATATGCGAGAGATACCCAACAGTGGTTTCAAAGCCATGCGATGTGTGGATTGCAGACATTGTTTTTGGCATGAAAAGTTGTTTTCATGAATTCGTGTTTGCCTTTGTTCGCTGTGAAAACTGTTTTCACTCGAATCGAAATTGTTTCGAGCATTGTGGATTGGGTTCGTAGCACAATATGATTGTGTAAAAGTTACAACATATTTTGAAAGATGCTTTCTTTATGTGTTGCAAGTTTTTTTTGCAGAAAGACGTTTTCTTGAACATGGTTAATTGCCTTCCATTTTCTTCCTAATTTTCTGTTTTGGTTTTGTTTAAACTAACAAATTGGTTGTTGTTTCGAGCTTCAAAACAGAAAATACTATTAAGAATTGTTCTCGCTAAAATTTTACGGAAGAAGAAGGCGCAGAAACTGTTTCTAGAAAATTTTCAAAAATTGCCGCCTTATTCCCAACTACAGCAGGCACCGGCGCCAATTTCGTGCTGTTTTGCGAACGTCCAAAAATCGTTTCTGAAAAATCTTTCCCTTAAAACCAGACCGTAGCCAGTGTCGGCTCTGGCATCCAAACCGGCACCAGTTCTGCTCTATTTTGCACGTTCCTACTATTTAAAAAAAAAAAAAAGAATTTCTGGAATAGAATTTTGGGAGGAAAAAAATCTCATTTGATAAGAGATGGGACCCAAAAGCATGTTCTCAAAATTAGTTTTGAGATAAAAAAATTTATTTTTCAAAATAATAATTTTGAAAATCTAAAATTAGTGTATCTTTCTAAAATGGTGATTTTAGAATTTGTTTTATTTTTTCAAAAATAGTGATTTTGGAATAATAAAAATTATATTTTTATTTTGTTTAAGCATAATTAATGGTTTGGTGGATGGTTATGGACTAAAACCAATTATATTTATTCATGCATTTTACAGTTTTGATTTTTTATGAAATAGGGCCTGCGTGTCCTGCCTTCTCTAGAATTCTTGTGTAATTCTCTTCTCATCTAACTCCCCTTTAATGTAGCTCGAGGTTTTCTCGCTTTATGAAATTATGTAATTAGTTTACATAGATTAGATAGGAGTAGAATTATTCTATTTTGGAGATAGCAACCAAAACAAGGCGAGAAGGTAGGACCTTCTACTTAAGTCATGCATGAACACATAGGGTTAACAATATTAATTTCTTTTATGGCTCAAAGAATTAATTTAGGGTAAAGTCCATAACCATACCACATAATCACTTTATTACCATGATTGTCAATTATGTGATTTATTGATTTTTATGCATGTCATTTATTAAAATCACTACAAGGAACAAATCCCTCCATTAATATTAAACCTAATTTATTCCATTAATATAGTAAGAACAAGAGTCCTTTTTCGAGACTAGGTTATTGGGCAAACCCAAGCCTACGTGACATCGGGCATGTTCAAGCTATGGAATTAAATTTCTGATTAATGGGTCAGGTTTAACTAAATTCTTTATCCCGGTTGGGCAAACTCAAGCATAAAGAAATTTAGAGGAAAGGTTGGGGTAGCCAAAAAGGCTTTAAGATTAAAAACTGTTAATCACCCAACAATCCGGTAATTACATATAATGTAATTGGTATTGGATACCTACCAATGAACTTAAGGGTGGCTTGTTAGGCAAACCCAAGGTTGTTCTTGAGGAATTTGGATACCGTCCACTAGGAGAGCTTCCAACGGGCTTTCTTGAATCAGTAGTGGGGGCTATTGGTTTGAGTAAAATAGTGGAGTAAAAATGCGTTTAATTAAAGTCCTAATTATTTTCATCTCATGTGCATACACAGTAGCTAATCCTCTCTATCTTTGCATCTAGGTCACTTGCATCATGTCAACAAACTTAAACCTATGTAGCATCTTGGAAACCAACAAGTTAACCGAATCAAACTACCTCGACTGGTATAGAAATTTGATAATCGTTTTCAAATCGAAAAAGTTGCCCTACGTGCTAGATGCTCCTATTCCACCACCACAAGCTCAGGATGCTCATGCTGATGATGGGCATGCTATCCATAAAAGGCACAAGGAAGATAGTGATACAACATCATGTATTATGATGGGATCCATGACTGCTAAGTTGCAAAAACAGCACGAGCATATGGATGCTCAATCGATTATACTACATCTTCGAGAGTTATTTGATGCCCAAGCCAAAACTGAGAGATACGAGATCTCAAAGCAACTATTCCGTTGCAAAATGGCAAAGGGTTCTTCTGTGGCCACTCATAGGCTAAAGATGCTGGGCTTGATAGAGAAGCTTAGATCTCTCGAGTTTGCAATGGATCATAACTTAAGTGTTGACTTAATTCTCCAGTCTTTGCCTAATAGTTTCTCACAATTTGTGATTAACTATCAGATGAACAAGATTGAGTCCACCATTCCTGAGTTGATCAATCTTCTCAAAACTGCGAAGTCCTTCATGAAGAAGGATTCCAATACAGCTTTAATAGTAGAATCTTCTACTAAGAAGAAAGTTCAAAAGAAGAAGAAGGCTCTCATGAAGCCCAAAGGTGGTGTGAGGAAGAAGGACGTAGCTACCAAGGGCCCATGCCATCATTGTGGCAAGTGGGCCACTGGAGGCGCAACTGCAAAGCTTACTTGGAGACGGACAAGAAGCAGAAAGAGAAGCTTACAACCACTTCTACTTCTACTCCGGGTATGTTTATGATTGAGATAAATACTGCCTTTAGAAATGAGATATGGGTATTAGATACCAAATATCGATCTCATTTGTGTAATAACTTGCAAGGACTAAAGAGCAGTAGAAGGCTAGAGAAAGGCAACGTGGGCCTACGTACTGCAAATGGGACAAAAGTTGCTACACTTGCTGTGGGGACATACGAGATGAACCTACCTTTGGGATTAATTCTAGAATTACAAAACTGTTATTATATACTAGTGTTAATGAAAAACATTATCTCAGTTGCGTGTTTAGACTTTAATAGATTTCATTCGATATTTAAGAATAAATGTTGTTCTCTTTCATTGAATGATATTCATTATGGTTCAGCAACTTTGGTTAATGGTTTATATGTTCTAGACTTGGATAATCCAGTTCTCAATATAAACAATAAGAAACCTATCTAAAATGGATAACTCTAACACCTCTTACTTATGCCATTGTCGTTTGGGCCATGTAAACGAAAATCGTGTTTCTATGTTACACAAGCTTGGTGACTTAGGGTCATTTGATTATGAATCATATGGCACATGCGAATCTTGTTTACTAGGTAAAATGACTAAAACTCCTTTTTCAAGAAAAGGAGAACAGGCCAAAAAGTTATTAGAACTCATACATTCTGATGTATGTGGCCCAATGTCAATACAAGCAAGATGAGGTTATAACTATTTCATAACCTTTATCAAAGATTTCTCACGATACGGGTATTTGTATTTAATGAAATACAAATCTGAGGCCTTTAAAAAGTTCAAAGACTTCAAGAATGAAATAAAGAAATAACTTTGCATAAATATTAAGACTCTAAGATCTGATTGAGAAGGAGGAGAATACTTGAGCCTAGAGTTTCTGAGTTATTTTAGAAATAATGGGATATTATCCCAATGGACTCCACCACATACGCCTCAACATAACAGTGTATCTGAGAGAAGGAATCGAACCCTTCTAGATATAGTACGAATCATGATAGCTTCTGCAGACCTACCAAAATCGTTTTAGAGGCATGTACTAGAAACTTCTATTTATAAACTAAACAGAGTTCCGACAAAAATGGTTAATTCTACTCTATTTGAGATATTCTTTGGTAAGAAACCAAAGTTATCTCACTTGCGAATATGGGGTTGTCCTGCCTTTGTCAAAAGGCTACAGTCAAACAAACTTGATAGTAAGTTTAATAAGTGTTTGTTTGTGGGATATCTGAAAGAATCTTTCGGATATTACTTCTACCTACCCTCTGAAAATAAAGTGTTTATTTCAAAGCATACTGTCTTCTTAGAGAATGAGCACATGCTCAAAGGGGATAGTGGGAGTAAAATTGAACTTAGTGAAGTTCATGAAGATAAAAAAAACAAGGATCAACTGTCTGATCCCACATCTATTGAGAGAATAAATGAACTTTCTACTACACTAGATCCTCGTAGATCTAGTAGGATATATGTGGCACCTGAGAGATATGGATTTCTCATTAGTGATCACAATGACGTATTGCTCATAGAAGAAGATGAGCCTACTACCTACAAGAATGTTCTGAACAGTTCAAAATCTAGTAAATGGCTTGAGACCATGAAGTTAGAGATGGATTTCATGTATGACAACTAAGTATGGACTTTGGTTGATCCACCCAAAGGAATTAAACCTATTGGGTGCAAATGGATTTTCAAGAAGAAAACAAACATAGATGATAACTTAGTTATCAATAAAGCACAACTAGTGGCAAAGGGTTATCGTCAACAACATGGTATTGACTATAAAGAAACCTTCTTGCCAGTAGCGATGTTAAAATCCATCAGGATACTCTTAGCCATTACTGCTCATTATGATTATGAGATTTGGCAAATTGATGTGAAAATAGCTTTCCTAAATAGAAATCTGACTGAGGAAGTGTATATGATATAACCTAAGGGTTTCACATCTAGTGATGGCACAAAGGTACGCAAGCTACAAAGGTCCATTTATGGACTTAAGCAAGCTTCTAGGAGTTGGAACATCTGTTTTGATGAAACAATCAAAGAGTTTGGTTTCATTCAAAATATGGATGAGCCTTGTGTATACAAGAAGTTTAGTGGGAATGCAATCGTTTTCTTATTACTTTATGTAAATGACATATTGCTAATAGGAAACGATATACCTATCTTGCAAACAGTTAAAATTTGGTTGTCCAAATAATTCTCCATGGAAGACCTTGGAGAAGTAACCTATATTCTTGGAATAAAGATCTATAGAGATAGATCCAAAAGGTTGCTAGGTCTTTCATAGTTTACATACATAGATAAAATGCTAAAGAGGTTTAGCATGGATCAATCCAAAAAGGGATTCTTACCTATGTCACATGATATAACCCTTTCAAAGTCGTTGTCTCCCAAGACACAAGTTGAAAGGGATCACATGAGTAAGATTCTATAAGCCTCGGCAGTTGAATCTATCATGTATGCTATATGATATGTACTAGGCTCGATGTATCTTGTACTCTCAGTTTAACAAGAAGATACCAATCTGACCCTGGTGAGGGTCATTGGGCAGTTGTAAAAAACATCCTTAAGTACTTACGAAGGACTAAGGATATGTTCTTAGTATATGGAGAAGGTAATTTGAAAATAAACGGGAATACTGTTGTTAATTTTCAATTTGACAAAGATGATTTTAAATCATAATCCGGCTATGTGTTTATGTTGTACGAAGAGGCAATAAGTTGGAAGAGTTCCAAACAAGAGACTATTGCCGACTTTACGATAGAAGTTGAGTACGTAGCCACTTCTGAAGTAGTTAAGGAGGCTATTTGGATCAAGAAGTTCATGATGGAACTAGGTGTGGTTCCTAGCATTATTGGTCCAATAACTTTGTATTGTGACAACAACAGAGTCATTGCACAAGCAAAGGAACTATGGTCTCACCAACGATCCAAACACGTACTGAGACGCTATCCTCTGATTCGGGAGATCATAGATAGGAATAATGTAAAGATAGAGAAAGTTCTCACAGATGAGAACATAGATGACCCGCTTACAAAAGCACTATCCCAAAAGAAACATGATTGTCATGTTGAGTTATTCGGTATTAGATACATGAATAATTAGCTCTAGTGCAAGTAGGAGTTTGTTAGTGTTATGCCCTAGAAGCAATCACTTATATATTGTATATGACACATTTTTTTAAAAGGCATTACTTATCTCACAGTTTCTTTTGTTTACTTTTGTGTAAAATAACTGTTAGATAAAGTCCTTAGTACAACACTGTATTAAGAAAATCATGATAGAGATCATGATATGAGATTTCTACTATACTGTATAATGTTAGTACTTAAATAATCCCTAGTCATAGTATTAATGAGATAGGACATCATTAATGCGATAAGACTAGCATGTGTTAGACTTCTTGATTTGATCAGGCGATGGTTCTCATATCTGTGAGTATTGAGATACTCAAAGTTGACATATGGATGCTTATTAATGGAACAAGTTCATTGAATGACCTAGCTATAAGATAATCACTTGGATAACTATTTAGTGCCAGTGATATAATCTCAATACAGCAAACGTGTAAGTATTTTTAGACATGAGATCTCCAAGGTACTTTATTTGCTGAGCTTTGTGCTTTGATTCCAATCTTTGGATCCAGATTGAGGGCCACCTATGGGATGGATATTGGGTACATTGTGAGGTAAATGAAAGTAGTTGCGGGGGTTAATAAATGATTCACCACTCCTAATAGCAGGGGTGAATATCTCAAGGCCACTGGTAGGAATTACTACTCGATAAGTCCTTGGCTAAGGTGATTGTGTATTGAAAATAGTTTCAATTGATACAAATCTAGAGTAGTGGGTTCCTGGTACAAGTACTATTGTATTCAGGCCAGAATTAATTCTAGAGGGAGTTGGCACAAATTTCGTACTCCAACCCGAATGAGATATTGTATGGTGAAAGGAGTTAATTGCACTGAAGTTTGTTATTGAAGGATTCATGTTAAACCACTTGACTTCCTAGACTCTTGAGTAGTGTGTTGCTAGATACCACTCATGATCTGGGAATATGGGTTTATCAATTAATGAATTAATAAACCAATCCTGGTTTTTAATTAATATGATTAATTCTAATTAATTATGGATTATTAATCTCAAAAATGTTTAGATTAATTCATGTTTGCTACAAATTGACTGGGAAACCTAATAGGTCACACACAATAGAGGACTATATACTCAAGATGTTATTTGATAACATAGTGGGGTTAATTGCGAGAAAGAGAAGTTGTTGTGGTCAAATTATAATTAGTTATAATTTATGGTCCAAATTATAATGGTGAGAACTTGATGTTTCCAATTACAATTAGGGAATTCTAATTGTTTTAGAATCCTAAGTTGGAGTATTTTTCTAGCAGATTTCGTGTAACATATAGATGAGACACACGAAACCTTAGCTTCGAGGTGATTGACGCCAAAAACAACTCCAAACTTTCTCTTCTCTCTCTCTCTCTCTCTCTCTCTCTCTCTCTCTCTCTTATGGTTCTTCACTATAAACCCTAGCCACCATTCTTGATTTCTGCTAGAATAAAAATATTTTGGTGCTTGAGAGTGTTTCTCTGTGTGGATTTCTATTAGAGATAATCACACACTGTGATTATAGTAGTTGGACGTTTAACTCTCGTGGTGTTTGATCAAGAGGATTGTTGGATCGTGCCTGAACTTGAAGAAGGAAAATTTAGTTTTCCACACGATCAAAGAAAGGTAAAAGCTGTTACCTTTGTTCTCTTTATGTCTCGTTTTCACAGATATGCGGATCCTGGGGTGGTATCTCGTTCTTATTTTTTCACTGCGCCACATATATGATATGTGAGAGATACTCATCAATGTCACTATCCTCTTTATGCTTCTTATGGACAACATGCTCATCAGCATGAGTATCTTGAGCTAGTGGTGGCAAAATAGGAGCATTTAGCATGTAGAGCAACTTTTCCGACTTGAGAACTGTTCTAAAGTTTCTATACCAGTTCAGAAAATTCGACTTTGTAAATTTGTTGGTTTCCAAGATGGTATGTAAATTTAGGCTGGTTGACATGATGCAGATGACCTCTTGTAAAGATACAGAAATTAGGTAAATGTATATGCACATGTAATGCAAATAATTAGGTCTTTAATTATGCAAATAATTATGTCTTTAATTATGCACATAATTATTTCACTATTTTACTCGAACCAATAGCCCTCACTATTGATTTGGAAAAGCCCGTTGAAAGCTTTTGTAATGGACCGGTATCAAAATTCCTCAAGAATGGCATTGGGTTTGCCCAACATGCTACCCTTAAGTTCAATGAAAAGTATCAAATACTTATTACATCAAATGTAATTACCCGGATCATTGGGTGATTAACATCTTTTAATCTTAAAGCCTTTAAGCTAACCCAAACTTGCCTATAATATTCTTTATACTTGGGTTTGTGAAACCCCGATCAAAACCAACCTTAGAGTAAGAGGGTAGGGATGCATATCATGCTTTACTCCATGATTAAATACATTTTCATATCATTTCTATGTGCTTTGGATTTGAGTTTTATTGTTTTGAAGTCTTGTTGGTGAGTATTGTGTGAGAGGGGCAAAATGATAATTTTTGCACGAGGTGAAAATAGGGAGATAGATTGTGGATTGAATAGAAAATAATATTTCTAGTGAAAATAGCAACAAGAGTTGTTGTGGTGTAGTGGTTAGAGCCTTAGAAATAATTATTGAAGTCTAGAGTTCAAATTCCATCATAGAAGCTTTAGCTAGAATAAATTTTATTTTTGCTTGGGGGGAGTTGGTTTCGGCCATTAGGGCCTAGATCAATGTGGTGATGATGTCCTAGGAGAGACATGTTAGGAGAATTCTCATTTCACCCTTTGTTCTTCTAGAAATTCCAAAAGGGAATTCATTCTCCCTTGATCTTTAGTTTTTCCTTAAGTTTCAACTCCTTAGTTTGATCAATGTGTTCTATCCTTTTCCTTTCCAGAAAATTCAGTAAAGTGCGGAGGTCTTTTAGGATCAAAATGTCCTAGTAAAAGGCTCCTCATGGTCTAGAAAACGTGAATGAATTGTGGGAAATATCAAGAGGAAAAATCCGTCTAGAAAGCTAGCTGAAATTTCACTCTATAGCTAGTCTACCTTCCTTCTTGGAGTGAGCTGAAATTTTCCAGCTTGTGTACCTTCAAAATGTCGAACTTCTTAGCTAACATTTCCTTCCAAATGCTGCCAGAAAAATGGCCATGAGATTAGCTCGAAACATGAATTATTTCTGCCATTTTCGGACTGCACAAAAGCTGTACAAAACCAGTGACAATTCTGGGAAAAATCGCAGCTTTGGAGGTCTAAAACCAAGCTGTTTTATTCCAGATTTTGTGCAGCACCTTAGCCATGTTTTTCCACCATGAAGAAGGCTGGAAACCAGCCTTGAATACCCCTGAAACCCCCCTCCCAGCTCGCTGCAAATCGGCTAGAAGTGGCAAACGAAATTCTGCCAGAAAAAAATCCCTATGCAGCGAAAATGGTTGTGCAGGAATTTTCCAGCTTGCTTTCCATTTCTCCTCCAGCCGAAAATGCCAACCTACTTCTGTCAAAACCTCCCTTAAACCACCATTAACAGAGCTCCATTGTTTCCTTTGAGCTTCTGCACGAAATTCCATCAATGGCTGTCCGAAAATCTCTCCAACAAATCCCTACAATTTAGCTTGATTACCTTCCAAAATTTCAGCCATCTTATTTAGCAACCTTCCATGATATCTTGCTCAATTGGCCAGACTTCTTCTTCATCTTTGTACCCCTTAGTTTCGGCCATCATAAGCCTTGTAGAACCAACTTTACTTCCTCAGAAAAGCCACACAATTCAGTCGGCCATAGGAGACTTCAAAGCTGTCCAGAAAAATCAAGATATCCTAGAATTTTTACTTTCCAAATTCTCTTCCTAAAAATATTCTTCAAGGATTGTAACAATTAACCTTTCCTTTCCTTTCCAAATCAGAGAAATCACTCCCTAAACCCTACAGAATTTCAGCAGCCCCAATCCCATAGAAAATCGACAGCTTCCTCTTCTCTCTCTCTCTCGATTTTCTCTAGCTACCAAGAACACACACACTACACCAAGAACACCTACTACCTTCTTACACCTAATACACCTCCAAACCACTTCAAACCCTCACGAAAATCTCCAGATTTGATCTACTCCTTGCTATGAATCCATCAACACCCTTATTAACATCAAACTCCACAAATCATCTTGCTACTTTGGATAAAAAACCAGAAAATTTTGTGAAGGACAAGAACATCTTCAAGGTAAACTTATTCTAACAACTTCATCTTCTCCAAACTTGATCTCTAATGAAAACCTATATGAATAAGCATACTAATGATCTCTTCTTCTTCTTCTCTCTCTCTCTCTCTCTCTCTCTCTCTCTCTCTCTCATGGCCGAAATTCCCTCCCTTGGCCGAATGGTCTCTTTTTCCATGACCATGCTTTCGCCACCTCTCTTGGACAAGATTAGCCATCTAGGAGTTGAGATCTATTCCAAACTCCTTCAAGACATTCATCAATCAAGTAAGTACCTTCAATCTTCCTTGTAAACTCTAGAATCATGTCTCTAGGATGATGTTGTTAGTAGGTGGATGGTGATAGGATTTGAGTATATATATTTATTGTTGAGATTGAAGCATGAGCAATTGTATGATTGTGAAGGAGATGGGATTTATGCATGAAAGGTTCATCTTGGATGATTGTATGATGATTTGAGGGTTGATGCATGTCATAGGTAGTATTTGTGAAGAAGCATGCTAGAGATTATGTCACCTTTGGTGAATAGGAGTTTATGCATGATTGGATTATTGAAGCCATGATCATGTTTATGCTAGTAATGGTTAAATCATGTCTTAATAAATTTGGATCTATGCCTAGATGCAAGATTTGGATGATTTGATGAATCGAAGGATTATGTATGTTATTGATTGTGGTTGGCCATAGAATCTTGATCATGATCTAGTTGTTCCTAAGCTAATTTTAGTTCATGAATAAAATATTCAATAATAATTTTGCTAGTAAATTTTGAAAAACCCTAGGAAGGGTAGATTTGGAATTATTATACATATAAATGATATTTTAGCCAAATAAATAATGATTTTGCTAGAAAGTAAAATAAATAAATATTATTAAAAATAAAGAAATCAATTTAAGCCTTTATGAAAAAAAAGATTTATAATTAGTAAAATAATTATTAAATCAAAATCCCTTAAGGATTTACTTATTATTTTCCAAACAAGACTCATTAAATTTAATCATCACTAGTTCTAGCTATCAACTATTTTCTAACAACTAGACTATCATTAAATCACTATTTTACCTAGTACCACCAATGACTCTTGATCAAATAAACTCTAAATTTTCCTTAACAAGATTTAAACTTTCAACTTATTAGAATTTATTTCCCAAACCATTACTTATTTTAAATAACAAATTAAACTTAGCTTATAAACCTACTTATTTATTATTTTGCCTTAAAGCTTGGGACACTAAGATCATGGTAGTAGTGAAATGAGTTGATTTAAAATTGAGGAAGTGGATTGTAGCTTGAATCTGATTAAGATTTGTATTTACCCATGCGGGGTTAGCTCAGCTGTTCGAGACCTTGTTGTTGTGAGCAAGAATCAGGTAAGCTCCTGCATAAAACCTATCGATGTGAAATGTTTTCCTTATGGCAAGCTAAATATGGAGTGTATGGACACTCGTTTATTTGAAGGCAATTGAGGGTTGAATTTGTTTTTATTTCCAACACTTAAATTATTTAAACGTTACTGAGCAGATTTTCCAAACTTAAAAATCTTTCTAAAGCTGATTGTTCCCAAAACTTTGAAAACCCTCAAATTACTATTTTCGTGAAGAGCAATGCTTTGTTCATTTTATCCCAATTGGGAAACGTCGTTGAGTACTCAATAATGGTGGACACTAGTCTTTGAAGGGTTAGGGTAAGTCTCTCAACAGGTGGCCACCTCTGAGGGGTGAGTCCTTCCCGGATAAGATGTCAGTCCAGTGAGTCATGCCAGTCCAAGCTAGCAGTTTGTTTTCAGTCAAGTGACTGTGTTTTGCCGGAATGGACACCCGATTGTTGTTTGGGTATAGAGATGGAGGAGTATCTTGCCCAGTAGGCCGATCACCTACTTTTGTCAGTCTGCACAATGTGTCGGCATTCTGACCGGTTATAGGGCCCAACGTGTGGTAACCCATATCCCTCTCTTTCGAGTGGTTGATTTCATTACTTATGTGCGGCTAGATAAGCCAAAACGACAATCTTACTTTTGACTAATGCTTGATGCTTGCCAATGTTTCTCTTATAAAAGTTTCACACTCTACATCCATGAACTGATTTCACTAAACACCCAAAGCACACATGGACTTACTGAGATTTCTGTCTCATCACCTTTCTATCATGATTTCAAGATGATCCTGCTGTGGAGTTGAGTGGCTAGTAATATCTGCTTGGGAAGAGAATGTGTCTGTTTTATTTTATGTATTGCTTTGGGGAGGCGAGAGTGAATAATTTTATTTATGGTTTTGTTTTGGAATTCATGGATTTATTCTTGAAGTTTTCTCTGGGTTGTAATAACTTTTTAAGTTAAATATTATTTTATTTCCGCAATTTGTTTGTGTGACCTAGTTATAAAGACCCCTTGTCCTTTGGATGGGGCGACATCCCCGGCCCTGGCGGGCCTAGGCCTCGAGGGTGTTACAAGTGGTATCAGAGCCTAGGTTATAGGTAAATATTGATGATTTATGATTTATTTATTTAAGTTTAAATCTTATCTAACCTATTTTTTTGATGCTGTAGGATGGTTAGACTGCTTAGGACAGCAAGGAAAGGGCAGCAGTGGAACCCGCCTTACTATCTAGACCAGGAGGACCTTCCAGTTCCCCAACCTACCCCTCAGCCAGTTGTCCCTATAGAGGATAACCATGATGTCGAGGCTATCCCTATGGAGGATAGCAGTGATAACGAGGTCCAGATCCTAGAGCCACCTCCAATCCCGGTGATAGACATAAGCTCTGACAGTGAGGATGATGTGATGATAGTGGAGCCTGAACCCCACCCTCCTAATCCCGAAGTGGATTTAGCAGTAGCTAGTGATGACCCGGGGGAGATAGACTATGAGTCTCCACCTAGGCCTTCTTTCATCCCTTCCTTCAGCCGAGTTGAGGCAGGAGATGTAGGATTTCTATCAAGCATAATCAGATTAAGCACAGTGGAAAACAACAAGAAATCTAAGCCATGGATCACGAGTTTGCAATAGAAACGACAAAAGGAGAAGATTGCGTTTATTACCTCGTGAAGCCGGAATTCAAAAATTTCAGAAACAAGAACGCAGGCGCGATCCAGATTATCCAAAACCGTTCACTGCAGCTCAACTGAAGTCCAAGAAAGAACTCCCTCTAATGATAATCCACACAAGGTTGAATGCTCACAATCTCACAATTCTATGCTAGTAGAATTCGGGAGGCTAGGGTTTTGATCAAGAAAAGAGACGGCAAGGGTTTGATCAAGAGAGAGGCAGAGAAACGGTTTCTTTGTTATTGCGTGAATAGTCTATCTCAAACCCTAAGGAAACCATTTCCTTATATTTATAGATTTATAATTACCATAAATTGCAACTTAGTCCTTCAACGTCCAATTGTCAACAAATTGGTCCTTGAAGTTTACTTAATTACAATTAGGTCCCATGAATTATAACAAACTTATAATTCACCTATAAATATATTCCCTTCTCTTAATTAACCCCACAACATTATCAAATAATATATTTGAGCATTCAAACCTTTATTGTGTGTGACCCATTAGGTTTCCTGGTCTTATTGGTAGCATAATATGAATTAATTCTAACAATATTAGAATTAATAATCCTTAATAAAATAAAGGATTAAATTTATTAATTCTCTAATTAATAAATTCATATTTAGCATATCAAGAGCGATATCTAGCAATGACTCTTGACCACCCAAAAGTCCAGAAAGTCAAGTGGCTTGACATGAACCTTTCAATAGCAAATTATCAGTGCAATAAACTCCTTTCAACATACAATATCTCATTCGGTCTAGAGTATGGAATTAGTGCCAACTCCCTCCAGAATATTATTAATTCTGGCCCGAATATTTTAGTACATGTTCAAGAAATCCATTACTCGATATGTGTATCAATTGGAACCATTTCCATCACATAGTCGCCTTGGCCAAGGACTTCATGAGTAATGATTTCTACAAGTAGCCTTGAGATATACTCTCCTACTATTAGGAGTGGTGAATCATTTATTGACCCTCTCAACTACTTTCGTTTACTTTACGTTGTACCCAATATCCATCCCATAGGCGGTCCTAGATAAGACTCCAAAGATTAGAATCAAAGTACAATACTCGATAAACAAAGTACCTTGGAGATCTCAAGTCTAAGGATACTTGCACACTTGCTATAATGAGATTCTATCACTGGCACTAAATAGTTATCCAAGTGATTATCTCGTAGCTAGGTCATCCAATGAACTTGTTTCAAAACAAGCATCCACACGTTAATCCTGAGTATCTCAATACCTATGGATATGAGAACCACCGCTTGATCCAATAAAGAGATATAACATGTGCCAGTCTTGGCGTATTAATAATGTCCCATCTTATTAATACTATGACTAGGGATTATTTAAGTACAAACACTGCATAGTGTAGTGGGAATCTCACATCATGATCTCTATCATGATTTCCTTAACACTGTGTTGTACTAGGGACTTTATCTAACGGTTTGTACACATAGTTAGATATAACAATCAAACTGAAAGATAAAGAATGCCTCTTATTAATTTAATATGCAATATACATGGTACAAGTGATTGCCTTTAGGGCACAACACTAACAGGAGAGAGTTCTAGGCACCCTGGGACGGAGCCAATAGAGGGATTTGCTAGCGGGGACGGAGTAGATTTTTCTAAGAACACTGGGGGTTGGTTGTACGAGGCCGATGATGAGGGTTTGGATGAGGATTAGAGCGTTATGAGATATTTTGCTTGGATGATTATTTAATTACTGTCTTGTGAGAACTAGTTGTCAAAGATTTTCAATTTATGTTCTATTTACAATTTTAGTTTTATGCAAGTCAATTTTTGAAATCAAAGTTTATGAGCAATCCTTTAAATAAGTTGCATCTGACTTCTTTCTACTCATACTTGGCTGTGTATGCTAGCACCACTAAAATAATTTGATACTTGAGTGCATACATTTAACATCTGGGGTATAGTATAGAATGGCACCTAAGAGATGTACAGCTTCTTCAGCCGGAAGGATTCCGGAAGTAGACCGAGTAGCACCGAAAGTTGAAACCGAACAGATGCAAACACCCCATCAGGATAATGGGCAAGATGATCCCAAGATGGGCATGGGGTCTAATTCCCTAGTAGATGTGTCAATGGGCCAGGCACTCAACAAAGTGGCCGAGATTCTTCAGACGCTGACCGAGCGAAGGCACCCTAGAGGGGAGGACGAGGCATTGGAGAAATTCTTAAAGTTCCAACCGCCCATCTTTATGGGTGAAGCTGAGCAAGACCAGAAGGCCGAGCAATGGGTTGAACAAATGGAAGACATTTTCGCAACGCTCCAGTATTCAGAGGAGCGGATGGTTAAGTTCGCAGCCTTCCAATTGAGAGGGCCAGCTCGGGCATGGTGGCAGCGGGTCCAAGAGGATTTGGTGATGGATGAGCAAGAATGATCATGGTCCAACTTCGTTGAAGCCTTCAGGGCTGAGTACATCCCTCAGTAGATTGTGGAGAAGTGGGAAGACGAATTTCAGAATCTGAAGCAGGGGAGCATGTCAGTGGCTCAATATGCGGCGTGATTTACGCAATTGTCGAAATACTGCCAAAGATTGGTTGACACCGAGCAAAATAGGACGAGGCAGTTCGTCAAATGGCTAAGACCAGAGCTGAGGAGAGCATTGGCACCTGCTCCACCGACATCTTACTCAGGGGCGGTGGACGCAGCTACTCGCACAGAGAATGAGGACCGCAGTAGGATGGCGGCCAAGCCTTTCCAGCCGCCAAGGTAGCAGCAGGGGCATTTCTCGGGGCCGCAACTTCACAAGCGCCCTGCTAACCAGCAATGACAGAACCGGGGAAAGCAAGCCCGGACAGCACCAGTTGGACCTGCACCGAACCTCTCGACATGCAGGCAGTATAGGAAGAAATGCCACACCGAGAGAAATTGCTGGTCCAAGGGTGGAGATAGAAAGTGCTACCACTGTGGTGACCCGAACCACCTGAGAAATACCTGCCCTAAGCTGCACCGGGTCGGGCCAGGAAACCCGGCTCAGAACTCGGGACCCAACCGAGCTAATGCCACTGGAGCATCCGGGAGTGGAGCACCAAAGCCGCAAGTGAAGGCCAAGGTATTTGCTCACAACAGAGAAGAAGTTGGGGCTGATGCAGCGGTGGTAGAAGGTACGTTCACTATTCAAGGACGTTCCGTTAATGCTTTGATTGACCCTGGCTCTACTCATTCCTATATAAACAAGTTGTGTGCATATCATTTGGGTTGGGATGGAGTGGAGCTACCTTTTATTTTAGAGGTAAGCACCCCTTTGGGGAAAATGGTGTAAGTAGATCGGTATGTAAAGGATTGTAAGATTAAGGTGGGGAGAGAAAATCTGGAGGGAGATTTGATTGTGCTAGACATTGAGGACTATGACTTGATTTTGGGGATGGACTGGTTAGCCAAGCATGGGGCTAGAGTAAACTGTAAAAATAAGTCAGTTCAGTTTGTCAGACCGGGTTATGATGTGTTAGAATTTAATGGCAAGAGAGTGAAAGAGCTGAAGTACTTGATTGCGGGGGCTAAGGCCCTGAAATTGTTAAGGCAAGGATATCAGGGTTATCTGGCTTACGTGATGAACAAGCCTAAGGACCAGTGTACTCTGGAGGACACAGAAGTGGTGAAGTATTTTCCCGATGTATTCCTAGCGGAGCTTGATTCGCTACCACCTGGCTAAGAAGTGGAATTCACAATAGACTTAGTTCCCAGAGCGGAACCAGTATCGCGGACTCCATACCGGATGGCACCAGCAGAGTTGAAAGAGCAGTTAGAAGAGTTAGTAGGACAAGGCTACATCAGACCGAGCACGTCGCCCTGGGGAGCGCTTGTGCTATTTGTAAAGAAGAAGGACGGAACCTTGAGGCTATGCATCGACTACCGAGGACTGAACAATTTGACGATTAAGAACAAGTACCCCCTCCCACTGATTGACGAGCTGTTTGATCAGCTGCAAGGGTCCAGTTGCTATTCCAAGTTGGATCTGAGGCAAGGTTACTACCAAGTGCGGATAAGAGAGGAAGATATCCTCAAGACAGCCTTCAACACCCGCTATGGACATTTCGAGTTTGTGGTGATGCTGTTCGGGGTGACAAACGCTCCAGCAGTATTCATGGACCTGATGCACCGAGTATTCCGACCCTATCTGGATAAGTTTGTGGTGGTCTTCATCGATGATATTTTGATTTACTCCAAGAGTCCGGAGGAGCATGCGGAGCACCTGAAGCTCGTGTTGGAGAAATTGCAGAAGCACAAGCTGTATGCCAAATTTAGCAAGTGCGAATTCCGGTTAGACAGTGTGGCATTCCTTGGCCACGTCGTGACTAAGGAAGGAATCAAGGTAGATCGGGCAAAGGTCGAGGCGGTATCAGACTGGAAGCAGCCGGAGAATATTACTGAGATCCGAGTTTCTTAGGATTGGCCGGATACTACCGAAGATTTATCAAGGGATTCTTGACGCTCGCGTCACCAATGACCCGTTTGTTAAGGAAGGATATTTCGTTTGTGTGGAACGAAAAATGCAAGAAAAGTTTCCAAGCATTAAAGAAGAGACTGATGACAGTACCGGTATTAAGCCTACCGGAGGAAGGCAAACCTTACGCGCTATACACCGATGCTTCAAAAGAAGGACTGGGAGCGGTGTTGATGCAAGACAGGAAAGTGATTGCTTTTGCATCCTGGAAGTTACGACCGCATGAAGTGAACTACCCTACTCACGATTTGGAGTTGGCAGCTATAGTGTTCGCCCTAAAGAAATGGCAACACTACTTGTATGGAGCGAGTACGAGGTGTTCACCGACCATAAGAGTCTGAAATATATCTTCACTCAGAAGGATTTGAACTTGAGGCAATGAAGGTGGATGGAATTCTTGGAGGAATACCGTTGCCCGATCAACTACCATCCCAGGAAGGCCAACGTTGTGGCAGACGCCCTAAGCAGAAAAGTTGGAATGGTTAGACTGAAGGTACAGGAAATGCAAGTAGTTCAGGATGTATTGGACAGAAGGACGGAGGTACAAGATAAAAGAATAGTCATAAGTAATTTGAAGTTGGTGCCAGATTTGAAGAAAGAGATAGTGGAAGCTCAATGAAGCAACGCCGAGTTTCGAATTTTCAGGGATAAGGAGCTTAAGCGACCGGGCAGTGAATTCCGTCAAGATGAGTCGGGGATTTTCTATTTCAGAGATCGATTGTGTGTACCCGGAGGGCAGCAACTAAAGGACAGAATTTTGGAGGAGGCGCACAAGAGCAAGTACACCATTCATCCGGGGGAGGTCAAGATGTATCATGATTTGAAGAGAGCATACTGGTGGCTCGGAATGAAGCGAGATGTGGTCAAGTAAGTGTCGACTTGCCTTACTTGCCAGAAAGTTAAAGCTGAGCATAGGAAGTCAGCAGGGCTATTGCAGCCATTACCAGTGCTGGAATGGAAGTGGGAGGAGGTGACTATGGATTTCGTCACCGGACTTCCCATGTCAAAGACCCAAAAGGACGCCATATGGGTGGTGGTGGATCGACTGACCAAGTCGGCCCACTTCATCCCGGTAAATGTGAGGGATTCCATGGAGAAGCTGGCTCAGACATATGTTCGAGAAGTAGTCCGACTTCATGGAGTACCATCGAGCATAGTGTCAGACCGAGACCTGAGATTTACTTCTCGTTTTTGGGGAAAATTCCAGGAGACAATGGGATCGAATTTGAAATTTAGTACGACGGCGCATCCGTAGACTGATGGACAGTCAGAAAGGGTAATCCAGATACTGGAAGATATGTTGAGAGCCTGTGTCCTGGATGTCGGGGATAAGTGGATTGAGTGTGTACCGTATGCCAAGCAATCTTATAACAACAGCTATCAAGCTTCGATTGGGATGGCATCGTACGAGGCTTTGTATGGGCGCAAGTGTCAGGTACCGTTGTATTAGAATTGGAAGGAAGATGGACATGTGACCAAAACCGGAGAGGTCTATGTCCAAGAAATGTTGGATAAAGTGAAACTGATTCGGGAGAGGTTAAAGGCGGCTCAGAGCCGGCAGAAGAGCTATGTGGACAACCGGAGAAGAGAATTGGAATTTCAAGTCGGGGACCGTGTATTTCTGAAGCTAACACCCAACAGGGGGATTTTGAAGCATTCGAAGGGCAGAAAGTTGAATCCGAGATATTTGGGGCCGTTTTTGGTTAAGGAAAGAATCGGACCAGTAGCTTACCGATTAGACCTGCCGGATGGGTTGGCAGGTATCCACGATGTAACACCCGGCTACCTAGGCCCGCCGGGGCCGAGGATGTCGCACTGTCCAAAGGACAAGGGGTCTTTATAACGAGGTCACATAAATAAAATAGCAGAATAAAAATAATAAAAATAATACTTCAACTTAAGATTTATTACAACCCAAGAATAAATCCACGAATTCCCAAAAGGAAACAAATCCATAAATAAAATTATCCACTCTCATCTCCCCAAAGCAATACATAAAATCAAAAGACACATTCTCTTCCAAGGCAGATAACACTAGCTACTCATCCCCATAGCAGGACCGGCCTGAAATCATGGTAAAAAAGTGATGAGACAGAAATCTCAGTAAGTCCGTGTGTGCTTTGGGTGTTCAGTGAAAGCAGTTCGTGGATGCAAAGTGTGAAATCTTTATAAGAGAAATATTGGCAAGCAATAAATATTAGTCAAAAGCAAGAGTGGTGTTTTCCTCTTTTTGAAACCATACAAGTGCACAATAAAATCAACCAGTCATAAAGGTGGTCGTGGGTTACCACACGTTGGGCCCCATAACCAATTAACCATACAATGGTCAGAATGCCACACTTTGTGCAGACTGACAAAAGAAATACTGGCAAACAATGAATGATGTTCAAAAATAAGAGTGGCGTTTTGGCTTATCTAGCCGTACATAATTTATAAGATCAACCACTCAAAAGAAAGGATTATGGGTTACCACACGTTGGGCCCCATAACCGGTCAGAATGCCTAACACTTTGTGCAGACTGACAAAAGGTAGGTGATCGGCCTACCGGGGTAGGATACTCCTCCTTCTCTATACCCAAACAACAATTGGGTGTCCATTCCGACAAAACACAGTCACTTGACTGAAATAAAACAAATTGCTAGCTCGGACTGGCCTGACTAAGTAGTACTGACGTTTCTCTAAGTTCTTCTGGAGGTGGCCTCCTGCCAGAAAACTCACTCTTGCTCTTCAAAACTAGTACTACTAGCCTACCCCTGTTGAGTACTCAACGTAACATATCCCACTTGGGGAGAAAATGAACAAAACACAATTCCACTTGAAAATGGCAATTAAGGTTTTCCAAAGTCTGGGGCAAAACTGGTTTTAGAAAGAGTTTTTGGTTTTGAGTAAAACCGCCCCTTGATTAATAAACAAATCCTTAATGGGTTTTGATTAAAAGATAATAGTTAAATTTTTAGTAATAAATATTTTATTAATTATAATTATTTCCATAAAAGGCTTTAATTGATTTTATCATTTTAAATAATATATATATATATATTTTCCAGCAAAAACTATTATTTATTTGACTAGAATATCACTATTTTATATAAAAGACCAAATCCACATTTTCCCATGGTTTTCAAAATTTTACTAGAAAAATCATATTATTAAATATTTTATTAATGAAAAAAAGATTAGCTTAGGGATAACTAGATCATGATCATATTTCTATGGCTAACCACAAACATGAACATATACAACCCTTCAATTCATCAAATCATCCAAATCATGCATACAAGCATAGATCTCAATTTATCAAAATATGATCTAACCCTTACTAGCATAAATATGATCATGGCTTCAATAGTCCAACATGAATATAAATCCTATTCACCAAATGTGACATAATCTCTAGCATACTTCATCACAAATACTACCTATGACATACATCACCCTCAAATCATCATATAATCATCCAAGATAATCCTTCCATGCATAAATCCCATCTCCTTCATAATCATACATATATTCATGCTTCAATCTCAACAATATATATATATATATATATATATATATACTTAAATCCTATCGCCATCCACCTACTATCATCATCATCCTAGAGACATGAATCTAGAGTTTAAAAGAAAGGTTGAAGGGAATTACTTGGTTGATGAATGCTTTGAAGGAGTTTAGAGTAGATCTCAACTCCTAGATGTCTAACTTTGTCCATGGGAGGTGGCGAAAGCATGTTCATGGGAGAAAAAGTCATTCGGCCAAGAGAGGGGAGAGAGAGAGAGAGAGAGGGAGAGAGAGGGAGAGAGAAATAAAGAGAGACCATTAGCATGCTTATTCACATAGGCTCTCACTAGAGATCAAGATTGGAGAAGATGAAGTTGTTAGAATAAATTTACCTTGAAGGTGTTCTTGACCTTAACATAAATTTCTGGTTTTTGATCCAAAAGTGCAAGTTGGATTTTGGAGTTTGATGTTAAAAATGGTACGGATGGACTCACAGCAATGAATAGATGAAATTTGGAATTTTTAGAGGTAGTTTGAAGTGATTTGGAGAGGTATTAGGTGAAAGGAAGTAGTAGGTGTTCTTGGTGTAGTGTGTGTTCTTGAAGGTTGAAGAAAATCGAGAGATGGTAATGTGCAGCTGCTGAATTTTTGTGAGAGATAGGAGTGGATGAATTTCTGTAGGGTTTAGGAGGTTGATTCTCTGATTTGGAAGGGAAAAGGAAAGGTTAGTTGTTACAATCTTTGAAGAATATTTTTAGGAAGTGAATTTGGAAACTAAATATTCCAAGAATATCTTGATTGTTGGACAGCTTTTGGAAATCTGCCATGGTTGACTGTTTGAGCAGAATTTCTGTGGGATTAAAGCTGGCTTATGGAGGCTTATGGTGGCCGAAAGTAGGGTGTACAATGATAAAGAAGAAGTCTGGTCCATTGAGCAAAATATTATGGAAGGTTGCTAAATAAGATGGCTCAAATTTTGGCAACCAATCAAGCTAAATTGCAGGGATTTGTTTGAGAGATTTTTGGACAACCATTAATGGAATTTCGTGCAGAAGTTCAAGGGGATTAATGGAGCTCTGTTGATGGAGGTTTAAGGAAGGTTTTGACAGATTAAGGTTTGTGTTTTGGCTGGAAGAGAAAGAAGAAACAAGCTTGACAAATTTCTGCCCAGAAATTTCGCTGCACAGTGATTTTTCTGGCAGATTTTCGTCTGCTACTTCCAGCCATTTTGCAGCGAGCTGGAAGGGGGGTTTCAAGGGTATTCAAGGCTGGTTTCCAGCCTTCTTTATGGAGGAAAAACATGGCTAAGGTTCTGCACAAAATCTGGGAGAAAACAGCTTGGTTTGGAGCTCTCAAAGTTGATTTTCGTACAGGAATTTTTCCTGTTTTGCTCCAGCTTAAGCAGTCCGAAATTGGACAAAAAATTTCATGTTTCAAACTGATCCTAAAGACCATTTTTCTGGTAGAATTTGGGAGGGAATTTTAGCTAAAAATTTCAACCCTTTGAAGGTACAACAAGCTGGAAAATTCCAGCTCATTCCATGAAGAAAGATGAACTAAGCTAGAGGAAAATTTCAGTAAGCTCACTAGAGAGATTTTCCTCTCGAAATTCCTCACAACTCTTCCATATTTTTCAGACCATAAGGAGTCTTTTACCAAGACATTTTGATCGTAAAAGACCTCAGAACTTTACTGAATTTTCTGGAAAGAAAAAGGCTAGAACATCTTGATCAAACCAATGGGTTGAAACTAAGGAAAACTAAAGATCAAGGAAGAATGATTTTCCCTATAAGAATTTCGAGAAGAGTAAAAGGAGTGGAATGAGGTTACTTCCATCATGTCTCTCCTATAACATCATCACCACATTAATCTAGGCCTTTAAGGCCGAAACCATCCTTTCCCAAGCAAAATAAAATTTACTCAAGCTAAAGCTTCTATGATGGACTTTGAACCCAAGACCTCAAGAATTAATTCCAAAGCTCTAACCACTACACCAACTCTTGTTGCTATTTCTACTAGAAAAATTATTTCCTATTCAATCCACAAACTATCTCCTTATTGTCACCTCGGCCAAAAATTACCATTTTGCCCCTCTCACACATCACTCACCAACAAGACTTCAAGATAATAAAAATCAAATTCAAAGCACATAGAAATCATATGAAAGCATATTTAATCATGAAATAAAGCATGATATGCATCCCAACCCCCTTACTCTAAGGTTGGTATTGACTGGGGTTTCACACACGATGTGTCCCATGTTTCGTAGTTGAAGAAGTATAATGCGGATCCCGGTCATGTGTTGAATGAGGAACCGTTACTGTTGCAGCCAGACTTGAGCTACGTGGAGAAGCCTATGCGGATATTGGACCGCAGTGTCAAGACTCTGTGAAATAAGCAGATACCGATGGTTAAGATTCAGTGGGAGCACCATGGCACGCAGGATGCCACATAGGAATCAGAAGAATGGGTTAAGCGGAAGTATCCTGAGCTGAGATAGAGGAATGCTTGAATTTCAGGACGAAATTCTTCTAATGAGGGAAGGATGTGAAACCCCGGTCAAAACCAACCTTAGAGTAAGAGGGTTGGGATGCATATCATGCTTTACTTCAAGATTAAATACATTTTCATATCATTTCTATGTGCTTTGGATTTGAGTTTTATTATTTTGAAGTCTTGTTGGTGAGTATTGTGTGAGAGGGGCAAAATGGAAATTTTTGCTCGAGGTGAAAATAGGAAGATAGATTGTAGATTGAATAGAAAATAATATTTCTAGTGAAAATAGCAACAAGAGTTGTTGTGGTGTAGTGGTTAGAGCTTTAGAATTAATTATTAAAGTCTAGAGTTTAAATTCCATAATAGAAGCTTTAGTTAGAATAAATTTTATTTTTGCTTAGGGGGAGTTGGTTTCGACCATAAGGGCCTAGATCAATGTGGTGATGATGTCCTAGGAGAGACATGTTAGGAGAATTCTCATTTCACCCTTTGTTCTTCTCGAAATTCCAAAAGGGAATTCATTCTCCCTTGATCTTTAGTTTTTCCTTAAGTTTCAACTCCTTAGTTTGATCAAGGTATTCTATCCTTTTCCTTTCCAGAAAATTCAGTAAAGTGCGGAGGTCTTTTAGGATCAAAATTTCCTAATAAAAGGCTCCTCATGGTCTGGAAAACGTGAATGAATTGTGGGAAATTTCAAGAGGAAAAATCCCTCTAGAAAGCTAGCTGAAATTTCACTCTATAACTAGTCCACCTTCCTTCTTGGAGTGAGCTGAAATTTTCCAGCTTGTGTACCTTCAAAATGTCGAACTTCTTAGCTAACATTTCCTTCCAAATGCTGCTAGAAAACTGGCCTTAATATCAGCTCAAAACATGAATTATTTCTGCCATTTTCAGACTGCACAAAAGCTGTGCAAAACCAGTGAAAATTCTGGGCAAAATCGCAGCTTTGGTGGTCCAAAACCAAGCTGTTTTCTCCCAGATTTTGTGCAGCACCTTAGCCATGTTTCTCCTCCATGAAGAAGGCTGGAAACCAGCCTTGAATACCCCTAAAACCCCCCTCCCAGCTCGCTGCAAATCGGCTAAAAGTGGCAAATGAAATTCTGCCAGAAAAAAATCCCTGTGCAGCGAAAATGGTTGTGCAGGAATTTTCCAGCTTGCTTTCCATTTCTCCTCCAGCCGAAAATGCCAACCTACTTCTGTTAAAACCTCCCTTAAACCACCACTAACAGATCTCCATTGTTTTCTTTGAGCTTCTGCACGAAATTCCATCAATGGCTGTCCGAAAATCTCTCCAACAAATCCCTGCAATTTAGCTTGATTACCTTCCAAAATTTCAGCCATCTTATTTAGCAACCTTCCATGATATCTTGCTCAATTGGCCAGACTTCTTCTTCATCTTTGTACCCCTTAGTTTCGGCCGTCATAAGCCTTGTAGAACCAGTTTTAATTCCTCAGAAAAGCCACACAATTCAGTCGGCCATAGGAGACTTCAAAGCTGTCCAGAAAAATCAAGATATCCTAGAATATTTACTTTCCAAATTATCTTCCTAAAAATATTCTTCAAGGATTGTAACAACTAACCTTTCCTTTCCCTTCCAAATCAGAGAAATCACTCCCTAAACCCTACAGAATTTCGGCAGCCCCAATCCCACAGAAAATCGGCAGCTTCCTCTTCTCTCTCTCTCGATTTTCTCTAGCTACCAAGAACACACACACTACACCAAGAACACCTACTACCTTCTTACACCTAATACACCTCCAAACCACTTCAAACCCTCACGAAAATCTCCAAATTTGATCTACTCCTTGCTGTGAATCCATCAACACCCTTATTAACATCAAACCCCACAAATCATCTTGCCACTTTGGATCAAAAACTAGAAAATTTTGTGAAGGACAAGAACATTTTCAAGGTAAACTTATTCTAACAACTTCATCTTCTCCAAACTTGATCTCTAATGAAAAGCTATATGAATAAGCATACTAATGATCTCTTCTTCTTCTTCCTCTCTCTCTCTCTCTCTCTCACTCATGGCCGAAATTCCCTCCCTTGGCCGAATAGTCTCTTTTTCCATGACCATGCTTTCGCCACCTCTCTTGGACAAGATTAGCCATCTAGGAGTTGAGATCTATTCCAAACTCCTTCAAGACATTTATCAATTAAGTAAGTACCTTCAATCTCCCTTGTAAACTCTAGAATCATGTCTCTAGAATGATGTTGTTAGTAGGTGGATGGTGATAGGATTTGAGTATATATATTTATTGTTGAGATTGAAGCATGAGCAATTGTATGATTGTGAAGGAGATGGGATTTATGCATGAAAGGTTCATCTTGGATGATTGTAGGATGATTTGAGGGTTGATGCATGTCATAGGTAGTATTTGTGAAGAAGCATGCTAGAGATTATGTCACCTTTGGTGAATAGGAGTTTATGCATGAATAGATTATTGAAGCCATGATCATGTTTATGCTAGTAATGGCTAAATCATGTCTTAATAAATTTAGATCTATGCCTAGATGCAAGATTTGGATGATTTGATGAATCGAAGGATTGTGTATGTTATTGATTGTGGTTGGCCAAAGAATCTTAATCATGATCTAGTTGTTCCTAAGCTAATTTTAGTTCATGAATAAAATATTCAATAATAATTTTGCTAGTAAATTTCGAAAAACCCTAGGAAGGGTAGATTTGGAATTATTATACATATAAATGATATTTTAGCCAAATAAATAATGATTTTTGCTAGAAAGTAAATAAATAAATATTATTAAAAATAAAGAAATCAATTTAAGCCTTTATGAAAAAAAGATTTATAATTAGTAAAATAATTATTAAATCAAAACCCCTTAAGGATTTACTTATTATTTTCCAAACAAGACTCATTAAATTTAATCTTCACTAGTTCTAGCTATCAACTATTTTCTAACAACTAGACTATCATTAAATCACTATTTTACCTAGTACCACCTATGACTCTTGATCAAATAAACTCTAAATTTTCCTTAACAAGATTTAAACTTTCAACTTATTAGAATTTATTTCCCAAACCATTAATTATTTTAAATAACAAATTAAACTTAGCTTATAAACCTACTTATTTATTATTTTGCCTTAGAGCTTGAGACACTAGGATTATGGTAGTAGTGAAATGAGTTGATTTAAAATTGAGGAAGTGGATTGTAGCTTGAATCTGATTAAGATTTGTATTTACCCATGCGGGGTTAGGTCAGCTGTTCGAGACCTTGTTGTTGTGAGCAAGAATCAGGTAAGCTTCTGCATAAAACCTATCGATGTGAAATGTTTTCCTTATGGCAAGCTAAATATGGAGTGTATGGACACTCGTTTATTTGAAGGCAATTGAGGGTTGAATTTGTTCTTATTTCCAACACTTAAATTATTTAAACGTTACTGAGCAGATTTTCCAAACTTAAAAATCTTTCTAAAGCTGATTGTTCCCAAAACTTTGGAAACCCTCAAATTACTATTTTCGTGAAGAGCAATGCTTTGTTCATTTTATCCCAAGTGGGAAACGTCGTTGAGTACTCAATAATGGTGGACTGCTAGGACTAGTCTTTGAAGGGTTAGGGTAAGTCTCTCAGCAGGTGGCCACCTCTGAGGGGTGAGTCCTTCCCGGATAAGATGTCAGTCCAGTGAGTCATGCCGGTCCGAGCTAGCAGTTTGTTTTCAGTCAAGTGACTGTGTTTTGCCGGAACGGACACCCGGTTATTGTTTGGGTATAGAAAAGGAGGAGTATCTTGCCCAGTAGGCCGATCACCTACTTTTGTCAGTCTGCACAAAGTGTCGGCATTCTGACCGGTTATGGGGCCCAACGTGTGGTAACCCATATCCCTTTCTTTCGAGTGGTTGATTTCATTACTTATGTGCGGCTAGATAAGTCAAAACGCCACTCTTACTTTTGACTAATGCTTGATGCTTGCTAATGTTTCTCTTATAAAAGTTTTACACTCTGCATCCATGAACTGATTTCACTAAACACCCAAAGCACATACGAACTTATTGAGATTTCTGTCTCATCACCTTTCTATCATGATTTCAGGATGATCCTGCTGTGGAGTTGAGTGGCTAGTAATATCTGCTTGGAAAGAGAATGTGTCTTTTTGATTTTATGTATTGCTTTGGGGAGGCGAGAGTGAATAATTTTATTTATGGTTTTGTTTTGGAATTCATGGATTTATTCTTGAAGTTTTCTCTGGGTTGTAATAACTTTTTAAGTTAAATATTATTTTATTTCCGCAATTTGTTTGTGTGACCTAGTTATAAGGACCCCTTGTCCTTTGGACGGGGCGACATCCCCGGCCCTGGAGGGCCTAGGCCTCGGGGGTGTTACAGGGTTAGCCCAACCGGGATAAAGATATTATTTAAACCCAACCCAATAATCAAGAATTTAATTCTATAACTTGAACATGCCCGATGTTAAATAGGCTTGGGTTAGCCCAACAACTTGATCTCGAAAAAGGACTCTCATTCTTCCTTTATTAATTGAAGGCATTAGGTTTATTATTAATTTGAGGGATTCGTGATTATTAGTGGTCTTATACATTGCATGCATAATATCAATATATTCATATATTATAAAAATAATAATGTGGTTTGGTTATGGACTTTACTATATTTATTTCCTTAAGCCACAATGGAAATTAATTTGGTCAATCCTAAATGTTCATGTATAATTTGGGACGAAAGTCTTACCACCCTCTTTTTTGGTCTTGATCACTTTCTCCTTAACTTGTAATAAATTCTAATCTTATCTAACATATGTAATCCAATTACATAAAATCCAAATAAAGAAACCTCGAGTTATATTCGAGGGGAGTTAGATGAGAAGAGAAATTACACAAGAAAAATAGAGAAGATAGGACATGTAGACCCTATTTAATTCAAAACTAAAGTGAATGCATGAATAATTTAATTAGGTCCATATTGCATAACCAAACCACCAAGCTAATTTCATGTTCAAAATAAAATTAAACATAGTAAATAATTCTAAAATCGCTATTTTGGAAAAATAAAAAAAATCTAAAATCAATATTTAAGAAAATATATTAATTGCTAAAATCATATTTTAGTCCCAAAACCAACTTTTGGGAAAAACATGGGGTGATTTTGAAAAATTAGTTTTTGTGGGTCTTCTGGGAAAATCGAAAAGTTGAAACAATTTTTTTTTTTTTTTTTTGTTAAATTGATTGCCAAACTGCAGATGGCTTGGTGAGATCCAACTGTGGCTTAGTGAAAACCAACCGCGGCTTCACCGAAGCCATTGCGGCTTTGGACACAAATTTGTCCAAGCTGCAGACAGTTCAGTCGAATCCAACCATAGTTAGGACAAGCAAACCTTTCTTTTTTTTTTAATCTTTCTACAATATATTCCATCGTCTTCTCTGGCTATTACAAAAGACTATTCCTCTATTCAATGCTATAGAAAACATAACTTATTCAGTTATCGGGCTTTTGTTTTGTTTTCTAATGAACATACATTCTTTTCTCAAGGCTTAAAATTGTCGAAGAACTTCTTCTTTGTAGAAAACAAATAGACATAAACAACTTTTTGTTAAAACCCAGTATCCATAAGCATTCCAGAAAACTATTTTCTTGGAAAAATTCTTTCTAAATTTTTCACTGTAACCATTACTGGATATACAAACTTCAAAAATAACCCTAAAACAGTTTATTCAAAATCCATAAATTAGTGTATTCAAAATACACAATGAATACCCAAGTTCACGAAACAATTTCACAGAAATAATGACTTGGATAAAATGATTTCATGGGAAAACAAAAACCATAATATGAATATAAAGGGGCTCTGATACCGTTGTAGGTTAAATGGTCGTGTAATCAACATTACACGCTGGAAGGAAAATTGAAAAACCAATTCCCAAGATAACTGATATGCAATTACATATCAAAGAAAGGTAAGGAGATTATACCTTTAATAATTTGGTGCTGTCACTGCTGTTCAAAATTTTTCCTCTCAGTGATAGCGCGATCCAGCAATCGTTTAAATGGTTGTTGTTCGGTCGCAACTATAGCAACTCAAGTGTAGAGTTGCCTCCAGTGATAATCCACACAAGGAGCACTCAGTTTCAATGTGAATAAGATGCTAGTAAATTCACGACGGCTAGGGTTTGTGTGAATAAAGAAGAAGGAAAAACGCACGACTCAAGAAAAATAATTTTTCCTCTCACGTTCTTGTTATATACCAAGCACAACATGTAATATCTGTATATAACAGTCATGTTTGGTAACCAGAATCCTTAAAGAATAAGGATTCTTTAATTGCCAATTAGAATTGTAATTTTCCTAGTTACAATTTGGCCTACAAATTATAACTAATTATAATTCGACTACAACAACATTTTCTTTTCTCAAATAACCTTGTAATGTTATCAAATAACTTCCTGAGTACTTTATCATTTATTGTGTGTGACCTATTGATTTACTGGTCTATTGGTAGCAAAATATGAATTAATCAAAACATCTTTAAGATTAATAATCCATAATAATTAGAATTAACTTATTAATTCTAATTAGGGTTGATTTATTAATTCTCTAATTAATAAATTCACATTCAGTAGCTCATGAGTGATATCTAGCAATATATCATGACCACCAAAAAGTCCAGAAAGTCAAGTGACTTGACATGAACCTTTCAATAGCAAACATCAATGTGACAAGCTCCTTTCACCATACAATATCTCGTTCGGTTTGGCATATGGAATTAGTGCCAACTCCCTCTAGAATATTAATTAATTCTGGCTAGAATATTTTAGTACTTGTTCTTGGAATCCATTACTCATCATGTATATCAATTGGAACTATTTCCAATACACAATTGCCTTAACCATGAACTTCTTGAGTAGTGATTCCTACAAGTGGCCATAAATTTTTTGATAGGGGGCAAAATCATCACTATTTTCCTAGTTATTTGAGGTTAAATTGAGATAATTTTGATGTAATAACTAGAAATATTCTTTCATATTAGATATTTTGCTTGTAAAAAGTATTTTTGACAAATTTGTGCAGATTTAAGTTGATTTTGAGCAAAAAGTGGACATATTCCATAATACACCTGGCGCCGGTCTGGCAAGTGGACCAGGCACCAATTCCACTCTAGCTGAAGAAAGAAAAAATAGAGCAAAGGTGTAGGGGCAATCCACAATGTACTTCGTGCTAGAAGGGTCAAGAAGACCGGCGCTAGGTCCAACCTGTATAGTGGTGATTTTGGGCACGAATTTGGTATTTTCTAAAGGATTTTGGTATTTTTTGAATTCTACTTAGACTAGACTTCTCAAGTCACGAATTTTGGTATCAAGGAGGCCTACAATTACAAGAGAATAACATCTCTAAATCAATTTTCACCTTTGGGATTTGGAAACCCATAGGAAACTCCTAGAGAAATACTAAGATTTAGGAGGATCAAAGGAGAATTCTTGGAGAAGAAGATGTGGTTGCTCAAGAAGATTTCGAGGAAGAAAAAGAAGGCTTACTTGTCTATGAGTGGTTTCTTTTTCTCTTCTTTATAATTATTGACAATTTGAGTTTTAATTATTTTAATTGTATTTAGAGGATGTTTTTGGATTCATGACTTTGTATTGATTTTAGTTCTTTGATCAATTGATTATTATTCTTGGTATCTGATTACTTCTTATCATTGGTTATTGATGCATTTCCTTCTAAATGACTTGGGAAACGAATGGATCTTATTTAAGTTCCTTCATTGTGCCAAGATGATAATTAATTGTGATAAGTGCTAATCAATCATTGTTATGTCTTTGAGAATTTCTATCTATTTACACGTCTTTTCTCCTTATTCTTACTCCTTAATAATCCTTGTGACCTGTCTTGTGTGACCTTGGTCTATTCTCTAGTATATTAGGTTAGTGTTTTATTTATCTCTTCTTGTTTTATTGGCGAAATAATAAAGATTTGGTTAAAGTAAGGTGGGAGCCTAAGTTATCATAGATTCGATACTTACTATTCCATATACTATATGATGGGTATACTTGCTCGTATGTTTGGTTTTAGTGGTTAGCATTTTATTAAAGCTTGATTGATTGTATAATTTGTTGGTAATATTTTCTATACTAAAAAACACGCATCAAGTTTTTGGCGTCGTTGTCGGGGATGGGCAGTACCAGAGACACTCAAATCTTATTGATTTAGCCTTTGTTCTATTTGTAAATATTACAAACTTTTATTTTTGGATAGCTTGTGAATATTTCTCATTTGTGTATTTTTCTTTTATTTATTTTTCTATTATTTTTGTTTATTTTTATTTTTATTCTTGATTTGATTTTTGTTTTTCTTTGAGTGCATGATTCCAATCATCACCATGGACAATTATTCATGGGCACAATGTCAAAAGAGCTATAATGGTGATACGTTGGCAAGGTTGCAAGCTTGGATTAACGTTTTTAGTGAAACGTCACTTAAAACATCAATCAAATCCTTTGTTGCCAACACAAACACGTCCATTAGGTGGCATGAAGAAGCATCCCAACCAATGAGTCATCAAAGATCACAACTAGCCAAGTTGGTTGGAAATGCCATAAAGGCCCAAATACTCGAACAAGAGAATCCTCAAGGAAATGATAGAGGAGGAACTATTGTCCATTATGGAAAGGGAGGTATTAGATTCTTCTCTATGTGCTAATAATTCTAATCTCTCTTTGTCACATGGTTTCTTAGGTTCCTCTTCATTCTTGGAGGACAATGGTCCAAATGATGGTGTATGGAGTTTAACAAGTCTCATGGAGTTAGATTTATCCATGATTCATCATAAGAAGTCCTTGGAGGTTATTGATGAATTTTATCCTTCACCACATCCACAGGGTAAACTTAAAATTTTATCCTTCATCATAAACTTAGCTTTTGTAAATCATGCATTGAAAAGTAAGGATTTCTTGTTCCCATCTTTAAGAACTCAATTGCTAAATTTTAAGGGGAATTTTTATTGTGACAAATCTTTTGAAGGGTTAAATGGTGATTTCAAGTTTGATGCATTCTTTAGAGATCATGTGCACATATATGTTGACAAAAATATTTTTGTATCTAAAGAAATGTTAGAGAATGAAGTTTATGTGTTTTGTTTTGTTGAGAAAAATTATTTTCATGAACCTTCTATTTTTCAAAAACCTCTTTTATTTCTACTTTCATCATGCCTACTTTTTTCAATGAGTTCTAATTTCTTTTACAAAGGTTTGATGAGAAAGCATAATGAGTGGGAAGAGTTTGTCTCTTCGTCTTATGTTGGGCTTTCTTTAGTTGGATAGGTGTCTTTTCCTCTCCCAAATAAAGAAAATATTTTCCATCTTAAGTGTGGGGGAGTGAGTTGTGTCTTTATTTGCTTTCTTAGGATTTTTAGTTTGCTTTCTTTTATTTAGGTGTGCCTTTATTTTGTTATTATTTTCTTTGTACTCTCATTTATGTTTTCTTTTATAGGTCAAAACAAAGTCTTCTTGAATAAGCTCTTCTCTCTATTCCACGTTTCAATATTTATTCGAGCTTCATTGCACTTGAGGAGTATTACTTAACTTTCTACTTCCTTTATCATTTTTGGTCCTTTTGGAGACACTTTATTATGTTAACTTTTGGCCAAGGAGGACATTGTCCAATTTATGTGTGGGGGAGTGGTTTAGTGATATTCTTTGTCTAAGTTTTTATCAATTATGTAAAACCCCACCCAAAACTACCTTTGACTATGGGAAAAAGTCATGCATTGCATAGCATTTTGCATTTTATATGGTAGCTTAGAATTATTTTATTTGCATGGATGCATGTGAATTTTTCCGTTGCTCTTGCATTTGAATGAATTGATGTGAAATAGTTGTGTTGTTAAAGATTTGGATAAGGGAAGTTTGGTCAAAGATTTGGAAAGATGAGTATTGGAGGGTGGTGAGAACTGATTGTAGAAAAAATTAGTAGTGGAGTTGTTTTGGAATAGCGGGGAGGTTGGTGATTTCCTTTGGTGACCCGAGTTCGAATCCTACCTTTTGTGAATTTAGTTTCTCTTCTTGAAAATTCCTTTCCTTAGAGTTTCCATGTCTTGGCCAAAAAAGATCTAGCAAACCTAGAGAAATTTTAGTGTCATTATTCCAAGGAAATAAGTCTCTATATTTATTTTCTAAATTTAAGGACCTTGATGTGAATAAAGTTCACTTTTAATTTTCAGCTTTTATTCCTTAGGATTTTCAGAAAACCCCTAGCTAATAATTAAAATTTCAGCTTGAATTTAGCTAGATAGATCTTGCCATGGATAGTTGGTATTAATGAAGCATTTTTCTAGTAGGAAACCTTGTTGATTTTAACCCTAGAACCTAAGCTAAATATCTGGAAAAAAATTCCAGCAAGTGCCGCCACTTCTTAGATGAATTTTAGCTCAACTTAAACTCTTCCAAAGCTAGGAAATCTTATCCTAAATCCTTTAGCAAATCAGATTTTTATTGCAATCCTAATTCGACTAGGATTTTCTTCCTAAACCTAGCAGAATTTTGGCAGCTTTGTGTTAACACAAGCTGTCCAAAATTCCAGCACCTTTAAGTACAATCTAACCCTTCAAACCCTAGCTCAAATCCCCTAAAACATCTTCTATTAATTCAGATTATCTTTGCTGTGCAAAACTAGATTTTACTCACACAAATTCCAGAATTTTGGCCAGCTAGGAAACCAGGATTTTCGACAACTTTGTACAGAAAATTTCGGCCAGCCTTGTACTCCTATTCCAACCGAAATTCTGCACACAAACACATCAAAAAACCCCAGCTGATCAAACTATTTTTCAGCGCCTAAAACCCTCATTTTTTCTCTGGAAATTTCGGCAAAACCACAGCTAAAACAGTCCAGAAATTCTTGCTTTCCTATTCAGCAATTTCGTACAGCAAAACTACTGCACGCGCACAGAAATTTCAGCCCTAAAAACCTTCGCAAACTCTTCTTTGTTTGGCCCAAAATTCTGAAAACAATCAGCCCTTCTCTTGAGCAATAGTTCGGCCAGCACAAGGGAGCAAAATTGTAGAATATTTTCTCCCTTAAACCCTCTCAAAGTCGGCAGCAAGAAGGCACTCGTGAGCTGGAATTTTCGGCCTTGCTGTCCAAGAAACCCAAAGCCATTAGGAGTCTTTCTAAACATCACCATCTAACCCTAAACCAATCTTCTCTAACTCTAAATCATAGAAGCCGTCTATCCTCTCCATTCTACACAAAAATTCCAACAAGAACTCCAGAGCAAATTTTCAAAAACCTCAAGAACAACACCTAGCAAAAACCGATCACCCTCTAAGGTAAGGAAAAAACCATCTTAACTTCTTGATTCCTTTCTTCCATCAATTCTCTTCCTTTTCTTCTTTGGAATCATGCCATCTCAAGGCTAATTTCATCTCTTTATGCATTCTCGGTCATAAGGAAGGAAAAAGGAGACAACTTTTCTTTTCTAATCCAACGAACTCGGGACAATCACCATAGAAGCGTCAGGATCTTGCTACCCGGTTGTTGTAAGGTACAGAAATACTTACCCTTAATGCCGGAATTAAGGGTTAAGGTAGTAGATGATGTCTATTACCTTGTTGAATATATGGTCATAGTATATGATCTTAGGGGATTGTGAATTGTTATGAAAATAAATGAATTTGGCACATGTTCGAATTAGTTGAAGCCCTGGTCATGATATTATATGGTTTAGATCAGGAGGATAATTGAGGAAAGCAAGCTATGAATTTATCTCGTTTATCTGAGGCATATAAAGTAAGTCCTTGCATAAACTCTTTTGTTAAGTGTTGTGATGGCAAGTCTATGTTGTGAAGCTTTGTAAAGCTATTGTTGAACTATGTTTGCTTGGGTTGTAAATGTAGATATTTATTCTTTAAACAGTTTTATCAAACTAACGATTTTATCAAGAAAACTATTCTTTTCCTTAAACTTTTAGAAATCTCTTTTAAAGAAAATCACGTTTTACAAAGCCAAGGTTTGGAATTATTGTGAATCAGGAATTGACGAATATGTTCGTTGAGTACTCAATAAGGGTAGGCTAACAATACTAGTCTTGGAGGGTTAGAGTAAGTCTTCTGGTAGGAGGCCATCTCTAGAAGAGAAGCTCTGCTTGAAAAGGCGATAGTATTGGTTGGTCAAGCCGGTCTGAGCTAGCATGTGTACCTGGTAAGGTACTATTTATTTTCCCGGCATGGACACCCAGATGGTTTTGTTGGGTGTAGAGAAGGAGGAGTATCTCACCCGGTGAGCTATACACTCACCTTGATCAAAACGCCCAACGTGTGGTAATCTGGTCCGGACAAGGTGCACAAAGTGTGGTGCCTTGGCCATTTTGTTCTCATGGAGCCCAACGTGTGGTGACATGACTGTTTATTCGAGTGGATGATTGTTTTGTGTAAAGTATGATTATGGAAAAACCCACTCTTTGGGAAAGAGAAATTATTTATGACTTGCCAAATATTTCTACAAATGTTTTCCACTTTGCATACACGTACAGTTTTAAACACCATATGCACACACAGGACTTACTGAGATTTATTCTCACATTGTTTTACATCATGTTTTCAGGAGATAGACTGTGCTGAGTCAGCGGGGAATTGATAGTTGAAGCTTTTCTAATTATTGTCATCTTTGCTTAGGAGACATTTGTTGTTTAAGCTGTTGAACGATTAATTATTTTTATTTCGTTTTACTCCAAGTTGAGCCTGATGTAATAAGAGTATTTCTTTATTTATCTAAGTTGAATCTCTTGGAGGTTGCCTTTGTATTTTATACCTCATTTTAAAGACCCCTTATCCTATGGGACGGGGCGATATCCCAGCCCTTTTAGGGTACGTAGTCGTGGGGTGTTACAAATTATCTTGGTGTTTTCTTGTTATTGAGCTACTCTGGAATAATTTTGAAATTTGAAAAAAAAAAAACATTGTTGCAACCAAAATGGAAGAGAAGATATTTTCTATTTATACACATTTTGGCTCACATTTTGGGTGAAGCTTTTTGTGGTTTTTATTGTTTATCAGGGTTGAATTTCTTTTTCTTACTTGGATATGAATTTTTGTCATTCATTTGGTGAATTTTTATGAAATTGGTATATTGGATAGGATATTTTTCAAGACTTGTGAATTGCGATTAATCTTATTTATGCATTGATGTTTAAGTATTATTTTACTCATTTAGCTTGAATATGGAGAATATGTTGAATTTGGGAAAAGTTTTTTTGGCTAACTCTTGTATTACAGGTCTAAACTTTACTTAGCTTTGAGTTGTGATAAGGAATGTGAGAAAAAAAAATTCTTGAGTGGAAAAAGCTGTGAAAAAAATTGATTGACAATTGAGAAAATGAGTTGTGGAAAAAATATATTCTTGAGTTGATTTTTGTTTCATCTTTAAAGATGAGAAAGTATTATTTTTTCTTAATTATAGGATCCAATACAGATAGTGAAAAGAAATCCACTTTCCTGGGGCTATGAGTTTCCAAGAGCAAAAGAGAGGAAAGAGGTTGAAAAAATGATGAGTGGTGACTCGAAGGGGGCTAATACGGTGTGTGAAGAAAAATCTATGCACTTGAGGCTATCAATTCCCTAAGTCATTGAAAAAAATGAGAGAAAAAAATTGGAGTGCTTTCCTTATATTATGGTTTGAGTTGTGCGATTTTTGGATTTATGATGCTTGAGTTGGTAGATAGCTTAACTTGTGTAATTGATGTTAACTATGTTCTTACTTGAAGAGTGAAATAATTTTCTTAGACTAAGGTATAAACTTGATTAATTTGACTTCAAGAGTTTTGTGATGTCTTATTAAATGTTTCAAAATGTAATTGTTTTCAAAGGGTTTGATGAATGGCAAGAGTTTTATCTAAAGTTTGAAAAGAAGTCATAATCCTTGTTATATTTCAAACCTTTTCGAAAAATAAGAGCTGGTGTTTTCTTGATTATTTTCTTGATTTAAGTGTTTTTGCTTAAGGACAAGCAAAAGTTCAAGCGTGGCGGTATGTGATAGGGGCCAAAATCATCACTATTTTCCTAGTTATTTGAGGTTAAATTGAGATAATTTGGACATAATAACTAGGTATATTCCTTCCTATTTGATATTTTATTTGTATAAAGTATTTTTGACAAATTTAAGTTGATTTTGAGCAAAAAAGTAGACACATTCCAGAATACAATTAGCGTCAGGTCTGGCAAGTGGACTAGGTACCAGGTCCACTTTGGCTGAAAAAGAAAAAATAGAGCAAAAATGCAGGGATAGACCAGAATGTACTTGGTGCCAGGAGGGTCGAAAGGACCTAGCGCTAGGTCCAACCTATACGGTAGCGATTTTGTGCACGAATTTGATATTTTCTAAAGGATTTTGGTATTTTTCGAATTCTACTTGGACTAGACTTCTCAAGTCACGAATTTTGGTATCAAGGAGGCCTATAAATACAAGAGAATAACATCTTTAAATTAGTTTTCACTTTTCGGATTTGCAAACCCATAGGAAACTCCTAGAGAAATACTAAGATTTAGGAGGATCAAAGGAGAATTCTTGGAGAAGAAGAGGTGGTTGCTCAAGAAGGTTTCGAGGAAGAAAAAGAAGGCTTACTTATCTATGAGTGGTTTCTTTTTCTCTTCTTTATAATTATTGACAATTTGAGTTTTAATTATTTTAATTGTATTTAGAGGATGTTTTTGGATTCATGACTTTGTATTGATTTTAGTTCTTTGATCAATTAATTATTGTTCTTGGTATTTGATTACTTCTTATCATTGGTTATTGATGCATCTCCTTCTAAATGACTTGGGAAACGAATGGATCTTATTTAAGTTCCTTCATTGTGCCAAGATGATAATTAATTGTGATAAGTGCTAATTAATCATTGTTATGTCTTTGAGAATTTCTATCTATTTACATGTCTTTTCTCCTTATTCTTACTCCTTAATAATCCTTGTGACTTGTCTTGTGTGAACTTGGTCTATTCTCTAGTATATTAGGTTAGTGTTTTATTTGTCACTTCTTGTTTTATTGTCTAAACAATAATGATTTGGTTAAAGTAAGGTGGGAGCCTAAATTCTCGTGGATTCGATACTTGCTATTCCTTATACTATTGATGGGTATACTTGCCCTTATATGTGGTTTTAGTGGTTAGGATTTTATTAAAGCTTGATTGATTGTGTAATTTGTTTGTAATACTTTCTGCATTAAAAACTATGCATCATATTCACCCATACTATTAGGAGTGGTGAATCTTTTATTGATCCTCTCAACTACTTTTATTTACTTCACATTATATCCAATATCCATCCCATAGGCGGTCTTGTCAGTACTCCAGAGATTGGAATTAAAGCACAACGTTTAGCAAATAAAGTACTTTAGCGATCTTAAGTCTAAGGATACTTACCCATTTGCTATGATGAGATTCTATCACTGGCACTAAACCATTATCTATGTGATTATCTTGTAGCTAGGTCATTCAATGTACTTACTCTAGTAAGAAGCATCCACGTGTTAACTTGAGTATCACAACACTCACGGATATGAGAACCATCGCCTGATCAAATTAGGAAGTATAACACGTACTAGTCTTGATGCGTTAATGATGCCTTATCTTAATAATACTATGACTAGGGATAATTTAAGTATGAACACTGTATAATGTAATAGGAACTTCACATTATGATCTCTATCATGATTTTCTTAACACAGTGTTCCACTTGAGGCTTTATCTAATGGTTATATTTATACGAAAGTATAAATAAAACAAATTGAAAGATAAAGAATGCCTTGTATTATTAAATAAATATGTAATATACAAAGATATGTGATTGCCTCTATAGTATAACACTAATAGTAATATCCGAAATGGTTCTTTTGGATATCTAACAAACAAACATTTGTCAAACTTACTTTCAAGTTTGTCTAACTATGGCCTTTTAACAATGGCAAGGTAACCCCGTATTCTTTTATGAGATAACTTTAGTTTCTTACCAAAGAAACTCAAATGAGGTAGTATCAGCCGTTTTTTACAGAACTCTATTTAGTATATAAATAGCAGTCTCTAGTGCATATCCCCAAAACGATTTTGGTAAGTCAGCAAAAGCTATCATAGTTTGTATCATGTCTAGAAGGGTTCGATTCATTCTCTTAGATACATCATTATGTTGAGGTGTATATGGTAGAGTCAATTGAGATAATATCCCATTATCTCTTAGATAAATTTGAAACTCTTAGCTTCAGTATTCATCTCCTCAATCAGATCTTAGACTTTTAATACTTTTATGAAGTTGTTTCTCTATTTCATTCTTGAAGTCTTTGATTTGTGTGATATAATCTCAATATAGAAAACGTGCAAGTATTCTTAGACTTGAGATCTCCAAGGTACTTTGTTTACTAAGCTTTGTACTTTGATTCCAATCTCCGGAGCTCGATTGAAGGCCGCCTATGGGATGGATATTAGGTACATTGTGAGGTAAACGAAAGTAGTTGAGAAGGTCAATAAAGGATTTACCACTCCTAATAGTAGGGGCAAATATCTCACGGCCACTTGTAGGAATTACTACTCAGGAAGTCCTAAGCCAAGGCAATTGTGTATTGGAAATAGTTCCAATTGATACACATCTAGAGTAGTAGGTTCCTGGTATAAGTACTATTGCATTTGGGTTAGAATTATTTGTGGAGGGAGTTGGCACTAATTCCATACTCCAACCCGAATGAGATATTGTATGGTGAAAGGAGTTAACTGCACTGAAGTTTGTTATTGAAGGGTTCATGTCAAGCCACTTGACTTCTTGGACTCTTGGGTGGTCATGATATGTTGCTAGATACTGCTCATGATCTGGGAATATGGGTTTATTAATTGATGCATTAATAAACTAATCATGATTAGAATTAATATGATTAATTCTAATTAATTATGAATTATTAATCTCAAAGACGTTTGGATTAATTCATGTTCTCTACCAATTGAATAGGAACCCTAATAGGCTACACACAATAAAAGATTATATACTCAAGATGTTATTTGATACCATAGTGGGGTTGATTGAGAGAAAGAGAAGTTGTTGTGGAAAAATTATAATTAGTTATAATTTGTAATCTAAGTTGTAGTTGTGAGAACTTGATGTTTCCAATTACAATTAGGGAATTCTAATGGGATTAGAATTCTCAATTTTAGCAGGGTTTTAGGTATATATGTATGATATAACCGAAAACCCTAGCTGATGTTGAGATACACGAAAATCCCATCAATACTTAACATTCTATTTTCTTCTCTCTCCCCCTCGTGTTACTAAAAACAAAAGAACCCTAGCCTCCATTATTGTTTCTGCTAGCACAGGAAATTTTGGTGCTTGAGTGTATCCTCTGTGTGAATAACTGTTAGAGATAATCACACACTATGATTATAGTGGTTAGACGTTCAATTCACATGGAGGTTGATCACGAGAATTGCTGGATCGCACCTCAACTTGAAGAAGAAAATTTTGTTCTTCGGACGATCACCAAAAGGTAAAACACGGTTACCTTTACTCTCTTTATGTCTTGTTTTTCACATATAGATGGGTCCTGAGAGGGTATCTCGTTTTATTTTTCACTGCACCATATAGGATACGAGCCAGAGATACCCAACAGTACCCAGATAGGGTGGGATGTCGCCCCGTCTAGAGGACTAGGGGTCTTTATAACGAGGTACAAAATAAAAAAATAAACTAAATAGAATAATAAAATACTTTTATTACATCTGAGGGTAATACTTACACAAGTCTGAGAGTTCAAAACTAGCAAATATCTCTTGAAAGAAATACAAATCAAAATAAAATAAATTAAATTAAATAGAAGATCATCTCTTATATCTTTGACCTACTCAGTATAAGCACTCCCCTGAAATCATGATATATGTCAGATTGGCATCTCAGTAAGCCTCGTGTGTGCAAGTGTCAAATATAATAATTTCGTGCATGCAGGTTTATCAAATTCACAAAATTGTGTTTGCAAGTCAATTTCATCAATAACAGTTATACAAAGGAGCCTTACTCAATGAATCCAAAATAGTTCACAAAAGTTCCTTATTCCATCATATTTATAAACTTATTAAGTAGGGATTAGCAATGGTTCAAATGACAGTATCACAACCAATATTATGGTTACCACTATGATAGCATCCCAATGTATTCTTTCGACAATGGGCAGTGAGAGATCCTCCCACTAGGGTGAGATACTCCTCCATCTCTATAACCCATGCTCTAGTTGTCTAATTCGGATAAACAATGTCCACATGAACCAATATACTAGTTTGGAAAGGACTGACTAAATAGTATTGTTGCCTCTCCAAGTTGAGTTTATCGTCTGGAGGTGGCGTCCTGCCAGAAGACTCACTCTTGCTCTTCAAGACTAATACCACTAGCCTATCCTCACTGAGTACTCAACGCTCCCTATTTAAAGGTACAATCATTTTCCCTTTTTTGAAATACTTTGATTAACTTGACTGTAAAACGTGATTTTTCATAATAGTATTTCCAAATCATTTAGTGATAATGTAAGAAATCATTTTTCAGTTTAAACAGTTGAGATTTGACAAACTCATTTAGAAAGTAAGATATCCACGTTCCCAAACCAAGTATCAAAATATCACAGTATAACTCATCATGTTCAACCAATGATTTAATCATCTTGTCAATCACCGTATTGACACCAACTCAAATATCATTGTACAAAATGCTTGTAAACATGTAACATTTATCAAAACAATTATGTAGGGACTTACTTGAATAATCCAAACAAGCAAACCAAAGACAATGCTTGCCCTCTCACTTCAAACTTCTTCCTTATCTAGAATAAATGATTCTATAATTAGAATCTAACTATTGCATCCACTATTTCATGAAATATGAACTCTCATGATCTCATTAATCACCTAATTCATCCATGGTATCTGGATGATTTAATTCATTAGATCACATTTATAACTTTCCTTTGTCATGCTACTCATCATCGAGCATACATATAATCAAATCAAGCCATCAACATGATAACTCCAAAATTCATCTTTCATCAAATCCATATAATAGCCCTATTTGCATCATAAGTTCTCATCTTTAACCAACATGCAATAGATCTAGGCCTAACATAACAAAATATAGCCATATTGTATTCCATATTCACCTAGATCAACTATACCATCAAACTCAACTATCTCATCTATTCATGCTTTTCATGCTAAGCTTCATACATAATCATCTTAATATAACATCAAACTCATTTAAATCAGTAAGGATTGGGTCCCAAGAATACATTTTTGCGCGACTTAACTAAGAGCAAAGATGACTCCTTGATGGCGGGCTGAGTTCACTTGAGAAGAAGAGAGGATTGGTGCTCCTTGATTCCTCTTGTTTGAGATTCACTAAGAAAGAGGGAAAATCAGTCCCTTTAGACATGATTTAGGAGGGAAAAGAAGAGAAGAATTGAAGAGAGTTGACGAAGGGTTGAAGAGTTGCTTACCTTAGGAGAGGTTTTTCGGTTTTGGTGGAGTTTAGGTATGTGCTGGCCGAAATCATGGTGAGGATGAGAGGTTGCCTTTTTCGTCAATTTGAGAGGTTTAGAGAGTGGAGATTTTCATGGTTTGCTGAATAGAAAAGATTAGGTTTTGGTGTTTGGAAGAGTCCTACCTTGTTCTGGATTCTTGATCACAAAAACAAGTTGGACAGCTTTGGTCCTTCTTTGTTTACCGAAATTGAGCAGTAGTTTGAAGAGGTTGCTGCTGTGTTTTTGGTGCTTATGATGACCAAAAAATTGGACAGAAAGAGAGAAGATAACATTTTGGTTTCGGTCTCTATGGTGGCGAGAATGAGAGAAGAAAAATGAGCTTTTGTGTAGCTGCATTTTTGCTCAATGACAAGAGAGAGTTTGTGAGTGTTTTGTCTGGGATTTTTCGTGCAGATTGGGTACTGGTTGTGGCCGAAATTCGGAAGGAAAAGGAAGGGAAAATTCTGGTGTTTTTTTGGCTAAAACAAAGTCCTAATTGGTTAAGGTTATCTTGGATAACTTTACCTAAGGTTTGAAGAGTTTAAGTTGATCTCCAATTGCTCTTAAGATGGTGGCAGCTTTGAGGAATTTTCTAGAAATATACATGAAGGAATTAGGTTATTTGATCAGAAAATAATTTAATTAACTACCTATATTATTTTTGAGTAAATTTAAATTTCTAATACATAATTATTTTACAAGATAAAAATTTTTGTTTTCTTGAAGATAAAACTGAAATTTTCTTTTATTCCTCCCCTAAATTTCAAAACCCCATATTCTAAATGATAAATGCTTCATTTAAAATCCAGCATTTATCCTTTTATTTTCCCTTTAAAATTTCTTTGAATAAAATTAAAACATGGAGATTAATCTCCTTAAGAAGTGGCGGCTACTTTGAAGAAAATAAGCTATGTATTTATATTCTTTGTTTCCTAATAATTTACTAAGATATAGCTTTCAAAAATCCAGACTAATATTATTTAAAATATTTCTAAAAGATTATGATAAGATATTAAAAATAAGGATTTAATTATTTTCAAATGCTTTATAAAATAATCCCAAGATAAATCACACTCCTAAATTTTAGAAAAGAAAATAAAAAGAAGGAAAGGATTTGCAATAGCTGGGATTTGAACTCAAGCCCACCAAGAATTAAACACCAAGAATTATCCACTAAACCACAACAACACTTGTGTATATATTCCCCTAACAAATTCCCTTAACTCCTACTCACTTACTTCATTTCCTTGCTAATAAATTTTGCTCAATAAAACAAAAGCTCGACTAACTCGGGTAACACAACTACATCATGATAAAGAAATTCAAGAAATAGCAACCTCATGGAACTCATATATTCATGAAAATAGTTCAAATCATCAAATGCAATTTAAAATGGTATGACATGCATGCTTTTCCCTATATAATAAAGGTGGTTTAATACGGGGTATTACAGATAGCATGAATCCTTGGTGGTTGCCTCATATTTCTTCACGCTACCCTTGGGCTTTGTGGGGTCTTCTTCTTCTTTTTTAGAACTTTCTTCTTAGAAGATAAAGAATCTACTAGCATAAATGCATTGGTTTCCTTCTTCATGGAGGATTCCATAATCTTGAGAAGATTGATCAACTCGGGTATAGGGACTCGATCTTATTCATTTGATAGTTTATCACAAATTGCAAAAATTCCTTGGTAATGATTGCAGAATTAAGTCAATACTCAATTCGTTGTCCATTACGAACCCAATAGACATAAGCTTCTTAATCAAGCCCAATATTTTTAGCCCATGAGTGGCCACAGAAGTACTCTCAGCCATTTTAGAATGGAACAGTTGTTCAAAAGTCTCATATCTCTCCATTCTGGCTTGTGCATCAAACAACCCTTGAAGATAAAAAAACAATGAAGTAAGCATCCATATGCTCATACTATTTTTGCAATTCTAGGGTCGTTGACGCTAGCATTATGTAGGATGCTATGTCACTGCCCTCTTGGTGCTTCTTGTGGATAGCATACTCATCAGCATAAGTATCTTGAATTGGTGGTGGCAGAATAGGAGCCTCTACCACGTAGAACAACTTTTCTGAATTGGGAGCTATTCTCAGGTTTCTATATCAGTCCAAAAAATTTGATTCGGTAAGCTTATTGGTTTCCAAGATACTACATAAATTCAGGTTGGTCGACATAAGGCAAATGACCTAGATGTTAAGATAGAGAAATTAGTAAAATGTATATGCACACGATTTACAAATAATTAGGTCTTTAATTAGGTGCATAATTATTCCATTATTTTACTTAAATTAATAGCTCCCACTATTAATTTGGTAAAGCTCGTTGGAAGCTTTTCTAGTGCACTAATATCCAAATTCCTTAAGAATGACCTTGGTTCTATCCAACAAACCATTTTTAAGTTCAATAGTAGGTATCTAATACCTATTACATCGAATATAATTATCGGATCATTGGGTAATTAACATTTTTTAATCTTAAAGCCTTTAAGCTAGCACAATCTTGCCTCTAATTTTCTTTATGCTTGAGTTAGCCTAATCGGGATAAAGAAATTAGTTAAACCCAACCCATTAATCAGGAATTTAAAATTCCACAGCTTGAACATACTCGATGTCAAATAAGTTTGGGTTAGCCCAACAACTTCGTCTAAAACAAGAGTTCTCATTCCTACTATATTAATGGAAGGTATTAGGTTTAATATTAATTGAGAGATTTGTTATATTAGTAGTCCGATACATTTGGCATGCAAAAATATCAACACTTTGACACAATTGTAATAGACTCGATTACATGGCTTGGTTATAGATTTTTCTAAATTAATTTCTTTGAGCTAAGTAGGAAATTAATTTTGGTTAAACCTATGTTTTCATGCATGTTTTTGAGAAGAAAGTCTTACCATCTTCTTCATTTCTCTTGATCACCATCTCTATAAGCTTGAAAATAATTTCTAATCCTATGTAATCTAATTACATAAAATTTTAATAAAGAAATCTCGAATTATATTCGATGGGATTTAGATGAGAAGAGAAATTACAAAAGAATAATAGAGAAAGCAGGACACGCAGGTCCTATTTATTCAAAACAAAACAATAAAATGCATGACACAATATTAATTAATCAAAACTAATTGGTCTAAATCCATAACCAAGCCACCATGCCAAAATCATGCTTAAAATAAATTAAACAAATAAATATACATCAAATAAAAAATTTCCAAAATCATTATTTTGGAAAAATAAGATAGTTAGTCCCCAAAATCAAAATTTAAAAAACTTAGTGAGTCCAAAACAAATTTTGGAAAAGAAATGGAGGCCATTTGAAATTTAGAAATTTGTTTTAGTGGATTAAAAGAAAAATAGGATTTTTTTTAATAATGAAAACCAAGGCTGCAACTGCTTGTCGGAAATTCAAGCCTACATGCCTATTGGCTTCAACCGAATTTCCTTTTGTCTTGCACATGCCTCACAATTGGAGACCATGCTATCACAATTTGGAAACAGTTGCTATTCTCAAAACAGAATAATTTCGGCCACTATTGGAAACAATTTCCAATTTCCAAATGGAACCAATTTCACCAGTTTTTCCCCCTTTTTTCGCATTACATTTTTTTTTCTCCTTGTTCTTTCACTTAACTTTTCTACGAACAAAGAGGGAAAAACCACAAAATGTTATTTTTCTAAATAATCTTGATTACAGAAATTAGAAATTCACAATTTCTAAAGCAATTCTGATCACAATCAAAATAAATTTTTTTTCTTTTCGTAAACAAAATTCTTAGGACTTCATAAATCCTTTTTACTAATACCAATTTCAGCAAAAATATTCGAAGGAAAAAAATAATCCACTAAAACGAAATTTCTAAAATCAAAATATATGTGAAACAATTTCACTGAATCAAATTTATTTATGAAATAATTTCAAAATTAATAATAAATCCATAAAATACATACGAAATGACTCTGATACCACTGTTGAATTTCAACCATGCAATAACAATTAATACGCAGCGGAAACTAAAATAAAATCCACTCAAAAGAATCACTCGTATGTAATTAAATGGGTTAGGAGTGGAAAGAAAAATTCATTATCTCAAAAACATAGCTTTTAAAATTTCCCTTAGTGTGGGGAACCCTTTTGAGAATTGTTCGAGTCACGAACCACTAAAATTCAAAATAGAAATTCCTCTAATATTATTCTACACGGGAATATATTCAAGGACCATCAAAATTTTCTGTTAGAAAAATTTGTTGGCCGCTAGGGATTCAATTTGGGGAAGAAAATCAAGAAAAGCTTTTTATGTCTTGTCTCTAATGTGGCGACTTTTCTGAGAAACAAAAAGGAAAAAAAAAAAAACAACTTCAATATTGCTCACCAAATTGACGGCATCTGGGGCCGCGCAAGTTGCGTACGGAAACTTGCGCGGCCATTTAACAGCCCAGATGAAAAAAACAAAAATCCAACGTGCGAGAAGGTGGCCGCGTGTAAAAATTTTTTTTAGTAGAACGACGTCGTTTTGACCATTCAAACGACGTCATTTTGATATTCATATAATCGTGTGGAATGTTGTGTGAAATGTTCATGTGATTGTGTCAAATGTTCATGTGAGCTCAAATGACCCACAAGTTGTAGTACCACAACTTGCGCGGCCCCGGATCTAAATTGACGGTGATTTCTTGTATTTATAAAGTTAACCACCTCAAATCAAAACCAAATCAACACGTGAAAAGGCTTTTCCCAATTGTTCAATTATGGGCTTGATTTTTAGGAATTGCTATTAGGCCTTCAAACTATAACAAGTTTATAATTCGACCACAAAAGGATTTATTAATTGCAATCCAACCCCAAATAATTATAACACTTTATAATTAGCTAATAATAATTATTTCTTCTCATAAACTAACCCCCATAATATAATCATATAATATCTTGAGTACCAATTCCTCTATTGTATGTGACCTACTAGGTTTTCTAATCAAGTGGTAGCTAATATGAATTAATTCAAATCACTATAGAATTAATAATGCTTAATAATTAGAATTAATTTATTAATTCTAATTAGGAATAAATTTATTAATTCTCCAATTAATAAATTCATATTTAGTAGATCAAGAGCGGTATCTAATAGTGCATCATGACAATATAAAAGTCCAGAAAGTCAAGTGGCTTGATTAAACCTTTCAATCGCAAAGTATCAGTGCAATAAACTCCTTTCATCATAGTAAATCTCATTCAGTTTAGAATATGAAATTAGTGTCAACTCTCTCTAGAATATAATTAATTCTAGCCCGAATTAATTTGTACTTGTTCCAAAACTCATTACTTAACATGTACATCATTTTGGAACTGTTTCCAATACATAGTCGCCTTGGCCAAGGACTTCTTGAGTAATGATTCTATACAAGTGGTCGTGAGATATATGCTTATACTATTAGAAGTGATGAATTCTTTATTGACCCTCTCAACTACTTTTATTTACTTCACGTTGTATCCAATATTCATCTCATAGGTGGTCTTATAGGGAGTTCAGATATTAGAATCAAAACATAAGTCTCAACAAACAAAGTACCTTAGAGATCTCAAATCTAAAGATATTTACACATTTGCTATAATGAAATTCTATCACTGGCACTAAATAGTTATCTATGTGATTATCTCATAGTTAGGTCATCTAATTTACTTGTTCACTTAACAAGCATCCATATGCTAACTTTGAGTATCACAATACTCACAGATATGAGAACCACTACATGATCAAATCAAGCAGCATAACACGTGCTAGTCTTTGTGCATTAATGATTCTTATCTCACTAATACTATAACTAGGGATAATTTAAGCACAAGTACTATATGGTGTGGTAGGAATCTCACATTATGATCTCTATCATAATTTTCTTAACACTATACTATGTGTTTGAGACTTTATCTAACAGTTTTATACACATATAGCAGGAATGATTAATTAAACTGCAAGATAAAAAATGCCTTTTATTAATAAATGTATCATATATAATATACAAGTGATTGCCTCTAGGGTATTACACTAAGTATCATTAATTTCAATTTCTTTCAAAGGTTCTAGATGAGGGTTGTCTAGTCTAGACAAATGGCCTGCTTCAAGATTCTCAACTCTCTTCTTCTCTCTGATCTCCAAATCAAACTCCTATAAAAGTAACACCCACCTTATCAGTCTAGGTTTAGCATCTTGTTTAGCCAGTAAATATTTTAAACCAGAATGATTAGTGTATACAATCACTTTAGATAAAACAAGGTAGGAGTGAAGTTTATCAAAAGCAAACACTAAAGCAAGCATCTATTTTTTTGTAGTAGTATAGTTCTATTGAGTATTTGTGAGAGTCTTGCTTGCATAGTAAATTGGCTAAAAGCTCTTCCCTTACTTTTGTCCAAGAATTGCACCTACTGCAAAATCACTAGCATAACATATTAGTTCAAATGGTTGGGACCAATCAAGAGTAACTAAGATAGGAGAATTAGTTAGCTAAAATTTCAACTCATTGAAGGCTTGCAAACATTGTTCATCAAAGTTGAATGGAGCATCTTTTTCTAGAAGAGAGGTGAGGGACTTGGAAATCCTTGAAAAATCTTCTGTAGAAACCTATATGTCCCAGAAAACTTCTGATTGCTCTTACAGACATTGGTAGGGGAAGCTTCTCTATGATTTCAATCTTTGCTCTATCAACCTCCAAACCTTTACTTGAAATTTATGTTCTGACACAATACCCTCTTTTACCATAAAATGGCCTTTCTCCCAATTCAGCACAAGATTTGTTTCTTCACATGTTGGAGTACAATTTTCAAATTTTGCAAACACAACTAAAAAGAATCTCCAAAAATAGAAAAGTTATCCATAGAAAAGTTATCCAAAATAGCCATCATACATCTTTGAAAGGTCCCAGGCCCATTGCACAATCCAAAAGGCATCCACATGTATTCAAAAGTTCCATAAGGGGTAAGTGAATGTGGTTTTCACTTGATCTTCAGGAGCTATAGGAATTTGAAGATTGCGAGAAAATCTATCTAGAAAGTAATAGTACATGTATCTAATTAGCCTCTCTAGCATTTGATCAATAAAGGGAAGGAGAAAATGGTCCTTTCTTATAGCTTCATCCAATTTTCTAAAGTCAATACATATCTTGCAACCCGTTACAAGCCTTGTTGGTATAATTTCATTTTACTCATTGGGAACTACTTTCACGCCTCCTTTCTGAGGAACCACTTGGGCTTACCTATACACTATCAGAAATAGGATAAACAATGCATGCATCCAAAAGTTTGATCGCTTCTGCTTTTATCACCTCTTTCATATTTAAATTTTGCCTTCTTTGAAGTTGTAACATAGATTTGGCATCTTCCCCTAACAAGATCTTATGTGTACAAAAAAAAGGACTGGTCTTTTTTTTATATCAGTGATCTTCCATGGTATAGCCTTTTTATGCTTTTGCAAAACTTAAACTAGTTGAATCTTCATTTCTCTATCTAAATCTTTAGCAATTATAACTGGTAATTTGTTTTCTTGTGCCACAAATGCATACTCTAAGTGAGTAGGGAGCACTTTTAACTCTAATGTAAGAGGGTCTTCGACAGATGGCATCATGCAAGGGATGTTAAAACTTCCTGGATCTTTTACCTTTGTTGGTAATATCTCCTTGATTTACACAATAGCAAAACATTCCTCATTCAAAGTTACCATAGATAGTTCTTCAAGCTTCCTTTTATTGGATAAGACATCCTTGAAATTTTGGCATACTTGGGCATTTGGGCTAATGAAAGGACCGCGAGGAAATAAAAACTTAGCAGAAATTACAATTTAAAAATTTTTCAAAGCCAAAGTCTAGGAATGCTTACTTCTAAAGTATTTGACTTGAACAACTGGAGTCGGATTCGGGTTTGACGATGCTTCCTGATCAAGAATGTTTGTTTGACAGTGCTTCCTGATTTGGAATGTTTACTTGTTCCGTGGGTATAGCAGATAACCGTTGGCTCCTTCGCATTAAACACTTACCACGTTTGCTATCTCTTGACCTTACAGAGTATTCTTGAACCTCTTATGGACTTCTACCAGTGAAAGTATAACTAGGGTGAAGAAGATTGGAAGAAAAATGGAAGAGCTAAACGTTAAAGAAAAAATGAAGGAAAAACATTAAGAACATGGTGGTCTTGGTTTTTCTAAGGAAAAAGACAAAAGCTATTATTCTTTTCTCAAAGAATTCAGTTAACCTTCCCCACAGACACACGTAAAGTAGTTTATATATATATATATATATATATATATATATATATATATAACTGCTTCTTTTTCTTCCCCCCCCCCCCCAAACAACTCCATCATTTTTCCTTTTCTTTTCCTTTTCCTTATTTTATTTCTTTTTCCTTTTCCATATGGCGGCTGACGACCATCCCAGGTTTCCACATAACCTGTAGCTGCCACCATTAAACCCTGATGGGCCATGTTTACTTAATTAGTCCAAAACTAATTAAATTAGTTCTTTTATTAATTAATTAATCTATTTTAGCCCAATATAAAAGTATCCAAGATAATTAATTAATAAATCAATTAATTAAATTGGATCAATTAATTATTCTAGTCCAAATAAATAATTAATTGGACTCCTAGAATAATTCTCCCAATAATAAATTCTCCCAATAAGTCCCAAATAGTAAATAAATTTACTAAGGCTATTTGAGCTACTCTGGGGACCAAAGGATATATTATTTTTGGCTACTAAAATGACCAAAATACATTTACTAACAAATAGCTATATCATTTTAAATATTACATTTATCACCATATGAAAATATAAACTCCGAGAATAATATTGTAAGTGTAGTGTCTTCGCTATAGGTGTAATAGTGAAAATATTCCTCTATATAACACCCATCATTGAGATAGGAAAAATGCACTAACACCTATCTCAATGACATCAACCATCCTTTGATAGCTAATCTGATAATCCATGACTTCCAATACATATCCACTTATCACAGGGAGCTACCCAAAAGTTTACATACTTAGTCACATTTTTTAGGACCCTAGTTTATTTAGATTATCTTGGATAATCACAAGGGGGTGATTTCTTCACGTAATGAAGTATAGAAACTCTATTGTATAAGTCCATCTTAATTAACTTGAGTCATACACCAAACGTACAAGGTTATTGGCTTTGCGATAAGACCTCACCCAACATATATTAAAGTGTACAAGTCCAGCTTCACTAGACCACAAACTTATACTCAAGTCTTAGAGTACTCGTACACGCAATAGCTGCGATAAACCATCTTTATTTATTTTATTACTTTTATAAATATTATTATCGCGTGGTCCAGTTCTATGTATTCCAAATACGCTTATACTATTGGTGTGAGTGGACTACTCACTGGTAAAAGGTCAATCATTTTCCATTTAGAAATTGTAGTATAATGATCTAAACCTTGATAAAGTGCGCAACTCCATCAATCGATCAAGAACAATTTTTTGCTTATGTGTTAGTGACCTGTAATCTACACCTTATTGTGAAATCGAATCATGTAGATTACTTATTAACACATTTAGAACTTAATGTGCAATATATATATATAAACAAACAACCATGTATTAATAAATGAAAATTTTATTAATTTCTAAAATATAGAAATATATAGGCCATTTTGAGCAAACATTCCAACAATATCCACTTGTACTAAATGGACAATGATAGTCCATATATGCTTACTCCTATGACATCTAAGTGTTTTCAAAACACTTTCTCTGTTAAAGGCTTGATAAATAAGCCCGCCAGATTATTTTTAGAGGAAATCTGGTTAACCACTATCCTGTTTGTGGATGAACTCCCAGATTAAGTGATACTTTCTCTCAATGTACTTACCCTTCCTATGGTTTCTTAGCTCCTTACATTGTAACATTGCTCCAGAATTGTCACAATATATAGTAACAGGTCTGTCCATTTGTGGCACAACTCTGAGTTCTATGAGGAACTTCCAGAGCCAAACCACTTCTTTAGAAGCTTCTGAAACTACCACATACGCAACTTCTACGGTAAAATTAGCAATGCAAGATTGCTTAAAACTCCTCTATGAAATAGCCCTCCAGAAAAAGTGAAAGTATATCCACCAATTGATTTTCTTTCATCTTTATCTACTTAAAATTCTGAGTCTGCGTAACTGGTAGGAACTAAGTTATCGACCTTGTAAAAAAGTATATAATCCCTTGTCCTCTTCAAGTACTTGAAAATATGCTTTACAGCTTACTAATGTTCTTCCCTTAGATTTGATTGATACTTACTAACCATGCCGACTGTAAAACAATTATTTGGCCTTGTACAAAGCCTAGCATACATGAGACTTCCCAGTGCCGAGACATAGGGAATCCTACTCATCCTTTCCTTTTCTTATTGTGTCTTAGGACACTGCTTACAAGATAAGGTCAATCTGTACCTAAAGGGTATGATTACCCCTTTACACTGATCCATGCTAAACTTAGCCAATATCTTGTCAATATAAGCAAATTGGGATAGGCCTAACATTCTTTGCTTCCTATCTCTAAAAAGCTTTATTTTAAGAATGTAGCTAGCTTCTCCCATATCTTTCATGTTAAATTGACTTGATAGCCATACCTTTATAGATGATAATATTCCTACATCATTTTCAATGAGTTAAATATCATCCACGTAAAGTTCCATAAAAGATACGTCGTTACCATCTGTTTTTCTATACGTGAATAGTTCATCCACAATTTGTATAAGACCATAAGACTTTACAATCTTATCAAAATGTATGTTCCATGCCCGTGATGCTTGCTTAATCTATGAATGGACTTCTTAAACTTACAAACTATATGTTCTTGGCCTTTCACAATAAAACCTTCAGGCTAGATCATATAGATGTCTTCGCTAAGATAGCCATTAAGAAAGGCTGTCTTGACATCTATTGATAGGAGTTAAGCTAACTAGCAGTTCAAACTCAAGAAGGGGGAAATACGTTGCAAGGGCTAAAGACAATATCAAGAACTAAGAGGTTCCAAGATGAAATCCAATTGTTTCTACAACAATGTTTGAAGATGGGAGAGATTTGAAAGAATGATGAAGGCAACTAGGAACTTATTTTGATGGATATCCAAAAGGAACTCAAACTACAACTCGAGCCTACGTCAAAAGAAGGAGGAAAATTTGAAGAAATGCCTCCCAGAGCTGAGCCGGCGTAGGCCCCAGCCAATCGAGCCGACACCAGCCTCAGTTTGCCAATGCAAAAATTGGCTCCAGAGTGGAGCCAGTGTCAGCCCTAGTGCCGGAGCCAGTGCCAGTCCCTGTCAGGGCTCAAACCCTGTTTTGCCAATTTTTACTGTTTTCTTTACATTCCCTCTATTTTAAACATTTTTTTAAAGACCTTTTAAGCCCTTAAATTGTCTTGGGCCTTAGTAATCTCTTAGTTAGGGTTAGGGTAGTATAGATACATTTTTTTGTGATTTGACAACATATTCAACTTATTTTATTCAAATTTTGAAAGAGTGCTTTGAGACGTTTTACCTCTTTGTTCATCTTGTTCAAGACCATGCTTAGGGCATAGTCCTCCCTTTGAATGAGTCTCTAAATTCTTTGGATAATCTATTGTTATTTCTCTTGATTGAGTCTTAGTTACTTTGTTCTTCTAAGATTTATCTTGAATTCCATTGTTGGGTGCCTATAGTTCGACTTCTTTTGTTCATGATTTCTTTTATTATTTCAAGGATATTTTGGTGAATTTATAGTAGATCTTGCTATGTTTCTTGTGGATCTTTGATGCTTAGTTCTTCAAGGGTTTGCTAGAGAATAGTTAGATAGTTTTTCTTTCTTTATTTAGCCATAATTCCAAAATTCCACTATTTGGGGCTCACTAGTTAAGCCAAGGGTTTTGCCCATTTGTTTTCCTTTGCTCTATAAATCTATCCACACAAGATTATATCAAACAGTTTGGTATTAGAGCAAGGAAAGCATTGATTCTAATTAAAGCTTAACATTAAGAAGAGGAGCCTTCCAAAGTTGATGAAAAATAGGAGAAATCCCATAACTAAAAACAAAGCCTCAAAAAGGTCATGATATCTTTGTTATTTCTTGATTTCCTCTTGAGAAAATTGCTTCTTGATGTTACTATAATTCTTGGGAACAAATTTATCGTGTTTGTCGTGAAAAAGGGTTTGAATTTGGGTGAAAATATTGGTTGTTTTTAAGCGACAAGATTGCAACTAAGGTGTTTGATGAATATTCTATGAGAATGTTTTGTGGCTATAGTTGGGAGTTTTGACTTTTATTTTTCATTCCTTGGGATATTGAGACTTGATATAAATCACTCTATTGTTGAAATCCATTGATGAGACTCTGCTTCATCATGGAGGTTAAGATCAAGGAGGGGGAGGCGTGACCATGCAAGGACAAGGGCCAATGACAAGATCTAGGTCTAAGAAGCTTTAAGATGAGTTTCAATTGCTCATAAAACTATGATTGAGGATGGAAGAGGATTGGGAGGTTGAGGAAGCTAGCCAAGAGTTCATTTTGATAACTATCCAAGAAGGACCCCAACAAAAACTCAAGCCGGCAACAAAGGCAGACGAAACTTGACCAAAAGAGGCCTTCTAACGAACAACCGGCGCTGGCCCCAAGCAGACAAACTGGCACCAGCTTCAACCTACCCAACAATGGCTTTAATTTGCACGTGACAGCTGGGAAGCAGAGCACAACCGACGCCGGCTGTAGAAGCCCTAGCCGGCACCGGCTCCATCCTGGGCAGCCACTGAATTTTTTACATTTTCTCCGATTTTGTCCAATTTTAAGTGTTTGTAAAGACTTATTAAGACCCTAAACTGTAATAGAATCTCATGGATTACTTAGCTAGGGTTAGGGTAGTATAAATAGAACCTTTAGTTTTGGCAACACAATTTACACACTTTAATTCAAATTTGAGAGAGAATCTTGAGAGGCCTTAGCCTCCTTGTTCATCTTGATCAAGACCATGCTTAAGGGTTAGTCCTCCTTATGAATAAGTCTATAAATCTTTTGGATAATCCAATGTGGTCTCTTTGAATGGGTCTTAGTTACTTTGTTCTTCTACGGTTTGTTTGAATTCCATTACTTGAGTGCCTATTTTCTCTATTCTATTTGTTCTTGTTTGCTTTTGTTGCTTCAAGGATATTGGGGTGAGATTATAGTAGAAATTTCTACTATTCTTGAGGGTCTTTGAAGTTTAGTTCTTTAAGGGTTTGATAGATGGTAGGTTGTTATTTCATTTTCTCCTTTTTTGTCTCAAGAAGAATCCCTGTTTTTTGTCCCATTGGTTGAGCTGGACATATAACCACTAAACCACTCACAACACCAAGAAAAAGCCCATACAAGATCATATCAAAGAGTTTAGCATCAGATCAAGCAAATTTTTTATTCCAATCAAAGCTTGAAAGCAAGAAGAGGAGCCCTATAAAGTTGAAGAGAAAGAAAATAGAGAAAATTCTGTAACTCAAAAACATGCTCCAAAAAGGTCATGAAATCTTTGTTATATCTTGATATTTCTATTGGGAAATTACTCCTTGATGTTAATATAATCCTTGGGAACAAAATTTTCTTGTGTTTGTGGTGAAATTTGGCTTGAATATGGGTAAGAATGTTGGTTGTTCTTAAGTGACGGGATTGCTTCCGAGGTATTTGATAAATGTTCCATGAGAATGTTTTTTGCTATAGTTGGGAATTTTGATTCTTAATTTTCATTCCTTTGAATATTGGGACTTAGTATATCACTCTATTATTGAATTCCATGCTCATTGAACTCAACTTTATTAGTGCACACTTGTGATCATCTTGTTCTTCATAATCCTAGTTCTAGTTATTCTTGTTTCTTTGTTCTTGCTAATTCTTATTCGTTTCTTGCTTAGAAATGTTTCTTGTGCGTCTAGTGTTTGTTCTTGTGTTGATTGAGTCCACGTTTCTTAAAATTCTTAATTAAAACTTGTTTGCTTGAGGTGCTAAACAAGTGTTTGTTGAAATTCCCCTAAGACCCCCTAATTGGAAAAATCCATTGATTTGTGTGATTCACTAAGTTGGACTAAATCCTTAGCTATTAGGAAGAATTGGGATTGAACAAGAAGGCTTGAGTATTGAGAAAAAGGCAAAAGGGTGAGCCTATTACTAAAAGAGCCTAAGAGAGCAAACACGAGTGTGGAGTGACCAATCCTTGAGAGCTAACACGCAAGGAAGCGAAGAGAGGAATTATTTTCTTCCTAATCTTTTTTGTTTTGTAGGTATAAGTAAGTAAATACTCTATCGCCACAGCCCATGATCAAGAGATCTCTAGGCCTAACCTAAGTGGCCCTAGTAGACCTCAAGAAGAACAAATTGATGTTAGGGGTTTGCATGAAGACTTGCAAGTTATGATGAGAACTATGCAAAATGAGTTCCAAAATATGACAAGGGAGTTGATAAATCATCTTGAACAATCTTCTACCGTCACACAAAAGAGAGGCCAAGAGTGATTTGAAGTACTTAGCCTTAGGATGAGGGATGGTGATGCCCATACCCCTCCGTTACATAACCAACAAGGGGAAGAGTGGGATGAGCACTCAATCGGGAGATTCCAACAAGCTCCTATGAGAGAGGGAAGACATGGTATGAGAGAAGGATGAGGTAGAGGTCAAGGAAGGAATGGTGGGAACAACTTAAGAGGGTTAGAAAGAGAGTTTGGGAGAGTTGATGAATGGTATGAGGGGGAACAAGTTGAAACCTTTAGGGAACACAATAGAGGATGGGGCAATAGAGGAGGTAGGAGAGAAGGAAATGATGAAGAGAAAGAGTTGAATACCATCAAATTGAAAGTGCCCACATTCTATGGCAAGAGTGACCCTGAAGCATATTTCGAGTGGGAAAGCAAGATGGAAATCTTCCTAGAAAGTCATACCTATAGTAAGAGGTCAAATGTGAGGTTGGCTATTTTAGGATTTTCGGAGTATGCTTTGGTTTGGTGGGAGCAAGTTAGTGCACAAAGGAGATAAATGGGAGTGGAAACCGTGGCTAGTTGGAATTTGTTGAAAGATATGATGAGGGTAAGATTTATACCACACCATTACTACAATGATCTTTATCAAAGGCTCCAATCACTTAAGCAAGAGAATAAGAGTATGGAAGATTACCATAAAGAGATGGAAGTATTGTTGATGAGAGCTCAAATCAATGAGGATCCTACAGCAATGAGGGCAAGGTTCTTGGGAGGATTAAATAGGGAAGTTGCTAATTTGGTAGAATTGCACCCCCATGAACGATTGGAGGATATGGTACATGCCGCTATGAAGATTGAGAGGCAATTAAAGAGGAGGGTTTTTACTAGACTACCACTTTCAAACCCCAACACTACTAGCAAGGTACCATTTAAGAAGGATGAAGCTCCTAAGTCATTCCAAAGGGACTTTAACAAACCAAGGGAGGCTTGGAAACCTAGAGAGGATTGGAAGCTTAGGAAGGATTGGAAACTTAGGGAAGGATGGAACAAAGACAAGAGAAAAGCCATGGAGAGGCCACAAAGGAATATGGATATCAAGTGTTTTAATTGCTTTGGATATGGACATACTTCCCATGAGTGCCCAAGCAAGAGAACGATGTATACTAATCCCTATGGTGAGGTTTCTACCGATAAAGAAGAACAAGAAGAAAGATACTAAGGAGACCAAGAGGGGAATGGAGACGAGGAAAGTGATGAAGGGGAAGTTGTTGGTCAAGAATATTCTTTGGTGGGAGTCACAAGAAGGTTATTAAATTCATAAGCCATTGATGATCAAGATCACCAACAAAGAGAGAACATTTTCTACACTAGGTGTCTAATCAACAAGACCCTTTGTAGTGTCATTGTGGATAGTGGGAGTTCCACTAACGTGATTAGTACAAACTTGGTTGAAGAATTGGACATGAATTGGATTAAACACCCGAAGCCCTAGAAATAACAATAGTTGAATGATAGCGGGGAAATGAGAGTAAACAAACAAGTTTTGGTGTCTTTTGAGATAAGAAAATACAAGAATGATGTGCTATGTGATGTGGTACCCATGCAAGTGGATCACTTGCTCCTAGGGAAGAGGCCTTGGCAATATGATAGGTATGTAAAGCATAATGGGAGGAAGAATACTTATTCCTTACTCAATGAGGGAACTAAGTTTACCCTCACCTCCATAGCCCCTAGTGAGGTGAACAAAGATCAAAGAATTATGAAGGAGAAAGAAAAAAAAGAAGGGAGTGCAAGATGTTAAGCAAAAATAAGAAATTGAGAGGAAAGAACAAGAGAGGAGAGAAAAAGAGTTGAGAGAGAAGATGGACAAATAAGTATCTTTGACAATTAACGATAGGAGTGAGCAAGGACAAGAGAGGGGAGGTAAAAGAAGAGTGAATTTCTTTGCAAAAGAGAGTGAGGTCATAGAAGCTATAGAAGCTAAGAAACCGGTTATTCTTTTTTTATGCAAAGGTTCTTTTATTTCTACTAATGATTCTACATTATCTTTGTCTAATGAAATTGCAGCTATTCTTCAAGAATTTGAAGACGTTTTTCCAAAGGAGGTGCCCGGAGGACTACCACCCATAAGAGGGATTGAGCATCAAACTGACTTTGTGCCCAGAGCCGTTATCCCCAATCGACCAGCATATAGAAGCAACCAAGAGGAGTCCAAGGAGTTACAAAAGCAAGTAAAGGTATTGCTTGAGAAGGGACATGTGAGAGAGAGCCTAAGCCCATGTGCGGTTTCGGTTCTCTTGGTGCTCAAAAAGGATGGGACATGTCGTATGTATGTGGATTGTTGTACTATCAACAACATCACGGTAAAATACCGCTATCCCATTCCTAGGCTAGATGACTTGCTTGATGAGCTATTTGGTGCATGCATTTTCTCTAAAATTGATTTGAAATCCAGTTATCACCAAACAGAATATGAAAAGGGGATGAATGGAAAATGGCTTTTAAAACTAAACAAGGGTTGTATGAGTGGCTTGTCATGCCCTTTGGATTGTGTAATGCTCCTAGTACTTTCATGCGATTAATGCACTATATTTTGAGGGAATTCATTGGAAAATTTGTTGTTGTGTACTTTGATGATATATTAATCTATAGCAAATCATATATGGATAATTTAAATCATGTTCAAAGTGTGCTTGTTGCCCTACGAATGGAGAGATTGTATGCTAACCTTGAGAAGTGCTCTCTTTGTTTGGAGAGGATTACGTTCCTTAGGATTAAGGATTGAGGTTGATGAGGAAAAAGTGAAAGCTATCCAAGATTGGCCAACCCCTACCACCATTACCTAAGTCCGTAGTTTTCATGGGCTAGCTAGATTTTATAGGAGGTTCATCTAAAATTTTAGCACTATAGCAGCCCCTCTAACCGAAATGGTAACAAAAAATATGGGATTTAGGTAGGAGGAAGCCCAACAACAAGCCCTCAAAGACAAATTGAGCCAAGCTCCAATTCTTATTCTTCCTAATTTTGAGAAGGCCTTTGAGATAGAGTGCGATGCAAGTGGGGTGGGAATAGGTGCGGTCTTGACCCAAGATAGAAAACCCATTACATACTTTAGTAAGAAATTGTCCAGGGCGGCCCTCAATTACTCTACCTATGACAAAGAGATTTTTGCTTTGGTAAGGACCCTAGAATATTGGCAACACTACCTTTTGCGAAGAGAGTTTGTCATTCATACTAATCATGAGACCCTTAAACACCTCAAGAGCCAACAAAATTTGAACAAGAGGAATGCAAGGTGGATGGAGTTTATTGGGACATTTCTATATGTCATTCAATACAAGAAGGGAAAATGTGGTAGCGGATGCACTCTCTCGAAGGTATGCACTACTAAACTTTTTGGATGCTTAACCTCTTAGTTTTGAACTTGTGAAAGATTTGTATATTGATGATGAGGAGTTTGGGGATATTTTCTATACTTGTGAGAAAAGTGCATTTGCTAAATATTATAGGTATGATGGTTTCTTGTTTAGAGAGGTGAGGCTTTGTGTGCCAAAGGGTTCTATTAGGGTGTTGCTAGTTAGGAAAGCCCATAGTGGGGGACTAATGGGGCATTTTGGTGTTGCAAAGACCTTAGACATTCTTAAGGAGCATTTCTTTTGGCTAAAAATAAGAAAGGATGTGGAGAGACATTGTTCTCAATGCATTATTTGTAGGGGAGCTAAGTCTAGATCCCTTCCCTATGGTCTTTATACTCCTTTGCCCACACCTAATGTGCCTTGAGTTGATATTTCAATGGACTTCATCTTAGGATTGCCTAGGTCCAAGGGGAGTAAGGACTCCATATTTGTGATTGTTGATTGATTCTCTAAAATGGCTCATTTTGTGGCTTATTCCAAGACTAATGATGCGTCCTATATTGCAGATTTATTCTTTAAGGAAGTGGTAAGAATGTACGGGATTCCAAGGACTATTGTATCGGATAGGTATATGTTGGATTGTATGCCCTCTTAGACTAGGTTTCTGATGTAAAATCGAATATTTTAATAAAAGAATTTATTTTCAGAAATTGTTTGTGAATTTACTATTTGTTTGTGCACGATTTTCGTTTGGAACAAACCCATTGTCTTTAAATAAGTGGTCCATGTGAATGGTGGTCTTTCACAGTAAGGTATGGATCACGGGTTATTTAACACATAAACATTTGTTCTTAACCTATTGATGAGACTGGGAATCTCATCACGTTTAGGTTATTATGTTATGAATTCCAAATGGGAAATGGCTTACCTTTAGCCTGTGGGTAGTCCACTCACTTCATGACATAAGCGTATTTCGAATATGTAGAACATGACCTGTAGTAGTGGTTTCTCAAAGTACTATATGGTATAAACCTAGACTACTACCACTACAGCATGGACTAGTACTCTACGACTTGAGTGTGAGTTGGTGGTCTGGCAAAGCTGGAAGCATATACTTTGATTTGCTATAGTTGAGGTTCTATCGTAGGGCCAATATACTTGTATGTTGGGTATGTGTGACAAGTTAGTTAAGACAGACTTGTACAAGATAGTTTCTGCACTATATCGCCCCTTGTGGTTGTCCTAATGGTCTAAATTAACCAGGGCCCTGGGAAACATGAATTGGATGTTTGCTTCAGGGTAGCTCCCTTGGAAAGCGGCAACACTCCAGGAAGTCGTGGATCATTAGACTAGAAGCCTAAGGATGGTAAATGTCATTTAGAGGGGTGTTAGTACACTTCTGCCATATATTGAGTTTGCTTACAATAGGGCTATTCACTCTACTAGTTCTTATTCTCCTTTTGAAATTGTATATGGTTTTAATCCTCTAACTCTTTTAGATTTGGTTCTTTTGCCTATAGGAGAATGATTGAACCTCGATGGAGCTAAGAAGGCGAAAATGGTGAAGGCACTCCATGAGAAGGTGAAAGTAACCATTGCAAAACGTAATGAAAAGATCACTCATAAGTGCAATCAAGGAAGGAAAAATGTTTCATTTGAGCTAAGCAATTGGGTATGGGTGCACTTTCGCAAGGAGAAATTCCCCACGCAACGACGGAGCAAACTACATCCAAGGAAGGATGGTCCATTTTAAGTTCTCGCCAAAGTTGGTGGTAATGTTTATAAGATAGATTTACCCAGTGAGTATCATGTTAGCACCACTTTTAATGTTAGTGGCCTCTCTCCCTTTGATGTAGATGACGACAATGATTCGGAGATGAATCCTTTTCTAGGAGGGGGAGATGATGAGACTCTACTTCATCATAGAGGTCAAGATCCAGGAGGGGGAGGCATGATCATGCAAAAACAAGGACCGATGACAAGATCTAGGTCCAAGAAGCTTCAAGATGAGTTTCAATTGCTCATAAAACCATGTTTAAGGATGGAAGAGGGTTAGAAGGTTGAGGAAGCTAGCCAAGAGTTCATTTTGATGACTATACAAGAAGGATCCCAACAAAAACTCAAGTCGGCAATAAAGGCGGATGAAACTTGACCAAAGAAGACCTTCCAGTGGATAGTCGGTGCCAGCCCCAAGCAACTAAACTGGCGCTGGCTTCAACCTGCCCAACAACGGCTTCAACTTGCACGCGGCAGCCGAGAAGTAGAAAGCAACCAGCGCCGACTGTAGAAGTTTTAGTCGGTACCGGTTCCATCCTGGGCGCGTTTTTTATATTTTCTCTAATTTTATCCAATTTTAAGTATTTGTAAAGACTTATTAAGACCCTAAACTGTAATAGAACCTCTGGTATTACTTAGTTAGGGTTCGGGTAGTATAAATAGAACCTTTAGTATTTAACAACACAATTCACACACTTTAATTCAAATTTGAGAGACAAACTTAAGAGGTCCTAGCCTTCTTTTTCATCTTGATCAAGACCATGCTTAAGGGTTAGTCCTCCTTATGAATGAGTCTATAAATTTTTTAGATAATCCAATATGGTCTCTTTGAATGGGTCTTAGTTGCTTTGTTCTTCTAAGGTTTGTTTGAATTCCATTACTTGGGTACCTATTTTCTCTATTCTATTTGTTCTTGTTTGCCTTTGTTACTTCAAGGATATTGGGGTGAGATTATAGTAGAACTTTCTACTATTCTTAAGGGTCTTTGAAGCTTAGTTCTTGAAGAGTTTGATAGATGGTAGGTTGTTATTTCATTTTCTCCTTTTTTGTCTCAAGAAGAATCCCTGTTTTTGGTCCCATTGGTTGAGCTGAACACATAACCACTCAAAACACCAAGAAAAAGCCCATACAAGATCATATCATCCATGCTCATTGAACTCATCTTTGCTATTACACACTTGTGATTATCTTGTTCTTCCTATTCCTATTTACTAGTTGTTCTTGTTTCTTTGTTTTGCTAATTCTTGTTCGTTTCTATTTTGGGATTGCCTCATTATGCCTTTTATTACTGTTCTTGTGTTAATTAAGTCCTTTACCCTTTAAAATTCTTACTAGAAAGCTTATTTGTTTAAGGCGCCCAACAAGTGTTTGATGATATTTCCCTAAGACCCCCCCCTAATTAGAAAATTCATCGGTTTTCGTAGATTTACTTGGTTGGACTAAATCCTTAGGGAAGGATTAGATTGAACAAGAAAGTTCGTGTAATGCCCCTACTAAAGACAACAACGGAATCATATCAACATCGGGTGTCGCCCCATCCAATTTCCTAGACAAGGGGTCTTTATAACGAAAATAATAGAGTAAATACATATTTAAGGTCCAAACTCAACAATATCCCACACCGATGGCCGCACATATACATATATCAGAAAAATCTCATACATGCCATCTCTATCTATAATAGAATAGAGTACATGATCAAAAGGACCTAAATCGCCAACTTTGTGGTATCGTTCGTCTACCTATAGGTTTGCTCGGCTCTGGATCCTACAAAGGGTAAGATAAAAGACACATGTGAGTGACAAATCACCTAGTGAGTCCTGTGTGTGCTAGTGCTTTATGAAAGAATAGGGTACATAAAACTTTTATGGAATAACATATCATTTGTTCATAGGAAACAATTCTAAAATACTCTAAAGAATAGTTTATTCAAAACTCAAACATTTTTGGAAAACTTTATTTTAGATTTCAAATCATTGCCCCATTTTTCAAATCACAGGCACTTTTCCAATAGAAGGTCAGTCTGTATAGAAGTCCTGCAATCCTTGCCTTTAGTGCCATGTATCATTGTACTAAGACTGCAGCCACCAGTACTCAACCGTGCATCGTTGGAATAAGTACACTGTAGGGTACTTCTGCTCAAGTATACCGCAACATACCTAGTGTACCGCAACACACAATCTTTTACAAGCCACCATAAGCTAGGGGTCTCAATCCTGATGTCAATCACCATCGAGGCGGCAAGGAGTCAAATGCGTCAAGTGTCCCGCCCAGCATCTAGCGAATGACTCAAAGTCAAGAAGCACCCACATACGCGGCAATCATTAGGTGCTAAGTGGCTAGCCAAAACGACTCATCTCAATGTCCTGTCACCCTGTTTGGAGTAAGACAATCCCAAAAACTAGCTAGGTTACTTGGGGTCGTCTACCTCTAGCATCAGCTAGTACAAAGATCAAAGTCCTTACTGAGTACTCAACGTTAACAATACCAACCCCGTCTAACTAATCAGGCCAAAGGGTTATCTGATCCCGTAGGATTTTCAAATCAAAACATTTTTGGGGTAAAACAACATTTTTCAGATTTTGATCCCACTGACTCATAAGTCAAATCATCATTCACATAGGCTCTGCAAAACTAATCAATTCATTTCATGGCACACTAGGCCAATAAAACAATTTTAGGGATCAAAAGTCGTTCTCTAAGAGTTAATCTCGTTACGAAAGATCATTTTCCAAAATCATGTTGAAATAGGATAAAGAGTTCTGTTCACACATCAAAACATGTTTCCAAGAGTATTCGTGTCATTTTCCCCATACTCGATCACAAAAGTCGTTTCCAAGGGTATTTATTGTTGGATTGTATGCCCTCTTAGACTAGGTTTCTGTTGTAAAATCGAATATTTTAATAAAATAATTTATTTTCAAAAATTGTTTGTGAATTTACTTTTTGTTTGTGCACAATTTTCGTTTGGAACAGACCCGTTGTGTTTAAATAAGTGGTCCACGTGAATGGTGGTCTTTCACAGTAAGGTATGGATCACGGGTTATTTAACACATAAACTTTTGTTCTTAACCCATTGATGAGACTGGGAATCTCATCATGTTTAGGTTATTATGTTATGAATTCCAAATGAGGAATGGCTTACCTTTAACCAGTGAGTAGTCCACTCACTTCATAACATAAATGTATTTCGAATATGTAGGTCAGGACCTGTAGTAGTAGTTTCTAAAAGTACTATATGATAGAAACCTAGACTACTACCGCTACAGCGTGGACTAGTACTCTATGACTTACGTATGAGTTGGTGGTCTGGCGAAGCTGGAAGCATATACTTTGATTTGCTATAGTTGAGGTTCTATCGTAGGGCCAATATACTTGTATGTTGGGTATGTGTGACAAGTTAGTTAAGACAGACTTGTACAAGATAGTTTTTGCACTATATCACCCCTTGTGGTTGTCCGAATGGTCTAAAATGTCCAGGGCCCTGGGAAACATGACTCGGATGTTTGCTTTAGGGTAGCTCCCTTGGAAAGCGGAAACACTCCAGGAAGTCATGGATCATTAGACTAGAAGCCTAAGGATGGTAAATGTCATTTAGAGGGGTGTTAGTACACTTCTTCCTCTCTCAATGTAGGGTGATGTGTAGAGGGGTATTTTAGTCATTTCACCTGTAGGTTGGAGACTTTGCTAAAGCAGCATTGTCCTTGGCGTCAATATTTCCTTATGGTGATATTAGGAAATACTTAAAATGCAAAATACAGCTATTTTTATGGCAAGGGTATTTTGGTCATTTTTGTAGCCAAGGCGGTGTGTCTTTTGGTCCCCAGTATAGACCGTGAGTCCTAATTAAATACGGGCTAAAGAATTGATTTTAAATTAAATAGAATTTATTTTATTTAAGTAGCCTGATTTAATTATTGTGCTAGAATAAAATAAAGGTCCATAGAGAGAGAGAATTAATTAAATTAGTTTGGTGGGTTAATTAATTATTCAGGGCTTTGGCCCAGTTTGAATAATTAAAGATTAACCTGTGACTAAACTAATATTGGCTTAATTAATTGGACTGGTTTATTTGGGCTGAAAAATTAATTATTTATTAATTGGAGCATTTATTTGGTTTTAGTTAGAATAATTAATTAAGCCCAAAGAGGTTAAACTAAGAGTCCAATGGCTCAATCCAGTTTAACCTAGGGTTTTGTTTAGGTTAAACAGGAGATAAGGAATAGACGGTGTTTTTCCCCAGGGCTTCCTCTCTGTGAAAAATACCAGACGTTTTTTCCTCCCCTCTCCAGAAAATATTCTTTGGCCCCTAGGTTGTTTCACCAAAACGAGATTAGGCAGGCCATATACTGGAAGATCGAAAGCTAGGCATTTATCTACATGCAAAGATAAAGTAGAAGGCTTGCAGGAATTGCACCAGAAGTTTCCATGAGCATGCCTACCCTAGTTCTGCATATTCCAGTTCAGCCGATTTTGAGAACAAGAAGAAGAGGTAATGAGAAAACATTTTTTTCCCCCCTTTTTCTTCTTCACGTAGGAGTGCTGCGTTTTTGTTGTTCCTTGGCTGTCTTTTTGGCTATGCTTCGCTTGCAATTTTATCTTCAATTGGTATCAGAGGATGAAGATATTTGCACATATAGGAAGCCTGTATGCTAGTTAATAAAATCGGACAGTTATGTGTGATTAACTGTGATCCTTCGCTGTTTTGGTATGGGATACGATCTCTGTAAGCTTCATCATTGTAGCATAGGTATCACTGTAAAAATTTTTTGGCTTTGAAGTTTGATCATGTAAACCCAATTTAAATGGGTATAGGCGGTTGTGGTTTTGTTTTGGATGAGTTTTTGTAAGTAAAAATGTCCAAAGAAGCCAAAAAAATAAGGAAAAGTCAAAGAACAGAGGCTCTGCAGAAAGCTCGCGCGGAAGGAAAAAACGAAGAAGAAAGGCACTATTCCTAAGCCGTTTGAGCCGAGCCGAGTCGCTGCCGAAACTGTGAGAGGAGTCGGTTGCTGTTTAGCCGAGCCGATGGGAAATTGCAAGCCTATTGCATGCGAATTTGCAATTGCAAATTTCGCAATTGGCGTGCGGGTCGTCAGCGGGCAATCAGATCAACACGCGGGCGGGTGAGGCGGAGCGGGTTGCGGGTTCTCGGGCGGGCGGGCGGAGTTCGTGGGTTGTTGAGGATTCTGATCCGGTGCGGCACGGTGCACCGCTGCCGTGGTGGACTACAGGCCAAATGGGCCCGGATCCGGTGCAACCGGTGCAGCGGACCGCCAGTGATTTTTTGTATTTTTTTTATTTTTTTTTCTTTTTCGTTTTGGGTCCCATACCAGGTGAAGTTAATATATTTACAATATTTATATTCTTGGAATATATTTGCATGAAAAATATTAGTAAGGGATTTTTGGATTAAACAAGATCATTAATTAATTAATTAATTAATTAATGTGTTTAATTCTATTATTTGGGCACTTAGGTTTAAAAAATAGAAAAGCATGAAAATGTTTACTGTTTTCGAGCATGCTATTTTTTTATGTACCTATGTGTGCCTTTTCTCAAAGACCAAAGTCTCTGGGAACATTTTTGACAAGAAAAATATGTGTACCTATGTGTGCCTTCAAAAATTAAATGGTTATTTTAATTTGTACAAAAATTAATCCTTGAATATTTTCTCAAAGGATTTAATCCTTGACATAGAAAATATATTGGATTTAGATATTTTTATAAATTAAAATGGAGAGCCATTTTGTTTTGTTTTGGATTAGAAAAATGATTTTGTCAAATAAACTTGAGACCAAAGTCTCTAGAAATTTTTAATTGGAAAAATTTTGAAATTATTAAGTTTTAACTTAAATAAAATTAGTTCATGGAGAAATCTCTCAAAGGATATAAGCCTTGACATAGAGATTTTAATGGACTTGGATATTTTATTTTTGAGTTAAGAAAAACTTAATGGAAATTTCAAAAGGATATTTTTCCAGAGAACCCTTTATTTTAAAAGACTAAGTGTGAGAGGGGTTCCAACGGCCCCACGGCTTCCATCACGGTCCTCATTAGAGATCGTGGACCTCTCGCGTCACCCTGGGAGTGAACCCGTATAGGATGGGGATACCACAAGGATCTAGATCTAATGGAATGATGTAATTTATAACCCGGGGCACGTACTATGATCGGTCAGTCCACGTTGGAGGTTATAGTGCAAGGCATGTCCATAGGAAATGAGAGGAAACGACCATCCCACGATAGAGTTATCCTCTAGATCATTACCTAGAAAGAAAATTAATTTGAGGTGGTTATTACACTTAGCTTAGGAAACTATTAATCTTCCCAAGAAGCTATGTCAGTTTTCCTAAGAGCCAAATTATTTTCAGTGCACAAATTTTATTTTGTTTTCACAAACTTAATTCTTTCTTTTTTTTTCGATTTTTAGAAATGGTGGGAGGTTCTTTTAGTCTATTGGCCATTATTCTCAGGGAGAATAAGTTAACGGGTCCAAACTATGTAGACTTGAAAAGGAACCTGGATATAATACTCACAGCTGAGGAGTATAAGTATGTCCTTTACGAGACTTGCCCTGTTATCGGGGAAGGTTCCACCGCCGAAGAGCGAGAGGCTGAGAAGGCGTGGAAGAAGGCTGACGAAATGGCACGTTGCTATATGTTAGCCTCTATGTCTAATGTGCTCCAGTCAAAACACGAGCACATGGCTTCTGCTTATGACATCAGTCAATCATTGACTACTATGTTCGTGGACAAGAGCCGGCCCACAAGGCAGGAGGCTCTTTGAACTATTGTTAACACTAAGATGGCTGAGAGAGCATCAGTCCGAGAGCATATGCTCAAGATGATTGCTGCTTTCGAGGAGGTGGAAATCTTAGGGGCTATCATTGACCCCGAGAGCCAAGTGGACATGGTTCTCAAATCTCTACCAGGCTCCTTCACTCAGTTCAAGTTAAACTATAACATGAACAAGTTGAACATGAGTTTAACTGAATTGATGAAGGAGCTCTAGATGGCGGAGAAGGTCATGAAGCCGTAATCAAAGGCCATGATTGCTAAGGCTTCTTCCTCAAGAACTGGGCCTAAACCCAGAAAGTTCAAGAGGAAGAAGGGGAATGCAGCAGCCTAGCCTAAGAACCAGCCCAAGGACAAAACAAAGGGCAATTGCTTCAAATGTGGGAAGAAGGAACACTGGAAAAATGAGTGTCCAGATCTTCAAACCAAGAAAAACTCCACAGGTAATGTTTTCTATCTAGAGTCTATATAAATGGTAGGATCAACTTCCACTTGGATTGTTGATTCAGGAGCCACTGATCATATTTGTAACTTCTTGCAGGGGTTTAGAAAGATAAGAAGACTCAAGAAGGGCGAACATGGGCTTCGAGTGGATAATGGAGCACAAGTCTGGGCCCTTGCAGTGGGAGAGCTGGATCTTATTTTTTATTGTAATAAGATAGTGGTTTTAAAAGATATTTTATATGTACCTGGTTTTCGTCAAAATTTGATTTCAGTTGCAAAACTTATTAATCAAGGATATTCTGTACCTTTCCATTCTGGTATTTCTATTAGTAGAGATGGAGAAAATTTATGTACTGGGCACATGTATGGAAATCTGTTCTTTTTAAACCCTATTAACAACCAATCAAATAACGCTCAGTCTGAACCTTTAACTAAGAAGAGAAAGACCAATATCAATAATTCATACCCTTGGCATCTAAGGTTGGGTCATATTAACTTAATTAGGATTCAGAGGCTAATCCATGATGAGCCTTTGGGTTCATTGAGATTGGAAAATTGGCCTCAGTGTGAATCCTGCCTGATGGGAAAGATGACCAAAAGATTATTTACACCAAAGGCGGATAGAGCCAATGAGGTATTGAGTCTTGTTCACACTGATGTGTGTGGTCTGTTGTCTACACCAGCTAGAGGAGGTTTTGAGTACTTCATCACTTTCACGGATGATTGTACGAGGTATGGTTACATTTACCTGATGAGACGCAAGTCTGACTCTTTTGACAAGTTCAAAGAGTTTAAGGCTGAAGTGGAGCGTCGGACAGGTAAATTAATCAAAACCCTACGATCGGATCGTGGTGGAGAGTACCTTCTAGGTGAATTTAAGGACTACATGGTATATCATGGGATAGTATCCTAGCTCTCTGCCCCGGGAACACCCCAGCAGAACGGAGTAGTTGAGAGAAGGAATAGGACATTGATGGAAATAGTTCGAAGCATGATATCTCATGCTACTCTTCCAGTGTCCTTTTGGGGATATGCCCTGGAGACAGAGGCATATATTCTGAACTTGGTGCCTTCCAAGTCAGTACCTAGGACTTCTTATAAGATGTGGACTGGGCGTAAGCCAAGTCTGAATCATCTCAGGATTTGGGGATGTCCAGTTTATGTACTGGTCAAGGGAGACAAGTTGGAACCAAGATCAGAATTATGCTATTTTGTTGACTATCTAAAAGGGACAAAAGGAGGTTACTTTTATCATCCTAAGGAGCAGAAGGTGCTAGTCAGTACCAATGTTAGATACTTGGAAGATGATCAAAGTACTTCCACTAAAGGTTCTACGAGGTTGGAACTTGAGGAGAAGTTATTTACGGAATCAACTTCTTCAGACCCGATTCTGGAACAAGAAGAGGCACAACCTCAAGTGCCTGTGCAAATGGAGCCTCATTGTAGTGGGAGAGTGTCTAGGGTTCTGGATAGATGAACAGGAGAAGCCTTTGAGCTGGTCTCCGACCATCAGGAACAAGACCCCACTAGATACGAGGAGGCTATTGCTGATGCCGATGCAAGTCTGTGGCATGAAGCAATGAAAACTGAGATTGAGTCTATGTACCTCAATCAGGTTTGGGATCTTGTAGCTTCACTTGAAAGGATAAAACCCATTGGGTGCAAGTGGGTGTACAAGAGAAAGAGGGGAGCGGATGGGAAGGTGGAAACCTTCAAAGCTAGGCTTGTGGCGAAAGGGTATACTCAGAAAGAGAAAATTAACTATGAGGAAACATTTTCCCCGGTAGCCATGCTTAAATCCATCCGCATCCTCCTTGCCATCGCATGTCACTATGACTACGAGATATGGCAAATGGATGTCAAGACGGCATTCTTAAATGGCCATATTAGCGAAGACATCTATATGTCCCAACCGGAAGGTTTCATTGCTGAAGGCCAGGAACATATGGTTTGCAAGCTTAAGAAGTCCATTTATGGACTTAAGCAGGCATCGAGAGCATGGAACATTCATTTTTATGAGACTGTAAAGTCTTATGGTTTTATTCAAAACGAAGATGAACCATGCGTGTACAGGAAACTTGAAGGCATTAATGTGGTTTTTCTTGTCCTGTATGTGGATGGCATTCTGCTCATTGGAAATGATGTAGGGACATTTTCATCTACAAAGGTTTGGCTATCTAGTCAATTCAGTATGAAGGACTTGGGAGAAGCCAGCTACATTCTCGAGATTATGCTTCTTAGAAATAGGAAGCAGAGAATGTTAGGGTTATCCCAAGCAACATACATTGACAAGGTGCTGGCCAAATACAGCATGGACTCATGCAAGGGAGCTCTAATCCCTTGCAGACATAGGTTGTCATTTTCTTCGAAGGATTGTCCTAAGTCTGAAGAAGAAAAGGACAGAATGAGTAGGATTCCCTACGCTTCGGCTGTGGGAAGTCTCATGTATGCCATGCTGTGTACTAGGCCAGATATCTGCTTTGCCGTGGGCTTAGTTAGCAGATATCAGTCAAACCTCGGGGAGGTTCATTGGCAAGCTGTAAAGCATATTCTCAAGTACCTCAAGGGAACGAGAGATTATATGCTGGTTTACAGGGCTAATGATTTGGTTCCTACAGGATACATAGACTCAGACTTCCAGGCAGATAAGGATAAGAGAAAATTCACTAGTGGATATGTCTTCACCTTGTCTGGAGGAGCAATTTTATGGAGGACTATTAAGCAGTCGTGTATTGCTGACTCAACCATGGAAGCTAAGTATGTGGTAGCTTCGGAGGCGTCCAAGGAAGCAGTTTAGCTCTGGAAGTTCCTTTCAAAACTTGGAGTCGTATCACATATGGACAGGCCGATTGTGATGTATTGTGACCATACTGGAGCAGTATCGCAATCTAAGGAACCTCGGAACCACAAGAAGAGGAAACACATCGAGAGGAAGTACCACCTGATCCGAGATTTCATCCAGAGACGGGAAGTCGTGGTGGAATATATTACCTCAGAAAACAATCTAGTAGATCCATTCACCAAGCCTTTGGCTGAGAGAGTCTTCAAGAGACACTTAAACGCCATAGGGGTGGGCACCTATGGACTTACCTAGTCTTAGAGTGCAAGTGGGAGATTGTTGAATTGTATGCCTTTTAGACTAGGTTTCTGTTGTAAAATCGAATATTTTAATAAAAGAATTTATTTTCAGAAATTATTTGTGAATTTACTTTTTGTTTGTGCACAATTTTCATTTGTAACAGACCCATTGTGTTTAAATAAGTGGTCCATGTGAATGTTGGTCTTTCACAGTAAGGTATGGACCACGGGTTATTTAACACATAAACTTTTGTTCTTAACCTATTGATGAGACTGGGAATCTCATCATGTTTTGGTTATTATGTTATGAATTCCAAATGGGGAATGGCTTACCTTTAGCCAGTGAGTAGTCCACTCACTTCATGACATAAGCGTATTTCGAATACGTAGGACAGGACCTGTAATAGTGGTTTCTAAAAGTACTATATGATAGAAACCTAGATTACTACCGCTACAGCGTGGACTAGTACTCTACGACTTGAGTATGAGTTGGTGGTCTGGCGAAGCTGGAAGCATATACTTTGATTTGCTATAGTTGAGGTTCTATCGTAGGGCCAATATACTTGTATGTTGGGTATGTGTGACAAGTTAGTTAAGACAGACTTGTACAAGATAGTTTCTGCACTATATCGCCCCTTGTGGTTGTCCGGATGGTCTAAATTAACCAGGGCCCTGGGAAACATGACTTGGATGTTTGCTTCAGGGTAGCTCCCTTGGAAAGCGGAAACACTCCAGGAAGTCATGGATCATTGGACTAGAAGCCTAAGGATGGTAGATGTCATTTAGAGGGGTGTTAGTACGCTTCTTCCTCTCTAAATGTACGGCGATGTGTAGATGGGTATTTAAGTTATTTCACCTGTAGGTCGGAGACTTTGCTAACGCAACATTGTCCTTGGGGTAAATATTTCCTTATGGTGATATTAGAAAATATTTAAAATGTAAAATACAACTATTTTTATGGCAATGGTATTTTGGTCATTTTTGTAGCCAAGGCGGTGTGTCTTTTGGTCCCCAATATAGACCGTGAGTCCTAATTAAATACGAGCTAAAGAATTGATTTTAAATTAAATGGAATTTATTTTATTTAAGTAGCCTGATTTAATTATTGGACTAGAATAAAATAAAGGTCCATGGAGAGAGAGAATTAATTAAATTAGTTTGGTGGGTTAATTAATTATTCAGGGCTTTGGCCCAGTTTGAATAATTAAAGATTAACCTGTGACTAAACTAATATTGGCTTAATTAATTGGACTGGTTTATTTGGGCTGAAAAATTAATTAATTATTAATTGGAGCATTTATTTGGTTTTAGTTAGAATAATTAATTAAGCCCAAAGAGGTTAAACTAAGAGTCCAATGGCCCAATCCAGTTTAACCTAGGGTTTTATTTAGGTTAAACAGGAGATAAGGAATAGACGGTGTTTTTCCCCAGGGCTTCCTCTCTGTGAAAAATACCAGACGTTTTTTCCTCCCCTCTCCAGAAAATATTCTTTGGCCCCTAGGTTGTTTCACCAAAACGATATTAGGTAGGTCATATACTGGAAGATCGAAAGCTAGGCGTTCATCTACATGCAAAGATAAAGTAGAAGGCTTGCAGGAATTGCACCAGAAGTTTCCACGAGCGTGCCTACCCCAGTTCCGCATATTCTAGTTCAGCCGATTTTGAGATCAAGAAGAAGAGGTAATGAGAAAATATTTTTTTTCCCTTTTTCTTCTTCATGCAGGAGTGCTACGTTTTTGTTGTTCCTTGGCTGTCTTTTTGGCTATGTTTCGCTTGCAATTTTATCTTTATTCATGTCATTTTACCTATACCCAATTCCAAAAAATTTTCCAAGAATATTCGGGTTTTACCTTTACCCGTTTTGAAAAGTATTCACTAAAGTTCCAATAAGGGTATTTCGGTCATTTACCTTATACCCGATCCTAAAAGTTTTCATAAACATTCCAATAAGGATATTTGGATCATTTTCCAAATACCCGATTCCAAAAGGAACTCATTTCAAGAAATCTAGAATTCTATTCCCAAAAAAGGATAAAATTCAAAGTTTCTAAACATATTTCCATAAAAAATTCCACTAAGGGCATTCCAGTCAATTTATGAATACCCGATTCCAAAATTTACCATTTTTCAAAAATCCCAAATATTTAATCCAAAAAAGATTAAATTCACAAAATTTATGCTTTAATCATCCAGTAAGGTTTCCAAGTCAATTATGATGTTCAATCGAGCCCAAAGTGGCATAAAATAATTCTTCCTCAGATAAACCTGAAGCATATTCAGGGATTTCCAAAATGGCATAAAACATAGCATTTCATAGAAAAATGAAGCACACTAGCTTTTAAAAGGTTTTAGAAATCAAAGGGAGTCATCTCGTGTCCTAAGCAACTCTTTCCATTCACGGCTATTTAACCTTCATTTCTACCGTTTTCAACATTCCGTTGGCTATTTTTCGTTAAACCTACACCAAACATCGTTTTTGGGTCAATTCATGTTTGGCAAAAAAATAGCCGACGGGTAGCTGACGTATAGCTGATGTGCCCGATGTAACACCCCACATTTTTACCTTGTCGTAGTGGGCCGGGCTTAGGCGGGATGTCGCCCCGTCTGAAGTTTCAGACTAGGGGTCTTTATAACGATGTAAACTTATAGTAAGCAGGTAAAGTCGAAACTTAAGTAAATAAAGGAAACATGCTCTTTATTTATGTAACATATGAGTCATGATAGGTACATTGTCATAGTTCCCAAAATACATAAGCTAAACCATCTCATAGCCTATATACAATGTTCCCTTCAAAAGATTAGCTATCTAGTGCTAGAGAAGAAGTCTGGGTAGTACCGTTGTTAGTCTTCAGCTCCAATCCCTAAAATAACAAACATATGTGTGAGTGGTATACTCAATGAGTCTCGTGTGTGCCAGTGTTTTACTTAGAAGAGAAAGTTGGTTTTCATTTTCTTTACTGAAATAAATTTCGCAACAGGAAAAAGGCAGTAATTGATAAATTTAAATTAAATTTATCATGTACTTTCGTAAAACAATGGCTTCCAAACACATGGCCCCTAATTCAATAAATGCAGGTTCTTCCCCATTTAGAAGTGTGACCCGTGTGCAAAGTCCAAAGAACTTCGCCTTCGACAACACGGTCTTTTGTGCCAGGGACTGCACCTTACAGCACGTTACCCGTGTTATGCCAGAAGGGTGAGCAGCGTACCAATGTATCTCACTGTGCACTTAGAGATCTTTTACTTACCACCATAAGCCAAGGGTCCCAATCCTGATGTCAATCACCATCGAGGTGGCAAGGGGTTGAACACATCGAGTGTCTCCACTCGGTATCATGTGAACAAACCACCATCATAATCAATAGGCAATTGCTGGGCTCACAACGGCTAGCCAGGGACGACTCATCACAATGTCCTATCGCCCTGTTTGGAGTGAGACAATCCCCAGAACTGATCAGGTTACTCGGGGTCGTCTACCTCTAACATGGGCTAGTACAAATATCAAAGTCCTTGCTAAGTACTTAACGCAACAACACCAACCCCATCTGACCAATCAGGCCAAAGGGTCATCTAATCCCGCAGGATTTCCAAATCAAAACATTTCTTATTATCTGGGGCCGTACTTGATCACAAAAGACTTTTTGAGGGTATCCGGGTCATTTTACCTGTACCCGATTTGAAAAATATTCACAAAAGTTCCGATAAAAATATTTCGGTCATTTACCGAATACCCGAGTTCCAAGAGTTTTTATAAAATATTCCAATAAGGATACTTGGATTATTCTCCAAATACCCGATTCCAAAATTTACCATTTTTCAAAAATCCTAAATATTTAATTTGAAAAGGACTAAATTCACAAAATTTGTATTTTAAACATCCAAGAAGGTTTCCAAGCTGAATATGAAATTTATTCGAGTCTGAAATAGCATAAAAGCAAATGTTGCTCATGTAAACCTTAAACATATTCGAGGATTTCCAAAATGGCATAAAACATTACATTTCATGGAAAATCAAAGCACACTAGCCTAGGTTTAGAAATCAATGGGACTCACCTTGTATATTAAGTCGAAGTTGCACTTGTATAGACCTAAAAGGTGTTCTCTCGACTTGATTCACCTACACCATTGGTATATCCCTTTGTCATTACTCAATGGTTTCAAATTCTTAATGGTTTGAATAAGGTTTCTATAATTTTCTTAAAGAAATAAATGAATTAATACTTTGGATAGTTTTCTGGTTTTACAGCTTTACCACCCTCCACCATTCTTCACACAACTTATTCAATATAGGTCCGAATAAGGTTAGGCTACTTCCATAATATTCCTAAGATGTCCCTTTATCAATTCCAGGTCATGAGTCATGTAAACTCCATCTTATTTCGTACAGTTTTTCAGTTAATTCAACTGTTCCGAGTTTGGAGTTCAGTTTCGTCACTTTCCAGTACTTTATACATATCTCCTCGAATTCAGGTCCAATTGAGGTGAAACCACTTCCTAAATACTCCTAGGACATTTCTCTGTCAATTTCAGGTCATGGGGTATTCAAAACTCTCTCCATTTCGTTCAGTTTTCCAGCTAAACTTGCTGCTCCGAGTTGGTGGTTCAGAATTACAGTTTAGGAACCCAACTTGTTTTAACTTATTCCCCTAGTTTCTTCAACATACCCTACCTCATTTAAACCCTTCAATACTTCATTTAACATCCCAATATCAGTATTCTAATAGGTTTTCATATCCAGAACTTCTCTTTTATCCAAATGAATTAATTATTCTAAGCTTACCAAACCAGTAAATTTTGGTAGCTTTTATTATTCTTTCTTTTTCTGATCTCTTAGTCATCCAAACCCACACCACCTGATCCAAATCCTTTCTAACTAGTCTAGGACATGCTTAGGATTATTTATGCTCAATTTCCAGTCATCTCTACTCAAATTTCCTTTGATATTTCCAAACAACACAAACTGGTTATTGTGTTACTAGCTCTTCTAGTCTCCTTATTATTTCTATCTTCTTCCTTTCCAGATTTCCAGCAAACCATCATTCCAAAATTCATTAAATGAACTGAAAATCATGCCTAATTCATCACTAATCTAACCGGTTAATCAACATCCATCACAAAATCAAAATATTTTCATTACTTAACATTCACAGGCAAGTAGCTTCCAACTTCTAGTATCATTCTTTTAGCTTTTGAGAAGTGATCCCTTACCTTTCCAAGATGTAGGCAAAGCTGTAACTCTCCTCCTTTCCTTCCTTTTCCTTTCCTCCTCCTTGCTGCCGGTTCTTCTCTCCTTTTTCTTGCTGCCAAAAATCTCTCTCTCTCTCTTAGTCTTTCTTTTTCTTTTCCTTTCCTCTCTTCACTTTTCTGTTTTTCTTCTCTTCTCCTAGCTTTCTCTCTTGGCCGAAATCCTCCCCTCTTGCTCCTATTTATATAGCTTGCTCCACTTGGTCTTATTTTGGTCTTAGTAAAAGATCTAGGGTGAGTTGGCAATTTTAGAAGTCTTGAGACTCCTCTAGGATTTTCAAGAGAGTTGTGGATTGCCCTAGAAAGTTGTAGGATCCTCTAGAAGTTTGAAGAAATTCTTAAAACCTCTTAGGACTCATATATGCTTAATCATGATTAACTTACCCTAATCTCACTTAGCTTAATTAAGCTTAATTAGAGGAAGTTTAAGAATAGTCAAAGTTGGTCAAAGATGTCATGCTTGTGGGCCATCTTTATTTACTTCTTGTGGGCCCCTCCCTAAAATATCTTTGTGGGTCCCCTAAAATATCTTTGCATATAATATAATATAACTTAAGATATTTATAGCATTAGGTGTAATATATGCATATATATATATATATATATATATATAATGGTAAGAATAATATAATAATTCAATATAATTATTGAATTTTAATAATACTATAATTTAATATTGCCAAGAGATTTTGGTATAGTAATAATGGATAATAGCAATATATCATAAATTCTTTTTATATTTTATCTTCTCTTTTTTTTTTTTAAAACAAGTCGACCCTATGCAAGTCCTTTATATAAGGTGGGTTATTACACCCGACAGGTAGTCGACATCCAACCGATGTTTAGCCGACGAGGGCCGACGGTCAGCCAATGAGCCCAACGGTAGTGGAAAACGTTCAATTTCCATTCTCGTCGTTTTTTTTGTCATTTGTTGGATTCTTTCATTTTTCTTTTTCCACATCTTTTCTCCCTTCATAAAAAAGGGATTCACTTCATGTTTTCCCAATTATTTCATCCAAAATCACACAATTAATCATTCCTAAATTCGTTCATGTTCCAAGCAAAAGTCTGAAATTTTGCTGTTTTGACACATGATTTTATTTTGGACATAACTTTCAACCTACAAGTTCGATTTGGCTCTATGATATACCAAAATGACCATAAGACTCTTAAATTTAATTCTGAAATGGCTTTTTTTAGAGTTCTGGTCCTTGTGACTAGCTACTAGGCAAAAACAGCTCCAGTAGTTTTCTGATTTTTTTAATCCATTTCTACAAACAACTTCATCTACTTGTGCTTCTTGATTCATAACACCTATTTAACCCTTAATCCACTTCAAACAACCTTAATTCTTCAGATTTTTAGGTTCAAGAAAGCCACTAAGTTCTTATGCAAATAACATATAATTAACATCAACGTTAAAAAACAAATCATAATCCATTTTCTTTAATGTTCAACCCTATTTTTATCCTAACTCTACCATCTTTCTTCTCAATCATGAACAACCCTTTAAATCACCATTCAAATACCCTTATTCACCATACAAAATATAGCCTATGAATCCTTTATCCAACCGGTACACACACTTGCACACACAAAGTCTCACATAGTATACAATAATCATTTTAATCATCACAAATCTCACACTTTCATGTTAAAATTCATATCAAAATGATCACCGTAATGAAATCTAAAACTTTAATTCTTGAAGTATAGGATTTTACCTTGTGCATAAGGTGTTCTAGCTTGAATTTGCTCCAAGAATCTCCAACTTCTTCAAGAACAATATTTTCTCTCTCATTTTCCAATTTTTCTTGATTTTTCCTTTCCTTTTCTCCTTATTTCTTCCTCCTTTCTTCATTTAAGCTCCTGACCGGTTTTCCCACTGATTCCACCGCCATTCTTGGTCAAAATAATGACCAATAGGATTTTGCTCGATTAAATGAATGGTGGCTACTTTACACGTGTCGCGATCTCGCCTTCTTCCACATTTTTCTTAATTTTTTTGCAAAAATTATTTAAGAAGCCTTGAATGCTTGAATATTTCATGCATCATCTTATTATTTGACACTTGTCCTTGGCCACCAATCACAAGAAGCCACACATCCCATTTTTCAACCGCATTTTTCTATTTTCTTCAGGAATAACTAAAATCGGGTCCATCATGGAAAAGTATTTTATTTCGCCATTCAACTCCAAAAATTCCATTGAATCCATTGGTAACACTTAAATTCTTCAGCCTCTTCTCTACTTGGTCAAATTTGCGTTCACAGTCACTGGCGAGGTCAAAATAATGAAAATGCTCCCGATACCTCGGGTAGCATAATTCGCACCAGAACGTGCGTTTTATTGCACTGATCAATTTCTCTTTTCAGAGTGCCATAAAATTCTTATTTTGTTAATAATAATAGTCTCTCAAAAATTTATGGTACGGATAGAACAAATTCAATAATTACATCCAAGTCCCGACAAAATTTTATTTTACCAAAATATTCGTCTCAATACACCGATCAACTTTTGTTCTGGACATCAATACAAATTTTGATCCTGTTACAACTAGTATCCAATCGAAAGTAAAAATGTGGGGTGTAACAGTTTGAGTGTTGAGAAAAAGACAAGAGGGCGAGACTATCATCAAAAGAGCCAAAGAAGGTAACCATGAATGTAGAATGAATACCATTGAGAGTAAACACGTAAGGGAGTGAAGAAAGACTCTATTTCTTTTATTAATCTCTTTTTGTAGGTATAAACTCATTGAATACTCCATTGCCATGGCCCATGAACAAGAAATTCCTAGGCCTAACTCAAGTGGACCTAGTAGGTTGCAAGAAGAACCTCTTGATGTTAGGGCATTGCGAGATGATTTAAATGCCATGATGAGAACCATGCAGAATCAGTTTGAAAATATGACAAGGCAGATCACCGGATTGAGACAATATTTGAGTCCATCTTCTACCATGGCTCAAATAAGGGGTCAGGAACAGTTTGAAGCTCCTAGTCTTAGAATGATGGAAGGTGATGTCCATACTCCTCCATTAAATGTTCAACAAGGTAAAGATTGGGATGAGCACTCAATTTGGGATTTCCAACAAGATCTCATGAAAGAAAGAAGACATGGTATGAGAGAAGGACGAGGTAGGGGCCAAGGAGGAATGGTGGAAACAATCTAAGAGGGTTGGAAAAAGAATTTGATGGAGTCAATGAGTGGTATAAGGGAGAACATGGTGCTGCATATGGGGAACTCATGAGAGGATGAGGCAATAGAGAAGATAGGAGAGAAGAAAATGATGAGGATAGGGAGTTGAACCATATCAAATTGAAGCCACCAACATTCTATGGGAAGAGTGGCCTTGAAGCTTATTCTGAATGGGAGAGCAAAATAGAGATACACTTTCAATGCCATACTTATAGTAAAAAATCAAATGTGATGCTAGCTATTTTGGGGTTTTCAGAGTATGCATTGGTTTTATGGGAATAAGTTAGCACTCAAATGAGATAAATGAGAATAGAAGACATGTGAAGTTGGAACTTGTTAAAATACATGATGAGGGCTAGGTTTATCCCACACTACTGCTACGAAGACCTCTACCAAAAGATTCAATCGCTTAAATAAGGGAATAAAGGTGTGGAGGACTACCATAAGGAAATAGAGGTGATGTTGATGAGAGCTCAAATCCAAGAGGATCCTAGGGCAACAAGGGCTAAATTCTTAGGTGGATTGAATAGAGAAATAGCTAATTTAGTAGAGTTGCACTCCTATGACCTACTTGAGGATATGGTTTATGCCGCCGCAAAGATTAAAAGGTAGCTAAAGAGGAGGACTTTTACTAAACCTATATTTCAAAATCCAAACACCACTAGCAAGATGCCAATCAAGAAAGATGAAGCTCCTAAACCATTTCAAAGGGAGTACAACAAGCCAAGGGAAGGATGGAGGCCTAGAAAAGATTGAAAACCTAGGGAGGGTTGGAACAAGAATAAAGGAAAAGCCATGGAGAGGCTACAATGGAATAGGGATATCAAGTACTTCAAGTGTCTTGGCTATAGGCATACTTCCTATAAGTGTCTAAGAAAAAGGGCTATGTACACTAATCCCTATAGAGAAGTCTCAATCGACAAAGAAGAAGAGGGAGAAAGATGCCAAGGAGACCAAGAAGAAAATATGAAAGAGAAAAGTGATGAAAGGGAAGTAGTTGGCCAAGATTATTTCTTAGTTAGTGTCACGAGAAGATCATTGAACTCCCAAGCCATTGAAGACTAAGACTATCAACAAAGGGAGAACATATTCTACACGAGGTGCCTAATCAACAAGACTTCTTGTAATGTCATTGTGGATAGTGGGAGATGCACTAATGTTATTAGTGAAAGCTTAGTTGATGAATTGGACACAAAATGGATTAAATTGTTGGGTATCTCTCACGTATATCGTATATGGCGCAGCGGAAAATAAAACAAGATACCATCCCAGGATCCACATATATGTGGAAAACAAGACATAAAGATAATAAAAGTAACAGCTTTTTACCTTTCTTTGATCGTCCAAAGAACAAAAATTTCTTCTTCAAGTCGAGGCGTGATCCAGCAATCCTCTTGATCAAACTCCACGAGAGTTGAACATCCAACCACTATAATCACAGTGTGTAATTATCTCTAATAGTAATCCACATAGAGGATACACTCAAGCATGAAGTTTTCTGTGCTAGAAGAAAATCTAAGTGGCGGCTAGGGTTACTTGTTTTTCAGAAAAAACAACGTGATAGAAAGAGAAGAGAAGAAGTCATTTGTTGCCTAGGGTTTCCGTGAATCCAACCTCTGCTAGGGTTTCAAGTATGTCATACATATAAATTGAAAAACCCTACTAAAATTGAGAATTCTAATCCTATTAGAATTTTCTAATTGTAATTGGAAATATCAAGTTCTCACAATTACAATTTGGACCATAATTATAACAAATTATAATTTGGCCACAATAACTTCTCTTTCTCGCAATTAACCCCCCACTATGTTATCAAATAACATCTTGAGTATATAATCCTCTATTGTGTGTGACCTATTAGGTTTCTCAGTCAATTGGTAACAAACATGAATTAATCAAAATGACTTTGAGATTAATAATCTACAATTAATTAGAATTAAACCTATTAATTTTAATCAATATTGGTTTATTAATTCATCAATTAATAAACCCATATTCCCAGATCATGAGCAGTATCTAGCAACACATCATGACCACCTAAGAGTCCAGGAAGTCAAGTGGTATGACATGAACTCTTTAATAACAAACTACAGTGCAATTAACTCCTTTCACCATACAATATCTCATTCGGTTTGGAGTACGGAATTAGTGCCAACTCCCCCCAGAATTAATTCTGACCCAAATACAATAGTACTTGTAACAGGAACCCACTACTCTAGATGTGTATCAATTGAAACTATTTCCAATACACAATCTCCTAGGCCAAAGACTTCTCAAGTAGTACTTCCTACAAGTGGCCGTGAGATATTTGTCCCTACTATTAGGAGTGGTGAATCCTTTATTAACCCTCTCAACTACTTTCGTTTACCTCACAATGTACCCAATATCCATCCCATAGGCGGCCCTCAATTGAGCTCCAGAGATTGGAATCAAAGTACAATACTCAGTAAACAAAGTACCTTGGAGATCTCAAGTCTAAGGATACTTGTACGTTTGCTATATTGAGATTATATCACTGGTACTAAATAGTTTTATCCATGTGATTATCTCATAACTAGGTCATCCAATGAACTTGTTCCATTAACAAGCATCCATGTGTTAACTTTGAGTTTCTCAATACTCACGGATATAAGAATCACCGCCTGATCAAATCAGGAAGTCTAACACATGCTAGTCTTAACGTATTAATGATGTCCTATCTTATTAATACTATGACTAGGGACTATTTAAGTACTAACACTATACAGTATAGTAGGAATCTCATATCATGATATCTATCATGATTTCCTTAACACAGTATTGTACTAGGGACTTTATCGAACAGTTATATTACTTAAAAGTAAGCAAAAGAAAATGTAAGATAAATAATTCCTTTTATTAAAATAAAATGTGTCATATACAATGTACAAGTAATTGCCTCTAGGGCACAACACTAACTAACATAAACACCCCATACCCTACAAGCTATAATGGTTGAATGATAGTGGAGAATTAAGGGTCAACAAACAAGTCTTGCTATCATTTGAGATGGGAAACTACAAAGATGATGTACTTTGTGATGTGGTACCTATGTAAGCGGGCCATTTGCTCTTAGGGAGACATTGGCAATATGATAGAAATGTAAAGATGATGGGAGAAAGAACACTTATTCCATTGTCAAGAAGGGTTCCAAAGTCACTCTATCCCCCATCCCCCAAGTGAGGTGAACAAAGACAAAAAAAATCATGAGGGAAAGAGAAAAGAAAAAGGGAGTACAAGATACCAAGCAAAAATAAGAGTTAGAGAGAAAAAACAAGAAATGAAAGAGAAAGAATTGAAAGAGAGGATAGGGAAACAAGTGCCTTTGACTATCATTGATGGGAGTGAGCCAGGATAAGAGAGAGGAGGTAAAAGAAGAATGAACTACTTTGTAAAGGGGAGTAAGATCATAGAAGCAATAGAGGCTAAATAACTGGTTATTCTTCTTATTTGCAAATGATCTTATGTTTCTACTAATGATTCTACTTTGTCTCTACCTAATGAAATTGCAGCCATTCTCCAAGAGTTTGATGATGTTTTCCCAACGGAATTGCCACCCATAAGAAGAATCAATCATTAAATAGACTTTATGCCTGGAGCTGTCATCCCCAACCGACTGGCCTATAGAACTAATCCGGAAGAGGCTAAAGAATTACAAAAGAAAGTGGAGGAATTACTTGAGAAGGAACATGTAAGAGAGAGTCTAAGCTCTTGTATGGTTCTGCTTCTCTTGGTTCCCAAGAAGGATGGGACTTGCTTGATGAATTATTTGGATAATGTATTTTTTCTAAAATTGATTTGAAATCTGGCTATCACCAAATTAGGATTAGGGAAGGGGCTGAATGGAAAATGGCTTTCAAAACCAAACAAGGATTGTATGACTAGTTTGTTATACCTTTTGGGTTATCTAATGCTCTTAGTACTTTCATGCATTTAATGCATCATGTTTTGAGAGAATTTATTGGAAAATTTATTGTTGTGTACTTTTATGATGCATTGATTTATAGTAAATTATATATGGATTATTTGAATCACCTTCAATGTGTGCTTTTGCTCTTAGAAGGGAAAGTTTGTATGCTAACTTGAAAAAATGTTCTTTTTGTTTGGAGAGGATTACATTCCGTGTGTATGTTGTAAGTGCTAAGGGGATTGAGGTTGATGAGGAGAAAGTGAAAGCCATTCAAGATTGGCCTACCCCTATCACTATTACCCAAGTTCGTAGTTTTTATGGGCTAGCTAGTTTCTATACGAGAATCATCAAGAACTTTAGCACCCTAGCAGCCCCTCTAATTGAAGTGGTGAAGAAAAGGCCGGGATTTAAGTAGGAGGAAGTCCAACAACAAGCTTTTCAAACCCTTAAGGAAAAATTGAGTCAAGCTTCAATTCTCATCCTACCTAGCTTTGAGAAAGAATTTGAGATGGAGTGTAATGCAAGTGGGGTGGGGATAGGTGCAGTTCTAACCTAAGATCGAAAACTCATTGCTTATTTTAGTAAGAAATTGTCTGGAGTAGCCACCAATTATTCCACCTATGACAAATAACTTTTTACCTTGGTGAGAACCTTAGAGTATTGGCAGCACTACCTATTATCAAGAGAGTTTGTGATCCATACTGACCATGAAACCTTTAACCACCTCAAAAGCCAATAAAATTTGAACAAGAGGTATGCAAAGTGGATGGAGTTCATTGGGACATTTTCTTATGTCATTCAATACAAAAAGGGTAAGGGTAATATGGTTGCGGATGCACTATCTCAAAGGTATGCTATTCTAAACTCTTTATATGCTAAAATTCTTGGTTTTGAGCTTGTGAAAGAATTATATGAAAATGATGAGGATTTTGGGGATATCTTTCATGCTTGTTAAATTGTGCATTTGTTAAGTACTATAGGCATGACAACAATAGTACTGTCATTACTATTGACAGAAGACTCATAGTGGGGGATTAATAGGACATTTTGGTATTGCAAAAACCTTAAGCATCCTTAAAGACCATTTATTTTGGCCAAAAATAAGAAGGGATGTAGAGAAATATTGTTCTCAATGTATAATTTGTAGGTAAGCTAAATCTAGGTCATTTCTTCATGGATTGTAAACTCCTTTACCTATGCCAAATGCTCAATGGGTTGATATTTCAATGGATTTTATCTTAGGATTGCCTAGATCCAAAGGGGGTAAGGACTTCATATTTATAGTTGTTGATAGATTCTAAAAAATAGCTCATTTTGTGACTTGTATAAGACTAATGATGTTTCATATATTGCAGACTTATTCTTCAAAGTAGTCAGGATGCATAGGATTCCAAAAACTATTATGTCGGATAGGGACACTAAATTTCTTAGTCATTTTTGGAAAGTCTTATGGAATAAACTTGGTACTAATTTTTTATTTTTCACAACTTTTCACCCCCAAACGGATGGGCAAACGGAAGTGGTCAACCGAACACTCACCCAACTCTTGTGGACCATTATCAAGAAAAACTTGAAGAATTAGGAGGAATGCTTACCATATATCGAGTTTGCATACAATCGGGCTATCCATTCTACTACTTCTTATGGTTTAATCCTCTAACGCCTTTAGATTTGGTTCCTTTTCCTGTAGGTGAATGAATGAACCTTGATGGAGCTAAGAAGGCAGAATTGGTGAAGACTCTCCATGAAAAGGTAAAGGTAGTTATTGCAAAGCAAAATGAAGAAATTGCCCTTAAGCGCAACCAAGGAAGGAAAAAGATTTCATTTTAGCCCGGCGATTGGGTTTGGGTACACATTCGCAAAGAGAGATTTTCTACTCAACAGAGAAACAAGTTAGACCTAAGAGGCGATGGACCCTTCCAAGTCATTGGCTAAGTTGGAGTTAATGCTTACAAGAACGATTTACCCTGTGAGTATAAAGTGAGTGCTACATTTAACGTTAGTGACTTAACTCCTTTTAATGTAGGTGATGATTCATGGAAGAATCAACTTCAAGAAGAGGGAGATGATAGGAATCAAGCTAACCAAGCAATTTAATCTAAAGAAGGGGGAACGACGTTGCAAGAGTGATATGATCTTGGGAATCACTAAACTTGTGGATTAGACTCAAAACAAGAAACCTATCAAACCCACACACAAGAACACTAAAATGCTAGGAAACTAACATTCTTTGTGATAATATGAATATAGCCTGCTTCAAAGACACCTTAACACCTTAATCTATCAAAGATTAGAACACCAATGATAGGAATTTAAAGGCACCAAACTTAATCCTATCAAACACACTAGGTAACCTAACATATAGAATACAGATAGAGTTGAGATTATCCCCTAAGATTTAGAGACAGATGAAGTTGGTTTAAAATGTTATAATAAGGTATTTATAGTCCCCCAAAATAACCTAATACAAAGTATTATAGAAGGATGTTCTGTTTTTGAACTAAACACTTTTAAATATTTCAAAATAACCCCAAAATGGTTGCAAAACGTCAGGGGTTCAAGTTCCAGAACAGAGCAGGCACTGGTACGTCTCCTGGGGATTGCACTGGCTCTAATCTAGAGGAACAGTTCTCGTGCACAAAAGTCAGAACAATAAAAATGAGACTTAGCCAGTCTACAGCCAATGTCGGGTCAAATCTACTAGAACAGTGCGTGCACTAAAAATTTGAGATTTTGTAGATCACAGCCGGCACCGTGTAAGCTCTGAGCATTCCAATTGCTGCTCATTTGACCACCATTCCTTCCGTGCCTTTTTCATGCATTCCTTGGATCTTTTAAATAGTTTTGAAGTTAAGGTTGTTTCCATTTAAAGCTCCCTTGGGTCACATTCCTTTATTTGCCCGCTTGCCCTTTAATCCTTGTTCATTTGTTTGCTTGACCTTCCACAACGATTGTTGCCTTCTTTGTACTCCTTTTGGTCTTCCATTCTTTATCCACTCCTTCATCATTCTTTTAGCCCTTAGATTTTGGCTTGGTTAGCCTTAAACTCTTGTTGAAACCTCAAGAAAATGGATCTCACCCGAGGTGCCATGAGCTCTAGTTTGGATTTATCTTTGTCTTCTTTTGAATGGCCTTCATGACTGGGGCGATACCTATCATTTCCCCCTTTAGGGAAAGGATTAAGAGAGTTTTTGTGAACGTAAAATGTCATGGCTTTATACCTCATTATTCTTTATACTTTCTTTTTTTACTACCCATATTTTTCCTCTCAATTTACCTCCAATCTATTTTCCTTTTTTATCTTCTTGTTTTCTTTTTCTCTCCAACTTAGGATGGTCACTATCCTTTCAACCCCGTCTTCATTCCTTTCCTTAATTTTTATCTATCTTTCTTCTCTCACCTCAACCTCTTGTTCCTTCTTCTTTTGTTCTTCCCTCTTCTCTCTTTTTTTCTCCTCATTTTCTTTCTCACTCGTCTTGTTTTTCCCCTTCTTTCCCTACCTTATTTTTTTTCCTTTTCTCTCAAAATATTTTGATATCTCAAAACCTTACTAGGGGATAACAAAAGTAGAATGATTTTCTTTCCATCTTTCCTCAAAGAATAAGTATTCTTCTTCCCTTCATGGACCACATCTACATCAAACATCCAAGGTCTTCCTAACAAAATATGTCCTGCATGCATGGGAAATACATAATAAATCACTTCATCCTTATACTTTCCCAAATCAATGGTAATCTTGGCTTGTTTGTTCAACCATTGAAAGTTGTAAGGTCTAGGGTGTATCAAGGTTTCTATTCCTAACTCCTCCACCATTGTAGTACTAATAACATTTTTACAACTGCCTCTATTAATGAGGACACTACATAGTTTTTGCTTGATTAGACACCTTGAAAAAATATATTCTCTCTTTGAGAATTTTCTAATTCTTCCACTCCCTCACAAGCATTTTCAACTTACATTGCTACGCCAATCAATGCACATGGCTTCTCAAGTATATCCTCATCTCTTCTATCCACTCTATCTGCTCCACTAGATTTTGTGTCATTTTGTAAAGTTGAACTAGATGCTTCATTCTCACTAATTCCACTCATTTTTATTTGCTTTTGCATCTGATGCGTATTTATTTAGGTATAAAAATTATATAAAAATAAGCACATTCCTAATCAAGTTTAAATTAAAACGTTAACCCTAAATTATACATATGAGCAAGCGTACTCATCATTAACAATGCATAGGGTTCAAACGAGTGTCGATCCTCCAGGAACAAGTATGCATTAATCCATTTTCTTTCATTGTTTAACTGACTCAATAAAGTTAAAATGAAATAAAAAAATAAAATAAATAAAATAAAAATATATACATGTTATTCTCTTAGATGTAGAATTATGTAACTTAAACCATTATTTTGACAAATATGATCCTAAAGTACTTAATCATTATCATAACTAATTATTCTCTTGGCATCATAAAGAATAATATAGATTCACTTCTTTGTCCAATCCATGAAATCCATATCTTCTAGATAAATTAGCATCACATATCATATCTCAACTAATTCACCTAAAAGATGCATTACACACAATCATTTGATTAAATTTCCATTCCAGTCAAATTTACACATGAAATTAACCAATGAATCCATATCCTGGCAGACATCAATTAACTTTTAATTACTTTGTTCCTAACAATTAACCTCTTTGTCCAAGCAAGTTAAAAGACAACAAATATGAAACTAACGAATTGAGACCACCATCAACCCCTTTGTAGCAAGTTAATGGAAAGCAACAACTAATTAATCTCGTAATAAGCCCAAGTAATTTAATACCAAGAATAACAATCAATTAATCAAAATGTCAAATAACTCTAAAAATCATGAATATCTAAAAAAAATGTCAAATTATAATAAAACAATTAATACATCATTGTCAAGAAAAAGAAAATAAAGTAAAAGAAAGCAATCATAGACAAGCCTCTTTCTTCTTCCTTTGAAAACCTTCTTGCACAACCCTCATTGATTGAAGAATTTCTCCTTTAATTTGAGTGATTTTCTATGATGATCTATGAATTCTCCACTTTTCTCTTGTGTTTTCCATCTATTTATAGGCTTAGGAAGTGCCTAAACTCGTAGGTGTAAGGTTTTTGGCCAAGTAGAAGTAGAAAAATACTAAAATTCTACAGATTACCAAAAATCGTGTGGAAAAATCAAGATTTCGTCTTATCCTCAGGGTACAGCCGTCGCTACCTTAGTTGCTGGAGTCGGCACCAGTTGTGTTCTGTTTCTTTCGTAGATCGCCGATTTTTTCTTGATTTCAGCACAACATTGTCCAGAGTACAATCGGCGCCGCCTTAGCTACTAGAGCCTGCGCCAGTTCGGTCCTATTCCGGTCCTGTTTCAACAAATTTCTATTGCCTCGAAATGCATGCTAATAGCACATGGCCGGTGCCGGTTCCTCTGGCCTGGCCAGCGCTGCCTCTATTCTGTTTTGCGACGTTTTTGCATTGTTTTACCCCTAAAATCTGAAATAATGCACAAAATACCTTTCCAATGGTAAAATCTCAAATATGAAGGAATATAGCTAGTTATTGAACAAAATGTAACACAAAAGAGCCTCAAATAACTAGGAAAAATATAACTAATTTAGGCCCTATCAGCACCACATCTAGCCAACTCCTTATTTTCTCCTTTTGTGGATGCGAGCTTTTTCCCACTTTATAAGTACTTGAAATACTTTAGGAACCTTCATCTATAGCACGCATTTGCTCCTCCTCTACCTCATTCCTTGAATGTATTTGCTTTTCAACAAATTCTACTCCATTTTGTTCAACTCCTTCTTGCTTATTCTCCTCTAACACTCCTAATGGGTTTGACACATCCTCTACAAAGAATAGAATATTGTACTATTCCTTAATCACCCCATTTGTTGAATTCAATAGTTCTACGTCTTCTTCTTCTTCATCACTAAGCTCCTCATCAATCTCATTAATACTTTTCTCAACTTCTTCGTATACTACTTCATCATCTTGATCAAACATTCCTTAGAACTTGATCTCATTGTCTAGCTTCTCCTCGTTCTCAAATCCAAGTAATTCACTTTGCTCAACCCTCTCAATTTTTTCTTCACTTCTAGCCTTTCTTGGCTCCTCATCATTTACAACATTTTTCTTGGTCACTTTACTCTCAAACCTCGCTTTTTGCTTCTCAATTCGCCTCTCTCCTTCGCAATTGTGTATCCTATAGAATCTTTCACATGCTAATTTATTTGGACAATCAACCTTTGTGTGTCTTGTAGTGCAACAAATCTCAAAAGGCAATCATCTTTTACTCCTTTATTACACTCTAATTGTAGAGGCTTGAGATTCTTCCCCTTTTCCTTACAACTCTTTCTTCTCCTTTAGTTGTTGTGGCAAAGTTGGGCACCTATAGTAATAATGGTCATCACTCCTACTATTGCAACAATTGCAATTTTTCCCATATGCACCTCTTCTTCTGGTGTGTTATGCACTACATTCCCCCACTTTGTTTAACTCTTTTTGGACAACAATAGGAAGTTTGCTCAAAACTCCCACACATTTTGCACTTACACTCCCTCAAGTTCTTTTGCTCCCCTTACTTTGTTGTTTTTGTGCTCCTCCCATATAAACTTCTTCATTCCAATATTCCTCACTCCCATGTCATTATTCTTCATATTTCTAATTTTGCTCCTCAAAACTCTCATATCCTTCTCCACTCTAATAAGATTCTCAATTGTTTTCACTTTTCCTAGTCCAATTTTCTATAGGACTTAAGTTCTCGCATTCTTGATCACTTTCCCCTAGGTCTCCGTCATGGCTATCATATTACCTTTTACTTGTACTTGGCCCTTCATCATCTTGTTCATCCAAATATTCCATGATCTCATAATTATCCTCCTCATATTCTTGCTCATATTCATTATATTCCCTATAACTACTCTTACTATAGCAAGACTCATCATCATAGTTATACCCTTCACTTTTACTCTTACTACCATTGTGAATTTTCTTTCAAGAGAAGTACCCACAAAAATTTAAGTAGATAACATAAGAAAAATTCCTCACTTCACTCCCTTACGTGTTTACACTCAATTTTTAGTGGTCACTCTTCACTCGTGTTTGCACTCTTCTTGGCTTTTTATCACAATGTGCTCTCCCTCTTGCCTTTTTCAAACATTTATCTCCACTCTCAAGTTTTTCCCAACTCTTTCCCACTTCAAAGGATTTGGTTTCTACTAAATCAACTAAATTCCAAATGATAAGAAAGAAAGGTGTCTTAAAGATAATTAATCAAACACTTATTATGCAATAAGGAAGATGCATGGATTTCAAAGAGTTGTTACTGTTGGAATATATGCTCTCTAGACTAATTTTTTCTAATGTAATTATCGAATTTATTAATAAAAGAATTTATTCTCAAAATTTAATTGTGAATTTACATTTTATTTGTGCACGATTTTTGTTTGGAAAAGACCTAATGTGTTTAAGTAAATGATCCATGTGAATGTTGTCTTTCACAGTAAGGTATGGATTATAGGTTACTTAACATATAAATGTTTGTTCTTAACCAATTGATGAGAATGAGAATCTCATCATGTTTAGGTTATTATGTTATGAATTCCAAACGGGAAATGGCTTACCTTTAGCCAGTGAGTAGTCCACTCACTTCATAGCATGACCATATTTCAAATACATAGAACAAGACTCGTAATAGTGGTTTTTAAAAGTACTATTTAGAAGAAACCCAGGCTATCACTGCTATAGTGTAGACTATAACTTTACCGCTTGAGTATGAGTTGGTGGTCTGACGAAGCTAGAAGCATAAACTTTGATATGTTGTAGTTGAGGTTCTTTTGTAGAGCCGATATACTTGTATGTTGTGTATATGTGACTAGTTAGTTAAGACAGACTTGTACAAGATAGCTTCTGCATTATATCGCCCCTTCTGACTGTTCAAATAATCTAATTATCGAGGGCCCTGGGGAATATGACTTGGATGTTTACTTTTAGGTAGCTCCTTTGGAAAGTGAAAACAGTTTAGGAGTCATTGATCATTTGACTAGAAATCTAAGGATGGTAGATGTCTATTAGAAAGGTGTTACTACACTCCTAATCTTTAAATGCATGATGATGCGTAGAGGGGTATTTTAGTCATTACACCTGTAGGTCGAAGACTTTGCTAATACAACATTATCCTTCAGATCAATTTTTTTTTTTTTGTGGTGATATTAGAAAATATTTAAAATATAAAATATAGGTATTTATACAGCATGGGTATTTTGGTCATTTTAATAGCTAATGCGAAATGTCTTTTGGTCCTCAAAATAGCCCTTAAGTCCTGACAGATTTGTGTTAAGGAATTGGTCTTGATAATTATGTATTTTATTTTATTTTATTTAAGTAATCTATTTTATTATTAGGCTAGAATAAAATAAAAGGATTGAGAGAGAGTATATATTTTATCTAGTTTAATTAGTTAATTAATTATTCAGTGCCCAAGGCCCAGTTTGAATAATTAGAAAAGCAATCTAGATATAAACTAGATAAAAGGCCTGATATTTTATATTGGTCTATTTGGGCTTGTTAATTATTTATTGAACTGTTTAATGAAGCCCAGAAAATAAATAATTGAGCCTTATTATTTATGGGTGTTCAAACCCAAGAGTAAATAATTTTATCTACCCCAATGAATAAGACCAAGGGTAAAATAAATTTAAATAAAAAAATAACACGGGATGGATCTCGTGTTGTTTTGCATAATAGATAAAATTATTATCTTATTGTGTGATAGATAACAAAAAGGATAGGGCTTTCTGTTTTCATGCTGTTGGTCTCTTTCTCTCGGTGAAAGAATGAAATGAAAAGGAAATCAGGTAAAGAGATAAAGAGCTTTTCATTTTTTTTTTCACACAAAACCCATTTTTAGTCAGAGAAGTTGTAATAAGCTAAGCAAACCTATCATTCTGTGAGCTTCATCGGCAGAGGAAAGGGCACCATTTCGAAAGTTGAAAAGCTTTGCATGAATAAGACGTAGTCGACGTTTATAAGGATGTGATCTAATAGTTTCAAGCATCCTTGTATAAACATGTTCTTTAGTGCCAATAAGGTCATTCAAACACAAAAGTAAATTTTTTTCGTTCTGTAAGCATTCTTTTGGTTTCATAATTTTTGCCATTTTTGACCTTCAGTTACACTAAGTGATGTTATCACAACCTCAATCACAATTTAGCAATTAAAAATCACTTAAATGCTCTTTGCTAAACAAATTATGCATCATATTTCATGAATGGAAGCTTTGGTAGTCAAGTATAAGCATTCACAATTCATTAGGACAATATATCAAACACATTTAGTGGAATCTCGTAGCTGAATGTTGTATAGCAAATTTCATCTTGATTTTGGCCCTAAATCAACAAACGCTTACACCAAATGACTCCCCAAACATCAATAAACCATATAGCGTCATTTAACAACATTTCCATGGCACAATTTGAAGTTTTTGACATCCAAAAAATAGCAAGAGAAAAAGTGACGAAAATTTGAAAGCTCTGTACCACTTGATATGATCTTGGGAAATACCAAACTTGTGGATTAAACTCAAAAATAAGAAACCTACCAAACCCACACACAAGAATACTAAAATGCTAGGATATTAACACTCTTGTGATAATGTGAATCTAGCTTACTTCAAAGACACCCTAACACCCTAATCTATCAAAGATTAGAACACCAAGGATAGGAATGTGAATGCACTTAACTCAATCCTATCAAACACTTTAGGCCACCTAGCACATAGAATAAAGAGGAAGTTGAGATTATCCCTTAAGATTTAGAAATAAGATCAAAGGTAGGACTAAATCCTTTGATTTAGTCTTGATGTTTAACGGAAATCAAGACTCTCAAAGAGTTCTTCAACTCTCACAATTTTATATACCTCCCAAGGTTCTTGGTTTACAATATTATAATAGGGTATTTATAGTCCCCCAACATAACCTAATACAAAGTATTATAGAAGGATGTTTGTTCCTAAACTAAACACTTTTAGATATTACAAAATGACTCCAAAATAGCTGCAAAATGTCAAGGGTTTGGGTTCCAGAACAGAGCAGGCACCGGGTATGTCTCCTGGGAGTGGCGCCAGGTCCAATCTAGAGGAATAGTTCTCGTGAACAAAAGTCGGAACACTAAAAATAGGACTTAGCTAGTCTACAACTGGTACCGGGTCAGGCTATTAGGGATGATGCCGAGTCAAATTTGCTGAAACAGTGCGTGCGCCAAAAAATTTGAGGAATTTTGCATATCACAGCTGGTGCCTTGACGGTCGACCTGCGCCGGCACCGAGTTAGCTTTGGGCACTCCAATTCCTGCTCATTTGACCTCTATTCCATCCATTCCTTTTCCATGCATTCCCTTGATCTTCTAAATAGTTTTGAAGTGATGATTGTTTCCATTTGAAGTGATGATTGTTCCTTCATTTGCCTATTTGCTCTTTAATCCTTGTTCATTTGTTTGCTTGACCTTCCACAAGGATTGTTGCCTTCTTTGCACTCCTTTTGGCCTTCCTTTCTTTATCCACTCCTTCATCATTCTCTTGGCCCTTGGTTTGTTGGCTTGATTGGCCTTAAACTCTTTTTGAAACCACTAGAAAATGGATCTCACCCAAGGTGCCATAAGTTGTGGTTTAGATTTTTCTTTATCTTTTTTTGAGTGGCCTTCGTGCCTGGGGCGATTCTGATTAAAAGGCCAACGATAAAATCAAGAACCAAGAGGTTCCAAGATGAAATTCAATTATGCCTACAAAAATGTTTGAAGATGTGAAAGATTCAGAAGGATGATGAAGGCAACCCGAAACTCATTTTGATGGATATCCAAAAGGAGCCCAAACTATAACTCGAGCCTGCATCAGAATAAAGAGGAAGAACTGAAGAAACACCTCCCAGAGCCAAGCCGAAACTGACCTCGGCCAACCGAGCTAGCGCCAGCCTCAGTCTGCTGGTACAAGGATCAACTCCAGGGTGAAGCTGGTGCGGGCCCTAGTGTCGGAGCCGAAGCTAGCCCCTATTGTGGCTTAGCCCCTGTTTTGCTGATTTTTACTATTTTCTTCACATTCTCTTTATTTTAAACATTTTATAAAGACATTTTAAGCCCTTAAATTGTCTTAGGGCCTTAGTAATCACTTAGATAGTGTTAGATTAGTATAAATACATCTTTTGCGATTTGACAACACATTCAACTTACTTTATTCAAATTGTAAAAGAGAGATTTGAGAGATTTTACCTTTTTGTTCATCTTGTTCAAGACCATACTTAGGGCTTAGTCCTCCCTTTGAATGAGTCTCTAAATCCTTTAGATAATCCAATGTGGTTTCTCTTGATTGGGTCTTAGTTGCTTTGTTCTTCTAAGGTTTATCTTGAATTCCATTGTTGGGTGCCTATAGTTCTACTTCTTTTGTTCTTGATTTCTTTTGTTGTGTTAAGGATATTTGGGTGAATTTATGGTAGGTCTTGCTATGTTTCTTGTGGGTCTTTGATACTTAGTTTTTCAAGGGTTTGCTAGAGAATAGTTAGATAGTTTTTCTTTCTTCATTTTGCCACAAAATTCCACCGTTTTGGGGATCACTAGTTGAGCTAAGGGTTTTGCCCATTTGTTTTCCTTTATTCCATAAATCTATCTACACAAGATCATATAATCTATTTACCATATCTCGTAGTCACAATGAATGCGATAGCCAAGAGAATGCGAATAGACTTAATCATGGTAATAGAAGAAAATGTATCCTCATAATCGATTCTTTCTTTCTGAGTATAACCGTTTGCTATCAATCTTGCTGTAAAGGTTTCTACCTTTCTACCTGTACCTCTCTTTCTCTTATATAACTACTTACATCCAATAAGTTTAATACCTTTAATTGCAGTGCCAAGATCCAGACTTGATTGAGATACATAGACTTAATTTTGGCATCTATTGCTACTTGCCATTTGTCTGCATAAACATCAGCAATGTCCTCATCGTATCTAGTAGGATCTTATTCTCAATGGTCAGAGACTACCTTAAAGGCTTCTCCAATCCATCTTTCTAGAACCGTAGATATCATTCCACTACGACGTGATTCCTCTGTCTTCTTAGCCCCACGATCCTGGTCTTTAGAATCTTCCCTAATTTCAAGATAAGGGTCAGTCAGAACATACTTGTACTATTCTGCAGTGAGTACTATATTCAGATTCTTTTTCTAGTCCACATTGTTAGGTCCAGTTAACTTATTTTCCTTGAGAATAATGGATAAAGGACTGAAATCAAACATTTCTACTGATTGGAAAAAAAAAATCCATTCAGAAAAATATTTTTTTTGGAAAAAATATAAAAATTCATATTTAAAACATCATATTATTTCCATGATATGCTTAATCTATTAAAACCATTATCAAAAATATGAAAATTTTGGCTCTTAGGAAAATTGATAGAGCTTCGTAAGAAGGTTAACGATTTTCTAAGTTAAGTGTATAACCATCACAAATTAAACTTTCTTAAAGGTAATGATCCAGAAATATTTCCATCAATAGGATGGTCACTATTTCAGTACCTAACATGTAGTCGCTACCAGCAAACCCTGATGGGCCATGTTTACTTAATTAGTTCAAGACTAATTAAATTAGCTCTTTTATTAATTAATTAATCCACTTGGGCCTAATGTAAAATTACTCATGATAATTAATTAATCAACCAATTAGTTAAATTAGCCTAATTAATTATTCTAACCCAAAAAAATAATTCATTAGACTCCTGGAATAAATCTCCCAATAATAAGTTCACCCAATAAGCTCATATAGTAAATAAATTTATTAAGGTTATTTGAGGTACTCTGGGGACCAAAGGACATAATATTATTAGCTACTAAAAAGACCAAAATACCCTTGCTAACAAATACCTGTATCATTTCAAATATTACATTTATCACCATATAGAAATATTGACCTCGAGAATAATATTGCAAGTACAGTGTCTTCAACCTATAGATGTAATGACGAAAATACCCCTCTACGTAACACTCATCATTGACATAGGAAAATGCACTAATACATGTCTCAATGACATCTACCATCCTTTGATATTTAATCTAATATTGCATGGCTTCCAGTACGTATCCACTTATCACAAGAAGTTACCCAAAATGTACATACTTAGTTACGTTTCTCAGGGCCCTGGTTTATTTAGGTTATCCCAAACAATCACCAGTGGGTGATTACTTCACATAATAAAGCACAGAAACTCTATTATATAAATCCATCTTAATTAACTAAAGTCACACACCCAATATACAAGGTTATTGGCCTTGCGATATGACCTCACCCAACATATATCAAAGTGAACAAGTCTAGCTTCACCGGACCACCAACTTATACTCAAGTCTTAAGGTACTCGTCCACGCAGTAGCTGCAATAAACTAATCTTTAGTTATTTTAGTACTTTTATAAAGATTATTATCGTGATGCGTTAAATTTAGGTATATAAAAATAATGCAATTATGTGTCTATTCCCAATCAAGTTTAATTAAAACATTAATTCCAAATTACACATATGAGCAAGTGCACTCATCATTAAGCATAGTATACGGAATTAACGAGTATTGATCCTCACAGAACAAGTACAAACTAATTACTTTCATTCAGTGTTTAACCTACCAATTAGATTGATAAAGAGTGAAAATAAAAATAAAAATAAAGACAAAATATATACACAACTCTTGGAAAGAAAAATATGGAATTAAATAGTTATTTATGAGAACATGATATGAACTCTCCAACACTTAACACAATCAGTCATTGTCTTGGCATCATGAAGGAATAAAAATAGAATCCACTTCTTTTCCAATTCATGGAATCACTATTTCCTGATCAAATTACGATATTTGTCAATCAAACTAATATAACCAAAGAAATGCATTAAACTTATTCCTCATGAATATCCATATACTCTAAGCAATATATAAACATGAAATTAGCCAATGACCCTATACGTTAGGCAAAATTAATTAACTTTTGATTACTTAAGTTCAATTCTTAACCTTCTTTCCCAATCCAGTTAAGATAACAATTATATTGAATGAATTAAATTGAATTGAATTGTAAATTCGTTTCCCAAGTCCATTAGAAGGAAATTCAACTTCATCAATCTACCAAAGAAAAACAAGTAATCAACTACCAAGAACAACAATTAATTGGTCAAAGATTGAATAAATTACAATATCATGAATCTAAAAAACAACATTCAATTACATTAAAACATTAATCTCATCATTGTTCAAAAAAAAAATAAAAAAAATAAACGTTTTAGAAAGAACTTATAGACAAGTCCTCTTCTTCCTCATTTGATAACCTTCTTGAAACAATGCTCCTTTAAGTGATGAATTCCTCTTCAATGAGTGGTTATAGCTTTCACACCTTGAATTCATCTTTTGTACATGAAAATAATTGAAAGAATTAGTCCTCCTATGTATATGGTGCACTCTTAATATTTTCTTAACCTTCCATCATACACACACTTTTCCTAACGCTAAAAGGCAATATTGATAAGCATAAAGATTTCCTAAAAATCCAAAATACACAAGGAGTAGTTTCCAAATAAACTTTTGAAATTTTCTAGAGAATCTACCGCCTTTAATTCATTAAGCTAAAGACTTTTGTTGTTCTTGAACTAACCGAGCTATTTCTTGTTGAAGTTAATCACATTGAAGCCAAGAAACCGAAAAGCAACTGAAGACTTCAATCCAAGCAATTTTTATTTTGTTCTTCCACTAAGCCACTTTCGAGGCATCTCAAGCCACTTCCCATCGAAGCTGCTACTTTCCTTTCTCTTTGCTTAAGGCGATCAAGCCTCCGAGCCGATTCTGTTCCTTTTCTTTGTTGAGCCACCGAGATGCTGAAGTCCAAGCCGAAAAGCCATTTCTTTTCTTCTTCAAGCCATTTCTTTTCTTCTTCAAGCTGACTGCCCGAGCTAAGCCTTTTCCCAATAAAGTCCACCACAGCTAATGCAATGCTGGGTGCAGCTTTACTCATGAAATTATTACCATTCGATTATGGCTTCATTGAAGCCATCCATAGCTCATCTCAAATAACCCCTTGGAAGCCAACCATGGCCTCTGTGCAGCCAGCCACGGTTTTCTCACAAATAAATTCTGGTTTTTTTTCTTTTAGTATGTTGGCCGCTGGTTCACTAGCTTGTCTTGGTGCTAGTTCAACTCTGGTTTTTCTGGTTCCTCCTCTATTTTTGCTCTGTTTTTGCAAAATCAAGCCAGGGCCGGTTCATACATTATGGGTAGGTGTCGGGTCCATTCTAAATTTGCATAATTCAACTCCAAATTCTCCAATTTTGGCACAAAATCACAAGAAAACCTTTTCACAAGCAAAATATAAAATAGGATGGGAAATGACTAGTTATTAAATCAAAAGTATTACAGACTAACATCAAATAAATAGGAAAATATAGACAAATCTAGGCCCTATCATAGTCCCCCACTCTTAAGCTTTGCTTGTCCTCAAGCAAACAAGAGTTAAACACTAAGCAAATATCTTATGAATAATTCAAAACAATTTATCAAACTTATTCATGGCAAATTCATCTACAATAAAGCATAACTTTCTTCCACCCTAAACATAAACTTATCATTCATTCAACCCTTTCAAAACCTTGCAAGCTCATGTGTTAAACCAAATAATCATAAAGCTATCAAAGTTTAGTTAAACAAGCTCATATTCAGTATAAGAAAATTATTCTACTCCGTAAGAAAAAACATAGACAACATAAATCATACAAGTTAAGCTATTTAACCAACTCAAGCATCATAAACTCAAATTTGCACAACTTAAGTAGTAGAATAAGGACACACTCCACTTTTTTTTTCAATGACTTAGGGAATTAATAGCCTCAAGTGAATGGATTTCTCTTCACACACCATATTGGCCCCCATATAGTCATCCTCATTCTTTTTAGCATTTTTCTTTCTTATTTTTCCTTTTTGTCCTTTTACCTTTGGGATAGCCTCAAAAGAGTACACCGAGCAATACTTGCTATTCCTCTTCGCATTTACCCCATTTTCAGCAAAAGTTCTTCGAAAACTTAAAAGAAGAGCATTTTTTTTTTCTTCAACTCGTGTTTTTGTTTTTTTCAGCTAACAAAACAATGATTTTTTCAATTATTGATTTTCTATTTTTCCCTTACATTCCTTATTCACAACTCATAGTCAAACAAATTATAAATCCACAACACAAGAATTAATCAATAATTTTTCCAATATTTCATTATATCATCCATTATCAAACTCAAAGAATAAAATAAAACTCAAATACTAAATATAACCAAGATTAACTTAAATTCTCAAGATTTAATAAAATCCAACTTAATATACAAGTTTAATTTTTAAATAAAAAATCCAACTATAATGAATGACAAATCCATATCTAAAGTTGAAAAGAAAATCATAACTTTATCATAGACAAATTCGAAAAATTTAGCCCAAAATTAATTTTACGCAAATCCATAGAAAAATCGAAAAAATTATCTCCAATTAGCACAAACACACTCCAAATTTCAAGAAGATGCACTTGGTGAAAGCATTGAACTCCTTTCCTACACTTAAATTAGACATTGTCCTCAATAGTTGAAAATATAACACAATAAAGCATATCCAATGGACTAAAAAGGTAAAAGAGGGAAAAAGAGAATAATACTCCCCAAGACAGATTAGCTCAACTGAGAAAGAGATGCACCCTCCAAAAGTTGAAAGAAGTATTGCCATCAATAGAAGAGTGATCAAACCTATCAAAAGAAAAATAAAGATACCAAGTAAAAATAGAAAAAAAAATTAAAAGAAAACTAATAAAATAAAAGAAGAGCAAAATAAAAGAAACTAGAAAAAAAGAAAATAAAAATAAACAAAACACTCAAAAATCCCTTGAAGAAGAGCCTCCAAACGGGCCACCAAATGGGCCTCTACGACCTCTAAATAGACCTAGAGATCCTCCAAAACGATCCCAAAAGTGTCAATGATTGCTATAGGCATCTTGATTGAGCCTAAGATTGCTAAGATCTCACCATGCTCCTGTTGATTTTCCTCAATTTGATCAAGCCTTTGAGTTTGGTTTTCCTGAACAGACATTAAACCAGCCATCTCGATCCTTGGTTGCTCAAGGATATGTAGACTCTGGCTAGAATATAATCACTAACATTTGAGGGTCATCCAGCATACCATAGTGGTGAAGATACCTCTTTTTCAGGTTCAACTTGTCGCTTAGGAACTTAAGTTTGGGCAACCTCTCGTGGCCTTAACCATACAGATGTTGTGGCACTATACTTGTACCCATGGCGATTTAGGACTTGTTCAGTGACCACATGATGCCTAGTAGTAGTTTCCACAAGTTCATTCTCTGTGTCAAATCAAAATTATTCAAAACCTGTAAAATCACCAAGGGAAGTACAAATGCTTTGGTAGCACGGCTATAAGCCGTTATGTCTCTCATTACAGTTAGTAACAAAGAAGCAGGGGGAATAGATTCTCCATAAAGCAGTTTATATAATATGTAAACATCAGTTACCCTTACTTCATTCAAACTACTCGATCGAGTGAACATATTAAAGCACAAAAGATACAAAACAACTCTTAATTGAGGAGCAAGATCGTTACTGGAGAGAAAGAAAGAACCATTGGTATATGTTCTCAATTCCAAGCCCAAATAATGACAAGCAATATTAAAATCCTAAGTTGGCTCAGAAGAGATTTTTTTATTGTAATGATCAATTTCTACCTAAGGGCCATCATCACCAACACCCAAAATGGTTACTAATTGATGCCTAGTCAAAACTATTGGGACACCTTTTATTGATGTTTCTATTTGTCTCAAATGTCCTCTATTTTTATTTTTCGTGTTCGCATAGAATTCTTTCACAAGAGTTGGACAATAATCACGTCTCAACTCTACAATAGGCCCCCAACCAATCCTTCCAAGCATGTCAGTAATATGCAAAGATCTATCAACAGAAGGTTTGATTGTTCTCTCAACAATGATTTTATTTTCTCAACAATGATTTTGTTTAAAGCTCTACCATCATACCATTCCTCACATTTTATATCAATGAAAGTTCGAGGATGTAAAGAGGGTAGCTCTAAAGAAGGAACATAGGATAAGGATGGTCTCGTACGTTTGTAAGGTTTGGAAACTTATTTGGTTCTAGGAATTTTTGCTTATTCAAACACAAACACAATTCTCAAAATTTTCTTCAATGAAATGTTTTTTCTAAATTTTTTTCAAGAAAAACTCCCAAAATAGCTCATTTATATTGCACCTTTTCTAATTTTCAATATATAAGAAATGCAATATCAAACCACCATTCTAACAAGTTCTCCACATACTTATCACAAGAAGAATATCACATTTATTCCAAAAATCACCCATAATATTAAAAAATTCCAATATTCCAAAAAACGATAAAAATACTATTAGAAGGAAGAAATCACGAACAAATTCTCCCATACATACTTTTAGCCCCAAAAAAAACTAAACAAGAATATTTTAAAGGAATATAGATATTTTCGCGAAAGAAAAGATCAATGAATGTCAAGAAATCTAGGAAGAAAACTAAAGGCATAGAAATGGAAAACACAAGGCACGCAGCGGAAGCGAAAACAAAACAAAACTGGAAAAACACAAGAATAGGGGAACCGAACAAAGCCGGCGGCGGCTCCAGCAGCCCTAGTCTGCGCCAGTCGTGCTCTGCACAAATTTCAAGGTTTAAAAAAATACCTCTTTTCCTCGTTCTAAGAATTGGCTGGACTGGAATATGTGCAATCGGGATAGGTGTGCGGGTGGAAACCTCTAATGCGATTGCTCCAAGTCTCCTACTCCGTCTTTGCATGTAGGTGAATGCCAAACTCCCGGTCTTCCAGTATATGGCTTGCCTAATTCCATTTGGTGAACAACTTACAAGGCTAGGGAACTTTCTTAGAGAGAGAGACGTCTAGCAATTTTTCCACACAGAGAATAGGCCATCCAAAAAACAACATTATATCCAATCCTCCTGTTTAATCTAAATAAAAACCCTAGGTTAAACTAGATTGGGCCATTGGACTCTTAGTTTAACCTTTTGGGCTTAATTAATTATTCTAATTAGAACCAAATAAATGGCCCAATTAATAATTAATTTTTCAACCCAAATAAACTAGTCCAATTAACAGGCATATATTAGTTTAGTCTCATGTTAATCTTTAATTATTCAAAATGGGCTAAAGCCCTGAATAATTAATTAATCCACCAAACTAATTTAATTAATTCTCTTTCTCTATGGACCTTTATTTTATTTTAACCCAATAATTAAATAGGCTACTTAAATAAAATAAATTTTGATTTAATTTAAGATCATTTCCTTAGCCTGTATTTAATTAGGACTCACGGTCTACACTGGGGACCAAAAGACACACCGCATTGGCTACAAAAATGACCAAAATACCCTATATAAATAGCTATATTTTGTATTTTAAATATTTTCTAATATCACCATAAGAAAAAATTGACCCCAAGGATAATATTGCGTTAGCAAAGTCTCTAACCTACAGGTGTAATAACTAAAATATCCCTCTATACATCGCCGTATATTTAGCGAGGAAGAAGTGTACTACCACCTCTCTAAATGACATTTACCATCCTTAGGCCTCTAGTCTAATAATCCACGACTTATTGGATTGTTTTCCCTTTCCAAGGGAGCTACCCTAAAGCAAAACATCCAAGTCATATTTCCTAGAGCCCTGGATATTTAGATCATTCAGACAACCACAAGGGGCGATATAGTATGGAACATATCTTGTATAAGTCTGTCTTAACTAACTAGTCACACATACCCAATATGCAAGTATATTGGACCTATGATAGAACCTCAACTATAGCATATCAAAGTATATGCTTCTAACTTCATCAAACCACCAACTCATACTCAAGTCGTAGAGTACTAGTCCATGCTGTAGTAGTAGTAGTCTAAGTTTCTACCATATAGTTCTTCAAGAAACCACTACTACAAGTCATGTTCTACGTATTCGAAATACGCTTATGTCATGAAGTGAGTGGACTACTCACTGGCTAAAGGTAAGCCATTCCCCATTTAGAATTCACAACATAATAACCTAGGCATGATGAGATTCCCATTCTCATCAATCGGTTAAGAACGAATGTTTATGTGTTAAGTAACCCGTGATCCATACCTTACTGTGAAAGACCTCCATTCACATGGACCACTTACTTAAACACAATAGGTCTTTTCCAAACGTAATTATGCACAAATAAAAATGTAAATTCATAAACAATTTTTGGAAATAAATTCTTTTATTAAAACATTCGATATTTACATCAGAAACCTAGTCTAAGAGGGCATATCTCCCAATAATCTCCCACTTGCACTCTAAGACTATGTAAGTCGGTAGGTGCCCACTCCTATGGCGTCTAAGTGTCTCTTGAAGACTCTCTCAGCCAAAGGCTTGGTGAATGGATCAGCTAGATTGTTCACGGAGACAATCTATTCCACCACGACTTACCGACTCTAGATGAAATCCCGGATCAGGTGGTACTTCCTCTCGATGTACTTCCCCTTCTTGTGGTTCCTGGGTTCTTTTGATTGTGATACTGCTCTAGTGTTGTCACAATACATTACAATCGACCTGTCCATGTGTGGCACGACTCTAAGTTTTGAAATGAACTTCCGGAGCCAGACTGCTTCTTTGGATGCCTCCGAAGCTGCCACATACTCAACTTCTATGGTTGAGTCAGCAATGCAAGATTGCTTAATAATCCTCCATGAAATAGCTCCTCCAGACAAGGTGAAAATATATCCACTAGTGGATTTTCTCTCATCCTTATCCACCTGGAAGTTTAAGTCTGTGTATCCTGTAGAAACTAAATATAATCTCTCGTTCCCTTGAGGTACTTGAGCATATCCACTAGTGCTTTACAGCTTGCCAATGAACCTCCCCAAGGTTTAACTAATATCTACTAACCAAGCCTACGACAAAGTAGATATCTGGCCTAGTACACAGTATGACATATATGAGACTTCCCACAGCCGAAGCATAGGGAATCCTACTCATTCTGTCATTTTCTTCTTGAGACCTAGGATAGTCCCTTGAAGAAAATAACCACCTATATCTGCAAGGAATTAGATATACTATACCTGGCTAGTATCTTGTCAATGTATGCTGCTTAGGATAATCCTAACATTCTCTGCTTCCTATTTCTAAAAAGTCTAATTTCGAGAATGTAGCTGGCTTCTCCCAAGTCCTTATACTGAATTGACTAGACAGCTAAACCTTTGTAGATGATAATGACCTAACATCATTTCCAATAAGTAGAATATCATCTACATATAAGACGAGAAAAACCATATTAATGCCTTCAAGTTTCCTGTACACGCATGGTTCATCCTCGTTTTGAACAAAACCATAAGACTTTACAGTCTCATCAAAATGAATGTTCCATGCTCTTGATGCCTGCTTAAGTCCATAAATGAACTTCTTAAGCTTGCAAACCATATGCTCTTGGCTTTTAGCAACAAAGCATTCCGGTTGGGATATATAGATGTCTTCACTAAGATGGCCATTTAAAAATTCCATCTTGACATCCATTTGCCATATCTCATAGTCATAATGACATGCAATGGCAATGAGGATACGGATGGACTTAAGCAAGGCTACCGGGGAAAAGGTTTCCTCATAATCGATACCCTCTTTCTGAGTATACCCTTTCGCCACAAGCCTAGCTTTTAAGGTTTCCACCTTCCTATCTATTCCCCTATTTCTCTTCTATACCCACTTACACCCTATGGGTTTTATCCCTTCAGGTGAAGCTACAAAATCCCAAACCTGATTGAGATACATAGACTCAATTTTGGCTTTCATTACCTCATACCATAGAATGGCATCGATATCAGCAATAGCCTCTTCGTATCTAGTGGGGTTTAATTCCTGATGGTCAGAGACTAGCTCAAAAGCTTTTCCAATCTACCTTTTTGGAACTCTAGATACTCTCCCACTACGATGAGGCTCCATTTGTACTGGCTCTTGAAGCTGTGCCTCTTCTTGTTCCAATATCGAGTCAGAAGAAGTTGCTTTCGAAGATAACTTCTCCTCTAGTTCCAATCTAGTTGAACCTTTCATGGAAGTACTTTGATCATCCTCTAGGTATCTAGCATTGGTACTAACCAGTACCTTTTGCTCATTAGGATGATAAAAGTAACCACCCTTTGTCCCTTTTAGATACCCAACAAAATAGCATAATTCTAATCTTGGTTCCAACTTGTCTCCCTTGACCAGTACATAAACTGGACAACCCCATATCCTGAGATGATTTAGACTTGGCTTATGCCCAGTTCACATCTTATAGGGAGTCCTAGGTACTGAATTGGAAGGCACCAAGTTCAGAATATATGCCGTTGTTTCCAAGGCATATCCCTAAAAGGACACTGAAAAAATAGCATGAGATATCATGCTTCGGACCATTTCCATCAATGTCCTGTTTCTTCTCTCAGCTACTCCGTTTTGCTGGGGTGTCCCCGGCGCAAAGTGCTGGGATACTATTCCATGATGTACCATATAGTCCTTGAATTCACTAATGAGGTACTTTCTACCATGATCCGATCATAAGGTCTTGATCAATTTACCTATCTGATGCTCCACTTCAGCGTTAAACTATTTGAACTTGTCAAAAGAGTCAAACTTGTGTCTCGTCAAGTAAACGTAACCAAACCTTGTACAATCATTCGTGAAAGTGATGAAGTACTCAAAACCTCTTCTAGTTGATGTAGACAAGGGACCACACACATCAGTGTCAACAAGACTCAATACCTCTCTGGCTCTATCTACCTTAAGGGTAAATGACCTTTTGGTCATCTTTCCCATCAGGCAGGACTTACACTGAGGCCAATTTTCCAATCTCAATGAGCCCAATGGCCCATTATGGATCAACCTCTGAATCCTGGTTGAGTTGATATGACATAATCTTAGATGCCAAAGATAAAAATTATTGACATTGGTCTTTCTCTTCTTTGTTAAAAGTTCAGATTGAGCGTTATTTAATTGATTGTTAATAGGGTTAAAGAAATATAGATTCCTGCCTAGTACATAAAATTTCTCCATCTCTACTGATAGAAATACCAGAATGGAATGATACAGAATATCCTTGATTTATTAGTTTCGCAATCGAAATCAAATTCTGTCGAAATCCAGGTACATATAAAATATCTTTCAGAACCACTATTCTATTACAATAAAAAATAAGATCCAGCTCTACCACCGTAAAGGCCCAAACTTGTGCTCCATTTCCCGCACGTAGTCCATTTTCGCCCTTCTAGAGTCTTTTAATCTTTTCTAAACCCTTGTAAGGAGTTACAGATGTGATCAATGGGCCCTAAATCAACAATCCAAGTAGAAATTGATCCAACCATTGATATAGACTCTAAATAGAACATTACCTGTGGGGTTTTTCTTGGCTTGAAGATCCGAACACTTCTTTTTCCAGTGTCCCTTCAGTCCACATTTGAAGCACTTGCCCTTGGGTTTGTCTTTGGGTTGGGTCTTGGGTTGGGTCGCTGTGTTCCCCTTCTTCTTCTTAAACTTCTTGAGCTTGGGCCCAGTTCTAGAAGATGAAGCCTTAGAAATCATAGCCTTAGATTGTGGTTTCATGACCTTCTCCGCCATCTGGAGCTCTTTCATCAACTCATTTAAACCCATGTTCAACTTGTTCATGTTATAGTTCAACTTGAACTGAGTAAAGGAACCCGGTAGAGATTCAAGAACTATGTCCACTTGGCTCTCGGGGTCAATGATAGCCCCTAAGATTTCTACCTCATCGAAAGCAGAAATCATTTTGAGAATATACTATTTGACTGATGCTCTCTCAGCCATCTTAGTGTCAATGATGGTTTGAAGAGCCTCCTGCCTTACGGGTCGGCTTTTATCCGCGAACATCATGACTAATGATTGGGTTATGTCATACGCAGTGGTCATGTGCTCATTTTTAGATTGGAGCACATTAGACATGAAGGCCAACATATAACAACGAGCCATCTCGTCGGCCTTCTTCCATGCCTTCTCAGCCTCACGCTCCTCGACAGTGAAACCCTCCCCGATAATAGGGCAGGTTTCGTAAAGGACATACTTATACTCTTCCACTGTGAGTATTATGTCTAAGTTCCTCTTCCAGTCCATATAGTTTGGTCCCGTTAACTTATTCTCTCGGAGAATAATGGCCAATGGACTAAAAAAACCTCCCACCATTTCTAAAAAATTGAAAAATAAAAGAAAAGGATTCAATTTGTGAAAACAAAACAAATATGTGCACTTTATCCTTATTATCAAAATTGATAATAATCAATTTGGCTCTTAGGAAAACTGACATAGCTTCTTAGGAAGATTAACAGTTTTCTAAGCTAATTGTGCTAACCACCATAAATTAATTTCCCTTCTAGGTAATAATCTAGAAGATAACTCCATCGAGGGGATGGTCATTTCCTCTCATTTTCTATGAACATACCTCACACTATGACCTCCAACGAGGGGCTGGCCGATCACAGTACGTGCCCCAGATTATTAATTACATCCCTCCATTAGATCTAGATCCTTATGGTATCCCCATCCTATACGGGTTCACTCCTAGGGTGATGCGAGAAGACCCACAATCTCTAATGAGGATCGTGATGGAAGCTGTGGGGCCATTGGAACCCCTCTCCCACTTAATCTTTTAAAACAAAGGTTTTCTAAAACATATCCTTTTAAAAATTTCCATCAATTTTTCCCTTAACTCAAAAATAAAATGTCTAAGTCCATAAAAATCTCTTTGTCAATGTTTATATCCTTTGAGAGTTTTTCCCATGGACTAATTTTAGTTAAGGTAAAAACTTAATGATTTCAAAAAAATTTCAATTAAAACTTTCTAGAGACTTTGGTCTCAAGTTTATTTGACAAAACAATTTTTCTTGTGCCAAAAAATGGCTTTCTATTTTAACCTTACAAAAATATCTAAATCCAATATATTTTCTATGTTAATGATTAAATCCTTTGAAAAAATATCTAAGGATTAGTTTTTGTTCAAGTTAAAATAACCATTTAATTTGTAGATAAATGTTTTCCTTGTCAAAACATTCCCAAAGACTTTGGTCTTTGAAAAAACGTGCACATAGGTACATAAAAATAGTATGCTAGAAAACAGTAGATGTTTTCATGCTGTTCTATTTTTTAAACCTAAGTGGCCAGATAATAGAATTAAACATATTAATTAATTAATTAATGGTCATGTTTAATCCTAAAATTCCTTACTAATATTTTTCATGCAAAAATATTCCTTGAATATTAACTATTGCAAAATATTTACTTCACCTGGTATGGACCCCAAAAACAAAAGAAATTGCAAGGAAAATTACAAGGAAAATTTTTTAAAAAAATTCCTTGGTCCACTACACATGCTGCATTGGTTTAGGCACCCATCTAAACTGTGGTCCACTGCACCCGCCGCACAGAACCAGGACCCATGAGCAACCAGCGCGCAGACTAGATTCTAGACCCTAGCCGACGCCGGTTTGGGGGGCCTAGCCGGTGCCAGTTTCAATCTGGACGGCTCTTCCTGCAGTTTTTTTTTTCTCTGCAAATTTCCCCTGTTTTCTTCTCAACTTCTGGTATCAATGGCTCTCCGATTTCAAACCAAATACAATGAAATCAACCAAAACCAACAATCGCCTATACCCATAAATATTGGGCTTACACAATTTGTTAAGAAAAACAGTAAATTACACATCTCCTATACCTCCACCCACGAGGTTTAACAGAGAATCTATCCATATCATAAACAGCGAAGGATAACAATTTTAATCACACATCTATGTCCAGTTTTATTCATCTAGATGCATGCTCCCTATATTTTTAGAAAACCTTCATGCTCTGATACCAATTGAAGGCATAGAAATGGAAAACACAGGGCACGTAGCGAAAGCAAAAACAAAATAAATTTGGAAAAACTCAAGAACAGGGGAACTGAACAGAGCTAGCACTGGCTTCGACAGCCCTAGCCGGCACCGGTCGTGCTCTGCACGGATTTTGAGGTTTAAAAAATACCTCTTTTCCTTATTCTAAGAATTGGCTAGGCCGAAATGTGCAAACCGGGATAGGTATGCTAATGGAAACCTCTGGTGTGATTCCTGCAAGTCTCCTACTCCGTCTTTGCATGTAGGTGAATGCCAAACTCCCAGTCTTCCAGTATATGGCCTACCTAATTCCGTTTGGTGAACAACTTACAAGGTTAGGGAACTTTCTTGGAGAGAGAGAGAGAGAGACGTCTGGAAATTTTTCCACACAGAGAATAGGCCGTCCAAAAAACAACGTTATATCCAACACTCCTGTTTAATCTAAATAAAAACCCTAGGTTAAACTAGATTGAGCCATTGGACTCTTAGTTTAACCTTTTGGGCTTAATTAATTATTCTAATTAGAACCAAATAAATGGCCCAATTAATAATTAATTTTTCAACCCAAATAAACTAGTCCAATTAACTGACCTATATTAGTTTAGTCCCATGTTAATCTTTAATATTCAAAATGGGCCAAAGCCCTGAATATTTAATTAACCTACCAAACTAATTTAATTAATTCTCTCTCTGCATGGAATTTTATTTTATTCAAGCCCAACAATTAAATAGGCTACTTAAATAAAATAAATTCTATTGAATTTAAGATTAATTCTTTAGCCTGTATTTAATTAGGACTCACGGTCTTTATTGGGGACCAAAAGACACACCACATTGGCTACTAAAATGACCAAAATACCCTTCCATATAAATGGTTGTATTTTGCATTTTAAATATTTCCTATATCACCATAAGAAAATATTGACCCCAAGGACAATCCTGCGTTAGCAAGGTCTCCGACCTACAGGTGTAATGACTAAAATACCCCTCTACACATCGACGTACATTTACAGAGGAAGAAGTGTACTAACACCTCTCTAAATGACATCTACCATCCTTAGGCCTCTAGTTCAATGATCCACGACTTCTTGGATTGTTTCCGCTTTCCAAGGGAGCTATCCTAAAGGAAACTTCCAAGTTATGTTTCTCAGGGCCCTGGATATTTAAATCATTCAGACAACCAGAAGGGGCGATATAGTATAGAAACTATCTTGTACAAGTCTGTCTTAACTAACTAGTCACACATGCCCAACATACAAGTATATTGGCTGTACGATAGAACCTCAACTATAGTATATCAAAGTATATGCTTCCAACTTCTTCAGACTACCAACTCATACTCAAGTCGTAGAGTACTAGTCCACGCTGTAGCGGTAGTAGTCTAGATTTCTACCATATAGTACTTTAAGAAACCACTACTACAGGTCCTGTTCTACGTATTTGAAATACGCTTATGTCATGAAGTAAGTGGACTACTCACTGGCTAAAGGTAAGCCATTCCCCATTTAGAATTCACAACATAATAACCTAGACATGATGAGATTCCCATTCTCATCAATCGGTTAAGAACGAATGTTTATGTGTTAAGTAACCCGTGATCCATACCTTACTGTGAAAGACCACCATTCATATAGACTACTTACTTAAACACAATAGGTCTTTTCCAAACGTAATTGTGCACAAATAAAAATGTAAATTCATAAAAAAAATTTGGAAATAAATTCTTTTATTAAAACATTAGATATTTACATTAGAAACCTAGTCTAAGAGGGCATATCTCCTAACAAAAACATCTACCGTTACTTAAAGAAATATGTAGCACCAATGAGTTCTTCAACTTATAAGCTTTAAAAATTTGAATTGTTGGGGGATAATTTGTAGAAGAATAAGATCATTGTGGGGAAGAAAGTGATGCTCTAAAAACAAAAAAGAAGCCATGCATGCTATAAAACCAAACAGAGAAACAACAGACACGGGGCATTGGAGGCAAAAAAAACAATACCTTTGCGTGTCTTTAGTCTAGTTAGATGAGAAGAAGAGGTGCAAACCACTGGAGTGGCTTCTTATCTTAACAACTCTAGTTGAAAACCTACAATCCTTCGACTCCTTCTTGGCATGAACATGAAGCCTTTTCTTCACAAAATATTCCACCGCCCAATCTGAGTTGGTGAAACAACTTAGGCGAGGAATGACACTTCTTGATCATTTGCTATTATATAGCAAAATTAAGAAAACACCAAGGAAGAACTGAACGAGAGAGAGAAGAGAGAAAAAAGAAAAAATACAAAGAATTTTTCCTTCATGTGTCTCTGTGTCTCTGTTAACCAAAATCTATGGCTTTTTCACCAAAAACGGATAACCAAAACACCGGGGTTTTGATATTTCAAAACTCCTAGAGGCTATTAACAAAAGAGGTTTAGCTAAGCCTTAACTCTTCTATTCCATGAATAAAAATAATCCTTTAGTCCAGGCTATTGAGCCAAAATTAACTTATTATTTTCCTTGGACCCAATGAGCCCAAAAAATATAACTATTAATTATTTATTTCTTGAGCCTATTAAAATACCTCAATATATAATTAATGAACCCAAATTAACTAAAATAATTATTTAAGCTTTTTATTAACTAGTTTAAGCCCAAGTTAATTTTTCTAATTATTCAATCTGGACTTAGGCCCTGAATACTTCATTAACCAATTAAACTAGATAATTTAATTTCTCTCGTTCCTTTATTTTATTCTAGTCTAAAAATAAAATAGATTTCCTGAATCAAATAAAATTCCTTTTTATTGTGACCATTTCCTAGACCTAAAATTAATTAGGACTTACGGGCTCTTTTGAGGACCAAAAAGATATATCACCTCGGCTATTAAAATGACCAAAATACCCTTGCTATATAAACAATTGTATTTTACATGTTAAGTATTTCCTAATATCACTGTAAGAAAATATTAACTCCAAGGACAATACTGCATTAGTTATACCTTCGACCTATAGATGAAATGACTAAAATACCCTTCTACATACCACCGTGCATTTAGAGAGGAAAGAATGTACTAACACCTCTCTAAAAGACATCTACCATCCTTAGGCTTCTAGTCCAATGATCAACGACTTCTTAGAATATTTTCGCTTTCCAAGAGAGCAACCTTAAAGCCAATATCCAAGATATGTTCCCCAGGGCCTTGTATAATTAGATCATTCAGACAACCACAAGAGGCAATATAGTGTAAACACTATATTGTACAAGTCTGTCTTGACTAACTAGTTACATATACCTAACATACAAATATATTAGTCCTTCTAAAAAACCTCAACTATACTATATTAAAGCATACACTTCTAGTTTTGTCAAACCACTAACTTATACTCAAACTGTAGAGTACAAGTCCACGTTGTAACAGTAGTAGTCTAGGTTTCTATCACTTAGTACTTTTAAAAACCACTACTAGAGGTCCTATTCTACGTATTCGAAATACGCTTGTGTTATGAAATGAGAAGACTACCCATTGGCTAAAGGTAAGCCATTTCCTATCTAGAATTCATAACACAATAACATTGCCATGATGGGATTCCCATTCTCATCATCTAGTTAAGAACAATAGTTTATGTATTAAGTATCCCGTGGTCCATATCTTACTGTGAAAGATCTTCATTCACATGAACTATTTACTTAAGCATAATGCATATTTTCCAATAAAGTAGTGCCCAAGTATAAAGAAGATTTCACAAACAATTTCTGAGAAAAATACCTTCATTAATACAAGTCAAAATTTTATCAGAAACCTAGTCGAAATGGGTATACATCACAACAAAATCCCACTTACACTCTAAGACTAAGTAAGTCTATAGGTGCCTACCCTTTTGGCGTCTAAGTGTCTTCTAAAGACTCTTTACGCAAAAGGTTTGGTGAAAGGATATGCTAGATTGTTCTCCAAGGTAATCTATTCCACCACGAATTCTCGTCTCTGGATGAAATCCTGGATTAGGTGGTACTTCTTCTCTATGTGCTTTCTTTTTTTGTGGTTCCTGAGTTCTTTAGATGTGAGACTCCACCAGTGTTATCGCAATACATCATAACTTGTCTGTCTATCTGTGGCACGATTTCAAGTTCTAAAAGGAACTTCTGAAGCCAAACTGCTTCCTTGGATGCCTCTGAAATTGCCACATACTTAGCTTCCATGGTTGAGTCAGCAATACAATATTGCTTGATACTCCTCCATGAAATGGCTCCTCTAGACAAGATGAAGATATATCCATTAGTGAATTTTCTCTCATCCTTATCTGCTTGGAAGTTTGAGTCTCTGTATCCTGTAGGAACTAAGTCATCAACCCTGTAAACCATCATATAATCTCTCGTACCTTTAAGATACTTAAGAATATGCTTTACAACCTGTCAATAAGCCTCCCCAGGGTTTAACTAATATCTGCTAACTACGCCTACAGTAAAGTAGATATTTGGCCTAGTACACAGCATGGCATACATGAGACTTCCCAGAGCTGAAATATAAAGAATACTACTTAACTATTTATTTTCTTCTTGAGACTTTAGACAGTCTTTTGAAGAAAAGACAACCCATGTCTGCAAGGGATCAACGCCCCCTTACATGAGTTCATGCTGAATGTGGCCAGCATCTTATCAATGTATATAGCTTAGGATAAACCTAACATTCTCTGCTTTCTATTTCTAAGAAACTTTATCCTAAGAATGTAACTTGCTTTACCCAAGTCCTTCATACTAAATTGACTAGATAGCCAAACCTTAGTAGATGACAGTGTCCCTACATCATTTTCAATAAGTAGAATGTCATCCACATATAATACAAGAAAAACTATGTTTATGCCTTCCAATTTCCTATACGCACATAGTTCATCCTCATTTTGAATGAAATAATAAGATGTTATAGTCACATCGAAAATGTTCTGTGCTCTGGATGCATGCTTAAGTCCATAAATAGATTTCTTAAGCTTACAAATCATATGCTCTTAGCCTTCAACAATCAAGCCTTCTGGTTGGGACATATAGATGTCTTCACTAAGATGGCCATTTAAAAATGCCGTCTTGATATCCATTTGTCATATCTTGTAGTCATAATAACATGCGATGACAAGGAGGATACGGGTGGACTTAAGTATAGCTACTGGGGAAAATGTTTTCTTAAAATCGATCCATTCTTTTTGAGTATATCCTTTCTCCACAAGCCAAGCTTTAGTTTCCACCTTCCCTTCTGCTCCCCTCTTCCTCTTATACACCCACTTACACCAAATAGGTTTTATCCCTTCAGATGAAACCACAAGATCCCAAACCTAATTCAAGTACATAGACTCAATCTCGACTTTTATTACTTCAATTCATAGGTCTACATCGATATCAGCATCAGCAACAGCCTCCTCGTATCTAGTAGGATCTTGTTCTTGATGGTCGGAGACTAGGTCAAAAGCCTATCTAGTCTATCTTTCTAGAACTCTAGATATCTTGCCACTACGACAAGACTCCGTTTGTATAGGTTCCTAAGGTGTGCCTCTTCTTGTTCTATAATTGAGTTAGACGAAGTTGATTCAGAAGATAACTTATCTTCGAGTTCTAACCTTGTTGAATCTTTAGTGGATGTAGTTTGTTCTTCCTCCAAGTATCTAGCATTAGTACTCATGAGTACTTTTTGCTCCTTGGGATGATAAAAGTAACCACCCTTTGTATCTTTTGTATACCTAACAAAATAGTACAATTTTGATCTCGGTTCTAACTTGTCTCCATTGATCGGTACATAAGTTGGACAACCCCATATCTTGAGATGATTTAGACTTGGCTTACACCCAGTCTACATCTTATAGGGAGTCCTAGGTACTAACTTGGAAGGCACTAAGTTCAGAATATATGCCGTTATTTCTATGGTATATCTTTAAAAAGATACTAGAAAAGTAGCATGAGACATCATGCTTCAAACCATTTCTATCAATGTCTTGTTCCTTCTCTTAACTACTCCATTCTACTAGGGTGTCCCCAACACAGAGACCTAGGATATTATCCCATGATGTACCTTGTAGTCCTTGAATTCACCAAGGAGGCATTCTCCACCACGATCTAATCGTAAGGTTTTGATTAGTTTACTTGTCCGACGCTCCACTTTAGTTTTAAACTCTTTGAACCTATCAAAAGTGTCAGACTTACTTCTCATCAGATAAACATAACCATACCTTGTACAATTATTTATGAAATTAATGAAGTACTCAAACCCTCCTCTTGCTGGTGTAGACAAAAGACCACACATATCAGTGTGAACAAGACTTAACACTTCTTTAGTTCTATCTGCCTTTTGCATAAAGAACCTTTTAGTCATTTTTCCTATAAAATAGGATTCATACTGAGGCCAACTTTCCAATTCCAATGAGCCGAAAGACCCATCATAGATTAACCTTTGAATCCTAATTGAGTTAATGTGACCCAACTATAGATGCCAAAGATACAAGTTATTGACATTAGTCTTTCTCTTCGTATTTAAAGGTTCAGATTTAGCGTTATTCAATTTATTGTTAATAGGATTAATGAAGAATAGATTTCCATACATGTGCCCAGTATATATTACTTCTCCATTTCTACTGATAGTTATACCAAAATGGAAAGAAACAGAATATTCTTGATTTTTTTTTTTTTTTTGCAATTGAAATTAAATTCTGTCTAAAACCAGGAACAAAGAAAGTATCCTTCAAAACAACTATTTTATTACAATCAAAAGTAAGTTCCAATTCTCTCAATGGGCCCAAAAATGTGCTCCATTTCCCACTCGTAGACCATGTTCACCCTTCTAAAGTCTTCTAATCTTCCTAAACCTTTGCAAGAAATTACAGATATGATAAGTGGCTCCTGAATCAACAATCCATGTGAAAGTTAAACTAACCATTGTTATAGACTCTCAATAGAAAATATTACCTGTGGGGTTTTTCTTGGCCTGAAAATCTAGACACTCCTTTTTCTAGTGTCCCTTCTTCCCACATTTGAAGCATTTGCCCTTGGGTTTGTCTTTGGTCTGGGACTTGGGCTGGTGTACTGCATTCCCTTTCTTCTTCTTGAACTTTCTAGGCTTAGGCCTAGTTCTTGAAGAAGAAGCCATCATAGCCCCAACTTGTGGCTTCATGACCTTTTCTACCACCTAGAGCTTCTTCATCAACTCTATCAAAATCATGTTAAACTTATTCATATTATAATTCAACTTAAACTGAGTGAAAGAGCTTGACAAAGATTCAAGAACCATGTCCACTTAGGTCTCGGGGTCAATGACAGCCCCTGAGACTTTTGCTTCCTCGAAAATAGCAATCATCTTGAGTATATGCTCTCTAACTGATGATCTCTCAGTCATCTTGGTATTTATAATTGTTCAAATAGCCTCTTGCCTTGCAGGCCGACTCTTATCCGTGAATATTATGGCTAGTGATGTACTTATGTCATATGTAGTTACCTTGTGCTCATGTTTGAATTGGAGCACATTTGATACGGAGGCGTACATATAGCATCGGGTTATCTCGTCAGTCTTCTTCCCTACCTTTTTAGCCTCTCACTCCTTAGTGGTGGAACCTTCCCCAATTACTGGGCAGGTCCCGTAAAGGACATACTTATACTCCTCGATCGTGAGTATTATGTCTAATTTCATTTTTCAGTCCACTTTGGACCCGTTAGCTTATTCTCTTGGAGAATAATGGCTAAAGGACTGAAAGAATCTCCACCAGTCATTTTTGAAAATTTTGAACAATAAAAGAAATTCTCAGTATTGTAAAACAAAAATAATTTTGTGCACTTTATCCTCATATTAAACTAATAATAGCTAAACCCATTTCTATTATCTTTAACATGATTAATTTAGCTCTTAAGAAGACTGACAAAGCTTCTTGGGAAGACTAACAGTTTTCTAAACTAAGTGTGTTAATCACCACAAATTAATTTCCCTTCTAGGTAATGATCTAGAAGATAACTCCATTGAGGGGATGGTCGTTTCTTCTCATTTCCTATGGACATACCTTACACTATAACCTATAACGTGGACTGGCCAATCATAGTACGTGTCCCAAATTATTAATTGCATACTTTCATTAGCTCTAGATCCTTGTGGTATCTCCATCCTATATGGGTTCACTGCCAAGGTGACGCGAGGAGACCCACGATTTCTAACAAAGATTGTGATAGAAGCCGTGGGGCCATTGGAACCCCTTTCCCACTTAGTTTTTTAAATAAGGGTTTTCTTAGAAAAATAACACTTGAAAATTTTCAATTAAGTTCTCAAAATATCTAAATCCACAAAAAAATTTATATGTCAAGGTTTATACCATTTGAGAAATTTTTCCTCATAGATTAATTTTATTTAAGTTAAAAACTTAATAATTTCAAAAATTTTCCATTTAAGATTTCTTGGAGATTTTGATCTCAAGGTTTTATTTGACAAAAATAAATTTTCCTTTGCTAAATTGAATTAAAATGACTTTCCATTTTAACTTACAAAAATTTCTAAATCCAAAATATTTTCTATGTTAAGAATAAAAAACCTTTAAGAAAATAACTAAGGATTAATTTTTGTATAAATTAAAATAACCAAGGATTAATTTTAGTTAAAGAAAAATATTTTTCCTTATCAAATAAAATTTTCCAAAGGCTTTGGCCTTTGAGAAAAAAATGCACATAGGACTTAAAATAATTAGCATGCTAGAAACTGTAAATGTTTTCATGCTCTTCTATTTTTAATCCTAAGTGTCCAAATAATATAATTAAACACATTAATTAAATTAATTAATGATCTTATTTAATCCTAAAATCCTTTACAATAATTTGTTTATGCAAACTATTTAAAGAATATTAACTATTGCAAAAATAATAAATTTGCCCAGAATGGGACCAAAATCCAAAAAGAAAAAACCCCAATTTATAAGGGAAAAAATATATTTTTTTACTCTCCGATCTTGGGCACTCGCCTTTGGACCATGGCCCATGGGTCTTCATGCTGCCCCAAGAAGCATCCTGGCTAGGATGACTTGAATCTTGCCCAAGATACAATGATCTTGTACTCCACACCCTAGGTACCTATATAGGGTAGGATGTCGCCCCGTCCAAAAGACCAGGGGTCTTTATAATGAGATACAATATAAAACAAAAACTGCTAAATAAAATTAAAAGAATAATTCCATTATATCTGGAAACAAAACTTTTACAAGTCTGGAAAATCAAAACTAACAAACGTCCTTAAAATAAATTCAAAACACAACTAAATAAATAAACTGGAGCTCAACCCTAGCTTCACCCCGCTCAATGTAAGCAATCCCCTGAAATCATGATATAAAAGGTGTGAGATTGACATCTCAGTAAGTCCCGTGTGTGTAAATATCAATTACAACCATTTCATGTATGCAAGTTTATCAAAACCACAAAATTATGTTTGCAAGTCAATTTCACCAATAAAAGTTATACAAAAGAGCCTTGCTCAATAAATCCACAACAATTCACAATCAATCACTATTTCATTACATTCATAATTTATTAAGTAGGGATTAGCAAATGATTCAACAATATAGTAACACAATCCATATCATGGTTACTACCATGATAGCTCCCCAATGTATTTTTTCAACAAAGGAGCAGTGGGGGCACCACCCACTAGGTGAGATACTCCTCCATCTCTTCACCCAATACTCCGGTTGTCTAATCCGGGTCAACAATGTCCACATGGACTAATATTCTAGCACGGACGGCCTGACTAAGTAGTACTTTCACCTCTCTAAGTTAAGTTTATCTTCTGGAGGTGACCAACTGCCAGAAGACTCACTCTTACTCTTCAAAACTAGTACTACTAGCCTACCCTCACTGAGTACTTAACGCTTCCCATTTAGGGGTAGAATCATTTTTTCTTTTTCTGAAAGTCTTCAATTAATTTGATTGCAAAATGTGATTTTTCGTAATAGCGTTTTCAAATCATTTGACAATAGTTTAAGAAATCATTTTTGAGGTTGAATAATCAAAATTTGCAATTTCGTTTTGAAAATCAAACTCCCACGTTTTCAATCCAAGTATCAAAATAACCCAGTATAACTCATCATTTTAATCAAAGGCTCAATCCTTGTGTTAAAACATTATATTGACATCAATTCCAAATAACATTGTAAAAATTGATTGCAAACATGTAACATTTATAAAAATGGTTATGCAGGGACTTACTTGAATATACTCAGCAATCAACCATAGCAAGGTTTACCCTTACTTCAAATCTTTTCCTTATCTAAAATCAATTATTCTCTAATTAGAATCCAAATATTAACCTTATATCATCATGCATCATGAATCCCTATGATTATATTACTCATCTAATTCATCCATGACATCTAGATGGATTAATTCATCAAATTATCTCCATAGCTTCCCATGATCATGCATCTCATCATTATGCATGCTTAAAATTAAATCAACTCATCTAGGCCATGACCTCCAATATTCGCCCACCCTTAATCTCATATTATGAACATATTTACTTCAAAAGGTCTCATCTTTAATCACCACGCAATAGATCTAGGCCATCATAGTATTATTTAACCATGTTCAAAGTCATACATGCCTAGTTCATTCCATTACTCTTTCAAACTCACCAATCTAATCTATTTATACTTTTCATGCTAACTCCATGCATAATAATACCACCATAAAATCAACCTTATGTAAGACAAAAGAGATTGAGACCAAAAATACCTCTTGGCGAGACACACTAAGAGCAAAGGTGACGCCTTTGGTGGTTGCTTGAATTTGCTTTGGAAGGAAGAGTTGATTGGTGGCTCTTGGACCTTTGTTCAGAAATTTCCAACAATAGGGGAGAAGAATTAGCCCCTTGATGACCGAGATTTAGGAGAAAAGAAGAATATTAATTGAATACAAGTTGAAAGGGGTTGAAGGGTTACTCACCTTTGGTTTAGTTTTCAATTTGGAGAGGATTGGAGATTGCAATGGACGCAAGCCTTAGAGAGAGAGTGGCGGCTGGAATTTCCAAATTTAGGGAGTGTTTAGGGTTTGTTTGAAGGCTGGTTGATAAAGGAGATAGGTTAGGTTTTGGTGTTTTAGGGTTTGGAAGAGGTGGTTCTTGTTTTGGGCTCTTCATCACAAGAAGGAAAGGTGATAGCTTTTGGTCTCCTTGAGTTGGGCGAAATTGAGTAAGGTTTTGGGAGGTTTTTGGTGGCTATTTCTAGTTGTTATTGTGGCCGAAAGTAAGAGGGAAGAGAGAAGGAAAGATGCTGATTTTTTGGCTACTCTTGGACAAGATTAGGAGGGGAAAGATTAGGGTTTGTGTAGCTATGTGTGCTGGACTGCTGGAGGGGTTTTTGGTGCAGGGTTTTAGCTGAAAGTCTTGGGTAGTATAGGGCTTAGGGTGGCCAAAAATTCTGAGGGTCAAGGAGCTGAAATTCGGGTTTCCTTTTGGCTGAATCAAGTCCTATTTTGTTAGGATTTTCTTAGCCAACCCTAACTAGGTTTTGCGAGTGTTTTACGTAGGTTGTCTTTACCCTATGTGGTGGCTACTTGGAGGGAGTTTTCCAGAAAACCCTAGAAAGGATATAGGTCATTTATCTAGGAAATAGTTTAATTAATTCCCTATTTTAATTTGAGTAATTTTAAATACTTTTAAACAGTTATTTGGCAAGGAAAATTCTAGTATCCTAATCCTTGTAGCTACTGAATTTTCCCCTTCCTTTTTCCCTCAAAATTTTGAAACTCTTGGCCTAATCCAAGGGACAAACATCTCATTTAAATCCAACTTTTTGCCTTTTATTTTCTAAAAAAATATATATATATTTGAAGAAGATTAAAATATGGAGATTTATTTCCTTGAAAACAATACCTATATAATCTCCTATATTTTATCTCCTAATTTATTACTCGAATATAGCTTTTAAAGAAAAAATCTAAACTAGTAATCTTTAAAATTCTCTAAAAGATTATGATATGATTTTAGGAAAAAAAATTAATTTACTAATTTTATAAAATAATTTCCAAGATAAAACACACCCCCAATTTTTAGGAGATTAGTTTCCAAAACCTTAAGGCTAGGGAAAAATTAGGGTAGAAGGGAAAACAAAAGAAAGGAAAGAATTTGAGATAGCTAGGATTTGAACTCAAGCCCACCAAAGAACACACACCAAGCTCTATCCACTAAACCACATTGATTCCTGGCCATTATTCTCCTAAAAAATTCCCTTAATTCTTACTCACTTACTCCATCCCTTTTCCTAATAAATCCCCTTCAATAAAATAAAACTCAACTACCTCAAATACCACAACCACTTCAAGCACAAATTAATTCATGCAACAACAAATTGACATTGTCATGAAAATACTTCAAATCATCAAATGTAGTATAACTTAATATGACATGCATGACTTTTCCCTATTTAATAAAGGTGGTCTAATATGGGGTATTACAGATTTCTACCAAGCCGAGCGGATGCCTAGACCCGACTGTGGCTTGCCAGTCGCAGCTGGGCTTGGGTGCCACCTTCGGCTCCTTCCTGGCCGAACCGTGGCTAACGCGGCTTAGCTCGGCTAGGTGGTTGGTCTGAGATGGCTCAGTCCATGTTTTCCTCACTATTATCATCTGTGATTTTTCTCCAAACTGGTGCAACTTCTTTGTGCGATCGATCCAAGGCATTTCTTGTTACATTTTTCATCAAAAAACATTACATCTGCTTATACCCTATCAAATCGGGTTTACACGAAAGCCAATCAAAGCATTAACAATTTTTTACAACATTCCTATACCTCAACTGTGAGGTTTACAAATGAAACTACTCATACCATAAACAACGAAAGATCTCATGCTATTCATTAATATTAGTCTTGCTAATTTTATTAACTAACATGCATTAATCCTAAGCCTTTCAAAGTATTACGCTCTAATACCACTTGATGCTCTGAAAACAAAACAAAAGCCATGCATACTATTAAACCAAACAGAGAAACAATAGACACAGCGCAGCGGAGGCAAAAAAAAAAAAATACCTTTGCGTGTCTTTGGTTTGTTTGGCTGAGAGGAAGAGGTGCGAACCACTGGAGTGGCTTCTTGTCCTGAAACTTCAGTTGAAAACCAGCAATCCTTTGACTCCTTCTTAGCATGAACGTGAAGCCTTTGCTTCTCAGAATATTCCACCACCCAATCTATATTGGTGAAACAACTTAGGTGAGGAATGACACTTCTTGATCCTTTGCTATTAATTAGCAAAACCAAGAAAACACCAAGGAAGAACCGAACGAGGGAGAGAAGAGAGAAAAAAGAAAAAAACTACAGAGAATTTTTCCTTCTTGTGCTTGTGTGTCTCTATCAACCGACACCTACGGCTTCATCACCAAAAATAGATAAACAAAACACCGGGATTTTGATATTTCAAAACTCCCAAAGGCTATCAATATAGGAGGTTTGGCTAAACCTTAACTCTTCTGTTTCGTGAATCAAAATAACCCTTTAGTCCAAGCTATTGGGCCAAAATTAACTTATTATTTTCCTTAGATTCAATGAGCCCAAAAATAATAACCATTAATTATTTATTTCTTTAGCCTATTAAAATAATCCAATAAATAATTAATGAGTTCAAATGAACTAAAATAATTATTTAAGCCTTTCATTAACTAGTTTAAGCCCAGATTAATTTTTCTAATTATTCAATCTAGACTTAGGCCATGAATATTTAATTAACCAATTAAACTAGATAATAAATTTAATTTTCCTCGTTCCTTTATTTTATTCTAGTCTAAAAATAAATTAGACTTCCTGAATAAAATAAAATTCCTTTTTATTGTGACCATTTCCTTGACCTAAAATTAATTAGGACTTATAGGCTCTTTTGAGGACAAAAAAGATATACCGCATTGGCTATTAAAATGACCAAAATACCATTACTATATAAACAGTTGTATTTTATATTTTAAGCATTTCCTAATATCACTATAAGAATATATTGACTCCAAGGATAATACTGCATTAGCTATGTTTTCAACTTACAAGTGAAATGACTAAAATACCCCTCTATACACCACCGTGCATTTAGAGAGGAAAGAGTGTAGTACTCTCTAAAAGACGTCTACCATCCTTAGGCTTCTAGTCCAATGATCCATAACTTTTTGGAATATTTTCGCTTTCCAAGGGAGCTACCCTAAAGCCAATATCCAAGTCATGCTCCCCAGGGCCTTGGATAATTAGATTATTCAGACAACCACAAGGGGCGATATAGTGTAGACACTATCTTGTACAATCTGTCTTGACTAACTAGTTACATATACCTCTCTACACACCACCGTGCATTTAGAGAGGAAAGAGTGTAGTATTCTCTAAAAGACATCTACCATCCTTAGGCTTCTAATCTAATGATCCATGACTTTTTGGAATATTTTCGCTTTCCAAGGGAGCTACCCTAAAGCCAATATCCAAGTCATGTTCCCTAGAGCCCTGGATAATTAGATTATTCAGACAACCACAAGCGGCGATATAGTGTAGACACTATCTTGTACAATCTATCTTGACTAACTAGTTACATACACATAACATACAAGTATATTAGTCCTTCTAAAGAACCTCAACTATAGTATATCAAAACATACGCTTCTAGCTTCGTCAGACCACCAACTTATACTCAAGCTGTAGAGTACAAGTCCATGCTGTAACAATAGTAGTCTAGGTTTCTATCACATAGTACTTTTAGAAACTACTACAAGTCCTATTCTACGTATTCGAAATACGCTTGTGTTTTGAAATGTGAAGACTACTCTTTGGCTAAAGGAAAGTCATTCCCTATCTAGAATTCATAACACAATAACCTTAACATGATAAGATTTCCATTCTCATCATTCGATTAGGAACAATAGTTTATGTGTTAAGTATCCCATAGTCTATACCTTATTGTGAAAGACCTCCATTCACATGAACCATTTACTTAAACACAATAGGTCTTTTCCAATAAAATCATGCACAAATATAAAGAAGATTTGACAAACAATTTCTGAGAAAAATACTTTTATTAATACAAGTCAAAATTTAATCAGAAACCTAGTCTAAGAGGGCATACATCCTAACAAAAAGAAGAAGGAAGGAAACTGTGAAGAAGCAGGGAAAGCAAAAGTAGCATTCTGGAGGAATAGGGAATGGAGAATCAAAGAAGAAAAAGAAATAGAGGAAAAAGACAAAAGGGAGAAAGTAACAAAGGAAACAAAACACAAGGAGAAGAGGGGGTGGTCAGTGTGCTTCACGGGAACAACAAAACAAGAAAAGAAAAGAAAAAGGAATAAAAAAGAAGAAGAAAAGGACAGTGACAAAAATTTGAGATAGATAAGGAAGAGAAAAGGAATGAGAAAAGGAAAGGAAAAGTGAAAAAAATAGAATCTCGGTCAAAGCTTTTTTTTATTATTATTACATTAAACAAAACCTGGTAGAGTTTTTAGAAAGTGCCACTCGGTGATAATAGGGAATGACCAAGCCGTGCCAAGCTTGAAAAAGCTGCGGTCAGCTCCTTTTTCATTTTTTTTCTGATTCACAAAAAATTATTTTTTTATTTTCTTTTTTTTATAAAGAAAAGCTATCCCAAATTACTACATGAACATAATAAGTTTAAAATAAGAATGCATAAATTAAAAAAAATAAACTAAAATTAAAAATTATCCTAAAATAAAAATAAATTTAGTTTGTCCAAAATATCATGTCAGTCCCGCATAGCAGAAACGAGGGTCAAAACCTAAAAATTAGAGAAAGTTAGTATTGACTCAAAATTTATAACGTAACGCTTATCAAATTAAAATACAATTAATGCACATATTTCACACTAATATTAAGTACTACATAATATATACAACATACAATTGAGATAAGTTAGTAATTATTAATATTTGTCTATTTATTTACATATTCACATAGCTAAATCAGTGAAATCTAAGCTTTCGTGATATTGTTCCCCCGTAAGAGCGCAAAAAACTTGATGCGTTAAATTTGGGTATATAAAAATCATGCAATTCTGTATCCATTCCCAATCAAGTTTAATTAAAACATTAATCCCAAATTACACATATAAGCAAGTGCACTCATTATGAAGCATAGTACAGGGAATTAACGAGTATCGATCCCCAAGAAACACGTACACACTAATTACTTTTCATTCAATGTTTAACCTACCAATTAGATTGATAAAGAGTAAAAATAAAAATAAGGATAAAGAAAAAAATTATACATAACTCTTGGAGAGAAAAACATTGAATTAAATAGTTATTTATGAGAACGTGATATGAACTATCCAACACTTATCACAATTAATCATTGTCTTGGTATTATGAAGGAATAAAAATAGAATCTACTTCTTTTCCAATCAATGGAATCACTATTTCCTGATCAAATTAGCAGATTTCCCAATCAAACTAACATAACCAAAGAAATGCATTAAACTTATTCCTCATGAATATCCCTACATCCTAGGCAAAATGAACTTGAAATTAGCTAATGACCCTATACACTAGGTGAAATTAACTAACCTTTGATTACTTAAGTTCAACTCTTAACTTTCTTTCCCGATCCAGTTAAGGTAACAATTATATCAAATTAATTAAATTGAACTGAATTTTAACTTCATTTCTCAAGTCTAGTGCAAGGAAATTCAACTTCATCAATCCACCAAAGAAAAACAAGTAATCAAATACCAAGAACAGCAATTAATTGATCAAAGATTGAATAAATTACAATATCATGAATCCGAAAAACAATATTCAATTACAATTAAAATATTAATCTCATCATTGTCCAAAGAAAAAGAAAACAAAGGCCTTAGAAAGAACTTATAGACAAGCCATATTCTTCCTTCTTTGATAACTTCCTCGAAACAATGCTCCTTTAAGTGATGAATTCCTCTTCAATGAGTGGTTCTAGCTTTTACTCCTTGAATTCATCTTTTGTACATGAAAATAATTGAAAGAATTAGCCCTACTATGTACATGGTGCACTCTCAACATTTTCTTAACGTTCCATCGTGCACACATTTTTCCTAACACTAAAAGGCATTATTTATAAGCACAAAGATTTCCTAAAATTCCAAAATACACAAGGAGTAGTTTCCAAATAGACTTATGAAATTCAACATAGAATCCACCGCCTTTAATTCACTAAGCCGATGACTTTTGTTGTTCATGAACTAACCGAGCTAGTTCTTGTTGAAGTCAATCTCACCGAAGCCAAGAAACTAAAAAGCCACTAAAAACTTTAAGGCAAACCATTTTTATTTTGATCTTCCACTAAGCCACTTCTGAGCCATCCCAAGCCACTTCCCATTGAAACTGCTGCCTTCCTTTCTTTTTGTTTAAGCCGGTCAAACCTCCGAGCTGATTCTATTCCTTTTCTTTGTTGAGCCACTAAGCTGTCAAAGTCCAAGCCACAAAGCCATTTCTTTTCTTTTTCAAGCCGGCTGCCTGAGCCCAGCCTTTTCCCAACAAAGTGGGTCGCAACTAATGCAAAGACAGGTGCGGCTTTACTCACGAAATTAACGCCATCAAGTTGTGGCTTCACTGAAACTACCCACGGCTCATCTCACATAACCCCTTGGATGCTGGTCGTGGCCCATGTGCAGCCAACCATAGTTTTCTCACAAATAAATTTTGGTTTTTGTTCTTTTGTTAAGCTAGTCGCTGGTTTATGAGCTTGATATAGCACTGATCCAATTTTATTTTGTCCAGTTCGTCTTCTATTTTTGCAGAATCAAGCCAGGGCCGGTTAAGGCATTATAGGCAGGCACTGGGTCCATTATGAATTTGCGTAATTCAACCCCAAATTCTCCAATTTCTTCACAAAATCGTAAGAAAACCTTTTCACATGCAAAATATCAAATAGGAAGAGAAATGACTAGTTATTAAATCAAAAGTATCTCAAAATAACCACAAATAATTAGGAAAATATAGACAAATCTAGGCCCTTTTTATATCGCATGGTCCAGTTTTAGGTATTCTAAATACACTTACACTATTGGTGTAAGTGGACTACTCACGGTTAAAGATAAACCATTCCCTATTTAGAAACTATAGTGTACTGATCTAAACCTTGATAAAGTGCACAGCTCCATCAATCAATCAAGAATAATTTTTCGCTTATATGTTAGTAGTCCATAATCTACACCTTACTATAAAAGCTTGAACGAAAATGCCATGTCATCCAGCGGAGCCTAGAAGAAGGTGAGTCGTGCAGACAGTTGACTCCTTTTCAATAGAAAAGAATAGCCAAACCAACCCAACTGGCTGGTCAATCTCAGAAATCTTATCGGCCGGCAAACTGGAGATGAACGACCATGGTCCCGACCTTACCATCACCGGAGGTGTACTAATCAATGAACTCCCGAAAACATATGAAATTGTTCATTCTCTTTTTCTTTCTTAAGCCTTCCTAAATGTGGAATTGGAAGAATGGGATATAGCAGCTGTTTGTTAGCTTTTTCTGCTTCAGACTGATTCAACAACGCCGTGACAGTCACCTTTGATGGCACCGTTGGTTCCTTGTACTCGTTATTTTCCTCTTCATTTCATTTTCTTGCCTAACTAGGGTTGTTTGCTATTTCCCATTCCCTTCCACTACGAAATGTGACTACCTCGACCAAACCTTTTTCATTATGCTTCTCACATCCTTCTCGAATAGTTCTTACCAAATGCCCAAGTTGCTTGTCCAATTTATCCAATAAAACCTTTGAGTAATTCATCCATCTTTTGAAAATGTGAATTAGTTGTGATGGCGAAATCCATGAATAAATCTTTGATGAGTGGCCTCGTTAAAGATTCTTTATCGTCTACCTCTTGATGCAACTGATCTTTTTGATGGAAATCTGAAAACATTAGAATCATTCTTCAAAATGATATCTCTTAAAGAGTAATAACCTATTCCAAACCATAGATGTGTCACTTTCTTCAAGATAACTCAATTAACTCACATGACTATCAATTCTCTTCAATTCTAAATATAACACAAATAAAATAAAATAAAGTACAATGAATAATCACAAGAAATAAATGAACGAAAAAAATCCATACAACAACTCTAAAATGACTATCCTAGAAAAGAAAATCAATTAGGTATTTACTCAAAAGCAAAAACAAAAAACAAAAATAGATTGAATCAATAAAATTCAATTATTTTTAGAATATTGACAATTGATCCCTGACAATAGTGCCAAAAACTTTTTGGGTGTGTGCTCGTGCACTGTGCATCTACTATGGATGTGTAAAGAAATAAGTCCAGACTCAATCAATTTTTAAAATAAAATGCTAATTCACTGAAATACATACACATAATTGAGCAAGTATACCCATTATGTAGTATAGAGTTTAGTTGGTAAGTATCGAAAATCCTAGGGAATTAGGTCAATTACCCCTACTTCCACTTGAATTCTATTATTCAATCAATCAAAACAAGGAATAAGCTATTAACTACTAACTACACAAGAGTACCACATAAATACATCAACCCAATTTACAAGGTAGAGTAAAAAAGATCAGAAGGCATGATTTGAATATGAAAATGAGATTAGCAATATAATAAAATAGAATTCCCCAACAATTATTCAAGTAAGAACATCATTTGGTCAATTGAATTCAAATTCAAGTAATGGCAAGATTTCCAAAATAGAGCAAAACCCACACTTTCTCAAGTAGTAATTCACTGCCATAGGATCCAACCCATAAATATATTTATCTCACAAATTAAACCCAATAATGCATAATAATTGAAAAAATCTCAATAAGCCAAAAATCCCTAGAACCCCTATCTCTAGGTACCAGAAAGTTTTCAATCCCCCAAATCCTTTCTCAAGTTCATCAAGGGACAAACAAATCTATTTGATTAACATTAAAGAAATCCATTTCATGCATCAATAGAAGAGAATTACCCAATCAATTAAATCCAATCAATCAAATGCAAGTAATAGATTACTCAAAATAGAAATCAATTAACCAAACAATTATCCAATACAAGAGTAAAATAGGGTACAACCCTTTAATTACAATTCAATTCAAGTCAAAACAACATCCAAAATATCAAATCACAAAAGCAAAAAAAGAAGAAAACTTATTAACAGGGTTCTTCCTCTACTTTGCAATTCTCTTTGGGGAGCCCCTTCTCTATTCAAATCCTACCTTAATCTTCTTTTCTCTTCTCTCCCTTGTGCTTCCAAGGGTTCTTTGATGAAATTCGTCATGGCTCCTCCTTGGTTCCTTTCAGGATGAGCTATTTGTATTCTTTTTCCAATGAAAAGCCCTAAATGCACTAAACAGAGCACAATCTGTGATGTTACATGGTATCATGGATGTAGACAGGAATGACACCGTGTATGCATTGATCCTCTAAATTCAGCTTAAAATGATGGCATGGTGCTTATTGTTGCCATATGCTAGATTGCTGCACGGCAGCGTTAAGATCACATGGCACTATGCCGTGGAGCTTCTAATGTTCTACAATTTTTGAATTCTGATGATGCACGGTGATGTGTATGCGGACTTGCACAGCACCATGGATGCCCAAAAGATCAATCTCTAAATTTCAGTTGATGCACGACAGTGTGTAAATCATTGTCAGTGCTGCCGTACCTCCCCTGTATAGCTCTTTTTTTGTGTTTTCTCCTTGAATTTTATTCTAACTTCAATTCTTTTTATCTCTACCATACGAGAAGAAAATTGGGAGAGATAAGTAGCAATCTATAATGAAAATTAAAGAATTTAAGCTCAAATGCTCTGTAAAATATGTTTGAAATAACCAAATATCATAGTTTTAGTGTGAGTGTAGTGTTTTAGAAGTCCTCAACTAAGCCAAAATAACAGTGTCTTTTTTCTCTCTGTTTTCTCTGGTTAGTTTTCCTTCAAGAAAAAAAATGTGATTTTCTTTTTATCTTGATTCTGTTTGTTTTAATAGCAGTCGTTTAAGAGAGTTAGACTATATATTTCTTTTCTTGTTGCGTTCACTAGCAAGACTCAGGCAGAGGAATATTTCGAAAGTCCAATAGTCTAGCGCTCATGCAAAGAGGGAGTTGTTGACTTGTGGGTTTTGAACCAGAAGCCAGTGTGAACAAACTAGTTGTCGTTCAGCCAACATTAGTACAACCTCATCAACTGAGTTTATTGCATAAGTGCAGAGGTATAACTCGTAAAACTTCTACTGTATTTTTTCATTTTTTGTCTTCTATGTGTTTGCCCAATCCACTTACAAGTAGTATGGGAGTAGTATTTTTCATGGAAACATAGAAGCATCCAACCAACAACATATTTGTTTTAACATGTGATTTTTCATATTTCTGGTATGGGTTAGATCTACTATAAGACTTGCTGTTAAGACATAGGATCTGTGTAATTTTCATGGCTTTCATAGTTTTATTGTGTAAGCCTGATGTCAGGTATAAGCAACTATTGGTTTTTCTTAGAGATTAAAATTTCCTTGTGTCTTTGTCATCAACTGAAGCTTGGAAATCATTTGGACGAAGAAAATAGAAGAAGAACGGAGGAAAAAAGAATTAGAATTGTACTGTTTCAGGAGGAAGCTTGCCAACAGCTGACTCAAGTCGGCCGCGGCTCGGAGCTAGCCAATCATGGCTTGGGCTCTAGACCGGGCCGCATTTTGGCCCTTTTCATGCCGGTCAGGTTCTAAAGCGAGTTAGCTTCTAGAGCTTTTTAGTTTTTTAGTTTTTCCTTTGTATTTTTCCTTTCTTTTCTTTAGGCCCCATATCAGGCAATATTACTATTTTGCAATTTAATATTCTTGGAATATTTTGCATGTAAATAGTACTAAAGGATTTAGGATTAAATAAGATTATTAATTAATTGAATTAATGTGTTTAATTTTTTATTTGATCATCTAGGATTTTAATGTATGAAAAACATCTACAATTTTTCTAGCATGCTTTTTCCTTTTTAGATATTCCTAAGTCCACATTTTTCAAGACCAAAGTCTTGAAAAAAAAATTAACGAGGAAAAACTTTTTTTAATTAATAGATTTATTAACTTATGAACAAAATTTATCTTTGTTTATTCTCCCAAAGATTTTTATCCTAGACATAGAGAATTCTTAGATTAGATCTTTTGTTTAAGTTAATGGAAAAAATAATTTAATGAATTTTTATAGAAAACATTTTTTTTTTTTTTTTGCTCATAAAACTGGAGACCAAAGTCTCAAGAAAAGTTATTTTATGAAAATTTTTTGAAATCATTAAGTCTTTGACTCAAATAAAATTAATCCATGGTAAATCTCTCAAAGGGTGTTGACCTTGACATAGAGATTTTATACGAGTTAAGGGAAATTTTTCAAAGGGATATTTTTCTAGAAAAACTTTTATTTTAAAGGATTAAGTGGAAAAGGGATTCTAACGACCCCATGGCTTCTATCACAATCCTCATTAGAGATCTTGGGTCTTCTCGCGTCACCCTGAGAGTGAACCCATATAGGATGGAGATTCCACAAGGATTTATATCTAATGAATAGATGGAATTGATGACCGAGATACATACCGTGATCAGTCAGCCCACATTGGAAGTCATAGTATGAGGATCATCCATAGGAAAGGAGAAGGAAGGGTTATCCCTTTGATGGAGTTATCTTCTAGATCATTACCTAGAAGTGCAGTCGATTAGTAGTGGTTAATAGACTTAACTTTGAAAACTATTAACCTTCCCATAAAGTTATGTCAATTTTTCTAAGAGCTAAATTATTTTTATTATAGATAATAGTAATAGGGTTAGCTATTATCAGTTTTAACATAAGGATAAAGTGTATAAATTTTTGGAGAATTTTTTATTTTTTTCGAATTTCAGAAATGGTTGGTGGTGGTTCTTTTAGTCATTTGGCCATTATTCTCCATGAGAATAATCCAACGGTTACTAATTATATGGACTAGAAAAGAAATTTAGATATAATACTCATAGTTGAAGAGGACATAACATATCATAGATTCTCGTTAAATTATCCAATAGGTCCAACCTATAAGCGACCGGACCAATCTTCTCAGTAACCAGGGATAGTCCCAAATATCTTGGGCTCAACTTACCTCCTTTCAAATGCTTTATGATCCCCCAGTAGGAGATAACTTTAATAATGTCTGATCTCCTTCTTGAAACTCCAATTCTCTTCTCCTATTATCTGCATAGCTCTTTTGTCTACTCTGAGCTGCCTTTAACCTTTCCCTTATCATCTTCACTTTCTCTGCCATCTCTTGAATACATACCTCCCCTGCTTTATTAATCTGCCCATCTTCTGTCAATCCCTAGTATAATGGTACTTGACATTTTCTTCCATACAATGCTCCATACGATGCTATTCCAATAGATGACTAATAGTTGTCATAGGCTAGATCAACTTAGGGCACACAGTCAATCCATTTATTAAGAAAGTCTAAATTGCATACCCTTAACATATCATCCAAAATTTGAATAACTCTTTTTTATTATCCGTCTATTTAAGGATAAGCTATTGTGCTGAACTTTAGCTCCAATCCCATAGATTCTTGGAATTTCCCTAAAATTGTGAAGTGAACCTCGAATCCTGATCTGACACAATACTTGAAGGTACCTTATGTAATCTCACTATTTTCTGCACATAAGTTTAAGTCAACTTGTCCAAGGAATCTTTCACATTTACTAGTATAAAGTGTTCTATCTTAGTCAATCTATCCACTACTACCCATATTGCATCTTTTTTACCTTTCATCATAGGGAGTCCTTTGACAAAATCCATCGTCACTTGCTCCCATTTCTATTCGGGTATCTGTAGGGGTTGCAACATTCCAACTGATATCTTGTGCTCAATTTTGACATTCTGTCAAGTTAAGAAAGTCGAATCATACCTCACCACATTCTTCTTCATTCTCGGCCATCAAAAAGCTCTCTTCAAATCCTGAAACATTTTTACTTACCCAGGGTGAATCGTGTATTTACTCTTATGAGCTTCCTCCAATCCTCATTCTCAACTCTTGTAACACCCCGAAGCCTAGGCCCGCCAGGGCCGGGGATGTCGTCCCGTCCAAAGGATAAGAGGTCTTTATAACTAGGTCACACAAACAAATTGTGGAATAAAAATAATATTTAACTTAGAAAAAAAAAAGTTATTACAACCCCAAAGAAAAATTCAAGAATAAATCCATGAATTCCAAAACAAAAACCATAAATAAAATTATCCACTCTCGCCTCCCCAAAGCAATACATAAAATCAAAAGACACATTCTCTTCCAAAGCAGATGTTACTGGCCACTCAACTCCATAGCAGGATCATCCTGAAATCATGATAGAAAAGTGATGAGACAGAAATCTCAGTAAGTCCGTGTGTGCCTTGGGTGTTTAGTGAAATCAGTTCATGGATGCAGAGTGTGAAACTTTAATATGAGAAACATTGGCAAGCAATAAACATTAGTCAAAAGCAAGAGTGGCGTTTTGGCTTATCTAGCCGTACATAAGTAATGAAATCAACCACTCGAAAGAAAGGGATATGGGTTACCACACGTTGGGCCCCATAACCGGTCAGAATGCCGACACTTTGTGCAGACTGACAAAAGTAGGTGATCGGCCTACTGGGCAAGATACTCCTCCTTCTCTATACCCAAACAACAACCGGGTGTCCATTCTGGCAAAACACAGTCACTTGACTGAAAACAAACTGCTAGCTTGGACCGGCACGACTCACTGGACTGACATCCTATCCGGGAAGGACTCACCCCTCAGAGGTGGCCACCTGCTGAGAGACTTACCATAACCCTTCAAAGACTAGTCCTAGTAGTCCACCCTTATTGAGTACTCAACGACATTTCCCACTTGGGATAAAATGAACAAAGCATTGCTCTTCATGAAAATAGTAATTTGAGGGTTTCCAAAGTTTTGGGAACAATCAGTTTTAGAAAGAGTTTTAAGTTTGGAAATCTGCTCAGTAACTTTTAAATAATTTAAGTGTTGGAAATAAGAACAAATTCAACCCTCAATTGCCTTCAAATAAACGAGTGTCCATACACTCCATATTTAGCTTACCATAAGGAAAACATTTCACATCGATAGGTTTTATGCAGGAGCTTACCTGATTCTTGCTCACAACAACAAGGTCTCGAACAGCTGACCTAACCCCACATGGGTAAATACAAATCTTAATCAGATTCAAGCTACAATCCACTTCCTCAATTTTAAATCAACTCAATTCACTACTACCATGATCCTAGTGTCCCAAGCTTTAAGGCAAGACACTAATTAAATAGGTTTATAAGCTAAGTTTAATTTGTTATTTAAAATAATTAATGGTTTGGGAAATAAATTCTAATAAGTTGAAAGTTTATGTCTTGTTAAGAAAAATCTAGAGTTTATTTGATCAAGAGTCATAGGAGGTACTAGGTAAAATAGTGATTTAATGATAGTTTAGTTGTTAGAAAATAATTGATAGCTAAAACTAGTTGAGATTAAATTGAATAAGCCTTTCTTGGAAAATAATAAGTAAATCCTTAAGGGTTTTAATTTAGTAAATATTTTACTAAGCATAAACCTTTTTCATAAAGGCTTAAATTGATTTCTTTATTTTAAATAATATTTATTTATTTTACTTTCTAGCAAAATTATTATTTATTTGGCTAAAATATCCTTTATGAATATAAGAATCCAAATCTACCCTTCCTAGGGCTTTCGAAAATACTATGAAATTGTTTTATTGAGTATTTTATTCATGGAGTGAAATTTACTTTTAGGGACAACTAGATCATGGTCAATTCCTATGGCCAACCTCAATCAAGAACATGCACAATCCTTCAATTCATCAAATCAACCAAATCTTGCATCTAGGCATAGATCTAAATTTATTAAGACATGCTTAACCTTTACTAGCATAAACATGAACATGGCTTCAATATTCTAGTCATGTATATAACTCATATTCACTAAAGGTGACATAATCTCTAGCATACTTTATCACAAATACTACCTATGACATGCATCAAACTCAATTCCACATACAACCAACCAATATAATCCTTCCATGCATAAATCCCATCTCCTTCACAATCATACATGTACTCATGCTTTAATCAACAACAACACATACTCAATCCCATCGCCATTCATCTTTTAACAACATTATCCTAGAGACATGATTCTAGAGTTTAAAAGAAAGATTGAAGGTACTTACTTGGTTGATGAATGCTTTGAAGGAGTTTAGAGTATATCTCAACTCCTAGATGGCTAATCTTGTCCAAGAGAGGTGGCGAAAGCATGGTCATGGAAAAAGAGACCATTCGGCCAAGGGAGGGAATTTCGGGCCATGAGAGAGAGAGAGAGAAGAAGAAGAAGAAGAGATCATTAGTATGGTCATTCACATAAGTTCTCATTGGAGATCAAGTTTGAAGAAGATGAAGTTGATAGAATAAGTTTACCTTGAAGATGTTCTTGACCTTCGCAAAAATTTCTGGTTTTGATCCAAAGTAGCAAGATGAATTGTGGAGTTTGATGTTAATAAGGGTGTTGATGGATTCACAGCAAGGAGTAGATCAAATCTGGAGATTTTCGTGAGGGTTTGAAGTGGTTTGAAAGTGTATTGGGTGAAAGAAGGTAGTAGGTGTTCTTGGTGTAGTGTGTGTGTGTGTTCTTGGTGGCTAGAGAAAATCGAGAGAGAGAGAGAGATGAGCAGTTGCCGAATTTCTGTGGAATTAGGGCTGCCGAAATTCTGTAGGATATAGGGAGTTGTTTCTCTGATTTGGAAGGGAAAGGAAAGGTTAGTTGTTACAATCCTTGAAGAATATTTTTAGGAAGAGAATTTGGAAACTAGATATTCTAAGAATATCTTGAATTTTTTTTTTTGACAGCTTTGAAGTCTCCTATGGCCGACTGGTTGTGTGGATCTTCTGAGGAATTAAAGCTGGTTCTATAAGGCTTATGATGGCCGAAACTAAGGGGTACAATGATGAAGAAGAAGTCTGGTCAATTGAGCAAGATATCATGGAAGGTTGCTAAATAAGATGGCTGGAATTTTGGAAAGCAATCAAGCTAAATTGCAGGGATTTGTTGGAGAGATTTTCAGACAGCCATTGCTGCCTTTCGTCCAGAAGTTTGAAGGAAACAATGGAGCTCTGTTAATGGTGGTTTAAGAGAGGTTTTTACATAAGTAGGTTGGCATTTTCGGCTGGAGGAGAAATGGGAAGCAAGCTGGAAAATTTCCTACACAACAATTTCGCTGCACAGGAATTTTCCTGGCAGAATTTCATCCGCCACTTCCAGCTAGGATGCAGCGAGTTTGAAGGGGGGTTTCAGGGGTATTCAAGGCTGGTTTCCATCCTTCTTCATGGAGGAAAAACATGGCTAAGGTGCTGCATAAAGTCTGGAAGAAAACAGCTTGGTTTTAAGCCTCCAAGGTAGCGATTTACCCAGAATTTTTCACTGGTTTGCACAGCTCTTGAGCAGTCCGAAAATGGCAGAAATAATTCATGTTTCAAGCTGAACTTAAGGCCATTTTTCTGGCAGCATTTGGAAGGAAATTTCAGCTAAGAAGTTCGACATTTTGAAGGTACACAAGCTGGAAAATTTCAGCTCATTCCAAGAAGGAAGGTGAACTAGCTATAGAGTGAAATTTCAGCAAGCTTTCTAGAGGGATTTTCCTCTTGGAATTTCCCACAATTCATCCACATTTTCTAGACCATGAGAAGCCTTTTACTAGGACATTTTGATCCTAAAAGATCTCAACACTGTACTGAATTTTCTGGAAATGAAAATGATAGAACATCTTGATCAAACTAAGGAGTTGAAAATTAAGAAAAACTAAAGATCAAGGGAGAATGAATTCCCTTTAGGAATTTCGAGAAGAACAAAGGAGTGAAATGAGAATTCTCCTAACATGTCTCTCCTAGGTCATTATCACCACCTTGATCTAGGCCCTTAAAGCTGAAACCAACTCCCCCCAAGCAAAAATAAAATGTAATCTAGCTAAAGCTTCTATGATAGAATTTGAACTCTAGACTTCAATAATTAATTCTAAGGCTCTAACCACTAAACCATAACAACTCTTGTTGCTATTTTTACTAGAAAATTAATTCCTATTCCTTCCACAAGCTATCTCCCTATTTTCACTTCAGGCAAAAATTACCATTTTGCCCTTCTCACACAATACTCACCAACAAGACTTCAAAACAATAAAACTCAAATCCAAAGCACATAGAAATCATATGAAAATGTATTTAGTAATGAAATAAAGCATGATATGAATCCCAACTCTCTTACTCTAAGGTTGGTTTTGACTGGGGTTTCACAACTCTACTTCTTCAGGCACACACATACAATCACGAAAATATAATACTCCCACTTTATTCACTCAGAAATCTTTTCCTCCTCTTTTTATCTCTCTATCTCTGAACTTCTAAAATTCTACATTATTTTCCTATGCCCTAATTATCTCCAGCATCAAGTCTGGTATTAACCTTAAGTTGCTTATACAAATCTTACCTACTTTGACCTCTGTCTCATAGACTAACACCTCTTCTACAGCTCTTACCTCTTGTACCCCAATATAGTCGTCTTTACCTTTCGACTCAATCTATTAGCTACTATGTTGGCCTTTGTGGGGTATTAGTTGATTGGACATTTGTACTGCTCTGAAAACACCATCCACCTTCATTGCCTGAGGTTCAAGACCATCTGTGTAAGGATATACTTTAGGCTCTTATGATCAATGAAGATTTTATATTCAGCCCCATAAAAGCAGTGTCTCCACTTCCTTAATGTGAACACGATAACAGCTAATTCCAGATCATGTGTCGGGTAGTTGACTTCATGTGGTTTCAGCTTCCTTGATGCATATGCTATGACCTTTCTTTCTTACACCAGCACTGCCCCAAATCCTTCTTTAGATGTAATAGTGTAAAGAGCATAATGTAATACCCCGCCCAAAACCACATTTGACTATGGGGAAAAAAACGTCATGCATTGCATAGCATTCCACATTTCATGTGATATCTTAAAATTATTTTTGCATGGGTACATGTGAATTTCAAGGTTGTGCTTGCATTAAATTATTTAGATGTGTTGCTGCATTATTTGAAAGTTATTTTAAGTGAAGTTGAGTAGAGGAGATGGAAGGATGAGAATTAGGGTGGAAATGAATTTCCTAGGGAAATATTAGCATTGGAGTTGATTTGGAATAGCGGTTAGGTTTGGTGATTTTCCTTAGTGACCCGAGTTCGAATCTTACCTCTTGCGAATCTTAGTTTCTTTTTGAAATTCTTTTCCTAGATTCCCTCATGCTTTGGCCAAAAAAACCTTAGCTATCTCCTAGGGAATTTTCAGCGCCATCTTTAAGGGAGATAAGTCTCCATATTTATCTCCTAAATTCAAGGACTTTTGATAAGAATAAGGTTTAATTTTATTTTCAGCTTTTGTTCTTTTTGATTTTCAAAAAACCCTAGCTAGAATAATTAAATTCCAGCTTGATTTTAATTTATCAAATTTTGTAATTGATAATTGGAATTAAATTATTAATTTTCTAGTTAGATACCTTGATGATTTTGAACATAGAACCCTAGCTAAAAATCTGGAAAATTTCTAGCTTAGTGCCGCCACCTTTGAAGGAGTTTTAGCTCAAATCAAACTCTTCCAATACTAGAAAATCGTATCCTAAATTCTTTAGCAAATCAGATTTTATTTCAATCCTAAATCAACTAGGTCTTACCCTCTCTTTTTCTGCAAAATTTCGGCAGCCTTGAGCAAGCACAAGCTGCACGAAATTCCTACACTCCTAAGTGCAATCAAACTCTTCAAACCCTAGCTCAAATCACCTAAAACACCTTCCATCAATTTAGATTAATTTCGCCACACAAAATCAGATTTCATCCACCAAAAATTCTAGAATTTCGACCAGCTTATAAACTAGAATTTTGGCCAGCTTTGCACAGGAAATTTTGGCCAGCTTTGCATTCCAAATCAAACGAAAATTCTGCACAACAAGACACACCAAAACCCTCAGCTGATTAAGCCAATTTCCAGCACCTAAAACCCTCACTTTTTCTCTGTGAATTGTAGCAGAATAACAACCAAGACAGTCCAGAATTTCTTCCTTTGGTTCAGTGATTTTCGCACAGCACTCACACTATTCTTGCACAGAATTTTAGTTGTCCAAACCTACTCAAACTCTTCCTTGTTTTGGCCAAAACAACCTGAATACACACAGCCCTTTTCCTGAGCAATATTTCGGCCAGCATAGGAGAACAAGACCAGAATATTTTATCCTCTTAAACCTTCCCAAATTCAACAGCAACAAAGGGCACAACAAGCTGCAATTTTCGCCCTTGTTGTCCAAGAAACCTAAAGCCATTAGGAGTCCATCTTAGCACCACCATCTAACCCTAAACCAATCTTCTCTAACCCTAAATCACAGTAGCCGACTACTCTCTCCATTCTACACGAAAATTCCAACAAGAACCCTTCTGCAATTTTCAAAAATTGCAAGAGTAATTCCTAGCAAGAAACCGATCACACCCTAAGGTAAGCAAAAACCATCTTAACCTCTTGATTCCTTTCTTCCATTAATTCATCTCTTTTCCTTTCCTTGAATCGCGTCACCTAAAGGCTGATTTCATCCTCTTTAGCCACTCTCAGTCAAAAGGAAGGAAAGAAGGCAGCTTTTCTCTTCTTCTCAAACAAACTCGGGACGATCACCATCGGAGCATCGAGATCTTGTTAACTCGGTTGTTTCAAGGTAAGGGAATCCTTATCCTTGATGTCGGAATTAAGGCTTAATATGATTGATGATGTCTATTAGCATGATGAATGAATATTTTGAGTCGAATAATTAATTAAGCATATTGGATGGATAGCAATGCTATATTTTATTGTGGTAATGATGGATATGAATTGTGAGGGTCAAGGTAAGATCTCTTTGATTTATTATTCATGTCTTGGATGGATATATGGTCATAGTGTATGAACTTTGGGGATTAGATAATTTATTTGGAATTAGATAATAGATTGTGATTTGTTATGGGAATAAATGAGTTTAACGCATGTTTGAATCGATTGAGACCCTGATCATGATATTATATGATTTTAGATTAGGAGGGTATTTGAAGGACGCAAGCTGTGATTTTATCTTATTTGTCTGAGGCATATCAAGTAAGTCCTTGCATAAACTCTTTTATTAAATATTTATGATGGCAAGTCAATGTTGTGAAGCTTTGTGAAGCTATTGTTGAACTATGATTGCTTGGGTTGTAAATGTAGAATTTATTCTTTTACCAGTTTTGTCAAACTAATGATTTTATCAAGAAAACTATTCTTCCTCCTAAATTTTTAGAAGACTCTTTTGAAGAAAATCACGTTTTACAAAGCTAAGATTTGGAAATATTTTGAATCAGGAATTGACGGATATGTTCGTTGAGTATTTAATAAGAGTAGGCTAACAATACTAGTCTTAGAAGGCTAGAGTAAGTCTTCTGGCAGAAAGCCACCCCCAGAAGATAAGCTCGTCTTGAAAAGGCGACAGTGTTGGTTGGTCAGGCCGGTCCGAGCTAGCATTTGTACTTGGTAAGGTATTATCTATTTCTCGGCATGGACACCCGGATGGTTTTGTTGGGTGTAGAGAATGAGGAGTATCTCACCCGATTGGCTGTACACTCACCTTGATCAGAACGCCCAACGTGTGGTAATCTGGTCCAGGCAAGGTGCACAAAGTGTGGTGCCTTGTCCTCATGGAGCCCAACGTGTGGTGACATGACTCTTATTCGAGTGGATGATTTATTTTGTATAAAGTGTGACAATGAGAAAAACCCACTCCTTGCAAAAGAGAAAATTATTTATGACTTGCTAAATATTTTTGCAAATGTTTTCCACTATGCATACACGAACTGTTCAAAGTACCATGTGTACACACAGGACTTACTGAGATTTAATCTCACACTGTTTTGTATCATGTTTTCAGGAGATAGATTATGCTGGGCAAGCGGGGCATGTGATAGTTGAAGTTTTTGTTATTTTCCCATTATGTTCTAGGAGACAATTGTGGTTTTAAGCTTCTGATCGGATATTTGTTTTATTTCATTTTGCTCCAGTTTGAGCCTGATGTAATAAGAGTTTTTTTCTATTTATCTAAATTTGATTTTTGGGGTTTGACTTTGTACTTTATATCTCGTTTTAAAGACCCCTTATCCTCTGGGACGGGGCGACATCCCCGCCCTTTTAGGGTACGTAGTAGTGGGGTGTTACAAGTGGTATTAGAGCCTAGGTTTAGGTAATTATTTGACTTACTGGATTTTATTTTCTTAAGTACTTTGATCTAGTGCTAATTTTTACCTTTTGTTTATAGGATTGTCAAAAGAGTTGTATCGGCTGTCAGAGACTGGCCCGCTGGCTCCGAGAATCCACCTGCCCCACTACTCGTAGCAGAGCCACCCTTATCTGATTCAGAGGAGGAACATGAGCCGCCCGTGCTAGACGACCCGGTGGTTGAGGCAGAGATGGAGGTTGAAGGGAGCCTAGGAGAGTATGAGGAGGATGATGAGGGGGAGGTAGTTGAGCTTGCCAGTGAGGGGGAGGAAGATGAGGAGATGGTTGAGTTGAGTGAAGTGGAGGTAGATGAGCTTGGGAATGAGGGAGACGATGAGAGTGAAAGAGAGATGGTTGGGATAGAGAAAGGGGATGAGGAGGTGATGGAGGTTCCTCGGACCCTGCAGATAGGTTAATTTGATAGGACTCCTACTTGCTAAGACTTTAAGGAGTCCAGTGGTGAGGGATATAGGCCGAAGGATTGAGTTACCTCGGGAGTGAGGGAACTTAGGCAGTTCACTCTAGGAATGGAGGATAAGGGAAAGAGGAAGCTAGAAGAGGGTCCTAAGAGGTGTAAACCTCGATATGGATTGGGGATAGATGAAAAGTTGAGAAGAGAAGGGTTACTCGATCTATCTGACTCGGGGAATGAGAGTCCTACGCCTAGGGGTGCGGTTAGATTAGCGTTGGATGAGCTTTATGAGATGGCCATGAGAGCCAAGAAGGGCCATGAGGGTGAGTTAGGACAGCCAAGTGAGAGCATGGGTTTTGTAAGGGATTACATAGGAAGACCCGATGGCTCTGTGGAGTGGCTTGTGGAACCAGCCTCTGACGACTCCGGAGCCTCCGTTGAAACTAGAGAAAGTCGAGTATAGAAGACCAGCAGCATTTACTCTTTCTCTTTCGGGATTTGCATTCATTTGTTTATTTACTCTTTTTAAAGAAGCATGTTGCTTATAGGGCTTTATTATTTTATTGAATAAAAGGGTATCACATGTGATAATCCCCTTTTTTACGAAAGCATGGTTTATATGAAAGGCATGAGTTTCATTTATTACTTGATTTTTCCCTACATAATATCATCAAATTCTCTTTTAAAATAAGTAAATAACAGTGCTATTAACTGATCATGCACCTAAGCATACTTTTTCCCCCTTGGTAACTATCTAACTCTAAGTGAATATGATCAAAGATGTCACCAAGATGCAGGACAATCGTTCATAGCAGAACAGTGCAGGAAAGTGCATCCTTCACCCTGGAATTTGAGTAGACACATCGTTCCACACCCGATGTGGAGGAGCACTTGCAGCGAGAACAGGAGTTAGCTTCAGAAATGTCTCGAGATGTGACCATGGGACAAGCTTTCGATAAGATAGCTTCGATCCTGCAGAATCTAACAGAGAGATTGGATAAGGTAACCTTTCTATCCAAGGATGTCTTGTTAATGTTTTAATAGATCCAGGATCTACACACTCTTATGTAAGCCAAGTATGTGCATCACATCTGGGTTGGGAAGGAAAGGAATTACCCTATACCCTAGTAGTAAGCTCACCCTTAGCAAAGGTGGTAGAAACGAGTAAGAAAATGGGGAGCTGTGAAGTTGAGGTAGGGAAGGAGATTTTGGAAGCAGACCTCATAATTCTGCCCATAGATGATTATGAACTGATCTTGGGCATGGATTGGTTGTCGAAGCACGGAGCTCGTGTGGACTGTAAGATCAAGACGGTGCAATTTGTGAGACCCGGTCGGGATGTGATTAAATTTAACGGTAAGTGAGTAAAGGAATTGAAGTTTTTGATTACTGGTGCTAAGGCCCGGAAGTTGCTCAAAAGAGGATGTACGAGATATTTAGTGTATCTTCTAAACAAACCTAAGGATCAGTATACCTTGGAGAGTACGGAGGTGGTAAAAGACTTTCCATACGTTTTCCCTGCTGAGCTTACTTCTCTACCCCCTGAGCAGGAAGTTGAGTTTACTGTGGACTTGATTCCCGGAGTAGAACCGGTGTCAAGAACCCCTTACCGGATGGCATCGATGGAGCTGAAGGAGTTAAAGGAGCAATTGGAAGAGTTGGTGAGGCAAGGCTACATTCGACCGAGTACGTTGCCGTGGGGAGCACTGATGTTGTTTGTTAAGAAAAAAGATGGTACTTTGAGGTTATGCATTGATTATCAGGGACTGAACAACTTAACGATTAAGAACAAGTACCCCCTACCCTTGATCGACAAGTTGTTCGATCAACTTCAAGATGCCGCTTACTTTTCGAAGTTGGACCTACGGTAAGGATACTACCAGGTGAGGATTAAGGAAGAAGACATTCTTAAGACTACTTTCAACATGCCGTATGGACATTAGGAATTTGTGGTAATACCGTTCGGTGTAACCAATGTACTGGCAATTTTCATCGATTTGATGCATCGAGTTTTCCAGCCATATTTGGAAAAGCTTATGGTTATCTTCATCGATGATATCTTAATCTACTCCAAGAGTCCGGAGGATCACGCGGAGCACTTAAGGTTGGTCCTAGAAAAGCTAAGGGAATTCAAGCTTTTCGCTAAGTTCAGTAAATGTGAGTTTTGGTTGAGCTCGGTATCCTTCCTCGGCCATGTGATATCCAAGGATGGGATCAAGATGGACCCTACAAAGATGGATATCATAGCTAATTGGAAACAACCGGAGAACATTACCGAGATACAAAGTTTTCTTGGGTTTGCTGGGTACTATCGGCGTTTCATTAAGAATTTCTCTACCCTGGCTCCACCGATGATGCGACTATTAAAGAAGGATGTCGCTTTTACTTGGAATGAGAAGTGTGAGAAGAGCTTCCAAGAGCTTAAGAGGAGGTTGATTACAGCACCCATATTAAGCCTACCCGAGGCTGAAAAACCCTATGCACTCTATACGGACGCATCTAAGGAAGGTCTAGGAGCTGTACTGATGCAGGAAGGGAAGGCATAGCTTATGCGTCTAGGAAGCTAAAGCTGCATGAAGTTAATTATCCAACGCATGACTTGGAGCTGGCAGCCATAGTGTTTGCCTTGAAGAAGTGGCGACATTATCTGTACGGAGCTCAATATGAAGTCTTCACTGACCATAAGAGTTTGAAGTACATCTTCACGCAGAAGGACTTAAATCTTCGACAGCGTATAGGTGTCCCATTAATTATCACCCTGGAAAGGCGAATGTGGTAGCTGACGCTTTAAGTCGTAAAATGAAGATAGCATATTTGAGAATGCAGGAGGTGTCAGCAGTGCAGGAAATCCTAGAGTAGGAATCGAAAGTTCAAGAGAGAAAGATCTGTGTGAGAAACTTAACCCTGAAACCCGATTTGGAGTAGGAGATTGTATCAGCCCAACAAGACAGTATGGAATTTCAGGCCTTCAAGGAGAAAGAAATCACGAGGGGAGGAAATGATTTCCGGACCGACGAGAAGAGGGCACTATATTTTCGGGACCGGATATGTGTACCTAACAACCAAGACTTAAGGATGAGGATACTGGACGAAGCTCACAAGAGCAAGTATACCATACACCCTGGGGAAGTAAAGATGTACCATGACCTGAAGAAGAAATATTGGTGGGCCGGAATGAAGAGATATGTGGTTCAATATGTTTCAACAGGCCTGACGTGCCAGAAAGATAAAGTGGAGCATAAGAAGTTTGTAGGTTTACTGCAAGCGTTATTGATTCCCGAGTAGAAATAGGAAGAGGTGACTAAGGATTTTGTGACTGGTCTTCCGATGACCAAGTCACATAAGGATGCAATTTGGGTGGTAGTAGACCGGCTGACCAAGACAACACATTTTATACCAGTGAACGTAATGGACTCGATGGAAAAGTTGGCTCAAACGTATACCCGAGAAATTGTAAGGCTGCATGGTGTACCGTCAAGCATTGTATCGGATAGGGACCCTAGGTTCACTTCGAGATTCTGGAGCAAGTTCCAAGAGTCTTTGGGTACTACGTTAAAATTCAGCACCTCTGCTCATTCGCAAACTAACGGTCAATCCGAGAGAGTTATTCGGATACTAGAGGATATGCTCCGAGCGTGTATTTTGAACTTTGGGGATAAGTGGATCGAGTGTTTACCGCATGCTGAATTGGTGTATAACAACAGTTACCAGGCATCGATTGGGATGGCGCCGTACGAAGCCTTATATGGGTGAAAATGTCAAGTACCGATATACTGGGGATGGACAGAAGAGGGGCATATCAGAAGGACTGGTGAGGTATGTATTCAGGAAATGACTGACAAGGTCAAGGTTATCCGAGAAAGACTAAGGGCAACGCAAAGCCAGCAGAAAAGCTACGCAGATTCTAGAAGGAGGGAACTGGAGTTCCAAGTAAGTGATTGTGCATTCTTGAAGTTGACTCCTAGTAGAGGAATCCTGAGGTATCCGAAAGGAGGGATCTTAAGGTATCCGAAAGGAGGGAAGCTGAGGTATCCTGAGGTATCCTAGGTATTTGGGACTGTTTCTGATAATGGAGAAGGTTGGGCCGGTTGCCTATAGACTGGATCTACCCGATGGACTAATTGGGATGTATGACGTTTTCCATGTATCTCAGTTGAAGAAGTACGGCCCCGATCCAAGTCATGTACTTAATGAGGAACCGTTGGAGTTGCAACCAAATCTGAGCTACGTGGAAAACTAGTCAAGATTTTGGAGTGAAGTCCAAGACTCTTCGAAACAAGTAAATACATATGGTAAAGATACCTTGGGATCATCATGTAGCACAAGATGCAACGTGGGAAACCGAGAAATGGTTAAGACGGAAGTATCCGGATATGCTCTAAGGGTATGGAATCTGAATTTCGGGACGAAATTCTCTTAAGGGGGAGGGGATGTAATACCTCGCCCAAAACCACCTTTGACTATAGGGAAAAAACATCATGCATTACATAGCATTCCACATTTCATGTGATATCTTAAAATTATTTTTGCATAGGTGCATGTGAATTTGAAGGTTGTGCTTGCATTAAATTATTTAGATCTGTTGCTGCATTATTTGAGAGTTGTTTTAAGTGAAGTTTAGTAGCGGAGATGGAAGGATGAGAATTAGGGTGGAAAAGAATATCCTAGGAAAATATTAGCATTGGAGTTGATTTGGAATAGCGGTTAGGTTTGGTGATTTTCCTTGGTGACCCGAGTTCGAATATTACCTCTTGCGAATATTAGTTTCTTTTTTAAATTCTTTTCCTAGATTACCTCAGGCTTTGGCCGAAAAAACCCTAGCTAACCTAGTGAATTTTCAGTGCCATCTTCAAGAGAGATAAGTCTCCATATTTATCTCCTAAATTCAAGGACTTTTGATAAGGATAAGGTTTAATCTTATTTTTGGCTTTTTTTCTCTTTGATTTTCAAAAAACCTTAGCTAGAATAATTAAATTCCATCTTGATTTTAATTTATCAGATTTTGTAATTGATAGTTGGAATTAAATTATTAATTTTCTAGTTAGATAGCTTGTTGATTTTGAACATAGAACCCTAGCTAAAAATCGGGAAAATTTTCCAGCTTAGTGCCGCCACCTTTGAAGGAGTTTTAGCTCAAATCAAAATCTTCCAATACTAGGAAATCTTATCCTAAATCCTTTAGCAAATCAGATTTTATTTCAATCTTAAATCAACAAGGTCTTACCCTCTCTTTTTCTACAAAATTTCAGCAGCCTTGAGCAACCACAAGCTGCACGAAATTACTACACTCCTACGTGTAATCAAACTCTTCAAACCCTAGCTCAAATCACCTAAAACACCTTCCATCAATTCAGATTATTTTCGCTACACAAAATCAGATTTTATCCACCAAAAATTCCAGAATTTCGGCCAGCTTTGCACAAGAAATTTCGGCCAGCTTTGCACACCAAATCAAACGAAAATTTTGCACACCAAGACACACCAAAACCCTCAGCTGATTAAGCCAATTTCCAGCACCTAAAACCCTCACTTTTTCTTTGTGAATTGCGGTAGAACAACAACCAAGACAGTCTAGAATTTCCTCCTTTGGTTCAATGATTTTCGCACAGCACTCACACCATTCTTGCACAGAATTTTAGTTGTCCAAACCTACTCAAACTCTTCCTTGTTTCGGCCAAAACAACCTGAACACACACTGCCCTTTTCTTGAGCAATATTTTGGCCAGCATAGGAGAACAAGTCCAGAATATTTTCTTCTCTTAAACCTTCCCAAATTCGGGAGCAACAAAAGGCACAACAAGCTGCAATTTTCGCCCTTGCTATCCAAGAAACCTAAAGCCATTAGGAGTCCTTCGTAGCACCACCATCTAATCCTAAACCAATCTTCTCTAACCCTAAATCACAGTAGCAGACTACTCTCTCCATTCTACACGAAAATTCCAGCAGGAACCCTTCTGCAATTTTCAAAATTTGCAAGAGCAATTCCTAGCAAGAAACTGATCACACCCTAAGGTAAGCAAAAACCATCTTAACCTCTTGATTCCTTTCTTCCATCAATTCTTCTCTTTTCCTTCCCTTGAATCACGCCACCTAAAGGCTGATTTCATCCTCTTTAGCCACTCTCGATTAAAAGGAAGGAAAGAAGGCAGCTTTTCTCTTCTTCTCAAACAAACTTGGGACGATCACCATAGGAGCATCGAGATCTTGTTAAACCAGTTGTTTCAAGGTAAGGGAATCCTTATCCTTGATGTCAGAATTAAGGTTTAATATAATTGATGATGTCTATTAGCATGATGAATGAATATTTTGAGTCCAGTAATTAATTAAGCTTATTCGATGGATAGCAATGCTATATTTTATTATGGTAATGATGGATATGAATTGTGAGGGTCAAGGTAAGATCTCTTTGATATATTATTCATGTCTTGGATGGATATATGGTCATTGTATATGAACTTTGGGGATTAGATAATTTATTTGGAGTTAGATAACGGATTGTGATTTGTTATGAGAATAAATGAGTTTAATGCATGTTTGAATCAATTGAGACCCTGATCATGATATTATATGATTTTAGATCAGGAGGGTATTTGAAGGAGACAAGCTGTGATTTTATCTTGTTTGTCTGAGGCATATCAAGTAAGTCCTTGCATAAACTCTTTTGTTAAATATTTATGATGGCAAGTCAATGTTGTGAAGCATTGTGAAGCTATTGTTGAACTATGATTGCTTGGGTTGTAAACGTGGATATTTATTCTTTTACCAGTTTTGTCAAACTAATGATTTTATCAAGAAAACTATTCTTCCTCCTAAATTTTTAGAAAACTCTTCTGAAGAAAACCACGTTTTACAAAACTAAGATATAGAAATATTTTAAATCAGGAATTGACGGATATGTTCGTTGAGTACTCAATAAGGGTAGGCTAACAATACTAGTCTTAAAGGGCTAGAGTATGTCTTCTGGCAGGAGGCCACCTCCAGAAGATAAGCTCGGCTTGAAAAGGCGACAGTGTTGGTTGGTCAGGCCGGTCCGAGCTAGCATTTGTACCTAGTAAGGTATTATCTATTTTCCCGGCATGGACACCCAGATGGTTTTGTTGGGTGTAGAAAAGGAGTAGTATCTCACCCAGTGGGCTGTACACTCACCTTTATCAAAACGCCCAATGTGTGGTAATCTGGTCCAGGCAAGGTGCACAAAGTGTGGTGCCTTGTCCTCATGGAGCCCAACGTGTGGTGACATGACTCTTATTCGAGTGGATGATTTATTTTGTATAAAGTGTGACAATGAGAAACACTTACTCCTTGCAAAAGAGAAAATTATTTATGACTTACCAAATATTTTTGCAAATGTTTTCCACTATGCATACACGAACTATTCAAAGTACCATGTGCACATACAGGACTTACTGAGATTTAATCTCACACTTTTTTGTATCATGTTTTCAGGAGATAGATTATGCTGAGCAAGCGGGGCATGTGATAGTTAAATTTTTTGTTATTTTCCCATTATGTTCTAGGAGACAATTGTGGCTTTAAGCTTCTGATCGGATATTTGTTTTATTTCGTTTTGCTCCAGTTTGAGCCTGATGTAATAAGAGTTTTTCTCTATTTATCTAAGTTTGATTTTTGGGGTTTGATTTTATATTTTATACCTCATTTTAAAGACCTCTTGTCCTCCGGGACGGGGCGACATCCCCGCCCTTTTAAGGTACGTAGTAGTGGGGTGTTACACATAAGGTTTACTCTCCTCTGGTAAGCTTAGCACAGGTATTGTCATCAATCTCCTCTTGAGCTCCAGGAAACTCCTTTCGCTTATTCTATATAAATAGCACATATTTCCTTAAACAATCGAGTCATTAGGGAAGCCAAAGTATAAATTTTCTTAATAAAATAACGGTAGTAACCTGCTAGTCCCAAAAAGCTCTTAATCTCGGTTACCGTCTCAAGTTGTTTCCAATTTAAGACTGCCTCTACTTTAGCTGGGTCCACTTGATGCCATCCTTTGACACCACATGTCTAAGAAATGATACCGAGTCTGACTAAAACTCACACTTAGTGAACTTGGCATACAACTTATGCTCCCTTAATTTTTCCAACACCAATCTTAAGTGTCCCACTTAGTCCTTTGTATTTTTGGAATAGAACAATATGTCATCTATAAACACTACGAAAAAGTTGTCCATATAGGGTTGAAATACCAAACGCATTAAGTCCATAAATATAGTTGGTACATTCATTACTCCAAACGACATCACTTCAAATTCGTCGTGTCCATACCTTGTGCTGAAGACTATTTTCGGAATGTCCTCCTCCTTAATCTACACTTGGTAGTACCCTTGCCAAAGATCCATCTTAGAGTAGCTGTCGCCAAAAAAAAATTATTTTTAAATATTGGATGATCGTTGCTAATTAGCAACGGATTTGTGATGGCCTTGCAAATTTTGAAAATAAATTTATTTTTTAAAATTTGAAAGAATGAACCATCGCAAATCGCTCACTAATTAGCAATGGATTTGCGATGGCTTATTTTTTCAAATTTAAAAAAATTAATTAATTTTTAAATTTTGGATGGCCATCACAAAGCTCTCACTGCTACAGCCTTCCAAATTTTGAAAATAAATTTATTTTTAAAATTTTGAAAAAAAAAATGAGCCGTTGCAAATCCCTCGCTAATTAGCAATGGATTTGCTACAGCCTTCCAAATTTTGAAAATAAATTTATTTTTAAAATTTTGAAAAAAAAATGAGCTGTTGCAAATCCCTCGCTAATTAGCAATGGATTTACGACGGTTTATTTTTTAAAATTTTTAAAAATAAATTCATTTTTAAATTTTAATGTTCATCATTTTATCGTAAAAATAAAATTTTATTATTCTAAATAAATTTTTAAAATATAATTTAAAAATAATTTTTGTCAATATATATATATATATTCATATTCAAAAGCATATATATATATATATATATATGTATACACACACACAATGTGTGTGTGTGTGTGTGTGTGTGTGTGTGTAGAAGCAATTCAGATAATTATAAAATCAACATTTAAAGAAGGATTATATATTCCAATAGATTTAGCAATAATGGATAATAGAATTCAAAATAGAGAAGAAGCATGTTTAGGAATTTTAAGAGGAAATCTCCAATATGAAAAATTAAAATTTAAAATTTATCCAATGATAGCTTATAATATAAAAGATTGGGATTTTGATATAACATTAAGTTTAATACAAAATTTTAAAAGAAAAGATTTCTTCCATAAACATAATAGACCTTATTCTATTACTTACGCAATTTATAATACACATCATTCTGATTGTTTTGGTATAAAAGACACAATAGATTATCCTTATATATTTAATGATGTCTATCAAGTCCAAGTTCCTAATCTACCTATCATAGAAGAAATAGATTCAACTCCTTTAAATTTAGATTTATAGGAAAAACCTTTAATAAGTGGAAATCATTTACCTCCAAGAGTATCTCTTAAAAATACCCATGTAACTAGTAATCCTATAACTAGAACAAATAGTGGAATAATTATGCCTCATAATTATGAATTAAGTAATTATTAAAAAAAATGTGAATATTTTAATGGAATACAATATAAACCAATTAATATATTAATAGATACAGGAGCCAATGGAAATTATATTATTCATAAAATTTATGGAAATTTACAAAAATTCCAATGAGATAATCCACATCAATATATAAATTTTAATGGAGAAGTACATAAAATAAATGATGTTTTAGAAATATTATTAAAATTTGGAACAGAAGTAATTAATATAATATTATTTATTGAAAATGAAGGAATGAATGGTACTTTAGAAATCATGTTAGGAAATACATTTTTTTGAAATAGTAAAACATTATCAAATAACATCATATGGATTAAAGATTACATATAATGGAAAACTGATATATTTACCAAAATGAAAAGTCCTTATGGTATTTATATTCCTATTGGGATTACTTTTAAAGATTATAAAGTAGAATACTTTGTAGCATACATAGATAGTGGATCAGGATCATGTTTATGTAAAGTAAATTATTTTCCTAAAGAATATCATCCATCTTTTAAACAAATTAAAGGAAAAGATATTTCTAATAACCTCATTGAAATTTCAATTGGTATCGAACAACCTATAATTTTGTTAGGATCATTTCTCATAAAATGTCAACCATTTTATTTCTATAATACTAGCTTAGATATTTTACTAGCAAATAATTTTTTACAATTATTCCATAAACTTATTTTTGATACCTTGCCTACCAGATTCATTTTAAGAATCCTTGTCATCATTTGATTGTTGTTAAAAAACTTAAAAAGGCTTATGTTAAATCCTTTCTTATTAATGTTATCCCTCGCATAGCTAAGCGTGGCGATATTAGATATAGTAAAAAACCCCTTTTTCCAAAAGGAACACCCTTATCAATATATCAACTAGAGTTAATACACACACACACACACATTCATATATACATATTAATATATACACATCTATAATATATATACATATATATATATATATATTAACACACACACACACACACACACATATTTATTTATTTATTATCCTGAATACCAGATGTGATAGTGGGGGGTCAGGCAGACCCATACCAGTTTATTAATAAAATTGAAAAATATATGGAGGGGGCATAAAACCTTACCTCCAATCAATTTGAACTTTTCGCAATCTCAAGGATGGAATTTGCAAATAGTCTAAATTACAAAGACCCTGAACATCTCTAGGAAGAACAGAAAAGGATGTGAAGACCCTGAACAAAGCTGAGATGTTGCTATATTGTCTAACCTATCAGCTAGCAAATTACCTTCTCTAAACATATAGATGAAAAAAACGGCTTCAAAATCTGAGGACAAATATCTAAGAAACTTAAACAAATCAAAATATCTCCATGGAATTTGAAAATCTAAATTGCGCATATAAGCAGCTAATGTTAAATTATCAATCCACACAATCAGCTTCCTAACCCCTTTTCTCAAGCAAAACTTCAAACCATGGATTGCAACTTGAACCTCAGCTTGAAAATGATCCGCATGATTAATATAGCATGAAAACCCCATACAAAATTACCTAGTCAGTCCCTTAAGAGACCTCCAGAACTAGATAGCCCATGGTTACCTTTAGAAGCACTATCAACATTTACAATGAAATCTGAAACAATTCCTCTCTCCCATACCACCAAAAATGGTTTAACACCATTATGGCCGAAACCAGACTTAAAAGAATTGAGAAATCCGTACCACTCTACCTATAAGAAACACCCAAGTTGTATATCTCACAAACTCCTGGACTCTCCTTTATAGAACCCCAAAGAAAACCTAGGCCCCTCATATCGCACCAAAGATCTACATTTCCAAATCTCCCAAAAAGCACCGGTCATAAATATTCTACCGAAAGATCTCACTAAACTGGTTGTAAACCACCAACGCAAGAAAAATTGGTGAAATTGCATTTCCCTTAAAGAGATATTGTAAATCCCTACTATCCTTCCCATTTTTGTCCAAACATCCCAAACCAATGGATAATGAACAAATAGATTATCAACATTCTCAACTACAGCACAATAGAAACTACATTGAGAACATATTGAAAGGCCTATCCTTTTCAACACACTATTAAATGGCAAAATGGAATTATATAACTTCCATAGAAACACTTTGGCTACTGGTTGAACACCCAAGGCCCTAATATCCTTCATCAAAGTCGAAACACCCTCTGTCCATGTAACACCCCCACTAAAAGTAACAACGTAAGTATATCAACACTATGTGTCGTCCAGTCCAGTTACCCAAACAAGGGGTCTTCATAATGAAGAACCAAAAGAGTATTCAAGGTCCAGACTCATACGAATATCATTACATAACAGAGAATCGCATACATGCAGTTCCCATACTACATCAGCAATAAAGTACATAATCCAAAGAGGAACGTACGAACATATTTACATGGTTAAATCAACAAAATCCAAGCTTTCATGCTATTGTTCCTCGACAACGGCGCTAAAAACTTTATGTGTGTGGACTTGGGTATAAAAACCATACAAAAACTAAACACATTCCCAATCAAGTTTAAATTAAAATGTTAAACCCAAATTACACACATGAGCAAGCGTACTCATCATTAACTGAGTATAGGGTTCAACCGAGTGTCTATCATCAAGGAACAAGTAGACTTTAATTACCTTTCTTTCATTATTTAATCGTCTCGATAAAACAAAATTGAAATAAATTAAAATAAAAACAAAAATATATACATGTCAAGGATGTAGATTTATGTAATTCAAACTATTGATTAGATAACTATGATCTTAAAGTACCCAACCTCTATCATAACTAATTATTCTCTTGGCATCATGAAGAATTAAAATAGACTCACTTCTTTCTCAATCCATGAATCCCTATCTTCTAGGTAACTTAGTATCACATACTCTGTCTCAACCAGTCTTACCCAAAAGATGCATTAAACACAATTCTTTGATCAAGTCCCATTCTTAGGCAAAATTAACCCATGAAATTAACCAATTGAATCCATATTCTGGCAGACATCAATTAACCTTTAATTACTCTGTTCTTGCAACTAACCCCATTTTCAGGCAAGTTAAAAGGCAACAAATATGAAATCAATCAATTTAAACCATCAACCCTATTCTCAAGCAAGTTAACGGCACAATCAATTAACCTCGCAATCAACCCAAGTAATTAAATACTAAGAATAACAATTAGTTAATCAAAAGATCAAATAACTCTAAATACCATGAACGTCTAAAATAATGTCAAATTACAAAAAAAACAATTAAAACATCACTGTCAAGAAAAGAAAACAAAGTAAAAGAAAGCATTCATAGACAAGCCTCCTTCTTCTTCCTTTGAAGACCTTCTTGTACAACCCTCCTTGAATTGAAGAATTCCTCCTTAGATTGAGTGATTTTCTATGATGAATAATGAATTCTCTCCTTTTCCCTTGTGTTTTTCATCTATTTATAGGCTTAAGAAGTACCTAAACTCGTAGGTACAAAGTTCTTGGCCGAGTAGAAGTTGAAAGATACTAAAACTCCTCAGGTTTCCAAAAACGCGTAGAAAAATCGCAGCACCGCCTCAAGGACAGAGCACAGCCGGCGCCGCCTTGGTCCTTTGGAGCCGGCTCCGCCTGTGTTCTGCTTCTCCACTTGTTCGCCGATTTTTCTCCAAATGTTACGCATAAGTTCCAAAATTCCTACTAGCACGCGCCGGTTCCAGCCTTACAGCCGGCGTCGCCTCTGCTCTATTTCGCGACGGTTTTGCTTCGTTTTACCAAAAAATCTGAAATAATGAACAAAATACCTTTCCAAGGGTAAAATCTCAAATATGAAAGAATATGACTAGTTATTGCACAAAATGTCTTATAAAAGAGCCTCAAATAACTAATCAAAGTATGACTAATTTAGCCCCTATCATATTCCCCCACACTTAGCTCTTTGCTTGTCCTCAAGCAAAATATCAAGAATAAGTAGGAAAAAAACACAAGGTTTCAATCAAGTCACTCAATCAATTCCAAAACCATATCTTCAATGCTTTCTTCATTCATGAACATAAAACATATGATTCTAAATCTTTCACAACCAATGCAAGACTTATGTAGTGATAAATGACTTAATAGAATCATCTCAATACTTCACAATATTCTCAAACCATTGGAAAGAAGCCAGTTCAAAAGGAATATGCATTCTATATGCTTACTTTTCATACACTATCTCCATTAATCCGAGACATATCATGATTCTACTTAGATCAGGTAGGACTTTTAAGCTTGTAATGTAAGGCTAAAGGCTTGTAATGTGGCTTAGCAAACGAAGGATATAGGAAAATCAAACATCAAAGAAAAACTGAGAGTCAACAAGAAAAGGGTAACCAAAATAAATCTATAATTTCCAACTCTTCTTCCTCTCCTATTCCAAGAATCAATCAAACCATACCCTTATATGACAAACCTTATGCACTTCAAGCAAATCCTGCATTGTTCTCTTTTTCTTTCCACTCTTCTTGTCATTCACTCTTTTTCTCACAAGATCATTCAACTTTCCAGCAATGGTGTCAAGTGTTTTATATGAACTTAAATTTTACAATTCATTCACCATCTCTTTTGTGATCTTTTTTCTCATTTTTTTTTTTTCAATTCAATTCTCTTTTTTTTTTCACTGCTGTTGTTCTTTCTCATTTTTCAGCTCAAAAATTTTTTCTTTCTTCCTCAATTTTTAACTTCTTTCTTCCATTCTACTTCATTTCTTTTCCCAGCTCCACTCGTAATTGATCCATGACTGAAAGTAACAAGTCATGATCTTTATCCCTGCATTCTTTCTCGTCACACATATACTTTTATCCTTCAAGAGTATAAAGATTTGGAAAATTATGCAAACTCTTAGCACAAAAAATGGCCAACATATTGTGACAGGTTTTAATGAAAGAAATCAACAATTTAGGCTCAAAATAGGCACTAAGGATATTATGAAAATAGGTAGGTTTGAAAAGCTCAAACTATCCAAAAAAGGCCTATTACCGTCATCCCTAAGTTAAATCATGATTGTCTTTCTTATTTCACCTCAAGAGGTATTCAAGTAAGTTCTAGAATGCTCCATGAATTTTAGAGAAAAAAACAGGTTTAAGAACAATGCAAAGTATTTGATCAAGACCTACTTTGTCCAAGTGAGTGCAAGAAGTCATGCATAAGCCATAAATGATCTAGAACACATGCTCTATAATCCACCATAAAGACATGCATTAAAAATATAGTTTGAAATCTCAAAGAAAGTCAGAAAATTTTTGAAAATTTTTAAAAATTTTTGAAAAAATTTTGCTTACAAGAAAGCTAAAGAATATGTATAGAAGACTTGTCAATCAAATCCTTCCCCCACACTTAAACTGGACATTGTCCTCAATGGCCAAATAAATACAACAAAAACAAACAATACCATGGGACCAAAAATAAAAAGGAGAAAAGATAAGAAAAACAAACTTTCATTCATTGCGTACTGTGTCGTACAAGAACTGAATGCTTGAAGTCTGAGGCATCATCAAAGTACTAGTTATTATGGTGTCGTGTGTAAGGTCATGGCCGCTTGATCCATATGGCAACGTGGTGTACCAACATATCGTTTCACGCGATTTCCATTTACCTTGAAAGTGCCCTTACTAGGGTGTGTAATTTCGAGGGTGCCAAAGGGAAATAGCTTACTCACTATGTATGGTCTCAACCATCTAGATTTCAACTTGCCTGGAAATAGTCGTAAGCGAGAATTGAATAACAATACTTGATCGCCTATCGCAAAGTCGTGTTGTCGAGTAATATGCTTGTCGTGCCAGGATTTCACTTTCTCTTTAGACCAGAATGATGTATCCTAAGCATCTTTTCGCAATTCCTCCAAGGCTGTGAGTTGAAGCAACCTGGACTTCCCAGCTGACTCAAGATCAAGATTGACCAGTTTTATCACCTAATAAGCCTTGTGTTCAATTTTAACTGGTAGGTGACATGATTTACCATAAACTAACCGAAACAGAGTCGTGCCAATCGGTGTCTTAAAGGCTGTCTGATATGCCTAAAAGATATCATCTAATTTTAAGCTCTAATCCTTCTAAGTATGGTTAACAGTTTTTTACAAAATTGGTTTGAATTCTCTGTTAACCACCTCAACCTGTCCACTTGTTTTGGGGTGACAAGGGGTAGCCAACCTATAGTGCACACCTAGGTGTGTGAGAACTTTTTTCATTTGTGCATTACAAAAATGAGTCCCTCTATCACTAATGAGGACCTTAGGCACACCAAAATGAGTGAAAAGTTTTTTCAGAAATTTGACCACCACCCTTGCATTATTAGTGGGTAATGCTTGGGCCTCTACCTATTTAGAGACATAATCCACTACCACCAAAATATATTTATTCCCCAAAGAACTAGAAAAAGGTCCCATGAAGTCTATGCCCCAATAGTCAAATACTTCACATGCTTGAAAATTTTGTAATGGCATCTCATTAGATTTGGAGAGGTTACTTGTACGTTGACACCTATCACAATTTTGGACAAACCTGTGGGCATCTTTAAACAATGTGGGTCAATAGAATCCGGCGTCTAGCACCTTTCGTGCAGTGTTTTTGGCTTGGTAATGGCCTCCAGCAAGTCCTTCATGACAATATCGAAGAATATCTTCCCCTTCCCTCGAATCCACGCATATTCGAATTTTTGGTCCGCACAGCATTTAAACAAATATGGATCGTCCCAAAAGTAATGCCGTACGTCAGAGAGGAATTTCTTCTTTTGATGCATCGTGAGGTCTTTTGGAGTAATTCCTGCAGCCAAGTAGTAAGCAAAGTCGGCAAACCATGGTGTGGTTGGAATCTCACCTTCTATGAGCAAGAGTTGCTCATCCAGAAAAGCGTCATCAATGTCTTCTTCTAGCAAGGATTCCAGGTTTGGATTATCCAATCTTGACAGGTGATCCGTAGCCAAGTTTTCTTCACCCTTTTTGTCCCTAATCTCCAAATCAAATTCCTGCAATAGTAGAATCTATCTTATCAATCTTGGTTTGGAATCATGTTTGGTTAATAGGTACTTCAGGGCTGAATGGTCCGTATATACAATGACTTTGGACAAAATAAGATAAGAACGAAATTTATCAAAGGCAAACACTATGGTAAGCAATTCTTTCTCTATTGTTGTGTAATTTTTCGATGCATCCGTTAAAGTCTTGTTGGCATAGTATATCGGTTGGAAGTGCTTGTTCCGTCGTTGTCCCAATACTGCACCAACTGCAAAATCACTTGCATCACATATTAGTTCAAAAGGGAGAGACCAATCCGATGCAATTAGAATGGATGAATTAATCAGTTTCTCTTTAAATATGGTAAAAACGTTGAGACATTTATCATCAAAATTAAACACAGCATCCTTTTCAAGTAAAGAAGTAAGAGGTTTCGAAATTTTTGAGAAGTCTAAGATAAACCGCCTGTAGAAACCTGCATGACCATGAAAGCTCCTTATAGCTTTTACCGAAGTAGGAGGAGGTAGCTTCTCAATTGCTTCAATTTTTGCTCTATCAACCTCAATACCCTTCTTTGAAATTTTATGCCCCAACACAATACTTTCTTGTACCATAAAGTGGCACTTTTCCCAGTTAAGCATGAGGTTAGTCTCTTCACATCTTGCTAGTACCTTTTAAAGGTTAGACAAGCACAAGTCAAATGAATCACCAAAAACTGAGAAATCATCCATAAATACCTCCATGATGTCCCCCACGAGTCCTTCAAATATAACTGTCATGCACCTTTGGAATGTTCCAGGACTATTGCAAAGGCCAAATGGCATCCTACAATATGCAAAAGTACCCATATGGGCATGTGAAAGTGGTCTTTTCTTGGTCCTCTGGAGCTATGGGAATTTGCAGGTAGCCAGAGAATCCATCTAAGAAACAATAATACTCGTGTCCGGCTAACCTTTCCAATATTTGGTCAATGAAAGGGAGAGGGAAGTGATATTTTCTAATGGCTTTGTTTAGCATCATATAATCTATGCAAAACCTCCAACCTGTGACCAATCTCATCGGGACTAACTCATTTTTATCATTGGGGCTCACCGTCATTCCTCCCTTCTTTGGTACCACTTGAGTAGGACTCACCCAAACGCTATTGGAGATAGGGTAAATGATGCCTAAATCTAAGAGCTTAACCACCTCACCTTTTACCACTTCACTTATATGTGGGTTCACCCTACGTTGGGGTTGCACTACGGGTTTTGCACCTTCTTCTATCAAGATCTTGTGCGTGTAAAAGGATGGACTAATGCCTTTAATATCAGTGATCTTCCAAGCGATAACTCCCTTATTTTTTTCCAACATACTTACCAGCTTGGTCTTTTGTTCTGGCTCGAGATCTATGGCAATAATGACAAGAAACTTACGTTCTTTAGCCAAAAACACATATTCCAAATACTCGGGTAGGTCTTTTAAGTCTAATTCGGAAAGATCTTCTATAGATGATTTCATTCTCTCTAAACTGCTTTTTTCTATTTCCAATGCATCCCATCCTCGTTATGACATTCCTCCAAATATGTCATTAATGTTTCCATCAATTCTTCCTCAATCGATTCCTACATCAACTTAAAAATTGGTTTTTTAAGAATAGCAACTTTTAGGCACAAATCATCAGAAGACATAGGTTGTTGCATGCTCTTATGGATTTGAATTATGACTTCCTCATCCCCAACCCTAAGTGTCAACCTCCTCCCATGAACGTCAATTAATGCTTTTGCTGTAGCTAGGAAGGGTCTATCTAGGATTAAGGGGACTTTGGAATCTTCATCTATGTCAAGAATAACAAAATCCACGGGAAATATGAATTTATCAACTTTTACCAACACATCTTCTATTATGCCCCAAGGATATTTGATGGATCTATCCGCGAGTTGAATGCTCATCCTAGTGGGCTGTGGTTCTCCTAAGCCTAGCCTTTTAAATGTTGTATATGGTAATAAATTAATGCTAGCACCTAGGTCAACTAATGCATTACAGACATGAAGAGTGCCAATTAGACATGGGATAGAGAAACTCCCTGGATCACTTTCTTTATGTGGTAATTTCGAGTTGTCTTGTAGGATAGCTGAGCATTCTTCGTTGAAAACTACTGTAGACAACTCTTCCAATCGCTTTTTGTTGACGAGCATGCTTTTGAGGAATTTAGCATATTTGGGCATGTGAATTAAAGCCTCACTGAGGGGAATGTTTATGTGCAGTTGTTTGAACACTTCAAGGAATTTGTCAAATTGAGCATCTTTGCGGGCCTTATATAGACGAGTAGGGTACGACATGTTAGGCTGAAAAGCAGGTTTTTCGGGAGTGGACAGAGGATAGCCAGCGCCAGTTCTAGTGCTTCGGCCGGCGCCGATTCCATTCTGTGTTGTATAGTTTCGGTGTTTATGGATAGCCGGCGCCGGTTCTCTTCTTCCAGTTGGTGCCGGCCCTCATCTGGACTGTCTGGTAATTCTTTTCCACTTCGCAACGTGACAGCAGCTGTTTCCATAATGGCTAATGGTGTAAGTTCATGAGATTTTATTACCATATCCATCAAAAACCAGATTTGTCATTCCATGTTGTGGATCATTGCTTCGAATTTTTTGAATGCGGAATCTATTTCTTCAAAATGCCTCGTGACATGCACCGCAAATTTCCCAATTAAGGTTTCAAGCTCTGTTGATTCTAGTGTTGTGAGTGTTCTCTTCGAAGCGTAATGGGGGTACTGCCCCCTATTCGACCTCCTTAGATCCCAATTTTCCATTTCTCCTAAACATAGAGACAAGTTAGATACGGAATTACAAGATTACACAGTTAGTTAAAAGACATAGTCCAAGTTGGTAGGTTAAGTTAGGTTACAAGGTTATACAAGAATACAACGAAATACAAAAGATAGCACCGTTTTATGGAAAGAACAAGTATACATATTTACATATTTATATATTTACATATTTACATGGTTAAATAAACAAAATCTAAGCTTTCATGCTATTGTTCCTCGGCAACGGCGCTAAAAACTTTATGTGTCCGGACTTGGGTATAAAAATCATACAAAAACTAAACACATTCCCAATCAAGTTTAAATTAAAACGTTAAACCCAAATCACACACATGAGCAAGCGTACTCATCATTAACTGAGCATAGGGTTCAAATGAGTGTTTATCCTCAAGGAACAAGTAGACATTAATTACCTTTCTTTCATTATTTAACGGACTCGATAAAATAAAATCGAAATAAATTAAAATAAAAAAAATAAAAATAAAAATATATACATGTCAAGGATGTAGATTTATGTAATTCAAACTATTGATTAGACAACCATGATCTTAAAGTACCCAACCTCTATCATAACTAATTATTCTCTTGGCATCATGAAGAATTAAAATAGACTCACTTCTTTCTTAATCCATGAATCCCTATCTTCTAGGTAACTTAGTATCACATACTCTGTCTCAACCAGTCTTGCCCAAAAGATGCATTAAACACAATTCTTTGATCAAGTCCCATTCTCAGGCAAACTTAACCCATGAAATTAACCAATTAAATCCATATTCTGATAGACATCAATTAACCTTTAATTACTCTGTTCTTGCAATTAACCCCATTTTCAGGCAAGTTAAAAGGCAACAAATATGGAATCAATCAATTTAAACCATCAACCCTATTTTCAAGCAAGTTAACGGTACAATCAATTAATCTCGCAATCAACCCAAGTAATTAAATACCAAGAATAACAATCAGTTAATCAAAAGATCAAATAACTCTAAATACCATGAACATCTAAAATAATGTCAAATTACAATAAAACAATTAAAATATCATTGTCAAGAAAAGAAAACAAAATAAAAGAAAGCATTCATAGACAAGCCTCCTTCTTCTTCCTTTGAAGACCTTTTCGTACAACCCTTCTTGAATTGAAGAATTCCTCCTTGGATTGAGTGATTTTCTATGATGAATAATGAATTCTCTCCTTTTCCCTTGTATTTTTCATCTATTTATAGGCTTAAGAAGTACCTAAACTCATAGGTACAAAGTTCTTGGTCGAGTAGAAGTTGAAAGATACTAAAACTCCTCAGGTTTCCAAAAACGCATAGAAAAATCGCAGCACCGCTCAAGGACAGAACTCAGCCGGCGCCATCTTGGTCCTTCGAAGCCGGTGCCACCTGTGTTCTACTTCTCCACTTTTTCACCAAATTTTCTCCAAATGTTACGCATAAGTTCCAAAATTCCTACTAGTACGCGCCAGTTCCAACCTTACAGCCGGCGCCGGCTCTGCTCTGTTTCGCGACGGTTTTGCTTCGTTTTACCAAAAAATCTGAAATAATGAACAAAATACCTTTCCAAGGATAAAATATCAAATATGAAAGAATATAACTAGTTATTGCACAAAATGTCTTATAAAAGAGACTCAAATAACTAAGCAAAGTATGACTAATTTAGCCCCTATCAAAGGGCCCACAAATAATGTGTTCCAATCACAAAAATACACATCATTCTTTATTTATTTTGTAAATATTTAATTCCATGTGTCTTGCATGAATTCTTCATATAATCTCTCATAAATTGACACATGTCCAAGGCTACCAATCACAAAATGCCACACACCCAAATTTTTTATCACATTTTCAATTTTTTCTCAGAAATGACCAAAATCGGGTCCGAAATGGAAAAATATTTTACTTTACCATTCAATTCCAAAAATCCCATTGAATCCATTGGTAATATTTAAATCCTTCAATTCCTTCTCAATTTGGTCAAATTTGCAGTCAAAGTAGCGGGCTCGGTCAAAATGACAAAAATGCTCCCGATAACCCAGATAATATAATTCTCATCAAAACATGCATTTTATCTCACTGATCAATTTCTCTTCTCAGCATACCCTCAAATTCTCCTTTTATTAACAATAATAGTTTTTTGAAGATTTAGTGTACGAGTAGAACAAATCCAATAATTACATCTAGGTCTCGATAAAATATTATTATTATACCAAAATATTTGTTTCATTACACCGATCATCTTTTGTTATGATCACTAATACAAGTTCTCATCCTATTACAAGTACTGGCCAATCAAAGGTAAAATGCGCGGTATTACAGTCCACCTGGACATAGACCACGCTGAGAAGACTATAAAAGCACCCTTAGAAGAAGGCTGCCATATCGTAATATCCTCATCATTACATTGTTGCAATTGCTATGAAGATGTTAACATATGGAAAGCCAAATTATCATCTAGAATAGAAAGAAGAAAACTAACATCCCAGGAACCATTGGATAAACAGTCCCAAACTCTCAAGTTCGAATAGGAAACTGAAGAATTCAAGTCAAACAAACAACCAAATCACTCCAGTTATCATGCCAAAATAATGAAGAACCCCCCATAATTCTAAAAGAAATATGACACTCGATTGCAGGTGCGATGTGAAGCATCCTCCTCCAAACCACCGAGCACACCTGAGGCGCTATTAGTTGAGAAACATGACACCCCATAGGAATATACTTAGCCCACAAAGATTTCTTTTGCTTGAACTTCCCATAACTTCATAGAGAAATCTTGATTAATATTTATCAAGTTATGTAAATCCAAACCATTCTCATCCTTGCCCAATTATATTTACTTCCAGAAAAATCAAGAGTCCTTAAGTAACAGACATCAGTAAAATTAGTAAAATCAGTCATAGCATGAACATTCGGTGCAGAAGAACCTAAGTATTCTGAAAAAGCAGCTATCGTATTAAAATCTCCAGCAATAATCCATGCACAGTCTACCAAGGACGAGACATTCATCAAAGAAGCCCACAAATCCAATCGAGCCAACCTAGTACAAGCAGCATAAACTACCGAGCACAATATAGTATGACCAGTCGACATTAATGCAGGTAAGTGAATAAACTGATTATGATCCAACAAAATGTGAACATTCACAAAGTCACGCCAAAACACCCAAATTTTTTAATTGAGACTACTATAACAATGTTGAAACCACAACTTAAAAGCTATTTGTGAAATTGCTAAGCTTTCTATCATTAGCTCAAGGATGCCCAAAAAAGGATAAATTATACTCATGAATCATTTTTTTTAACCTCCTAATTGAAAATTGATTAGCAATGCCTCTAATATTCCAAACTAAATAATTCATAATTAATCACGAATTATAAAGGAGCTACTAGCTTGCTTAGCTTTGCGCCTAGGCTAAACCCTAGCATTAGGCACATTCTTCCTTTTCCCATGCACCTGAACTGCTGAAGAAATCCTCTTATGTAGTACAATAGCATCTAGGAAGTGCTAGAAATCGTCTCGAATAGAACTAGACTCTGTGTCTGATTTATAGGCACACTTGTGGGATAATGGCACCCTAACATATAACTAATCATCTTGAATTAACACTCATGTACACACCTTTCCGGCAAAGATGGCATAACGTCATCTTGGTTAGAAATTATAGACAAGTCTAAAGGGAAATCAGTAGTAGGACTTCGGATAACATTAGGGTTAAAAGCCGGTAATGTCTGTGCCTCCACATTAAGGTTTAGTGCTGATGATGTCTCTACCGCCGCACAATCAATCCCCTCAATACCCTCTCCAATGTGAATATCCTCTACATTACTATTCTTAGAAACAACAATAGAAACAAAACAAGTAGAGTCATTAACATCGACACCCCCGGTTTAAACAATATCAGTAACACCATTCTCTAAAAACCTAAGGGGCTCCCTATCATCTGGATGATCAGATCCCTGTAATGCATCTGGTAATTTTGATATCTGCAGATCAGCTTGCTAGATAGGCTCATCTATGGACCCCTTCCACCAGAAGAAGATGACCCCCTTCTATTTACGTCTTTTGACAACACAGTAGCCACATTAGACCGCCGTTCTACCTAGGTTATTTATACACCCATCATTCAGATGGTAGAATAACTTTCTCCTTTTACTTTGCCGATCAAGGTCTTTGGCCATACTCAGAATCTGCATGACTAATTTGAGAGCAGTCACAAAAATAAAAAGGTAGCTTCTTGTTAGTGTTGTGCCCTAGAGGCAATCACTCATACATTGTATATGATACATTTTATTTTAATAAAAGGCATTATTTATCTTACATTTTTTTTTTACTTTAAGCAATATAACTATTCGATAAAGTCCCTAGTACAACATTGTGTTAAGGAAATCATGATAGAGATCATGATATGAGATTCCTACTACACGGTATAGTCTTGTTACTTAAATAGTCCCTAGTTATAATATTAATGAGATAGGACATCATTAATGCGTGAAGACTAGCATGTGTTAGACTTCTTGATTTGATCAGGCGGTAGTTCTCATATCCATGAGTATTGAGATACTCAAACTTAACACATGGATGCTTGTTAATAGAACAAGTTTATTGGATGATCTAACTTTGAGATAATCACATGGATAACTATTTAGTGCCAATTATATAATCTCAATATAGCAAACATGAAAATATCCTTAGACTTGAGATCTCCAAGGTACTTTGTTTGCTGAGCATTGTACATTGATTCCAAACTCTGGAGCTCGATCGAGGGCTACCTATGGGATGGATATTGGGCATATTGTGAGGTACACGAAAGTAGTTAAGACATCAATAAAGGATTCACCACTCCCGAATATCTCACGGCCACTTGTAGGAATTACTACTCGAGAAGTCCTTGGCCTAGGTGATTGTGTATTGGAAATAGTTCCAATTGATACACATCTAGAGTAGTGGGTTTCTGGTACAACTACTCTTGTATTAGGGCCATAATTAATTCTAGAGGGAGTTGGCACTAATTTCGTACTCTAAACCAAATGAGATATTGTATAGTGAAAGGAGTTAATTGCACTGTAGTTTGTTATTAAATGGTTCACGTCAAGCCACTTGACTTTCTGGACTCTTGGGTGGTCATGATGTGTTGCTAGATATTGCTTATGATATGGGAATATGGGTTTATTAATTGATGAATTAATAAACCAATCCCGATTAGAATTAATATGATTAATTCTAATTAATTATAGATTATTAATCTCAAAGACATGTGGATTAATTCATGTTCGCTACCAATTGACTGAGAAACCCAATAGGTCGCACACAATAGAGGATTATATACTCAAGATGCTATTTAATAACATAGTGGGGTTAATTGCGAGAAAGAGAAGTTAGTGTGGCCAAATTATAATTAGTATAATTATGGTCGAAATTGTAATTGTGAGAACTTGATGTTTCCAATTACAATTAGGGAATTCTAATTGGATTAGAATTCTCAATTTTAGTAGGGTTTTTTGGTTTATATGTATGACATACTCTAAACCCTAGCAAAGGTTGGATTCACGGAAACCTTAAAGAACACACACGACATTCTCTCTTCTCTCTCTCTCTCTCGTGGTTCTTGCAACCTAACCCTAGCCGCCACTTAGTTTTTCTGCTAGCACAGAAAACTTTGTGCTTGGGTGTATCCTCTGTGTGGATTACTATTAGAGATCATCACACACTGTGATTATAGTAGTTGGACGTTCAACTCTCGTGGTGTTTGATCAAGAGGATTGTTGGATCGCGCCTTAACTTGAAGAATGAAAATTTTGTTTTCCACACGCTTAAAGAAAGGTAAAGCTGTTACCTTTGCTCTCATTATGTCTTGTTTTCCACACATGTGCCGATCCTGGGTTGGTATCTCGTTTTATTTTCCACTGCGTCATATATGATATACGTGAGATACCCAACAGTGGTATCAGAGATATGCTATGTGTGGTTTACAGATATTATTTTTTGCATAAAAAACTGTTTTCATGTATTCGTGTTTGTCATTGTTCGTTGTGAAAATTATTTTCACTCGAGTCGAAATCATTTCGAGCATTATGGGTTGGGTCTGTAGCACAATATAATAGTGTAATAGTTATAGCATATTTTGAAAGATATTTTCTTTATGTGCTATAAGTTTTTGCAGAAAAACGTTTTCTCGGACATGGTTGATTGCCTTCCATTTCATCCTAATTTTCTGTTTTGGTTTTGTTTATACTAAAAAATTGTTTGTTATTTTGAGCTTCAAAATAGAAAATACTACTGAGAATTGTTCTCCCTAAAAATCTGCAGAAGAATAAGGCACCAGAAATTATTTCTGGAAAATTTTCAAGAATCGCCACCTTGTTCCCTACTACAGCCGGCGCCAGCTCCGTGCTATTTCGCGAACGTCCATAAATCGTTTCTAGAAGAAAATTTTTCTTAGAACCCGAATGCAGCCGGCGCCGGCTCTGGCTTCCAAACCGGTGCCAGTTTTGCTCTATTTGCCACGTTCCTGCTATTTAAAAAAAAAATTCTTGGAATAGAATTTTGAAAGGGAAAAACCTCATTTGATGAGAAGTGGTAAAATAAAAATTTTTCCACCGGGGCGCTGCCCCCTTGACCCCCGCCCGCTGACCAACTAGTGGGATTGCCGTTTTCACTGCCAGAGATGGGACCCAAAAGCATTTTCTCAAAATTAGTTTTGAGAGAAACAATTTTATTTTTCAAAATAGTGATTTTGAAAATTTTAAAATTAATGTATTTTTCTAAAATATTGATTTTAGAATTTGTTTTATTTTTCCAAAATAGTGATTTTGGAATAATAAAAACTATATGTTTATTTTGTTTAAGCATAATTAATGGCATGGTGGATGGTTATGGATTTTGTTTAATCAGTTATATCTGTTCATGCATTTTACAGTTTTGGTTTTTTATGAAATAGGGCCTATGTGTCCTACCTTCTCTAGAATTCTTGTGCAATTCACTTCTCATCTAACTTCCCTCGAATATAACTTGAGGTTTTCTCTCTTTAGGAAATTATGTAATTAGTTTGCATAGGTTAGATAAGAGTAGAATTATTCTATTTTGGAGATGGCAACCAAAACAAGGCGAGAAGGTAAGACCTTCTACTTAAATTATGCATGAACACATATGGTTAACTATATTAATTTCTTTTATGGCTCAAAGAAATTAATTTAGGATAAAGTCCATAACCATACCACATAATCACTCTATTACCATGATTATCAATTATGTGATTTATTGATTTTTATTCATGACATTTATTGAAACCACTAAAAGAAACAAATCCCTCTATTAATATTAAACCTAATTCCTTTCGTTAATATAGTAAGAACGAGAGTCCTTTTTCGAGACCAAGTTGTTGGGCAAACCCAAGCCTACTTGACATTGGGCATGTTCAAGGTATGGAATTAAATTCTTTTGGAATTAAATTCCTGATTAATGGGTCAGGTTTAACTAAATTCTTTATCCTGATTGGGCAAACTCAAGCACAAAGAAATTTAGAGAAAAAGTTAGGGTAGTCTAAAAGGCTTTAAGATTAAAAACTGTTAATTACCAAATGATCCGATAGTTACATACGATGTAATTGGTATTGGATACCTACCAATGAACTTAAAGGTGGCTTGTTGGCCAAACCCAAGGTTATTCTTGAAGAATTTGGATACCGGCCCACTAGGAAAGCTTCCAACGGGCTTTCCTGAATCTGTAGTAGGGGCTATTGGTATGAGTAAAATAGTGGAGTAAAAATGTATTTAATTAAAATCCTAATTACTTACATTTCATGTGCATATACAAGTAGCTAATCCTCTCTATCTTTACATCTAAGACACTTGCATCATGTCTACAAACCTAAACCTACGTAGCATCTTGGAAACCAATAAGTTAAATGAATCAAACTACCTCGACTGGTATAGAAATTTGAGAATCGTTCTCAAATCGGAAAAGTTGCTCTACGTGCAAGATGCTCCTATTCCGCCACCACCAGCTCAAGATGCTCATGCTAATGAACATGTTGTCCACAAAAGGCACAAGGAGGATAGTGATATAGCATCATGTATTATGCTGGCATCCATGACTCCCGAGCTACAAAAACAACACGAGCATATGGATGCACAATCGATTATACTACATCTTCGAGAGCTGTTTGACGCCCAAGCCAGAACTGAGAAATACGAGATCTCGAAGCAACTATTCCGTTGAAAAATGGCAAAGGGTTCTTCTATGGTCACTCATAGGTGAAAAATGCTAGGCTTGATAAAGAAGCTTGGATCTCTCAGGTTTGCAATGGACCATGACTTAAGTGTTGACTTAATTCTATAGTCTTTGCCTAATAGTTTCTCACAATTTGTGATTAATTATCAGATGAATAAGATTGAGTCCACCATTCCTGAGTTGATCAATCTTCTCAAAACTACGAAGTCCTCCATGAAGAATGTTTCCAATGCAGTTTTAATGGTAGAATCTTCTTCTTCTAAGAAGAAAGTTTAAAAGAAGAAGAAGGCTCCTATGAAGCCCAAAGGCGGTGTCAAAAGAAGGACGTAGCTACCAATAGCCCATGCCATCATTGTGGTAAGATGAGCCACTGGAGGCGCAACTGCAAAGACTACTTGGAAACTATTAAGGACAAGAAGCAGAAGGAGAAGCTTACAAGCACTTCTACTTCTACTCCGAGTATGTTTATGATTGAGATAAATACTGCCTTTAGAAATGAGATATGGGTATTAGATACCGGATGTGGATCTCATTTATGTAATAACTTGCAGGGACTAAAGAGTAGTAGAAGCTAGAGAAAGGCGACGTGGACCTACGTACTGCAAATAGGGCAAAAGTTGTTGTACTGGCTGTAGGGACATATGAACTAAACCTGCCTTCGTGATTAATTCTAGAACTACAAAACTGTTATTATGTACCAGTTTTAATAAAAAACATTATCTCAATTGTGTGTTTAGACTTATATGGATTTTATTTGATATTTAGAATAAATGTTGTTCTTTTTCATTGAATGATATTCATTATGGTTCAGCAACTCTAGTTAATAGTTTATATGTTCTAGACTTAGATAATCCAATTCTCAATATAAACAATAAGAAACCTAAAATTGATAACTCTAACACCTCTTACTTATGGCATTGTTGTTTGGGCCATGTAAACGAAAATTGTGTTTCTAAGTTACACAAGCTTGGTGACTTAGGGCTATTTGATTATGAATCATATGGCACATGCGAGTCTTGTTTACTAGGTAAAATGACTAAGACTCATTTTTTAAGAAAAGGAGAATGGGCTAAGGAGTTGTTAGAACTCAAACATTCTGATGTATGTAGCCCAATATCAATAATGCAAAAGGAGGTTATAACTATTTCATAACCTTTATCGATGATTTCTCACGATACGAGTATTTGTATTTAATGAAATACAAATCTGAGGCCTTTGAAAGGTTCAAAGACTTCAAGAATGAAATAAAGAAACAACTTGGCAAAAATATTAAGACTCTAAGATCTGATCAAGGAGAATACTTGAGCCAAGAGTTTTTGAGTTATCTTAGAGATAATGGGATATTATCTCAATGGACTCCACCAATACACCTCAACATAATGGTGTATCTGAAAGAATGAATCGAACCCTTCTAGACATGGTACGGACCATGATGGCTTCTGCAGACCTACCAAAATCGTTTTGGGGCTATACACTAGAGACTTCTGTTTATATACTAAACAAAGTTCCAACAAAAGCAATTTATTCTACCCCATTTGAGATGTTCTTTGGTAAGAAACTAAAGTTATCTCACTTGCGAATACGGGGTTGTCCTGCCTTTGTTAAAAGGCTACAGTCAAACAAACTTGATAGTAAGTCTGACAAGTGTTTGTTTGTGGGATATCGGAAAGAATCTTTCAGATATTACTTCTACCTATCCTCTAAAAACAAATTGTTTATTTCGAAGCATGCCGTCTTCTTAGAGAAGGAGCACATGCTTAAAAGGGACAGTGGGAGTAAGATTGAACTTAGTAAAGTTCATGAAGATCAAACAAATGAGGATCAATCGTCTAACCCCACATCTATTGAGAGAATAGATGAATCTTCTAATATACAAGAACCTCGTAGATCTAGTAGGATACGTGTGGCACCTGAGAGATATAGATTTCTCATTAGTGACCACAATAACGTATTACTCATAGATGAAGATGAGCCTACTACCTACAAGGATGTTCTGAACAGTTTAGAATCTGGTAAATGGCTTAAGGCCATGAAGTCAGAAATGAATTCTATGTACGAAAACTAAGTATAAACTTTAGTTGATCCACCCAAAGGAATTAAACCTATTGGGTGCAAATTGTTTTCAAGAAGAAAACAGACATAGATGGTAACTTAGTTATCTATAAAGCACAACTAGTGGTGAAGGGTTATCGTCAACAACATGGTATTGACTATGACAAAACCTTCTCGCCAGTAGCGATGTTAAAATCCATCAGGATACTCTTAACCATTGCTGCTCATTATGATTATAAGATTTAGCAAATGGATGTGAAAATAGCTTTCCTAAATGGAAATCTAACTAAGGAAGTGTCTATGACACAACCTGAGGGTTTCACATCCAATGATAGCACAAAGGTGTGCAAGTTGCAAAGGTCTATTTATGGACTTAAGCAAGCTTCTAAGAGTTGGAACATCCATTTTGATGAAACAATCAAAGAGTTTGGTTTCATTCAAAACATGGATGAGCCTTGTGTATACAAGAAGGCTAGTGGGAGTGCAATCGTTTTCTGATTGCTTTATGTAGATAACATATTGCTAGTAGGAAACGATATATCTGTCTTGCAAAGGGTTAAATTTTGGTTGTCCAAACAATTCTCTATGAAAGACCTTGGAGAAGCAATCTATATTCTCGGAATATGGATCTATAGAGATAGATCCAAAAGGTTACTAGGTCTTTCGCAGTCTACATACATAGATAAAATGCTAAAGAGGTTTAGCCTGGATCAATCCAAAAATGGATTCTTACCCATGTCATATGGTGTAAGCCATTCAAAGTCGATGTCTCCTAAGATATAAGTTGAAAGGGATCACATGAGTAAAATTCCATATGCCTCGGCAGTTAGATCTATCATGTATGCTATAATATGTACTATGCCCGATGCATCTTGTGCTCTCAGTTTGATGAGCCGATACCAATTTGACCCTAGTGAGGGTCATTAGGCGGCTGTAAAGAATATCCTTAAATACTTACGAAGGACTAAGGATGTGTTCATAGTATATGGAGAAGGTGATTTAAATATAAATGGGTATACTGATACCAGTTTTCAATCTGACAAAGATGATTTCAAATCACAATCCGGCTACATGTTTACATTGTGCAGATGGGCAATAAGTTGGAAAAGTTCCAAACAAGAGACTATTGCTGACTCTACGACAAAAGCTGAGAACATAACTGCTTCTGAAGCAGCTAAGGAGGCTTTTTGGATCAAGAAGTTCGTGACGGAATTGGGTGTGGTTCCTAGTGTTGTTGGTCCAATAACTTTGTATTGTGACAACAACGGAGCCATTGCACAAGCAAAGGAGCCACAGTCTCACCAACAATCCAAACATGTACTGCAATGCTATCATCTGATCTGGGAGATCATAAATAGGAATGATGTAAAGATAGAGAGAGTTCCCACAGATGAGAACATAGCTGACCCGCTTACAAAAGCACTATCCCATAAGAAACATGATTGTCATGTTGAGTCATTTGGTATTACATACATGAATGATTGGCTCTAGTGCAAGTGGGAGTATGTTAGTGTTATGTCCTAGAGGTAATCACTCGTACATTGTATATGACACATTTTATTTTAATAAAATGCATTATTTATCTTACAATTTCTTTTGTTTACTTTTAAGTAATATAATTGTTCAATAAAGTCCCTAGTATAACACTGTAGTAAGAAAATCATGAGTGAGATCATGATATGAGATTCCTACTACACTATATAGTATTAGTACTTAAATAGTCCCTAGTCATAGTATTCATAAGACAGGACATCATAAATGTGTGAAGACTAGCATGTATTGAGATTGAGATGGTGGTTCTCGTATCCGTGAGTATTGAGATACTCAAACTTAACACATGGATGCTTGTTAATAGAACAAGTTCATTAGATGACCTAAATTTGAGATAATCACACGGATAACTATTTAGTGCCAGTGATATAATCTCAATATAGCAAACGTGCAAGTATCCTTAGACTTGAGATCTCCCCGGTACTTTGTTTGCTGAGCATTCTACTTTGATTCCAATCTCTGGAGCTCGATCAAGGGATGCCTATGGGATGGATATCGGGCACATTGTGAGGTAAACGAAAGTAGTTAAGAGAATCAATAAAGAATTCACCACTCCTAATAGTAGAAGCAAATATCTCACTGCCATTTGTAAGAATTACTACTCAAGAAGTCCTTGGCCAAGGTGATTGTGCATTGGAAATAGTTCCAATTGATATACATCTAGAGTAGTGGGTTCCTGGTACAAGTACTATTATATTCGGGCCAGAATTAATTCTAGAGGGAGTTGGCACTAATTCCGTACTCTAAAATGAATGAGATATTGTATGGTGAAAGGAGTTAATTGCACTGTAGTTTGTTATTGAAGGGTTCACGTCAAGCCACTTGACTTTCTAGACTCTTGGGTGGTCATGATGTGTTGCTAGATACCGCTCATGATCTGGGAATATAGGTTTATTAATTGTTGAATTAGACAATTAATAAACCAATCCTAATTAGAATTAATAGGATTAATTCTAATTAATTATGGATTATTAATCTCAAAGACATTTAGATTAATTCATGTTCGCTACCAATTGACTAGGAAACCTAATAGGTCACACACAATAGAGAATTATATACTCAAGATGTTATTTGATAACATAGTAGGGTTAATTGCAAGAAAGAGAAGTAGTTGTGGCTAAATTATAATTAGTTATAATTATGGTCCAAATTGTAATTGTGATAACTTGATATTCCCAATTACAATTAGGGAATTCTAATTGGATTAGAATTCTCAATTTTAGTAAGGTTTTTTGGTTTATATGTATGATATACTACAAACCCTAGCAGTGGTTGGATTCACAAAAACCTTAGAGAACACACACGACATCCTCTTTTCTCTCTCTCTCTCGTGGTTCTTGCAACCTAACCCTAGCCGCCACTTAGTTTTTCTGCTAGCACAGAAAACTTCATGCTTTAGTGTATCCTCTGTGTGGATTATTTTTAGAGATAATTACACACTGTGATTATAGTGGTTGGACGTTCAACTCTCGTAGTTTTGATCAAGAGGATTGTTGGATCGCGCCTCGACTTGAAGAAGGAAAATTTTGTTTTCCACACGCTCAAAGAAAGGTAAAGCTATTACCTTTGTTCTCGTTATGTCTTGTTTTCCACACATATGTGGATCCTACGTTGGTACCTCATTTTATTTTTCACTGCGCCATATATGATATGCATGAGATATCCAACACTTCTTATATGTGACGGATTAATAGAAGCCGACCTCCTTAGACCCAATCCAAATTCACTTCGAAAAAGGCTTGAGCAAATCTAACTCCACACAAACATGAGCAACACTAGGTCATGCTATTTGAGTAGTAGCCTCATCTATCTTCAACAGTCAACCAACAGTTGAAGCAATGGAAAATAGTGTTGGCTTTGTCAAAAGATGCAACAGAAGATGCTCGAAAGAGATCCACAAAGGCACAATTGAGGGATCCGATATCTCAAGAGGTTTTTCATCCATAGGCATATAAAATCTTTTTCCAGAGCTGGTATGATCAATACGTGTTTAGGATCTAACCATCCAATCTGAACATCTTCTTTTAGTCTAATGGTTTGAAAATCTTTACGTACTGCCTCCATTGAAGGCCGATCCTGAGAGAATTTTCCAACCAGTGCAAATTTAAATCGCTTAGCCAAAGCGGCAATATCTAAATCAGACAAGATAATGGTAGGTTCTCCCTTTCATTATGAAACAGGCTCGACACTCAAGAGTGGCAATAGATCATAATCAGACCCATGGAAAAGAGATGCAAAAAATATCTTACCCCATGGCTCATCCAGTGTTGGCAGCGGCGGAGATGACGCCTCCGCCGCCATAAAGGTTGGATAATAAGTTCAAAAAAACCAGTGATAGAGAATTGTAGGAGTAGAGAGAAACCAACATTTATATTATTATTGTAGGTATACACGGCAAATCAAAGTGATGCACTAAAGTAGGTCGTTAAATAAAAAAAAATGCAAATCAGCGAAAGAGTTTTTTTTTTTTTTTCTACATCTGTGCTTTATCATTTGTCTAGAAGGTTCCGACAATCCTGTCTAAAACCACTACTGGTTCTGTGATCCTTTCTTCAGGCTACTATCCTGCAAGTCGTCGGCTCCGTCTGGGCATCAACGCAACGCTTTGGGTCTTTCGAAATATAACCTGTGCCTGAAAGTTTGGTGAAGGCTAAGGACGAAGGGGATGATCTTCCTTTTCTGACTAACTGCTATCAAGCATTATTCAGAAAAAAATATCGTGTCTCTATTCTTGCTATTGAATAGCAGAGAGATCACAGTTTATAGAGAGAAGAAGAAAAAAAAATGGCTAGAGGAAAAATCACGTTCTATGTAAGACTACCTCAGTTCTATTAAATCCCAACTCCTTGATAATAGGCTATTACCCGGGCATTCAAAATTAAACAGGGGCGGTAGAATCAGATAAGTCCTAAGGCCCATATCATGTTAAGCCATCAACCAGACTAAACTTAACCTATGGGCCTGTGGCCCAGTTCATTGGTTTAAGTCTTTTATTCAATTTAATAATTCCTGGACTAATACAAGCTCAATAATTAAATTAATTAAATAACCCAAATAGACCAATATAAAACACAAGCCTTGGCCCATTTCATTGGGTTAAAAGCCTTTAATTCAATTTAATTATTCCTGAACTAATACAAGTCCAATAATTAAATTAATTAAATAATCCAAATGGACCAATATATAATTCTCCCTTTTTGGACCTTTTATTTTATTTTAGCCCAATAAATAAACCAGGCTACTCGAATAAAATAAAATCCATTGTATACAAGACCAATCCTTCAACCCAAAACCTTCAGGACTTATTGGCTATTCTGAGAACCAAAAGACACATCACATTGGCTACTAAAATGACTAAAATACCCATCCTATAGAAATAGTTGTATTTTACATTTTAAATATTTTCTAATATCACCATAAGAAAATATAGACCACAAGGATAATGTTGTGTTAACAAAGTCTCCGACCTACAAGTGTTATGACTAAAATACCCCTCTATGCATCGTTGTACGTTTAGAGAGGAAGAGTGTACTAACACCTCTGTAAAAGATATCTACCATCCTTAGACCTCTATTCCAATGATTCACGACTCTTGGAATATTTTTGCTTTCCAAGAGAGCTGCCCTAAAGCAAACATCCAAGTCATGTTCCTCAGGGCCCTGGATATTTAGATCATTCGAACAGTCACAAGGGGCGATATCGCGCAGAAGCTATCTTGTACAAGTCTATCTTAACTAACTAGTCACATATACCTAACATACAAATGTATTAGCTCTATGATAAAACCTCAACTACAGTATATCAAAGTACATGCTTCCAGCTTTGTCAGACCACCAACTCATACTCAAGCGGTAGAGTATTAGTCCACGCTGTAGCAGTAGTAGTCTGGATTTCTTCTAAATAGTACTTTTAGAAACCACTATTACAGGTCCTTTTCTATGTATTCGAAATACGCTTATGCTATGAAGTGAGTGGACTACTTACTGGCTAAAGGTAATATATTCCCCATTTGAAATTCATATAACAAAAACCTAAACATGATGAGATTCCTATTTTCTTCAATTGGTTAAGAACAAACGTTTATGTGTTAAGTAACCCGTGATCCATACCTTACTATAAAAGACCACCATTCACATGAATCACTTCTTAAACATAATGGGTCTTTTCCAAACGTAAATCATGCACAAATAAATTTTGAGAATAAATTTTTTTTATTAATAAATTTGATAATTACACCAGAAACCTAGTCTAGAAGGCATACATTCCAATAATCTCCCACTTTCACTCTAAGACTAAGAAAGTCCGTAGGTGCCCACCACTATGGCGTCTAAGACTCTCTTAGCCAAACTGCTTCCTTGGATCTGCTAGGTTGTTCTCCGAGGCTATCCATTCCACCACAATTTCTCGTCTCTGGATAAAATCCCGGATCAGGTGGTACTTCCTCTCGATATGCTTCCCCTTCTTGTGGTTTCTAGGTTATTTCAATTGCAAGACTGCTCAGTGTTATCGCAATACATCACAATTGGTCTGTCCATGCGTGGCATGACTCCAAGTTCTGAAAGGAACTTTCAGAGCTAGACTGCTTCCTTGGATGCCTCTGAAGCTGCCATATACTCAGCTTCCATAGTTGAGTCAACAATGCAAGATTGCTTGATACTCGTCCATGAAACAACTCATCCAAACAAGGTAAAGACATATCCACTAGTAGACTTTCTCTCATCCTTATCTGCCTGGAAGTCTAAGTCTGTGTATCCTGTAGGAAGCAAGTCATCAGCCTTGTAAATCAGCATATAATCTCTCGTATCTTTGAGGTTCTTGAGAATATGCTTTACAGCTTGCCAATAAACCTCCCCAAGATTTGACTGATAACTGCTAACTACACCTATGGCAAAGTAGATATCTGGCCTAGTGCACAGCATGGCGTACATGAGACTTCCCACAGCCGAAGTGTAGGGAATCCTACAAATTCTGTCTTTTTCTTCTTGGGACTTAGGACAATCATTTGAACAAAAGACAACCTATGTCTGTATGGAATTAGAGCTCTCTTGCATGAGCCCATACGAAACTTGGCCAACATCTTGTCAATGTATGTCGCTTGGAATAATCCTAACTTTCTCTACTTCCTATTTCTAAGAAGCTTAATCCCGAGAATGTAACTGGCTTCTCCCAAGTCTTTCATACTGAATTGACTAGACAACTAAACCTTAGTAGATGACAATGTCCCTACATCATTCCCCATTAGTAGAATGTCATCCACATATAGGACAAGAAAAATTACATTTATGCCTTCCAATTTTCTATACACACATGAATCATCTTCGTTTTGAATGAAATCACAAGACTTTACAGTCTCATCAAAACTAATGTTTCATGCTCTAGATGCTTGCTTAAGTCCATAAATGAACTTCTTAATCTTGCAAACCATATGTTCCTGGCCTTTAGTAATAAACCTTCCAGTTGGGACATATAGATGTCTTCACTAAGATGGCCATTAAGAAATGACATCTTGACATCCATTTGCCATATCTCGTGGTCATAATAACATGCGATGGCAAGGAGGATACAGATGGACTTAAGTATAGCTACCGGGGAAAAAGTTTCCTCATAATCGATTCCCTCTTTCTGAGTATATCCTTTTGCCACAAGTAGCTTTAAAGGTTTCCACCTTCCTATCCACTTCCTTTTTCCTCTTGTATCCCCACTTGCACCCAATAGATTTTATGCCTTCAGGTAAAGCTACAAGATCCTAAACCTAATTGAAGTACATAAATTCAATCTCGACTCTCATTGCTTCATGCCATAGATTTACATTGACATCAGCAATAGCCTCCTCGTATCTAGTGAGATCTTGTTCCTGATGGTCAGAGACCCGCTCGAAAGCATCTCCAGTCCATCTTTCAAAAACCCTAGATACCCTCCCACTATGACAAGGGTCCGTTTGTACAGGTTCTTGTGGCTGTGCCTCTTCTTGTTCCACAATCGGGTCTGAAGAAGTCGATTCTGAATATAACTTCTCCTCAACTTCTAACTTTGTTGAACCTTTGGTAGAAGTACTTTGATCTTCCTCCAAGTATCTAACATTAGTACTTACCAGTACTTTCTACTCCTTGGGATGATAAAAGTAACTTCCTTTTGTCCTTTTTGGATACCCAACAAAATAGCATAATTCTGATCTTGATTCTAGCTTGTTTCCCTTGATTAGTACATAAGTTGTACAGCCCCATATCCTGAGATGATTCAGACTTGGCTTACACCCAGTCCATATCTCATAGGGCATCCAAGGTACTAACTTAGAAGGCACCAAGTTCAGAATGTATACCGTTGTTTCCAGGGCATATCCCTAAAAAGAGACTGGAAGAGTAGCATGAAACATCATGCTTCAAACCATTTCCATCAATGTCCGATTCCTTCTCTCAACTACTCCATTCTACTAGAGTGTCCCTAGCACAGAGAGCTGGGATACTATCCCATGATGTACCATGTAATCCTTGAACTCACCAAGGAGGTACTCTCCACCACGATCTAATCGTAAGGTTTTGATCAGTTTACCTGTTCGACGCTCCAATTCAGCCTTAAACTTTTTGAACTTGTCAAAAGAGTCAGACTTGTGCCTCATCAGGTAGACATAACCAAGCTTTGTACAATCATCGGTGAAAGTAATGAAGTACTCAAAACCCCCTCTAGCTGGTGTAGACAAAAGACCACACACATCAATGTGAATAAGGCCCAATATCTCCTTGGCTCTATCAGCCTTTTGGGTGAACAACTTTTTAGTTATTTTTTCCATAAGGTAGGATTCACACTGAGGCCAACTTTTCAATCTTAATGAGCCCAAGGGCCTATCATGGATTGACTTTTGAATTCTGGTTGAGTTAATATGACCCAACCTTAGATGCCAAAGATATGAGTTATTAACATTAGTTTTTCTCTTCCTACTTAAAGGTTCAGATTGAGAGTTATTTGTTTGATTGTTTGTAGGATTTAAAAAGAATAAGTTTCCATACATGTGCCCAGAACAAAGAACTTCTCCATTTCTGGAAAGAAACAGAATATCCCTAATTTATAAGTTTTGCAACTAAAATCAAATTCTGTCTAAATCTAGGTACATATAAAATATCCTTCAAAATAACTACTCTATTATAATAAAAAAAATCCAAGATCTACTTCTCCCACTGTAAAGACCCATACTTGTGCTCTATTTCCTACTCATAGTCATTACTCGCCCTTCTGGAGTCTTTTTTTTCTTCCTAAACCTCTGCAAAGAGTTACAGATATGATCAGTAGCTCCAGAATTAACAATCCAAGTGGAAGTTGATCCAATCATTGAAACTAACTCTAGATAGAGAATAATACCTGTAGGGTTTTTCTTGGCCTGAAACTTTGGATACTCTTTTTTCTAGTGTCCCTTCTGCCCGCACTTGAAGCACTTGCCCTTTGGCTTATTGGGCTGGTTCTTGGTTGGGCTACTACATTTCCTTTCTTCTGCTTGAACTTCTTAGGCTTGGGCCCAATTATGGAAAAAGAAGCCCTAGTAATCATAGCCTTGGACTGTGGTTTTATGTCCTTCTCCGTCACCTGAAGCTCTTTTATTAACTCAGTTAAACTTATGTTTAACTTGTTCATGTTGTAGTTCAACTTGAACTGAGTAAAAGAGCCCTGTAGAGATTTGAGAACCATGTCCACTTGGCTCTCGGGGTCAATAACAGCCCCCCAAGACTTCTGTTTCCTTGAAAGCAGTAATCATTTTGAGCATATGTTGCCTGACTGATGCTCCCTCAGCCATATTAGTGTTTATGATCATCCTAAGAGCTTCTTGCCTTGCGAGCCGGCTCTATCAATGAACATCGTGGCTAGTGACTGGCTAATATCATATGCAGTGGTCATGTGCTCGTGTTTGGACTAGAGCACAGAAGACATGGAGGCCAACATGTAGTAACGAGCCATCTCATCGGCCTTCTTCCATATCTTCTCAGCCTCGCGCTCAACTTTAGTGGAACCTTCCCTGATAACTGGGCAGGTTTCATAAAGGACATACTTATACTTCTTGGCTGTGAGTATTATGTCTAAATTCCTTTTCCAGTCTACATAATTTGGACCCGTTAACTTATTCTCTTGGAGAATGAGTTCCAAAGGACTAAAAGAACCTTCACCAACCATTTCTGAAAAATTAAAAATAAAAGAAATCTCAGTTTGTGGAAAAATAAAAATAATTTGTGCATTTTATCTTCATATTAAATTCGATAATAGTTAACCCTATCACTATTATGTTAAATATGATTAATTTGGCTCTTAGAAAAACTGGCATAGCTTCTTGGGAAGGTTAACAGTTTTCTAAGCTAAGTGTATTAACCACCACAAATTAATTTCCCTACTAGGTAATGATCTAGAAGATAACTCCATCGATGGGATGGCCGTTTCTTCTCATTTCCTATGGACATTCCTTGCACTATAACCTCCAACGTGGGCTGGCCAATCATAGCACGTGTCCCGGGTTATTAATTTTATCTATCCATTAGTTCTAGATCCTTGTGGTATCCCCATCCTATACGGGTTCATTCCAAGGGTGATGCGAGAGTACACACGATCTCTAATGAGAAGCATGATGGAAACTATAGAGCCGTTGGAACCATCTCCCACTTAGTCTTTTAAAACAAGGGGTTTTAAAGAAAATATCCTTTTGAAAATATCCTATTAAGTATCCCTTAACTCTTTGTAAAATATCTAAATTCATAAATCTCTATGTCAAGGTAAAATCCTTTAAGAGATTTTCTATGAATTTATTTTACACAGTTAAGAACTTAATGATTTCCAAAAATTTCCTTTTAAACTTTCTAGAGACTTTAGTTTCAAGTTTAATTTGACAAAAATAATTTTCTAGTGCAAAAATAAAACAAAATGGCTTTCTATTTTAACTTATAAAAATATCTAAATCCAAAATATTTTTTATGTCAAGGATTAAATTCTTTGAGAAAATATCCAAGGATTAATTTTTGTTCAAGTTAAAAATAACCATTTTTAATTTGAAAAATGTTTTTCTTGTCATAAATTTCCCAAAGACTTTAGTCTTTCAGAAAACATACACATAGGGCACAAAAGAATTAAGCATGCTAAAAAACCTATAAACATTTTCATACTTTTATATTCTTTTAACCTAAGTATCCAAATAATAGAATTAAACACATTAATTAATTAATTAATTATCTTGTTTAATCCTAAATTTTCTTTACTATTATTTTTCATGCAATAATATTCCACGAATATTAACTATTGCAAAAATAATCATTTCGCCTAGTATAGGACCCAAAATGAAAAAGAAATTACATGGAAAAATTACAAGAAAATTAATTAAAATCCTCTTGGTCTTCATGCACCTGCAGCACTAGATCACTGCTTGCTTGGACCCGCCACCTAGTGGGAGCGCCCGTGATCCGTCCTCGACCCGGCGACCCATGTAGCAGCTTCCATACCTGATTTTCTCGAGGAAAATAGCTTCCGCGAGGAAGCTTCCTCACGCGCGGTATTGAGTCAAGACCATCTTGGGCCCGGCTGCAGCTCCAAGCCGCGCCTAGCTTGGGCGGCCTCGACTCCCCTCACATCAGTACGGCCAGCTCGGCTCTGACGGCTCAGTTGCTATAGTACTTCATCTTCTTTGTTTTTCCTGATGTGTTTCAAATGCTTCTTTCTCCGTTTTTTACACAGATTTCACCAAAATTCATCCAAAACAATCCAAAAACACCTATGCCTTTAATTATAGGCTTACGCAAATACTATAAAAGCCATAAAAATTAATTACAGACGTTCCAATGTCTCAAAAAAAAAAAAAACGTACAGTGCGATCACTGCCCATACCAGAAAACACAAAGGTTCACAGATTATGATCAAACAATCATCTTAGGATTTTTATTCACTAACATGCATCTTATATTGCCATATAAACCTGTCTCTAATACCAGTTGTAGGTAAACATGGCAAATCAAAGTGTTGCACAGAAGCATGTCATTAAACCAAAAAAACGCAGGGCAGCAGAAGAGTTTTTTTTTTTTTTTTTTTTACCTTTGTGCTTTATCGTTTGTCTAGGAGGTGTCGGCGATCCTATAAGAACCACTATTGGTTTGTGATCCTTTCTTCAGGCTATTGTCCTACAAGCCGTTAGCTCCATCTAGGCATCAACGCAATGCTTTAGGTCTTTCAGCATATAACCCATGCCTGAAAGTTTGGTAAAGGCTAAGGACAAAAAGGATGACCTTCCTTTTCTGACTAAATGCTATCAAGCATTATTCAAAAAAAAAAATATCGTGTCTCTATTCTTGCTATTGAATAGCACAGAGATTACAGTCTATAGAGAAAAGAAGAAAAAAAATGGCTAGATGAAAAACTACGTTCTGTGTAAAACTATCCCAGTTCTCTTAAATCCCAACTCCTTGATAATAGACTATTACCCGTGCATTCAAAATCAAATAGTGGCAGTAGAATCAGAGAAGCCCTAAGGCCCATGTCATGTTAAGCAATCAACCAGACTGAACTTAACCTATAGGCCTATGGCCAGCCCAATTCATTGGGTTAAGCCTTTAATTTAATTTAAGAATTTCTGGACTAATACAAGCCCAATAATTAAATAAACCAAATAGACCAATATAAACCTCAAGCCTTGGCCCAATTCATTGGGTTAAGCCTTTAATTTAATTTAATTATTCCTGGACTAATATAAGTCCAATAACTAAATTAATTAAATAACCTAAATGGGCCAATATATAATTCTACCTTTTTGGACCTTTTATTTTATTCTAAACTAATAAATACACCAAACTATTCGAATATAATAAAATCTATTCTATACAAGACCAATCCCTCAACCCAAAACCATCAAGACTTATGGGCTATTCCGAGAACCAAAAGACACATCGCCTTGACTACTAAAATGACCAAAATACCCCTATTATAGAAATAGCTATATTTTACATTTTAAATATTTTCTAATATCACCATAAGGAAATATTGACTCCAAGGACAATGTTGCGTTAACAAAGTCTCCAACCTTCAGGTTTAATGACTAAAATACCCCTTTATGCATTGTCATACGTTTAGAGAGGAAGAGTGTACTAACACCTCTCTAAAAGACATCTACCATCATTAGACCTCTAGTCTAATGATCCACGAATCCTGGAATATTTCTGCTTTCTAAGGGAGCTACCCTAAAGCAAACATCCAACTCATGTTCCCCAGGGCCTTGGATATTTAGATCATTCGAACAATCACATGAGAAAATATCGTGCAGAAGCTATCTTGTATAAGTCTATCTTAACTAACTAGCCACATATACCCAATATACAAGTACAATGGCTCTACAATAGAACCTCAACTACAGTATATCAAAGTACATGCTTCTAACTTCTTCAGACTACCAACTCATACTCAAGTGGTAGAGTATTAGTCCACGCTGTAGGAACAGTGGTCTGGGTTTCTTCTAGATAGTACTTTTAGAAACAACTATTACAGGTCCTATTCTACGTATTCGAAATATGCTTATACTATGAAATGAGTGGACTACTCACTGGCTAAAGGTAAGTCATTCCCCATTTGAAATTCATAATGCAATAACTTAAACATGGTGAGATTCTCATTCTCATCAATCGGTTAAGAATAAACGTTTATGTGTTAAGTAACCCGTGATCCATACCTTACTGTGAAAAATTATCATTCACATGGATCACTTACTTAAACACAATGGGTCTTTTTCAAACGTAAATCGTGCACAAATAAAATATAAATTCACAAATAAATTTGGAGAATAAATTCTTTTATTAATAAATTCAATAATTACATCAAAAACCTAGTCTAGAGGGCATACATTCCAGTAATTATATATATATATATATATATTAATATATACATATGTATATGTGTATATATATATATATATATATATATATATATATGTATATATGTATGTGTATGTGTATGTGTGCACACGCGCGCGCGTATATTCATATATGTATATATGTAGTATATACAGATATGTATATGAATATATTATATATATGTGTTGTGTGTGTGTATACATGTGTCTATGTATATATATATATAAATATATACAAATATTTCGATTTTGTATAATTACTTATTTATATAATTGTTGCATATAAATATAAATATATACAAATAGTTTGATTGTGAAAAAATATATATACATATATATTAGATGTATGTATGTGTGTGTATGTATTATGTATATATTTGTATATATTATAAATATATTTGTATATGTATATATATATATATATATGTATATTTGTGTATATATTTGTATATATTATGCACACACACACACACACACACACACACACACACACACACACACACACACACACACACACACACACATATATATATATATATATATACGTATGTGTGTGTGTGTGTGTGTGTATATGTATGCATTGAAAATATATATGTTTTTTAAATTAAATTTATATAGAATTTGTGACGGCCTTTCAAATTTTGAAAATAAATTTATTTTTTAAATTTTGTAAAAATGAGCCGTCGCAAATCCCTCGCTAATTAGCTATGGATTTGTGGCCGTCACAAATCCGTTGCTAATTAGAAACGAATTTATGACGGTTCATTTTTTTCAATTTTAAAAAAATAAATTTATTTTTAAATTTTGTATGGCTGTCGCAAAGCCATCGGTAATTTGCAACGGATTTGTGATGACCTTCCAAATTTTGAAAATAAATTTATTTTTTAAAATTTGAAAAAATGAGGCGCCGCAAATCCCTCGCTAATTAGCTATGGATTTAAGGCCGTCGCAGATTCCTCTCTAATTAGTAATGGATTTGCAATGGCTCATTTTTTTAATGAAAAAATAAATTTATTTTAAAATTTTGGATGGTCATCGAAAGTCCATTGCTAATTAGTGACGGCTTTTCAACTGCCTTCCAAATTTTGAAAATAAATTTATTTTTTAAATTTTTGAAAAAATGAGTCGTCGCAAATCCCTCGCTAATTAGCTATGGATATGTGGTTGTCGCAAATCCATTGTTAATTAGCAACGGATTTGCAACATTTCATTTTTTTCAATTTGAAAAAATAAAATTATTTTTAAATTTTGGATGGCCGTTGCAAAACCTTTGCTAATTAGCAACGGATTTCCTTCGGCCTTCCAAATTTTAAAAATATATTTATTTTTAAAATTTAAAAAATGAACCTTCACAAATCCCTAGCTAATTTAGCTACGGATTTGTGACGAAAAATTGGTTCGTCGCAGATCCATCACAAATCCCTTGCTAATTCGTTGCTAATTCACAAAAAATATATATAATATATAATTAATATATAGCACAATAAATCGCAAGAACATCAATAGCTTAGCAGTGGAACATGTGTTCCCCTACAACAAGGACGCTAGTTCGAGCCCCACGTCTGATATAATCTCATAATATTTTTGGCAGACTGGTTCATTAGCCGGGTCGGAAGCTAATTAATTTTTTTTTAGACAAAATTTTTTGCAATCGCAAATTCGTCTCTAAATTAATTAATTTTATTAAAATAAAAATTTTTAGCCGTCACAAATCTATCACTAATTTAATTAATTTTTTAAAAAAATAAAACTTTCATACTATCGCAAAATAAATTATTTAAAAAAAATTTGCCATCTCAAATCCATCGCTAAATTAATTAATTTTTTCAATAAAAATTTTTTGACATCACAAATCCATCGCTACGTTAATTCTAAACTTAATTATAATGACGTCAATTAAATGACCGTCGCAAATCAATTGCTACTTGTGACGGATTTTCATTCCGTCGCAAATTGCGACGCCCATTTTAGCGACGATCGTAATCCATCGCTAATTTGTTTTTTTCTTGTAGTGACCAGCAAGAACCTTGCAGCTGGTCAAACAATTCTCAATCAACAACAATGGTACTTTTTCTTTATCGTTAAATTGTTTAGTCCCTGGTAATTGATGCACAGCCTCAATGTCCCATCTTTCTTCTTCACAAATGGTACTGGGGCTCCCCACGGAGATGTACTCAGCCTAATATACCCCAATTTCACCAACTCTTCCAATTGCTCCTTCAACTCTTTTAGCTCAGCCGGTGCCATTCGATAAGGAGTTTGTGAAAATAAGTTCAGCTCCTGGTATCAAATCACTAATGAACTCAACTTCTCGTGCTGGAGAAAGGAAAGTGAGTTCTATAGCAAAAATGTTAGAAAACTCCTTCACCACCTCTATGTTCTCCAAGGTGCAATGGACTTTTGGCATGTTGATCAAGTAAACCAAGTAACTCATACGTCATTTCTTAAGCAATTTTTGGGCCTTCATCCCCGTTATCATAAGCTTTAAATCCTTCACTCGTATCTTATTAAATTCCAACATATCATAACCTGGTCTGACAAACTATACTGTCTTATTTTTGTAATCCACTCGAGCCCCATGTTTTGCTAACCAATCCATCCACAATATTAAATCATAATCTTCTATGGGAATACAAGAAGATATGCCAAGTTTTCTTTCCCTACCACTACTTTACAATCGTGCACACATATCCCTACTTCTGCTGATTTTCCTAGAGAAGTACACACCAACAGGGTGTAGGGAATTTCTAACCCGTCGCAACCCAAATAACATACACCACTCTGATTTATGTATGAATACATTGAACTAGGATTAATTAGAACAAAAACAGAATACCCTTGGATATTTAGCGTACCTTCAACCATAGCCGCTTTGTTTCCAACCTCCTCCCGGTTTATAGTAAACACCTTTGTCTTCACTTAGGGTTTCTGCCCTCTGCTCCTTGAAGCTCCAGCTACTGCTCCTCTATTTCCACTAGTAGGTTGGGCTACTACTCCTTGCCCAATCCTTAGTGGCTTTAGGCAGGTGTTTCTTAGGTGGATGGTATCCCCACAGTTGTAGCATCTTTGGGCACTCCCCTTTGACTAGCAGTCTTTCTCCACATGTCCCTTCTTCCCATAATACCTGCATGTTGGTAAGTTCAGGGTTGGGCCTGCTAGAAAAGTTAAAGCCTACTTTCCCAAGTTTCCAAGTTGTTGTCCCGCAGGTCTCTAGTTAAATAGCTGACAAAGGGTTGGCTTCATTGGCTACTGAGGTCTATGGGGTATCCAGTTCTTGTCTTCATTTTTTGTACGTGTTGCTACATCAATAAGAGCAGTGTAGGTTGTTAGTGGGAATGGTGCTAATGCTTGCCTCAACTTCTGTCTCAACCCTTTAATGAACTATCGAGTTCGATTCTACTCCGTGTCTATCAACCTTTTGCAATGCTTTAATAGTTGATTGAAGAAGATTGCATACTGCACCACCATCATGCTCCCCTGCTTGAGGTACCGGAACTCATCTTCTCTTTTCTCAACTATCCATTGGGGAATGTACTCTGTTGAGAAGACCTCAACAAAGTTATTCCAAGTCCAATCTTAATCAATGCTCTCCCAATCCTCCTAAACATGTTACCACCAATCACGTGCTAGCCCTTTCGGCCTGAAGGCTACAAACTTCACCATGCATTTCTTTGTATAGTTTAAGGTGGAGAAAATATCCTCTATCTGCTCCACCAACTTTTTTTCATTCTGATCTTGTTTAGCCACCATGAAAGTCGGTGGCTAAAACTTGAGAAAGCATACCCAGGCTTTGTCCTCTCTCTTAGGTGTCTTCCTTTCTAATAATGTTTGAAAGATCTTTGTTATCTTGTTAAATACCTGACGTGTCACCTCTGCAGGACTCTCTGGTGCCGTCTCTTGATTCGGTCCATGCTCAGTTTCATGCTAAGGCATTGAGTGTCGCATGGTCCCGTAATTTGGAGTAGAGGACTCACTTTCTTGGATAGTCCTACTACGAACAACCACTCTGCGCTCTGGTTCCATCTTAACCATACAAACTACTTAAGCAATAAGTAAGCATGCATGCAATGACTAAGACACATACAACAATGTAAATATTTCGCAATGGAATTCCTCAATCTAACATATGCAAAGTAATAGACTAAATGATTTTGAAAAGAAGATGATCATTTGACAAAGACAAACTTTTGTCTATTTAAGTTTCGTAATAGACAAAAAACAAAGGCATGCACGCCAGCATCCTTACTCCACATAACAATAGTTCTCAAAAAGAAAATAGTGAAGAACACATTTACTATCTAACAAAAAAGAATAACAAATCTAATGCCACTGCTAGGTCTATTCAATTATTTCACTCACTTTTCCCTACTTTAGAATCCTTATAAGCGAGCTCATAAGGCCAACCCCCAATGTTTTTAGAGAATTTTACATTCTTCCCATCCACAAATCCAAGGGTCCAAGGCCCTTTGGTAGCCTTGTTGGAACTCTCCATAGCCCCAATAAATCTTATAACACTCTCAGACTCTATAAGTCTTGTTCTCAACTTTGCTCTCCTAACTCACTCATGCCGTTGAGCCATGAATTTCTCATATTTAATTCTGGGTACCTCAAACACTACCCCTCCTAGGTCATCACTATCCAGATCCAAATCCATTTCCGGTCACGAGTGAGTTAGGCTCCTCCACTTCTACCTCCTCCTCATCACTCTCCTATTCCAGCTCAAACTCAAAATAGGATAGGGGAAGGGGTACAGGTGGCGATAATGTGTTGGGTCCACACTTGAAAGGCCAATCTCTTACCACTTATGTGAGTTTTCTAGCCATCCTAACCATACACAACAAACTAAGTTTAGTAACAAATTTAATTACTTAAATAAATATTTCTCAGCAATCATATACGTATTGTCTAATCCTATGGTCTTATACCACTTGTAACACCCCACGATGCATGTACTCCCAAAGGGGCAGAGATGTTACCCCGTCCAAAGGACAAGGGGTCTTTATAATGAGGTAAGAAACTAAATAGTATCTCAAATAAACTTATAAATTACAATTGTTTAAAACTTATACATGTCTCAAAATGTGGAATAAAAGATAATAGTATCTAAAAAAATTCAATTGGAAAATAAAATACAAAGTGTTGGTCTCTAGCAATCCAACCTTGTCAATTGAACTCACGACCTAAAACCATGCAAAAACTGTGTAAGAATTAAATTCCTAGAAAGTCTTCTGTGTGTGTAGGTGTTCATTTGGAATGATTTTGTGCTATGCAGGTTGAAATACTAAAAGTGCAATTGCAGTCATAACCAATCGTTTTAAACACAAGAGTAGTGTTTTCAATTTGCATCCTTAATAAATATCTTTATTTTAAAGAAATCAACCACTCAAAAAGTGGACTATAAAACCATGCATCATAGCCCTGAGTCATGAAACCTTACATAATAACCTCGTATTGAGAAACCCTATATCACATTACAGTGGGTGATCGACCCATTGGGTGGGATACTCCTCTATCTCCCAAACCCTAATAACTTCCCGATTGTCCATTCTTAAGAAATACAGTCCCACTTGGAACTGTTTTGCTAGTTCGGACCGGCTTGGCTCACAAACACTGTCACTTAATCAGAAAAGAGATCTTCTCCCTAAAGTGGCCACCTACTGGAAAACTAGCTCGCCTCATCAAAGGCTAGTACTAGTAGCATACCCTTATTGGGTACTCAACATTTCATCCAAAAAACACATTTGTATCAAGTAGTAATCAACAAGAAAATATCAAGCATAACTTGGTAAACTATGATTAAATCCTTTAGTGCAAAAATCAAGTGAGTTGTTTTGAAATTCTTTTGTACAAGAAAGCAGTGCGTGAGTTGGAATAGAGTAAGAAAACTAGCCATGCAAAACATCTCTTTACATCAATCCATGTTTCCATTGTTAACACATAATGTTAGACAACTTTCAATTGCATTGTTTTATAAATAATTTAATGCAAGAACTTACCTGATTTCTTTGTTCAAAAATAAAAGATTCTTCCGATGACTTAATCACTGCATCCTAGTTCCGTCTAAGGAAAATACAATGATCATGTCACAAACTTCACTATAACCCTTATATTGTCACAGTATCCAAAATAGCCCAACTACCAAGATCAAGTCATCACATAATTCAGACCAACTAATATCTTCATCTCAAACATAGCACGCTAGACATAAAATATTTCACACTAATAATTCAATGTATACTAAGACAATTACTAATTAATAGGCTCAAAATAAGTAAACGAATAAATGACTGAGTAATTAAATAGCTGTATAAATAATTAATTAGCTAAATAAAATAAAGTTTGCTCCTAAAAGTAATTAAATAATTAAATAAATAAGTAAATTAATGAATAACAAATTAATAATTAGTTAAAGAACTAAGAAATAAATAATTGTATAAATATTTAATTAGTTAATTAAAATAAAGTTTGTTCGTAAAATAAATAAGTAAATTAATTAATTAATGAGTAAATAAATTAACGAATAAATAAACAATAAATAACCAAGGGACCACGACAGTAAATAAATAAACATATGGATTGATATAGAGTAAATAATTCGAAATATTAGATATTTTATGTTTAGTAAAACAACCATTAGGTGTATCTTATTTATGTTATAAAGTCAATAATATTAAATACTAGTGGGTTACACACACACACACACACACACACACACACACATATCTCACTTACTTAGGTAAAATAGCACCAATTTACTATTTGGACAATTAAAATATAGTTGGCCATCCAACTACTACTACTACTACTACTACTACTACTACTACTACTACTACTACTACTACTACTACTACTACTACTAATAATAATAATAATAATAATAATAATAATAATAATAATAATAATAATAATAATAATAATAATAATAATAATAATAATAATAATAATAATAATAATAATAAGTTATGAAAAATAATATTATATATATATGCACACATATATATATATATATATATTAACACCAACATAACAATAATATTATATATATTTATATATTAACAACAACTAATAAATAATGACGTTAATAATTTGTCATAGTAATAATTATAATGTTTAAACGTGGAATATTAACCACAACAATAGACATATGACTAAATAAATAACTGTATATACAATTAGTTAAATTTATAGATCCCTAAATAACAATACAGCATATCTGAAATATATTCTAGCAGCACATTATAATGATATTCTTGAAAGTGGATCACAGCCTCAAGAGTATACAGAAACAAAGAAATTGACCAAAAAAATAACAATGAAAGCTTTCAAAAATTTAATACCTCTGTGATTTCTTGTTCTTAGTTTAGGCTTGGTTTGTTTAGACTAAATCGACGTGGGTTGCTCTACCACTGCCATTTGAAATACTGCCTTCGGTGATTGTCCAGCAAGCCTGTGACTTCTCCAGGGCATGTTTTCTAGCTTCCTTGTTCACTAAGTGTTCCACTACCTAATCTATTGTCGGTGACAACTACTAGACTAAGGAAAAGTCTTTGTTTTCTTGATTGTTTGCTAATGAACAAAAATCCAAGAAAACTCTTTTTTGTTCTTGTGTTCGAAAACATAGAAATGCATACATAGAGAGAGAAGAGTCATAGAGAGAATGAGATAGTCATGTATGTGTATATCACTTATAAAAATTAAAAAAAAAAAACCTTCGGATGCTACTATATCTGTGCATTTCCCCGGATGTTCCTCAAAACCCGTGCTAAGCCTATAGACACCTAGCTAGGGTAAAAAACTCCACTAGCCAAATAGTCTAAGGGCTTTACTCGTGGACCTTGGGGAAGAAAACATTGGGCTAAATATGATTATTTGTTTAACCTTACACTTAGTAAGCCTATCAAATAATAAATCTTAATTATTTATTTCTAGGACTAACAAAAACCCAATAAATAATAAACATACCCAAATTGACCAAGCCTCATATTTAGTTTAAGTCCAGGTTAATTTTCAACTATTCAAACTGAGCTCAGACCTTGAATATTTAATTACCCAATTAAATTAAGTAATTAATTTTATCTCTTTTGTCCTTTTATTTTATTCAAATCCAATAATTCAGACTATCTGAATAAAATAAAATTCTCTTTATTCAAGACCACTTCCTCAATCTAAAATAATTAGGACTTATGGGCTACTTTGAGGACCAAAAAAACACATCATCCTTAGCTACTAAAACGACCAAAATACCCCTACTACATAAATAGCTGCATTTTGTATTTTAAATATTTTATAATATCACCATAAGAAAATATTGACCCCAAGGACAATGTTGGATTAGCAATGTCTCCGACCTGCAGATGTTATAATAAATATACCCCTCTACAAATGGCGTACATTCATAGAGGAAAAGTGTATTAACACCGCTCTAAATGACATACACCATCTTTTGACCTCTAGTCTAATGATCCATGACCTTCTAGAATGTTTTTAATTTCCAAGGGAGCTACCCTAAAGTAAACATCAAAGTCATGTTCCCCAGGGCCTTGGATTATTAGATCATTCAAACAGTCAAAAGGGGCGATATAGCATAAAAGTTATCTTGTATAAGTCTATCTTAACTAACTAGTCACATATACCCAATATACAAATATATTGGTTCTACAATAGAACGTCAACTATAGTATATCAAAGCACACGCTTCCAACTTCACCAGACCACCAACCCATATTCAAGCTGTAAGGTATAAGTCCATACTATAGCAGTTGTAGTCTAGGTTTTTACTATATAGTACTTTTAGAAATCACTACTATAGGTCCAGTTCTACGTATTTAGAATATGTTTATGTTATGAAATGAGAAGAATACTCACTGGCTAAAGGTAAGTCATTCCTCACGGAGAATTCATAACATAATAACCTTATCATGATGAGATTCTCATTCTAATCATCCGATTAAGAACAATAGTTTATGTGTTAAGTAACCTGTAATCCATATCTTACTGCGAAAGACCTCTATTCATATGGATCACTTACTTAAATACAATGGGTCTTTTCTAACAAGATTTTGCATAAATTAAAATGTGAAAGCATAAATAATTTATGAGAATAAATCTTTTATTAATTTAATCAAAATTACATCAGAAATACAGTCTTAGTGGGCATACATTCTAACAATTCTTTTTAGGTTGGAGTAAGCCATTGAGATAAAATTCACATAATACCATGAAAAAGAATAACGTATCTGGCCTACCACCTTAACCCAATACATCAATAAGGAGTTAATACTCAAAGCATACTCAAATCTCATTAATTAATCATTCACAACTTTTAGCAAAACAATAGCGTAAATCTAAAATTGAATATGATAGGAATACAGGCTTACTTGTAGAAAGAAGTACACCAATCTTGAAAATTCGGCAATCGTAAGCCAAGACTAGGGAGCGAATAGACTGAACATGTGAATGCCAAATGCTTTGGTTGTCTAGTGAAAAGTACAATAAAGTTTTGGTGTGCGGGTGCTTTGATTTTTAACAGAGAATAGGGAGAACTAAGAAGACAACGAGAGGAAGATTTCTTTGTGGTGTGTGGTCTTGGCTTGACTGAGTGGGAAAAAAAATGGCTAAGAGGTATTCTGGAAGTGTTTTGCATTTCTTTGTGAAATTGACATAAGGTATCCATGTGTTTCTAAAAGTTATAGAATGTCCTTTCGAAGATTGATGATTTTGGTTAACCGATAAATGATGATAACCAATGAGAGGGATTCTTTAAGAGTGATCCCAGGGCTTTGGAAATCTAATTTTGGTTCAGATAGAGTTCTAATGGCTCTCAGAGACATTCCCTTGTAGGAAATAGCCAAAGAAGAAGACGAACAATAGAAGAAAGAAAAAAAAGAATTAACAAAGCCAGCACAGGCTTGCTCAAAATCAAGCCTACCTACGCTCATGGCCACCTAGCTTATGGCATAGTCGACCATGGCTTGATGCGAAGCCAGGCTTGGCTTTGCATGGAAAAAAATATATTTTTTAATAAGAAAAGGAATTTCAGTTATAAGGGAATAAACACTTAGAAAAGGAATAAAAGGGAAAAGAAAATCAAATGATCTTCAGGGAATAGAAGAACTTCCACGTACACTCAAAATGTAATAACAAAAAGAATTAATTTCTCCCAGTGGCATTCGAACTCAAGCCTCTAGTATTCAAACACCAAACCTTAAACACTTAACCACATCCACTTTTATGTTCTAATTCCTAAAATAAACATCTTCTATCCAACTACAAAATTTATCTAATTTGTCCTATCTCTAATATTATAACCCAAAAGCCTTACAACTGAAAATAATAAAATACCATTTATTCATAGACAAAAATCAAAACACAATTAGGTAATATATGTGTGTGTGTGTGTGTGTGTGTGTACATATATATACATATATATGTATATATATGTATATATATATATATATCTCTCTCACACACATAAATTCTCTTTGAGAAAAACACATGCACATGCGATATGCCATGGAATGCAAGCCCTTTCCCCTATTCCAAAAGTAGTGCCAGGTAGGGTTTTATTCTAGTGGTTGTGACTTATTCTGTAATACTCTACCTTAACTCACCCTTGGAATAGAAAGGGATCATGAATTACATTACTTGTGTGCACTTATGAATTATGTGCTTGTGTCGATTTTATCTGTGGCCTAATTATTTTACTGGAGTAGACTTAGATCTTCTCATTTATATGACTTTATGTGTGGGAAATTTATGTATGGGATTATAGGAGATAAGGATTTTAGAGTAGTTAAGGGACAATAGAATTAGTGTGGTGTAATGGGTAGAGTATTAAGGTTCTAGTCTAGCGACCCGGACTCAAATTCTACTTTTTAAACTATCTTCACATTTTATCATATTTTTCCCTCTCCTTGGCCAGCCACAACCCCGCTTAGCTACCATATCATTTCTAAAGAGGGGAATAATCCATCAAAGAGGATTTGATGAAGATAAGTCCCTAATGAAGCTCATGAAATACACAAGAGCCATGCATGCTATGAAAAACAGAAACCAAAAGAAAAAAAAAAGCAGAAGTTACACAACGGAAGAATTATTTATTCCTTTACCTCTGCGTGTCTTTGGTTTGTTTAGCTGGGAAGAAGATGATTGAACTACAGTGACGGCTTCTTCACTTGTTAAAGCTTTCGGTTGATGACTCGCTAATCTCCTACTCCTCTGTGGCATGAACCCGAAGCCGTTTACTTCTCCAAATATTCCACCACCCAATATATGTTACTGAAACAACTTAGGCGAAGAAAGGCTCTTCTTGGTCCTTTGCTATTGATTAGCAAAATCAAGAAGGCATAAGGAAAAAGAAAACGAACGAGTGAGAAGCTAGCAAGAGAAAAGCTCTGGGTTTTTTTTCTTCCTCATATGTCCTCTGTCTATTAAAAAAACACATGACTATTCACTCATCATGATAACCAAAAACCCTGGTGTTTTAATATTTCAAAACATCCGGAAGTTATCAACAAAAGCGATTTGGCTTAGCCTAAACTCTTCTATTCCGTGAATTAAAATAAAAAAAACCCCACTTAGTCGAGGCTATGGGCCATAATAATTTATTATTTTTCTTTGACCTAACGAGCCCAAAATAATAACCATTAATTATTTATTTTTTGGGCCTATAAAAATAGCCCAATAAATAATTAATGAGCCCAAATGAACTAAAATAATTATTAATGCCTTTTTATTAACAAGTTTAGACCTAAGTTAATTTTTCTAATTATTCAATTTGAACTTAGGCCCTGAATAATTAATTAAACTAGATAATAAATCTAATTTATCTCGTTTTTTTTATTTTATTCTAGTCCAAAATAAATTAGACTTCTTGAATAAAATAAAATCCTTTTTATTGAGACCGTTTTCTTGACCTAAAATTAATTAGGACTTACGAGCTATTTCGAGGACCAAAAAGACACATCGCTTTAGCTACAAAAATGACCAAAATACCCTTACTATATAAATAGTTGTATTTTGTATTTTAAATATTTCCTAATATCACCATAAGAAAATATTGACTCCAAGGACAATGCTGCGTTAACTATGCCTTCGACCTACAGGTGAAATGACTAAAATACTCATTTACACACCGCCGTGCATTTAGAGAGGAAAGAGTGCACCAACACCTTTCTAAAAGGCATCTACCATCCTTAGGCTTCTAGAACAATTTAGTAGTTCTCCAAGGCAATTTGTTCCACCATAACTTCCCGTTTCTGGATGAAATCCCGGATCAGGTGGTACTTCCTCTCTACGTCCATCCCCTTTTTGTGGTTCCTGAGTTCTTTGGATTGTGAGATAGTGCTAGTGTTGTTGTAATACATGACAACAAGTTTGTTTATTCGTGGTATGACTCCAAGTTCTGAAAGGAACTTCCGGAGCCAAACTGCTTCCTTGGATGCCATATACTCAGCTTCCATTGTTGGGTAAGCAATGCAAGATTGCTTAATACTCTTTCATGAAATGGCTCCTCTAGACAAGGTGAAGACATATCCACTACTGGATTTTCTCTTATCCTTACCCGTCTGGAAGTTTAAGTCCGTATATCCTGTAGGAACCAAGTCATCAGCTCTGTAAACCAACATATAATCTCTCGTACCTTTAAGATACTTAAGAATATACTTTATAGCCTGTCAATAAACCTTCTCGGGGTTTGACTGATATCTACTGACTAAGCTATGACAAAGCAGATATCTGGCCTAGTATACAGCATGGCATACATAAGACTTCCTGCAACTGAAGTATATGGAATCCTACTCATTCTATTTTTTTTCTTCTTAAGACTTTGGACAGTCTTTTAAGGAAATAGGCAACCCATATTTGCAAGGGATCAATGCTCCCTTGCATAAGTCCATTCTAAACTTGGCTAGAATCTTGTCACTTGGGATAAACTTAACATTCTTTACTTTCTATTTCTAATAAGCTTTATTCTAAGAATATAACTGGCTTCACCCAAGTCCTTCATATTAAATTGATCAGATAGCCAAACCTTAGTAAATGATAGTGTCCCTATATCATTTTCAATGAGTAGAATGTCATCCACATACAGTACAAGAAAAACCACGTTTATACCTTCTAGTTTCCTATAAACACATTGCCCATCCTCATTTTGAATGAAACCGTAAGATTTTACCGTCTCATCGAAATGAATGTCCCATACTCTGGATGCCTACTTAAGTTAACAAATAGATTTCTTAAGCTTACAAACCATATGCTCATGGTCTTCAATAATAAACCTTTTGGTTGGGGACATATAAATGCCTTCACTAAGATGGCCATTTAAAAGTTCCGCCTTGACATCCATTTACCAATCTTGTAGTCATGATGACATGCGATAGCAAGGAAGATACGAATGGACTTAAACATGGCTATCAGGGAAAAGGTTTCCTCATAATCAATTCATTCTTTCTGAGTATACCCTTTCATCACAAGCCTAACTTTGAAGGTTTCCACCTTCCCATCTGCTCCCCTCTTCCTCTTGTACACCCACTTACACCCAATGGGTTTTATCCTTTCAAGTGAAGCTACAAAATCCTAAACTTAATTGAAGTACATAGACTTAATCTCAGCTTTCATTGCTTCATGCTATAGGTTTGCATTCGCATTAGCAATAGCCTCCTCGTATTCAGTGGGATCTTGTTCCTAATGGTCAGAGACTAGGTCAAAAGCCTCTTCAATCCATCTTTTTGGAACCGTAGATATTCTCCCACTATGTCAAGGCTCCATTTATACAAGTTCCTGAGATTGTGCCTCTTTTTGTTTTATAATCGGATTAGAAGAAGTTGATTCAGAAGATAACTTCTCTTTAAGTTCCAACTTTGTTGAACCTTTAGTGGATGTATTTTGATCATTCTTTAAGTATCTAGTATTAGTACTCACAAGTACTTTTACTCCTTAAGATAATAAAAGTAACTACCCTTTATACCTTTTGGATACATAACAAAATAGCATAGTTCCGATCTTGGTTCTAACTTGTCTCCCTTGATCAGTAAGAAGCTGGACAACCCCATATCTTGAGATGATTTAGACTTGGCTTACACCCAGTCCACATTTCATAGGGTGTCCTAAGTACTGACGTGGAATGCACCAAGTTCAAAATACATACTGTTGTTTCTAGGTCATATCCCTAAAAAGATATTGGAAGAGTAGCATGAAACATCATGCTTTGGACCATTTCCATCAATGTTCTGTTCCTTCTCTCAGCTACTCCATTCTGCTGTAGTGTTCCTAATATAGAGAGTTGGTATACTATCCTATGATGTACTTTGTAATCATTGAATTCACCAAAAAAGTATTCTCCACCATGATCTGATCGTAAGGTCTTGATTAGTTTACCCGTCTGACGCGCCACTTCGGCCTTAAACTCTTTGAACTTGTCAAAAGAATCAGACTTGTATCTCATCAGATAAACATAACTATACCTTGTACAATCATCTGTGAAAGTGATAAAGTACTAAAACCCCCCTCTTACGGTGTAGATAAAAGACCACATACATCAACGTGAATAAGACTCAGTGCTTCCTTAGTTGTATCCACCTTTTGGGTAAAGGACCTTTTGGTCATTTTTCCTATAAGACAAGATTCACAGTGAGGCCAATTTTTCAATCTTAATGAGTCTAAAGACCCATCATGGATTAACCTCTTAATCCTGGTTGAGTTAATGTGACCTAACTTTAGATGACAAAGATATGAGTCATTGACATTAGTCTTTCTCTTCCTATTTAAAGGTTCAGATTGAGCGTTATTCAATCGATTGTTAATAAGATTAATGAAGAATAGATTTCCATATATGTGCTCAGTACATATAACTTCTCCATTTCTACTAATAGTTATACCAGAATAGAAAGAAACAGAATATCCTTAATTTATTAGTTTTGCAGCTTAAACTAAATTATGTCTAAAACCATGAACAAATAAAACATCATTGAAAACAACTATTCTATTACAATCAAAAGTGAGTTCTATTTCTCCTACTGCAAGGGCCCATACTTGTGCTCTATTTCCCACGCGTAGTCCATTTCGCCCTTCTGGAGTCTTCTAATATTTCAAAGCCCTACAAGGATTTACAGATATGATCAGTGGCTCCTAAATCAACAATCTAAGTGGAAGTTGATCCAACCATTGATATAGACTCTAGATAGAAAACATTACCTGTAGGGTTTTTCTTGGCCTGAAGATCTGGACCCTCCTTTTTCCAGTGTCCCTTCTTCCCACATTTGAAGCATTTGCCTTGGGTTTGTCTTTGGGCTGGGACTTGGGCTGGTGCACTGCATTCCTTATCTACTTCTTGAACTTTCTAGGCTTGGGCCCAATTCTTAAAGAAGAAGCCATCATAGTCCTAGCTTGTGGCTTTATAACATTCTCTGCCTCTTGGAGCTCCTTCATCAACTTAGTTAAATTAATATGTTAACTTGTTCATGTTATAATTCCAGTTGAACTGAGTAAAGGAGCCTGGTAGAGATTCGAGAACTATGTTGACATAGCTCTCGAGATTAACGACAACCCCCAAGACTTCTGCTTCCTTAAAAGTAATAATCATCATGAGCATATGCTCTCTAACTGATGCTCCCTCAGCCATCTTGGTGTTAATTATTGTTCGAAGAGCCTCTTACCTTGCGAGCTGGCTCTTATCTACAAACATTATGGTTAATGACGTACTTATATCGTATGCAGTTGCCATTGCTCATGTTTAGATTGGAGCACATTCGACATGGAGGTTAGCATATAGCATCATACCATCTCATCAGTCTTTTTCCATACTTTTTTAGCCTCATGCTCCTCAACAGTGGAACCTTCCCAGATCACAAGGTATGTCTCGTAAAGGATATACTTATACTCCTCGGCTAAGTATTATGTCCAAGTTCCTTTTTCAGTCCACATAATTTGGACCCATTAGCTTATTCTCACGGAGAATAACGGCAAAAGGATTGAAAGAACCTCCGCCAATCATTTCTTAAATTTGAAAAATAAAAGAAATTTTCATAATTGTGAAAATAAAATAATTTTGTGCACTTTATCCTCATATTAAACTGATAATAGCTAACCCCATCACTATTTTTTAACATGATTAATTTGGCTCTTAGAAAAACTCACATAGCTTCTTGGGAAGATTATCAGTTTCCTAAGTTAAGTGTGTTAACCACCACAAATTAATTTCTCTTCTAGGTAATAATCTAAAAGATAACTCCATTGAGGGGATGGTTGTTTCTTCTTATTTCCTATGGATATACTTCGCACTATAATCTCCAATGTGGGTTCGCCGATCATAGTACGTGTCCCGGGTTATTAATTATATCTTTCCATTAGTTTTAGATCATTTGGTATCTCCATCCTATATGGGTGCACTCCTAGGGTAACACGAGAAGACCCACGATCTCTAATGAGGATCATGATGGAAGGTGTGGGGCTATTGGAACCGCTCTACCACTTAGTTTTTTAAAATAAGGTTTTCTTGGAAAAATACCATTTGAAAATTTTCAATTAAGCTCTATTTTAACTTAAAATAAAAATATCTAAATCCATAAAAATTTCTATATCAAGGTCTATATCCTTTGAGAAAATTTTCCACATTGATTAATTTTACTCAAGTTAAGAACTTAATAATTTCTAAAAAATTTCCATTTTAAACTTCCTAGAGATTTTGATCTCAAGGTTTTATTTGACAAAAATCATTTCTCCTTTACTAAAATGAATTAAAATGATTTTCCATTTTAACTTACAAAAATTTCTTAATCCAAAATATTTTCTATGTCAAGGATTAAAAAAAAAAAACCTTGAAGAAAATAACCAAGGATTAATTTTTGTTTAAGTTAAAATAACCATTTAATTAAAGAAAAATATTTTTCCTTGTCAAATAAAATTTTCCAAAGACTTTGGTCTTTGAGAAAACGTGCACATAGGAATTAAAACAAATAGCATGCTAGAAAATTGAAAACATTTTCTTGCTTTTCTATTTTTTTTAATCCTAAGTACCCAAATAATAGAATTAAACACATTAATTAAATTAATTAATGATCTTGTTTAATCCTAAAAATCCTTTACTATTATTTTGTTATGAAAAATATTCAAAGAATTTTAATTATTGCACAATAATAATTTTGCCTGGTATGGGACCAAAAACTGAAAAAAAACCAGCCCAAGAAAAACAAGAAAAAAAGGATAAAAAATTAAAAAATATTTTTTTCTTCTTGGTCTAGTGCACCCACCAGACTGGATCTTGGCCCATAGGAAGACCAATGGACCATGATCTGCGGGTAGGTGCCCGCAACCCATGGCCTGCCCGCATCACTACCCGAGAAGCATCCTGGGCATGATGCAATTGCATCCTGCCCAGGATGCTCTCTGCATCATTCTTACATGGCCGAGTCGAGGCACGCCTGCGCCCGGCTGCGGCTTGAAGTTGCAGTTGGCTTGGGCGCCTACCTCGGCTCCAGGCAGACTGAGCCGTGGCTCGACTCAACTTGTGGCTCGGTCCGTCTTCATCCTATTTTTTTTTTTTCGCTATTTCGTCTGCAAATTTCTCCAAACCTCTGCAACCTCTTCGCAATCGTTCCAAGGCGGCTTCTTGTTATATTTTTCATCAAAAATAAACATCATATCTACCTATATCCTTTCAAATTGGGTTTACACAACAGCTATACAAAGCATTAAAATTTCTACAGTGGATCCTAAACCTCAACTATGAGGTGTACAATGCAATCTACCCATACCAAAACAACAAAGGATCTCAAGCATTCAACACAAAATAACCATGCCAATTTTTTTAACTAGCATTTATCAATCCTAAGCCTTTCAAAGCAACACGCTCTGATACCACTTGAAGCTCATGAAATACACAAAAGCCATGCATGCTATGAAAAATAGAAACCAAAAGGAAGAAAAACGCAAAAGCTACACAGCAGAAGAATTATTTTTTTCTTTACCTCTGCGTGTCTTTAGTTTGTTTGGCCGAGAAGAAGATGATTGAACAATAGTGACGGCTTCTTCACTAGTTAAAGCTTCTAGTTGATGAACCACTAATCTCAAACTCATTCGTGGCATGAATGCGAAGCCCTTTGCTTCTTAGAATATTCCACCACCCCAATATATGTCGGTGAAACAACTTAGGTGAAGAAAGGCTCTTCTTGATCCTTTGCTATTGATTAGCAAAATAAAAAAGACATAAGGAAAAAGAAAACAAATGAGAGAGAAGCTAGCAAGAGAAAAGCTCGGGGTTTTTTTTTTTCCTTCTTCGTGTGTCCTCTTTCTATCAAGAAAACACACGACTATTCACTCATCATGATAACCAAAAACCCCGGTGCTTTATTATTTCAAAACATCCGAAGGTTATCAACAGAAGAGGTTTGGCTTAACCTAAACTCTTATGTTCCATGAATTAAAAAAAAAAAAAACCTATTTAGTCCAGGCTATTAGGCCAATAATAATTTATTATTTTTCTTAAACCCAGTGAGCCTAAAATAATAACCATTAATTATTTATTTTCTAGGCTATCAAAATAACACAATAAATAAATAATGAGCCCAAAAGTACTAAAATAATTATTAAAGCCTTTTATTAACTAGTTTAAGCCCAAATTAAGTTTTCTAATTAATTAATATGGGCTTAGGTCGTAAATAATTAATTAACCAATTAAACTAGCTAATAAATATAACTTCTCTTGTTCATTTATTTTATTCTCGTTCAAAATAAATTAGACTTCCTAAATAAAATAAAATCCTCTTTATTAAGACCATTTCCTCAACCTAAAAATAATTAGGACTTACGAGCTATTAAGGACAATGCTGTGTTAGCCATGTCTTCGTTCTATAGGTGAAATGACTAAAATATCATTTTACACACTATCATGCATTTAGAGAGGAAAGAGTGTACTAACACCTCTATAAAAGACATCTACCATCTTTAAGCTTCTAGTCTAATGATCCACGACTTCTTGGAATATTTATACTTTCCAAGGGAGCTACCTTAAAGCAAATATAAGTTATGTTCCCCAAGGCCCTAGATAATTAGATCATTCGGACAATTACAAAGGGCGATATAGTGGTAGATGTACAAGTCTGTCTTAACTAACTAGTTATATATACCCAACATACAAGTATATTGGTCCTTCTAAAGAACCTCAATTATAGTATGTCAAAGCATACGCTCCAAGCTTCGTCAAACTACCAACTTCTATCAAGCTGTAAAGTACAAGTCCACTCAGTAGTAGTAGTAGTCTAGGTTTTTATCACATAATACTTTTAGAAACCACTACTACAGGTCCTATTCTACATTTTCGAAATACGCTTGCGCTATAAGATGATAAGACTACTCATCGGCTAAAGGTAAGACACTCCCTATTTAGAACTTATAACACAATAACCTTACTATGATGAAATCTCCATTCTTATCATTCGGTCAAGAATAATAGTTTATGTGTTGAGTATCCTATGGTCAATACCTTACTGTGAAAAATCTTCATTCACATGAACCATTTACTTAAACACAATGGGTCTTTTCTATTCAAAATTGTGTACAAATGTAAAGAAGATTTCACAAACAATTTCTGAGAAATATGCTTTTATTAATATAAGTCAAAATTATATCAGAAACCTAGTCTAAGAGGGCATATATCCCAACACCTAATTCTTCTCTTACAATATATTCTTCTTTTTTTCCTTATATGCAATCATATTTTATTTCTTCCATTATGGTAACCGGCCATATCTTTTCTCAATTCCCTTGATTTGGCATTATCTTAGTAATGAGGAATGATGGGAATTATCTCTTACCAAAACTAGACCTTCTTTTCTTATTTTCTATAAAATTTAAATTTTGAGTCCCTAAAATTACTCCCCCAATCTATCGCCTTAATTTAGCAAAGATTAGAACCATTTAATTCCTAGATTTCGGCCATTAAAGCTCCCTTGATTTCTTTCATTTTCCGTCCTAGAACAAGTCGATTTTGGGAAGGAATTTAAAAGGAAATAATGCTTCCAATTTCAAAAAAGGCAAGTGGTCATCCTTTTTTGAATATTCCTTCTTCAACTAAGGTAAGTCACCATTTAAACATCTCATCCAAACATCAAACTCTCATCATTCCCTCTTTTTTGCACGAATTCACAAAACACCAAATTCTCTTAGAGTATTTTGGCCTCCTCTCTTCTAGCATACCAAAACCGAAGCAGCATACTCAAACATTAAGGACTCTTAGCCTTCACTCCTCAAACAAACTCACAAACACTCCACAAGACCATTTTTTTTGTTCTTTTTCTTTTATTCACATTAGTACAAACCAAAACACAGCCTCTCCCATTCATTTTTTGCTTTCTCTTCTACTCTCTTTTCCATTCTAGCTAAAAACATCAACATCACAATACACTGCAAGAAGACCGAAGTAAAACCCCTTCGTTTTGGCTCTTATTTCATTCTTTTTCACACCACTCAACAAAATCGTTCCCTTCTTTTCTATTCCCTTGAAACCGAAGAATTCACCGTTACATCTCCATTCTTTAAGACAAAGTGAACTCCATCCCCCTTCTCTTTACTCTCAGATCTCTCTCTCTCTCTCTCTCTCTGAGCAAATCAAGATACAAATTATCTTGTTTCTCTCTTCTTTTCTTAATCTTCATTGATTGCCCTTGCCAAGGTTCAACGCATTCAACATCTTTATCAAGGCAGAGGCAATCTTTAAGGCCAAATCGAGATTATTCTCCTCTACAAGTAAATCACGATCCCTTACTTCTCACATAGCCCTTTTGGTTGTTTAGCATAATGTTATGTTCTTAGATCATTAGGGCTAATACATATGTATATGAGTAGTATGGTGATGATTGGTTTACTATTCTTTCAAGCATGAACTATGGAACCAATTTTGCTTTGACAAATGTATTACATACGGACACATTAGGTGTACAATTATTTGAATCATGTTATGCTATTTGGATCATCATGTTTATGTGTGTGGGTATAGGGTTAGGATTGGTTGGAAAGTATGCTTACATATTGGTTGATCTATGTTTAATTTTAACATGGCTATTATGAGCATATTGAAGCCGATAATTATTTGATGTTTGATGATGGATTTATGAGTAGATTTATTACTTTGGTATGTCGATCTATGATGTTGGTATGATTTAGTAAGGTAAAGGAATACCTAGGATTAATGCTATCTAGAGGGGTAGATGGAAATGAAATTTTATTTATGTATTGAGATGTTAATAATTTGATAACCTGAGATATGCTAGTGTCTAGAGATCCATTTACCTATCATAAGAAGACTTTCCTAATTTTACTTTGCGATTTGCATGATCTGTAGATGTAATCTATTAAGTCGTGATTGGAACCAGTTGATGTTAGGATCTTTCGAAGGGAGTGTGGCACTAGATTACTAATGCATGAACTAGGGTAAATATATGAGTGAATATAGATGGCTTTTGTTCTGATGAATAGTTAGAATAAATTGTGATTGGGAATTTTGTATTTTTATAGATGGCGTCAGACTTTCTTATTAAGGGACAAATTAGTCACTTGTTTCTATATGAGGAATATCAAGTAAGTCCTTGTATTTCATGAAATTTCTTTTACTTCAACAATTCTAAAGGCTTTGTGAGTTCTTGCATTTCATTGAAATATCTTTTATAAAACAATTAAAAGATTTTGAAGGTCTTTACATTTGTAAAATGTTTTATGCCCAAACTACTTCTGGATATTTTTCAAACATGTCTATGAAATGGAAAAGGAGCCATGCATTGAATTTTATAGTTCTTTTATAAAATTCAATTTATGAATTCTATTATCATGCATAAATAAAGTATTGCAAAAATTATACTATGAACTGTGATGTTTTGGCTCCTTAATGTTATCTTTCTAAGAAAGATTTTGAATATAGAATGTACTTGAACTAAAAATGCAGAAATTCTTATTTTTCATATCTATCTTTAAATAGAGTTGTGAAATGTCAAATACTCAATAAGGACGGACTTCTTGTACTAGCCCTTGATAGTTTGAGCACTTTTCCCGATAGGTGGTCACCTCTGGTAGATAGACCATTTCTTGAAAGGGCATCAATACTCATAAGTTAAGCCATCCTAAGATAGCAACATAGTTTCTTGGGAAGGCGAAGGTCGAACATAGGATATTCATAATTGTTTAAAGAGAGGGAAGGCGGGGTATCTCTCTCTATGTTCCATCTGTAGGATGAATACTTACCCATTGGTTATGTCAGAAGGTTGAATACCTTTCTATTAGTTGGGATTGCCAAAGTGCTTTGCCATTCCACCATAATTTATACTGTCTTACTCTATTTTCAAATGTGCTTTATGAATTCACTTAAAGGATTTATCAAGAAAATATTTGGAACTATCACGTGAAAGTTGTTTTCTACAAGAATAGTTTGTCTTACATCATGAAATATTTTTGAAAGATTTTATACACATACTATAGAACTTACTGAGAAATCTTTCTCACACAATTTCTATCATGTTTTCAGGAGGATGTAGTCTAGAAAAGGTTGCAAGTTCTTAGAGCTTTGAAGATTTAGATTGATTGTATTTAACCTTTTCATGTGGAAGGAGTTGTGTTCTGTTTTATCCTTTGTATTTTTTATAGGTATCGAGAACTCTGTATTAAGTTTTTATTTTTTCCTTCAAGTTTATTTATGTCTAGTTATAAAGAACCCTGGTCCTTAGGATAGGGAGACATCCTTAACCCTTTTGGCTCATGTAAGTAGCTGGGTATTACAAGCGGTATTAGAATCTAGATTTAGGTTACACTCATAATTATTTGGATTTATTTCTTTAAATATTGTTATTCTTAACTAACCTAAGTTGTTTATGTATATAGGATGTTTGGAATACTTGCTGCTGCTCATAAATCTATAGCCTCTCGCACTTGTCAGTTATCCGTACCACATTAACTTTTTGGAGACTCTTTCTCCTCCAAGTTATCGGGAGAGGACTTAGATGAGTATGACAGTAGTGATGTTAAGATTGAGTTAATAGGCAGTAATAATACCGATCAGATGGATATTGAAGAACCCATGCCCAAGAGAGAATTTCAGTAGGACATGGAAGGACCACAAATGAAAACTAAGGCGTAAGAACCCCAAAGAAAGGAAAAAGTTGAAGAAGATCCTAAGAAGCCAAATGAGGGGACTAGTACCTTAAATTTGTATCTATGAGAAAGGTAGATAAGAAAGGATCTTTTTAAGCATGTGGACCTAACTAGGAACATAGGGGGATGGTTAGATGAGCCTAAACCTGAAAAATCTGTGAGTGACACTATAGTGAAAGCTAATGAATTTCTTAAACTCATAGACCCAACTGGGAAATATGCGAAGAAATTTTTCTCCTCCAATTTAGATAATTTAAGTGTTGAGTAGAAAGAGTTAGGATGATAGAAGTGATGTCTATTAAGTATTTTGGAAATTGAGTATTTATGTTGAAATTTTAAATTTCTTTACAAGTTATGCTTTATGAAATAAGGGTATTGATTTCAATGTCTATTTCTTTACAAATCATATGTTTATACGTGCAATAAAATCAATTTATGAAATAGTTACCTTGAAAACTTTCTTATTTTTTTTATTTACAATAGTATGCAATTACTATATGTGGTGAATATTACACTTTCTTTATGATATGAAATGGTCTTACATATAGTGTTATGAACACCATATATTTCTTGCATGCCTTCATAATAACAGTATAACCTTTTAATGAAAGGATGGCACCAAGACGAAGAATATTGACCCGTGGCGAGAGAACCTCTAACCTAAAGCCAATCACCTCGAAACATGAACCCAATAGAAGCCTACATGAGATGATATGGTAGGCAATGAAAAAGAGCAGGAGGTTGGACCTAAAGAACCTGCGGAAATATCGATAGGTAAAGCCTTCAATAGAATGACATACTCTATCAGAAAGAAGAACATTCAAGAGAAGGATGAAGCCTTATAATGGTTCTTGAAGTTTCAACCACCCGCTTTTTTCGGGGAAGTAGAACAAGATCAGAAGGCTGAATAATAGACAGAGCAGATGGAGGATATATTCTCCATTCTGCAATACCCAGAATGACGAATCGTAAAATTTGTAACCTTTAAGCTAAGGGGCCCAACACGTGACTGGTGGCACGAATTCAAGAAGAATGGGAGAGAATAGATTAGGAAAGGAATTGGAGTAAGTTCATAGAAGCATTCAAGGTAAATTTTAAAATACATTCCCAAATAGATTATGAAGTGGAGGGAGGATGAATTCCAATACTTGAAATAAGGAAACATATTAGTAGCTCAATATGCAGTGCAATTCAACAAACTCTCCAAGTACTGCCTGTAGCGGATAAAAACGAAGCAAAATCGTACCCAGCAGTTCATGAAAGGATTAAGACAAGAGCTAAGGAGGGCACTAACACCTTTTCATCCAATGACTTATGCTGCTGTAGTAGAGGTTGCAACTCAAACTAAGTATGAAGACAAAAGTAGAACTAGTGACAAAACTCCAAATTCGACTGAGAAATTTATCCACAAGAGACTTGCAGAACAACCACAAAAGAATAAGGGAAAACAAGCATGAACTACACCTACTAGAGCTACTACGGATGTAGTGACTTACCACTACTGCGGTGAAAGAGAGCATATAGAAAGAGGCTGCTGGTTTAGGAAGGAAAACATGAAGTGCTTCTATTGTGGAGACCCTTCATACATAAAGAACGGTTACCTAAGTAAGAACCTCAAAAGCCAACCAGGGTATAACACCCCACAATTGTAGGGCTCGAATGGTTGTGAATGTCACCTTATCTAAATGATAAGGGATCTTTATAACGAAAGAAGTAAGTAAATAAACTAGAAAGCTTTAATAACTTCCAAAGGAAACTTAATCTTTAACTTAGAACATAAGTCAATATTAGTCCTTACAAGTTTTCTAGAACATAACTCATAAAACTCAAATACCAAAACACAAGTATTTCCAAAACACATCGACTATCCTCTCTCGGGTCTTGAGCCTATACAAGTCAAAGACCTATACAAGTTTACCTGAAAATATGAATAAAACTATTTGAGATATAATCTCAGTAAGTCCCAATGTGTGCTATGAAAGTTTTTGACAAAAATTTTTTGCGATGCATGCTTAAAACATTGGAATTATTGAAAATAAGTTTTTCTTGCTTTAAAAAAAAAAAAAGTTGTACCATTATGGCAGTTCATAACATCATGGCACTATTTGTAAAATGATATTGAGCTTTTAGTAGCAAATCATATCGTATTCTCAAAATACGATTTTCATTTCCAAAATCCATAATAATTCACATTGCGATATCACACGGAAGAAACATTGATCCAATCGAAAACATCAACACCATAGGATCTCAATCCTATGAACATGATAAAATGTATGATTAATATAGTGCGTACACTACAATCAATCACACTTTGAACATCATCATGGCCTGCCATACAGAGCTAGGTGTCCCACGCTTAACCTCCGTTTTCACTACCAAAAACGTGTTGCTAAGAATGACTTATTCCAATGTCCTATCATCATGTTTGGAGTAAAACAAATCCTAGAATTGATCAGGTTACTTGGAACCATTTATCTCTAACATAGGCTAGTACATCGGTCAAAGCCCCCACTGAGTACTCAACGTTTTGATAACCGCAATGTCTCAACACCACTCCATATTATCCCAATCCAATTTCCTTTCAAATATTTATTTTCCCGAAAATATTTGAAATACCACATATTTCAAATCTCAATATCAAAACTTCAACCATTCTAGGATTTCATAATTAAAATCATGCCATTTCAATTCTAGACGCTTGGAAGAAACCAAGCAATATTTTATATTTATCTCATCATAACTAGATGATATTCAAAACTCATAAGGAAGTATAATTTAATACATCATATCAAACGTTTAAATAAATAATATGCTTCCATTTTCATAAAATAGCCTTATGAGATTCATCCTACACATGAAAATAGTTTTGAAATACTGGGACTTACTTTAAGTCCTAGCAGCAAAAGGATTCGTGTCCTAAGTTTGAAACTCCACACCTTTACCTCCCACAAAATCTTGTATATAAATTGAACAAATATATATATATTTGTTTTCTATCACCAATCGTAATCATCTTATGTATTCGTCTATTTGTTCTTCCTATGCCTTCTCATACTAACACTTGATTTTCTATACTATCCTATCCTTTATTGACAAATATCACAATATTTGGCAATTAACACATATACAAACAAGTATATATAAATAAAGCATTATTCATGTAATCACCTAATCATATACCAAACCAAATGACCAACAATGTAATCTATTCACATAAGCATGTGGCTTCACATAAAATTTGCAATCCTTCTTCTTCTAGTACCCAATCTCTATTTCCCAACACATAACACATCATTCACCACGTCTCTCTTAAAGATCACCACTTCTCAACACAAAAATAAATTAATTACCGCATTTCCATTCAAATATCCATATTTCACTATTAAACATGCATCATAATAATCTCTATTATGCGTAAAAAAAATTTAATTCAAGAAGAACAAGATTGGACCTTCCTAAGTGTACCAACTAAGTTGCTAACTTCTCTTCTTCTTGCTATTTCTTTCTCTCTCTATTTCTTTTTCTTTCTCCCTCTTTTCTTCTTTCTTCCTCTCGACTTCGTTCTTTCTCTCTTCTCTTCTTTTTTCCTCTCTTCTTCCTTTCTTTCTTCTTTTCTCTCTTTCTTTCCTTTATGTTTCGCCCCCCCCCTCTCTCTCTCTCTTTAATTCTTCCCACCTTGTATTCTACTCTTGCTCCTTCTATTTATAGTGTTTCTCCTAATCAATTAGTGCTAAGTTGTCATACTTAGTCATCAATAAAAAGGTGTGGAATTTTATAGGAAATGATGAGGTGTCTAGGTGGATCATCAAAGTCTAGAAACTTATGTAAACTAATAGAATATTATAGAATATCCTAGTAGCATATATAATAGTATGGAATATAGTAGAAATTTGTAGAAAGTTATAAAATATAATATAATACTATAACAAATAATGTAACAATATAGTATAATATAAAATATAACATATATTATTATAATACAATTTAATATACTATAATATACCATAATATAATATAATATAATATAATATAATATAATATAATATAATATAATATAATATAATATAATATAATATAATATAATATAATATAATATAATATAATATAATATAATATAATATAATATAATATAATAGTAATGTAATAAGTAAGATAGGTTTAATAAATGTATCATATGATATAGTATTATAAAATATATTATAATTATAATATTGTAATAATAATATAATTATATATATTAAGATAATATAAGTTTATAGAAATAATGTATTATATAAGGAATTATTAAGGTGAGCCACCACATATATTAATCATCAAAATTCTAAATTAAGGTGGGCCACCACATGGATGACTCACCAAAAACAATTAAAAAAGATGGGGTCACATAGCTTTATAAAAAAAATTACTAATAATACTACTACTACTACTACTACTAATATCTAAAGTTTTTAATAATTAATATGGTCCACCCCTAAAATAAGTTGTAAAAATATTATTAGGCCTCCTATATGTAGTAATTAATTGGTAGGCCATAATAAAGTATGATATATATTTATATATATATATATATATATTAAAATAAATATATTAACAAAATAAATATATATTCTAATTAATCATATAGCATGTAATTTATTATTTCTAAATAAGCAAGCATATAGCACAAACATATAAGGGCATTTATGTATGCAAATTAACATGACAATGAGAATAATTCAAAGCAAGGAATATTTCTGGATTCATAAAACAACTCTCCAATTAACTTTTCCCAACATAATTCCTTCTCAACTTTTACCAATTTAATTGGCCATACTTACTGCTTTTCACAAGGATTCCCCAGGAGTGTATTGCACAAGGAAACATCACCTTACCTGTTTATCCAGCCAATCGAGCTAATACTACTGGGACCTTAGGAAGTGAGGGATAGAAAACTTAAGTAAAGGCCAGAGTCTTCGCACTGGACAAGAAGGAATTGGGAACAAACGCCATAAAGGGGAAAGGTATGTCTGTTGCGCAAAGTCATTAAGCAGATGTTTGGATTAATCCTAATCCTACATATTACTATGAGGGTTATGCACATCGTTTGGATGGGATGGATCAAAATTACCATGATACGGGTCTACTATGGGCCATAGATAGACAAGAAGGAATCTGGACAATTATCTACTCAATAGTTTGCAAGAGTAATCTGACCTAATCAAGACATATTGGATTCTAGTGGAGGGATAGATAGCAGTTCATAGGATGAATCAACGCACAGTAAAGGCTGGTGAGTATCCTTCAATGCGGTGTACTAAATATCACTGTGAGGTAATAAGGGTTAGATAGAGAAGAAACCTTAAAATAGCTCTAAAGCAACGATACTATGAATTTTGGGATGAAATTTCTCTAAGAAGGATATAATACCTTACCATAACTCATCCTTGGAATTGGTGGGGAGTCATATATTACATTACTTGTGTGCACTTATGAATTATATGCTTGTGTCTATTTTATGTGCGACTTTATTTCTTTACTTGAGTAGACTTAGATCACCTCATTTATATAGTTTTATGTGTGAGAAAGTTAAGTATGAGTTTATAGAAGATAAGGATATTATAGTATTTGTAGGATAATAGAATTAGTGTGGTGTAATGGGTAGAGTATTATGGTTTTGGTCTAGCAATCAGGACTCAAATTCTACCTTTTACATTATCTTCACATATTCTCATCTTTTTCCCTCTCCTTAGCTGACTACAAACCCCCATAGCCGCTGTTTGTATTTTTGAAAAAGGAGAATATCCCATCAAAGAGGATTTGATAAAGATAAGTCCCTAATTCTTCTCTCCATAATATATTCTTGCCTTTTTCCTCACATGCTGCCATATTTTAATTCTTCTATTATGGCAACTGACCATATCTCTCCTTAATCCTCTTGATTTGGCATTATGTTAGTAATAGGGATTGATAGGAATTATCTCTTACCAAAACTAGACCGTTTTTCCTTATTTTCCATATATTTGAATTTTGAGTCCCTTAAATCACTCATCTAATCTATCACCTTAATTTAGTAAAGATTAGAACCAATTAAGTTCTAGATTTTGGCCATTAAAGCTCCCTTAATTCTCTTACTTTCTTTCCTAGAACTAGTCAGTTTTGGGAAGGAATTTAGAAGGAAAGAAAGCTTCTAATTTCGAACAAGACAAGTAGTCATCATTTTTGGTATATTGTTTTTTCAACTAAGGCAAATTTCCATTTAAACATCTCATCCAAAATTTAAACTCTCACCATTCCCTCTTTTTTGCACGAATTCACAAAACACCACATCCCCTAAGAGTATTTCAGCCTCCTTTTTTCTAGCACACCAAAACAAACTCACACACTAAGGACTTTCGACCTTCTCTCCTCAAACTAACTCATAAAATGTACCATCCTACTTTTTCATATCATAGTAGGCCTTATCTTTATGGAATGTTGCCCCATCTATGAATTCATTGTATAACCTTAAATGAATGTGAAATTTATTTCATGATAACTTTGAAATTGCATCTCAAGTATATTATTATACATAATTACTCAATCACACTTCACGCTTCCGCTGCACCACTCTGATTTTTAAGCTGTACAATAGAACCTAAATAGGAAAACATAAAGAAATGTGTAAGTACAAAATATTCAGTGAGTCCTGTGTGTACCTGTGATTTTCCATTAAAAAGTTTTTATAGCATTTCTCAAACAAGACACATTTTTCTCACATAAAGATTAATGGTCGCACACAGAAATTGATAATCTCATATAGAGAATTGTTTTTCTCTAACAAAACAAATAATGATAATCTCATACAGATATTACTTTGCTCATACTAAGCATCACTTCACATATAGAGAATTACTTATCATACAATATCCACATTTAGGGACTTATAGAACCTACATTTCATAAAACAATTAATAAGATATGCGCATATGCAAATTTTATAGAAAATCACTAGCCAAAATGGTACTTATAAAACAAAAGAGACTAACCTCATCCTTTAGGTAAACCTCAAGTCAAGCTCATCTAATTGATTGGGGGAAATTAATATTTCAAAGTCACTATTTTCGTATCTCTTTTCTCTCTTTCTTGATTTCTCCCTCTTTCTTTCCTTCTCTCTCCTCTTTTTCTCTCCTTTTTCTCCCTTTTCCTTCTTTTTCTTAGTTTCTTTCTCTTTTTTTATTTTCCTCTCGGCCTCCCCCTCTTTCTCTCATTCCTACTTCATCTCCTTTTTTTTTATTTTTTCCTCTCGGTCTCCCTTTCTCTCTCTCTTGTTTTAGTCCTCCCTTATCCTCCTATTTATAGTTGTTTTAAGTGATGATTTGGCAATTTTTTAGAAGAGTTTAGAAGTTAATAGAACATAATGAAAGGTTATAGAAGTTAATAAATGTGTAAGAAACTTATAGAAGTTAATAGAATTAAATAGAAGCTATTAAAAACTTATGGAAATAAATAGAAACAAATAGAATTAAGTAGAAGCTTATGAAAATTAATATAATTAAGTAGAAGCTTATAGAATTTTATGGAAATGAGTAGAAGCTTACATAAATAAATAGAAGCTAATAGAATTTTACAGAAGATGATAGAAATTTATAGAATATGGTGGAAGCTTATGGAAGATTTTGAAAACCTACGGAAGATATAAAAAAATTAAAAATATCTAATAAATTTTTAATGAAGTGGGCCACCACCTAATTAATATAATAGGTCCCGTGTACCATCATATAATATTTCTTATCAAATATGTCTACTATATATATATATATATATATATATATATATATATAATATTTTAGGTGGCAACTAATCATTTTCCTCAAAATAATTTCTATTTCCTTATTTTCCTTCTATTATCCAATACTTCCTCTAAAAATCCATCCGAAAGTTTTTCAAAAGGAATAAAATATATCTGAATTGTAACACCCTACTACCTATGCACCCCAAAAGGGGCGGGGATGTCACCCCATCCTTAGGACAAGGTGTCTTTATAACTAAATAATAGAAAATATAGAAGAAAATAACTTAATAATAAACTCATTACAATCCCAAAACAATACTTATACAAGACTTAAAATAAATAAAAGGTAACTAAAATCTCCAACAAATAAATAGATCAAAATAAATCTTCCAAGCTCATGGGAACATAAGTAAATCAAACTTCGAAGCAGGATCGACCTGAAGACATGATATAAAAATGTGATGAGAAACATTTCTCAGTAAGTCCTGTGTGTGCTTATAACAGTTTAAGAAAACATTTTTTGTATGCAAATTTTGAACAAGTCAAATCAAAAAATTTGCAAGTCCAGAAATTTATCTTTGAATATTGAGTGCTATTTTATCAGCATTTGTAAAATAAAAGTTCTCAACTTGTAAAGAAATAAACCACTTAAATAAAGTTGACTATGAAAACCTGCATCATAGTCATGGCCATGAAACCATGCATCATGACCGTGTACTATGAAACCTTGCATTACAAACAAGTGAGTGATCGGCCCACTGGGTGAGATACTCCTCCATCTCTACAACCAAACTTAACGGTTGTCCACTTCGAAAATAAAACAGTCCACTTGAACTATACTATTAGCTCGGACCGGCCTGACCAACTAGAATTGGCGTCTTGTCCAAGTAGAGTTCACCCCTTAAAGGTAGCCATCTTCTGAGAGACTTATCCCGACCATTCAAAGACTAGTTCTAGTAGTCTACCCTTATTGAGTACTCAACGTTACGTTTATTCCACTTGGGAAAAGAAAATTCAACAAAGCATTTTCTTTGAAGTAGCAATTATGGTTTTCAGACAATCTTAGTTAAAAATTGGTTTAAAGAAAATTTAATAGTTTGCTTGGGAAATTGTTTTCCTGACTAAATTTTATTTTATTTTAGCAAAAGGAATAAATTATCCATAATTGTATCACAAAGTACATCTTCCATGGTAATCAATACATTTGACTTGCAGAAGTGCTTTTATTCAACAAAAACCTTTATGCAAGGACTTACTTGATCTCTTGATTTCTTTGAAAAAATAATCCTCCAAGTCTTGCTTGAGGCAACCTAACCCTGTCTAGGGTAAACATATGGTATATGTCACTATTGGTGCACAACTAAGCAACGAAATTACATAGGTACAAATAACTCCCAACTTTACATATACATGGTCAATAGCAACACTCAAATATAATATTAATGGTTTAGGAGTTCTAAATTCATTAATAAAATATTTTAGAGGTTAACATAAATATAAGAATAATTTGATCTTACAGTAACATAAGTAAGTGACATAAGTATTAATTGAGTATAACAAAAAATAATAACATTGTCAAAAGTATTGATAAAAATATTGATAATTTCATAAATAATAATATTGATATAGGATAATAGAAATAATAATATAAATAGTAATGATGATATTAATATGTATATATTTTTCAAAAAATAATAATGTTTAATAATATATTTATTATATTAATATTCATAATAATATAATTAAAAAAATAACATGGCTAATAATGATAATAATAGTAATAATAACAATTTTATTAATATATTTCTAAAATGATGATGTTTAGTAATAATAATAATAATAATAATAATAATAATAATAATAATAATAATAATAATAACAATATCGATAATAATTAAAAATAGCAATGCTGATAATAATACTTATAATATTAATATTATTAATATTATTAAAAATAATAATAATAACATTAATGTTAGTAATAAAAATAATGACAACGATTTAAATATCAAAAGTAACAATAATATTACTATTAATAATTAAAAGTAGTAATAATTTTGCTATAATAAACAAAGTAGCAATCATACAAGTAGGGTAATAATAATATTTTCCACAACAAAAGTAGTTCTATTAGCAATATAAATGTTTGCATGATAATTAATGGCAAGATTAACAATATTAAAGTATTAAAAAATAGTAATAGCAACAATCTCCATTATCTACCATATCATTGCATGCTAGTGTCATATAGACCCAATCACAAATCATAACCTCATATTAAAATCAAAATCTAAATATACCTCATAGAATAGTCCTAATGCATATCTCAACCTACATATCATAAAATCATCCACATCATATAAACATGCATTTATCTTCCCCCAACACCACGAGATCATTAACCATCATATCAATACTTCTACAAGTTGTCATCCTAGTAATCTTAAGTTCGAAAATAAATGAGGGAGTTTAGGACAAAATACTTTTTTGATAATCGATTCAAGTTGAAGACGTTGTTTTTGACAATCGAAGAGCCTTGAATACCTTGATGAGTCATTTGAGAGACCAAGGATCGAAGAAGTTTGACATTGGCCACTAATAAATTCAGCCAAGAAAAAGAGAGAGAGATTAAGAAAAGAGTAAGAAGCAATGAAAGTAAAGAAAAAAAAGAAGAAAGAGGATGTTTAGACTTGGTTTATCTTATGGTGTTCTTCTTGACTTGGTAGGAAAAGTGCTTGTTTGATCTGAATGAAGGTAGAACTTTAGTTATTTTGGTGTTATAAAGTGTACCGAAGGAAAGAATAGGATGCGCTCTAGTTGATTTGAAGGTTTTAGAATGGTTTGGGATGTTTTGAAGTGACTAAATGATTGAAGGAGAGTAGCATTTGTTCTTGGCGTTCTTGAGAGAGTAGAAGAGAAAATTAGAAGAAGTGAGAGAATGTTCTTGGTGGTGATGGCCAAAATTCCTTGTTGAATGTGTGCAGAATTTCTGGTTTGGTTTGATAGAATTTGTTGCTATATAAGTGAGTGTTTGATGGAGCAAAATATGGAATTTAATTTTCAAATTCAAAGTATTTTGAGTGGAGAAAAACTAGGAGAGGTTTCAGGTGCTTTAATTGAGTTTTGTTGGCCATGGTTGGTGAAGAAGAAAAGATGTTCAGCTATGTACCTAGTATGGCCGAAAATAATGATGGAGAATTGAAGAAGAAATGAAGAGAAATGCTAGCTATTTGAAAATGGGAAATGCTAGAAAAAACTTCTGGTTATCTAGCTAGAAGGAATGATAAGATTTAGGAAGGTTGTTGGCTAAAATTCAAAATATTTTGAATGATTTTCAAATACTAAATAGGAGTATCTCAAGGTCTTTTAATGGTGATTTTCCAGCCATTACCTTGAAGAAGAACAAGAACCATGAAAGAACTAATTCATGGTGTTGAATACCCAAAGTTTCTTGGCTAAGGTATTCATTTGTTGACTAGAAATTTTCTAGTTTACACAAGCTATGAAAGGTCCGAAATCCTCATGCTTGCTTCCAGCTTATGTACACAAAAAGGGTGTGCTTGACTTGCAAAGAAGAAATGATGCTCAAGCTGCCCATTTTCGAAAACAAAAAGTTAATTTTTCAGCTTTTTACCATAACAAGAACAACCAGAAATGTAGTTCTTTAGGTAAATAATTTAGTGATTTAGTTTGAAAAAGATACCACACTATTAATCCTCCTATGTTTGAAAAATATACCAAATGATCTCAAAAAGATGGAATTTTTTAAAAAATTCCAAGTACTGGATAATCTAGAATATTTTATAAGAAAATTAAAAGAATTCAAGAAACAAGAATATTTTAAATTCAAATATGTTAGGACATGGGTTGCTAAAATAATGGAGATTAAAACTTCTCGAGATTTTCTTTAGGGCAAGGTCAAATGATTAGAATATTACCATTGTATCCCCCCAAGACAACATTCCAAGTTTCATGGAATGCAAGAGATAAAATTCAAACATTAGTTAGGATAATTAAAAATATTACTTAGTTGATGGGATTTGAACTCAAGACATTAGAAATTAATCACAAAACTCTAACCACTTAGTCATATTAATTCTTAATTTTATTTTTCCAACCTAATTCTCTTCCCTTTTACAACCTAAGTATCTTCTTATCTCATCTCTAAGCAAAATTTCCTAATTACCCCCACACTCATCTAGCATAAATAAATCATAAAGGCCACATATAACAATTTAAAAATTCACAAATTCACAAAAAAGAATATATTCATGCAATATGTACTAGAATACAACCCTTCCCTCTAATTTTAGGGTAGTCTTATATGGGGTTTTACATCATTTCCTCCTTAAAAGAATTTCGTCTCAAAATTTAGCACGTACCTTTATATCAAATCAGGATATTTCTGCTTCATCCATTCCTCTGCTTTCAACGTGGCATTTGGTGTGCCTACGTGCTAAACTTCAAATTAGAACCCTATAGGTTCTTGAAACAAAGCCTAAAATCGCGTTGTAGACCTCAGGTCTCGGTAAAAAACAATACTTAAGGGTACTCCATGCAATCTTACTATTTCCCGTAAATATGTCTAAACTAACTTTTTCTATAAAATCCCTCACAATTATAGGGATAAAGTGCACTATCTTTGTCAGTCGATTAACCACTACCCAAATGGCATTCTTTTGGGTCTTTGGCATAGGCAAGCCAATGACGGAGTCCATCGCTACCTCCTCCCATTTCCATTTTGATATTAGCAATGGTCACAATAAACCCTCTGATTTCTTGTATATTGTGATGCTCCCATAACACTTTTACCTTTGGTATCCGCTTATTCCAAAAATTCTTGATGCTTTGATTTAGAATCCTAACCAGTTTCTCTATGTAACTCAAATTAGGTTGCAATAGCAAAGGCTCATCGTTAAAACATGTTCTGTTTCAGGATCTTACATTTTCAGCTGAGATGTATGAAACATAGCTTGTAATCTCATCAAAATGTTTGGTAAGTCCAATCTAAAGGTGACAGTTGCAACATTCTCCTCATATTATCCACGTAGCTCTTCTGCTGACTCTGAGTCGCATTCAGTCTTTCTTTTGTTACTTTTACCTTGTCTGCCATTTCTTGAACACAAACTTTACTAGATTTGTTCATCTGCCTATCTTCTATTCATCCCAAATACAATGGTACTTGACATTGATGGCCTTGAAATGCTTCACATAGGCCAAACCAATAGAAGATTGGTAATTATTCTTGTAGGCTTACTTTCATGTGGCACTCATGCAGTCCATTTATCAACAAAGTTAAATATGCATGCCCTCAACATGTCCTCCAACATCAAAATAAGACTTTCTAGCTAGCCACCAATTCTAAGGATATACTGTAGTACAAAACTTCTAAGTTGATCCCATTATCTCTTGGAACTTAATCTAAAATCTTGTAGTGGACCTAGGATCTTGATTGGATACAATACCTAATGACATCCCATTCAACCTCTACCTTGGCTACGTTTACCTTAAAACCGTCCCTGATTACCTTACATTCCAGAAATAGAGATATATTCAACGAAAACTTTCACTTACTAAATTTAATGGAAATTTAGGCTACCTCCTTTTTCTATCACCAATTTCAACTATTCTATATCCTTAATAGCTTTCAAAATACACTAGGTATCATCTAAAAAGTCATCATAAAATTATCAAAGTAGGATTGAAAGTCCTATGCATCTAATACATAAGCATTAGAGCCCTTGTCATTCAGTATAGCATCATCACTTATCCTTAGTACCTATCCCCAATGTTAGTTGCAATGTCAAATATATTCCCTTGTTAAATTCATACTTAATGATATTCCTATCTCAAGTCTAACTTAGGAGTAACAACATATATTCTTACTGAGCTATATATTTATTATTCTATAGTCTATACATAGCTTTAAAATTCCATCCTTTTCTTATACCATTATTATTGAGTCCCGCAGGCTACAACAGCAGGCTAGATATCCTTAGTATTCCTTCAACAATTGTTTATAAACCTTCACTCCTAGTATTATGCACCACCCTTCTTTCACCTTACCTCTTCTAAAATTTAATCATATCTAACTGATCCATAATAATGCATTATTCTATCTCTATAACCAACTTAACTCCTTGCTTTAACAATCATTCCATGTCTAATATGCTATCATAATCCTCAAAAGAAAAATGAGTCAGATTCTCAATAAATTTTACCTCTCCAGCCAAAATTTCATCTCTCCGATCAAACCTATAAATCCTTACTTCCTCGCATGATGGAAGATACTTAGACAATTAATAAGAAAATCTACAACTATTCATAATTGATGGATTCGACTCTTATGGTCTAGCTTATCACTACTTAAACAAATCGTACACTACATAATATGCAGGTTATTGATGCGTGTTTTTTAGTGTAGAAAATATTACCAAAAAATTACACAATCAATCAAGCTTTAATTAAAATGCCAACCACTAAAACCACACATACGGGCAAGTATACCCATCGTATAGTAGAGAGAAAAGTAAGTATGGAATCCACAAGAACTTAGGCTCCCACTTTACTTTACTCAAATCTTTATTGTTTAGCCAATAAAATAAGAAGAGACTAAAAAGAAAAATAAATAAAGATAAAAGGAGATATAACTTAAGGATGCAGTTTCATGTAACTAGACAATTATCTTAAAAACACAATATTAAATTACTTAGCATTCATCACAATCAATTGTCGTCTTGGTATCATGAAGGAATATAAAGATAAATTCCATTTCGTTTGTCAATCCATGGAATCACTATATTTTGATTCATATTAACAGATTTGTCAATCAAGCTAATATAACCAAAACCTGCATTAAGCTCATCACTCTATTGTGATTAAATTAGCAAATTTGTCAATCAAGCCATCCTAACCAAAATATGCATGAATCTCAATTCCTTAAAAAAGATGAAATTATCTAATGACCCTTTGTCAAGGCGAAATCAACTAACATTTGATCACTTAGCCATATAATCTTAACTTCGTCATTCAAGTCCATTAAGATTTGACAATTATAAAATCAATGCAATGAAACTCCTAACATCATTTTGTCTAAGTCCATTAGAAAAACTCTCATTAATAACCAATGATAACAAGTAATCAAATACCAAAAATAACAATAGATTGATAAAAAAAATCCAATTAACTAAAAATCATAATCTCCAAAATAATATCCAATTGCAATCAAAACATTAAGCACATCATTCTTAAAGAAAAATAAACAAATTATAAAAGATAAAACTCATAGACAAGCCCTTCTTCTTCTCTTGAAAACCTCCTTTGAACAATACTCCTTTGAGTAGTGATTGAGTAGCTAGCTTAGATATTTCAAATCACACATTTCTCTTGTATTTTTCTTGTATTTATAAGCCTCTTTGATACCAAAATTCGTTGCTTGAGAAGTCTAGTCTGAGTAGAATTTAGAAAATACCAAAATCCTTTAGAAAATACTAAATTCGTTCACAACTGCCTCTGTACATAGTGGACCTAGCGTCGGGTTTAGTCGGACCACCTGGTGCCGGGTCCAATCTATTTTTGGACTCAATTTCCTCTTTTCCAAAGCAGACATGGCACCTGGTGCATTATCTGGACCTGGCACTAGTCTAATATGGAATTCTTCACTTTTTTCTTGAAATCTACTCAAATCTATACAAATTCGGTCAAAAATACTCTTTACAAGAAAAATGTTAAATAGGAAGGAATATGCCTAGTTATTATAACAAAAGTATCTCAAAACAACTTCAAATAACAAGGAAAATAATGATGATTTTAGACCCTATCACATACCCGCATACTTGAACACTTGCTTTGTGAAACCCCAGCCAAAACTAACCTTAGAGTAAGGGGGTTGGGATGCATATCATATTTTATTGCATGTTTAAATATATTTTTATATGATTTTATGTTCATTGAATTTGTATTTTATAGTCTAGAGGACTTGATTATGATTATTGAGTGAGAAGGGCAAAATGGTAATTTTTGCCTGAGGTGAAAATATGGAGATAGCTTGAGGATTGAATAGGAAAATATTTTTAGAGAGGAAATAAGTACAAGAGTTGTTGTGGTTTAGTGGTTAAAGCTTTGGAATTAATTCTTGAGGTCTTGGGTTCAAATTCCATTATTAGAGCTATAGCATGATTAAATTTTATTTTTGCTTGGGAAGTATCATTGTCGGCCTTAATGGTGTTTGGAGTAGGGTAAAGATGTTGTCCTATGAGAGGCATGATGGGAGTCTTCAAATCCTACTATTTTGCTCTACACAAAATTTCTAAGGGGAATTCATTTCCTCTTGATCCTTAGTTTTTCCTAATTCTCAATTTAATAGTTTGTTCATTGTGTTCAAGCTAATTTTATTCTAGAAAAATTCCAGCAATGTGTTGTGGCTTTGAAGGTTCAAAATGTCTTAGTAAAAGACATCATATGGACTGAAACAATGGATGAGGAGGAAAGATTTCAAGTGAATTAAATTCCTTAGTGAACTTTCTAAAAATTCACTCTAACTAGGTTCATTTCCCTTTGTACATAGAACTGAAATTTTTCCAGCTTTGTGTGCCTTCAAGGTGTCGAAATTCTTGACCATTATTCCCTCTCAAATTCTGCCAGAAAATGGCCCTTTTGATCAGCTTAGAATCTGGATTTTTATGGGAATTTTCGGACTGCACAAAGATGGTGCAAAACCAGAAAAAAATCTTGTACAAATCGTAGCTTTGGAGGTCCAAAACCAAGCTGTTTTCTTCCAGTTTTTGTACAGCACCCTAGCCATGTTTTTCCTCCATGAAGTAGGATGGAAACCAGCCTTGAATACCCCAAAAATTCTCCTTCAAACTCTCTGTAAGTTGGCTGGAAATGGCAGCCGAAAATCTGCCAAGAAAATTGCTGTTCAGCGAAAACTGTGCAGGAAAATTTTCCAGCTTTGGTTCCTATTTCTCTTCTAGCCGAAACTCCATCCTTTTTCTACAAAAACCACCCTTAAACCTTCATTAACAGAACTCCATTGTCCTCCCAAATTTCTGCACGAAAATCCAGCCATGGATGCCTAAAAGATTTCCAAAAATTTCTGCAATCATACCTTGATTTGGATACCAAAATTCCAGCCACCATGATTTAACAACTTTTCATAAAATATACCTCAAACAACCAGACCTTCTCTCCACCATTATACTCCATAATTTTGGCCACCCTAAGCCTCCTTCAACCAGCTTTCATTCAACCAAAACACTGCCCAGAAATTCGTCCAAGGCAGATCTCCAAAAGCTCTCCAATAATCAAAGATATTCTTATGATATCTAGTTTCCAAATTTGCTTCCTAAAAATATTCTTCAAGAATTGTAACAACTAACCTTTCCTTTTCCCTTCCAAATCAGAGAATCAACCTCCTAAACCCTACAGAAATTCGTCCAGCCCTATCTCTCATAAAAATTCGGCAGCTGCACATTACCATCTCTCGATTTTCTTCAACCTTCAAGAACACACACTACACCAAGAACACCTACTACTTTTTTTCACCTAATACCTCTCAAAATCACTTCAAACCCTCTCTAAAACTTCCAGATTTGACCTACTCACTGCCGTGAGTCCATCAACACCATTCTTAACATCAAACTCCACAAATCATCTTGCTACTTCGGATCAAAACTAGAAATTTCTGTTAAGGTCAAAAACACCTTCAAGGTAAATTTATTCTAACAACTTCATCTTCTCCAATCTTAATCTTTAGTGAGAGCCTATGTGAATAAACATGCTAATGGTCTCTCTCTCTCTCTCTCTCTCTCTCTCTCTCTCTCTCTCTCTCTCTCTCTCTCTCTCTCTCTCTCATGGCCGAAAATTCCCCTCTCTTGGCCGGATGACTTTTTCTCCCATGAACATGCTTTCGCCATCTCCCATGGACAAAATTAGACATCTAGGAGTTGAGATCTACTCTAAACTCCTTCAAGGCATTCATCAACCAAGTAAGTACCTTCAATCTTCCTTTTTAAACTCTAGATTCATGTCTCTAGGATAATGATGATAGTAGGTGGATGGTGATAGGATTGGAGTATATATATATATTGTTGAGATTGAAGTATGAATATATGTATGTTTGTGAAGGAGATGGGACTTATGCATGGAAGGATTATCTTGGTGGATTGCATGTTGATTTGAGGTTTGATGCATGTCATAGGTAGTATTTGTGATGAAGTATGCTAGAGATTATGTCACATTTGGTGAATAGGATTTATATTCATATTGGATTATTGAAGCCATGATCATATTTATGCTAGTAGGGGTTAGATCATGTTTTGATAAATTGAGATCTATGCTTGTATGCATGATTTGGATGATTTGATGAATTGAAGGGTTGTATATGTTCATGATTGTGGTTAGCTATAGGAATATGATCATGATCTAGTTGTTCCTAAGCCAAATTTTATTTCATTAATAAAATATTTAATAATATGATTTTTCTAGTAAAATTTTGAAAACCATGTGAAAATGTGGATTTGGTCTTTTATATAAAATAGTGATATTTTAGTCAAATAAATAATAGTTTTTGCTAGAAAAATAAAATATATAGATATTATAATATCAAATAAAGCTTTTTGTGAAAATAATCATAATAGGTAAAATATTTATTATTAAAATTTAATTATTATCTTTTAATCAAACCTATTAAAATTTATTTATTATTTTTCAAGCAAGACTCATTAAAATTTATTTTCAACTAATTTTAACTATCAATTATTTTCTAGCAATTAATTATTAACAAATTATTATTTTACCTAGTACTACCTAGGACTTTTCATCAAATAAACTCTAAATTATTTTAGCAAGATTTAAACCTTCAACATATTGTACCTAATTTTCCAAACTCTAGTTATTTTAATATCAAACTAGATTTATTTTATAAACTCCTTTTATTTATTATCGAGCCCTTAAAGCTTGGGACACTAGGGACATGATTGTAGTAAGTTGAGTTAGTTTTATTTGTGAAAGTGAATCTTGGCTTGAGTTTGATTGTGGTTTGTATTTACCCTATGCGGGGTTAGGTCAGCTGTTGGAGACCTTTGTTGTGGACAAAGATCAGGTAAGCTCCTGCATAAAACCTGTTTGATGAAAAATGATTTTTTTTATGGCAAGCCAAATGAAAAGTGCATGGTCACTCATTTCTGTAAAGGCAATTGAGGATTAGTTCCACTCTCATTTCAGACAAATAAATTATTTGTAAATCAAGGGGTGGTTCTACTCAAAACCTAAAATTCTTTCTAAAACCAGTTTTGCCCCAAACTTTGGAAAACCTTAATTGCCATTTTCAAGTGGAACTATGTTTTGTTTATTTTTCCCAAGTGGGATACGTTACGTTGAGTACTCAATGGGGGTAGACTGGTAGTACTAGTTTTGAAGAGCAAGAGTGAGTCTTCTGGCAGGAGGCCTCCTCCAGAAGATGAACTCAACTTAGAGAAACGTCAGTACTACTTAGTCATGCCGGTCCGAGCTAGCAGTTTTTATTTCAGTCAAATGACTGTGTTTTGCTGGAATGGACACCCGGTTGTTGTTTGGGTATAGAGAAGGAGGAGTATCTTGCCCGGTAGGCCGATCACCTACCTTTAGTCAGTCTACACAAAGTGTCGGCATACTGACCATCCGGTTATGGAGCCCAACGTGTGGTAGCCCATAATCCTTTCTTTCGAGTGGTTGATCTTATAAATAATGTATGGCTGGAGAAGCTAAAACGCCACTCTTGCTTTTGACTAATGTTTATTACTTGCCAATATTTCTCTTATAAAGTTTTTATACTCTGCATCCACGAACTATTTCCACTGAACACCCAAAGCACACACGGACTTGCTGAGATTTCTGTCTCATCACCTTTTCACCATGATTTCAGGTCGATCCTGCTATGGGGATGAGTAGCTTGTGTTATCTGCCTTGGAAGAGAATGTTGTCTTTTATTTTTATGTATTGCTTTGGGGAGTTGAGAGTGGATGATTTTATTTATGGATTTGTATTTCTTTTGGGAATTCATGGTTTTATTCGTGGATTTATTCTTGGGTTGTAATAAATTTTAAGTTAAATTATTATTTTCATTTCGCTATTTTAATTGTGTGACCTAGTTATAAAGACCCCTTGTCCTTTGGACGGGGCTACATCCCTGGCCCTGACGGGCCTAAGTAGCGGGGTGTTACATGCTTGTCCTCAAGTAAATAAGAATTAGACACTAATCATATGGCTTAAGACAAAACAAATTTTCAACTTATCATTAGCAAATTCATCCATAATAAAGGAATAATCCTCTTCCTACCTCAAACACAAACTTGTCATTCACTCAACCCTTTCAAAACCTTGTAAACTCATGTATTAAATCAAATAGGCCATCAAAGTTCATTTGAACAAGCTTATATCTAGTACAAGAAAATCATCCTACTCCTCAAGCAAAAACATAGATAATATAAATCATACAAGTCAAGCCATTTAACTAATCTAAGTATTATAAACTCAAATTTACACAACTTAAGTTAGTAAAACACGGAAAACACTCAACTCTCTCTTCTTTTTTTTTTTTTTCAATGGCTTAGGGAATTGATAGTCTCAAGTGTATGGATTTCTCTTCACACACCGCATTGGCCCCCTTATAGTCATCATCATTTTTTTTTTAGCAATTTTCATTTTCTTTCTTTTTTCTTTCCTTACCTTCTTGCCTTCAAGATAACTTCAAGAGAGTGTGATGCTTCTTTATTTCTTCTCTTCCACTCACTGTACTGACCCCCTTTTCAGTAAAAGGTCTTTATATTTTTTTTTTTCTCAACAAATGAAAGCAAAAATTTTTTCAACTCACATTCTTTCCTTTTCACTCAACTGTTTTCTTTATTTTTATTTTATTTTCTGACATTCCTTATTCACAACTCAAAGTTAAGCAAACTTTAAATCTATAATATAAGAATTAGTCAACAACTCTTCCCATATTTCATCATATCATCCATATTCAAACTTAAAGAATAAAATAAAACTCAAATACCCAATATAACCAAGGTTAACCTAAATTCTCAAGACTTAGCAAAATCCAACTTAATACAAAAGTTTACCTTTCTAATAAAAATCAAACCATAATAAATGACAAATCCATATCCAAAGTTAAAAAGAAAATCACAACTCCATTATAGATAAATAAGCTCAATTTAGCTCCAAATCTCCAAACTTTCAAATTTCCAAAATTTTCAAACTTTTTTAAGTTTTCAACAAAATTGTTTGGTACCAAGAAAACACTAAGATCATTGATAAAAACTTGGACAAAGAATATTACTAAACCACTCTCCCACACTTAAACTGGACAATGTCCTCTTTGGCCAAAAGCATATCCAAGAGGATTATAAAAGAGGGATAGAAAGTTAAGCAATACTCCCCAAGTGCAATAAAGTTTCAATAGATATAAAAACATGAAATAGATAGAAGAGCTTGTCCAAGAGGATTTTATTCCGACCTACAAATGAAAACACAAACAAAAGCACAAATAAAATAATAATAATAAAAGAAAGACATACCTAAATAAAAGAAAACAAATTAAAAATCTTAAGAAACAACTAAAGACATGACTTACTCCCCCACACTTAAAGTGGAAAATATTTTCCTTATTTGGGAGAGGAAAAACAAAACACTTAACCGATTAAAGAAAATTAAACCCAAGACAAAGAGACAAACTCTTTCCACTCATCATGCTTTCTCAGCATCCCTTTGTAAGAGATATTAATGCTTATTGAAAAAGGTAAGGATGATGAAAGTAGAAACAAGAGAGGTTTTTGAAAAATAGAAGATTCATGAAAATATTTTTTTCTCTATAAAGCAAAACACATAAACTTCATTCTTTAACATTTCTTTTGACACACAAATATTTTTGTCAACATACAAGTGCACATGATTTCTAAAGAATGCATCAAACTTGAAACTACAATTGTTTCCTTCAAAAGTTAAGTCACAATGAAAATTCCCCTAAAAACTTAGCAATTGAGTTCTTAAAGATGAGATAAAGAAATCCATACTTTTCGACACGTCTACAAAAATTAAGTTACCTCCCTTTAAATGGGGTGAAGGGTAGAAATTGCCATCATCCTCCAAAGACTTCTTATAAGATAGCATTGAAAGATCCAACTCCTTGAGGCGTGATAAATTCAACACATCATCATTTGGACCATTGTCCTCCAAAGATGGAGAGGAATTTAAGAAATCATGTGACAAAGAGAGTTAGAATTATTAGCATAGAGAGGAGAATCGAATACCTCCCTTTCGACATTAGGCAATTGTTCCTCATATCCTTTCTCCTTTCCTTTGGGATTTTCTTGTGTAATTGTATGGGCCTTTACAGCATCCTCCACCAGCTTGGCTAGTTGTGTTCTCGTAGAACTCATTCATTGGGATGCTTCTTCATGCCATCTAATGGACGTGTTTGTATTGACAACAAAGGATTTGATTGAAGCTTCAAGTGACGTCTCACAAAAAGCATTAATCCGAGCTTGTAACCTTGCCAATCTATCATCATTGTAGCTCCTTTAACATTGTGCCCATGAATAATTGTCCATGATGATATTTTGAATCTCGCACTCAAAGAAAAAAAATCAAATAGAAAATAAAAATAAAAATAACAGAAAAACAAAAAAACAAAAAAAATACATAAATTAGAAATATTCACAAGCTACCTAAATACAAAAGCTAGTGATAGATACAATTAAAATCAAAGGCTAAATCAATAAAACTCGAGGGTTTCTGATAGTGCCCATCCCCGGCAACAGTGTCAAAAACTTGATGCGTGCTTTTTAGTACAGAAAATATTACCAAAAAATTACACAATCAATCAAGTTTTAATTAAAATGCCAATCACTAAAACCACACATACGGGCAAGTATCCTATTGTATAGTATAGGGAATAGAAAGTATGGAAACCACAAGAACTTAGACTCCCATCTTACTTTACCCAAATCTTTGTTGTTTAGCTAATAAAATAAGAAGAGACTAAAAATAAAAATAAATAAAGATAAAAAGATATATAACTCAAGGATGCGATTTCATGTAACTAGACAATTATCTTGAAAACACAATATTGAATTACTTATAATTTATCACAATCAATTGTCGTCTTGGCATCATGAAGGAATATAAAGATAAATTCTACTTCATTTGTCAATTCATGGAATCACTATATTTTGATTCATATTAACAGATTTGTCAATTAAGCTAACATAACTAAAACATTCATTAAGCTCATCACTATATTTTGACTCAATTAGTAGATTTGTCAATCAAGCCATCCTAACCAAAATATGCATGAATCTCAATTCCTTAAAAATATGAAATTAGCTAATGACCCTTTGCCAAGGTAAAATCAACTAATTTTTTATCAATTAGTCCTATAATCTTAACTATATCATTCAAGTCCATTAAGATTTGACAATTATGTAATTTGTGCAATGAAACTCCTAATATCGTTTTGTCTAAGTCAATTAGAAGAACTCATATCAATAACCAATGATAACAAGTAATCAAATATCAAAGATAACCAAGCTTTTTAGGACCAGACGACCGTCGGATCGGTCAAACTATGAATCGATCCCTCAAAAACTCCGGTTTGTTTGTTTAACTCGGACTCTCAAAAAACTACACTGGATAGTGTAAACCGTTTTGGACCAGCTGATCCAACCAGTTGGATTGTGAACCGACCGGCCCGAATTTGAACTGGGCGGTCAATTCATTAAAAAACATAAGGGTGTAGATTTTATAATTCAATAAAATTTCAAGCCAGATTATGCAATTCAAAAAATTTTGAGGCTTTTAAGTGAAAAAAATATAAACTAAATGAAATATCCATTCGATCAACACAACACCCCCAAATCCAATTTCTTCAAGGTTTCCTTTCCTCCACGGCTCCATTTTCTAGTGGCTTGCACTGCACTGATGTTCACTTTTCAAATCGATTGAAGAGGTATGCCTTCGGCTTTGTTTAATGTTGTTGCTGTGTCTTTTGCACTACAATCCTCGTACTAAGTACAATACCTTTTGCAGTGTCTTTACTTCACAAAGCATTTATTCTTCATATTTATGTGGTCGATTGTTTTGTTGTGATGATTAATGCACACATGTGAATGGGTGGGTATGTGGTGATTTGTCTTTGTATGTGTGAATGGGTTATATTTTGTACTTCATTCTATTAGGATTTGCACTTTCTCTTGGAATGCTAGTTGAATTTTTTGTGCATGCACTCTACCTGTTTGATTGTTTGTCCCAGAATACTTGTATGATTTGGCTGGTCTTAAATTAAGGTTTTACTGACATGTGGCCTTTGGGTTGACATTGTTGCTTCTGCAGGCTATATTTATTTCCGGATTGAAGTCTTAAGGAATTGTATCTGCCTAGCAGAGAACAAACCTCACGGTCCAAAAGGAATAGTGGAATTAGGTAGTTAATGTAGAGGTTTTAAGATTATGAGTTTGAATCTTGCGTTTTCTCAATCAATCAAATTTTTTCAACTAAAATGCTTCTCTGAGTATGCATTAAGTGAATAGTGACTGTTACAAATAAGCTCATTTCGGGAAGTTCCAAAATAGTATTAGTTCCAAAATAGTAATGCAGGTGTGGCCTTATGTTCACGTTTATTGGTATATCTAATATGATAATGTCTGGAGCTGGTGTTGGTGACAGTTTTTCCTTTAAGCAAAATAAGGAATGAAAAGTAGAATGATAGGCACAACTGACCTTGTTATTGTATTAGACCTTTTGTTTCCATTGATGATTATTGAAATTTCACAATTTTGTTTGATCAATTCATTTGATGGTATAATGTTAGTCTGCTGGCAATATTACCATGTTGTATCATGGCTGTAGTATTGTTTCATGCAATTGTGCATCCATACTATCGCGTTACATGACATGATTTTTATTTTCATAATGTGATCCAATGTAGTTTTTTCTTCTAATTATCTTTCAATAGACAATAATTTTGCTTATCATCCCAACTTATTATTATTATTATTATTATTATTATTATTATTATTATTATTATTATTATTATTATTATTATTATTATTATTATTATTATTATTATTATTATTATTATTATTATTATTATTGGCTATTTTATTAGGTTCAGCTTATCTGTCCAAGAGAATTCCGATAATGAAACAAATGATTTGGATATTGACCTGGCTGAATCTTGCAGGCCTCAGTTTTCAGATATTAAGAAAGTTACTGGTTTCCTAGGCAAGGAACTTTTGCTAGTGGTTTCAATAGAAAGGATCAACATAGCATTGAACAGGTACAAACAATTTTTATCTATTATAACAATTCTATCTTTTCATATAGTTGAGAATTTCAAGCATATAGTTCAATTGTTCAATAGGCATTTTTGGTGAGAAAGTCATGAGATTTTGATGTGCTGGTAATTTGGACAGAACTTGGTATAAATCTGATGGTATTTATTTTAATTCAATTAAAAAAGGTGAATGCTCTCTTCCTTGATAGAAACCAAAATAGTAATGATGATGATGATAATAAAAAATAGTAGATAATCATATGTCATACTTTGCCATCCCTTTTTGTCAACTATTATTTTGATCATTACTGTTTGATGGGATTTGTATTAGTGTATTCATAGAGTAAGCTTTTGATAATCTCAAAGGATCTAAACCATTATTTGTTATAAAGAATACTAAGCTCAGCAAAAGATTCATACTGAAACTTACTCCCGTCAAGGATTAGGAATCAGTAGATGCTCATGGACTTCGTAGCCAGTAAAGGCATCATATATTACAAAAGGGCGGCCCAAAATCCTGGCTTTAGAATGTTGTGGACTTATGAACCACAAGAGGTCTATTTAGAAACTTGAACTTTTACGAACGATGACTTATATCCTAAAATTAGAACTTTTGGAGACAATGCAAAATCAGAACTCTTGACTTTTAGTTGGCAAAAGTCATGATTATATGATTCATAAATTTGTTTGGGCAATCAACCCACTCTTATTTCATTAATGCTTGATTTTTAATGCATTTTTTTCTATCCTTGGGATATTAAGCTAGATTAGTTTTGATTCTTTTGCAGGATTGACTTAATGGAAATAGATTCTTCAAAAGGTAGTTCAACTCCTCAATCAGCTGCTCCATTAGATAACAATTCATTTGGGAGAAGTAAGTCTAACATTGCTTGGAATCATGTAATTCAAAATGTCATTGAGGGAAAGAATATGTTGACATGTTTGTATTGTGGTTTTAGTGGGAAAGGTGGTGGAATATATAGACTGAAACAACATTTAGCTAGAAGAAAAGGATAAGTTAGGCCTTGCCCACGTGTTCCACATGATGTGAAATTTCAAATGGAAAATTCTTGACATTGTTAGAAAAAAAAAAAAAAGAGAGAGAGAGACTCAAGAAAACTTTGATTCTGAAAATCCTTATTGACCTAGTGTAGCAAACTTTGAAGGTGATGAAGATGTTCAAGAAATACCTCATCCAAATGATACTAGACCACTTGAAACCTAATTCATCTTAAATAGGAAAGGGAAGGAATTTAGGACAGATAAATGATTATTTTGCACCAAGAACAACTTATGGCTCTCAACCAACTTTAAAAAGTATGCTTGCAAATAAAGAGGCGGTGCATAGATCACATATGGAAGTTGCAAAATTTTTCTATGATGCTTGTTTGCCCATTAATGCTGTGAATTCTATCTACTTCCAATGGATATTTGATGTTGCATGTGCTATAGGGCCAGGGTTTAAAGTTCCCTTTTATCATCAATTGCAAGATTCTTTGTTGAATAATGCAAAAAAAAAAAAGTGCAATTATTTGTTGATTCTATGAAAAAGGTGTGGGAAAAACTTGGTTGCACTATAATGGGCGATAGTTGGACTGATAATAGACAAAAGGATATTAATTAACTTTCTGGTTTACTATCCTCGTGGAACTGTTTTCTTGAAATTTGTTGATGCCTCTGATGTTGTGAAAAATGTACAAACTTTGTTTGAGTTGTTTAAAGAAGTTATTGAATGGGTTGGTTCAGCTAATTTTGTTCATATGGTGACTGCCAATAGGGCAAATTATGTAGCTGCTGGAAAATTAGTTAATAAAGCTTATCCATCAATCAGTTGGTATCCATGTGCAACTTATTGCTTGAATCTAGTGCTGCAGGATGTTAGTATATTGAGCCATGTACAAATTCTTGCTGTGAAGGCTTCTGCAATTACTAAATTTGTGTATAATCATGGTTTTTGGTTGAGTTGGTTGAGAAAAAGGAAACGTTGGACTGAAATCATTCGTCATCAAGGATTACATGGTGTTAAGAATTGACTCGTATTATTATACTATTTCATAATGTACCATGTTAGGGATATACCCTAGAGTCAATTTGTACTTATACTATTGTCGTTATGTTTTATATAATAATACGAGGTTTTTCTTTTCATGAATAATGCATTCTGTTTTGTGGTCATCAAGTACGTAACTTGATAGTAAAACCCAACAATAAATACAATGACTATTCTAAAACAGTCCCTGATCGATTATTATTATTGGAATAATAATAAATTAAGATTGATATGTTTGTGACTAGATGGCTATGTTTTATTGGTCATAGATATTTGTGATATCAAATCAAAATATAAATAAATGTTAGAGAATATTGTATTGGACATGACCCACTGTGAGAGTACTTCATGGAACATATCATAAGTACTTTCTAGCCATAATGATATTAAAAGTCCTTCGACCTAAATTCATCATGATTTCCTACTTGTTAAGTTTTATATTTTGACGTTGTCTAAAATTGTCTTTAACTAGATAATAAATTAGACTACTGTTGAATGTAGAATAAATCGAGGAGAGAAATATGATTGATAGTGAAGGAATTTGTCCCTCTTAATTATGGGAGAGATATCCATGGGCCCCTTGATAAGTTAGACTATTAAAATGCATGGTCGTATTCAAATATATCAATCTAAGATATTGATATCATTTATTTGAACAGTCTTCTATGAAATCAAGAAATAATTGATTAAGCTTAATAAGGATGACATGCTTCATGCCTTATGCTTAATCTAGATATTGTGTGACAAAATGACTAAATATAAAATTATGATTTGGTTCAAAGAGATCACCGATCTTTATTTAACTTGGATAGTTATAATGTTTTGCTAGAAACCGCTTATAACTTGTGCACCATTTAAATATGATTTGGGTACACTGCCAGTGTTAAATGAACCTATAGGATCACACAATAAGTGAACTTGCTAGGTTATTTTTCTGGTAACCAGATTCGATGAATTTGGAAATATATCTAAGTTAATCGAACTTAGAAAATTTACCAGATACAATGAATTTAGAAATATATCCACATTCGATGTATCTGGATAATATCCAAACTATAAGGATCTGACCCGGTAAATTAATTAGTTAAATTATCGAGATAATAGCATAATCTTATCATATCAATTTTAATTTAATTTGAATTTAAATTAAAAAAATACGATAAGATATTATTAGGGTTAGACTCTAAAAGGTTCGGAGGGGTTTTTTAAAAAAACCCTAGCCGTCTTCTCTAGAGAGCTATTCTGTTAAGAATATTCAAGTTTTCATCTACCAGAAAAATAAGCCTCTCAAACCCCAGGCACTAGCACTCCTCGGGTGACGAGTGAGTTCGCGGTGTGTATCCGATAGAGGACGTTCGCATATTGCAGCGTCTGGTCATCGTTCAGGTTGCACGTATAGTAGCACAATCGAAATCGAATGATATTGATTATACCTAACAGAGGTAATTTTACAAACATACGATCTTCTTAATCGTTTACTTGAATCCTCGGAAGGGATTCGTGGATGTTTTCCACGTTTAGAAGTCCACGAATTCCAACACATGTGCTACCAAGTTTGCTACCACTTTTATTGCTCTTAATAATGTCTATCAGCATATGCATGACTTGAGGGCTTTGGTGACTTGTAAGGAGTTTTATGATTCTAGGCTTTATAAAGAAAATAAAACAACAGAAGTGGTTGCAATCATTTTGGATACAAGTTTTAGAATGATTGACATGTTATTGTTAAAGTAGTAGAGCCTTTGATGCGTTTGTTGCGTATTGTGGATGGTGATAAAAAGCCATCTTTAGGTTATGTACTTGATGGCATGCATAGGGAACTTAAGGTAATCAAAATGCTATTCAATCAAAGGAAAACGTATTATAAGTTGTATACTGATATCATTAAAAGAAGATAGGATATGTATTTGAAGAAAAGTATACATGCTACTGGATATTGGTTGGACCCTACCTTTTAATATGACCGAGAAAGCTTTTGTGATAAACTTTATGTTATGGATGGTCTTATTGAGGTTGTTACTAAAAAGACCAAGAAGGGTTGGAGTAAAATACTAAAAGAGATATTCCATTCAAAGACCAATTAAGTAGTTTTAGTTTTGATGCTGCAAAAGAGACATACAAAACTTTTCCACCTGGTAATATTATTTCTTTCACTTTTATTTTTTATGTTAGTTATTAAATTGTTATTATATCATTTTATTTCATTATTGTTAATTTTATTTCTTTTTAATAGATGAGTGATGGAAAATGTTTGGTTATGGAACACCAAATTTAAAGAAGTTGGTAATTCGTATTTTAGGGCAAACAAGTAGTTCAACTAGATATGAAAGAAATTGGAGTGTGTTTGAAAGGATACACACTAAAAAGAGAAATAGATTGGAACATCAAAAACTTAGTGACCTTGTCTTTGTTCATTACAACTTGAAGTTGAAAAATAGGTAAATTTCTTTTTTGAAAATATTGATTATTCATTTGAGTGTTTGTTTGATACAAGTATAACATATAACTTTTGATTTGATAATAGGTTGTTATCTAAGGAGAAGAGTTTTGATCAATTGATTATGAAAGTATAGATACTACTGACTATTGGATTCTTGAGGATGTGGAGAATGAGCCTTCAAGTAACATTGTTGAAGAAGTAGAGCAAATATTGTATGAAGAGCTTGAGGAACCAAGGTTATAAAGGCAACATCGTCATGAAAGAGAAGGTTAATCTTTCTTCTTTTTTTTTTTCTAATATTGATCAAAATTGTAAGACACTAGTATTATTTTTTTTTACTCTTATATATCTTCTTAAATTGTTTGTAGATGAAAATGATGGTGATGATTTTGTGGTGGAAGATATTGATGATGACATTGATCTTTCAAGAATGGATTAATTTGAATTTGAGTCACAACTATTTGATATTGATGTTGGAGTTGCAAGCACAAGTGGGGCATCCAACAATGAGGATTTTGATCATGAAAGTTGGCCTATAGGAATTTAAGGATTTGTACCTTTAAGTAATAACTTAATATGGATTTGAAATTGTATATTCGTAATAAATTAAGAATGACTACTTTAAATTTTATTGTATGTTAGATTGTTAGTTATAAACTAAGAATGACTACTTTTAATCATGTATTTGAATGTTTATGTTTTTATGCATTTAAATTACACTATATTATTGATCAATTTAATTTAAATATTAGGCATAGGTCGATTAATTGATTAATATGAGAGCTAATTAATTAGTTGTGGACTAATTAAGAAAGCCCGTCCCACCAGGGTCTTGGGTGTGGTGGCTAGAAGGTTTTAGTAACCTAGATAGCCGCCACATAACAAAAGCAAAGGAAACAGAAAAGGAATAGGAAATAATAATAAGGAAAGTGGCTAGTTTGTTTTCATAATGGAAAAGGAAGGTGTTGTTATATAAGGTATCACGTGTGCCTGGAAGGGGGTTCACTGAATTCCGTAGGCTACAGCTTTCGGTTTTCTATAAACAGAAAAAAGGAGCCACAGTTTTTCCTTAGCCCTATTATCCTTCGTTTGTTTTTTTCTTTAATGTTCGACTCTTCCGTTTTGCTTCCACTCTTCTTCACCCTAATTCTACTTTCACTAGCGGAGGTTCATAGTGGTTAGAGAATACTCTAAAAGGTCAGGAGCTAGCAAATGTGGTAAGTGTTTGATGTGAAGGAGCCGACAGTTAGCTGGTGCGCTCGCGAAATAAGTAAACGTTCCTATTCAGGAAGTACCGTTAAATCCAAATCAAACTCTGGTTATTCAAATAAAATGCCCTAAAAGTAAGTACTCCTAAACTTTAGCTTGAAAAAAATTATAATTTGTTATCTTCCGCCGCTATTTAATTTTTCCACAGTCCTTTAAGTGGTATTAAAGCCATGGTTATAATTTAGGAGCATGCTTAGAGTTAACAACTGGAAAGGTGGTTCCTTTACTAATAAAAATATGATCTCTGTGATCATATAGATCCCTCGTGTTTTTTTATATGGGTAAATTTTATGTACACCTCTCGCGTGGAGACATAAGCACATGTAATTTATTGTTAATCACTTTTCGTAAAATTCGTGTACACCTCATTTTGAAAGGCATGGGGGTTTAAAATTGCATTTCAATATATTTACAAATTCTTATAAAAAATGGTGCATGGATCAATGCTTAAAGAAACCCCCGAAGAGAAAGGAAAAACGAAGGAAAACGGAGACAGAACAAAGGAACCTAGCCGTGGCATGATACACTCAAGCCGCATGTGGCTTTGGACCTTTTTCCTTTCCAAGCAATGGCCGGCCCACTACTAGCCGCAAGAGGATCAAGGAAAAATTAACTTAAGCCGTGAGAGGCTTTGTTCAGCGGGTTGCTAGTTCGGGTCGCGGGTTGCCATTTGGGTCTTTTGAAGTTTTATTTTCTTGTAATTTTCCTTTTCTTTTTAAGCTCATATCACGTGAGGTTATTTTCTTGTAATGATTTATTTATGGTACTAAATAATTTTGCATGAAAATGATTAAAAAGGGGAACCGCCTTAGGATTAAATAAAATCATTTTAATTTTATTATTATTTTGATGTTTAATCCATTATTTGATTACATAAAAATTAAAGATTAGAAATAGCATATAAAAAATTTATGTTTGGAGCATGCCTATTTTATTTAATTTTGTGATCAAATGCACAAAGGTTGTTGAGAAATTAATTTTTTCTCTAGATAAAATAATTAAGAAAAACATTTTAAAAAATGGAACTTAGGAATTTAAAATAAAATTCATGATTTATTCTTCCAAAGGCTATTATCCTTGACCTAGAGAATGATTTGAATTTGGGTATTTTAAATTTAGATCATATAAATGGTTTTTTTAACTTAAACACAGATAATAAAAATCCATGATTTATTCTCTTGAAGGCTTTTATCCTTGATATAGAGAATAATATTTTTTTTTCGATTTTTACTAAAGTTAATGAAAATCAAAATATTTTTTAAAGGAACGTTTTTTTCAAAAATCTATTTTTCTCAAAAGATTAAGTGGGAGAGGAGTTCCAACGGTCCCACAGCTTCCATCACGAATTCCTGTTAGAAATTGTGGATTTTCTAGCGTTATTCTAAACATGACCCCCTATAGGATGAATTTTCACGAGAATTTAGAAATAATGGAGGAATTATAATTCAATGCACCAAAATTGACGATTAGTGTCACACTAATTGACGTCACATAATGTTTAATTTTCATCATGCATAATCTTTTATAATATTTTTTTATCATCATGTTGATCGTCACATTTTTACCGTCGCTAAAGATATACAGTGACTATGTGGATATTTTTGTTACAGATTAATAAACAATACGTAATGTTTCATAAAAACGTCACGTTATAGCTATGCTTTTGTGACACGTAATTTCGTCATAAAATAACTTATGAATTGTCACAAAACATCTTAGATCGTCATGGAAGATGAGTTAGATATTCAACTATTCTTGACAAAAATGAAAAACATCACATGAATAGGTAGTATAATTTTCGTCACTCATTGTTAAAAAATAATGCCACCAAATACTATGGATTGTCATGAAATATGGCTGAATTTTCAACTATTAATGACAAAAATAAAAATGAAACACGAATACATGGTGTAATTTTTGTTGCTCATTATTAGAAAAAAAAAGGTTACTAAATAATATGAATCGTCAAAAAATATGATATGAATATTTAACAATTAATGACAAAAATGAAAAACATCATGCAAATAGGTAGCATAATTTTCATCACTCATTATTAAAAAAAAAAAGTCACTAAGTAACATGAATCGTTACAAAATATGATTAAATATTCATTTATTCATGACAAATATAAGAATATCACACGAATAGTATTTAACAAAATAAAATACCCGTTGTATTCCAAATATAGAATCTCAAAGATAAAGTATCCAAATGGTAGAGTAATGTTAAAATTATTTAATATCCTTATACATTGACAAAATTAAAATTCTTTAAAAAAAAAAAAGAACAAACTAAGCTAGCTAATATGTAGTTGAACTACATTCACCAGATTTTATCCAGATTCTCCACATGACAATGAGTTAGTTGATGAAGAATCTGATTCACTTGAAATTGCAATAAACATTTTATAAAATTAATAAATAAATTTACAAGAAAAGTGAAAAAAAAATGCAATAACTCGTATAACATATGTAAAGATTTAATCAAATATAGCTTTCATACCATCTGAATTGTTATTTGTTGATCCCAGTTGGCTTGAAAATTTGACTCATTTAGCAAATTTTGTTCCAAAGTTGTAGCACCTATTACAACAAAAATACCAAAAAAGGATAAATGCATCATCAATCATGTCACCACAACTGCCCCTACAATCATGTCACTATTGTTTGAACGGTGTATGACACTTGGGATGGTGTAAGACAACGAACCTGGGCTTTAAAATTTTGGGCTAGTGATTCTGGGTCAAATATGATGGTGGCCAGTGCCCTACCTGGATTTGAAGAACTGCCAGCTAGATGCAGTGGAACTAAGTCGAAAATCTTATGCTTCAAAATTTTGAAGATAACAAGCTATTCCACAAAAGGGGATATCATCACATAATTCGGGACTAAAGTTCAATATGACAGTAAAAGAATGATCATCAAATGTCAAACCATTTCTTGTTATTTTCAACAAAATATCAAATTGCTAACGTATGTTGTTATAAATGCAAGTAGTTAGGAGTTAAATGAATTTGAGCAAGACGGAAATTATAAAAAAAAAAAAAGGATTTAAAAACCTAGCAATCATGTTTTCATAACTTATACCTTGCCCAGATGTGTAGTAGATTCACAATCATCAATTAGCTACTTCTTTAACATCGGCAGAATATGGATATTTACACGTTTTTCAATTAGCAGCATACCTTTCTCCTAAGAAAGCAGAAAGCTATATAATTAACCGACCTCTTCAACTATGACAAATGCATATTAAACATCAATTCAATAGCAAAAACACTTATATATTACATGTGAAACAATAAAAATTGGTTACATGAGATTTGAATAGAAAAATCACCTTAAAGCAACATCACAAAGAGAATTATATAGTCACCTAGGCTGCTATGCAATTAAGCCATCTGCAGTACTCTATATATGACCAATCAAAAAGAGAAAATTATGTCAACTTCAAGACTAAACTTAGCAGTAATGCATTATTTTAACAAAAATAAAAAGTAGTGCTCATATTAAAGTACAGTTAGAAGAAACAAAAAAGACTAAGTATAGGCCCTTGAGATAAACTTTTTACAAGAAGCCTACACTATACTTCATTATATTTTAACCGTATAATATGGTGCATTTTTATGCTAATAATTTCGAAATTCTTTTATGCTCTGCTTCTGAATTCTTCACAACGATAGGAATAGTTGTTTTTAGCAACCTTATGCTATTCTAACTTATTCCTCTTGTCCTAGCCCAGAAGCTGCAAAGAGTTCAAATCTTGGATGTCTTAGAGAGATGCTCAAAGCACTCTCGGATGTACCAAACAAGACAACACCTAGAAGTGAGTTCAAAGCACTCTTAGCTTCCTTCAGTTTGTAGATTGTGGAGTTCTTGTTTTCTGCTGAAAGGTAGCAGTAAAATTGGCATACCCAATCTTCATCCAAGATTGGCATACCCAATCTTGAAGGCTGATAAATCAATTAGGAAATAACAGCTAACAAAAAAGAAGCTATTAGTGGAAAATTGTTCTAACTACCACCTTAGTCACAAAGTTATGACTGGATACTTATCTGAAAAAATACTTACCATTCTTTCCCATTATTCGCATTTAATGGATAAAATTTTGTCAAAATAATCATAAACAACATATCATTTCCTAACAACAAGGCTTTATTAATGAATTCCCTAACAGGAGGCACAAGCTTTCTAGATGGCAACTTAAATAATTTATCAAGCCATCTCAGATTATCAAGAAGCACAATGAATGAAGTTTCTTAGGCAATATTTACTATAATTTTTCATAGATAACTCAACTAGAATAAAAAACAACCAAAGATACAAGGGAATATACCTATTACGCTGTGTATTTAGTTCATAGTACATTAATCCACTCTGCAAAAGAACCAACTTAGAGATCAGAACAAAAATATTATATCATTTCTACTTAACAAACAGAATAATTCCATTAATGAAAGATATCCCAAAGATCCACTTCTAATGACTTGATCACATACTTCAAAGATCCCAATGTTTCTGTTAAAATCATACTCCGGCAAGGTCAATGATACGGTGACCTGCAACTTATGATTAGGAAGTATAATATGCATCCAATCAAGCTTAGAAACTCCCGAATTTTCACTGCAACTCGGGCCACAATATGCCCCAGGACAAACCGTTATGGGCACAAATACCACTGGACTTTTTTCTGTATAATCAAAGTCTAAATTTTCCATTATCCTTGTTAGCTCCTCAATCACAATCCTCATCAATATACCACCCACCACAAAAGCTGAAACTAACAATGTCACCAAAACAACACATACATAAATCAACCATAACAATTCCCATCCAAACTTTAAACCCCACTTAAAATCACCAAACAAAAAAAATTAAAAAACAAAAAGAAGGAATAAATTAGTGTTCTTTACTGCAACAGAAATTTATAAACTCAATTCTTTTGAGGAAATTTCCTATATTCACAATAGAATCAATCGCTATCCTTCTTAAAAATTAAGAATGTGTAAAAAATCAAAGTGACTCAAAGATTCAGATGGAAAGTTGAAGGTTGATCAACCCTAATTGAAACGCCCAAATCCACTCAAATCCGTTGTTCTGCGCTGGTTCATACAATGAGGCAATGAATTCATGGTAGTCGTGGGAGGGAGTGGCAAAACTGAGAGGAAACAAGAAAACTTTTGAAACAATTTATGATACTCCATATTTGTTGAGAACTCAATACTGAAACCTATATTGAAGGGAAATTCTTTTGGTTTTCCAAAAAAAAATTCTTTATTTTTTAAATCTTTTCACTTAAATTTTTTAGACATATAGACAGAAATATAAAATTGTAGATATATAAAATAATTAAAAAATAATTATTTATAGATATACTCCATATACATACATACATACATACATATATTGTGATATTTTTTAAATAAAGACTATTTATAAATGAAAAAAAAAGGAATAATTTTTAATAATTTAATAAATTTATAAAATATAAAAAAATCTATAATTTTTTTCTTTACTACAGTGATCTTGTTTTAATTTGACAAACTTGTAAAGGTTAATTTTTTATAATAAAAAATTTATATAGTTGAAAGTGAATATGTTCATGATTTCTCATATTATATATTATATTATGATATAGCTATGGCATAAGATTGTCTCAAGAAATAGCTATGATATTACATCTACTTTAGAAATAGTCATTGTTAAAACCAATTAGTAGTTAAATGAAATAATTACTTGATGTTAAGCTTAATATAAATTCTCTCTCTCTATATATATAATACTATATATATAATATAATACTACAACACTATATACACTATAGTATTATATACATATATAGTATTATTTCTACGGTCTCATATGTTTAGTAAAATCTGTAGGTGATGATAAATTCTTCTTATAATTTCCATAAAACTGCTACTATTGATGTGATAAATCTGCTAATATTGATGTGATAAAATGCTTGATTTTGTGACTATTAAAAGCATTGAGTATGTGATAAAATTGGATGTCCATGTTTTTATTTTAATTATTTACTTCTGTTTCATTTTATATAATTTGGTTCGAGTTGATTTTATCTTAAATTTATCAAAGCCGAATTAAAACTGAAAGTTTAAATTTGAAATCAATCTAAAAAGTTAAATGAACACCCCTAATTATTATCACAAAATAAAACTCCAACTAGTCCAAATAGTAAATCTATATAAAGTAACATGATATTTGTTTTGACTTGTTCAATGCATTTTTGGCTTGATAATTATCTAATATAATAATATATTACTACACCCATCTCAAATATAGTCCATTTAAGAAAAAAAAAAGTTTTTAATCAAAATAAAGGTCCCTTTTTCATTAATCAATGCATAATTTAGCCCTTTTTTCTAGTCTTACCCCTCCCTTAATATTCTCTTCCTCTCATCCCAACTACCAATATAGGATGAGTTTTGAGCAAAGCTAAATTTGAATACAAACGAATCTACTATCACAATTTCGAGGTCAAGTTTGATTAGAAATTATAAATCAAAGGGTATCTTGGGTAGAAAATGCTTTCATTTTAATATTCTTAATATGTGTATAAACAAGAAAAAAACATCCATAGATTGTGATAGAGGCAATATTAGTTATTATTATTGTTTTTTTAAATGTGATACTACTCTTTGTTATATATATATATATATATATATATATATATATATATATAATAATAATAATAATAATAATAATAATAATAATAATAATAATAATAATAAAATATTCAAACCTTCAAAACTTAAGTGAATTCCTTCATTTCAAGATGGAGTTTAGTTTTGTTAAGGGATAATGGAGTCTAGTTATTTAATTTATTTCACTTAAAATAATGTAAGTAATAAATTTATTTCCACTTCAAAAAGTAAGTCTTTATATAATTTTCAACGTGTTCGACATTTCAGAGGGCATAGAGTGTAAATAAATAAATAAAATTTTCATTTATTATTAATAAATAGTATAATTTATTTAAAAGCAATCAAATCTATTGCTAATAAAAATAGATAATATTAAAAAAGTATCAAACTAATAAATTAATTAATTACATTTATCCAAAATTATCTATTACATGATCATATTAAATCCTTAAATAAAAAATTAAAAAACAAAAGTTCTCATTAATTTTAACAAAAAAAAAAAAAGAGAGAATGCCAAACCGGTATAGTTTTGGTATATTTCATTCTCTTCTCGACTTTTTCCTTTTCTTTGTTCTTGTCTTTGTTCTTTTTTTTTTCTTTTTTTGGAGGGAAATATGTTTTTTTTGGGGGTAAATTTTTGTTTCTTCTGGTCACGTTCCCTTACCATAGTTTTAGAGCTTTTGCTATTTTTTCTTCTGCTCTAAGTCCGAAGTTTATTTGGAATTGTATCCTACAATTGAAGTGGGTTGTGATACCCCGACTAAAACCACCCTTAATTCATGAGAAAAGTCATGCATGTCATAGTATTTTATATATTGCATTTGATAGTCTGAACTATTTTCATGAATATATGTGATCTATTGGTTTGATGTTGCAAGAATTCATTTATTTGGATGTGGTTGTATTGATTGAGATGATAGAGCTTTTGTTTTGTTGAGTAGAATTTATTAGAAGGAAAATGAAGTAAGTTGAGTGGAGTTAAGGGAATTTTTTGGAGGAATGTTTGTACAAGAGTTGTTGTGGTCCAGTGGACAAGATTTGGTGTTCATCTCTTGGTGACTTGAGTTCAAATCCCAACTTTTGCAAATCTCTTCTTTCTTTTCCTTAATTTATTTTCTTTTCCCTAATTTCTCTACATCTTGGCCGAAATCCCTAGGGTAGTAGCCATCTTGGAGTTCCAACTCCTAAAATCTAGGAGTGCGATTATTTATTTGGTAAAAAGAATTAAAAACAAATTAAATTCCTATTATCACTTAGTTTAATATTTTATCTTAATCTTTTAGGAAATTTTAAATATTCCAAAATCTGAATTTTTAAAGTTATTATCTAAGTGATTTATTAAGAAATAAAATACATAAAAATATATCTTGAATGCCTTATTTTGGCTGCCATTTTTAATAGGAGATAAGTCTCTATAACTTAATTTTCTTTAAAGAATCTAAGATGGAAATAAAGAGATAATGCATATTTTTAATTTAAGCAATTATCTCTTGGGATTTTGATATTTTTGAAAATACGAAGTTGGGATAAAAGAAATTCCAACTTTATCTTTTTTAAAACTAGGTTTTTATCTTTAAATATAATTATCTAATAATTACTTAATTTTGTTTAAAGTAATTTAGGGTATCAATTAAATTATTTCTTGGACAATTGGCCTTTTTTCCTCGCTTGAATTTTTCTGGAAAAAAAACTAGCTTGGCTGCCACTTTGATAGCTAGTTTAGCGCAAACTTGAACTCTTCAAAGTTGAGAAAATCTTATCCAAGATAACCTTTAACCAATCCGATTTTTATTTAGCAAAAGAATACCAAAATTTCTCTTTTCTTTTCTCCATAATTTTGGCCACAATACACACACACACACACACGAAAATCTGAAGCAATATACGCTCAAACTCTCTTTTATTGTTAAGCAAAAACACAACTTGCACAAGACTTATTTTGCTCTTCTCAATTTCGGCCAAAGTAAGAACCGAAAACCAACCTCCATTTTTCTCTCTTTTTTTTTTCTTATTTTTGGCCAATCCTAGAACCAAAATACAGCCATAATCTCCTTCTAATCATTGCTCAACTTCAGCCAACATAGAAGAGGCAAAGCTGCAATTTTCTTGTTATCTTGTTCAAGAGTCCAAAACAACTGAAACTCTTGTAAACAACAAAACAGCCAAACCTAATAATTTATCTCTATCAAACTAGCAAATTGGCACACCCTAAACCTCTCCAATACACGAAAATAGGCATGCTCCCATTCTTTCCAAAGTTTCGGCCAACACAAACACAAAGCCAACCAAAACTGAAATCCACTCTCAAGGTAAACGATCCTTCAACCCTCTATCAATTCTTTTTCAATATTTCTCTACTTTTTCCCATAAATCATGGCTAAAAGGGACTAATTTCTCCCTTTTTCTGGTGACTTTCGAACAAAAGGATCAAGGCGAGCCAATCAATTCTTCTTCTGAAGTGAACTAAAGCCAATCATCAAGGAGTCATCTTGCTTCTTTGATTTAATTCGCTAAGAGGTATTTGAGACTCTATCTCTACTGATTTAAGTGGATTTGATCTTTATAGTAATGATATAAGAATGCTTGCGTATAGAGTTTAGCATGAATAGATTGGATTGTTGAGTATAATGGTTCAAATATTGATATGGGCTTATATGGATTAAAGCATTGTTATATTTGCTATGTTGGATCTAGATCTATACTCTTCTGGTTAAAGTTGGGTCCTTTTGATTTAAATGGGGTTATTATGTTGGTTTAATGTTAGTTGAATATTGGAGTTATCATATTGATGATTTGAATTGCATATATGTATGTTTGCTGATGAGTAGCATGACGAGGGAAGGTTATAGGCATAGATTAATGAATTAATCTATTTAGATTCCATAAATGATTTATGTAAATAAAGGGATCATGGGGATTCATGTTTACATGAAACATTAGTGGCTAGGCAATGTGTAGTATTTGGATCCTGATTATGGAATCATTGATTCTAGATAAGGAAAGAGTTTGAAGTGAGGGTAAGCAGTTAGCTTTGGTTTAACTATTTGAAATATCCAAGTAAGTTCCTGTATAACTTTTTGATAAATGGTACTCATGTTTGCAAGTCACATGTTGTAATGATATTGAAACGATATTGTTGAATTGTGTTTACATGGGTTGAGAATGTGGTTGTTTTGACCTCTAAATGATTTTATCAAATCACAACTTCAATTGCAGTAGATTTGCTTCTTTCTTTGACTAAAACATTTTGAAAAACTCTATGTGAAAATCACATTTTGCAAAGCTAAGATATTCAAAGTTTGTGAATAAGGGAACTGATTAATGCACCCGATAGTGAGTGCTGAGTACTTAATAGGGGTTAGCTAGTGGTACTAGTCTTGGAGGGTTAGAGTGAGTCTTCGGTAGGAAGCCACCTCGAGGAGACGAACTCTACTCAAAAAGACGTCGGTTCTAGTTAGTCAGGCTGGTCCAAGCTAGTATTTGGGTCTATGTGGACTATTTGTCAGGTTGGACAACTAGTGTATTGGGTGTGGAGATAGAGAAGTATCTCACCCTAGTGGATGGATCACCCACTATCTAGTGGTGAACGGTTATACTGGGAAGCTATCATGATGGAATTTATGATATGGACATTGTTATTATTGAATCATTTTATCCCTTTATGATTTTGTTATACTGATGAGTAGATGGTTCTGACAATTGTTTTGGATGTGTTTTATATTGTTACACTCTGTGACTGATTATTAATGAAATTGACTTGCAAATATATTTTGTGATTATTGATAAACCTGTATACCTGAAATATTTAAAGTGTTATTTGCGAACATAGGATTTGTTGAGATGCCAACCTCACACTATTTATATATCATGTTTTCAGGGGAGAGCTATTATTGAATAGGTTGGATGACTTAGAGATTGAAGTTTATTTTATTTTGTTTTGTTTTCCATTTGAGAGACAGTTGTTCATTTTGATGTTTTGACTTGTATAAGTTTTGATTCAATTGTAATACGATTATTTCGTTCTTTTATTTAGTTATTTTCCTTTGTACCTCATTATAAAGACCCTTGGTCCTCTGGACGGGGCAACATCCCTGTCCTTTTTGGGTACGTAGGTTGTGAGTTGTTACAAATAGTATCAGAGCCTAGGTTTTGGCAAATAATTTTATTGAATGGTAATTATACACTAGGAATTAAGATTTAGTTCTGACTTCTTTGTGTTCTATTTATAGGATGGCTAGAAGATTCACAATTGTAAGCTGAGACTGGCCTTTCATGTGTGGTCCTAGGAGTGGTAGAGCACCTAGCCTAGTTCTTTTAGCAGACTCATCCTTATCTAATTCAGAGACATAACCCGAGGGCGGATGATTTTTGAGTAAAGACGAGGTAGAGCATGAACCACCTATGATGTTTGATTTTGAGGTAGAGAAGGAACCTGAAAACCTAATACCAGAGATACCTGAGCTTGAGGAGGAATGAGACATGAGTAAGTATGAGGGGGATGATGAGGGAAAGATAGGGGAACTTGTGGTGAGGGTGAGGACGGGGTGGAAGAACTTAGGGATGAGGAAGAGATAGGAGAACTTGGGGGTGAAGATGGTGAGGAAGTAGTTAAGGTTGATGGTGAAGAGGAGGATAAGGTTGACACACCCGCGACCCCGTCTATAGAAGAAGGAATTTCGATGCTTTTGGGGAGTATCTCATATGAGTCAGATGCTGAGAAACCTGCACCCAAAAGTGCACTCATGTTAGCTATAGAAAAGGTTAGAGATGCGAATTTGAGAGGCGAGCTAAGGGGTAGGGAAACTGTTAGGTTCATGTTGGGTCGACCTAGGAAGAAGTTCAGATCTTTTAGTTTTGCAAGAGAATGTGTGATAGATCATCCTAACAATAGCATAGGTTGGCTTGTGAAACCTCCTTTCGAGATTTCTGAGGATTCCAGTGACTCTAGTGATGCTTAGAGTTTATAGGATCTTCAGTGCTTATTCTTTTATTTTATGAAGAGTATGTTTGTTCATTTATTTGATTCAGAAATGATTCTTCGTTTACAAATTTTGGGTAGCTAGAATAAAACGAGTACCTTGTAGGATACTCTCTTATTTTGTACAAGTTTGATTTGATTAATAAAAGTATGATTTCATTTGATTATTTATTCTACTTTGGGCATTATTTGTAATATTTACTTTTTAATAAATTGCACGCTATTTTAAATATATTAGTTACTCAATTGCATGCCATGGACTTTTCCCTTGATAAACCTTATGATGGGTACAAAATGGTAGTAGATGGCACCGAGACATAGAATTGCAGTGCGAGGCAGGACTGTTCAAGAAAGTGAGTCATCAATCTAGAGTTTGAGCAACGCAACAGTCCACGCCTGATATGGAGAAAGATTATGAGTAGGAGTGAGAGTAATATCTAGGGGATCTAAGGAGGTGACAATAGGGCAAGCCTTTGATAAAATGGTTGCCATTCTCTAGAACTTGACTAAGAAAGTGGATAAGGTGGCGAAGAAGGCACTGAAAAGAAAGGATGAGGCCTTGAAGCGATTCTTGAAGTTCCAGCCTCCTATGTTCCTGGTGAGGTGGAACAAAATGAGAAGGCCGAACAGTGAATCGAGCAAATGGAGGATATCTTTACTACTTTGCAGTACACTAAGAAGAGGAGGGTAAAGTTTCAGCTTTCAGGTTGACGAGACCTTCTCGTGCATGGTGGCAGCGAATGCAGAAGGACTGGGAGAGAGAGGATTGTGATTGGATGTGGGATAACTTTGTCGAAGCTTTCTGAGCAAAGTATATTCCACAGTGGATAGCCAAGAAGAGGGAAGATGAATTCCAAACTCTGAAGTAAGGAAGTATGACAGTGGCCCAGTATACAGCTCGGTTTACTCAATTGTCCAAGTATTGTAAGTGCTTGGTTGATACTGATCAGAAGCAGACTCGACAGTTCATGAAGGGTCTAAGGCAAGACTTAAGAAAGGCATTGGCACCATCTCCGCTAGCGACTGATACTGCTGCAGTGGACGTAGCGAGTTAGACCTAGAATGAAAAGAGGAACTGGTTGATGAATCGTCTTTTCCAACCGAATCGTCCACCAATAAGACCTTTAATCAATAAGCAACCCATTGGTCCAATACAATGGGAGAACAAAGGGAAGCACCCACTGACAATTCCATCAGGCCCTGTGTCAAATGCTCCTATCTGCTAAAATAATGGAAAGCGAGGCCATGTGGAAAGAGACTGCTAGTCGAAGGAGACACCAAGGAGATACTTTAACTATGGCGACCCTGCTCACCTAAGGAAAAACTATCCCAAACCTTTAAAGGTTGGGCAAAGAGCTCCGACTCAACCAGTTGGTGCAAACAGAGGTACTACCATTGGAATGACTAGAGAAAGAGGGCAAAAATCTCAAGTGAATGCTAAGGTCTTTGCCTTGAACTAAGAGGAGGTTGGAGCTGATATAGCGATGGTAGAAAGTATGTTTTCTGTACAAGTTCATTCAATTACAGTTTTGATAGGCCTCGGATCGACTCATTCATATATATGTGAATGATAAGTGTGCATATCATGTGGGTTGGGACGGGATGGAATTACCTTATACAATACTAGTAAGTACTCCCTTGGGAAGGCATAGAGATACGAGTAAGGTAGTGTAAGGGTGTGATATCATGGTTGGGAAATAGATTTGGAAGGCGGATCTCATAATTATGCCTATTGATTATTACGATTTAATTTTGGGTATGGATTGGTTAGCGAAGCATGGGGCAAGAGTGGATTGCAAGGTAAAGACGGTGCATTTTGTTAGACCATGATATGATGTATTGGAATTTAATAGAAAGAAGGTAAAAGAGTTAAAATTCCTAATAGTGGGAACGAAGGTGTGAAAGATGCTAAAGAAGGGTTATGTAGGATACTTGGCTTACCTAAACAATAAGCCAAAGGATCAATACACCCAGAAAAGTACCGACGTGGTAAAGGACTTTGTAGATGTCTTCCCGGCTAAGCTCACTTCCCTTCCATCTCTGTGGGAAGTTGAGTTTACTATAGATTTGGTTCTTGGAGCTGAGCCTATGTTGAAGATTCCCTATCGGATGGTGCTTCCGGAATTAAAGGAATTGAAGGAGTAGTTAAAAAAGTTAGTAAGACAAGGATATATAAGGCTGAGTACTTCACCTTGGGAAGCCCCGGTGTTGTTTGTAAAGAAGAAGGATGGAACACTGAGGTTGTGCATAGATTATAAAAGTTTGAATAACCTCACAATTAAGAATAAGTACCCATTACATTTGATTGATGAGTTGTTTGATTAATTGCAAGGTTCTTGCTATTTTTCTAAATTAGATCTCCTGCAAGGTTACTATCAAGTACATATTAAGGAGGAGGACATGCCCAAGACGGCCTTCACGACCAGATATAGACGCTACGAGTTTGTGGTGATGCCATTTGGAGTAACTAATGCACCTGTCGTCTTCATGGATCTTATGCACAGGTTTTTCTAGCCGTACTAGATAAGTTTGCAGTGGTGTTTATTGATGATATTCTGGTCTACTCCAAAAGTCTTGAGGAGCATGCCGAGCATTTGAAGTTCGTGCTAAAGAAGTTGAGAGAGCACAAGATCTTTGCTAAGTTTAGGAAATGTGAGTTCTGGTTAGATTCAATGGCATTTCTTAGACATGTGATATCTAAATATTTAATTAAGGTAGATCCAGCAAAAGTCAAAGTGTTTCAAATTGGAAACAATCAGAGGGTGTAACTGAAGTTTGGAGTTTTCTTGGATTGGTTGGGTACTACCGTCGGTTTATCAAGAACTTCTCTACTTTGGCTACACTGATGACCTAGTTGCTAAAGAAGGACATGCCATATGTCTGGAATGATAAGTGCGAAAAGAGTTTTCAAGAGTTTAAAAAAAGATTGATGTCTGCACCAGTGTTAAGTCTACTTAAGGAGAGTAAACCTTATTCATTGTACGTAGACACCTTCAAGGAAGGATTAGGGGCAGTTTTGATACAAAAAAGAAAGGTTATAGCGTATGCCTCGAGAAAACTAAAGCCTCATGAGGTTAACTACCCTATGCACACTTGGAGTTGGTTACGATAGTGTTTGCCTAAAGAATTGACGACACTACTTATATGGAGTGGAGTATGAAATTTTCATAGATCATAAGAGCTTGAAGTACATCTTTACGTAGAAGGATTTACATTTAAGGCAGCGTAGGTAGATGGAGTTTTTAGAAGAGTACAAATGTCCAATTAACTACCATCCCGGGAAAGCTAATGTGGTAACTGACGCGCTAAGTCGGAAGGTGAAAATGGCTAGTATGAGGATGTAGGAAATTCAAATAGTGCAAGAACTCTTGGAGCGAAAGGCGGAAGTAAAAGAAGGGAAGATCAGCTTATGCAACCTAAAGTTGGAACCTGAACTGAGGCAGGAGATCGGTGATGTGTAGCGGAGCAATCTAGAATTTCAAATCTTTAAGGAAAAGGAAACCAAGAGAGGAAATAAGGAATTTTGAACTGACGAAGTAAGAGTGTTATATTTCCAGGGACAAATATATGTACTGGATGACTAGATATTGAAGAAGAAGATAATGGATAAGGCTTACAAGAGCAAGTATGCTATTCATCCTGGAAAAGTGAAAATGTACCAAGTCTTGAAAAAGGCCTATTGGTTGCTGGGGATGAATAGGAATGTGCCGCAGTACGTCTCAACTTGCTTGACATGTCAGAAAGTGAAGGCGAAACACAAGAAGGCAGCTGGACTACTGCAGCAATTACCAATTCCTAAGTGGACGTTGCAAGAGGTGATGATAGACTTTGTTACTAGACTGCCTATGTTGAAGACCTTGAAGGATGCCGTTTGGGTAGTGGTTGACAGGTTGACCAAGACCGTGCATTTCATTCCAGTAAATGTCAAAGATTCTATAGAGAAGCTGGCCAAAACTTATATTTGGAAAGGTGTTAGATTGCTTGGGGTATCATTGAGCATTGTGGCCGACAGGGATCCTAGATTAACTTCGAGATTTTGGACCAATTTCAGGAGTCGATGGGAAAGTCTTTGAAGCTTAGTACTTCTGCTCATCTGCAGACCGATGGTAGTCTGAAATAGTTATCTAGATATTGAAGGATATGCTTAAAGCATGCGTATTAGACTTTAGGGACAAGTCATTTGATTGTATACCTTATGCTGAGTTAGCATATAATAGTAGTCACCAAGCGTCAATTGGAATGGCACCCTATATAGTATTATACAGGTAGAAATATCAATTACCGTTGTATTGGGGTTGGACAGAGAATGGTCAAATCAACAAGTCTAGCGAGGTGAATATTAAAGAAATGGTGGATAAAGTAAAGATGATAAAAAAAAGACTGAAAGCAGCACAGAGCCGATAGAAAATCTACACGGATAATAGAAGGAGAGAATTAGAGTTTCAAGTGGGAGATCAGACCTTTTTGAAGATAATGCCAAGTAGAGGGATTTTGAAGCACCCTAAAGGAGAGAAGCTGAGTGCTAGGTATTCAGGACCATTTTTTGTGATCGAAAGGATTGAACCTATAGCATATCGGTTGGACTTGCCAGAAGGGTTAGCGAGAATTCATGATATTTTTCATGTGTCCCAATTGAAGAAATACAACCCTGATCCATATCATATTTTGAATGAAGAGTTGCTAATACTGTAACCTAATCTAAACATCGAGAGACTGATTAAGATTTTGGATCGGAATGTCAAGATGTTGCGAAATAAGCAGATACCTATGGTGAAGATTCCGTGGGATCATCATGGTCCTCAGGATGCGACATGGGAAATAGAAGACTGGGTGAAAAGAAAATATCCAGAATTGTTGTAAAGGTTTAACATCCTAAATTTTAGGACGAAATTCTTTTAAGAAGGAGAGGATGTGATACCCCTACCAAAACCACCCTTAGTCCACGGGGAAAGTCATGCATGACATAGTATTTTATACATTGCATTTGATAATCTGAACTATTTTCATGAATATATGTGATCTATGGGTTTGATATTGCATGAATTTATTTATTTGGATATAGTTGTGTTAGTTGAGATGGTAGAGCTTTTGTTTTATTATTGAGTAGAATTTATTAGAATAGAAATGAAGTAAGTTGAGTGCAGTTTAGAGAATTTGTTGGGGGAATGTTTGCACAAGAGTTGTTGTGATCTAATGGATAAGACTTGGTGTTTATCTCTTGGTGACTTGAGTTCAAATCCCAACTCTTGCAAATCTCTTCATTCTTTTCCTTAATTTATTTTGCTTTCCCTAATTTCTCTACATCTTGGTCGAAATCCCTAGGGTAGCCGCCATCTTGGAGTTCCAACTCCTAAAATCTAGGAGTGTGATTATCTTGGGCTTATTTGATAAAAAGAATTAAAAAAATTAAATTCCTATTATCATTTAGTTTAACATTTTATCTTAATCTTTTAGGGAATTTTAAATATTCCAAAATTTGAAATTTTAAAGTCATTATCTAAGTGATTTATTAAGAAATAAAGTATATAAAAATATGTCTTGAATGCCTTATTTAGGCCGCCATTTTTAATAGGAGATAAGTCTCCATAATTTAATTTTCTTTGAAGAATTTTAGACGGAAATAAAGACATAATGCTGATTTTTAATTTAAGCAATTATCTCTTGGGATTTTGATATTTTCAAAAATATGAAGTTGGGATAAAAGGAATTCCAGCTTTATCTTTTTAAAAATTAGATTTTTATCTTTAAATATAATTATCTTCTAATCACTTAATTTTGTTTAAAGTAATTTAGGGTATCAATTAAGTTATTTCTTGGACAATTAACCTTTTTTCTTCACTTGAATTTTCTAGGAAAAAAACCAGCTTAGCTGCCACTTTGATAGCTAGTTTAGCTCTACTTGAACTCTTCAAAGTTGAGATAAGTTTATCCAAGATAACCTTTGACCAATCCGATTTTTATTTAGCAAAAGAATACCAGAATTTCTCTTTTATTTTCTCCATAATTTTAGCCACAATACACACACACACACACACACACACACACACACACACACACACACACACACACAAAGCTGAAGCAATACACACTTAAACTCTCACTTATTGTTTATCAAAAACACAACTTGCACAAGACCTCTTTTAATCTTCTCAATTTCGGCTAAAGCAAGACCGAAAACTAGCTTCCATTTTTCTCTCTTTCTCTCGTATTTTTGGCCAATCCTAGAACCAGAATACGACCATAATCTCCTTCTAATCATTGCTCAACTTCGGCCAACCAGAAGAGATAAGGATGCCATTTTCTTGTTGTCTTCTTCAAGAGTCCAAAACAAGGTAAAACCTTCTAAACAACAAAATACCCAAACTTAACCATTTCTCTCTTTCAAACCAGCAAATTAACACACCCTAAACCTCTCTAATACACAAAAATAAGCAGGCTCCCATTCCTTCCAAAGTTTCGGCCAGCACAAACACAAAGCCAACCAAAACCCAAATCCACTATCAAGGTAAATGATCCTTCAACCTTCTATCAATTCTTCTTCAATATTTCTCTACTTTTTCCCATAAATCATTGGTAAAAGGGACTAATTTCTCCCTTTTTCTGGGGACTTTTGAACAAAAGGATCTAGGTGAATCAATCACTGCTTCTTTTAAAGTGACCTCAAGCCAATCATCAAGGAGTCATCTTGCTTCTTTGATTTAATTCGCTAAGAGGTATTTGAGACTCTATCTCTACTGATTTAAGTGGATTTGATCTTTATAGTAATGATATAAGAATGCTTGCATATAGAGTTTAGCATGAATAGATTGGATTGTTGAGTATAATGGTTCAAATATTGATATGGGCTTATATGGATTAAAGCATTGTTATATCTTGCTATGTTGGATCTAGATCTATACTATGCTAGTTAAAGTTGGGAACTTTTGATTCAAGTGGGGTTATTATGTTGGTTTAATGATAGTTGAATATTGGAGTTACCATGTTGATGATTTGAAATGGGTATATGCATGCTTGATAATGAGTAGCATGACAAAGGAAGGTTATGTGTATAGATTAATGAATTAATCTATTTAGATGCCATGGATGATTTATGTAAATAATGGGATCATAGGAATTCATGTTTGCATGAAACATTAGTGGCTAGGCAATATGTAGTATTCCGATCCTGATTATGGAATCATTAATTCTGGATAAGAAAGGAGTTTGAAGTGAGGGCTAATAGTTGACTTTGGTTTAGCTATTTAAAATATCCAAGTAAGTCATTGCAAAACTGTTTTGAAAAATGGTGCTCATGTTTGCAAGTCACATGTTGTAATCATATTAAAATGATGTTAAAATGATGTTGAAATGATATTGTTGAATTGCGATTACTTGGGTTGAGAACATTTGGGTTGAGAACATGGCTATCTTGACCTCTAAATGATTTTGTTAAATCACAACTTCAACTCAAAACAGATTTACTTCTTTCTTTAACTAAAACGTTTTGAACAACTTTATGTGAAAACCACATTTTGCAAAGCCAAGGTATTCAAAGTTTGTGAATAAGGGAATTGATTAATGCACCTGATGGTGAGCGTTGAGTACTCAATGGGGGTAAGCTAGTGGTACTAGTTTTAGAAGGTTAGAGTGAGTCTTCTAGCAGGAGGCCATTTCCAGGAGACAAATTTTGCTCAAAGAGATATTAGTACTAGTTAGTTAGGTCGATCCGAGTAGAATTTCAGTCCATGTGGACTATTTTTCGAGTTAGACAACCAGTGTTGGGTGTAGAGATGGAGGAAAATCTCACCCTAGTGGGCGGATCACCCACTGCACAATGGTGAATAGTTACACTGGGAAGCTATCATGATGGAATTCATGATATGGACATTGTTATTATTGAATCATTTCATCCCTTTATGATTATATTATACTGATGAGTAGATGGTTCTGAGAACTATTTTGGATGTGTTTTATATTGTTCCACTCTGTGACTGATTATTGATGAAATTGACTTGCAAACATATTTTGTGATTATTGATAAACCTGCGTACATGAAATATTTAAAGTGTCATTTGCACACACGGGACTTACTAAGATTCCAATCTCACGTTGTTTATATATCATGTTTTCGAGGGAGAGCTATTATTGAGCAGGTTGGATGACTTAGCAATTGAAGTCTATTTTATTTTATTTTGTATTTCATTTGTGAGACAGTTGTTCATTTTGATGTTCAAACTTATATAAGTCTTGATTCAGTTATAATAAAATTATTTTATTTTTTTTATTTAGTTGTTTTCCTTTGTATTTTATTATAAAAATCCCTGATCCTCTAGACGGGACGACATCCCCGCCCTTTTTGGGTACGTAGGTAACGGGGTGTTACATGGACAATTTTGGTGTTAGCGTTATGCCATAAAGGCAATCACATGTATTTTGTATATTGCGCATTATTAAATAAAATAAGGTACTCTTAACCTTTCAGTTAGTTTTATTTATGTTTTCATGTGAATATAACTGTTAGATAAAGTCCTAAGTGTGCAACACTGTGTTAAGAAAATCATGATAGAGATCATGATGTGAGGTTCCTACTACACTGGATAGTGTTCATACTTAAATTATCTCTAGTCATAGTATTAATGAGATAGGACATCATTAAAACGTTAAGACTAGAACATGTTATACTTTCTAATTTGATCAGGTGGTAGTTATCACATCCATGAGTATTGTGATACTCAAAGTTAACATGTGGATTCTTGTTACCTGAATAAGAACATTAGATGACCTAACTATAAGATAATCACATAGATAACTATTCAGTGCCAGTGATAGAATCTCATCATAGCAAATGTGCAAGTATCCTTAGACTTGAGATCTTTAAGGTACTTTATTTGCTAAGTGTTGAACTTTGATTCCAATCTCGAAAATTCTGATAGGACCACTTATGAGATAGATATTGGGTACAACATGAAGCGAACAAAAATTGCTAGGTGGATCAATAAAGGATTCACCACTCCTAATAGCTTAGGTAAATATCTCACGGCCACTTGTACAAATCACTACTCGAGAAGTCCTTGGCTAAGATGATTGTATATTAGAAATAGTTCCAATTGATACATAAGATGAGTAGTAGATTTCGAGAACAAGTATTAAAATATTCGAGCCATAATTTATTTATTATTCTGGAAAGAGTTGGCACTAATTTCGTACTTCAAACCGAATGAGATATTTTATGGTGAAAGGGATTTATTACATTGTAGTTTGCTATTGAAAGGTTCATGTCGAGCCACTTGACTTTCGGGATTTTTGGGTGGTCGCGATGTATTGCTAGATACCGCTCATGATCTACTAAATATGGATTTATTAATTAGAGAATTAATAAATCAATCCTTATTAGAATTAATAAGTTAATTCTAAAATTATTAAGGATTATTAATCTTAAAGATGTCTAGATTAATTCATATTTTGCTACCAATAGACCGGAAACCTAATAGGTCACACACAATAGAGGATTGACTGCTCAAGATGTTATTTGATAATATTACAGGGTTAATTGCGAAAAGAAGAAGTTATTGTAGTCAAATGATAATTGGTTATAATTTGTGAGTTATATTATAATTAACAATAATCATAATAATTATTGGTAATTAAGAATAAGATTCTAATTACCAAAGGTATATACGCATGATATATATAATAATATATAGAATCCGTATGGATTATGATTTTTTGTGAGAATTACAGAAGTTTTTTTCTCTGAAAAACCGAAAGCTCCTCTTCTTTTGCTTCTTCTGAAAATCACAAAAAACCTTAGCCGCCAGTTTTAGGTTTGCTAGCACAAAGCTCTAGTGTTTTGAGTGCCATTCTTATGTTGACTATATTAGAGGCTATCCTACACTTCGATTGCAGTGTTTTGCTAGAACAAAATTGTTTGACTGGATCGCGCCTTTAGAACACATGAAAATTTTGTTTTCACAGAGGCACTCCGAAGGGATAATTTCTCTTCTATTTTAATTCCTACTAACGTATAAAAGTGATCCTCGTACTTGGAATTCCTATTTTTCTTTCGTTGCGTAAATCTGTTTTGCTTGAGGAATTCCTACAGTGGTATCAGAGCCTTCTTTTATGCATTAATGTGTTGTATCTTTGGCCATGAAATATGTTTCATTGTTGTCTCTGTGTTCTCTGTGAATTGTTTTTCACGTGAGTAGTTTGTGAAAGAAAAAAAAATGATTATGTGGGCTATGGTTGCAATGAATACGCCTTCGTAATAGTTACAGAAGATGGTTTTAAACAATAATTAAGGTGTTAATTCTTGCAAGGAAAAATGGTTTTTCTGGGCGTGTTGTATTGTGAAAAGAAAATTTTAAAAAAACAATTTGAAGCTGTTTTTTTTTCTTCTCTGCTTTCTATTATTTGAACTTGTGAAGAATTGTTCTTGCAAGGAAAAATGTTTTTTCTTGTTCTTTATGTTCTATTTTCATTTTACTAAACAAAGGATTATTTGGATGAGTTCATAGAACGAAAAAAAAAAAATTGGAATGTCTTAGAGAATTGTTCTTTGAAGTTGTTGCAGAAGGTTTTGAAGAAATTTTTCCAGAATTCATTTCTGGGGAGGACGAAGAAGAAAAGCGGAAAAAAGAAAAAATATAATCCCAAGCTGCAGCTCGCACGATGATGGCTCCCTTTTGTCGCGGCTTGATGGATTATATTGTTGCAATCCTTGGGAGGCTTATACAAAGCCACCCCAGGATGCAACTTCCTTTTTATTAAAAAAAAAAAATTATTTTCTCTTTCCTTTTCACTTTTTGTCCTCTAGTTAATGGCCCACGGTTCATTTATTTTTGATCATTTCATCAAATGCCCAATTTTCTCCAAGGTTTATACTTTGCGACTAATGTAATTATTTTTCTAAGAATCTTATTTTTTTGAAAATAAAACAATAATTTTAGATTATATATTATTTTAATTCCCAAAATATGATTTTAGCAATTAATATATTTTTTAAAATATTGATTTTAGATTATATATTATTTTAATTCCTAAAATATGATTTTAGCAATTAATATATTTCCTAAAATAATAATTTTAGAATTTATTCTATTTTTCCAAAATAGTAATTTAGGAATTAATATATTTTCTAAAATATTGATTTTAGAAGTGATTTGGAAGGGAAAATCTCATTGATTGAGGGATGAAAAAATTAATTTTCTTTTCCGGGGGCAGTGACCCCAAAAAGGGCGCTGCCCCCTTAACCCCCATCTGCTGATCGACTAGCGAGACTGCTGTTTTTTTTTTTTTTCCAGATAAGGGGACCCGAAAGTTATTTTTCTCAAAATTTGATTTTGAGACTAACTATTTTATTTTTCCAAAATAATGATTTTGGAAGTTTATATTTTTATATAAATCTATCTGGAAATTTCCAAAATTTGATTTTGGAAACTTTTGTTCATTTCTAAAATTTGATTTTAGAAATTATTATTATATATATATATATATATATATATATATACATATATATATATATTCTAAAATTCTGATTTTAGATTTTATTTCCAAAATAGTGATTTTGGAATCGTATGCTATGTTTTATTTTGCTTAATGTGTTTTGGGCATGATGTTAGCATGGTGGCTGGTTTGGACTAAAACCAGATATATCTATTCATGCATTATTTACAGTTTTGGTTTTAAATGAAATAGGGCACGCGTGTCCTGCCTTCTCTATTATTCGTGTGTAATTTTCCTTCTCATCTAAACTCCTCTTGAATGTAACTCGAGATTTTTTTACGTAGGAAATTTATGTAACTAGATTACATAGGTTAGATAGAGTTAGAAAAATTATTAACAAGATAATGGAGATGGCAACCAAAACGAGGCAAGAAGGTACGACCTTCTACTTATATCATGCATGAACACATAGGGTTGACCATATTAATTTTCTTCGTGGCTCGAGAAAATTAATTTAGGAAAAGTATATAACCATACCCCATAATTATGTTTTTGCAATGTATGGATATGATGATACTATGCATGCTATTTGTATGACACAAATATCACAAATCCCTCAATTAAAATTAAACCTAATGTCGTCCATTAATATAGTAAGAATGAGAGTCTTTTTTTGAGATCAGGTTGTTGGGCGAACCTAAGCCTACTTAATATTGGGCATGTTCAATCTATAAAATTTTAAATTCCTGATTAATGGGTTGGGTTTAACTTATTCTTGATTAATATTAAAAGATGTTAATCACCTAATGATCTGATAATTATATAAGATGTAATTATTAGATATAAAATGGTAGGTATTGGATACCTACCATTGAACTTAAGGGTGGCTTGTTGGGCAAACCCAAGGTCATCCTTAAGGAATTTGAATACCGATCCACTAGGAAAGCTTCTAACGGGCTTCCCGAATTAATAGTGGGGGCAAGTAGTATGAGTAAAATAGTAGAATAATAATGCGCTTAATTAAAGACCTAATTTTTTGCAGTACATGTGCGTATATAGTTAACTAATTTTCTCTATTTTTACATCTAGGTTATCTACATCATGACAACAAACTTGAACTTACGTAGCATTTTAGAAACCAAGAAACTAACTGAAACAAACTTTCTCGACTGGTATAGAAACTTGAGAATTGTTCTCTCAAGTCAGAAAAGTTACCCTACGTGTTAGAGGCTCCTATTCCGCCACCACATGCTTATACTAATAAGTATGTTATCCATAAGAAGCATAAATAGGGCAGTGACACGACATCTTGTGTGATGTTAGCATTAATGACCTATAAACTGCAAAAACAGCACGAGTATATAGATGCTTACTCGATTATCTTATATTTTCGAGAGTTGTTTGATGCCTAAGCCAGAACGAAAAGATATGAGATATCAAAACAATTGTTCCATTCAAAGATGGCTGAGGGTACTTTTGTGGCCACTCATGGGCTGAAGATGTTGGGTTTAATTGAGAAGCTTGGATCTCTTGGTTTTGTGATGGATAATGAATTAAGTATTAACTTAATTTTACAATCTTTACAAAGTAATTTTTCACAATTTGTGATTAACTAGCAGATGAACAAGATTGAGTCCACCATACCCGAGTTGATCAATCTACTCAAAACTGCGGAGTCCTCTATGAAGAAGGAATCTAATGCAGTTATGTTGGAGAATCTTCCTCTTCTAGGAAAAAGGTTCCTAAGAAGAAGAAGAAGGCTTCTACAAGGCCCAAAGGTAGAGTAAAAAAGAAGTAGGTAGCCACCAAAGGCGCATGCCATTATTGTAGAAAGATGGGTCATGGGAGGCACAATTACAATGCCTACTTGGAGACCGTCAAGGAAAAAAAGCAAAAGGTGAAGCATGCAGGCACTTCTACTTCTACTTCTAGTATGTTTATGATTGAGATTAATACTGCTTTTAGAAATGAGATATCGGTATTAGATATTGGATATGGATCTCATTTGTGCAATAACTTGTAGGGACTAAAGGACAGTAGAAGGCTTGAGAAAGGCGACATGGACCTACGCACTGCAAATGGAGCAAAGGTTGATGCACTTGTTGTGGGGACTTACGAGCTACACCTGCCTTTAGAATTAGTTTTAGAACTATAAAACTGTTATTTTGGACCAGTTTTATTGAAAAATATTTTCTCAGCTGCGTGTTTAGACTTATGTGGATTTCATTTAATTTTTAAGAATAAATGTTATTTTTTTTCATTGAATGATATTTATTATGGTTCCACAACTTTAGTTAATTGTTTATATGTTCTAGACATGGATAATCCAATCCTTCATATAAACAATAATAAACTAAGGATAAATAATTCAACCTCATCTTATTTATGGTATTGTTGTTTAGGCATAATTATGTTTTTAAGTTACATAAGCTAGGTGACTTATGGTCATTTGATTATGAATTATATAGCACATGTGAGTCTTGATTACTTGGTAAAATAGCTAAAACTTCTTTTTCTAGAAAAGGAATAAGGGCCAAAGGGTCATTAGCACTTATACATTCTGATGTATGTGGCCCAATGTCTATACAATCAAGAGGAGGTTATCACTATTTTATAACCTTTATTGATTATTATTCATGATATGTATATTTGTATTTAATGAAATACAAATCTGAAGCTTTTGAAAAGTTCAAAGAATTTAAGATTGAAGTAGAGAAACAACTTGAAAAAGTATTAAGGCTCTAAGATCTGATCGAGGAGGTGAATATTTAAGTCAAAAGTTTTAAGATTATCTAAGAGATAATAGGGTATTATCTCAATGGACTCCACCATATACATCTCAATATAATGGTGTATCTGAGAGAAGGAATTGAACCCTTCTAGACATAGTGTGGACCATGATGGCTTCTACAAACTTACCAAAATCATTTTGGGGGTTTGCACTAGAGACTTCTGTTTATGTTCTAAATAGAGTTCTATAAAAAATAATTAATACTACCCTATTTGAGGTGTTCTTTGGTAAGAAACCAAAGTTATCTCACTTAGGAGTACGGGGTTGCCCTACCATTGTCAAAAGGCTACAATCAGACAAATTTGACAGTAATCTGATAAGTATTTATTTATGAGTTATCTGAAAGAATTTTAAGGATATTACTTCTAGCTCCCTTCCAAAAATAAAGTATTTGTTTCGAAACATGCTGTCTTCTTAGAGAAGGAGCACACACATAAAGAGGATAGTGGGAGTAAGATTGAGCTTAGTGAAGTTTAAGAAGAACAAACAAACAAGGATCAACCGTCTGATCCCACATCTATTGAGAGAATAGATGAACCTTCAACTACACAAGAATCTCGTAGGTCAAGTAAGATACGCGTGGCACCTGAAAGATATTGATTTCTCATTAGTGACCATAATAACGTATTGCTCATAAATGATGATGAGCCTACTACTTATAAGGAAGTTCTGAATAGTTCAGAATCTAACAAATGGCTTAAAGCCATGAAGTCAAAGATGGATTCCATATATGATAATCAAGTATGGACTTTGGTTGATCCACCCAAAAGAATTAAGCCTATTAGGTGCAAATGGATTTTAAAGAAGAAAACCGACATGGATGGTAACATAGTTACCTATAGCACAAAAGTGTGCCAGCTGCAAAGGTCCATTTATGGACTTAAGCAAGATTCTAACAGTTGGAACATTCGTTTTGATAAAACAATCAAAGAGTTTGGTTTCATTCAAAATATGGATGCATCTTGTTTATACAAGAAGTTTAGTGGGAGTGCAGTTATCTTCCTATCACTTTATGAGAATGACATGTTGCTAATAGGAGATATTGTCTCTATTCTTTAATAAGTAAAAGGTATATTGATACTAGTTTACAATATGATAATAATGACTACAAGTTATAATCAGGCTATGTGTTTAATCTGAGTGCTATCACTTTATTTATGAAATCATTGATAGAAAAGATGTACATGATAGAGAAAGTTCCCACGGATGAGAACATAGCTGACCCGCTTACAAAAGCACTATCCCAAAAGAAACATGATAGACATATTGAGTCATTCGAAATTAGATACATGAATGATTGGATCTAGGGAGTTTGTTAATGTTATTCTTTAGAGGCAATCACATGTATTCTGTATATTGTGCATTATTAAATAAAACAAGGCATTTTTTATCTTTCAGTTTGTGTAATACCCCACACCCTAGATACCTAGATAGGGCGGGATGTCGCCACGTCCAAAGAACTAGGGGTCTTTATAACGAGGTACAAAATAAAATGAAAACTGCTAAATAAAATTAAAAGAATAATTCCATTACATCCGGAAGCAAAACTTATACAAGTCTGGAACTCAAAACTAACAAACGTCTCTTAAAATAAATTCAAAACACAACTAAATAAATAAACTGGAGCTCAACCCTAGCTTCGCCCCGCTCAATGTAAGTAATCCCCTAAAATCATGATATAAAAGGTGTGAGATTGACATCTCAGTAAGTCCCGTATATGCAAATGTCAATTATAACAATTTCATGTATGAAAGTTTATTAAAATCACAAAATCGTGTTTTTAAGTCAATTTCATCAATAACAGTTATACAAAAGAGCCTTGCTCAATAAATCCAAAACAGTTCACAATCAATCACTGTTTCATCACATTCATAATTCATTAAGTAGGGATTAGTAAATGATTCAACAATATAATAACACAATTCATATCATGGTTACCACCATAATAGCTCCCCAATGTATTCTTTCAACAAAGGGGCAGTGGGGGCACCACCTACTAGGTGAGATACTCCTCCATCTTTTCACCTAATACTCCGGTTGTCTAATCTGAGTCAACAATGTCCACATGGATCAATATGCTAGTACGGACGGCATAACTGAGAAGTACTGTCACCTCTTCAAGTTGAGTTTATCTTCTGGAGGTGGCCTCCTGCCAGAAGACTCGCTCTTTGAAACTAGTACTACTAGCCTACCTTCGCTGAGTACTCAACACTCCCCGATTAGGGGCAGAATCATTTTCCCTTTTCCGAAAGTCTGTGATTAGTTTGATTGCAAAATGTGATTTTCGTAACAGCATTTTCAAAATCATTTGTCAATAGTATAAGAAATCATTTTTGAGTTTAAATAAATAAAATTTAGTAAATTCGTTTTGAAAATAAAACATCCATATTTTCAATCCAAGTATCACAACAATCCAGTATAACTCCTCATTTTTAGTCAAGGCCCAATCCTTGTGTCAAAACATCATATTACATCAATTCCAAATAACATTGTAAAAATTGCTTGCAAACAAGCAACATTTATCAAAACAGTTATGCAGGGACTTACTTGGATAAATCACAGCCAAATCCAACTCAATCGATTGCTCCAATTTCCACTCCTTCCTTATCTAAAGCAAATAACCCCGCAATTAGGATTCAATCGATCCATCCATTATTTCATACAACATGACTCTCCATGATTTCATTATTTACCTATTTCATCCATCGTATTTAATTCACTAAATCACACGTATAACTTTCCTTTACTATGATGTTGATCATAACCATGCATTGATCTAGATCAATTCATCACATGACAACTTCCATATTAAACTAACATAAAATCATCATAAATAGCCCCATAAACATTAAAAGATCTCATCTTTACCTATTTAGCATGAATCTAGATTCATCATAACAAGATACATGAATGTCCTATCTCATACATGCTTTGTCTATGGCTTTCATCAACATATTCATCAATCTAATTTATTCATGCTTTCATACCAGACTCCATAAGCATCCTTAAGCCAATATTTTGAAGTTTAAGACCATTTAAATCAATAAAGATAGGATCTTGATTATCTCTTAGCAATTTAGACTTAAAACACGGCAACTCCTTGTTAACTAGCTTGAGTTTGATTGATAGTTGAAGAGTTTGGATGTCTTGGATGACCTTGATCAAGAATTACCAAAGAATGGGTAAAATCAGTCCCTTATAGACGTGATTTAAGGAAGAGAAAAGGAAAAGAATAGAGTAAGGGTTGAATGGAAGAGTTGAAGATCAATTACCTTGTGGTGAGTTTCGGTTTTGGTTTTATTTTTGGAGAGAGCTGTCTGGAATTGTGGATAGGGTTTTAGCTGTCTATTTTGTGTATTTGGGGATGAGAAGGTGAGAATTTCATGGTTGGCTGTATAAAAAAGTCTAGGGTTTTATGTTTAGGTGTTTGAAGGAGTTTTGGTCTTTCTATGGTTTCTTGATCATAAGAGAAAATTGTATAGCTTTGGTGTTCTCTATGGCTGCCGAAATTTTGGAAGGGAATTAGGGTTGATTGATGCTATTTTTTTGAAGCTTAGGGTGGCCGAAATTCTGGACATTTTGTGAGGAAAAATCTGATTGGTTTTGGTCCCTATAATAGCGAAAATAGGAGAGGAAAAATGAGCCTTTGTGTTGCTGTATTTTTGCTTGATAACTAGGGAACTTTTGTGCAGATTTTGTGCTGGAATTTATGTGTGAATTAGAGCTGAAAGTGGCCAAAAATCTGGAGGAAAAGGAGAAGAATTTTTGGTATTATTATTATTATTGTTGTTGTTGTTGTTGTTGTTATTATTATTTTGCTATAACCAAATCCTAATTTGTTAAGGTTTTCTTAGTTAACCCTAGCTAGGTTTTGGAGAGTTTTTGGTAGGTTGTTTCTCTTCATTGTGGCGGCAGCTTTGAGTGAATTTTCTAGAAAATCTTAGAAAAGAATTAGGTCATCTAATTAGGAAATAGTTTAATTAATTCCCTATATTGATAATTTTTTAAATAGCTATTAAATAGTTATTTGGTAATAGAAATTATGGTTTCCTATTTATACCTACCGAAATTTTCCCTGAAGGTTTCGAAAATTCTTGGATTTATCCAAGAGATAAATACTTCATTTAAATTCACTTCTATGCCTTTTATTTCCATAAAAAAAATATTAGTTGAAAGAAGATAAAATATGGAATTTTTTTTACTTTCTTATATATATTTTTATCTACTAATATATTATTTAGATATTGTTAAAAGAAAATCTAGATTAGCAATCTTTTAAAATTCTCTAAAAGATTATGATAAGATATTAGAAACAAAAATTTAATTTTTTCTGAAATATTTTATAGAGTAATTTTCAAATAAATCACTCTCCTAATTTATTTTTCTCTTCTTAGGAAATTAATTTCCTAACGGCGATTCTCCTAAGGATTTTGGCCAAGCTAGGGAAAAATTAGGGATGAAGAAAAAGAAAAAGAGAATGAAAAGAATTTGAAATAGCTTGGATTCAAACTCAAGCCCGTCAAGGTTTAAATGCCAAGCTTTATCTACTACGCTACATTAATTTTTTTTTTCTAAATATTTTCCTAACAAATTTCCTTGATTTCTACTCACTTGCTTTATCCCTCTTTCTAATAAACTCTCCTCAGCAAATGAAAACTCAAGTAACCCAACTACTTCAAGAACAAATTAATTCATGCAATCCACAACTAATATTTCCATGAAAAATAATTCAAATCATCAAATGTGGTATAACTCAATATGACATGCATGATTTTTCCCCACTTACTAAAGGCAGTCTATCATGGGGTTTTACATCCTCTCCCCCTGAAGAGAATTTCACCCCGAAATTCAAAATGCTATACCTTTAGAGCTTGTTTTGGTATTTTTTTTTCACCCAATCTTCGGTTTCCCATGTTGCATCTTGAGTACCATGATGATCCCACAAAATCTTCACCATAGGTATCTGTTTACTTCTCAACATCTTGACACTCCATTCCAAAACCTTAATTGGTTTCTCAACGTAGCTCAAATTAGGCCGTAGAATCAATGGTTCCTTGTTCAATACATGCTCCGGGTCAGGGTTGTATTTCTTCAACTAGGATACATGGAACAAATCATGAATTCCTGCTAATCCTTCCGGCAACTCCAACCGGTATGCTACAGGTCCAATACTTTCGATCACGGGAAAAGGTCCTAAGTATCTAGGACTCAGCTTCCCTCCCTTAGGATGCTTCAGAATCCCTCTGCTCAGCGTTATCTTTAGAAAAGTTTGGTCCCCTACCTAGAACTCCAACTCATTTCTTCTATTGTTGGCATAACTCTTCTGTCGACTTTGAGCGGTTTTCAATCTCTCCTTTATTATCTTCACTTTATCGGCCATTTTCTCAATATTCACTTCCCCAGACTTGCTGATTTGACCATCCTCTGCCCATTCCCACTACAAGGGCACCTGACATTTCTACCCATATAACGCTTCGTAGGGTGCCATTCCAATTGACGCTTGATGACTATTGTTGTATGCTAACTCAGCGTAGGGTATACAATCTATCCACTTATCTCCAAAATCCTACACACAAGCCCTAAGCATGCCCTCCAATATTTGGATGACTCTCTTGGACTGTCCATTAGTTTATAGATGAGCAATGTGCTAAGCTTCAGAGTCATCCCCATTGACTCTTGAAATTTGGTCCAAAACCTGGAAGTAAATCTGGGATCCCTGTCGGATACAATACTGGTCGGCACTCCATGCAATCTAACTACTTCACGAATATATGTTTTGGCCAATTTTTCCATAGAGTCCCTCACATTCACCGGAATGAAATGTGTCTTGGTCAATCTGTCAACCACTACCCACACAGCATCCTTCAAGGTTTTAGACATCGGTAATCTAGTAACGAAGTCCATCGTCACTTCTTGCCACTTCCACTCGGGTATAGGCAACGGCTGGAGCAATCCGGCTGCCTTCTTGTGCTCTGCTTTTACTCTCTAGCACGTCAAGCAAGTAGAGATGTATTGCGCCACATCTCTTTTCATTCCCGGCCACCAATAGGCCCTTTTCAGATCTTGGTACATTTTAACTTCTCCCGGATGGATAGAATACTTGCTCTTGTGAGCCTCATCCATTATCTTTCTTTTCAATATTGGGTCATCTGGTACACATAGTCGTTCTCGAAAATACGTCACTCCTGCTTCATCAGTCCGAAACTCCTTATTTCCTCTCTTCACCTCCTTTGCCTTGAAAATCTGAAACTCTTGGTTATTCCGTTGAGCCTCACTAATCTCTTGCCTCAGCTCAGGCTCTAATCTTAGATTGCTCAAGCTAATTTTCCCTTCTCCCACTTCCGCCTTTTTCCCCAAGATATCTTGTACTACTTGAATCTCTTGTACCCTCATACTAGCCATCCTCACTTTTCGACTTAGCGCATCAGCTACCACATTCGCTTTCCCCAGATGGTAGTTAATTGGGCACTTGTATTCTTCCAAGAACTCCACCCACCTCTTCTGCCTTAAGTTTAAGTCCTTTTGCGTGAATATGTACTTCAAGCTCTTATGATCCGTGAAAACTTCATACTCTGCCCTATACAAATAGTGTCGCCATTTCTTCAAAGCAAACACTATCGCTGCTAACTCCAAATTGTGCGTCAGATAGTTTACCTCGTGTGGCTTCAACTTCCAGGCGATAACTTTCCTATCCTACATCAGCACCGCCCCTAGACCTTCTTTGGATGCATCCGTGTACAAGGAGCAGGCCTTACCTTCTTCGGGTAGGCTTGACACTGGAGCTGACATCAATCTCCTCTTAAGCTTTTGGAAACTCTTCTCACACTTATCATTCCAGACGTATGGCATGTCCTTCCTTAGCAATTGGGTCATTGGTGTCGCTAGCGTAGAGAAGTTCTTAATAAAACGGCGGTAATATCCCACCAATCCAAGGAAACTCCTGACCTCGGTCACGCTCTCCGGTTACTTCCAATTTGAAACCGCCTCAACTTGCACTGGGTCCACCTTGATTCCGTCTTTAGATATCACGTGTCTAAGAAAAGCCACCGAATCCAACCAAAATTTGCACTTGCTAAATTTAGTATAAAGTTTGTGCTCTCTTAATTTCTCCAGTACAACTTTAGATGCTCCGCATGCTCCTCGGGACTTTTAGAGTAGATTAGAATATCGTCTATGAACACTACCACAAACTTATCTAGGTACGGCTGGAAAACCCTGTGCATAAGATCTATGAAAATGGCAGGTGTATTAGTTACTCCAAATGGCATCACCACGAACTCATAGTGGCCATATCTAGTGTTGAAAACCGTCTTGGGAATATCCTCCTCTTTGATTCGCACTTGGTAATAACCTTGCCAGAGATCCAACTTAGAAAAGTAACACAAACCTTGCAATTGATCGAACAACTCATCAATCAAAGGCAAGGGATACTTGTTCTTGATCGTGAGGTTGTTCAGCCCTCTATAGTCTATGCACAATCTCATCGTCCCATCCTTCTTCTTTACGAACAACACTGGGGCTCCCCATGGCGATGTACTGGGTCTTATGTACCCTTGCTTAACCAATTCTTCTAGTTGCTCCTTCAATTCTTTCAATTCTGCGAGCGCCATCTGATAAGAAGTCTTTGACACCGGCTCCACTCCCAGAACTAAATCGATGGTGAACTCGACTTCTCAGGAAGGTGGAAGAGAAGTAAGTTTAGCCGGAAATACATCTGCAAAGTCCTTTACCACATCGGTGCTCTCCAAAGTACACTGGTCCTTGGGCTTATTGATCAGATAAGCCAAGTATCCCACATAACCTTTCTTTAGCATTTTTCTCGCTTTTGCGCCTGCTATTAAGAACTTCAACTCCCTCACCTTTTTCCCGTTAAACTCTAATACGTCGCATCTAGGTCTAACAAACTACACTGCCTTGGCCTTGCAATCCACTCTTACTCCATGCTTTGCTAACCAGTCCATACCCAGAATTAGATTGTAGTCGTCAATGGGTAGGATTATGAGATCTGCCTTCAAAATCTCTTTTCCAACCACTACATCGCACCCTTGCACTACTTTACTCACACCTCTTTGCCTCCCCAAAGGTGTACTTACTAACATGGTATAAGGTAACTCTACCCCGTCCCAACCCAAATGGCATGCACACTTATCGCTCACATATGAATAAGTCGATCTGGGGTCTATTGAAACAGAAATAGGGTGACCTTGCACAGAAAGTATACTTTCAACTAGCGCTGAACTAGCTCCAACCTCCTCCCGATTGAGCGCGAAGACCTTGGCTTTCACTTGAGGCTTTTGGCTTTCTCTATTTGTCCCAATAGGTGCTCCTCCGGCTACCCCAACTGGCAGCGTCGCAACTCCCGGCCCCAGCCTGAGTGGTCTTGGACAGTTGTTCCTCAGGTGGTTAGGGTCACCACAGTTGAAGCATCTTCTATTCACTCCCCTGGACCAGCAATCCCTTTCGGCATAACCTCGCTTCCCGCAATTCTGACATATTGGCACACCCGACATAGGACCTGGTGGTGCTATCCTAGGCTGCTTTCCTTTATTTCCCCACTGTATTGGGCCGGTAGGTCGTTTGTGAGTCGGGGGTCTCATTGGTGGTCGGCTCGGCTGGAATGGCCAGTTCATCGGCTAGTTCCTATCCTTGTTTTCCATTCGAGTCGTTGCATCTACCGCGACCGTGTATATCACTGAGGGAGATGGTGCCAGTGCCTTCCTCAAATCTTGCCTGAGTCCCTTCACAAATTGACGTGTCTGTTTTTGCTCGGTATCCACCAGACACTTGCAATACTTGGACAACTGGGTAAACCGTGCGGCATACTGAGCCACGGTCATTCCCCCTTGCTTGAGAGTTTGAAATTCATCTTCCCTCTTCTCCGCTATCCATCGCAGTACATACTTTGCTCGGAAAGCCTCCACAAAATTCTCCCATGTCCAGTCGTTATCCTCCCTCTCCCAGTTTTCCTGGACCCGTTGCCACCATGCTCGGGCAGGTCCCCTCAACCTAAATGCAGCAAACTTCACTCTCCTCTTTTCAGTATACTGTAGGGTTGCAAAAATATCCTCCATCTGTTCTATCCATTGCTCGGCCTTTTCATCCTGCTTCACTTCTCCTTGAAATGACGGAGGTTGGAACTTTAGGAATCGTTCCAAGGCCTCATCCTCTCCCTTAGGTGCTCTCCTATCCATATTATCTACCTTCTCAGTCAAGTTTTGAAGAATGGTAGCCATCTTGTCGAAGGCCTGCCCCAGGGTCACTTTTTTGGACCCTCCCGATGACAACTCCTGCTCTTGCTCGGAATCCCCTTCCATCTCTGGTGTTGATCGCCCTGCCTGCTCAGACTTAGGAGTCGATGACTCGCTTTCTTGAGTAGCCCTACCTCGTTCTGCAGCCCTACGTCTTAGTGCCATCTATTGGCATCCAGTACAAGGTTCATTAGGGGAAAAGTTCATGGCATGCAATAAATTAGCTCATGGATTGAAAAGAATTTGCAGTTCGATGGAAAATAAATTTTTGCGAATAACACTCCAAAGGGTATAGAGAAATCAGTAAAATTATCTTTCCCTAACCAAATCTAACTTAATACAAAATAAGAAAGTATCCTACTAGGTACTTCTTTTATTCTTGTAAATCGAAATTCAAAACAAAAGAGTAAATACTAAATCAAATAAATAAACGAACATCTCTTCATGAAAATGAAAGAGTAATCGCTACAGGTCCTATAAACTCTAAGCTTCACTAGAGTCACCGGAGTCCTCAGAAGTCTTAGGGGAAGGTTCCACTATCCATCCTGCACTACGATTGGGATGATCTCAGACATGATCCTTGGCGAAACCAAAAGATCGAGGCTCCTTCTAAGGCTGACACAAAATGTACCCCTCATCATCCCTACCCCTCAGCTTGGCCCTCAAATCCGCATCCCTAAGCTGTTCCATGGATAACACCACCACACTCTTAGGCCTCCCAAATTTCGACTCGTAGGACTTACTTCCTAGAAGCGTCGGGATTCCTCCCTTTATGGATGGAGTCGCAGGTGTATCATTACTACCCTCTCCTTTAATCCCAAGTCCCCCTAGCTCATCTTCACTCTCATCATGCATTGCTCCTCCCTCCCCTAACTCCTCCTCATCATCTCCCTCATACTCTTCCATATCCCCATTCTCCTCAGGTGCAAGCACTTCAGGTATTGGATCCTCGGGTTCCTCCTCTACTCCGAAGTCTCCTATCATAGGTAGCTCAGGGTCAATCTCCTTCTCACTTGGGATCCATCCACCCTTAGGTTCCATCTCTGACTCGAATAATGAGGAATCTGGTATGGGTATTGGGTTAGATGCTCTACCACCTACGGGACCGCACATAAAAGGCCAGTCTTGGGTTACAGCTGCAGATCTTCTAGACATCCTATAAAAGAAACACAAAGAAATCAGAATTAAATCTCAACTCTTATAGGTCAAACACCATTCAATGAATCCCAATTCCTAAGGATTAGGTACCACTCAATCAAACTAATTGCCTAAACATAGGCTCTGATACTACTTGTAACACCCCACACCCTAGGTACCTAGATAAGGTGGGATGTCGCCACGTCCGAAGGACCAGGGGTCTTTATAACAAGGTACAAAATAAAACAAAAACTGCTAAATAAAATTAAAAGAATAATTTCATTACATCCGGAAGCAAAACTTATACAAGTTTGGAACTCAAAACTAACAAACGTCTCTTGAAATAAATTTAAAACACAACTAAATAAATAAACTGGAGCTCAACCCTAGTTTCACCCTGCTCAATGTAAGAAATCCCCTAAAATCATAATATAAAAGGTATGAGATTAACATCTTAGTAAGTCCCATGTGTGCAAATGTCAATTATAACCATTTCATGTATGCAGGTTTATCAAAACTACAAAATCGTGGTTGCAAGTTAATTTCATCAATAACAGTTATACAAAAGAGCCTTGCTCAATAAATCCAAAACAGTTCACAATCAGTCACTGTTTCATCACATTCATAATTCATTAAGTAGGGATTAGCAAATGATTCAACAATATAGTAACATAATCCATATCATGGTTGCCACCATGATAGCTCCCCAATGTATTCTTTCAACAAAGGGGCAGTGGGGGCACCACCCACTAGGTGAGATACTCCTCCATCTTTCACCCAATACTCTGGTTGTCCAATCTGGGTCAACAATGTTCACATGGACCAATATGCTAGTGTAGATGGCCTGACTAAGTAGTACTGTCGCCTCTCCAAGTTGAGTTTATTTTTTGGAGGTGGCCTCCTGCCAGAAAACTTGCCCTTACTCTTCGAAACTAGTGCTACTAGCCTACCCTCGCTAAGTACTCAACGCTCCCCGATTAGGAGCAGAATCATTTTCCCTTTTCCAAAAGTCTTCGATTAGTTTGATTGCAAAACATAGTTTTCGTAACAACATTTTCAAAATTGCTTGTCAATAGTGTAAGAAATCATTTTTGAGTTTGAATAAATAAAATTTAGTAAATTCATTTTGAAAATAAAACATCTATATTTTCAATCCAAGTATCACAACAATCCAGTATAACTCCTCATTTTTAGTCAAGGCCCAATCCTTGTGTCAAAACATCATATTACATCAATTCCAAATAACATTGTAAAAATTGCTTGCAAACAAGTAACATTTATCAAAACAGTTATGCAGGGACTTACTTGGATAAATCACAGCCAAATCCAACTCAATCGATTGCTCCAATTTCCACTCCTTCCTTATCTAGAGCAAATAACCCCGCAATTAGGATTTAATCGATCCATCTATTATTTCATACAACATGACTCTCCATGATTTCATTATTTACCTATTTCATCCATGGTATTTAATTCACTGAATCACATGTATAACTTTTCTTTACTATTCTATTGATCATAACCATGCATTGATCTAGATCAGTTCATCACATAACAACTTCGATACTAAAATAACATAAAATCATCATAAATAGCGCTATAAACATTAAAAGATCTCATCTTTTCCTATTTAGCATGGATCTAGATTCATCATGTTAAGATACATCAATGTCCTATCTTATACATGCTTTGTCTATGGCTTTCATCAACATATTCATCAATCTAATTTATTTATACTTTCATACCAAACTCCATAAGCATCCTTAAGCCAATATTTTGAATTTTAAGACCATTTAAATCAGTAAAGATAGGATCTTGATTACCTCTTAGCGATTTAGAGTTAAAACATGACAACTCATTGCTGACTAGCTTAAGTTTGATCGATAGTTGAAGAGTTTGGATGTCTTAGATGGCCTTGATGAAGACTTACCAAAGAATGGGTAAAATCAGTCCCTTATGGATGTGATTTAAGGAAGAGAAAAGGAAAAGAATAGAGTAGGGGTTGAATGGAAGAGTTGAAGATCAATTACTTTGTGGTGAGTTTTAGTTTTGGTTTTGTTTTTGGAGAGAGCTTTTGGAATTGTGGGCAGGGTTTCAGCTGTCTGTTTTGTGTATTTGGAGGGGCTGAGAAGGTGAGAATTTCATGGTTGACTGTATAGAAAAGTCTAGGGTTTTATGTTTAGGTGTTTGAAGGAGTTTTGGTCTTGCTATGGTTTCTTGATCATACGAGAAAATTGTATAGCTTTGGTGTTCTCTATGGCTGCCGAAATTTTGGAAGGGAATTAGGGTTGATTGCTGCTGTGTTTTTTAAGCTTAGGGTGGCCAAAATTCTGGACATAAAGAGAGGAAAAATCTGATTGGTTTTGGTCCCTATAATAGCGAAAATAGGAGAGGAAAAATGAGCCTTTGTGTTGCTGTATTTTTGCTTGATAACTAGGGAACTTTTGTGCAGATTTTGTGCTGGAATTTATGTGTGAATTAGGGCTGAAGGTGGCCGAAAATCTGGAGGAAAAGGAGAAGAATTTCTGGTATTATTATTATTATTATTATTATTATTATTATTATTATTATTATTATTATTATTATTATTATTATTATTATTATTATTATTATTATTATTATTATTATTATTATTATTATTATTATTATTATTATTATTATTATTATTATTATTATTATTATGCTATAACCAAATCCTAATTGGTTAAGGTTTTCTTAGTTAACCCTAGCTAGGTTTTGGAGAATTTTTTGTAGGTTGTTTCTCTTCATTGTGGTGGCAGCTTTGAGTGAATTTTCTAGAAAATCTTAGAAAAGAATTAGGTAATCTAATTAGGAAATAGTTTAATTAATTCCCTATATTGATTTGGGTAATTTTTTTAAATAGCTTTTAAGTAGTTATTTGGTAATAAAAATTATGGTTTCCTATTTATATCTACCGAAATTTTCCCTAAAGGTTTCGAAAATTCTTGGATTTATCCAAGAGATAAATATTTCATTTAAATTCACCTCTAAGCCTTTTATTTCCATAAAAAAAAAATATTAGTTGAAAGAAGATAAAATATGGAAATTTATTTTACTTTATTATATATATTTTTTATCTACTAATATATTATTTAGATATTGCTAAAAGAAAATCTAGATTAGTAATCTTTTAAAATTCTCTAGAAGATTATGATAAGATATTAGAAACAAAAATTTAATTTGTTCTCAAACATTTTATAGAATAATTTTCAAATAAATCACTCTCCTAATTTATTTTTTTCTTCTTAGGAAATTAATTTCCTAATGGTGATCCTCCTAAGGATTTCGTCCAAGCTAGGGAAAAATTAGGGAAGAAGAAAAAGAATAGGAGAATGAAAAGGATTTGAAATAGCTAGGATTCAAACTCAAGCCCGTCAAGGTTTAAATGCCAAGCTTTATCCACTATGCTACATTAATTTTTTTTCTAAATATTCTCCTAAAAAATTCCCTTGATTTCTACCCACTTGCTTTATCCTTCCTTCTAATAAACTCTCCTCAATAAATGAAAACTTAAGTAACCTAACTACTTCAAGAACAAATTAATTCATGCAATCTACAACTAATATTTTCATGAAAAATAATTCAAATCATCAAATGTGGTATAACTCAATATGACATGCATGACTTTTCCCCACTTACTAAAGGCAGTCTATCATGGGGTATTACAGTTTGTTTTATTTATTCTTTCATGTGAATATAACTATTAGATAAAGTCCCAAGTGAAATACTGTATTAAGGAAATAATGATAGAGATCATGATGTGAGGTTCTTGCTACACTGGATAGTGTTCCTACTTAAATTATAACTAGTCATAGTATTAATGAGATAGGACATCATTAATACGTTAAGACTAGCACGTGTTATACTTCCTGATTTGTTCAGGCAGTGGTTGTCACATCCGTAAGTATTGTGATACTCTAAGTTAACACATGGATGTTTGTTCCCTGAACTAGTATATTGGATTACCTGATTATGAGATAATCACATGGATAACTATTTATTGCCAGTGATAGAATCTCATCATAGCAAATGTGCAAGTATCCTTAGACTTGAGATCTCCAAGGTACTTTATTTGTTAAGTATTGGACTTTGTTTCCAATCTCTGGAGTCTTGACAAGACCACCTATGTGATAGATATTGGGTACAACATGAAGCAAACGAAAGTAGATGAGAGGATCAATAAAAGATTCACCACTCCTAATAGTAGGGGCAAATATCTCACGGCCACTTGTAAGAATCACTACTCAAGAAGTCCTTGGCCAAGGCGATTGTTTATTGGAAATGGTTTCAATTAATACATATGATGAGTAGTGGACTCCGAGAGTAAGTACTAAAATATTTGGGTCAGAATTAATTTATTATTCTAGAAGGAGTTGGAGCTAATTTCGTGCTCCAAACTGAATGAGATATTTTATGGTGAAAGGAGTTTCTTGCATTGTAATTTGCTATTGAAAGGTTCATGTCAAACCACTTGACTTTTGGGACTTTTAGGTGATCGTGATGTTTTGTTAGATACCACTCATGATTTGCTAAATATAGATTTATTAATTAGAGAATTAATAAATCAATACTTTTAGAATTAATAAGTTAATTCTAAAATTATTAAGGATTATTAATCTTAAAGATTTTAAATTAATTCATATTTTGCTAACAATAGTCCGGGAAACCTAATAGGTCACACACAATAGAGGATTGAGTGCTTAAGATGTTATTTGATAACATTACAGGATTGCTTGTGAAAAGAAGAAGTTGTTGTGTTCAAATTATAATTAGTTATAATTTATGGGCTATATTATAGTTAACAATAATTATAATATTAATTGGTAATTAAGAATAGGGTTTTGATTACCAAAGGTATATACATACGATATATATAATAATATATAGAATCCGTATGGATTATGATTTTTTGTGAGAATTACAGAAGTTTTTTTCTTTGAAAAACCAAGAGCTCCTCCTCACCTTCTTCTTCTGAAAATCACAGAAAACCCTAACTGCCAGTTCTTGTTTTGCTAGCACAAAACTCTGGTGTTTTGATCACCATTCTCATGTGGACTATATTGGAGGTAAACCTATGCTTCGATTGTAGTGTTTTGACGGAACAAAATTGTTTGGCTGGATTGCGCCCTCAAAGCACAAGAAATTTGTGTTTCACAGAGGCACTCCGAAGATATAATTTCTCTCCTGTTTTGATTCCTATTAACGTATAAAAGTGATCCTCGTGCTTGGAATTCCTATTTTTCTCCCGCTACGTAAATCTGTTTTGCGTGGGGAATTCCTACATTTGGTGCTCTCTCAGCCAAAAGCCCCCAAAATTGTGTTCTTTTATGTTCTTTATTGAGCTCATGTTTGTAATTTTATTGTTGGTTCAGAAGCTTTTCTATTGGAAGAGCCCCAATCAAAGAAAAGGTGCTAGCAAAGCTATCGCTGCCACAGTTGTTGCAGCTCACAGGCAGTCGAAGGTCAATGATCTCGTGCTTGCAAAGGTTAAAGGTATCCTTACTTGGCCTGCTACGATATGTATGTCCTTCAAAAGATTTTTTTTTTTTTAAAATGTCATTTAGTTGTTCTTTCTTTTGCTAGTTGATGGTATTCTCTGGTTCCTTTTTGGTCATTCGTTTTGTTTTGTTTGATATTGATCAGTTTTACACCTGGATCTGATGATAAGGTTGATTTTTTTGTCATAAAGAAACATATGTAAATATGGATTATTGGGGGTAATTTAGGGAGACTAGTGACATGTGCCTTTTTTTTGCTTGTTCATCCTTCCACATTGGAACGGGATAGTGGGCTTTGCTTAATTCCAGTAACTTGAATATGCAAGAGCTAGATTCTAAAAATAGTGGGATTAACTGCCTTTTCTATATTTCAGTTCATACTTATAGTTGTCTATTTTTTGCACATTCTAGAGTTGGCTTGAGTTGAGTTGATTTAATTTGATACTCAAAAGGTTTCTTCAATTTTCATCTATGTCATGGATCTTTTTGCTCTACTTGCTGAAGCAAATAATTAACCAGAATATTTACATGTGAAAAGAAATTTTGTTCTTATTTAAAGTATAAGTTGTAAATGTTTCTTTGTTCAGAAGTTTTGAGAACATATGAATGCATAATTTCTATTTGTTTTGGTAGATTGTCGGTTATCTTCTCAAGCATTTCTATTTGTTTTAGTTGAATCGTTTGTCATAAAGAAGCTTATGTAATTGAGATTTTTTTATGCTACAAAAAAAAAAAAAAAAATCTCAATTTGTAACATGCAAAATATCAAAATCCAGTGGGGCAAAAACTAAGAATTTTATGTTATGGTTAATTTTAGAATAAACTTGGAATACCAAATGACTAATTGGTTTTGGAATTCTGTCAAGCTTGCTACAAATTTGATTCAATAATGAAAAATTAAAATGAATAATTTTTTTTTAAAAGAAAAAGAACTAAGTTTTGCTTAGAATTTGATAGAAGATTGCTTCACCTATTATTATGTATGAAAGATTCATACTACATTTTACTTTATAAGACTATTACTCAATATCTATTTCAAATTTGCAGCATATTCAAATGATCAATTTCATTTGTCACTTCATGAATATATAAAGAGTCACAACCAGTGATAGGAATAGCCCAAGCCTAAAGCTCAATCTAAAGAAAGGAGAAAAGTGACCAAGGCACAACTCATGGCACCTTTGATAAAGACGATTTTCAAGAGGATTCAAAGAGGTTTTCAAGGTAACAAACTCAACAAACCAAGGACTATGAGATATGAGAAGAAAGGGCTACCAAAGAGAAGAGTGATTGGTGCTTAATTAGAACAACACACTAAATAGGGGGCCAAGAAAATTGATCAACCAAGTCCTAAGAGTCCCAAGGCAAATGCTAGGATGATATGGTCAAAAAGGGCTCTAAAATCAAGTCAAGAAAGTTGGAATCGCAAAACAGTAGAGACCGGACAGAGCGCACCTAGCACTGGCTTGAGAAAACATACTCGGCGCTGGCCGAATCGCAAAACAGCAGAGACCGAACAGAGCTCATCCAATGCTAGCTTAGGCAAGCATACCCAACGTTGGCCCCATTCTAGAAGCAAGGATCTTTGAGCTTAAGCCACAACCGGTGCAGGCTAAAGTAAGGATCTTTGAACTCAAGCCACAACCGGCGCCGGCTGGGGCCTCAGAACCGGCACCGGCCGGCACCTCACTGGTTTGGACACTGCCCAAGTTTTGCACAAATTACTTATTTTACAATGTTTTGTACCCAATTAAATTCCCATGACTTTTATTATACTTTTATTTATTTTAAAACATGTAATATAGCCTCAATACTTGTATTTAGGTCCCCTAATTCTATGATTAGTTCACTAATTAGTTAGGTTATGTTGATGGACTATAAATACCTTATTATAACATTGTAAACATAAATTTGGTATTTTGGGAACATAACTTCGGTATTTTGGGAAGGAGAATTCAGATTTTCTCTCTAGAGAGAGTTCTTGAGGGTATTCCTCATAGGTGATTTCATTAAACATCAAGACTAAATCAAAAGATTTAGTCCTACATTTGATCTTGTCTTTAAACCTTTAGGGATAATCTCTACTCCTTCTCGATTCTATGTGCTACATTGCCTAGTGTGTTTGATAGGATTAAATTAGGTGCCTTCAAATTCCTATCCTTGGTGTTCTAATCTCTAGTTAGATTAAGGTACAATATCACAGGAGTATTAATTTCTTTGCATTATGGTGTTCTTGTGTGTGAGTTTGTTAGGGTACTTGTTCTAGAGGTTAATCTACATTTTTGGAGCTTTCCAAGATCATATCAAATGGTATCAAATCTTGCATTGCGTTGATTCTAATCAATCAACTTTCTTTGGGCTAAGGTACAATCTTCTTCAAGATCTATTGATTTTTAAATTTTTGTCACTTTTTTTCTTGCTATTTTTGGACGTAAAAAACTTGAAATTATGCCATGAAAATGTTGTGAATTTGAACCTAATGGTATATTGATGTTTGAGGAGTCATTTAGTGTAAAATTGTGTTGAATTTGGGGCTAAAACCAAGTTGAAATTTGCTATACAACATTGGGCTAAGAGATTGCATTCAATGTGTTTAATATATTGTCCCAATGAATTATGAATGCTCATACTTGACTATTGAAGCTTCCATTCATAAAGTATGAAGAATAATTTGTTTAGTAAAGAGAATTTAAGTGATTGTTAATTGCTAATTTGTGATTGAGGTTGTAATAGCATCACCTAGTGTAACAACTCTTTGAATTTCATGCATCTTCCTTATTGCACATCAAGTGTTTGATAAAATGCCTAAATGACTTTACCTTCATTGTATGAGTCCTTGTCTTGCATCGTTCACTTGCATTAGTTTTTCATACCAAAACTCCTTTGAGGTTGGTGGATTGAAGTCCCATAGTTGCAAATTTCTTGAGCTACTTGAGTGTGGAATTGAGAGTTTGAAAAAGGTAAGAGTGTGAGTTCATTATGATAAAAGCCAAGAAGAGTGCAAACATGAGTAAAGAGTGACCACTAATAATTGAGTGTAAACACTTGAGCGAGTGAAGTGACGAATTTTTGTTGTGTTCTACTTAAATTTTGTGGGTACTTCTCTTGAAAGGAAAATTCACAATGGCTATTTAGAGTGAAAGTGAAGGGTGTAACTGTGATGAGGAGTCTTGCTATAGTGAGAGTAGTTATGGGGAATATAATGAATATGAGCAAGAATATATGAAGGATGACTATGATAGTATAGGTTATTTGGATGAACATGATGAAGGGCCAAGTATAAATGGTGATAGCTATGAAGGAGACCTAGGGGAAAGCGATCAAGAATGTGAGAACTTAAGTCTTATGGAAGATTGGAGCATGATGAGTGAAAATAATAGAGAATCTTCTTCGAGTGGGGAAGGATATGGTAGTTTTGAAGAACAAAATTAGGAATATAAAAAAGAATGACATGGGAGTGAAACAACAAAGCATGTGGTGCAAAAAAAATTGAGAGAGCGTGAGTGCAAAATGTGTAGGAGTTTTGAGCACACTTTCTATGATTGTCCAAAAAGAGTTAAACAAAGAGGGAGGAATGTAGTATATAAAACACCGAAAGAAGGGGTGCATGAGAGGAAAAGTTACAATTGTTACAATAATAGGAGTGATGGCCGTTGTTACTACAAGAGCCCAAGTTTGTTACAACAACTAAAGGAGAAGGAAAAGTCGCAAAGAAAAAGGGGAGAATCTCAAGCTTCTACAAGTATAGTACAATAAAGGAGTAGAAGAGGATTGACTTGTAAGATTTGTTGTAGTAGAAGGCACACAAAGGTTGATTGTCCAAATAAATTGGAATATGAAAGACTTTATAGGGAGCACGTTTGTAAAGGAAAGAGATAAGTTGGACAGTAGAAAGCTAGACTTGAGACTAAAGTGGCCACAAAAGATGTTGTAGTTGTTGAGAGGCAAGAAGAAGCAAGAAAAGAAAGAGAGGAATGTGAGCAAAAGAATAAAAAGATGAAATAAAATGTGGTGCAAGAAAAAAAAAAGTTGAGAATACTGAACAAAAGGTGATGACGAGAGTAGAAGAAGATGATAAGCTTAGTGATTTTGGGGAGAATGATGTGGATCATTTGTATTCAATTTCAGGTGTGTCTACGGAATTCACAAACATTCTCTATTTTTTAGAGGAAGAAATACATTCATTAGAGGTGTTTGGGGAGAAGGAACAAGAAGGAGTAGAGCATGATGCTGTTGAATTTGTTGAGGGAGCTCTAAAACAAAAGATGAAAAATAAGAGTTGGCTAGAAGGGGTGTATGAACAAATGAGGAAGGAAGCTAGTAGGAATAAGCCATCTAGTCCAACCTTGCATGAAAACCCCAAGACTAGAGACGAAATGAGGATAGAGAAAGGCAAAGCCTTATTGGGATCACAAAGGTATAGAGATATCAAATGTTATAAATGTCTAGGATATGGGCATTCCTTACAAGAGTGTCCAAACAAGAAGATGGTGTTCATAAATGACCAAGATAATATCTCATTCAGTGAGAAAGAATGCGATAAGGCATTGGAAGAAAAATTTGAAGGGAAAAAAGGTAGAAAAAGGGGAATTGTGATCGAACCCACTTGTTCATTTATTGGAGTAGCAATAGATGTTGAAAATGCTTGTGAGGGTGTGGAAGAAGGAGAAAATTCGTAAAGAGAGAATATATTTTTTTCAATGTGTCTAATCAAGCAAAAACCATGTAGTGTCCTCATTGATGGAGGGAGTTGTAAAAATGTGATTAGTGCTATATTGGTGGAGAAGTTAGGAATAGAAACCTTGAAACACCCTAGACCCTACAAGTTACAATGGTTGAACAACTGTGGAGAGGTGAAGGTGAACAAACAAGCTAAGGTTGCCATTGATATGGGAAAGTATAAGGATGAAGTGGTTTGTGATGTATTTCCCATGCATGTAGGGCATATTTTGTTAGAAAGACCTTGGTTGTTTGATAGAGATGTGGTCCAAGAAGGGAAGAAGAACACTTATTCTTTGAGGAAAGATGGAAAGAAAATCAGTTTACTTCCCTTATCCCCTAATAAGGTTTTGAGAGATCAAAATATCTTGAGGGAAAAGGAAAAGGAAAAGGAAAGGAGAGAGAGAAATGAGAGGAAAAAGAAGATGAGTTAGAAAGAAAATGAGGAGAGAAGAGAGAAGAACAAAAGAAGAGGGCACAAGAGGTTGAGGTGAGAGAAGGAAGAGAGATAAAAATTGAGAAAATGAAGGAAGACGATGATGAGAGAAAAGTGACCACCTTAAGTTGGAAAGAAAAAGAAAAGAAAGATAAACAAAAAGACAAAAAAAGAAAAAAGAGAGGAAAAATGAGGGTAGTGAAAAGAGAAAGTATAGAGAATAATGAGATACAAAGCCAGAACATTTTACTTTCACAAAAACTCTCTTATTTGAATTCTTGTACAGGTTTTAATTTGAGGACGAATCCTTTCCAAGAAGGAAAATATAATAGGAATCGCCCAGGCCTAAAGCTCAATCCAAAAAGGGGAAAGGGCGATCAAGTCACAACTTATGGCACCTTAGATAAAGATAATTTTCAAGAGGATTCAAGGAGGTTTTCAAGGCAACAAACTCAACAAACCAGGGACCAAGAGATATGAGAAGAAAGGGTTGCCAAAGAGAAGAGTGATTGGTTCTTAATTGGAACAACACACCATATAGAAGGCTAAGGAAATTGATCAACCAAGTCCTAAGAGTCCCAAGGCAAAGGCTAGAATGATATGGGTTTGAAAGGGCTCCAAAATCAAGCTAAGGAAGCTAGAATCGCAAAATAGCAGAGACTGGACAAAGCACACCCGATGCCGGCTTAAGTAAGCATACTCAACGCCGGCCGAATCACAAAACAGCGGAGACCGGACAAAGCTCACCCAGCGCTGGCTTGGGCAAGCATACCCAGCACTGGCCCCATTCTGGAAGAAAGGAGCTTCGAACTCAAGCCACAGCCGGCGCCGGTTTCGCCCGGTTTGGACACTGCCTAATTTTTGCATGAAATTCTTGTTTTGCAATGTTTTGTCCCCAATTAAATTCCCACTACTTTTATTATGTTTTTACTTATTTTAAAACATGTAATAAGGCCTCAATACTTGTATTAAGGTCCCCAAATTCTATGATTAGTTCACTAATTAGTTAGGTTATGTTAGGGGACTATAAATACCCTATTATAACATTGTAAACATAACTTTGGTATTTTGGAAAGGAGAATTTAGATTTTCTCTCTAGAACGAGTTCTTAAGGGTAATCCTCATGGGTGATTTCATTAAACATCAAGACTAAATCAAAAGATTTAGTCCCACATTTGGTCTTATCTCTAAAACTTTAGGGATAATCTCAACTCCTTCTCTATTCTATGTGCTACGTTGCCTAGTGTGTTTGATAAAATTGAGTTAGGTGCCTTCAAATTTCTATCCTTAGTGTTTTAATCTCTAGTTAGATTAGGTTGTTAAGGTATCTTTGGAGTAGGATAGATTCACATTATCACAAGAGTTAATTCCTTTGCATTTTGGTGTTTTGTGTGTGAGTTTGTTAGGGTACTTGTTCTAGAGCTTAATCCATATTTTTGGATCTTCTCAAGATCATATTGACTAGGTGGCATGCACACTGTGCCAAACTAGTATTGTGCAGAACTTGCCTGAATATGCTTGATGATCAGGAAGATGTCTGATTGCAGTAATTTGTATACTTTCTGGCAGTAGACAATTGCATAAAGAACCTGAAACTTAAAAGATACCTTATGAATTCTTAAACATTGGAACTCACAATTTAGATGCTACAAATTAGTCATATTTGAATAAACTAGAAGCCCTAGGTGGCAAGACACCCATATGGGGAAAAATGCTTGTATTTCCTTCTCTGGTTTTTCATTTTGGTCATTCTTTTCATTTTGTTTCATATTGATTAGTTGTACACCGGGATCTGATTACAAGGTTCGTGTTTTCATCATAAAGAAGCTTATGTAAATATAGATTATTAGGGGAAATTTAGGGAGACTAGTGATATGTGCCTTTTTTTTGCTTGTTTATCCTTCCACATTGGAACAAAGTATTGGCTATGGAATAGTGGGCAGTCCATGCTAGCTTTACTTAGCTTTTATTTTGGATGTGGTCTAGAGAATTGTACATGATGTTGTAGTGGGATTTGTGCAATTCTTCTTTGACATGTCTATAGGTTCAATTTGTAAGGTTCTATCGAAGAATATGAAGAATATTCTATCTTTTCTATTACCTTAAAAGAAATTCTTGATAGCTTGATCTCCATGGTAATAACATTACATGATGACATTTGATGACTAGATGTTCTACCAATTAATCAAACTCTATAATCCCTTTCTTCTTTTCTGTTTTCTCTCGAAGCCAACCAAATTTAAGGGGGATAAAAGTTTTAAATTAAGATGGGTTTTTCAGTATTTTCTTGGCAATTTTGTCGCTCAACACCTACTTTATAGAAATGTTACTTATGTGCAAGGCCTTATTGGTAAAATCTTGCACTACTTGTTTAACTCTAGTCCACCATTACCTATGCATTTTTTGAAAAAACACCATTGATGCTACAAAGGTTTTGGTGGATCATGTTCTCATCATGAGCAGGTTGTTCCATTATTGTTTTTGCACCATTTTCATTAGCAAACATTAGCAATGTCCAATATTTCTATTTATGGAAAATAAGTTTTGACTATTGATTTCTTCAATAAAAATAAAAATATATCATTCACTCATTTCACATGTGTTTCAAAAGTGATTGTGAATTGAAATAGTCAAATACTCTATAACTTTTAATAAGTTTTTTTTTTTCTGCTAGAGTTGAGTTCATGATACCCATTTTGTTGTTCACCTTAATGGCTCTAATCATATATGAATTTCACTATAACTTCAAATGTAAATTTGCTGGCTGCAATTATTTTCTGGCCATTTTCTTTTGAACTATTATACTATTAGTAAGTACTAGTTCATGTCGTAAGTACTATTAGTAAATTTTTTGGCTTTCAAAACTTTTTTGCATAGGCTATATAGCTTCTTCATCTTCTTTGTTCAAAAAATTATTTTTGATACATTATTCATTCCTGTGATTTTGATAGTAATATTTTTTCAGTGTCACTTTATCATCTGCTAGAATTGTGTCTTACTTCTGTAATTTACTAAGTTGTGCTAGCAATAGTTTATTTATGTCTACAAACTTGTTCTGTATGTTTTAGACTATGATTGATGGATTAAGTTATAAATGGGTGTGTTTAGGTATTTGAGAGCTTGGGAGCGGTTTAATTCTGCGTTTAGTCCCTGAACTTTATTTTTTAACATGGTTGGTCCCTAAACTTTATTTTTAACTTTATGTCCTTGAACTTTTTTCACAGGTTGGTCTTTAAACTTTATTTTTAACTTTTTAGGTCCCTTGACATTTTTATTTGAACACACTTGGTCCTTTAAAAATATTATTATTTACGCACTCTGAATGGATTCGAACTAACTCTAACGTAGTCTGTTCAGTCTAAATAATGATAAGTTGACAATAAAAGAGCTTTCTTTTTTTAAAAAAAAATATATGAAATTATAAAGATATTATTACTTTTAAAAATCACTATAAAAATATTGCAAAATCATTTCCTATCTCAACAAATTTTAATAAAATTTAAGACTACAATATTAAACTAAACAATCATATTTATTTTATTAGTCTCTTGATTATCGAAATATATACTTATTAAACATTTTTTAGTATAATAATTCTATATTTTATTTTTTTCACATTACTGTAAAATTTCGTTATAAAACTAACCAAAATATAAACATCATTATTGTAATAATTAAAATTCAATCTTTTATATACTAAAACAAAAAAAAATTAAAACTCTAATATTGGATACTAAAAAAAACCTTAAAAATGTCACTATTTTTCATTTTCATTTTTATTATGATAGAAAATTATATAAAACTACATTTTAATTATGTGTATTTATATTATTATATATGAGTTAAAATTTTATATTTTTTTGAATTATTTTCAAGTAACTCACATTTTATATTGAAGCCAAGTTCGAGCTTGACATTTGTGAGTTTGGTTCGGCTAAACTCAAGCCAGATTTTTTATTTTTGAAGTCAGGTCTAACTTGAACTTGACCAAAACTTGAATTGACTGTCCTACTTGTCATGTATTTATTGAATTTTTCTTTAATATAAAGATATAAACATGTTAATAAATTTTAAATTCTCTATAAAATTAATAGTCAAGAAAATTTATATTTTCTTGTAAAATGACTAATGAAAATTCAACAAAAAGACCAAGCATGTCAAAATACAAATGTTAAGCGACCTAAATAGTTAAAAATAAAGTTGAGGGACCAACCTGTCAAAAAAAATTTCAGGGACCTAAAAAATTAAAAAAAAAAGTTTAGGGACCAACTATGTCAAAAAAATAAAGTTCAGGGACTAAATGCAAAATTAAGCTGCTTGGGAGCAAATGCTTTAAATGCCTGTGCTGATTTCCTGATTGCAGACAATGAAATCTTTAGCAGATATATGGACTACATCTGTTGGTACTTTACTCTATCTGTTCCTTGTGTATTTGTGGCTAGCTACTACCTGGTAGTGTTAGGCTAGAGTTTGGTTTACATGAGAAAGTTGTTGTATTATGTGATATTACTGGAATGTGCAACAGTCATATTGCAGTTTTGTTCTTTAATGTAGTTACTAGTACTAAAGCTACTTATATTATTGGTTCATATCCTTTAATTTTATGGTGTTATGATCTGAACTGTCAATTTGACAGCATCTACAGTTGTCCTAGTCCGTCCTTGTCTCCTACTATGGATTAAAATTGATGTATTCATGTGATCTCTACTAGTATTGTTGCTATGTTGTCTCTGACTTTGTTTTTTAAAGCATTCAAATTTAATTTTGGGTACTTATACAGTAATCTTGTATGGATTTTTTCAAGTATTTGGCTTTGCATTGACATTTATTTGTATGTAGTCTTTCCCTGTCCATAATACAGTGATGGAATAGCATGTATGCTTTTGGTTTTACTCCTTTTTTATTTTAAAAGAATTTAAATAAAGATCCTATCTTCTTATGTTGACTAGGCTTATGAACATGTTAGAAGGTCCTGAGGCTTTTCAATTTTGTGATGCAATGGGGGATCTAAAGATAAGTCGTCTCTAAATTTTAATTATTTTGGATCCCCCCCCCCTCCCCCATTTTTAAGTTGAAACACTTTAATTATTTTCTGCATTTTAACAATATTTTATATGCTATTTGCAAATGGTTTTATGGACCATTGAATCATCCTTTAAGTGCCTATTTGAACCTAAAAATTATCTCCAAGTGTTTTCATTTTTATGTTATAATATATGCCAATTTGATTCTCCATTTTTATGTTATAATATATGAGACCTCTCAACCTTCTTTTTAATGGGGTAATTCAAGCTATGACATTTACAGTAGCTCATCGGGTAGTCACTACCTTTAATATGTTTTTGTCCTTTTTATCCTCATTAAAAATTATCCTTTTTTTTATATATAACCTAAAATATTTGAGGGGCAATCCTATCATTTTCATTTTTCTTCCAAGTAGAATAAAAGTTATAATTCCAATATTTCTTCCTTGCATAATCATATGGTTCTGTACTGCTCTTTAATAGATGATTGTGTACTGCAGATAGGGAAAGATTTAATGCTATATTAAATGAACTATAGATTGAACAGCCAAAAGAAGGCATTACCAAAAAGTGAACAAGATGCCCTTGCCATTGCAGCAGAAATAGGATACTTTGATATTGTTCGGCCTCCATATGTCCTGGGTGGCTGAGCCCTGGAGATTGTTTATAGTCATGAAAAGCTTGTAACCTACCTTGAAACTGCTGTCCAGGTGGACCCAGAGCATCCTGTCTTGATTGATAAATATTTTTCTGATGCAATAGCAACCCATGTAGATTCCCTTGTTGATTTACATGGTAATGTGGTGATTGGTGGGATAATGGAGCATATTGAGCAGGTTGACGATCATTAAAGTGATTCAGCTTGCATGATTCCAACAAAAATAGTTTCTTAGTCATGCTGGAATACAATCAGGTCATGGACTACAAAATTGGCAAAGAGATTGAATGTTTGTGGGATCTTGAATTGTCAATATGTGATAACAGCTACAAGGGATATTTTCTTGCTCAAGGCAAACCCATTTGCACCATGAACGATTCCTTTTGTTTCCAAGGCAATTAGACACCTACTAGCTAAATATGATTCTCTTGTCATGTGTGAGGGAAGTCCCTTCATGATCTGTAGTTCACAACAAAGGTTATACCTAAACATGTGTCTGTCAAAGAAGCTGCCCTCCCATTTGAGAAGTTTCAAGGATATGATGTGCTTTTAGGTCCGGAGATGCATAGTACAAGAGAGGTTGTGTATTTACTTTAAGTCTTCAATTGCATTTGCTAAAGCACAAATAGCTACAGGACAAAAGCTACCACACTATTCCTCAGCTTAACAAAGCCTCATCTTGCCACAATTGCCCAAGCCTTTTCGTCTATTGGATTCAGAATAATTGCAACTTTTGGAACAAAACATATTCTTGAGTTAGAAGGTAGCCCTGTGGAATGAGTATTGAAGATGCACGAGGGTCGCCCACAATATTTGAATTGATTCATTCTTCAATGTGGTCTACTTTTGATTGTTTTGACGTTTATTAATACATTTGATAATAGTATTTTATTTGTAAGAAAAGCAGCTATATATATATATATATATATATATATATATATATATATTTGGTAGGTATGGGGAAAAAAAAAGCCTATCATGACACTTTTCAAGCATTACAAAACTTACTATAACTCGACTTTCAACAAAACTATTTCAAAGCATCAGGAAGTGAAAAGCATCAATACAACATCCATTTCCTAATGCTTTTTGGCATCAAAAAAGTCATTTTTTCTTATAGTGTATCTTTTATTAATTTTAATTTTTAGTTTAAAAATAAGCAAACAATCAATTTAATAGTTATAAAAAATAAATATCATATAAGTAAAAATTAACGTAGTCAATTAAATGATTATTTTTAACATAAGTCGAATGTAATAAAAATTTAATTATATCGTGACAAAAAATATATTATATAAATATTGTCTTATTTTTTACAAATAGTTGCTGTTATTAATTAGTTAAAAAATTATGACAATATGTAAAATTGTCACTTAATTTTACACTTATGTAACTTTAGAATACGTGACGTAAATATATTGTCACATACAATAGTACGTGAATGTGATCTTTTTTGTGATAGACAATAAACATCATAGATTATTTAAAAATTTTTTATACTATTAAAACTGTAATCTAATACTATATATAAAGATGACATAATGAGATTGTCATTTATACTTATATTTTGATAATGTGTGTATATACCACTAAATAGTTATAAAATATATGACGCAATAAAAGTCATCACATGTAATGAACAATAATATTAGTGATGTAATGTTAAATGTCATTAGTAAATAACAACATTATATAATTCGTCACAAAAAAGGTAGTACTTTGATCACAAAATTAAAATGCATATAGTAATGGTATCATCACAAAAAATATTACACTTTGTCTCTAGTTGGTGGGAAATCTTGGCACTAAATATTTTGTGACGCTAATATGTGACGCTGTAAAATATCGCCATGAAAAATATTCATTAAGTGATGAATTATGATTTTCGTCACGCTATGAATACTTTCTGTGACATTCTAACAATACGTCATTTAGCAATTCATCACTAATTGCCAAATTTGTTGTAGTGTTAAAGCCTAGGATAAGTGTTAGTATTGGCCAGCCTATCGTTGGAGGCATTAATGCTGGATTATCCGTTGGTAGTAAGAATAGTGACCATCCTATTGATGGAACTATTTTTAGATCATTACTTATTCAAAAAGTTTAATTTGTGATGGTTATACACTTAACTTAAAAAATTGTTAACCTTCCTACGAAGTTCTATCAATATTTCTAAGAGCCAAAATTTTCATATTTTTTATAATGGTTTTAATAGGTTAACCATATCATGGAAATAATATGATTTTTAAATGTGCAATTTTATGTGTATTTTTTCAAAACAAACATTTTTCTGAATGAAGTTCTTTACCAATCAACAAAAATGTCTGGTTTGAGTCATTTGTCTATTATTCTTAGGGAGAATAAGTTAACAGGACCTTACTATGTGGATTAGAAAAGAAATCTAAACATAGTACTCACTGTCAAGGAGTACAAGTATGTTTTGACCGACCCCTGTCCTAAAATTGGGAAAGATTCCACGGATCAGGATCCTGAGATTGAGAGGGGAGGGCATGGAAGAAAGCTGATGAAATGGCAAGATGCTATATGTTGGCTTTCATGTGTAATGTTCTCTAGTCTGAGCATGAGAATATGCCTACTACATAGGACATCGGTGTTTCATTGTGTACCATGTTTGTAGACAAGAGCCAACCCGCAACGCAGGAAGCTCTTAGTGCAATCATGAACACTAGGATGGCTGAGGGGCCATCGGTTTGTGAGTATATGCTCAAGATGATTGCTCACTTTGAGGAGGCCAAAGTTCTAGGGGTCAATTAATGCTAAGAGCTAAATTGACATGGTTCTTGAGACTCTGCCAAATTCATATTTGCAATTCAAATTAAACTATAACATGAACAAGTTGAATAGATCTTTGACTAAATTAATGTAAAAACTTTAGGCTGCTGAGAAAATTATGAAGCCTGGGTCAAATATATTGGTTGCTCATTTTGGTTCATCTTCTAGAACTGGGCATACGCCCAAGAACTTCAAAAGGAAGAAGGCCCAGAATAATGTAGGGGCCCAGCCCAAAGGTTCCAAGCCTAGTCCGTCCAAGCCCAAGGGCAAGTGCTTCAAGTGTGGCAAGAAATGACACTTCAAAAAGGATTGTCCGGACTTCTTGGTCAAGTCCTTTTCAGGTGTTACTCTATACTTAGAGTCTATTTTGTTAGTTGGGTCATCATCCACTTGGATTGTTGATTTTAGCTCCACTGACCATATATGTAACTCCTTATAGGGGTTTAGCAAGATAAGGCGATTCAATAGAGGAGAACATGGACTAAGAGTAGGCAACATAGTACAAGTATAGGTTGAAGTAGTGGGAGACTTGGAGATTTTGTTTGAATACAATAGGGCATTAGTTTTAAAAGATATTTTATATGTTTCTGATTTTAAACAGAATTTGATTTTAGTTTCAAGATTGATTAATCAAGGATATTTTGTTTCTTTCCATTCTAGTATTTCAATCAGTAGAGATGGAAATATTATTTGTTCTGGAAACATGTATTGGAATCTTTTCTATATAAATCCTATTAATTGTCAAATAAATAATATTCAGACGAAACCTAATAATAAGAAGAGAAATGCCACATCAAATAACTCTTATTTATGGCACTTGAGATTAGGACATATAAATCCTAATTGAATTCAGAGGTTAATCTAAAATGGGTCTTTGGACTCGTTGAAATTGGAGGAATAGCCTCAATATGAATCTCGTCTTAAGGATAAAATGAACAAAAGGTCATTTACTCAAAAGGTGGAAAGGGCTAAGGAAATATTAGAGTTTGTTCATACTGATGTTTGTAGTCTTATGTCTTCACCTACTAGAGGAGGTTATGAACACTTCATCATATTCATAGATGATCACGTGGTTTGGTTATGTTTACTTAATGAGGCATAAGTCTGACTCATTCGATAAATTCAAAGAGTTTAAGGCTGAGGTAGAGTATTAAATAGGTAAACTAATAAAAAAACTAAGATCGGATCGTGGTGGAGAATATCTCCTTGATGAATTCAAGGACTACTTAGTATATCAGGGTATAATATCTCAACTCACTGCACCTAGAACTCCCCAACAAAATGGAGTAGCTGAGAGAAAAAAATAACACGTTGCTGGAAATGGTCATAAGCATGATGAGTCATGCAACTCTTCCTATTTCTTTTTTGGGATATGCTCTAGAAACAGCAGTATATATTCTAAACTTGGTGTATTCCAAGTTAGTACCTAAGACACCCTATGAGATGTGGACTGAACGAAAGTCTAGTATGAATCATCTTAAGGTATAGGGTTATCTAGCATATATTCAACTAAAGGAAGTAAGCTAGACCCAAGATCAGAATTGTGCTACTTTATAGGGTATTCAAAAGGATTAAGGGATGGATACCTTTATCATCCCCAAGAGCAAAAAGTACTTATTAGTACTTATGCTAGGTACTTAGAGGATGAACAAACTATATCCACTAAGGTTTCGAGTAAGGTGGAATTGTAAGAGAAGTTGATTGATATTTCAGCTTCTAGTACCCCAATTGAGGAGCCTAAAGAGGTACATTCAAATGTTCTTATACAAAATGAACCATGTCGTAATGGGAGAATTTTTAGGGTTCCAGAAAGATGGACCGAAGAAGCCTTTGAGAAAGTCTCCGATTATCATGAACAAGGTCCTATTGGATACAATGAGGCTATTGTTGATATTGATGCAGACAAATGGCAAGTACCAATGGATGCTGAGATTGAGTCTATGTATCTCAATCAAGTCTGGGATCATATCACTGCATCTGAAGGGATTAAACCCATGGATGTAAGTAGGTCTACAAGAGAAAGAGAGGTGTGGATGGAAATGTAGAAACCTTTAAAGCAAGGTTAGTTGTAAAAAGTTATACTCGAAAGAAAGAATCGATTATGAGGATACCTTTTCACCTGTTCCATGCTTAAGACAATACACATGCTCTTGGCCATCGCATGTCATTATAACTATGAGATATAGTAAATGGATGTCAAGACAGCCTTTTTTAGTGGTTATCTTAGCGAAGACATCTATATGTCCCAACCTAAAGGCTTTATTGCAAAAAAGGCCAAGAGCATATGGTCTACAAGTTTAAGAAGTCTATTTATAGACTTAAGCAAGCATCATAGAACAAACATTTAGATGAGACTATAAAATCTTATAGTTTCATACAAAATATGGATGTGCCATGCGTGTATAGGAAGTCAGATGGCAACAACGTGTCTCATATGGTACTTTATGTAGATGACATTTTACTCATTGAGAATGATATAGGGACATTGTCATCTATAAAATTTTAGCTATCATTTCAATTTATCATGAAGGATATGGGAGAAGCTAGCTACATTCTTGGTATTAATCTTCTTAGAGATAGGAAGTAAAGAATGTTTAGCTTATCACAATTTGTTTGTATTGATAAGATATCGACTAAGTTTAGCATGGATCAATGCAAAAAGGCAATCATACCCTTTAGGCATGGATTGACCTTATCTTCCAAACAGTGTCCTAAGATACAGGAAGAAAAAGAAAGAATGAGTAGGATTCCTTATGCTTCCGCAGTAGGAAGTCTCATGTATGCTATGCTTTGTACAAGGCCAAATATCTACTTTGCGGTAGACATGATTAGCAGATATCAGTCAAACCCTAGGAAAGAACATTGGCAAGCTGTAAAGCATATATTGAAGTACCTTAAGATAACAAGGGATTTGATAGGGGTTAAAATCACTATTATTTTCCTAGTTATTTGAGGGTGTTTTAAGATACATTTATTGTAATAACTAGGTATATTCCTTCCTATTTGACATTTTGCTTGTAAAAGGTTTTTTGGCATATATGTGCAAATTTAAGTTAAAATTGAGTAGAAAGTGCACAGAACTAGAATGTACCTGGTGCCAGGCCCGACCAATGGACCAGGCGCCGGGTCCATTCTACTCCAGCAGAAGAATTTGAACCAATGACAGGGGAATTCTAGAACAGACCTGGCGCTAAGTCTGGTAAGTGCACCTGGCGTCGGGTTCAGTTTGTCTGTCAAGGAGAAACGACCAAAAATGGAGCAAAAACAAGGAAAGAATAGAATGCACCTAGCGCCAGGTGAGTCGAAGATACCCGGCACCAGGTATGCTCTGGAGGCAATAATTCTATACGCAGAATTATGACTTATCTAATTATTTTGGTATTTTCCTACTCCTACTCGGCCAAGACTTCCCCAGCTATGAAATTAGCATCCAAGAGGCCTATAAAAGCACAAGAGAACAAAGGGTTTGAGATATACAACATAGAAAGGTGAATTAAAGGGGCAGAAATTTTGATTCTCTCATTGAAGGAGGAGTTCACCCAAATTAAGGAAGATTGTTCAAGGGAGTCTTCAAGGAAAAAGAAAGAGGCTTGTCAATAAGTACTTTTTTTTTCTCTTTGTCTTCTTTTTCTTTAGCAATGATATATTCAATTCTTTTATTGTAATTTAACATTATTTTGGGATTCATGATTTTGCGTTAATTTAGTTATTTGATCAATTCTTTGTCATCTTTGGTATTTGATTAATTGATTTCATTGGTTATTGATGCAAGTTCTTTTAATTAACTTCGACACAATGATGTTAGGAGTTTCGTTGCATTGATTTTGTATTTGTTAAATCTTGATGGTTTTGAACGATGAAGTTAGGATTTTAGAACTAAGCAATCAAATGTAAAGTTAATTTCGCCTTGACATAGGGTTATTAGCTAATTTCATGTTTTTAAGGAATTGAGATTCATGCATGTTTTAGTTAGGATGGCTTGATTGACAAATTTTCTAATTGAATCAAGACATGAATGATGAGTTTAATGCATGTTTTGGTTATGTTAGCTTGATTGAAAATCTGTTAATATGAATCAAAATGTATGATTCCATGGATTGACAAACGAAGTGAAATTTACCTAAGTAAATTCATAACTTGACAAACGATTGAATTTTACTATGCATTCCTTCATGATAACAAGATGATAATTAATTGAGAGAATTGATAATTGGTTCATTGTCATGCTTTCTAGGATAATTATCTAAATTGCATAAACTTACATCCTTGAGTTGTATAAATTTCTTTATTTTTTTTTATCATTTTCTTTGGTCGGTTAAACAATGAATGAAAAGTAATTAGTGTGTATTTTTTCCTTTGAGGATCGATACTCGTTAATTCCCTATACTATGCTTGTGATGAGTATACTTGCTCACATGTGTGTTTTGGAATTAATGTTTTAATTAAAACTTAATTAAGTGATGGGTTTAAAATTGATGATTTTATATACCCAAAATTTATGCATTAGGATTATATATTTGTCTACAGAGCTGATGATTTGATTCTTACTGATAATATTGACTCAAATTTTTAGGCAGATAAAGAGGAAAGAAAAGCTATTAGGGGATATGTTTTTACTTTGTCTGGAGGGGCTATTTCATGAAATAGTGTTAAACAATCTTGTATTGCTAATTCCACCATGGAAGTTGAGTAAGTGTCAGCTTCAGAAGCTTGAAAATAAGCAGTTTGGCTTCAGAAGTTCCTCACAGAACTTGGAGTTGTGCCATAAATGGACAAGCCCATTACCATGTATTTTGACAATTCTAGAGTTGTGTCACATTACAAGGAATCGAGGAATCATAGGAAGGGCAAACATATTGAGAGAAGTATCATCTAATCCGGAAGTATATCCAAAGACGAGAGATTGTGGTTGATCAAATTTCCTCTACAAATAATCTTGGCAGACTCATTTACCAAGCCTTTAATGGATAAGGTGTTCAAAAGACGCTTGGACGTTATAGGTGTTGGGTATCTTAGGCTCGAATCGTATACGGCGCAGCGAAAAATAAAACGAGATATCCTCCCAGGACCTGACTATGTGTGGAAAACAAGACATAATGATAATAAAGGTAATAACTTTTACCTTTGGGTGATCGTCTGAAGAACAAAATTGATCTTCTTCAAGTCGAGGTGCGATCCAGCAATCCTCTTATGCAAACTCCATGAGAGTTGGACGTTTAATAACTATAATCACAGTGTGTGATTATCTCTAATAGTAATCCACACAGAGGAATACTCAAGCACCAAAATTTCTTGTGCTAGTAGAAAAAGATGGCGGCTAGGGCTGTTTTTGTTTTCAGCACAACGAGAGAGAGAGAGAGAGAGAGAGAGAGAGAGAGAGAGAGAGAGAGAGAGAGAGAGAGAGAGAAGAAGAAGAAGAAGAAGAAGAAGAAGAAGAAGAAGAAGAAGAAGAAGAAGAAGAGGTTTGTTTTGTGGCTCCTATTTTCATGTGAATCACCATTTGATTAGGGTTTTGAGCATATCCAATATATGTTCCAAAATCCACTAAAAATATGAAATTCTAAAACAATTAGAATTTCCTAATTGTAATTTAGAAACATCAAGTTCTCACAATTACAATTTAGACCACAAATAATAACTAATTATAATTTGTCCACAATAACTTCTCTTTCTCGCAATTAACCCCACTTGAAGGAATTTGAAAAACAGAGAGCATGGCATACAAGAATAAAAATGGAAGAAAAACATATATAACAGAGAATGGCAGTAGCATGGAGGCATGAAAAACATTCCTCTTGGAGCCTTAAACCTTGAAGATTGTAGGAGAGTTGATTGAAGCACAAGGACAGCGTTCTTCTTCCCCGTGGAGTGAAGCTTCCTGTGCAAACTTCTTTAGGTTCTCCTCCAGTGAATCCTTAATGCTAGGCTTTTCAATTCTCAGACTATGACCCAGCCTAATCAAACGTTGGTGAGCACATAATTGGGATGAGAAGAAGATCGATTTTTTCACAACATTCCTATTTTTCTTCCAGGCTTGGCTTCAACAAAAGCCAGTGAAGAAAACCAAAAGCCAGAAAACCAAACAGCCACGCAAGAGGGAGAGAGCCAAGAGACTCGGGAGAAAATTTTTTCTCTTTTATTTTATTTTATTTTTCTACACAGAAAACCAAGAGTCATGAAACCAAAAATAATTATTTTGATAAAAATAATATTTCTGGGATTTAATATTTCAAATACCCGAATATTATTAACAAATTAAATTTTGGTTTCATCCTAAACTCTTCTGAACTGTGTTCGGAAAAATCCTATGGTCCAGGCTACTGGGCCAAAATAATATTTATTATTTTTCTTAGACCCGAAAAGCCCAAAATGATAAATATTAATTATTTTCCTTGGGATTAAATAAATAACCCAATAAATAATTAATAAGCCCAAATGAACTAAAAATAATTAAACTTTAATTATTTATTTCTTGGGATTAATTAAATAAATAACCCAATAAATAATTAAGTAATAATTATTTTTATTTAGTTTAAGTCCCGGTTAATTTTCTAATTATTCAAATTAGACCTAGTCCCTGAATAATTAATTAACCAATTAAACCAGATAATAAATTTCTTTCAATTTATTTTATTCCAATCTAATAATAAATTAGACTTCCAGAATAAAATAAAACCCTCTATAACTGAGACCAGTTCTTCAACCCAAAAATTAATTAGGATTTATAGGCTATTTCGAGGACAAAAAAGACACACTGCCTTGGTTACTAAAATGATCAAAATACCCCTAATATATAAATAGATGTATTTTGCATTTTAAATATTTCTTAATATCACCATAAGGAAATATTGACCCAAGGACAATACTGCATTAGCAAAGTCTTCGACTTACAGGTGAAATGACTAAAATACCCCTCTACACATCGTCGTACATTTAGAGAGGAAGAAATGTACTAACACCCCTCTAAATGACATCTACCATCCTTAGGCTTCTGGTCCAATGATTTATGACTTCTTGGAGTGTTTCCACTTTCCAAGGGAGCTACCTTAAAGCAAACATCCAAGTCATATTTCCCAGGGCCCTGGATATTTAGACTATTCAGACAACCACAAGGGGCGATGTAGTGTAGAAACTATCTTGTACAAGTCTGTCTTAACTAACTAGTTACATATACTCAACATGCAAGTATATTGGCCCTACGATAGAACTTCAACTATAGCATATCAAAATATATGTTTCCAGCTTTGTCAGACTACCAACTCATACTCAAGTCATAGAGTACTAGTTCACGCTGTAGCGGTAGTAGTCTAGACTTCTACCATATAGTACTTTCAAAAATCACTACTACAGGTCCTGTTCTACATATTCGAAATACGCTTATGTCATGAAGTGGGTGGACTACTCACTGGTTAAAGGTAAGCCATTCCCCATTTGGAATTCAAAACATAATAACCTAAACATGATGAGATTCCCATTTTCATCAATTGGTTAAGAACAAATGTTTATGTATTTAAATAACCTATGATCCATACCTTACTGTGAAAGACCTCCATTCACATGGATCACTTATTTAAATATAATGGGTCTTTTCCAAACAAAATTGTGCACAAATAAAGAAAATAAATTCTTTTATTAAAATATTCGATATTTACATTAGATGAGGGAGACGTGAACAGGGGAGCATGCACGGTTTAAAAAAAACAGAGAGAAAAATAAACCCAAGCCGTAAAGGCCATACGGAAGCGTGAAAGATCATACATTTGCGCTCCTTAACCCTTCTAGCCTGAGTAGGAGCGGATTGAACGACTGGAATCGCCTTGCTTTGCCCACTTGAAGAAGCTTCCGGTTGAACACCCGCTAGCCTTCTACTTCGCCTTGTTTGCATCAACACCAAGCTTTCCACCTCTCGGAATATTTCTCTGCCTAACCTCTAGTCGGTGAACACTATGGTGAAGAGGAACGGTCTCAATTCTCCTTGGTTCACTTGCTATTGGTTAGCAAAGCTCCAAGGAGATACCAGAGAAAGAGAGAGACATGAGAACTCTGTAAGGTTAGGGAGATTAGGGTTTATTTTCTACCAGAGACTAGTTTATTAGTCAGCTAAAAATTGGGTTTCTCATTATCTGATAAACATATCCCCGGGATTTCAAAACACCCGGATGTTATCCTAAGAATCAGTTTGGCCTAACCCTAAACTCCTCTTAACCGTATCTGGAAAAAACCTTAAGGTCCAAGCTATTGGGCCAGAAAAATATTTACTATTTTTCTTGGACCCAAAAGGCCTAAAATAATAAACATTAATTATTTATTTCCTAGGCTTATATAAACAACCCAATAAATAATTAATGAGCCTAAATGAACCATAATAATTAATCTTTAATTATTTATTTCTTGGGCCTATATAAATAACCCAATAAATAATTAAACATTAATTATTTCTCCTAGTTTAAGCCCAGGTTAATTTCTTAATTATTCATACTGGACCTAGGCTCTGAATAATTAATTAAACAATTAAACTAGATAATTAATTTCTCTCAACTCCTATTTTAATTAATTTATTTATTTTATTCCAATCCAATAATAAATTAGACTTCCTGAATAAAATTAAATAAAATAAAATCCTCTTGAATTGAGACTAATTCCTCAACCCAAAATTAGTTAGGACTTACGGGCTATTCCGAGGACCAAAAAGACACATCGCCTTGGCTGCTAAAATGACCAAAATACCCCTGCTATATAAATAGCTGTATTTTGCATTTTAAATATTTCTTAATATTACCATAAGGAAATATTGACCCCAAGGACAATGCTGCATTAGCAAAGTCTCCGACCTACAGGTGAAATGACTAAAATATCCCTCTACACATCGCCGTATATTTAGAGAGGAAGAAGCGTACTAACACCCCTCTAAATGACATCTACCATCCTTAGGCTTCTAGTCCAATGATCCACGACTTCCTGGAGTGTTTCCGCTTTCCAAGGGAGCTACCCTAAAGCAAACATCCAAGTCATGTTTCCCAGGGCCTTGGACATTTTAGACCATTCAGACAACCACAAGGGGCGATATAGTGCAGAAACTATCTTGTATAAGTCTGTCTTAACTAACTAGTCACACATACCCAACATGCAAGTATATTGGCCTTACGATAGAACCTCAACTATAGCAAATCAAAGTATATGCTTCCAGCTTCGCCAGACCACCAACTCATACTCAAGTCGTAGAGTACTAGTCCACGCTGTAGCGGTAGTAGTCTAGGTTTCTATGATGAGATTCCCATTCTCATCAATTGGTTAAGAACAAATGTTTATGTATTTAAATAACCCATGATCCATACCTTACTGTGAAAGACCTCCATTCACATGGATCACTTATTTAAATATAATGGGTCTTTTCCAAACAAAATTGTGCACAAATAAAGAAAATAAATTCTTTTATTAAAATATTCGATATTTACATTAGATGAGGGAGACGTGAACAGGGGAGCATGCACGGTTTAAAAAAAACAGAGAGAAAAATAAACCCAAGCCGTAAAGGCCATACGGAAGCGTGAAAGATCATACATTTGCGCTCCTTAACCCTTCTAGCCTGAGTAGGAGCGGATTGAACGACTGGAATCGCCTTGCTTTGCCCACTTGAAGAAGCTTCCGGTTGAACACCCGCTAGCCTTCTACTTCGCCTTGTTTGCATCAACACCAAGCTTTCCACCTCTCGGAATATTTCTCTGCCTAACCTCTAGTCGGTGAACACTATGGTGAAGAGGAACGGTCTCAATTCTCCTTGGTTCACTTGCTATTGGTTAGCAAAGCTCCAAGGAGATACCAGAGAAAGAGAGAGACGTGAGAACTCTGTAAGGTTAGGGAGATTAGGGTTTATTTTCTACCAGAGACTAGTTTATTAGTCAGCTAAAAATTGGGTTTCTCATTATCTGATAAACATATCCCCGGGATTTCAAAACACCCGGATGTTATCCTAAGAATCAGTTTGGCCTAACCCTAAACTCCTCTTAACCGTATCTGGAAAAAACCTTAAGGTCCAAGCTATTGGGCCAGAAAAATATTTATTATTTTTCTTGGACCCAAAAGGCCTAAAATAATAAACATTAATTATTTATTTCCTGGGCTTATATAAACAACCCAATAAATAATTAATGAGCCTAAATGAACCATAATAATTAATCTTTAATTATTTATTTCTTGGGCCTATATAAATAACCCAATAAATAATTAAACATTAATTATTTCTCCTAGTTTAAGCCCAGGTTAATTTCTTAATTATTCATACTGGACCTAGGCTCTGAATAATTAATTAAACAATTAAACTAGATAATTAATTTCTCTCAACTCCTATTTTAATTAATTTATTTATTTTATTCCAATCTAATAATAAATTAGACTTCCTGAATAAAATTAAATAAAATAAAATCCTCTTGAATTGAGACTAATTCCTCAACCCAAAATTAGTTAGGACTTACGGGCTATTCCGAGGACCAAAAAGACACATCGCCTTGGCTGCTAAAATGACCAAAATACCCCTGCTATATAAATAGCTGTATTTTGCATTTTAAATATTTCCTAATATTATAAGGAAATATTGACCCCAAGGACAATGCTGCATTAGCAAAGTCTCCGACCTACAGGTGAAATGACTAAAATACCCCTCTACACATCGTCGTACATTTAGAGAGGAAGAAGCGTACTAACACCCCTCTAAATGACATCTACCATCCTTAGGCTTCTAGTCTAATGATCCATGACTTCCTGGAGTGTTTCCGCTTTCCAAGGGAGCTACCCTAAAGCAAACATCCAAGTCATGTTTCCCAGGGCCTTGGACATTTTAGACCATTCAGACAACCACAAGGGGCGATATAGTGCAGAAACTATCTTGTATAAGTCTGTCTTAACTAACTAGTCACACATACCCAACATGCAAGTATATTGGCCTTACGATAGAACCTCAACTATAGCAAATCAAAGTATATGCTTCCAGCTTCGCCAGACCACCAACTCATACTCAAGTCGTAGAGTACTAGTCCACGCTGTAGCGGTAGTAGTCTAGGTTTCTATCATATAGTACTTTTAGAAACCACTACTACAGGTCCTATCCTACGTATTCGAAATACGTTTATGTCATGAAGTGAGTGAACTACTTACTGGCTAAAGGTAAGCCATTCTCCATTTGGAATTTATAACATAATAACCTAAACATGATGAGGTTCCCAGTCTCATCAATTGGTTAAGAACAAATGTTTATGTGTTAAATAACCCGTGATGCATACCTTACTGTGAAAGATCACCATTCACAAGGATCACTTATTTAAACACAATGGGTCTGTTCCAAACGAAAATTGTGCACAAACAAAAAGTAAATTCACAAACAAATTCTGAAAATAAATTCTTTTATTAAAATATTCAATTTTACATCTGAAACGTAGTCTAAGAGGGCATCCAATCCAACAATAGAAACCTAGTCTAAGAGGGCATATTTTTCAACAATCTCCCATTTGCACTCTATGTCCATAGGTGCCCACCCCAATGGCATCTAAGTGTCTCTTGAAAACCCTCTCAGCCAAAGGCTTGGTGAAAGGATATGCTAGATTGTTCTCAAAGGCAATCTGTATCACCACGACTTCCCGTCTCTGGATGAAATCCCGGATTTGGTAGTACTACCTCTCGATTTGCTTCCCCTTCTTGTGGTTCTGAGGTTCCTTTGAGGTACTTGAGAATATAGCTTGCCAAAGAACCTCCACAGGATTTGATTGATATCTATTAACTAAGCCTATGGCAAAGCAGATAACTGGTTTAGTACACAACATGGCGTACATAAGACTTCCCACAGCCGAAGCATAGGAAATCCTACTCATTCTATCATTTTCTTCTTGAGACTTAGGACAGTCCCTTGAAGAAAGTGACAACCCATGTCTGCAAGGGATTAGAGCTCCCTTGTATGAGTCCATGCTGTACTTGGCCAGCATCTTGTCAATATATGCAGCTTAGGATAATCCTAACATTCACTGCTTCCTATTTCTAAGAAGTCTAATACTGAGAAATGTAGCTGGCTTCTCTTAAGTCCTTCATACTGAATTGACTAGATAGCCAACCCTTTGTAGATGACAATGACCCTACATCATTTCCAATGAGTAGAATGTCATCCATAAACAAGACAAGAAAAACCACATTAGACCCCTCAAATTTCTTGTACATGCATGGTTCATCCTCGTTTTGAATAAAACCGTAGGACTTCACGGTTGCATCAAAACGAATGTTCCATGGTCTTGATGCTTACTTAAGTCCATAAATGGACTTCTTAAGCTTGCAAACCATATGTTCTTGACTTTCAACAATAAAACCTTCCGGTTGGGACATATAGATGTCTTCGCTAAGATGGCCATTTAAAATGCCGTCTTGACATCCATTTGCCATATCTCGTAGTCATAATGACATGCGATAGCAAGGAGGATATAGATGGACTTAAGTATGGCCACCGGGGAAAAGGTTTCCACATAATTGATCCCTTTTTTCTGAGTATACCTTTTTGCCACAAGCCTAGCTTTGAAAGTTTCCACTTTCCCATCCGCTCCCCTCTTTCTCTTGTACACCCACTTACACCCAATGGGTTTTATCCCATCAAGTGAAGCTACAAGATCCTAAACCTGATTGAAGTACATAGACTCAATCTCGACTTTCATTGCTTCATGCCAAAGATTTGCTTCGGCATCAGCAATAGCCTCCTCGTATCTAGTGGGGTCTTGTTCCGAATGGTTAGAGACCAGCTCAAAAGCTTCTCCAGTCCATCTATCCGGAACCCTAGACACTCCCCCACTACGACAAGGCACTATTTGTACAGGGTTTTGAGGTTGTGCCTCTTCTTGTTCCATAATCGGGTCAGAAGAAGTTGCTTTCAAAGATAACTTCTACTCGAGTTCCAACATAGTTGAACCTTTCGTGGAAGTACTTTGATCATCCTCTAAGTATCTAGCATTGGTACTAACTAGTACTTTTTGCTCCTTAGGATGATAAAAGTAACCACCCTTTGTTCCTTTTGGATACCTAACAAAATAGCATAATTCTGACATTAGTTCCAACTTGTCTTCCTTGATCAGTACATAAACTAGACAACCCCATATCCTGAGATGATTCAGACTTGGCTTACGCCTAGTCCACATCTTATAGGAAGTCCTAGGTACTGACTTGGAAGGTACCAAGTTTAGAATGTATGCCGCTGTTTCCAGGGCATATCCCCAAAAAGATATTGGAAGAGTAGCATGAGACATCATGCTTCTGACCATTTCCATCATTGTCCTGTTCCTTCTCTCAGCTACTCCGTTCTGCTGGGGTGTCCCCGACGCAGAGAGTTGGGATACTATCCCATGATGTACCATATAGTCCTTAAATTCACCTAGGAGATACTCTTCACCACGATCCGATCATAAGGTCTTGATTAATTTACCTGTCTGACGCTTCACTTAAGCCTTAAACTCCTTGAACTCATCAAAAGAGTCAGACTTGTGCCTCATTAGGTAAATACAACCAAACCTTGTACAATCATTTGTGAAAGTGATGAAGTACTCAAATCCTCCTCTAGCTAGTGTAGACAAGGGACCACACACATCAGTGTGAACAAGGCTCAGTACTTCCTTGGCTCTATTCGCCTTTGGGATAAAAGACCTTTCGGTCATCTTTCCCATTAGGTAGGATTCACACTGAGGCTAATTCTCCAATCTTAGTGAGCCCAAAGGTCCATCATGGATTAGCCTCTGAATCCTGGTTGGGTTGATATGACCCAACCTTAGATACCAAAGATATGAGTCATTGACATTGGTCTTTCTCTTCTTAGTTAAAGGTTCAGATTGAGCGTTATTTGATTAATTGTTAATAGAGTTTATGTAGAATAGATTTCCATACATATGCCCGGTACATAAAATTTCTCCATCTCTATGATAGAAATACCAGAATAGAAAGATAAAGAATGTCCTTGATTTATTAGTTTTGCAACTGAAATCAAATTTTGACGAAAACCTGGTACATATAAAATATCTATTAAAACCACTTTTTAATTACAATAAAAAATAAGATTCAACTCTCCCACTGCAAAGGCCCAGATTTGTGCTCAATTTTCCACGCGTAATCCATGTTCGCCCTTCTTGAGTTGTCTTATCTTTCTAAACCCTTGCAAGGAGTTATAGATATGATCAGTGGCTCCTGAATCAACAATCCAAGTGAAAGTTGATCCAACCATTGATATAGACTCAAGATAGAAAACATTACTAGTGAGGTTTTTCTTGGCTTGAAGATCTGGACACTCCTTTTTCCAGTGTCCCTTTTTCCCACCTTTGAAGTACTTGTCCTTCAGTTTGTCTTTTGGCTGGGTCTTAGGCTGGGCTGCTGCGTATCCTTTCTTCTTTTTGAATTTTCTGGGCTTGGACCCAGTTCTTGAGGAAGAAGCCTTAGCAATCATGGCCTTTGATTGTTACTTCATGACCTTCTCTACCATCTGGAGTTCCTTCATCAACTCAGTCAAACTCATATTTTACTTGTTCATATTGTAATTTAATTTGAACTGAGTAAAGGAACCTGGTAGAGATTCGAGAACCATGTCCATTTGGCTCTCGGGGTCAACGATAGCTCCTAAGATTTCTACCTCATCGAAAGCAGCAATCATCTTGAGCATATACTCTTTGACTGATGCTCCCTCAGCCATCTTAGTGTTTATTATAGTTCGAAAAGCCTCCTGCCTTGCGGGTTGGCTCTTATCTATGAACATAGTGGCCAACGAATAACTAATATCATACCCAGAAGCCATGTGCTCGTGTTTAGACTGGAGCACATTAGACATGGAGGCTAGCATATAACAACGTGCCATTTCATTAGCATTTGAGGTTGGGTCACATCAACTCAATAAGGATTCAGAGGCTAATCCATGTGGGTCTTTAGGCACATTGAGATTGAAAAATTGGCCTCAGTGTGAATCCTGCCTAATAGGAAAGATGACCAAAAGGTCTTTTATCCCAAAGGCAGATAGAGCCAAGGAGGTACTGAGTCTTGTTCACACTGATGTGTGTGGTCCATTGTCTACACTAGCTAGAGGAGGTTTTGAGTACTTCATCACTTTCACGAATGATTGTACAAGGTTTGGTTATATTTACCTGATGAGATGCAAGTCTGACTCTTTTTGATAAAATCAAGGAGTTTAAGGCTGAAGTGGTATCAGAGCTATTGGATTTGATTGGCTTAGGAAGCATGTTAGTTAATAAAATAAATGGAGAGAAATTTATTATCTGGTTTAATTGGTTAATTAATTATTCAGGACCTAGGTCCAATTTGAATAATTAGAAAAATTAACTAGGACTTAAACTAGAGGAAAATAATTAATACTTAATTATTTATTGGGTTATTTATTTTATTAATCCCAAGAAATAAATAATTAAAGTTTAATTATTTTTTGGTTCATTTGGGTTCATTAAATATTTATTGGGTTATTTATTTAATCCCAAGGAAAATAATTAATGTTTATTATTTTGGGTTTTTCGAGTCCAAGAAAAATAATAAATATTATTTTGACCCAATAGCTTAGACCATAAGATTTTTCCAGACACAGTTTAGAAGAGTTTAAGATGAAGCAAAAATTTATTTTGTTAATAATATTCGGGTGTTTGAAATATTAAATCCAGAGAATATTATTTTTATCAAAATAATTATTTTTGGTTTCATAACTCTAGGCTTTCTGTATGGAAAAATAAAATAAAAATAAATCTTCTCCCTATGTGGCTCTTGGCTTTCTGTCTCTTGTGGCTTTTGGTTTTCTTCACTGGCTTTTGTTTTGTTACATAAGAAGCCATGGAAGCCAAGCTAACTGACGAGAAAGGAGTGGACAAATCTGAGACTTTCTTCATCCCATTTCTGTGTTCACCAACTGAGATTAGACTGGGTCATATTCTGAGAATTGGAAAGCTATGCATTCACCGGAGGTGAAGAAGTTGGCAACTGGGAGCATTAACCCACGGGAAGAAGGAAGCTGTTTTTGTGCTTCAAACCATTCTTCTTCATTCTTCAAGGTTTAAGGCTCCAAGAGGTATGTTTTTCATGCCTTCATGCTGCTGCCATGCTCTGTTTCTATTTATTTCCTCAATTTTTATGTCCACCGTGCATGCTTTGTCTCTGTCAAATTCCTTCAAGTGGTATCAAAGCATCTTGAGTATATAATCTTCTATTGTGTGTGACCTATTAGGTTTCCCAATCAATTGATAGCAAACATGAATTAATCCAAATGTCTTTGAGATTAATAATCCATAATTAATTAGAATTAATCCTATTAATTCTAATCAGGATTGGTTTATTAATTCATCAATTAATAAACCCATATTCCCAGATCATGAACAGTATCTAGCAACACATCATGACCACCCAAGAGTCCAGGAAGTCAAGTGGCTTGACATAAACCCTTTAATAACAAACTTCAGTGCAATTAACTCCTTTCACCATAAAATATCTCATTCGGTTTGGAGTACGGAATTAGTGCCAACTCCCTCCAAAATTAATTCTGGCTCAAATACAATAGTACTTGTACCAGGAACCTACTACTCTAGATGTGTATCAATTGGAACTGTTTTCAATACACAATCGCCTTGGCCAAGGACTTTCCGAGTAGTAATTCTTACAAGTGGCCGTGAGATATTTGCCCTTACTATTAAGAATGGTGAATCCTTTATTGACCCTCTCAACTACTTTCGTTTACCTCATAATGTACCCAATATCCATCCCATAGGCGGCCCTCGATCGAGCTCCAGAGATTGGAATCAAAGTACAAGACTCAACAAACAAAGTACCTTAGAGATCTCAAGTCTAAGGATACTTGCACGTTTGCTATATTGAGATTATATAACTGGCACTAAATAGTTATTCATGTGATTATCTCAAATCTAGGTCATCCAATGAACTTGTTTCATTAACAAGCATCCATGTGTTAACTTTAAGTATCTCAATACTCAGGTTATAAGAACCACCGCCTGATCAAATCAGGAAGTCTAACACATACTAGTCTTAACGCATTAATGATGTCCTATCTCATTAATATTATTACTTGGGACTATTTAAGTATTAACACCATCCAGTGTAGTAGAAATCTCATATCATGATCTCTATCATGATTTCCTTAACACAGTGTTGTACTAGGGACTTTATCGAATAGTTATATTACTTAAAGTAAACAAAAGAAACTGTAAGATAAATAATACCTTTTATTAAAATAAAATGTGTCATATACAATGTATAAGTGATTGCCTCTAGGGCACAACACTAACAATAGGGGTCGGCGTATATGGACTATCATAGTCTATTTGGTGCAAGTGGGAGACTATTGGAATTGTTGGGATGTACGCCCTCTTAGACTACGTTTCTGATATAATCTTGGCTTATATTAATAATAGTTTTATTCTTAGAAATTGTTTATGAATTTTACATTACCTTCATTCATAATTTCACTGGAAAAGACCCATTGTGTTTAAGTAAGTAGTTCATGTCAAGAGAGGTCTTTTAGAATAAGGTATGGATCATAGGTTACTTAACACATAAACTATTGTTGTTAACCGAATGATGAGAATGGAAATCTCTTCATGGTAAGGTTATTGTGTTATAAATTCTAAATAAGGAATGGCTTACCTTTAGCTAGTGAATAGTCCTCTCACTTCATAACACAAACTTATTTCAAATACATAGAACTGGACCTATAGTAGTAGTTTCTAAAAGTACTATATGGAAGAAACCTAGACTACTACTACTACTATAGTGCGGACTTATACTCTACTGCTTGAGTATGAGTTGGTGGTCTAACGAAGCTAGGAGCATATATTTTGATATATGACAGTTGAGGTTCTATTGTAGGATCAATATGCTTATATGTTGGGTATATGTGACTAGTTAGTTAAGACAGACCTGTACGAGATAGCTTGTATGCTATATTGCCCCTTATGACTGTCTGAATAATATAAATATCTGGGGCGCTGGGGAATATGACTTAGATGTTTGTTTTAGGGTAGCTTCTTTGGAAATTGGAAACATTTCAAGAAGTCGTGTATTATTAGACTAGAAGTCTAAGGATGGTAGATGTCTTTTAGAGAGGTATTAGTATACTTCTTTCTCTCTAAATGTACAGTGATGTGTATAGTGGTATGTTAGTCATTACACTTGTAGATCAGAGACATTGCTAATGTAACATTGTCCTTGGGATCAATATTTCCTTATGGTGACATTAAGAAATATTTAAAATGTAAAATATAGCTATTTCTATAATAAGGGTATTTTGGTCATTTTAATAGCCCCAGGCGATGTGCCATTTGGTCCCTGAAATAGCTCGTAAGTCCTGATGGTTTTGGTTTAGGAAATTGGTCTTGGATAAAATGATTTTATTTTATTCAGGTAGCCAAGTTTATTGGGCTAGAATAAAATAAAAGGTCTGAAGAGAGAATTATTGATGCATAAATTTTGGGTGCATAAAAATCATTAATTTTAAGTCCATCCCTTAGTCAAGTTTTAATTAAAACATTAATCCCAAATACACATATGAACAAGTATGCTCATCACAAACATAGTATAGGGAATTAACGAGTATCGATTCTCAAAGGAACAAGTACACACTAATCACTTTTCATTGATTGTTTAACCAACCAAATAAAGTAATAAGATAATAAAAAGAAAAATAAGTAAATATATACAACTCAAGGATGGAAAAGTTTGTAATTTAGACAAATATTCTTGAAAACATGACTATGAACCATTTAGCAATTATCACAATCAATTATTATCTTGGTCTCAAGAAGGATTTAATATAGTGAGAGACGGGAAAACAGAGAAAGCACGCTTGAACCGAAAAAAAAACAGAGAGAAAAAAAGGCAAGCCTTAGAGGCCACACAGAAGCGTTAAGATCATACCTTTGCGCTTCTTAAGCCTACTAGGTTGAGTAGGAGTGGATTGAACAATAGGAATCGCTTCGCTTTGCCCACTTGAAGAAGCTTCCGGTTGAAAACCCACTAGCCTCCTACTTCGCCTGGTTTGCATGAACGCCAAGCCTTTCAGCTCTCGGAATATACCACAGCCCAACCTCTAGTCGGTGAACACAACGGTGAAGAAGAACGGTCTCAAATCTCCTTGGTTCTCTTGCTATTGATTAGCAAAGAAACAAGAAGATCAACAGAGGAGAGGAGACGTCTGAGAGAGAGAGCTACGTGAGTTTGAGAGAGAGGCGTGAGTTTCACTTAGGCTAGGAAGATTAGGGGTTTTTCCTTTTCCATAGACTTGTTTTATTAGTCAGTCAAAATTAGGTCTCTCAATATTTGATAAACATATCCCCGGGATATCATATTTCAAAACACCCGGATGTTATCCTGAGAATCAGTTTGGCTTAACCCTAAACTCTTTTTAACCGTATCTGGAAAAAAAACCTTAAGGTCCAAGTTATTGGGCTGGAAAAATATTTATTATTTCTCTTGGACCCAAAAAGGCCCAAAATAATAAACATTAATTATTTATTTCCTGGGCTTATATAAATAACCTAATAAATAATTAATGAACCAAAATAATTAATCTTTAATTATTTATTTCTTGGGCCTATATAAATAACTCAATAAATAATTAAACATTAATTATTTCTCCTAGTTTAAGCCCAGGTTAATTTCCTAATTATTCATACTGGACCTAGACCCTGAATAATTTATTAACCAATTAAACTAGATAATTAATTTCTCTCAACTCCTATTTTATTTTATTTATTTATTTTATTCCAGTCTAATAATAAATTAGACATCCTGAATAAAATCAAATAAAATAAAATCCTCTTGAACTGAGACCAATTCTTCAACCCAAAATTAGTTAGGACTTACGAGCTATTCCGAGGACTAAAAAGACACATCTCATTGGCAGCTAAAATGACCAAAATACCCTTGCTATATAAATACATGTATTTTACAATTTAAATATTTCCTAATATCACCATAAGGAAATATTGACCCCAAAGACAATGCTGCATTAGCAAAGTCTCCGACCTACAGGTGAAATGACTAAAATATCCCTCTACACATCGCCGTACATTTAGAGAGGAAGAAGTGTACTAACACCCCTCTAAATGACATCTACCATCCTTAGGCTTCTAGTCCAATAATCCACGACTTCCTGGAGTGTTTCCGCTTTCCAAGGGAGTTACCCTAAAGCAAACATCCAAGTTATGTTTCCCAAGGCCCTGGACATTTTAGACCATTTGGACAACCACAAGGGGCGATATAGTGCAGAAATTATCTTGTACAAGTCTATCTTAACAACTAGTTACATATACCCAATACACAAGTATATTGGTTCTACTATAGAACCTCAACTGTAGCATATCAAAACATATGTTTCCAACTTCGTCAGACCACCAACTTATACTCAAGTTGTAGAGTACTAGTCCACATTGTAGCGATAGTAGTCTAGGTTTCTATCATATAGTACTTTTAGAAACCACTACTATAGGTCCTGTCCTACGTATTCAAAATACGCTTATGTCATGAAGTGAGTGGACTACTCACAGGCTAAAGGTAAGCCATTCTCCATTTGGAATTCATAACATAATAACATAAACATGATGAGGTTCCCAGTCTCATCAATAGGTTAAGAACAAATGTTTATGTGTTAAATAACCCGTGATCTATACCTTATTGTGAAAGACCACCATTCACATGGACCACTTGTTTAAACACAATGGCGTCTAAGTATCTCTTGAAGACTCTCTCAGCCAAAGGCTTGGTGAATGGATCTGCTAGATTGTTTTCTGAGGTAATATGTTCCACCACGACTTCCTGTCTCTGGATGAAATCCTGGATTAGGTGGTACTTCCTCTCGATGTGTTTCCCCTTCTTGTTGTTTCAAGGCTCCTTAGATTGCGATATTGCTCCAGTGTTATCGCAATACATCACAATCGGCTTGTCCATATGTGGTACAACTCCAAGTTCTGAAAGGAACTTCCGGAGCCAAACTGCTTCCTTGGACGCCTCCGAAGCTGCCACATACTTAGCTTCCATGGTTGAGTTAGCAATACAAGACTGCTTAATACTCCTCCATGAAATTGCTCCTCCAGACAAGGTGAAGACATATCCACTAGTGGATTTTCTCTCATCCTTATCCGCCTAGAAGTCTGAGTCTGTGTATCCTGTAGGAACCAAATCATCAGCCCTGTAAACCAGCATATAATCTCTCGTTCCCTTGAGGTACTTGAGAATATGCTTTACAACTTGCCAATGAACTTCCCCTAGGTTTGACTGATATCTGCTAACTAAGCCCACGGCAAAGCAGATATCTGTCCTAGTACATAGCATAGCGTACATGAGACTTCCTACAGCCGAAGCGTAGGGAATCCTACTCATTCTATCCTTTTCTTCTTGGGACTCTTTAAAATCCATGCATCTTCCTTATTGCACACCAAGTGTTTGATAAATTTCCTTTAAGACACCTTTCTTTCTTATCCTTTAGAATTTAGTTGACTTGACTAGTAGAACTAAATTTTTTGAAGTAGAAAAGAGTTGGAAAGAACTTGAATGTAGAATTGAAAGTTTGAAAAAGGCAAGATGGTGAATTCATTGTGATAAAAGCCAAGAAGAGTGCAAACACGAGTGAAAAGTGATCGATAAAATAGAGTGTAAACTCGTAAGGGAGTGAAGTGAGAAAATTTTCTTGTATTATCTACTTCAATTTTTGTGGGTATTTCTCTTTATAGAAAATTCATAATAGCCAGTTGGAGTGAAAGTGAAGGGTATGACTATGATGAGGAGTCTTACTATAGTGAGAGTAGTTATGGGGAAGAAAATGAATATGAACAAGAATATGAGGAGGATGACTATAAGAGCATGGGATATTTGAATGAACATGATGAGGGGCCAGTACAAGTGGAAGGGAATATGATAGCTATGAAGGAGACCTAGGGGAAAGTGATTAAGAAGGTGAGAATTTAAGTCCTATGGAAAATTAGAGTAGGGGGAGTGAAAACAATGGAGAATCTTATTTGAGTGGGGAAGAATATGGTAGTTTTGAGGAACAAAATTGGGAATATGAAGAAGGAGGACATGGGAGTGAGGATTATTAGAATGAGGAAGTTTACATGGGAGGAGCACAAAAAATAACAAAGCATGGGGTGCAAAAGAATTTGAGGGAGCGTAAATGCAAAATGTGTGGGAGTTTCGAGCATACTTCTTATGATTGTCCAAAAAAAGTTAAACAAAGAAGGAAGAATGTAGTGCATAAGACACCGGAAGAAGCGGTGCATGAGGGGAAAGACTATAATTGTTACAATAGTAGGTGTGATGGTCATTATTACTACAGGTGCCCAAGTTTGCTACAACAACTAAAGGAGAAGGACGAGTCACAAGGAAAAAGGGAAGAATCTCAAGCCTCTATAAGCATGGTGCAACAAAGAAGTAGTAGAGGATTAACTTGTGAGATTTGCTATAGTAGAAGGCACACAAAAGTTGATTGTTCAAATAAATTGGAATATGAAAAATTTTATGTGGTGCAAGAAAATGAAGAAAAAGTTGAGAAGGTTGAACAAAAGGTGATGATAAGAGTAGAAGAAGATGAATTGTATGGCTTTGAGACGGAGGGAAAGCTAAAAAATAAGGCCAAGTGCCAAGGAATGCTCGATCAAAATGAAGAATTAGTGCACGAAGAGGTTGAGAAGAATGATGATGAGATTGATGAGGAGCTTAGTGATGTTGAAGAAGAAGACGTGGAACCATTGAATTTAACAAACAGGGAGACTAAAGAATTTTACAACATTCTATTCTTTCTAGAGATTGGGAGTGTTAGAGGAGAATGAGCAAGATGGAGTTGAGCAAAATAGATTAGAATTTGTTGAAAAGTAAATGCATTCAAGGAATGAAGTAGAAGGGAAGCAAATGCGTGCTATGGATGAAGGTTCCTAAAGTGCTTCAAGTACTCATAAAGTGGGAGAAAGCTTGCATCCACAAGGGGAGAAAAAGAGAAGTTGGCTAGAGGTGGCATAAAAGCAAATGAAAATGAGTGAAACAAGTAAGAATGAAACATCTAGTTCAACTTCACAAAATGACACCAAATCTAGTGGAGGAGATAGAGTGGATGGAAGAGATGAGAATATACTTGAGAAACCATGTGCATTGATTGGAGTAGCAATGGAAGTTGAAAATGCTTATGAGGGAATGGAAGAAGGAGAAAATTCGCAATGAGAGAATATATTTTTTTTCAAGGCGTCTAATATAATAAAAAGCATGTAGTGTCCTTATTGATAGAGGGAGTTGTAAAAATGTGATTAGTGCTACATTGGTGGAGGAGATAGGAATAGAATCCTTGAAACACTCTAGACCCTACAAGTTAAAATGGTTAAACAATTGTGGAGAGGTAAAGGTGAACACACAAGCCAATGTTGCCATTGATATGGGGAAGAATAAGGATAAATTGGTTTGTGATGTATTTTCCATGTATGTAGGGCATATTTTGTTGGGAAGAGCTTGGATTTTTAATAGAGATGTGGTCCATGAAGGGAAGAGGAACACTTATTCCTTGAGGAAAGATAGAAAGAAAATCACTCTACTTCCCTTATCCGCTAGTGAGGTTTTGAGAGATCAAAATATCTTGAGGGAAAAGGAAAAGGAAAAAGAAATGCAAAAGGGAAAGGAGAGGAAAAAGAAGATAAGTGAGGAAGAAAATAAGGAGAAAATAGGAGAAAATAGGGAAGAACAACAGAAGGGTGACCAAGAGGTTGAGGTTAGAGAAGAAAGAGATAAGAATTGAGGAAATAAAGGAAGATGGTGTTGAAAGGATAGTGACCATTCCAAGTTGGAGAGAAAAAGAAAAGAGTGGAAAACAAGAAAATAAAAAAAAAAGAAGAAAGAAAAATAGAGTGGAGGTAAATTGAGAGGAAAAATGTGGGTAGTGAAAAGAGGAAGTATAGCGAATATTGATGTACAAAGGCATGACATTTTACTTTCACAAAAACTCTCTTGTTTGAATTCGTGTACAGGTTTTAATTCGAGAACGAATCCTTTCCAAGAAGGGGGAAATGATAAGAATCGCCCCAAGCACGAAGGCCACTCAAAAGAAGACAAAAAGAAGTCCAAGACATAGCTCATGGCACTTTGGGTGAGATCTATTTTCAAGAGGTTCAACAAGAATTAAAGGCTAACCAAGCCAACAAACCAAGAGCCAAGAGAATGAAGAATGAGTGGATAATGAAAGGAAGGCCAAAAGGAGTACAAATAAGGTAACAATCCTTGTGGAAAATCAAACAAACAAATGAATAAGGATTAAAGGGCAAATGGGCAAATGAAAATGGAAACAATCTTGGCTTCAAAACTATTTGGAAGATCAAGGAAACGCATGGAAAAGGAATGGAAGGAATGGAGGTAAAATGAGCAGGAATTGGAGTGCCAAGAGCTGACCCGGCGCCGGCTCAGATCGACCAACCAGGTGCAGTTTGTGATCTGCAAATTCCTCAATTTTTAGTGCACGTACTGTTGCAGTAGATTGGACCCAGCGCTGGCTGTGGACTGGCTGAGTCTCGATTTTCTGACTTTTTGTGATCGGGTACTGTTCCTCCATATTGGACCTAGCGTCACCCCCAGAAGACTTACCCGGCACTGGCCATGTTCTGGAACCCAAACCCCTGACGTTTTTCAGCTATTTTGGGGTCATTTTGTAATATTTGAAAAATAGTTTAGGTCAAGACATCTATATATATGCTTTTATTGTTAGTGTTATGCCCTAGAGACAATTACTTGTACATTGTATATGATACATTTTATTTTAATAAAAGGCGTTATTTATCTTACAGTTTCTTTTGTTTACTTTTATGTAATATAATTGTTAGATAAAGTTGCTAGTACAACACTGTATTAAGGAAATCATGATAGAGATCATGTATGAGATTCCTACTACACTGTATAGTATTAGTACTTAAATAGTCCCTAGTTATAGTATTAATGAGACAAAACATTATTAATGTGTTAAGACTAGCATGTGTTAGACTTCCTGATTTAATCAGGCGGTGTTTCTCATATCCATAAGTATTGTGATACTTAAAGTTAACATGTGGATGCTTGTTAACAGAACAAGTACATTGGATGACCTAGCTATGAGATAATCACATGGATAACTATTCAGTGCCAGTGATATAATCTCAATATAGCAAACATGCAAGTATCCTTAGACTTGAGATCTCTAAGGTACTTTGTTTGCTGGGCATTGTGTTTTGATTCCCATCTCTAGAGCCAGATCGAGGCCGCCTATACACAGTTGATGTAAACGAAAGTAGTTGAGAGGGTTAATAAAGGATTCATTACTCCTAATAGTAGGGGCGAATATCTCATGACTACTTGTAGGAATTACTACTCAAAAAATCCTTGGCCAAGACGACTGTGTATTGGAAACAGTTCTAATTGATACATATCTAGAGTAGTGGGTTCCTGGTACAAGTACTATTATATTCGGGCTAAAATTAATATATTCTGGAAGGAGTTGGACTAATTTCGTACTCCAATCCATATAAGATATTGTATGTGTTAGTGTTATGCCTTAGAGGCAATCACTTATATATTGTATATGACACATTTTATTTTAATAAAAGGCATTATTTATCTTATAGTTTCTTTGGTTTATTTTTGTGTAAAATAACTGTTAGATATAGTCCCTAATACAATACTGTGTTAAGGAAATCATGATAGAGATCGTGATATGAAATTCCTACTACACTGTATAGTGTTAGTACTTAAATAGTCCCTAGTCGTACTATTAATGAGACAAGACATCATTAATGAGTTAAGACTAGCATGTGTTAGACTTCCTGATTTGATCAGGCAGTGATTCTTATATATGTGAGTATTGAGATGCTCAAAGTTACACGTGGATGCTTGTTAATGGAACAAGTTTATTGAATGACCTAGCTATGAGATAATCACATGGATAACTATTTAGTGCCAATAATATAATCTCAATATATCAAACGTGCAAGTATTCTTAGACTTGAGATCTCCAAGGTACTTTGTTTGCTGAGCAGTGTGCTTTGATTCCAATCTCTGGAGCCAGATCGAGGGCCGCCAATAGGATGGATATTGGGTACATTGTAAGGTAAACGAAAATAGTTGAGATGGTCAATGAAGGATTCACTACTCCTAATAGTAGGGGCGAATATTTTACGGCCACATGTAGGAATTACTACTCGAGAAGTCCTTGATCAAGGCGATTGTGTATTGGAAATAGTTCTAATTGATACACATCTAGAGTAGTGGGTTCCTGGTATAAGTACTATTATATTCAGGCCAGAAGTAACATATATGTTGGAGAGAGTTGGCACTAATTCCGTACTCCAAACCGAATGAGATATTGTATGGTGAAAGGAGTTAATTGCACTGTAGTTTGTTATTGAAGGATTCATGTCAAGCCACTTGACTTGCTGGACTTTTGGGTAGTCATGATGTGTTGCTAGATACCACTCATGATCTAAGAATATGGATTTATTAATTGATGAATTAATAAACTAATCCTGATTAGAATCAATATGATTAATTTTAATTAATTATGAATTATTAATCTCAAAGACATTTGGATTAATTCATATTCGCTACCAATTGACTAGAAAACCTAATAGGTCACACACAATAGAGGATTATATACTCAAGATGTTATTTGATAATATAGTGGGGTTAATTGAGAGAAAGAGAAGGAGTTGTGGCTAAATTATAATTAGTTATAATTTATTGTTCAAATTGTAATTGTGAAAACTTGATGTTTCTAATTACAATTAGGGAATTCTAATTGTTTTAGAATTTCATATTTTCAGTGGATTTTTGTGACATATAATACATAAATGCACGAAACCCTAATACGGGTGATTCACACGAAAAACCCCCCTAGGACACACGACACCCTCTCTTCTCTTCTCTCTCTCATTTTTCTGAAAAACAAGAAGAACGTTAGCCGCCATTGTTTTCTACTAGCACAAAAAATCTTAGTGCTTGAGTGTATCCTCTGTGTGGATTTCTGTTAGAGATAATCACACACTGTGATTATAGTGGTTGGACATTCAACTCTCGTGGTGTTTGATCAAGAGGATTGCTGGATCGCGCCTCAGACTTGAAGAAGAAAGTTTTGTTTTCCACATGATCGAAGAAAGGTAAAAAGCTATTACTTTTATTCTCTTTATGCCTTATTTTCCACACATATGCGGATCCTAGGTTGGTATCTCGTTCTTATTCTTCTGTTGCACCATATATGATATACGTGAGATACCCAACAGTATGCTGAAAGGAGTTAATTGTATTGTAATTTGTTATTGAAGGGTTCATGTCAAGCCACTTAACTTCCTAGACTCTTAGGTGGTCATGATGTGTTGCTAGATACCACTCATGATATGGGAATATGGGTTTATTAATTGATGAATTAATAAACCAATCCTGATTAGAATTAATATGATTAATTCTAATTAATTATGGATTATTAATCTCATAGACGTTTGGATTAATTCATGTTCGCTACCAATTGACCGGGAAACCTAATAGGTCATACACAATAGAATGTTATATACTCAAGATGTTATATGATAATATAGTGGGGTTAATTGTGAGAAAGCGAAGTTGTTGTTGCCAAATTATAATTAGTTATAATTTATGGTCCAAATTGTAATTGTGAGAACTTGATGTTTCCAATTACAATTAGGGAATTCTAACTATTTTAGAATTCTTAGATGGAGTATTTTCAGCAGGATATTTTCGTGGAATATATGGGATATATGCACGATTCTTGCTTGCTGGAGAACACATGAAAAACAACTCCAAAACCCTAGGGATACATGACTCCCTTCACTTCTCTTTTCTTTCTCGTTGATCTTCATTAAACCCTAGCCACCATTGTCGTTTTCTGCTAGTACAAAAAATCTTGGTGTGTGAGTGTGATCCTCCGTGTGGATTTCTGTTAGAGATAATCACACATTGTGATTGTAGTGGCTGGACATTCGACTTTCGTGGTGTTTGATTAAGAGGATTGTTAGATCGCGCCTCAGACGAGAAAGGAAAATTTTTAACGACAGAGACTCACTAGAAAGGTGATCTTCTTCTCTTTATGTCTTGTTTTCCACACGTACACGGATTCTGGGATGGTATCTTGTTCTTATTTTTCTGCTGTGCCATATATGATATGCATGAGATACCGAACACTTATAACCATTGTAAACATAACCTTGGGAGGCATATGGAATTGTGAGAGTTTTAAGAACTCTTTGAGAGATTTGGAGAGGGTGATCCTCTTGGTGATTCCCATAAACATCAAGACTAAATCAAATGATTTAGACCCACATTTGATCTTGTCTCTAAATTTTAAGGGATAATCTAAACTTCAACTCTATTCTTATGTACTAGGTTGCCTAGTGTATTTGACAGGATTGAGTTAGGTGCCTTCAGATTCCTATCCTTGGTGTTCTAATCACTAGTTAGATTAGGGTGTTAAGGTGTCTTTGAAGTAGGTTAGATTCACATTATCACAAGAGTGTTAATTTCGTGAGTTTGTTAGGGTTCTTGTTTTGAGTTCAATCTACAATTTTGGTGCTTCCCAAGATCATATCACTAAGTCAATACCTAAGACGCCCCTATGAGATGTGGCCAAGTGTAAATCATTTCAAGATATAGGACTATCCATCTTATGTACTGATCAAGGGAAATAAGTTAGAACTAAGATTAGAATTATGATATTTGTTGGGTATCCAAAAGGAACAAATGGTGGTTATTTTTATCATCCCAAGGAGCAAAAAGTACTAGTGAGTACTAATGCTAGATATTTGGAGGATGATCAAAGTATATTCACTAAAGGTTTAACAAGGTTGGAACTCGAAGAGAAGTTATCTTTTGAATCGACTTCTTTTAACCCGATTGTGGAACAAGAATAGGCACAGCCTCAGGAACCTGTACAAATAAAGCCTCATCATAGTATGGGGGTATCTGGGGATCCAAAAAGATGGACTGGAGAGGTATTTGACCTAGTCTCTGACCATCAAGATCAAGATCCCACTAGATATAAGAAGGCTATTGCTGATGCCGATGCAAACTTATGGCATGAAGCAGTGAAAGCCGAGATTAAGTCTATGTACTTCAATCAGATTTGGGATCTTATAACTTCACCTGAAAGGATAAAACCCATTGGGTGTAAATTGGTATACAAGAGGTAGAGGGAAGCAGATAGGAAGGTGGAAAGCTTCAAAGCTAGGCTTGTGGCGAATGGTACACTCAGAAAGAGGGTATCGACTATGAGGAAACCGTTTCTCCGGTAGTTATGCTTAAGTCTATCCATATCCTCCTTGCTATTACATATCATTATGACTATGAGATATGTCAAATGGATGTCAAGACAGCATTTCTCAATGCCCATCTTAGCAAAGACATCTATATGTCCTAAGTGGAAGGCTTTATTGCTAAGGGGCCAAGAACATATAGTTTGTAGGCTTAAGAAATCTATTTATAGACTTAAGCAAGCATTGAGGGCATGGAACATCCATTTTGATGAGACTGTAAAGTTATACGATTTCATTTAAAATAAGGATGAACTATGTGTGTGTAGAAAACTGGAAGGCATAAACCTAGTTTTTGTTGTACTCTATGTGGATGGCATTCTACTCATTGGGAATACTGTAGGGACATTGTCATCTACTAAGGTTTGGTTGTTTAGTCAATTCAGTATAAAGGACTTAAGAAAAATCAATTACATTCTCGAAATTAAGCTTCTTAGATACAGGAAGTAGTGAATGTTAGAATTATCTTAAGCTATATACATTGATAAGATGTTGGCCAAGTTTAGTATGGACTCATGCAAAGGACCATTAATCCCTTGCAGACATAGGTTATCTTTTTCTTTGAAGAACTCTCCAATGTCTCAAGAGGAAAATGACAGAATGAGTAGGATTCCTTATCCTTCTACTGTGGGAAATCTCATGTACGCCATGTTGTGTACTAGGCCAAATAACTATTTTGTCGTAGGCTTAGTTAGCATATATAAATCAAACCATAGGGAGGTTCATTAGTAAGTTGTAAAGCATATTCTCATATATCTCAAGAGAACAAGAGATTATATGCTGGTTTACTGGGCTGATAACTTGGTTCCTACAAGATACACAAATTCAGACTTCCAAGCGGATAAAGATGAGATAAAATCCACTAGTAGATATGTTTTCACCTTGTCTGGAAGGGCTATTTCATGGAAGAGCATTAAGTAATCTTGCATTATTAACTCAACCATGTAAGCTAAGTATGTGGCAGCTTCGGAAGCGTCCAAGGAAGCAGTCTGGTTCCAGAAGTTCCTTTCAAAACTTGTAGTCATGCCATAAATGGACAGGCCAATTATAACGTATTGCGACAACATTGGCATAGTCTCGCAATCCAAAGAACCCAGGAACCATAGGAAGGGAAAGCACATTGAGAGGAAGTACCACCTGATCCGGAATTTCATCAAGAGACGACAAATCATGGTAAAACAAATTAGCTCGGAGAACAATCTAGCAGATCCCTTCACCAAGACTTTGGCTGAGAGAGTCTTTTGAAGACACTTAGCTACCATAGGGGTGGGCACCTATGGACTTACTTAGTCTTAGAGTACAAGTGAAAGATTGTTGGGATGTATGCCTTTTTTTTACTAGGGTTCTGATTTAATTTTGATTTATATTAATAAAATTTTTATTCTCAGAAATTTTTTATGAATTTTACATTACCTTTGTACAGAATTTTACTGAAAAAGACCCGTTGTGTTTAGGCAAGTGGTTCATGTGAATTGAGGTATTTCACAGTAAGGTATAAACCATAGGTTACTTAACACATAAATTATTGTTTTTAAATAAATGACGAGAATGGGTACCTCATCATGGTAAGGTTATTGTATTATGAATTCTAAATAGGGATGGCTTACCTTTAGCCAGTGAGTAATCCTCTCACTTTGTAACACAAGGTTATTTCGAATACGTAGAATTTGACCTGTACTAGTGGTTTCTAAAATTACTATACAGAACAAACCTAGACTGCTACGACTATAGTATAGATTTATGCTCTACGACTTGAGTATAAGTTGGTGGTTTGACGAAGCTAAGAGCATATATTTTGATATACAAAAGTTGAGGTTCTATTCTAGGACCAATATAGTTGTATATTGTGTATATATAGCTAGTTAGTTAAGACAGACTTGTATGAGATAACTTCTATGCTATATCACCCCTTGTGACTATTCGAATGATCAAAATATCCAGGGCTCTGGAGAATATAACTTGGATGTTTTCTTTAGGGTAGTTCCCTTGAAAAGCGAAAACATTCCAAGAAAGTCATGGATCATTGGAGTAGAAGTTAAAGGATGGTAGATGTCTTTTGTAAAGGTGTTAGTACACTTCTTCCTTTCTAAATGTATAGCAATGTGTAGAGGGGTATTTTAGTCATTACACTTGTAGGTCAGAGACATTGCTAATGCAGTATTGTCTTTGGGGTCAATATTTCCCTATGATGATATTAAGAAATATTTAAAATATAAAATATAGCTATTTCTATAGCAAGGGTATTTTGATCATTATAGTAGCCCAGGCAATGTGTCATTTGGTCGTCCCCGAAATAGCTCGTAAGTCCTGATGGTTTTGGTTTAGGAAATTGGTCTTGGATAAAATAGATTTTACTTTATTCAGGTAGCCTAGTTTATTTATTGAATTAGAATAAAATAAAAGTTCCAAAGAGAGAATTATTTAAAAACCTATTTCATTTGGTTAGTTAATTGTTCAGGGTTGTAGCCTAGGTTAAAAAATCAAGAATTAACCTAATTTGAATTAGTAAAATGCTTGAGAATTAATCTGGTCCATTTAGGTTATTTAATTAATTTAGTTATTGGGTTCTAGTTGGCCCAGGAATAATTAAGTTAATTAAAAGGCTTAATCTAAATTGAATGGACCGTAGGCCCATGGTCAAGTCTTGGTTCGTTCAAGGCTTAATCGGATATGGACTGTAAAGACTAGGGTATTTTTCTATTTATGTTCTAATTTTCAATCCCTGAGGATAGTGAGAAGATAATGGGTGATATCTTTTGAGAAGTTTTCTAATTTGATTAGGGAACTCCTGTTAGCTATCGTGGGTTATCAAAGGATATTAGGATATACCAGAAAATTGCAGAAAGGTTTTTTCGAGCTTCTTGATTTTTGCTCTCTGACTGTTTTTTTCTCTTTGGGTGTTTTGTTGTGTTTATAGAATGCTTCTGGGAAACATAAGAACAAAAACTATTGTCTCATGTGACTACTTTTTAGTAGATTACAAGGAGATTGCTCAGAGACCTTTTCCTTTCCTTCCTAGTTGCCTTTCACCGGGTTTTCAGGCACCGGTAATATTCTAGAAGATCAAAGGCTTGCGCATTCATGCAAAGAAAAAGTAGAAGGCTAGCGGGTTTTGATCCAAAAGTTTCAACAAGTCAAAGAGACGACATTCCTATTGTTCGGACATCTTCCTCAGTGCCTATGAAATTATTAAAGTGCAGAGGTATTAAATTTAAAAGCTTCCATTGTTATATTTTTTGCATTTTTCACATCACCATGTTTGCATGTTTGTCGTTTTATGTCTTTAATTGGTATCAGAGTATGAAGTTTTGATAGCGTAGGATGCATGTTAGTCTAATAAAATTACGAAGATGATTGCTTGGTATCGCCTTCTATGATCCTTCGTTTTTACTGGTATGGGATAGATCATTTGTGAGCCTCATGGTTGAGGTTTGGACTGTTGGGTATCTCACACATATTATATGTGGCGCAACGAAAAAATAAAATGAGATACCATACCAAGAATCACATATGTGTGGAAAACAAGACGTAAAGAGAACAAAGGTTATAGCTTTTTACCTTTCTTTGATCGTGTGGAAAACAAAATTTTTCCTTCTTCAAGTTGAGGCGTGATCCAACAATCCTCTTGATCGAACACCACAAGAGTTGAACATCTAACCACTATAATCACAGTGTGTGATTATCTCTAATAGAAATCCACACGGAGGATACACTCAAGCCTCAAAATTTCTTGTGCTAGCAGAAAAACAATGGTGGCTAGGGTTTTGATCAAGATCAATGAGAGAAAGAAAGAGAAGAGAATGTCATATGTTGCTAGGGTTGAAGTTGTTTTGTGTCTTACACATATCTAGGGTTTTGTTTGTATATCCTATATAACACAAAAATTCTGCGGCAAAATCCTCCATCTAAGAATTCTAAAATAGTTAGAATTCCCTAATTGTAATTGAAACATCAAGTTCTCACAATTATAATTTAGCTACAACAACTTCTCTTTCTCGTAATTAACCCCACTTTATTATCAAATAAGATCTTGAGTATATAATCCTCTATTGTGTGTGACCTATTAGGTTTCCCAGTGAAATGGTAGCGAACATGAATTAATCCAAACGTCTTTGAGATTAATAATCCATAATTAATTAGAATTAATCATATTGATTCTAATCAGGATTAGTTTATTAATTCATCAATTAATAAACCCATATTCTCAGATCATGAGCGGTATCTAACAACACATCCGCCCAAGAGTCCAGAAAGTCAAGTAGCTTGACATGAACCCTTCAATAACAAACTACAGTGCAACTAACTCCTTTCACCATACAATATCTCATTCGGTTTGGAGTATGAAATTAGTGCCAACTCTCTCCAGAATATATATTAATTCTGGTCCGAATATAATAGTACTTGTACCATGAACCCAGTACTTTAGATGTGTATCAATTGGAACTGTTTCTAATACACATTCGCCTTAGCTAAGGATTTCTCGAGTAGTAATTCTTACAAGCGGCCGTGAGATATTCGCCCCTACTATTAGGAGTGGTGAATCCTTTATTGACCCTCTCAACTACTTTCGTTTATCTCACAATGTACCCAATATCCATCCCATAGGCAGCCCTTGATCTGGCTCCAGAGATTGGAATCAAAGCACAATGCTCAGCAAACAAAGTACCTTGGAGATCTAAAGTCTAAGGATACTTGCACGTTTGCTATATTAAGATTATATCACTGGCACTAAATAGTTATCCATGTGATTATCTCATAGCTAGGTCATCCAATGAACTTATTCCATTAACAAGCATCCATGTGTTAACTTTGAGTATCTCAATACTCATAGATATGAGAACTACCGCCTGATCAAATCAGGAAGTCTAACACATGCTAGTCTTAACACATTAATGATGTCCTGTCTCATTAATACTACGACTAAGAACTATTTAAGTACTAACACTATACAGTGTAGTAGGAATCTCATATCATGATCTCCATCATGATTTCCTTAACACAGTGTTGTACTAAGGACTTTATCTAACAGTTAGTTTTACCCAAAAGTAAACAAAAGAAACTGTAAGATAAATAATGCCTTTTATTAAAATAAAATGTATCATATATAATGTACAAGTAATTACCTCTAGGGCATAACACTAATAGACTCCCACTTGCACTAGAGCCAATCATTCATGTATCTAATATCGAATGACTCAACATGACAATCATATTTCTTTTGGGATAGTGCTTTTGTAAGCGGGTCAGCTATATTCTCATCCGTGGGAACTTTCTCTATCTTTATTTCCTTAGGTGCTTCAGAAGCGGCCATGTACTCAGCTTCTATCGTAGAGTCAGTAATAGTCTCTTGTTTGGAACTCTTCCAACTTATTGCCCCTCCACACAACGTAAACACATAGCCGGATTGTGATTTGAAATCATCTTTGTCAGATTGAAAACTGGCATCAGTATACCTGTTTATTTTCAAATTACCTTCTCCATATATTAAGAACACATCCTTAGTCCTTCATAAATACTTAAGGATATTCTTTATAGCCACCCAATGACCCTCACCAGGATTAGTATCTGCTCGTCAAACTAAGAGCACAAGATACATTGGGCTTTGTACATATTATAGCGTACATGATAAATCCAACTGCCGAAGCATATGGAATCTTACTCATATGATCCCTTTCAACTTGTGTCTTGAGAGACATCGACTTTAAAAGGCTTACACCATGTAACATGGGTAAGAATCCCTTTTTGGATTGATCCATGCTATATCTCTTTAACACTGTATCTATGTATATAGACCGTGAAAGACCTAGCAACCTTTTGGATCTATCTCTATAGATCTTTATTCCAAGAATATAGGTTGCTTCACCAAGGTCTTTCATGGAGAATTGTTTGGACAACCAAACCTTAACCGTTTACAAGACAGGTATATCATTTCCTATTAGCAATATGTCATCTACATAGAGCAATAAGAAAACGATTTGCGTGTTTATCTTCTCATTTCCATCACAATCCTCGTTATAGATCATGGATCTTCTCACGTCACCCTAGGAGTGAACTCGTATAGGATGAAGATACCACAATGATTTAGAACTAATGGAATGATGTAATTAATAACGCAAGATATGTACTATGATCGGCCAGCTCATGTTAGAGGTTATAGTGCGAGGTATGTCTATAGGAAATGAGAAGAAACGACCATCCCATCGAAGGTGTTATCTTCTAAATCATTACTTAGAAGAAAATTTAATTTGTGATGGTTAACATAATTAGCTTAGGAAACTGTTAATCTTCCCAAGAAGCTATCTCAGTTTTTCTCAGAGCTAAATTAATTATATTAAAGATAATAGTGATAGGGTTAACTATTACCAAGTGCCTAAATTATTTTATTTTTCACAAAAATAGAGAATTTCTTTTATTTTAGATTTTCAAAAATGGTTGGTGGAGTTTCCTTCAGTCCTTTAGCTGTTATTCTCCAAGCAAATAAGCTAACGGGTCCTAACTATGTGAACTAGAAAAGGAACCTGGTCATAATACTCACAGCCAAGGAGTATAAGTATGTCATCTACGAAACCTGTCTGGTTATCGAGAAGGGTTCTACCGATGAGGAGCGAGAGGCTGAAAAGGCACAAAAGAACGCTGATAAAATAGCACGCTGCTATATGTTAGCTTCTATGTCTAATGTGTTCTAATCCAAACAAAAGCACATGGCGACTTCTTAAGACATAAGTACATCTTTAGCTACGATGTTCGCCGACAAGAGCTGGCCCGCAAGGCAAAAGGCTCTTTGAACGATCATCAATACCAAGATGGTTGAAGGAGTATCAGTCAAGGAGCATATGCTTAAAATGATTACTGCTTTCGAGGAAGCAAAAGTCTTAGGGGTTGTAATTCTAAGAGCCAAGTGGATATGGTTTTCGAATCTTTGTCGGGCTCTTTGACTCAGTTCCAGTTGAACTACAATATAAACATGTTAAATATGAGTTTAACTGAGTCAATGAAAGAGCTCTAGGTGGCGGAGAAGGTCATGAAGCCACAATCAAAGCTTATGATTGCTTCTTCTTCAAGAATTGGGCCCAAGTCTAGAAAGTTCAAGAAGAAAAAGGGTAATGCAGTAGCTCAACCCAAAGACCAATCCAAGGGTAAATGTTTCAAGTGTGAAAAGAAGGAACACTAGAAAAATCAGTGTCCAAATCTTCAAGCCCAGAAAAACCCCACAGGTAATGCTTTCTATCTAGTGTCTATATCAATGGTTAGATCAACTTCCGCTTGGATTATTGATTCATGAGCCATTGATTGAATATTTAAAGGGGAAGCAAAGCACACAGTAGAAGACAAACTAAAGAACAAAAAAAAAAAAAAAAAAAACGCAAACTGAAGAACAAAAAAAAACACAGGCGGCTTCTAGACAGAGGCAACGCCGGTTCCTGCCGCCTCAACCGGCGCTGGTCCCAGTCTGTCCGTGTTTCGGGAGGGAAAAAAAAAATTACGTCTTCTTCTTGTTCTTAAAGTTAACTGGACTGGAATATGTGAAACTGGGGTAGGTGTGCTGGTAGAAACCTCTGGTGCAATTCCTGCAATCCTCCTACTGTGTTTGTGCATGTATATGAATACCAAATACCCTCTCGATCTTCCAGTATATGGTCTTCCTAATCCACGTTTGGTGAACAACTCACAAGACTAAGAAATTTTTCCAGAGAGAAAAAGATGTCTCTTTTTCCTTTCTCATAGAAAAGAAAAAGAAAACAACAAACGTCTTTATTCTCCTGTTTAACCTAAATAAAACCCTAGGTTAAACTGGATTTTTAATTTGGCCCATTGGACTCTTAGTTTAGCCTCTTGGACAAAATTAATTATTCTAATTAGAACCAAATAAATGGCCTAATAAATAAGTAATTTTCCATCCCAAATAAACTAATCCAATTAACAAGCCTATATTAGTTTAGTCCCAGGTCAATCTTTAATTATTCAAACTGGGCCAAAGCCCTGAACAATTAATTAACCCACTAAACTTATTTAAATAATTATCTCTCTCTATGGACCTTTATTTTATTCAAGCCCAATAATTAAATCAGGCTACTTCAATAAATAAATTCCATTTAATTTAAGACCAATTCCTTAGCCTGTATATAATTAGGACTTACGGTCTATACTGGAGACCAAGAGACACACCGCTTTGTCTACTAAAATGACTAAAATACCCTTGTCATATAAATAGTTGTATTTTGCATTTTAAATATTTTCTAATATCACCATAAGGAAATATTGACCCTAAGGACAATGCTGCGTTAGCAAAGTCTCCGACCTATAGGTGAAATGACTAAAATACTCATCCATATATCACCGTGCATTAGAGAGGAAGCAATGTACACCTCTCTAAATGACATCTACCATCCCTAGGCTTCTAGTCCAATGATCCACAACTTCCTAGATTATTTCCGCTTTTTAAGGGAGCTACCCTAAAGCAAACATCCAAGTCATGTTTTCCAGGGCCCTAGATATTTAGATTATTCAGACAACCACAAGGCGTGATATAGTATAAAAACTATCTTGTACAAGTCTGTTTTAACTAACTAGTCATATATATCCAACATGCAAGTATATTGGTCCTACGATAGAACCTCAACTAAAGCATATCAAAGTACATGCTTCCAGCTTCGTCAGACCACCAACTCATACTCAAGTTATGGAGTACTAGTCCACGCTGTAGCAGTAATAGTCTAGATTTCTACCATATAGTACTTTAAGAAACCACTACTACAAGTCCTATTCGATGTATTCAAAATACACTTATGTCATGAAGTGAGTGGACTACTCACTGGCTAAAGGTAAGCCATTCCCCATTTGGAATTCATAACACAATAACCTAGACATGATGAGATTCTCATTCTCATCAATTGGTTAAGAACAAACGTTTATGTGTTAAGTAACCCGTGATCCATACTTTACTGTAAAAGATGACTATTCACATGGACCAGTTACTTAAACACAATGGGTCTTTTCCAAACGTAATTGTGCACAAATAAAATGCAAATTCACAAACGATTTTTGAGAATAAATTCTTTCATTAAAACATTCGATGTTTACATTAGAAACCTAGTCTAAGAGGGCATATTTTCCAATAATCTCCACTTAAACATTAAGACTAAATAAGTCCATAGGTACCCACCCCTATGGCGTCTAAGTGTCTCTTGAAGACTTTCTCAGCAAAAGGCTTGGTGAATGGATCTGCTAGATTGTTCTCTGAGACAATCTGTTCCACCACGACTTCCCATCTCTGGATGAAATCCCGGATCAGGTGGTGCTTCCTCTCGATGTGCTTCCCCTTTTATGGTTCCAGGGTTCTTTAGATTGCGATACTACTCAGTGTTGTCGCAATAAATCACAATCGACCTGTCCATGTGTAGCAAGACTCCAAGTTCTGAAATGAACTTCCAGAGCCAGACTGCTTCCTTAGATGCCTCCAAAGCTTCCACATACTCAGCTTCCGTGGTCGATTCAGCAATGCAAGATTGCTTGATACTCCTCCAGACAAGGTGAAGACATATCCACTAATGGATTTTCTCTCATCCTTATCTGCCTGATAGTCTGAGTTTATGTATCCTGTAGGAACCAAGTCATCAGCCCTATAGACCAGTATATAATCTCTCGTTCCCTTAAGGTACTTAAGAATATGCTTTACAGCTTGCCAATGAACCTCCCCAATGTTTGACTGATATCTACAAACCAAGCCTACGGTAAAGCAGATATCTGGCCTAGTACATAGCATGGCATACATGAGACTTTCCACAGCCGAAGCATTGGGAATCCTACTCATTCTGTCTTTTTCTTCTTGAGACTTATGACAGTCTCTTGAAGAAAAAGACAACTCATGTCTGCAAGGAATTAGAGCTCCCTTGCATGAGTCCATGCTGTACTTGGCCAGCATATTGTCAATGTATGCTGCTTGGGATAATCTTAATATTCTCTGCTTCCTATTTTTAAGAAGCCTAATTCCAAGAATGTAACTGGCTTCTTCCAAGTCTTTCATACTAAATTAACTAGATTGCCAAACCTTTATAGATGACAATAACCCTACATAATTTCCAATAAGTAGAATGTCATCCATATACAAGATAAGAAAAACCGTATCAATGCCTTCAAGTTTCCTGTACACGCATGGTTCATCCTCGTTTTGAATAAAACCGTAAGATTTTACAGTCTCGTTAAAACACATGTTCCATGCTCTCGATGCCTGTTTAAGTCCATAAATGGACTTCTTAAGCTTACAAATCATATGTTCTTGGCCTTTAGCAATAAAGCCTTCCGGTAAGGACATATAGATGTCTTCGCTAAGATGGCCATTTAAAAATGCCATTTTGACATCCATCTACCATATCTCGTAGTCATAATCACATGCGATGGTAAGGAGGATGCGAATGGACTTAAGCAGGACCACCGGGAAAAAGGTTTCCTCATAATCGATTCCTTCTTTCTGAGTATACCCTTTCGCCACAAGCTTAGCTTTGCAGGTTTCCACCTTTCCATCCGCTTCCCTCTTCCTTTTGTATACCCATTTACACCTAATGGGTTTTATCCCTTCAGGTAAAGCTACAAGATCCCAAACCTGATTGAAGTACATAGACTCAATCTCGTCTTTCATTGTTTCATGCCATAGATTTGCATCGGCATTAGCAATAGCTTCTTTATATCTAGTAGGGTCTTGTTCCTAATGGTCGGAGACTAGCTCGAAAGCTTCTCCAGTCCACCTCTCTGAAACCCTAGACACTCTCCCACTACGATGAGGCTCCAATTGTACAGGCTCTTGAGGCTGTGTCTCTTCTTGTTCCACAATCGGGTCAGAAGAAGTTAATTCTGAAGATAACTTCTTCTCAAGTTCCAACCTAGTTGAACCTTTAGTGGAAGTACTCTGATCATCCTCTAATTATCTAGCATTGGTACTAACCTTTCTGGTCCATAGGATGATAAAAATAACTGCCCTTTATCCCTTTTGGGTACCCAACAAAATAGCATAATTCTGATCTTAGTTCTAACTTGTCTCCCTTAACTAGTACATAAGCTGGACAACCCTATATCCTGAGATGATTTAGACTTGGCTTACGCCCAGTCCACATCTCATAGGGAGTCATAGGTACTGACTTGGAAGGCAGCAAGTATAGAATGTATACAACTGTTTCCAGGGCATATCCCCAAAAAGATATTAGAAGAGTAGCATGAGATATCATGCTTCGGACCATTTCCCTCAATGTCCTGTTCCTTCTCTTAGCTACTCCGTTCTGCTGGGGTGTCCCTGGCACAGAAAGCTGGGATACTATCCCATGATGTACACGTAGTCCTTGAATTCACCAAGGAGGTATTCTCCACCACGATCCGATCATAAGGTCTTGATCAGTTTACCTATCCAACACTCCACTTTAGCCTTAAACTCCTTGAACTTGTTAAAAGAGTCAAACTTACGTCTCATCAGGTAAATATAACCAAACCTTGTACAATTATCCGTGAAAGTGATGAAGTACTCAAAACCCCCTCTAGCTGGTATAGATAAGGTATCACACACATTAGTGTGAACAAGACTCAATATCTCCTTGGCTATATCCGCCTTTAGGGTAAATGACCTTTTGGTCATCTTTCCCTTTAGGCAAGATTCATACTGAAGCCAATTTTCCAATCTCAATGAGTCCAAAGGCCTATCATAGATTAACCTTTGAATCCTGGTTGAGTTGATATGACCTAACCTTAGATGCCAAAGATATAAGTCATTGACATTGGTCTTTCTCTTCCTAGTTAAAGGTTCTGATTGAGCGTTATTTAATTGATTGTTAATAGGGTTTAAGAAGAATAGATTTTCATACATGTGCCAAGTATATAAAATTTCTCCATCTCTATTGATAGAAATACCAAAATGGAAATATACAGAATATTCTTGATTTATTAGTTTCGCAACTGAAATCAAATTCTGTCGAAATCCAGGTACATAAAAAATATCTTTTAAAACCACTATTCTATTACAATTAAAAAATAAGATCCAGCTCTCCTACTACAAGGGCCCAGACTTGTACTCCATTTCCCACGCGTAGCCTATGTTCGCCCTTCTTGAGTCTTCTAATCTTTCTAAACCCCTGCAAGGAGTTACAGATGTGATCAATGGCCCCTAAATCAATAATCCGAGTGGAAGTTGATCCAATCATTGATATAAACTAGATGGAAAACATTACCTATATGGTTTTTCTTGGCTTAAAAATCTGGGCATTCCTTTTTCCAGTGTCCCTTCATTCCATATTTGAAGCACTTACCCTTGGGTTTGTCTTTGGGCTAGGTCTTGGGCTGGGCCGCTGCATTTCCCTTCTTCCTTTTGAACTTTCTAGGCTTGGGCCCAATTCTAGAGGAATAAGCCTTAGCAATTATAGCCTTTGATTGAGGCTTCATGACCTTCTCTGCCATCTCCTTTATCAACTCAGTTAAACTCATGTTTAACTTGTTTATGTTGTAATTCAACTTGAACTGAGTAAAGGAACCCGGTAGAGATTCGAGAACTATGTCCACTTGGCTTTCGAAGTTAATGACAGCCCCTAAGATTTCTACTTCCTCGAAAGTAACAAACATCTTGAGTATGTGCTCTCGACTGACGCTCCCTCAGCCATCTTAGTGTTAATTATTGTTCGAAAAGCCTCTTGCCTTGCGGACCGACTCTTGTCTGCGAACATAATGGCTAGTGACTGGCTAATATCATTCGCAAAAGCCATGTGCTCATGTTTTGATTGGAGCACATTAAACATGAAGGCTAACATATAGCAGCATGCCATTTCATCAGCCTTCTTCCACGCCTTCTTAGCCTTTCACTCTTCGGCGATGGAACCTTCCCCGATAACAGGGCAGGTTTCGTAAAAGACATACTTATACTCTTCAGCTATGAGTATTATGTCCAGGTTCCTTTTCCAACCCACATAGTTTGGACCCGTTAGCTTATTCTCTCAGAGAATAACGACCAAAAGACTAAAAGAACCTCCCACCATTTCTGAAAAAATAGAAAAATAAAAGAAAAAGATTTAGTTTGTGAAAACAAAACAAAGTTGTGCATTTTATCCTTATATAAAAAACTGATAATAATTAATTTGGCACTTAGGAAAACTGACATAGCTTCTTGGGAAGATTAACAGTTCCCTAAGCTATGTGTGTTAACTACCACAAATTAATTTCCCTTCTAGGTAATGATCTAGAGGATAACTCCATCGAGGAGATGGCCATTTCCTCTCATTTCCTATGGACATATCTCATACTATAACCTCCAACGAGGGGCTGGCCAATCATAGTACGTGTCCTGAGTTATTAATTACATCCTTCTATTAGATCTAGATCCTTATGGCATCCCCATCCTATACGGGTTCACTCCCAGGGTGACGCGAGGGGACCCATGATCTCTAATGAGGATCGTGATGAAAGCCATGGGTCGTTGGAACCCCTCTCCCACTTAGTCTTTTAAAATAATGCTTTTTCTAAAAAATATCCTTTTGAAAATTTCCATTAATTTTTTCTTTAACTAAAAAATAATATATCTAAATCTATTAAAATCTCTATGTTAAGGTTAATATCCTCTGAGAGATTTTTCCGTAGACTAATTTTATTTAAGTTAAAAAACTTAATGATTTCAAAAATTTTCCAATTAAAACTTTCTAGAGACTTTGGTCTCAAGTTTATTTGACAAAATAATTTTTCCTTGTGCAAGAATAAAACAAAATGGCTTTTATTTTTAACTTACAAAAATATCTAAATCTAATATATTTTCTATGTCAAGGTTTAAATTCTTTGAGAAAATATCTGAGGATTAATTTTTGTTCAAGTTAAAATAACTATTTAATTTGTAGAAAAAATATTTTCTTGTCAAAAATATTCCCAAAGACTTTGGTCTTTGAGAAAATGCACACACAGGTACTGAAAAATAAATAGCATGCTAGAAAATAGTAGACGTTTTCATGCCTTTCTATTTTTAAGCCAAAATTCCTAAATAATAGAATTAAACATATTAATTAATTAATTAATGGTCTTGTTTAATCCTAAAATCCCTTACTAATATTTTTCATACAAAAATATTCCACGAATATTAACTATTACAAAAATATTAACTTCGCCTAGTATGGAACCCAAAACAAAAAAAAAAAAAGAAAATGCAAGAAAATCACAAGGAAAAATAAAAAATTTATCCTTGGTCCACTACACCAACCACATTTGATTGAGCACCCATCTACACTGTGGTCCACAACACCCGCCGCACTGGATCAATCGCTTCATGGACCATCCAAGATCTGTGACCCGCTCCCCGCTCAGTGCTGCTGACCCGCGTGCTGCTGAATTCCGAATTGCAATTGAATTGCAAATTGTAATTCAATTGCATTGAAATAGCCGAGCCGCCTTGCTTGCTCCAGGCACATGGACTGCTGGCGGCTCGGCTCTCCAATCTACAGTGCATCTTCTTCATCTTTTCCGTTGCGACTCCTTTTTCTACAAATTTTTCTTCTAGCTTTTCTGCGACTGTTTTTCTAGCCTTTGGCCCTCCGATTTCAACCCAAAATCAACAACACCAAATAACAACAACCGCCTAGACCCATTAAGATTGGGCTTACATGATTTGCACTTGGAAAAACAGTGAATTACAAATCTTCTATACCTCTATCTAAGAGGTTTAACAGAGAATCTATCCATACCAAAATAGCGAAGGATCACAGTTAATCACACATATGTGTCCAGTTTTATTTACTAGCATACATGCTTCCTATATTTGCACAAAATCTTAATGCTCTGATACCAATTGAAGATTTAAAGGGGAAGCAAAGCACACAATGGAAGACAAACTGAAGAACAAAAAAAAAAAAAAAAAACGCAGGCGGCTTCCAGACCAGAGCCGGCGCCAGTTTCGACCGCCTCAGTCGACGCCAGTCCCGGTCTGTCTAGGCTCTGGGAGGGAGAAAAAATTTACCTCTTCTTCTTGTTCTTAAGTTGACTAGACCGGAATATGTGGAATCGGGGTAGGTGTGCTGGTAGAAACCTCTGGTGTGATTCCTGCAATCCTCCTACTACGTCTGTGCATGTATATGAACGCCAAATACCCTCTCGATCTTCCAGTATTTGGCCTGCCTAATTCATGATTGGTGAACAACTCACAAGACTAAGGAATTTTTCCAGAGAGAAAAAGATGTCTCTTTTTCCTTTCTCTTAGAGAAAAAGAAAAAAACAACGTACGTCTTTATTCTCCTGTTTAACCTAAATAAAGCCCTAGGTTAAATTGGATTTTTAATTTGGCCCATTGGACTCTTAGTTTAACCTCTTGGACCAAATTAATTATTCTAATTAGAACCAAATAAATGGCCCAATAAATAATTAATTTTCCAGCCCAAACAAACTAGTCCAATTAACATACCTATATTAGTTTAGTCCCAAGTCAATCTTTAATTATTCAAATTGGGCCAAAGCCCTGAACAATTAATTAACCCACCAAACCAATTTAATTAATTCTCTCTCTCTGTGGACCTTTATTTTATTCTAGCCCAATAATTAAATCAAGCTACTTAAATAAAATAAATTCCATTTAATTTAAGACTAATTCTTTAGCTTGTATATAATTACGACTTACGGTCTATACTGGGGACCAAGACACACACCGACATGGCTACTAAAATGACCAAAATACCCTTGCCATATAAATAGTTGTATTTTGTATTTTAAATATTTTCTAATATCACCATAAGGAAATATTGACCCCAAGGACAATGCTGCGTTAGCAAAGTCTCCGACCTATAGATGAAATGACTAAAATACATCTCTATACATCGCCGTGCATTAGAGAGAAAGAAATATACTAAAACCTCTCTATATAACATCTACCATCGTTAGGCTTCTAGTCCAATGATCCATGACTTCCTGGATTGTTTTCGCTTTTCAAGGGAGCTACCCTAAAGTAAACATCTAAGTCATGTTTGCTAGGGCCCTGGATATTTAGATCATTCAGACAATCACAAATGGTGATATAGTATAGAAACTATCTTGTACAAGTCTATCTTAACTAACTAGTCACATATACCCAACATGCAAGTATATTGGTCCTACGATAGAACCTCAACTAAAGCATATCAAAGTACATGCTTCCAGCTTCGTCAGACCACCAACTCATACTCAAGTCGTAGAATACTAGTTCACGCTGTAGCAATAGTAGTCTAGGTTTCTACTATATAGTACTTTAAGAAACCACTACTACAGGTTCTGTTCTACGTATTCAAAATATGTTTATGTCTTGAAGTGAGTGGACTACTCACTGGCTAAAAGTAAGCCATTCCCCATTTGGAATTCATAACACAATAACCTAGACATGATGAGATTCCCATTCTCATCAATCGATTAAGAACAAATGTTTATGTGTTAAGTAACCCGTGATTCATACCTTACTGTGAAAGATGACCATTCACATGGACCACTTACTTAAACACAATGGTCTTTTCCAAACGTAATTGTGCACAAATAAAATGTAAATTCACAAACGATTTCTGAGAATAAATTCTTTTATTAAAACATTTGATATTTACATTAGAAACCTAGTCTAAGAGGGTAAATTTCCCAACAATTAATCACATCTATAACTCCTTGCAGGAGTTTAGAAAGATAAAAAGAATCCAGAAAGGCAAACATGGACTACGCATAGGAAATAGAGCACATGTATGGGCCCTTGCAGTGGGAGAACTAGAACTTATTTTTTATTGTAATAGAATGGTTGTTTTGAAAGATATTTTATATGTACCTGGTTTTAGATAGAATTTGGTTTCAATTGCAAAACTAATAAATCAAGGACATTTTTTTTCTTTCCATTCTAGTATAATTATCAGTAGAAATTAAGAAGTTTTATGTATTGGGCACATGTATTGAAACCTATTCTTTATTAATCTTATTAACAATCAATTAAATAATGCTTAATTTGAACCTTTAAATAGGAAGAAAAAGACCAATGTCAATGACTCATATATTTGACATCTAAGGTTAGGTCATATTAACTTAGTCAGGATTCAAAAGTTAATCTATGATGGGTCTTTAGGCTCATTGAGATTAGAAAGCTGGCCTCAGTGTGAATCCTGCCTTATGGGAAGAATGACCAAAAGGTCGTTCACCCAAAAGGCAGATAGGGCTAAGAAAATATTGAGTCTTGTTTACACTGATGTGTGTAGTTTTCTGTCTACACCAGTTCGAGTGGGTTTGAGTATTTTATCACCTTAACAGATGATTGTACTAGGTATGGTTATGTTTACCTAATGAGAAGCAAGTCTAACTCATTTGATAAGTTCAAAGAGTTTAAGACTGAAGTGGAGCATCGGATAGATAAACTGATCAAGTCCTTACGATTGGATTGTGGTGGATAGTACCTCCTTGGTGAATTTAAAGACTATATGGTACATCATGGGATAGTATCCCAACTCTCTGTGCTGGGGACACTTCAGCGGAACGGAGTAGCTGGGAGAAGGAATAGGATATTGATGGAAATGGTCCAAAGCATGATATTTCATACTACTCTTCCGGTGTCTTTTTGGGGATATGCCCTAGAAACAATGGCATATATTCTGAACTTGGTGCCTTCAAATTCAGTACCTAAGATGTCCTATGAGATATAGATTGGGCATAAACCAATTCTAAATCCATTGGGATGTATGCCCTCTTAGACTAGGTTTTGATGTAGTTTTGAATTCTATTAATAAATATATTTTTCTCAGAATTTATTTGTGAAATCCTCCTTATATTTGTGCATAATTTTCATTGGAAAAAATCATTGTGTTTAAGTAAATGGTTCATGTGAATGGAGATCTTTCACAGTAAGGTATGGACCATGGGTTACTTAACACATAAACTATTGTTCTTAATCGAATGATGAGAATGAGGATCTATTCATTGTAAGGTTATTGTGTTATGAATTCTAAATAGGGAATAGCTTAACTTTAGCCAATGAGTAGTCTTCTCATTTCATAACACAAGCATATTTCGAATACATAGAACTAGACCTGTAGTCGTAGTTTCTAAAAAGTACTATATGATAAAAATCTAGACTACTTCTGCTATAAGTTGGTGGTCTGACGAAACTTTTAGTGTATGCTTTGATATACTATAGTTGTAGTTCTTTAGAAGGATCAATATACTTGTATATTGGGTATATATAACTATTTAGTCAAGACAGACTTGTACAAGATAGTGCCTATACTATATCGCCCTTTGGAGTTGTCTAAATGATCTAATTGTCCAAGGCCCTGGGAAACATGACTTGGACATTTCTTTAGGGTAACTCCCTTGGAAAGCCAAAATATTCAAAAAAATCATAGATTATTGGACTAAAAGCCTAAAGATGGTAGATGTCTTTTAGAGAGGTGTTAGTACACTCTTTTCTCTTTATCACGGCTGTGTATAGAGGGATATTTTAGTCATTTTACCTGTAGGTAGAAGACAAAGCTAACGCAGATTTGTCCTTGGGGTCAATATTTCCTTATGGTGATGTTAGGAAATATTTAAAATGTAAAATGCATCTATTTATATAGTAGGGGTATTTTGGTTACTTTAGTAGCCAAGGCGATTTGTTTTTTTTTTTTGTCCTCAGAATAACCCGTAAGTCTTAATTAATTTTAGGATGAGGAAATTGTCTCAGTAAAAAGGATTTTATTTTATTCAGGATGTCTAATTTTATTTTTGAACTGGAATAAAATAAAAGAATGAGAAAAATTAAATTTATTGTCTAGTTTAATTGGTTAATTAATTATTCAGGGCCTAAGCCCAGATTAAATTATTAGAAAATTAATTTGGGCCTAAACTAGTTAATAAAAAGGCTTAAATAATTATTTTAGCTCATTTGAGCTCATTAATTATTTATTAGGTTATTTTAATAGGCCCAAAAAATAAATAATTAGTAGTTATTATTTTGGGCTCATTGGGTCCAAGGAAAATAATAAATTATTAATGGCCCAATAGCCTGAACTAAAAGGGTTTTTTTAATTCATAGAACATAAGAGTTTAGGTTAAGCCAAACCTCTTCTATTGATAGCCTCCAGGAGTTTTGAAATATTAAAACCCCGGTGTTTTGGTTATCAAAATAGTGAAGTCATATGTTTTTTTGTTACACTGAAGATACACGTGGGAAAAAAGAAAAAGAAAAACCTTACAACGTTTCCTTCTTCTTGTTTTTCTCTCGTTCATATCTTTTTATGGTTTTCTTGATTTTGCTAATCAATAGCAAAAGTTCAAGAATTCGTTTGAGACTAGTTTTTCCTAGCCTAAATTGTTTTACCAACAAATAAATAGGCGGTGGAATATTCAGAATTCTTGAGAAGGGCTCGCATTCATGCAAACTAGAAGAAGTAGATGGATCAAGGAATTTCAACCGGAATCATCATCTAGAGAAGAAGCTGTTCCAGTGGTTCATTTATTTTTTTCATAGCCAAAGAAAAATTTACAAAACAGACGTATACTATTAATGCTTCTGTTGTGCTATTTCGTTGGTTTTTCGCGTTTATTTTCTTTGCATGCATGGCTTCTGTGAGTTCCATACGCGTCAAAATCATCTGAAGGTGTGGGACTGTCCAGCTTATGTGTGAAAGCCCAACAAAAACCACCCTTAGAGTAAGGGGGTTGGGATGCATATCATATTTTCTTGCATGCATAAATATATTTTTATATGATTTTATGTGCCTTGGATATGTGATTTGTAGCCTAGGTGGCTCGATTGTGGTTGTTGAGTAAGAAGGGTAAAATGGTAATTTTGCTTGAGGAGGAATTAGAGAGATAGCTTGAGGATTAAATAGGAAAATATTTGGGAGAGAAAATAAGAACAAGAGTTGTTGTGGTTTAGTGGTTAGAGCTTTGGAATTAATTCTTGAGGTCTTGAGTTCAAATTCCATCATTGGAGTTTTAGCATGATTAAATTTTATTTTGTGCTAGGTAGGCTTTGTTTTGGCCCTTGCATGTCTTAGGGAAGAGTAGGAGTGTTGTCCTAGGGGAGACATGATAGGAATATCCTAATTCTACTCTTGTGCTCTACAACAATTTCTAAGGGATTCATACCCTTCTTGATCTCTAGCTTTCCTTACTTCTTAATCAATTAGGTTGTTCCATTTATCTAAGCCATTTTACTTCCAGAAAATTTCCAGCAACCTTCTTTGATCTTAGAGTGTCAAAAATATCTGTGTGAGGATGTCTTCTTGACCGAAAATGGGGAGGGGTTGTGGAAGGTTCCCAAGAGAATTAATCTCCATGGTTGAACCTTCAAACTCCAACCTATGTGTATTCATCTTCTTCATGTAGTAAACTGGAAATTTTTCCAGCTTGTTGATCAGTCCAATAGTCAAAATTTTCAGCCATCATTCTCTCCCAAATGCTTCCAGAAAAATGACCATTTCATTTAGCTTGAGGACTGGAAATTCCAGCCAAAACCGGACTGCTCAAAAAACTGTGCAAACCAGAAAATTTTCTAGACAGTTTTCACAGCTTGGTGAGCCAAAACCCAAGTTGTTTCTTCCAGTTTTTCAACCAGTAATTCAACTATGTTTTTCCTCCATAAAGAAGGCTGGAAACCAGCCTTAAAGGACCCTCCAATGGCCCTTCAAACCTTCTGCAAGCTGACTGAAATATAGCAAAAGAATCTGCCCAAAAATTCCAGCAAACTTGCGAAAAATCGGATTAGAATTTCCAGCTTGTTTCTCCTTCACCCTTATTCGAAAACTCATCCTATTTTCTGTGCAAACTCACCCTGATCAGCCATGAACTAAGCTCCATCATCTTCTTCAGAGTTCTACACAAAAAACAGCTCCATGGCTGCTCCTAAAATCTCTCCATCAATCACTCCAATCAAACCATTAATTGAAGTCCAGAATTTCAGCAAGATATTTTAGCAAACTACCATAGATTAACCCTCAAACAACCAGAAAATTCCTTCACCATTGTACACCATATTTTCGGCCACTCTAAAGCTCCTTCAAACATCATTCACCTCAGCAAAAAATCACAGCCAATCAGCCGGCCATTGAAGCTTCCAAAAGCTCTCCATTAACCAAGAACTTCTTACCATATTTGTTTCCAAAATTGATTCCCTAAAATATTCTTTTTAGATTTCAAACAACCAGCTTTCATTTTCCTCTCAAATCAGAAAATTCAATTACCAAAACCCTCCCAAATAGTCGGTGACTCCTTCTCAAACAGAATTTCAGCCAGTTCCCTCTCTATTCTCTCCATTCTCTCCAAACCAAGAACACCTACTAACATTCTCACGCCTAAGACCACTCCAAACCTCTCCAATCTTCTCCAAAAACTCCAGATCACACCTACTCAATCCTTTGAAACCACTTCTGCAATTTTTAACATCAAATACCAAAATCAAAGTCTCACTTTTGGATCAAAAACCAGAATTTTCTTGAAGGCTCAAGAGCACCTTCAAGGTAAGCATGAACGATCATTCATCTTCAACCCTTACTGAACACACACACATACACACACACACACACACACACTAATAGACTTTCTCTTTCTCTCTCTCTCTCTCTCTCTCTCTCTCTCCCCCTCTCTCTCTTTCTCGGTTGAATTGTTAATCGAACCATGGCCAATTTTTCTTCTCCCTCCTTGGACGAATCAAGCCATCCAGGCGAGAGGATTCTTTCGAAACTTCTCCAAGGTAGTCATCATTCAATAAGCCTATTCTATCTTCTCTTTAAATTCTAGATTCATGTCTCTTAGATGTAGTTGAATTAGGATGGAATATATTTGGGGATTGAATATGTGTTTACATGATGGAGTTGAGATTGAAGCATGAATGAATATGTTTATATGATGGAGTTGGGATTGATGCATGATGATGATTGGTCTTGGTTAGATTATATGATGCTTTAAGGTTTGTTGCATGCCTTTATGGCGTGAGTAGTATGATTAATCATGCATGTTAGAGATTATGTCACCTTTGGTGAATAGGGTTTATGTTCTTGTATTCTTGTTAAGGCCATGCATATGATTATGTTTAGTGGAGTTGAGATCATGTGTTGGTAAATTTGGATCTATGCCTTTATTCATGATTTGGATGATTTGATATTGGTGTAGAGTGTATGTTCATGATTAGGGTTAGCAATAGAAACTATGATCATGACCTTGTTGTCCCTAAGCTAATTAAGTTAATCAATTTTATTTCATCAATAAAATGATTAATACTATAACTTCTTCTAGTGATTTCGAAAACCCTAGGAAAATATGGTTTTGAATGATTATATAAAAATAATAATATTTTAGTCAAATAAATGATAACTTTTGTTAAAGAAATAAAATATATAGATATTATATATAATAATATCATTTAATCAAGCCTTTTATATAAATAATCATAATAGATAAAATATTAATTTTGTAAGTCATATATTCATAAATACTAATAAAATTTATTTAATCAAAACATAATAAAATTTACTTGCTATTAATTTTATTTACCAATTATTTTCTAACCATTAGTAATTATAAATCATTACTTTAAATAATACCATCTAGGACCTAGGATCCTTCATCAAATAAACCCTTATTTATTTATGACAGGATTTAAACCTACAACTTATTAGTAGCTATTTCACAAACCCTAGTATTTTAATATCAAACTAGATTTATTTTATAAATCCTTTTATTTATTATCTAGCATTAAAGTTTGGGACATTAGGGTTATGATTGTAGTAAGTTGAGCTAGGTTTATTTGTGGAAGTGAATTTTGGCTTGAGTTTAATTATGGCTTATGTTTGCCCCAGGCGGGGTTAGGTCAGTTGTTGGAGATCTTTATTTTGAGCAAGGGTCAGGTAAGCTCCTGCATAAAACTTGTTTGTTGTAAAAGGTTTCTATGGCAAGCTAAACCCGAAGTTTGTGAACACTGATTTGGTAAAGGCAATTAGGGACTGTTTCCTTTCTTGTTTCAGTCAAACCAATTATTTGAAAAACAACAAGCAATTTTATTCAAACACTAAACTTTTTCTAAAACTAATTTTGACAAAGACTTGGAAATCCTTGATTGCCATTTTCAATTAAAGCTATGTTTTATCAGTTTTCTCCCAAGTGGGATGAACTACGTTGAGTACTCAATAAGGGTAGGCTAGTAGTACTAGTTTTGAGGAGCAAGAGTGAGTCTTCTGGCAGGAGGCCACCTCCAGAAGATGAACTCAACTTAGAGAAACGTCAGTACTACTTAGTCATGCCGGTCCGAGCTAGTAGTTTTCAGACATGTGGACTGTGTGTCATCGGAATGGACAACCGATTTTATTTGGGTGTAGAAAAAGAGGAGAATCTTACTCGGTAGGCCGATCACCTACCTTTTTGTCAGTCTGCACAAAGTGTGGCATTCTGACCATTGTATGGTTATGAGGCCCAACGTGTGGTAACCCATAGCTACCTTTTAATGGTTGATTTTATTATTCATGTATGGTTGGAAAAGCCAAAACGCCACTCTTGTTTTTAACATTGTTTATTGCCTGCCAGTACTAGTCTTATGAAGTTCTTACTCCTTGCATTCATGGACTGTTTTCACTGGACACTCCAAGCACACACGGACTTACTGAGATTTTTATCTCATCACCCTTTTTACCATGATTTCATGTCGATCCTACTATGGGGATGAGTAGCTAATTGTTGCCTGCTTGGAAGATATTCTAATTTATTTTATGTAATGCTTTGGGAGTTGAGAGTGAACAATTTTATTTCAGATTTGTTCTTAAATTTTTGGATTGTAATAAATTTTAATTTCAAAGTATTATTTTATTTTTATTTGTGTGTCCTAGTTATAAAGACCTCTTGTCCTTTGGACGGGGCGACATCCTCGGCCCTGATGGGCCTAGGTAGTAGGGTGTTACATTATGTGCTGATCGAGGGAGATAAGTTAGAACCAAAATCAAAATTATACTATTTTGTTGGATATCCAAAAGGAGCAAAGGGTGGTTACTTTTATCTTCCCAAGGAGCAAAAAGTACTGGTGAGTACTAATGCTAGATACCTGGAGGATAATCAAAGAACATCCACTAAAGGTTCAATAAGATTGGAACTCAAGGAGAAATTATCTTCTGAATCGACTTCTTCTAACCCGATTGTGAAACAAGAAGAGGTGCAGCCTCAGAAACCAGTACAAATGGAGCTTCGTCGTAGTAGGAAGGTATTTGGGATTCCAAAAAGATGGACTGGAGAGATATTTAACCTAGTCTCCGACCATCAAGAATAAGATCCTACTAGATATGAGGAGGCTATTGCTGATGCCGATGTAAACCTATGGCATAAAGTAGTGAAAGCTAAGATTGAGTCTATGTACTTCAATCAGGTTTGGGATCTTGTAACTTTACCTAAAGAAATAAAACACATTGGGTGTAAATGGGTATACAAGAGGAATAGAGGAGCAGATGGAAAGATAAAAACCTTCAAAGTTAAGCTTGTAGAGAAAAGGGTACACTCAGAAAGAGGGTATCGACTATAAGGAAACCTTTTTCCCAGTAGCCATACTTATGTCTATCCGTATCTTCCTTACCATCGCATGTCATTGTGACTATGAGATATAACAAATGAATATTAAGATGACATTTCTCAATACCCATCTTAGCAAAGACATCTATATGTCCCAAGCGGAAGGCTTTATTGCTGAGGGGCCAGGAACATATGGTTTGTAGGCATAAGAAATCCATCTATGGACTTAAGCAGGCATCGAGAGCATGAAACTTTCGTTTTGATGAGACTATAAAGTCATGCAGTTTCATTCAAAACAAGGATGAACCATGTGTGTACAGAAAACTGTAAGGCATAAACCTAAATTTTCATGTACTGTATGTGGATGACATTTCATTGGGAATGATATAAGGACATTGTCATCTACTAAGATTTGGCTATCTAGTCAATTTAGAATAAAGGACTAGGGAAAAGCTAGTTACATTCTCAGAATTAAGCTTCTTAGAAACATGAAGTAGAGAATGTTAAAATTATCCCAAGCTATATGCATTGATAAGATGTTTGCCAAGTTCAGCATGGACTTATGCAATGGAGCGTTAATCCCTTGCAGATATTGGTTATCTTTTTCTTCGAAAGACTGTCCAAAATCTCAAGAAGGAAAGGATAGAATGAGTAGGATTCCCTATGCTTCTCTATGGGAAGTCTCATGTACACCATGCTATGTACTAGGTCAAATATCTGTTTTGTCGTAAGCTTAGTTAGCAAGTATCAGTCAAACCCTAGGGAGGTTCATTGGCAAGCTGTAAAGCATTTTCTCATGTACGACAAGGGAACAAGAAATTCTATGCTAGTTTATAGGGTTGATGACTTGGTTCCTACTTGATACACAGACTCAAACTTCTAAGCAGATAAGGATGAGAAAAAATCTACTGGTAGATATGTCTTCATCTTGTCAGGAGGGGCTATTTCATAAAGGAGTATTAAGCAATCTTGCATTACTGACTTAACTATGTAAGCAGAGTATGTGGCAGTTTCGGAGGCATCTAAGGAAGTGGTCTAACTCTGGAAGTTCCTTTCAAAACTTGGAGTCATGCCATAAATAGACAGGCCGATTGTGATGTATTGCAACAATATTGGTACAGTCTCAAAATTCAAAGAACCCAAGAACCATAAGAAGGGGAAGCACATTGAAAGGAAGTACCACCTAATCCAGGATTTCATCAAGAGATGGCAAATCGTGATGTAACAGATTACCTCAGAGAACAATCTAACAGATCCCTTCACTAAGCCTTTGGCTGGGAGAGTCTTTAGAAGACACTTAGCTGCCATAGGGGTGGGCATCTATGGACTTACTTAGTCTTAGACTGCAAGTGAAAGATTGTTGGAATGTATGCCTTCTTAGATTAGGTTTCTGATGTAATTTTGGTTTATATTAATAAAAGTTTTATTCTCAGAAATTGCTTGTAAATTTTACATTACCTTTGTGCACAATTTTGCTATAAAAAACCCATTATATTTAAATAAGTGGTTCATGTGAATAAAGGTCTTTCACAGTAAGGTATGAACCATAGGTTACTTAACACATAAATTATTGTTCTTAACTGAATGACAAGAATGGGAATCTCATCATGGTAAGGTTATTATGTCATGGATTCTAAATAGGGATGGCTTACCTTTAGCTAGTGAGTAGTCCTCTCACTTTATAACACAAGCGTATTTCGAATACATAGAACTGGACCTATAGTAGTGGTTTCTAAAAGTACTATATGGAAGAAACCTAGACTACTACTACTACTACTACTACTACTACTACTACTACTACTACTACTACAGCGTAAACTTATACTCTACGGCTTGAGTATGAGTTGGTGGTCTGATGAAGCTAGGAACATATATTTTGAGATACAATAGTTAAGGTTCTATTGTAGGACCAATATGCTTGTATGTTGGTTATATGTGACTAGTTAGTTAAGACAAACTTGTACGAGATAGCTTTTATGCTATATTGCCCCTTGTGACTGTCCGAATGATATAAATATCCAGGGCCCTAGGGAACATGACTTGGATGTTTGCTTGAGGGTAGCTCCCTTGTAAAGCAGAAATATTCCAAGAAGTCATAGATCATTGGACTAGAAGTCTAAGAATGGTAGATGTCTTTTAGAGAAGTGTTAGTACACTTCTTCCTCTCTAAATATACGGCGATGTGTAGAGTGGTATTTTAGTCATTACACTTTTAGGTTGGAGACATTGTTAACGCAGCATTGTCCTTGAGGTCAATATTTCCCTACGGTGATATTAGAAAATATTTAAAATGCAAAATATAGCTATTCTTATAGCAGGGGTATTTTGGTCAGTTTAGTAACTAAGGCAATGTGCCTTTGGTCCACAGAATAGCTTGTAAGTCTTGATGGTTTTGGGTTAGGGAATTGATATTGGATAAAATGGATTTTATTTTATTTAAGTAGCCTAGTTTATTTATTGGGCTAGAATAAATAAAAAGTTTGAAGAGAGAATTATTTAAAAACTTATTTCTGCTAGTTAGTTAATTGTTCTGGGTTGTAGCCCAAGTTGAATAATTAAGAATTCACCTAGTTTGAATTAGTAAAATGCTAAAAAATTAAACTGGTCCGTTTAGGTTATTTAATTAATTTATTTATTGGGTTCTGGTAGGCCTAGGAATAATTAAGTTAATTAAAAGGCTTAATCTAAATTGAATGGACCATAGGCCCATGAGTTAAGTCTTGGTTCGTTTAAGGCATAACTAGATATGGACTGTAAAGACTAGGCTATTTTTCTGTTTGAGTTCTAATTTTGAATCCCTGAGGATAGTGAGAAGATATCGAGTGATATCTTTTGAGAAATTTTCTAATTTGAATAGGGAACTCCTGTTAGCTATCGTGGGTTATCAAAGGATATTAGATATACCAGAACATAGCAGAAAGTTTTTTTTTCGAGCTTCTTGATTTTTGCTCTCTAGCTATTTTTTCTCTCTGGGTGTTTTGTTGTGTTTACAGAGTGCTTCTAGGAAACACAAGAACAAAAACTATTGTCTTCTGTGACTACTTTTTAGTAGATTGTAAGGAGATTGTTCAGAGACCTTTTCTTTTCCTTCCCAGTTGCCCTTCACCGAGATTTCAAGCACCAGTAATATTCTGGAAAATCAAAGGCTCGCGCATTCATGCTAAGAAGAAGTAGACGGCTAGCGGGTTTTGATCCAGAAGTTTCAACAAGTCAGAGAGACGACATTCCTATTGTTTAGACATCTTTCTTCATGCCTAAAATATTATGAAAATGCAGAGGTATAAAATTTAAAAGCTTCTGTTGTTATCTTTTTTGTGTTTTTCACTGCATCTTATTTGAATATTTATTGATTTATGCCTTCATGAATATATGCCCAAAATAGCTATGTATTTATGTATTTTGAAATTTAATAAAAGTATTTTATTCTTAGGTGTTTGTTTACATATATTCGCACGTTAAAGGTATAAGTGTATTAATAAGTAATATACGTGATTGGGTCGTACTTTCACAGTAAGGTGTAGATTATAGGCTACTAACATATAAGCAAAAAATTGTTCTTAATCAATTGATGAAGTTGGGCAATTTATCAAGGTTTAGATTATTATACTATAGTTTCCAAATAGGGAATGGTTTAAGTTTAACCAATGAGTAGTCCACTCATGCCAATGGTGTAAGCATATTTTGGAATGCGTAGAACTAGACCATGCGATAATAATCTTTATAAAGGTACTAAAATAAAGAAAAATTGATTTATCACAGCTACTGGGTGGACGAGTATTCTAAGACTTGAGTATAGGTTATTCAAATAAAACACCCTAGAAGTAAGTACTTTTAGACTTTAGCAGTGAAAAATTTTAATTTGCTGTCCTCTGCTACTTATTTAGTTTTCCCACTGTTCTTCAAATACACGTGTATGTAAGTTGTATGGTGATGATAGGTTTACTATTCTTTCAAGCATGAACTAGAGCCTATTATGCTTTGATAAGTGTATTGAATATGGATACATTAGGTCTAAGATTATGTGAATCGTGTTATGCTATTTGGATCATCATGTTTATATGTACAACTATAGGGTTAGGATTAGTTGCAAAGCATGCTTACATATTGGTTTATCTACGTTTCATTTTGACATGGCTATTATAAGCGTATTGATGCCAGGAATTATTTGTTGTTTGTAGATGAATATATGAGTAGCTTTATTTCTTTGGTATGTCAATCTATGATATTGGTATGATTTAGTAAGATGGAAGAGTATATAGGATTAATGCTATCTAATGGGGTGGTTGGAAGTGCTATTTTACTTATGTATTGAGATATTAATATTTTGAGAACTCGAGATATGCATTTGGTGTCTAGAGATCCGTATACTTGTCATAAGAAGACTTCCCTAATTTTACTTTATGATTTGCATGATTTGTAGATGTAATTAAGTTGTGATTGGAATTCGTTGATGTTATGATCTTTCGAGAGGAATGTGGACTAGTGATATGATCTTGAGAAACACCAATTTGAAGCTCAAAACCAAGAGACCTAATTCAAGACTAGAACCCCAGGTGAATGAAAAATTAGAACCCAAATTCTAATGAACTAAGCCAACTAAATCAACACCCAAACACTCCTAACCCAAGAAGGATCAAGAAAAAATAGGATGGGAAGATTTAGGCAACCAATTGAACCCCTAAAAAGAACCCTAGATTAGCTAAGAATCTAAGACTCACTTTAAAAAGAACAATGATCTATCCTAAGAAGATTAGAGACTAGATTCTTAGGTTGGACTAAAACCTAAGAGTAGTCTTGATTGATTTGGGAATCACCCAAGATGATCACCCTCAAGAACTCTCTATAGAGAGAACAAAAGATTTCTCTATTCAAAAATATCAAAAAACTGTCTATTACAAGAGTAAGAAGGTATATATAAAGATAACAAGCTAAACCTAGCAAATGGGAGATGTAATCTCAGCCATTCATCTCCTAAGTTAGTCTAAAATATGCCTATTACAAGTCAAAAGTTGTGGGAATAAAATTAGAATCAAAATAAAACAAAACAAGAAAAATCAGTAAAATAGGACATGGGTTGAATAGACCTGGCGCCAGGTCTATACTATCTTTCACAGCCGGTTCGTTTTCCTTATCCTAAGCCCTTCTCTTGCGTGCACTTGATCCTCCACTCAAATTGTTGTTCAAGCTTTGATCTTCTTGGCCCTTCTTTAATCCTCCATCTCTTGACAACTTTCTTGATTCTTGATTTATCTTCTTGAAGGTCTTTCAAGCTTCCCTTTGGCACCCATTTCTTTACTATCTTCATATTCTACTGAAAGCCTTCGTAATTTAAACTCTTCCTTGGCACTATAGAATGTGGTTTGAATCTCCATCCCTCTTCTTTAACTTTGGAATGATACTTGGGTGGATTCCTATCAACTAGACTATTAATGAATGAACTAAGGTAGATATATGAGTGAATATAGATGACTTTTGTTTTGATGAATAGTTGAATAAATTGTGATTAGGAGTTTTGAACTTTCATAGTCAGTGTTGGACCTTCTTGTCAAAGGACAAATTTGTAGCTTATTTTTGTGTGAAGAATATCGAGGTAATCCTTACATCTCATGAAATTTCTTTTGTGAGTTCTTGCATTTCATTAAAATGTCTTTTATAAAACAATTCAAAAACTGAGGGTCTTTACGTTTATAAAATATTTTTTTCCTAAACTACTTTTGGATATCTTTCAAACATGTCTATGAAATGGAAAATGATCCATGCATTAAATTTTATAGTTCTTTTATAACATTCAATTTATAAATTCTATTATCATGCATGAATAAAGTATTACAAAATGATAGCATGAACTGTAATATTTTAGCTCCTTAATGTTGTCTTTCTAAGAATGATTTTGAATATAGAATGTACTTGAACTAACAATGTAGAAATTCTTGTTTTGATAATCATCCCTAAACAGAGTTTCAGAACATTAAGCACTCAATAAGGGTGGGCTTTTTGTACTAGCCCTTGATGATTTGAGTACTTTTCTTGGTAGGTCAATAGATGGACTCTTTCTTGAAAAGACGTTAGTACTCATAAGTCAAGCCATCCTAAGCTAACAACATGGTTTCTTAGGAGCCAAAAGTCGGACATGGCATATCTATAATGGTTTAGAGAAAGTGAAGATAAGGTATCTTTCTCAATGTTCTATTGATAGGATGAATACTTACCTATTAGTTATGTCAGAAGGTTGGATATCTTTCTGTTGGTTGGGATTGCCAATTACTTTACCCTTATACCATATTTTATGTTGCCTTACTCTATTTTCAAATGTGCCTTATAAATTCACTTAAGGGATTTATCAAGAAAATATTTTGGAACCATCATGTGAAACTTGTTTTCTATAGAGATAGTATGTCATGCATCATGAAATAATTTTTGCAAGGGTCCATGTGCACACTACAGGATTTACTCAAAAATCTTTCTCACACAAAACACTACATGATTTACTCAAAAATCTTTCTCACACAATTTCTATCATATTTTCAAGAGGATCCAGTCTAGACAAGATTGAGAGTTCTTAGAGCTTTGAAGATTTAGATTGATTGTATTTAATCTTTTCATGTGGAGGATGATATGTATCTGTTTTATCCTTTAAATTTTGTAGAAGTATTAGGCACTCTATGTTAAGTTTTGATTATTTCTTTGAGATTTATTTGTACCTCATTATAAAGACCTCTGGTGCTTAGCACGGGGCAACATTCCCGACCTTTTGGGTCACATAAATAGTCGGGGCGTTACACATTCTCTAAAAAACTAGTGTATTCATGAACTCCTTAGTCACACTTTACATTGAAAATATTGAATCCACATCAACCTCTCTATCGTCACTAAGCTTTCTCACTCCAATATTACACGCTTCCATGTTTTTTCTCATCATATTCCCAATTTTGTTCACCTAACCTACCATATCCTTCCTCATTTAAATAATGTTCTTCATAGTCTTCACTCTTCTTACTACAATCCTCTATGGGACTCAAGTTTTCATACTCTTCTTCATTGCTATCATACTTTCGTCCACTTGTGCTTGGCCTTTTATCACATTCATTCTAATAAATCATACGATTATAATCATCTTCTTCATATTCTCACTCATGTTTATCATATCCCCCATAAATACTTCTACTTGAACAAGACTCCTCATCATAGTCATACCCTTCACTTTCACTCCAACTAGCTATTGTGAGTGTTTTTTTTTTTTTTCTCAACAGAATACTTGCAAAAATTAAGTAGAAAACACAAGAAAAGTTTCTCACTTCACTTCCTTAAGTGTTTACACTCAAATCTAGCTTTTATAATAATGATCACCCTCTTGCCTTTTCAATCTCTTAACTTTTCTCATTCAAATTCTTCCTACTTCTTCCCAATTCGGAGGATTTAGCTTAACTAGATAAACTCAATTAAATTCTAAGGGATTAGAAATAGGAACTCTTAGAAATAATTTATCAAACACTTAGTAGGTGACACTAGAGAGGACAATTCTAACAATGATTTTCAAGTGCAAGTTGCCTCAACAATTAAGATTTCAGGAAGAAATATAGTGATAACCACTAAGCAAAAGGACCATAAGGAATCAAGTAGGTAAGATCCTAGGGAATAGAATTTCAACAAGTAGACAAGTGAGTATGAGATAGGATTTGAGGATAGACAATGATCAACAAGAGCTTCAAATAGAGAAATGCCACACAAACTCAAGGAGTTGTAAGAAAGATATAGAGTGATGATTATTAAGCAAACTCTTCAAGGAATCAAGTTCACAAAACAATAGAGATAGGACTTTAAAATATATAATGATCAACTAATTCCAACACAAGTATCTCAAGAAAGCTGAATTTCTAGAATTTCAACCCACCAACTACAAGGAATTGAGCATACAAACCTAAGTAAGTGAAATATGCAAGTTAAGAACTCATATAATAAAATGTAAGGTCACTTTGGCATTTCGTCAAATACTTGGTTGGAATCAAAGAAAGTTTATGAAATCAAGGAATTCTAATCAATGTGATGCTACTACAACCTCAAGAAACTTAATTTAACAATAAATATCCACTCAAGACAATGATAACTCAAAAAGGATTCAAGAGATAGTAGTAGTTTAAGATGCACAATTGCTTTCCAAGCTTAAAACAAATGCAATGAGAACAAATCCCCTTGTAACAATAAGAAGATTTTCCCAACTAAGAACAATTAACAAGGAAAGAAACTTTAATATTATTGTATGGATGAAAGTTTGGTAAAACTTATATAGCAAGCTCAAGCATAAGATATGTTTTCAAATACTTGGTAAGCAAAGTAATATATCAACATAAGTCTTTCAACAAATACTTTGTGCACCCAATATTATTTCTCAATATAACTTCAACAATTCCGAGTACCATAAGGAGTCTTTAATCTAGGTATTCAACAGAACTCATATATAGCATTGTAGAGGCACTTAAACATTTCATCAAACACGTGGTAAGCAACTAATTCAAATGAAGGATTTCCTATATGGATCCCAAGAAAACAATTTTGATAATTCAAGACTTTACCCAAGGCAATTTATCACAAGAAATTTAAGGATACCAAAATATAAAGTAGTAGGAATTAAAGATGCACCAATTGTTTTTCAAGATATAGACTAGTTCAAAAAGAAACAAATTTTCTAGTAGCTACAAGAAAAGATTTAACTCATTAAGAAAATCTACTAAACTATGGGAACAATGTACTTTATGAATAGAAGTTTTATAAAGTCGTGTATGAGCAATCACAAGTCATTGTGGCAACATATCAAATACCTTATGTGAATTTTCGTAAATTAAGATATTTTAAAATTTTCACCCTTGTAATAGCCCTAATACTCAAAATTCATAAGAAATTTTCATTCCCAATGATTATCATAACGTCAAGGAGCAATTTCACACAAGAACGTGGCAAAAACTTGAATTATATAACTCACAAAAATAGTATAAACATGAGTTAAGGGATTCTTTTTATGCTCAACAATTTTGTAGCAAATAAACCTAAATAACCACAAGATTTCTGAAATTTATAGCCTTAAATAGCTATCCAAATATCAATATATCACATAGGCTTAATTTCACAACAAACCCATACCAAAAGTTGAAGTTTTCAATTCACAAAAATTGTAAGAAAACTAGTTGCAGAAATTGGAAATTGGTGGCAATATTTTGATGATTTTTTCATTTGTTTCAAATTCAAATCAATAATTTTTCATGCCAAATGATTCTTCAAACATTATACCAACATATAGGATCAATTTAGCATTAAGTTCATAGCATAATTTTGAGTTCTAAGTATTCAAAAATGGCACAAAATAAAGTGAGAAAATTTGAGAAAATTCCAACAAATGCTTGAAAAAGATTGTACCTTTCCCCAAAGAAAATTGTGTTAATTAGAATCAACACAAGCTTGATCTGATACCACTTTGATACGATCTGCGAAAGCTTTTTAGAATAAAAAACAATCCTACAAGAATTGATCACCCAATTCTCTATCAAACTCACACACAAGAACACTAAATGCAAATGCAAATGCAAACTTAACAAGAACGCTAGAAATCCCTGCACCTAAGATTAAAGAAGAAGTTGTGGATTATCCCTTTGAAGTTTAAGGACAAGATCAAAGGTAGGACTAAATCCTTTGATTTGGTCTTGATGAATATGGGAATCACCCAAAAGGATCAGCCTCAAACTTTCTCAAGAGAGAAAAATCTAATTTCTCTACTGTGTAATATCAAAGTTATTTTTGCAAGAGTTATAATTGACTATTTATAGGCCCTAACATACCCTAACTAATTAGCAAGTAAAACAAAAAAATTAGATGGCTTTAATACAAGTTTTGAGGGCCTATAACTTAAGATAATTCGTGGAATTGAAATTACATTTAAAGAATAACTTAAACTAATTACAAAAAAAACTCAAAATGCAGTCTCTACTTAGGCCGACACCGGTTGGGGAGGAGTAGTCGATGTTGTCTACCTTATGGTGTTCGATTGTATGCCCTCTTAAACTAGATTTCTAATGTAAAATCGAATATTTTAATAAAAGAATTTATTTTCAGAAATTGTTTATGAATTTACTTTTTGTTTGTGCACAATTTTCGTTTGGAATAGACCCATTGTGTTTGAATAAGTGGTCCATGTGAATGGTGGTCTTTCACAGTAAGGTATGGATCATGGGTTATTTAACACATAAACATTTGTTCTTAACCTATTGATGAGATTGGGAATCTCATCATATTTAGGTTATTATGTTATAAATTCCAAATGGGGAATGGCTTACCTTTAACCAGTGAGTAGTCCACTCACTTCATGACATAAGCGTATTTCGAATACGTAGGACAGGACCTGTAGTAGTGGTTTCTAAAAGTACTATATGATAGAAACCTAGACTACTACCGCTACAACGTGGACTAGTACTCTACGACTTGAGTATAAGTTGGTGGTCTGATGAAGCTGAAGCATATGCTTTGATATGCTATAATTGAGGTTCTATAGTAGAACCAATATACTTATGTATTGGGTATATGTAACTAGTTAGTTAAGACAGACTTGTACAAGATAGTTTCTGCACTATATTGCCCCCTATGGTTGTCCGAATGGTCTAAAATATCCAGGGCCCTGAGAAACATGACTTGGATGTTTGCTTTAGGGTAACTCCCTTGGAAAGTGGAAACACTCCAAGAAGTCGTGGATTATTGGACTAGAAGCCTAAGGATGGTAGATGTTATTTAGAGGGGTGTTAGTACACTTCTTCCTCTCTAAATGTACGGCGATGTGTAGAGGGGTATTTTAGTCATTTCACCTGTAGGTCGGAGACTTTGCTAATGCAGCATTGTCCTTGGGGTCAATATTTCCTTATGGCGATATTAGGAAATATTTAAAATACAAAATACAGCTATTTATATAGCAGGGGTATTTTGGTCATTTTAGCAGTTAAGGCGATGTGTCTTTTTGGTCCTCGGAATAGCCCGTAAGTCTTAACTAATTTTGGGTTGAGGAATTGGTCTCAATTCAAGAGGATTTTATTTTATTTGATTTTATTTGACTTTATTCAGGATGTCTAATTTATTATTAGACTGGAATAAAATAAATAAATAAAATAAAATAGGAGTTGAGAGAAATTAATTATCTAGTTTAATTGGTTAATTAATTATTCAGGGCCTAGGTCCAATATGAATAATTAGAAAATTAACCTGGGCTTAAACTAGGAGAAATAATTAATGTTTAATTATTTATTGGGTTATTTATATAGGCCCAAGAAATAAATAATTAAATATTAATTATTTTAGTTCATTTGGCCTCATTAATTATTTATTGGATTATTTATATAAGCCAAGGAAATAAATAATTAATGTTTATTATTTTGGGCCTTTTGGGTCCAAGAGAAATAATAAATATTTTTTCGGCCCAATAACTTGGACCTTAGGGTTTTTCCAGATACGGTTAAGAAGAGTTTAGGGTTAAGCCAAACTTATTCTCAGGATAACATCCGGGTGTTTGAAATATGATATCCCGGGGATATGTTTATCTGATAATAAGAGACCTAGTTTTAGCTAACCAATAAACAAGTCTTTGGAGAAAGAAAACCCTGATCTCCTAACCAAAAATAAGCTCTCACGTCTAGCTCTCTCTCTCACGTTACCTCTCTTATGTTGTTCTTCTTGTTTCTTTGCTAATCAATAGCAAGAGAATCAAGGAGATTCGAGACCGTTCCTCTTCACCGTTGTATTCACCGACTAGAGGTTGGGTTGTGGTATATTCCGAGAGCTGAAAAGCTTGGCATTCATGCAAACCAGACGAAGTAGGAGGCTAGCGGGTTTTCAACCAGAAGTTTTTTCAAGTGGGCAAAGCGAAGCGATTCCTGTCGTTCAATCCACTCCTACTCAACCTAGTAGGCTTAAGGATCGCAAATATATGATCTTCACGCTTCCGTGTGGCCTTTAAGGCTTGTATTTTTTTTCTCTCTATTTTTTTCGGTTCAAGAATGCTTCCTCTGTTTTCCCGTCCCTCAATGTGGTATCAAAGCTAATGGTTCTTTAATCAATATAGGGAGCATGGTAGTTAATAAAAATGGAGAAGATGATTATACCTGTGATCCTTCGCTGTTTTGGTATAGGATAGCATCACTGTGAGCTTCATCGTTGAAGCATAGGCATCTCTATAATAAATTTTGGCTTTGAGGTTTGATCGTGTAAATCCAATTTTAATGGATATAGGTGGTTGTGTTTTTGTTTTGGATGAGTTTTTGTAAGTAAAAATATCCAAAGAAGCTAAAGATATGAGCAAAATATGAAGCATAATGGTCTCTACAACTTTTGGGCAGAAGAAGAGAAAAAACGAAGAAGAAATACTATTCCTAAGCCGTGCAGTGGAGCCAAGCCGCCGCGTCTCTGTGAGAGGAGCTGGTCGCTGATGAGCCGCGTAAGCCGAGCCAATTCCATGAATTGAAGCCGATTGCAATTGGCACGCGAGTCAGCGGGGTACCAGACGTGCGAAACGGGTGGAAGCGCGGGTCGGCAGCAGAGGGCAAGCGGGTCGCGGGTTGCGGGTGCGGGCTGATCCACGGGCTGTAGCGAAGGCGATCCGGTGCGGCGCAGTGCACCGCGGCCGCGGGGGACCGCAGGCCATGTGGGCGCGGATCCGGTGTGGCCGGTGCAGTGGACCGCCAACCTTTTTTTTTTTGCAATTTTTTATTTTTTTTCTTTTTCGTTTTGGGTCCCATACCAGGCGAAGTTAATATTTTTGCAATATTTATATTCTTGGAATATATTTGAATGAAAAATATTAGTAAGGGATTTTAGGATTAAACAAGATCATTAATTAATTAATTAATTAATTAATTAATAATTAATTAATTAATGTGTTTAATTCTATTATTTGGGCACTTATGTTTAAAAAATAGAAAAGCATGAAAACGTTTACTGTTTTCGAGCATGCTATTTTTTTATGTACCTATGTGTGCTTTTTTTCTCAAAGACCAAAGTCTTTGGGAACATTTTTTGACAAGAAAAACATTTTTCTTCAAAAATTAAATGGTTATTTTAATTTGTACAAAAATTAATCCTTGTATATTTTCTCAAAGGATTTAATCCTCAACATAGAAAATATATTAGATTTAGATATTTTTTGTAAATTAAAATGGAGAGCCATTTTGTTTTGTTTTGGACTAGAAAAAAAATTGTTTTGTCAAATTAACTTGAGACAAAGTCTCTAGAAAGTTTTAATTGGAAAATTTTTGAAATTATTAAGTTTTAACTTAAATAAAATTAGTCCATGGAGAAATCTCTCAAAGGATATAAGCCTTGACATAGAGATTTTAATGGACTTAGATATTTTATTTTTGAGTTAGGAAAAACTTAATGGAAATTTCAAAAGGATATTTTTCAGAAAACCTTTATTTTAAAAGACTAAGTGGGAGAGGAGTTCCAACGGCCCCACAACTTCCATCACGGTCCTCATTAGAGATCGTGGGTCCCCTCGTGTCACCCTGGGAGTGAACCCGTATAGGATGGGGATACCACAAGGATCTAAATCTAATGGAAGGATGTAATTAATAACCCGAGGCACGTACTATGATCGGCCAGCCCACGTTGGAGGCCATAGTGTGAGGTATGTCCATAGGAAGTGAGAGAAAACGGCCATCTCACGATGGAGTTATCCTCTAGATCATTATCTAGAAGGAAAATTAATTTGTGGTGGTTAATACACTTAGCTTAGGAAACTGTTAATCTTCCCAAGAAGCAATGTCAATTTTCCTAAAAGACAAATTATTTTTAGTGCACAAATTTTATTTTGTTTTCACAAACTAAATTCTTTCTTTCGATTTTCAGAAATGGTGGGAGGTTCTTTTAGTCTATTGGCCGTTATTCTCAGGGAGAATAAGTTAACGGGTCCAAACTATATGAACTGGAAAAGGAACCTGGACATAATACTCACAGCCAAAGAGTATAAGTATGTCCTTTACGAAACCTACCCTGTTATCAGGGAAGGTTCCACTGCTGAAGAGCGAGAGGCTGAGAAGGCGTGGAAGAAGGCTGATGAAATGGCACGCTGCTATATGTTAGCCTCCATGTCTAATGTGCTCCAGTCAAAACACGAGCACATGGCTTCTGCATATGACATCAGTCAATCATTGGATACTATGTTCGCGGACAAGAGCCGGCCCACAAGGCAGGAGGCTCTTCAAACTATTGTAAACACTAAGATGGCTGAGGGAGCATCAGTCCGAGAGCATATGCTCAAGATCATTGCTGCTTTCGAGGAGGTAGAAATCTTAGGGGCTGTCATTGATCCCAAGAGCTAAGTGGACATGGTTCTCGAATCTCTACCGGGCTCCTTCACTCAGTTCAAGTTGAACTGTAACATGAACAAACTGAACATGAGTTTGACTGAATTGATGAAGGAGCTCCAGATGGCGGAGAAGGTCATGAAGCTGCAGTCAAAGGCTATGATTGCTAAGGCTTCTTCCTCAAGAGCTGGGCCTAAACCCAGAAAGTTCAAGAGGAAGAAGGGGAATACAGCAGCCCAGCCCAAGACCCAGCCAAAGGACAAACCAAAAGGCAAGTGCTTCAAATGTGGGAAGAAGGGACACTAGAAAATGAGTGTCCAGATCTTCAAACCAAGAAAAACCCCACAGGTAATGTTTTCCATCTAGAGTCCATACCAATGGTAGGATCAACTTCCACTTGGATTGTTGATTCAGGAGCCACTGATCATATCTGTAACTCCTTGTAGGTGTTTAGAAAGATAAGAAGACTTAAGAAGGGCGAACATGGGCTTCAAGTGGGTAATGGAGCACAAGCCTGGGCCCTTGCAGTGGGAGAGCTGGATCTTATTTTTTATTGTAATAAGATAGTAGTTTTAAAAGATATTTTATATGTACCTGGTTTTTGTCAGAATTTGATTTCAGTTGCAAAACTTATTAATAAAGGATATTTTGTATCTTTCCATTCTGGTATTTCTATCAGTAGAGATGGAGAAATTTTATGTACTGAGCACATGTATGGAAATTTATTCTTTTTAAACCCTATTAACAACCAATCAAATAACGCTCAGTCTGAACCTTTAACTAAGAATAGAAAGTCCAATATCAATGATTCATACCTTTGGCATCTAAGGTTGGGTCATATTAACTCAACCAGGATTCAGAGGCTAATCCATGATAGGCCTTTGGGCTCATTAAGATTGGAAAGTTGGCCTCAGTGTGAATTCTGCCTGATGGGAAAGATGACCAAGAGGTCATTTACACCAAAGGTGGATAGTGCCAATGAGGTGTTGAGTCTTGTTCACACTGATGTGTGTGGTCCGTTGTCTACACCAGCTAGAGGAGGTTTTTAGTACTTCATCACTTTCACGGATGATTGTACGAGGTATGGTTACATTTACATGATGAGACGCAAGTCTGATTCTTTTGACAAGTTCAAGGAGTTTAAGGCTGAAGTGGAGCGTCAGACAGATAAATTAATCAAAACCTTACGATCGGATCATGGTGGAGAGTGCCTCCTAGGTGAATTCATGGACTATATGGTACATCATTGGATAGTATCCCAACTCTCTGTGCCGGGAACACCCCAGCAGAACGGAATAGCTGAGAAAAAGAACAAGACATTGATGGAAATGGTCCGAAGCATGATATCTCATGCTACTCTTCCAGTGTCCTTTTGGGGATATGCCCTGGAGACAGCGACATATATTCTGAACTTGGTACCTTCCAAGTCAGTACCTACGACTTCCTATGAGATGTGGACTGGGCGTAACCAAGTCTGAATCATCTCAGGATTTGGGGTTGTCCAGCTTATGTACTGGTCAAGGGAGACAAGTTGGAACCAAGATCAGAATTATGCTATTTTGTTGGCTATCTAAAAGGGACAAAATGAGGTTACTTTTATCATCCTAAGGAGCAGAAGGTGCTAGTCAGTACTAATGTTAGATACTTGGAAGATGATCAAAGTACTTCCACTAAAGGTTCTACGAGGTTGGAACTTGATGAGAAGTTATCTACGGAATCAACTTCTTCTGACCCGATTATAGAACAAGAAAAGGCACAGCCTCAAGAGCCTGTGCAAGTGGAGTCTCATCGTAGTGGTCGAGTATCTAGGGTTCTGGATAGATGGACTGGAGAAGCCTTTGAGCTGGTCTCTGACCATCAGGAACAAGACCCCACTAGATACGAGAAGGCTATTGCTGATGCCGATGCAAATCTTTGGCATGAAGCAATGAAAGCCGAGATTGAGTCTATGTACCTCAATCAGGTTTAGGATCTTGTAGCTTCACATGAAGGGATAAAACCTATTGGGTGCAAGTGGGTGTACAAGAGAAAGAGGGGAGCGGATGGGAAGGTGGAAACCTTCAAAGCAAGGCTTGTGGCGAAAGGGTATACTAAAAAAGAAAGTATCAACTATGAGGAAACCTTTTCCCCGGTAGCCATGCTTAAATCCATCCGCATCCTCCTTGCCATCGCATGTCACTATGACTACGAGATATGGCAAATGGATGTCAAGACGGCATTCTTAAATGGCCATCTTAGCGAAAACATCTATATGTCCCAACCAGAAGGCTTCATTGCTGAAGGCCAGGAACATATAGTTTGCAAGCTTAAGAAGTCCATTTATGGACTTAAGCAAGCATCGAGAGCATGGAATATTTATTTTATTGAGACGGTAAAGTTTTATGGTTTTATTTAAAACGAAGATGAACCATGCATGTACAGGAAACTTGAAGGCATTAATGTGGTTGTTCTAATCCTGTATGTGGATGACATTCTACTCATTGGAAATGATGTAGGGACATTGTCATCTACAAAGGTTTAGCTTTCTAATCAATTTAGTATGAAGGACTTAGGAGAAATCAGTTACATCCTCGGGATTAGGCTTCTTAGAAATAGGAAGCAGAGAATGTTAGGGTTATCCCAAGCAATATACATTGACAAGATGCTGGCCAAGTACAGCATGGACTTATTCAAGGGAGCTCAAATCCCTTGCAAACATGGGTTGTCATTTTCCTCAAAGGACTATCCTAAGTCTCAAGAAGAAAATGACAGAATGAGTAGGATTCCCTACGCTTTGGCTGTAGAAAGTCTCATGTATGCCATGCTGTGTACTAGGCCAAATATCTGCTTTGCCGTGGGCTTAGTTAGCAGATATCAGTCAAACCCAGGGGAGGTTCATTGGCAAGCTGTAAAGCATATTCTCAAGTACCTCAAGAGAACGAGAGATTATATGCTGGTTTACAGAGCTAATGTTTTGGTTCCTACAGGATACACAGACGCAGACTTCCAGGCGGATAAGGATGAGAGAAAATCTACTAGTGGATATGTCTTCACCTTGTCTAGAGGAGCAATTTCATGGAAGAGTATTAAGCAGTCTTGTATTGCTGACTCAACCATGGAAGCTGAGTATGTGGCATCTTCGGAGGCGTCCAAGGAAGCAGTTTGGCTCCGAAAGTTCCTTTCAGAACTTGGAGTCGTACCACATATAGACAGGCGGATTGTAATGTATTGCGATAACACTGGAGCAGTATCGCAATCTAAAGAGCCTTGAAACCACATGAAGGGGAAACACATCAAGAGGAAGTACCACCTGATCCGGGATTTCATCTAGAGACGGGAAGTCATGGTGGAACATATTGCCTCAAAAAACAATCTAGCAAATCCATTCACCAAGCCTTTGGCTGAGAAAGTCTTCAAGAGACACTTAGACGCCATAGGGGTGGGCACCTATGAACTTACCTAGTCTTAGAGTGCAAGTGGGAGATTGTTGGATTGTATGCCCTCTTAGACTGGGTTTCTGATGTAAAATCGAATATTTTAATAAAATAATTTATTTTCAAAAATTATTTATGAATTTACTTTTTGTTTGTGCATAATTTTCATTTGGAACAGACCCATTGTGTTTGAATAAGTGGTCCATGTGAATAGTGGTATTTCACAGTAAGGTATGGATCACGGGTTATTTAACACATAAACATTTGTTCTTAACCTATTGATAAGACTGGGAATCTCATCGTGTTTAGGTTATTATGTTATAAATTTCTAATGGTGAATGGCTTACCTTTAGCCAGTGAGTAGTCCACTCACTTCATGACATAAGCGTATTTCGAATACGTAGGACAGGACCTGTAGTAGTGGTTTCTAAAAGTACTATATGATAGAAACCTAGACTACTACTGCTACAGCGTGGACTAGTACTCTACGACTTGAGTATAAGTTGGTGGTCTGACGAAGCTAAAGCATATGCTTTGATATGTTATAGTTGAGGTTCTATAGTAGAACCAATATACTTGTGTATTGGGTATATGTAACTAGTTAGTTAAGATAGACTTGTACAAGATAGTTTTTGCACTATATCGCCCCTTGTGGTTGTCCGAATGGTCTAAAATGTCCAAGGCCCTGAGAAACATGACTTGGATGATTACTTTAGGGTAGCTCCCTTGGAAAGCGGAAACACTCCAAGAAGTCGTAGATCATTGGACTAGAAGCTTAAGGATGGTAGATGTCATTTAGAGGGGTGTTTGTACACTTCTTCCTCTCTAAATGTACGGCGATGTGTAAAGGGGTATTTTAGTCATTTCACCTGTAGGTCGGAGACTTTGCTAATGCAGCATTGTCCTTGGGGTCAATATTTCCTTATGGTGATATTAGAAAATATTTAAAATACAAAATACAGCTATTTATATAGCAGGGGTATTTTGGTCATTTTAGCAGCCAAGGCGATGTGTCTTTTTGGTCCTCGGAATAGCCCGTAAGTCCTAACTAATTTTAGGTTGAGGAATTAGTCTCAGTTCAAGAGGATTTTATTTTATTTGATTTTATTCAGGATGTCTAATTTATTATTAGACTGAAATAAAATAAATTAATAAAATAAAATAGGAGTTGAGAGAAATTAATTATCTAGTTTAATTGGTTAATTAATTATTCAGGGCCTAAGTCTAGTATGAATAATTAGGAAATTAACCTGGGCTTAAACTAGGAAAAATAATTAATGTTTAATTATTTATTGAGTTATTTATATATGCCCAAGAAATAAATAATTAAAGATTAATTGTTTTGGTTTATTTGGGCTCATTAATTATTTATTGGGTTATTTATATAAGCTCAGGAAATAAATAATTAATGTTTATTATTTTGGGCCTTTTGGGTCCAAGAGAAATAATAAATATTTTTCCGATAGTTTGGACCTTAGGATTTTTTCCATATACGGTTAAGAAGAGTTTCGGGTTAAGCCAAACTTATTCTCAGGATAACATCCGGGTGTTTGAAATATGATATCCCGGGGATATGTTTATCTGATAATAAGAGACCTAGTTTTAGCTAACCAATAAACAAGTCTCTGGAGAAAGAAAACCCTGATCTCCTAACCAAAAATAAGCTCTCACGTCTAGCTCTCTCTCTCTCACGTTACCTCTCCTCTATTGTTCTTCTTATTTCTTTGCTAATCAATAGCAAGAGAACCAAGGAGATTCAGACCGTTCCTCTTCACCGTTGTGTTCATCGACTAGAGGTTAGGCTGTAGTATATTCCGAGAGCTGAAAGGCTTGGCGTTCATGCAAACCAGGCGAAGTAGGAGGCTTGCGGGTTTTCAACCGGAAGCTTCTTCAAGTGGGCAAAGCGAAGTGATTCCTGTCGTTCAATCCACTCCTACTCAACCTAGTAGGCTTAAGAAGCGCAAAGGTATGATCTTCATGCTTCCGTGTGGCCTCTAAGGCTTGCATTTTTTTCTCTCTATTTTTTTTTCGGTTCAAGCATGCTTTCTCTGTTTTCCTGTCCCTCATATGGAAATCCTCCATCTCTCAATCAGCAACCAATCAGTGCTCCAGTCGACATCGACTGCTCTTTGGGCAGCTTATCTAGAACTGTTCGATTTTTCTCGGGCAACTCCGTTTCCTTGCTATTTTTTTTTCTTTTTTTTTTTTATGTTTTGCAACCCAAATGTTGTTCTTGGACTACAATATTGTCTTAGTTGTTTCCTTGACCATCTAAATGGTTTTGAAACTAAGCTTGTTTTCTCTTGATGCGTTCTTGGATTGCATTCCTTCTTTATCTCCTTTCCAATCCTTGGTTATATACTTGTTTTATCTTCCACAAGGATTGTTGTTCCTTTTGCACTCCTTTTGGTCCTTCCTTTTCAATCCACTTCTTTGCAAGTCTCTTGGTCCTTGTTTTGTTGGTTTTGTTAGCTTGAAATCTTTTTTGAAACTTCTTGAAAATTAGTTTTATCCAAGGAGTTAGGAGGTAAGGATTGATTATCCTTCCCCCTTCGTTAGATTGAACTTTATGCCTGGGGGCGATTCTTATAACTAACTAGTTATATATACCCAATATATGAGTATATTGGTTCTACAAAAAAACTTCATATATAATATATTAAAGTACATGGTTCCACCTTCATTTGACCACCAACTCATACTCAAGTTGTAAGATTTAAGTACACGTTATAGTAGTTGCAGTTTGGGTTTCTCTCATTTTAGTACTTTTAGAATCTACTACTACAAGTCCAGTTCTATGTATTCTAAACACACTTATGTCATGAAGTGAGAGGCCTACTCACTACTTAAAGGTAAACTATTTTCCACTTGAAATTCACAGCATAATAACCTTGTCATGATGAAATTCCCATTCTCATTAACCGATTAAAAACAATTAGCTTATATATTAAGTGACCTATGATCCATACCTTACTGTGAAAAACCTCTATTTATATAGATAATTTAGTTAATATAATGGGTCTTTTCCAGTAAAATTGTGCATTATAAATTAATGTAAAGAACACAAATGACATTGAGAATAAAACTTTTATTTATTCATACAAATTTACGTTAGTTACATAGTCATTGAAGGTATACATTCCAACATTGCATGCAATAAGTATCATTGTAATATCTATCTTACTCAAATTCTTTGTGATATCAAAGCTATCCTGGGACCTATAGTAGAGAAGGATAAGCCTTGATTTATATTGGAAAGAAGGTTTAAAGGATTGTAAAACCCGACTATTGTTAAAGTTCTTATTCTATAAGATTAGGCGAGCTTGTGACACTCCTCTCCGTATATATACTAGGATCATAATTACTCAGAAGCGTGCAATAAATAGGGGGTTGCGCTATCTGAATTTTCACATTAGAGGTCTTTATAACATTCAAAATATAGCAAAGGCAATAAGAGAATAAACTATTACATTGTAGTCACAATTGATAAACCTTAAAAAGGGGTGAATAAGGTTTATGGCAAACAAATGCAAATTTTTAAATTCTTTTAATGACTTGTAAGAAATGGCTAGAAAACATATGTGAAATACGATGAGCAGTTTTGAGTATCTAGTCGGGGATCTTTTAAATCTACACTGAATAAAGAGTAGATAGATCAAATTTAAGATGGAAAGTTAAGAGATTAAAGACCAACTCACTATGATCTATAAAAAGACTTAAATCAGATCATTAATTGAAAAGAAAAAAGTAGTATTTTTTTTATCTGATAAATAACCAAAAATGCAGCCATGATTTTCAGATTTAAATGCAAGAGAATAGACCAAAAGATTTATAGTAGTTTGATCCTCATTGATCTATATCCACTGCCTTAGGCACACACTTAAGAATTTCAATACAATCACTAAAACCTTTTTCCAAATCAATGGTGGCAGGTAATACCAATCTTATATAAGAGGGTCACAACACTTGGTTTTATACCCAACTTCTTTACACAGATCAATCAAAGCATATCTCAACTGGGTGTTACTTCTTAAACCTTGATACAAAATAAAATCACAGAGAAAATGCTGAAATAGCTCACAGATTGGGTAAATATACACTTGCTAGAGTTCTTTTTCCTTTTTACCTTTGGAATAGTAAATTTTATTTTGAGGCACAATGTAGGTGAGGGATTTCTATTTTTCAGAAGTCTTAGAGTTCTTCTGAAAGTGTTTGCACAAATCCCATGCAAAAAATCATGTTTAAAAGGCTTTTATAAGGGCAAAAAGTAAGATGACAATGGCTAGAAACGGCTATTTTTCACTGTTAGATTTTTCCAGAATTTTGGATTCACAAGATTGAAAATTATGCATCCGAAACATAAGTCCAAAACACAACCTTATGCAATAGTATTTTTTTGAACACTTACAGATTCTTGGATAGGCATTTTGGATTCAGTGGTCTGTCCAAAATCACTCAACTAAGTTTTTATGGAAAAATCTTATTTGAAAATACCCTCTTTTTGAAATCATTTTTATGTGCTTCAATGTGAAATAAATTCAACCGAGGTAAGGAGACATAGGAAATTCATTTGAGACCTTATCCTCAATTTCCTAGTCTAAGATTCTTCAAAATCTTCATGGTGTGCAACTTCTTTGGATTAAATACCTCTTTTAATCATTCTTCTCAAGCTTTATTAACTATAAGTTGCTTGGCAATCCTATTTGCAAGGCTTTGAAGAACAGAGGTCAAACATGTTACGTCCAAAAATCCTATCATATATAAATACACATGTTAGTCCATATCAATATTTGTCATAAATCAAAACACAAAAGATTGCCCTTTGGGTAACAATCTCTCCCTTTTTGAGTGATGATAAACTTGATGGATTGTAATAGGAAGAGCAATGTAAGCTTGTATGAATCATGTAAGACCGAGAGATAGATAAAGTTATGAACAATTTAAATATAATCTGTTATCATAAGACTCAAAGAGTGTTTATGAGTTTCGAGTAAAAATTCAAATATAGTCTCATAAACAAGGCTCAATGATCCTATGGCCCAACCAACCTCCATGTCCTCCTTCCTTTCTTAATAGGACTATTTCACAAGGAAATAACTAGATAGTGATTACTCAAAAAAGAGCATGAAACTTAAGTATATCATAATGTACAAGTGAAGGTGTAGAAGGTGGGACATATAAAATAATGCTCCCCCTACGTATGTGCATATAAGTAGTAGATAGAAAGATGCTAATGTTGGAGTGCGTTAGAAACTAAATTGGGATTTGAGATTTTAGACTTCCAAAATGTGCATCCAAAATATGTTAAAATAAGGCAGAAGATAACTTCTTTAAAAAGCATTTTTGGATTGGTGTTTTGGATCAAAGAAAAAAAATTAAGGGTCCAAAACTCTTCTTGTGTCTGTGCTGAGTTAAATAGAGACTTTCCCAAAGATAGATCAACCTTTTAACAGAATCAATCGGAAGATTTATAGAAGAGTCCTACCATTTTTCACTATTCAGCTAATAAAATCATCACAACATAATTGCCATAAGCATTCCACTTAAATATCCTCATCCTATTTCACACAATCACAAAAATTAAGTATGTCTTTCATCATCCAGCACTTTTCATTTTTATTTTCAACACCACATAACACTTTGCAACTTGTAGTCAACTCAGCTAATCATATAGTCACAATCCATATTATATATATATATATATATATATATATAATAATAATAATAAATTTCTCCCCATTTGTCATCAATCTAAAAAATAAGTAAGCAACCAGGTGGCAACAAAAAAGGAACTAAAAGTAAACAAAATAGAGGCAACAAAATATCAACAACTTTATCAGTCCAAAAACAAAAAACCAAAAGAAAATTGTTCATGTGAATATAGTGCGGAAAACACAGAACAGAGTTAAGGTCCATATGCCAGCAGAATAAAATTGGTCAGAAAAAGTCATCAGTCATCTATCTTTATGTGCCACAGTTCATGGAATGAGGATAGTCTCAAGCTTAGACCGGCACCCTTCTTTGTGTGTTGTCCAGCAATTCTGCTGGACTTCCTTTTAACTACAACATGCTTCTGTTTGTGACCTGATGAGCTACCAGCTGGAACTAGTTTGGCTTTCGTAAGGACAACTGGGTTAGTAGAATGTGCAGTAAGCATCTCTTCAGTAGGCTGAGACTAAATGGCTTCAACTGTAGGTTCTACAGTTAGTGGAGCTAGAATCTCATAGTAGTAGTTTTCTCGGCATCAATGGGTTTTTCAATATCTTTTTTTGGGAGAGGGAATGACAAGTTCATGTTTTTTCTCCTGGGGAGTGTCTTGCTCTTTTGAGACCCCTTCAGTAGCCTTTTCGGCTTTGGACTGCCTTCCTTCCACATTAGTGAGTCGAGTACCTAGATTTTGTAATGCAATCTTGACTTCAGCACTCAATCTATCTAATTTTTCAAACAAAAGATTCAGAGCAGCTAAAATGCTCTGGGACAATCCACTTTCTTCTACTTTCTGTTTGCCTTTATTGGAGGACTTAGCTGCGAGTTCAACTTTGTGTTTTGTCGCAATTGAGGCAACAAGTACAGGTTTCTTTCCTTCAGCTTTGAGCTTAATTAGCTTTTCCTTCTCCTTTTCTGTGGCATCTCTAAGCAGAATCCACTGATTGTCCACTTGAATGTACCCTATTTTCTCAAATGACTCAGTGTTGTACACATTCATTTTGGAATGTCTAAGGGCAATCGAGCTGAGATCCACATTAAAGTGTTTGAAGACTTTGGTCAGAAGGTTACCATCGGGCAGGGCTTTGTTTGAGGTATTTCACGATTGCAACATCAATTTTACAGCCAGAAATTCGAAGCTTATTGGCCTATTTTCTGATAGTGCCAACATTAATACTATCTGCATAGTGCTTACGGAAGTCTTATTCCCAAAGCTTGGTACCTCCATCGTTGAAACCATGTGGTATACTATCCTTCTTATTCCATTCAACCACTTTGTGTTTCGATCATTCAAATTTTTAAAGCTTTTCCCTGCTATGAACTTACTTCCAAATTCTCCCGGGTCAAACAAATCATATTCCTCTGGAAACTTATTCATGTTAAAGAATTAAATTCCTCCATCTCTAACACCAATGATTCTCTTCAACAAACGGTGATCAAAATCAAAGCTTACACATCCTACGCGTGATGTGTATCATTGCACCATGAACCCATCCCCAGTTTTCTCCAATTTCCTTTTCCTTAGATTAGAGTAAAATTTCCAGACTAATATAGTATAAAGTTTTTCATTTACAGATAGTAGAACCCCCCAACTAAGTGATTGAAACATATTAAAAACATTAGCAAAATTCAAAAGGGCAATAGGGTCAACGCGATATCCAACAACGACAGTTTTATTTCTTGACACCCAATCGTTGAACTCAGATTCATATTTAGAGTTGAGGAATTGACGCACTTGAGTGTCGGAGCTTTCCAGTTCAGGAAGATGTTTTGATGAGTCTGTTTAAGAGGTTGGCTCCTCGGCTATGGCCTCTTTCCCTTATCTTTTTGCTACAGATTGAATCGTGGCAACTAATTTCTTTTCCGCCGCTACTTTGTTTTTCTTGTTCTTCTTTGATTTTGGTTCAATTCCCTTGCAAGATTTCTAGAGTTTAGCTATGGTAGTTGAGATGAGAGGATATAGGCTTTATGGTTTTGCAGAGAATATAAAATTTGAAGACAGAGAGGGATTGATGGCGGTTCCAAATTTTAGGAGGAAAGAGAATTTTAAAACAGCTTTTGAAAGACTTTTTGAGATTTCCTAGGTACTTGAGAGGATAAGTACCATCAAGTACACTCAAAGGTATATTTTATCAGGGATATGAAAAGCTATTTGTAAAAGGCGCAGAATTTTGAAATTCAAAAAGAAGATTCTGGACGCAGACAGTTTTAATCCAATACATCTGTAGAAGGATATGAATCACATATGGTTCTAGGCTACTGCCATTTTGGACTTAGACTCAGTCCGAAATATCTATCCAATTAGAGGGGATAAATTGGCTTAGAGAGTGATCTTGTTGAGGGAATTTTGGATCCACTTTTCCAGAATGTTGTATTTAAAATCGCACATCTTCAGAAATTTTGCAAGAATAAACAACTAATCTTTCGCAAAATCGTTAGTTGTACAATCTAGTTATTCCCAAACCTCTTCGTAAATGATTAAATCTTTTTTAAGCCAGTGGTTTTGTAAATATATCTACAAGCTGATCGTTAGTTGGTGAATATTTCACATAAACATCACTCTTAAGCACATGATCTCTAATAAAAATGATGCTTAATTTCAATGTGCTTAGTTCTAGAATGTTGAACAGGATTTTTGATCAGCACTGGTATTGTCACACAAAATAGGCACGCAGTTAAAATTAAGGCCAAAATTAAGTAAAGTATTTTTCATCCATAGGATTTGTGCACAACAACTTCCTACTACTATGTATTCAGCTTCGGTAGTTGACAGGCTTGCTTTTACTGTACCAAGAGACTAGAGAATGTCCATGAAATTGACAATATACATTGGTACTTTTTCTCTCAACTTTGCAACCAACATAGTTGGCATCCGTGTATCCTATAAGATCAAATGAGTTAGTTCGTGGATACCATAGACCATAATTATATGTTCCAACCAGATACCTAAGGATACGTTTTACAACACATATGTGAGATTCTTTAGGACATGATTGAAATCTTGCACACAGGTAAACCGAGAACATGATGTTGAGTCGACAAGCAATAAGATATAGAAGACTTCCAATCATACCTCTATACTTTAATTCATCCACTTTCTTACTTTTTTTCATTTTTGTCAAGCTTTAATGATGTGCTCATAGGTGTACTGATTTCTTTAGCTTTATTCATTCCAAACCTTTTGTGCAGTTCCTTTGCATACTTTGCTTGATTTATGAAGATCCCATCCTTGGTTTGCTTGATTTGTAGTCCGAGGAAGAAGTTAAGTTCCCCAATCATACTCATCTCAAATTCTTGCTAAATAGTCTTTGCAAATTTCTTGCATAAGAAATCATTAGTAGCTCCAAAGATAATGTCATCAATATATATTTAAATAATTAAGAGGTCATTAGAATTTTCAGATTTAATGAACAATGTAGTGTCGATTATGCCTTTTGAAAATTCTTTTAAAAGAAAAAAACCACTAAGCCTTTCATAACATGCTCATGGAGCTTATTTCAAGCCATAAAGAGCTTTGGAAAGTTTAAAGACAAGATTTGAAAAATGTTCATGAATAAAACTAGGGGGTTGCTCCACATACACTTCCTCCTCAATCAAACCATTTAAAAAGGCGTATTTAACATCCATTTGATAGATCATAAAACCTTTGAAGACCGCAAAAGCAAGCAGCATTCTAATGGACTCTAATCAAACTATGGGAGAAAAAGTCTAATGGTCTAGGAACAAGTTTTCAAACTTGATTTCTTTCAAATTGATTCAATTCTTCTTGCATGACCAAAATCCAAAATGAAGCTAATGAAAACAATAGAGACCATGCATGCTACAAAACCAGAAGCAAGAAAAAAAAAATAAAACAAAAACAAAACTGCGTAGAAACCACACAGCGGAAGAATTAAAATAGTTATACCTCTGCGTGACTTTGATTTATTTCGCCGTGGAGGAAGCGATTGAACTACTGGAATGGCTTCACCACGTGATGACAATTCCAGGATTGTTGATGACTCCAGTTGAAATCCCGCGATTCGTCTACTTCTTCTTGCTTGCATGAACGTGAATCCTCCTAGAGAACTCAGAATATTCCACTGGCTATTACTCCTTAGTGAAACAACTTAGGCAAGGAAAATCATAGTCTCAAAACACTTCTGGAATCTTTGCTATTGATTACCAAAATCAAGAAATCAAAAGGAAAAAAAAATGACAAATGAGAGAAAGAGAGAAAACAAAGCTTCTGCGGTTTTTTTTTTTTTTTTCCATGTGTTTTTTCTGTATTTTTCAAAACCATGACTTAACCCACTGATAACCAAAACACTAGGGTTTTGATATTTCAAAACACCCGGAGGCTATCAATAGAATAGGTTTGGCTCAGCCTAAACTCTTCTGTTCCGTGAATTAAAAAACCCTTTTTGGTTCAGGCTATTGGGCCACTAATTATTTATTATTTTTCTTGCAGCCAATGAGTCCAAAATAATAAACATTACTTATTTATTTCTGGGCCTATAGAATTAACCCAATAAATAATTAATGAGCCCAAATAAACCAAAATAATTATTTAAGCCTTTTTTTATCTAGTTTAGGCCTAGGTTAATTTTCTAATTATTCATTCTAGGCTTAGGCCCTGAATAATTAATTAACCAATTGAACTAGATAATATATTTAATTTAATTTCTCTCGTTCTTTTATTTTATTCCAGACTAAAAATAAATTAGACTTCCTGAATAAAATAAAATCCTTTTAATTAAGACCATTTCCTCATCCTAAAATTAATTAGGACTTACGGGATATTCCAAGGACCAAAAAGACATATCACCTTGACTACTAAAATGACCAAAATACCCTTGTTATATAAATAGTTGTATTTTACATTCTAAATATTTTCTAATATCACTATAAAGAAATATTGACCCTAAGAATAATGCTACATTAGCTATGTTTTTTACCTACAAGTGAAATGACTAAAACACCCCTCTAGACATCGCCATGTATTTAGAGAGGAAAAAGTGTACTAACACCTCTTTAAAAGACATCTACCATCCTTAGGCTTCTAGTCTAATGATCCATGACTTCTTGGAATATTTTCGCTTTCCAAAGGAGCTACTCTAAAGCAAATATCCAAGTCATGTTTCCCAAGGCCCTGGATAATTAAATCATTCAGATAACCACAAGGGGCGATATAGTGTAGAAACTATCTTGTACAAGTCTATCTTAACTAACTAGTTACATATACTCAATATAGAAGTAATCTTACTGAAGAACCTCAGTATATCAAAGCATACGCTTCCAACTTCGTCAAACCACCAACTCATATTCAAATGTAAAGTATAAGTCCATGCTATGGCAGTAGGTTTCTACTATATAGTACTTTTAGAAACCACTACTATAAGTCCAGTTCTATGTATTTTAAATACACTTGTGTTATGAAATGAGAAGGCTACTCATTGGTTAAAGGAAAGCCATTCCCTATTTAGAATTCATAACACAATAACCTTACCATGATGAGATTCTCATTCTCATCCTTCAGTTAAGAACAATAGTTTATGTGTTAAGTAACCTATGGTCCATACCTTACTGTGAAAGACCTCCATTTACATGAACCATTTACTTAAACATAATGGGTCTTTATAATGAAAATTATGCACAAAAATAAAGAAGATTTCATAAATAATTTTTGAGAATAATACTTTTATTAATACAAGTTAAAATTACATTAGAAACCTAGTCTAAGAGGGCATACATTCCAACAATCTCCCACTTACACTCTAAGACTAAGTGAGTCCATAGATGCCCACCATATGGTATCTAAGTGTCTTCTAAAGACTTTCTCAGCTAAAGGCTTAGTAAAGGGATCTGCTAGATTATTCTCTGAGGCAATCTGTTGCATCACGACTTCTCGACTCTAGATGAAATCCTGGATCATGTGGTACTTCTTCTCAATGTGCTTCCCCTTTTTGTGGTTCCTGGGTTCTTTGGATTGTAAGACCGGGCACCGGTGTTGTCACAATAGATCACAACCGACCTGTCCTTCTGTGGCATGACTTCAATTTTAAAAGGAACTTCTAGAGCCAAACTGTTTTCTTGGATACCTCTGAAGCTACCACATACTCAACTTCTATAGTTGAGTCAGCAAAGCAAGATTGCTTGATACTCCTCCATGAAATAGTTCCTCCAGACATGCTGAAGACATATCTACTAGTGGATTTTCTCTCATTCTTATCCACCTAGAAGTCTGAGTCCATGTATCATGTAGGAACCAAGTCATCATTCTTGTAAATCAGTATATTATCTATCGTACCCTTAAGATACTTGAGAATATGCTTTACAGCCTGCCAATAAACCTCCCCCAGTTTTGACTGATATCTACTAACTCAGCCTACGGCAAAGTAGATATCTGGCTTAGTACACAGCATGGCGTACATGAGACTTCTCATAGCCAAAGCATAGGTAATCCTACTCATTCTATCTTTTTCTTCTTGAGACTTTAGACAGTCCTTTGAGGAAAAAGACAACCCATGTCTGCAAAGGATCAATACTCCCTTGCATAAGTCTATGCTGAACTTAGGCAACATCTTGTCAGTGTATATAGCTTAGGATAATCTTAACATTCTCTACTTCCTATTTCTAAAAAGCTTAATCTTGAGAATTTAATGTTGGAAAGTATGCCTTCAAAGACTATATATTCTGCATGAACATATTGCAATAAAATATTTATTCATTCAATTTAGTTTGTTTCTTATATTATTGCACATTTAAAGGTCTAAATATGGCAAGTAATAGTCTATATGTTGGGTCATTCTTCACAGTAAGGTATAGACCATGGGTACTTGTCATACAAATAAAATTGAGTTCTTAGCCGTTTGATTGAACTAGGCATTTCATCAAGGTAAGACTATCATGCCATGATTTCTAATGAGGAATAGTTTACCTTAAATCAGTGAGTAGTTCACTCACATCATAGGCATAAACATATTTCGAATATGTAGAACTGGACCAGTAGTAGTCTCTCTTAAAGTACTAAATTATAGAGACCAGACTATTACTGCTACAGCGTGGATGTATACCTTCATACTTGAGTATGAGTTGGTGGTCTGGCGAAGTTAGGGTTTATACTTTGATGTATGTTGGATAAGATTTTTTTTGTGAGATCAATGTCCTGTATGTTGGGTATATTACTCTAGTTAGTTAAGATAGACTCATGCAAAAAAAGTTTTTATGCTTCACTTAGTGAGGTTTAATCACTCCTTTGTGATTATCCGGGATAATCTAAATAATCTAGGGTCTTGGGAACGTGACTCTAAAATGTGTGTTGTTGGGTAGCTTCTAATGATAAGCAAGTACATTCAAGTGAGTCATGGATTATCGGACTGGAGATCTAAGGATGGTAGATGTCTTTGAGATAAGTATTAGTACATTTATCATGTTTCATTGATGGGTGTTACATAGAGGCGTATTTCTATCATTTCATCTATAGGTCAAAGACATTGTTTTAAGCAATATTATTCTTGGGGTCAATATTTTCATATAGTGATAAATGGAAATATTAAAAATGATAAAATGCGACTATTTAATAGTAAGGGCATTTTGGTCATTTTAGTAGCCCTAAATAACATGTCCCTTAGTCCCCGAAGTAGCTCAAGTTACCTTGGTATTGTTTAGACACAATCTCAACTTAATGGATAATTATTCGGAAGAGAAATAAAATTTATTCCAAGAGTCTAATTAGAATTAATTAATTAGTCTTGGATTTTAACATGGCCCAAAAAAGATAATTAATTAATTAAAAGGATTGGGCTTGAATAAATTAATTAATTGGATTGATATATGTTAACATATATTAAGAGTCCAATTAGAATTAATTAATTTGTCTTGGATATTTAATAAAGCTCAGAAAAGATAATTAATTAATTAAGAGGATTGGGCCAGTCTTGAATTGATTTTTGAGCATAGCATCTAGCCCATTAGGACTTGATGATTTTCGGCCATTAGGGCTTATGGAAGCCCAAGGCTAGCCGAAAATAAGAAGGAAAAGAGAAAAAAAAAAAAACTACGACAATTACTAAGTTTTTCTTTCTCCAGCATGCCGCCTCTCTCTCCTTCTCTGGTTTTTCGTCTTTTCTCTTCCTTTTCTCTAGAAGAGTGTTTTGATTATCCAAGAAGGTGCTCTCACCAAGCTAACTCTAAGAGCAAAGTAGAGTCATACTCCAAAAGAAGAAGAAAAGAAGCTTGGAGACGTTTGATGCGTAGGAGCAGGAGATTGGCAGAAATTCCTATTGAACAACCTGTGTTCTCTTCTCCCCTTCTAACGCAAGAAGTTCCAGTGCAACCTATCCCCATGTTGGTTAACCCACAACCAGCAAAAGAAAGTAGGTACTCTCTCCTGGATATGGCTCGAAAAAATTAAAAAATTTCCGCTACATTTTTCATTGATGGTTTTTTCATGATCCTTTATTTAACTGGCTTCTCCCAAGTCCTTCATACTAAATTAACTAAATAGCCAAACCTTGGTAGATGACAGTGTCCCTACATCATTCCTAATTAGTAGAATGTTATCTACATATAGCACAAGAAAAATCACTTTTATGCCTTCTAGTTTCCTATGCACACATGGTTCATCTCGTTTTGAATGAAATCGTAAGATTTTACAATCTCATCAAAATGAATGTTTCATGCTCTAAATACTTGCTTAAGTCCATAAATGGATTTCTTAAACTTACAAACCATTTGCTCTTAGCCTTCAGCAATAAAACTGTCCGGTTGGGACATATAGATGTCTTCACCAAGATGGCCATTTAAAAATTCTATCTTGACATCTATTTGTCGTATCTCGTAGTCATAATAACTGCTATGGCAATGAGGATACAGATGGACTTAAGCATAAATACCGGGGAAAAGATTTCCTCATAATCGATACCTTTTTTCTGAGTATATCCTTTTGCCACAAGCCTAGCTTTGAAGATTTCTACCTTCCCATCCGCTCCCCTCTTTCTCTTGTACACCCACTTACACCCAATAGGTTTTATTCCTTCAGGTGAAGCTATAAGATCCCAAACCTGATTGAAGTACATAGACTCAATCTCGGCTTTCATTGCTTCATACCATAGGTTTGCAACTGCATCAGCAATAACCTCCTCATATCTAGTGGGACCTTGTTCCTGATGGTCGGAGACTAGGTCAAATGCATCTTCAATCCATATTTCTTGAACCCTAGATATCATCCCACTATGACAAGGCTCTATTTATATAGATTTCTAAGGTTGTGCCTCTTCTTGTTCTATAATTGGGTTAGAATAAGTCGATTAAAAAAATAAAAGGTATCTTTTGAGATGATAAAAGTAACCACCCTTTATTCCTTTTAAATACCTAATAAAATAGCATAATTCTGATCTTGATTCTAATTTTTCTCCCTTGATCAGTACATAAGCTAGATAACCCTATATCTTGAGATGATTTAGACTTGGCTTACGCCTAATCCACATCTCATAGGGTGTCTTAGGTACTGGCTTGGAAGGCACTAAGTTCAGAATGTATATTGTTGTTTCCAAGGCATATTCCCAAAAAGACACTAGAAGAGTAGCATGACACATGATGCTTCAGGCCATTTCTATCAATGTTTTGTTCCTTATCTCAGCTACTCTATTCTACTGGGGTGTTCCCGGTGTAGAGAGCTGGGATTCTATCCCATGATGTACTGATAGGGGCTAAAATCACCATTATTTTTCTAATTATTTGAGGTTGTTTTGATATACATTTGTTGCAATAACTAAGCATATTCCTTTCTATTTGACATTTTGCTTGTAAAAAGTGTTTTTGATGAATTGATGCAGATTTGAGTTGATCTCAAGTAAAATAGGGAATTTTCCAAAGCACACCTGGTACCAGGTCTAGCAAGTGGACCAAGTGTCAAGTCCATTCTGGACAGCCAGAGGAAAACTGAGCAAAATCCAAGGGAGGAGTAGACTACACCTGGCGCTAGGTGGGTCAATTGGATCCGGCACCAGGCCCGTTCTGGGAAGCCAAAATCCTGTGCACAAATTTTAGAATTTTTCAATGATTTTGGTATTTTTCGAATCCTACTCGGCCAAGACTTCCCAAACTACAAATTTAGTATCTAAAGGGCCTATAAAAGTAAGAGAAAACATAAAGAATAAACGGGGATGGATCCAAGAGCTAAAATTCCAAACACTCATTGAAGAAGGAATTCGCCAAATCAATGAGGGTTGTTTAAGAGAGTTTTCAAGGGAAAAGAAATAGGCTTATCTATTAGTGCTTTCTTTTATCTTTGTTTTCTTATTCTTAAAACAATGATGTATTCAATGTTTTTATTATAATTTAACATTATTTTTGGATTCATATTTTTTGTTAATTTGGTTATTTGATTAATTCTTTATCATCTTTGGGGTTTGATTACTTGTTATCATTGGTTATTGATGCGAGTTCTTCTAATTAACTTAGGACAATGATGTTAGGAGTTTATGGCATTAATTTCATATTTGTTAAATCTTAATGGACTTGAGTGATAAAGTTAAGATTATAGGACTAAAGTAATCAAAGATTAGTTTATTGCACCTTGAGCAAAGGGTTATTAGCTAATTTCATGCTTATAAGGAAATGAGCTTAATGCATGTTTTGGTTATATTAGCTTGATTGGCAAATCTGTTAATATTAATCAAAAGATAGTATTTTTATGGATTGAGAAATGAAGTGGAATTTATCTAAGTATATTCATGACTTGGGAAACGATTGAATTTTACTTTATATTCCTTCATAATACTAAGATGATAATTAATTGAGAGAATTGCTAGTTGGTTCATTATCATGTTTTCTAGGATAATTGCCTAAATTGCAAATTCCTACATTTTTGAGTTGTATATATTTCTTTTTTTACTTTTTATTATTTTCTCACTTTATTTGGGTGGACTAAACAATGAATGAAAAGTAATTAGTGTATACTTTTTCCTTTGAGTATCAATACTCGTTAATTCTCTATACTATGCTTGCGATGAATATACTTGCTCGTATGTGTATTTTGGGATTAATGTTTTAATTAAAACATGACTAAATGATATATTTAAATTTGATGATTTTTATACTCCCAAAATTTACATATCATGTTTTTGGCGTCGTTGCCAGGGGATCAATATCACGAAAACCTGGATTTTGTTGATTTAACCATGTTTATATGTTTATATGTCTATACGTGAATACGTAAATAGGTATATATGTTCTTTGTGTAAATATGTGTTATATCTTGTTGTTTGTAACATTATGTGCCTTAATTAACTAGCTTAGTTCATGTTGCACTTGTAAATACCACTAACTTTAGGTAGTATGTGAATATATCTCATATGTGTATTTTTATTTTCTTTATTTTTCTATTATTTGTTTTCCTTTTTCGTTTTGTTTTATTTTTTTATTTTTATTTTTAATTTGATTTTTATTTTTCTTTGAGTGGGAGATTCAAAACATCATCATGGACAATTATTCATGGGCGCAATGTCAAATGAGCTATAATGATGACACGTTGGCAAGGTTGCAAGTTCAGATTAATGCTTTTAGCGAGACATCACTTGAAGCTTCAATCAAATTATTTGTTGCCAACACAAACACATCCCTTAAGTGGCATAAAAAAGCTTCCCAACGTATGAGCCATCGAAGAACACAATTAGCCACATTGGTTGAAGTTGCCATAAAGACCCATACACTTGAACAAAAGAATCTCTGAGGAGATGAGAGAGGCTATGAGAGACATTCGCACAATGTGACAAGAACAATATTTGATTCTCCTCTATGTGCTAATAATTCTAATATCTCTTTGTCATATTATTTCTTAGGTTCCTCTCAATTCTTGGAAGACAATGGTCCAAATGATGATGTAAGGAGTTTAACATATCTCAAGGAGTTGGATTTATCAATGATTCATTCTAGGAAACCCTTGGAGAATGTTGCCAACTTCTAGCCTTCTTCCCATCCAAATGGAGGTAACTTAGTGTTTGAAGACCATGTATTGAAAAGTAAGGTTTTCTTAATCCTAGTGTTGAGAACTCAATTGCTAAGTTTCAAAGGGAATTTTCATTGCCACACATCTTTTTAAGGAAAAAATGGTGATTTCAAGATTGATGCATTCTTTGGATACCATGTTCACTCATATGTTGAAAATAGTATTTGTGTACAGAATGGGGATCATGTGTTTTGTTTTATTGAGAAAAATTATTTTTATGAACATGACCTTTTTCAAAACCCTCCCTTCCTTCTACTTTCATTATGTATATATATTCTATTTTGAGCTTTAATTTCTTCTACAAAAGCTTGATAAGGAAGCATGATGAGTGAAAAGAGTTTGTATCTTTGTTTTGTGTTAGGTGTTATTTCCTCAATATAAGGATAATATTTTCCATTTTAAGTGTAGGGGAATGAGTTATGTCTTTACTTGCTTTGTTAGGATTTTTATTGTTTTTTAGGTTGTTTTTTTTTTTTTATTTTGGTGTGTTTTAGTTTATTTTTATTTTCTTTGTCCTTTTCTTTGTGTTTTGTTTTGTAGGTAGGAATAAAGTCTTCTTGAATAAGCTCTTCTATTCTTTTCAAAGTTTTAATATTTATTGGAGCTTATTGCATTTTGAGAGTATTACTCAAACTTTCTCTTCCTCTCTCATTTTTGGTCCCGTTGGAGATGCTTGCTTATGTGTGTGTGTGTGTGTGTGTGTGTTTTTTTTTTTTTTTTTTTGCCAATGAGGACATTGTCTAATTTAAGTATAAGAGAGTAGTTTGGTGATATTCGTTATCTGAGTTTTTATCAATCATCTTAGTGGTTTGGTGATATGCTTTGTTGCAATTTCCTTGAAAATTTTGAAAATTTAAAGTTTGGAAATTTTGGAGCTACTTCGTAATAGAAGTATTTTCTTTTCTCTATTCCTCCCCTTTATTTATTTTGGTCTTCTTGGCTATACTTTTATTGTTATATCTTGGCCATTGAAGACAATGTCCAGTTTAAGTGTGTATGTGTGTGTGTGTGTGTGGGGGGGGGGAGAATGAGGCTGAAGAAATATTTTTCCATATCATTTTTGTGAGAATTTTTCAAAATTTCAGTAGTTATCATTGTTTAAAGTAAGGTTGTATTTCTTTTTCTTACTTGGATATGATTTTTTGTCATTCATTTGGTGGATCTTTATGAAATTGGTTTATTGGATAGGATATTGTCATTACTTGAGAATTTGGATTAATCTTAATTATGCATTGGTATTTGAATGTTATTTGACTCATCTAGTTTAAATATGGAGGATATGATGAATGTGGGGAAAGTTTATTGGCTAACTCTTGTATTATGAGTTTAAATGTTACTTAGCTTTGAGTTGTGATGAGAAATGTGAGTTGATAAAAGATCTTTGAGAGGAAAGATTGTGGAGAATTGTGGAAAATTCTTGTGAGTTGAAATTGAAAGAATAAGTTGATTGCTTCCTCTTTGAAGATGAAAATGAATTGTTTTTGCTTAAAATGGAGGCCAATACGGATAGTGAAGAGAAATTCACTTTTTTTAGGCTATGAATTCCCTAAAGAAAAAGAGAGGAAAGCTGTTGAAAAAATAATGAGTGATGAGTATAAGAGGGCCAATACGGTGTGTGTGAAAAGAAATACATGCAATTTAGGCTATCAATTCCCTAAATCATTGAAAAAAATTTGAGAGAAAAACATAAAAGTGCTTTCCTTACATCATGACTTAAGTTGTACAATTTTTAGATTTATCATGCTTAAGTTGGTAAATGGCTTAACTTGTGTGATTCATGTTATCTATATTTTGACTCAAAGGATGAAATAATTTTCTTAAACTAAGGTATACACTTGATTAATTTGACTTCAAGAGTTTTGTGATGTCTTATCAAATATTTTAAAGTTGGAATTGTTTTCAAATGGTATGAATAACAAAATTTTTATCTAAAGTTTGAAGGGAAGTTATAATTTGTGCTATGGTAAAGAAGTTTTTGTTGGAAAAAGTAAAAAGTTGGGTTTTCTTAATGATTTTCTTGATTAAAGTGTTTTGCTTGAGGACATGCAAAAGTTCAAGTATGGAGGTATGTGATAGGGGCTAAAATTACCGTTATTTTCCTAATTATTTTATATTGTTTTAAGATACATTTGTTGCAATAACTAGGCATATTCCTTCCTATTTGATATTTTGCTTGTAGAAAACATTTTTGATGAATTTATGCAGATTCAAGTTGATTTTAAGCAAAATACGAAATTTTCCAGAGCACACATTTTCCAGGTTTGGCAAGTGGACTAGGCACTAGGTCCATTTTAGATGGCCAGAGGAAAACTAAGCAAAATTCAGGGGAGGAGCAGAGTGCACCTGGAGTTAGGTGGGTGGACTAGACCCAGTGCTAGGCCCGTTCTGGGAAGCCAAAATCCTGTGCACGAATTTAGGAATTTTTCAATGATTTTAGTATTTTCCGAATCCTACTCAGCCAAGACTTCCCAAACTACGAATTTAGCATCTAAAGGGCCTATAAAAGTAAGAGAAAACACAAGGAATAAAAGGGGGTGGATCTAAGAGTTAAAATTCCAAACACTCATTGAATGAGGAATTCACCAAATCAATGAGGGTTGTTTAAGAGAGTCTTTAAGGGAGAAGAAAGAGGCTTGTCTATAAGTGCTTTCTTTTATCTTGTTTTCTTATTCTTAAAACAATTATGTATTCAATGTTTTCATTGTAAATTTGGGGATTCATGATTTTGTGTTAATTTGGTTATTTGATAAATTATTTATCATCTTTAGTGTTTGACTACTTGTTATCATTGGTTATTAATGTGAGTTCTTCTAATTGGCTTGGGACAACGATGTTAGGAGTTTGTTGCATTGATTTCGTATTTGTTAAATCTTAATGGACTTAAGCGACGAAGTTAAGATGATAGGACTAAAGTAATCAAAGATTAGTTGATTACACCTCGAGCAAAGGGTTATTAGCTAATTTCATGCTTATAAGAAAATGAGCTTAATGCATGTTTTGGTTATGTTAGCTTGATTGGCAAATCTGTTAATATTAATCAAAAGATAGTATTTTCATGGATTGAGAAACGAAGTGGAATTTATCTAAGTATATTCATGACTTAGGAAACGATTGAATTTTACTTTATATTCCTTCATGATACCAAGATGATAATTAATTAAGAGAATTGCTAGTTGGTTCATTATCATGTTTTTTAGGATAATTGTGTAAATTACATATTTCTTTTTATTATTTTATCACTTTATTTGGGTCGGTTAAATAATGAATGAAAAATAATTAGTGTGTACTTGTTCCTTTGATGATCGATACTCATTAATTCGTTATCCTATACTTGCGATGAGTATACTTGCTTGTATGTGTATTTTGGAATTAATGTTTTAATTAAAACTTGACCAAAGGATAGATTTAAATTTAATAATTTTTATACACCTAAAATTTATGCATAATGTACCATGTAATCCTTGAATTTACCAATGAGGTACTCTCCGCCACGATCCAATCGTAAGGCCTTGATTAGTTTACCTATCTAATGCTCCGCTTCTACCTTAAACTCTTTGAACTTGTCAAAAAAGTCAGACTTATGTTTTATCAGGTAAACATAACTGTACCTAGTATAATCATCCGTGAAGGTGATGAAGTACTCGAACCCTCTCTTGCTGGTGTGGACAAAAGACCACACATATCAATGTGTACAAGATTCAGTGTCTCCTTAGCTCTATCCTCCTTTTGGGTGAAGGACCATTTAGTCATTTTTCTCATAAGACAGGATTCACAGTAAGGCCAACTTTCTAATCTCAATAAGCCGAAAGGCCCATCCAAGATTAACCTCTAAATCCTAATTGAGTTAATGTGACCCAACCTTCAATGTTAACGATATGAGTCATTGACATTGGTCTTTCTCTTCTTATTTAAAGATTCAGATTGAATGTTATTTAATTTATTATTAATAGGATTAATGAAGAATAGATTTCCATACATGTGCCAAATACATAAAACGTCTCTATTTCTACTAATAGTTATACTAGAATGGAAAGCAATAGAGTATCCTTGATTTGTTAATTTTGCAACTGAAACCAAATTCTGTCTAAAACCAGGAGCAAATAAAACATCCTTTAATATAATTATTCTATGACAATCAAAAGCAAGTTTAAGTTCTCCCACTGCAAGGGCCCAAACTTGTGCTCCATTTCCCATGCATAGTCTATGTTCGCCCTTTTGGAGTTTTCTAATCTTTCTAAACCCCTGCAAGGAGTTACAGATGTGATCAGTGGCTTCTGAGTCAACAATCCAGATAGAAGTTGATCCAACCATTGATATAGACTCTAGATAGAAAATATTACCTATGGGATTTTTCTTGGCTTGAAGATTTAGATACTCCTTTTTCCAGTGTCCCTTCTTCCTGTTGGGAAATATGCCCTCTTAGACTAGGTTTCTGATGTAAACACCGAATGTTTTAATAAAAGAATTTATTCTCAAAAATTATTTGTGAATTTACATTTTATTTGTGCACAATTACGTTTGGAAAAGGCCCATTGTGTTTAAGTAAGTGGTCCATGTGAATGGTGGTCTTTCACAGTAAGATATGGATCACGAGTAACTTAACAAATAGACGATTGTTATTAACCGATTGATGAGAATGGGAATCTCATCATGTCTAGATTATTATGTTATGAATTCCAAATGGAAAATAACTTACCTTTAGCCAGTGAGTAGTCTACCCACTTCATGGCATAAGCGTATTTCGAATACGTAGAACAGGACTTGTAGTAGTGGTTCCTTAAAGTATTATGGTAGAAACCTAGACTACTACTACTATGGTATGGACTAATACGCTATGACTTGAGTATGAGTTGGTGGTCTGACGAAGCTAGAAGCATGTACTTTGATATGTTTTAGTTGAGGTTCTATCATAGGACCAATACACTTGCATATTGGGTATATGTGACTAGTTAGTTAAGATAAACTTGTACAAGATAGTTTCTATAATATATCGCTCATTGTGGTTGTCTGAATGATCTAAATATCCAGGGCCCTGGAAAACATAACTTGGGTGTTTGCTTTAGGGTAGCTCCCTTGGAAAGTGGAAACAATCCAGGAAGTCGTGGATCATTGGACTGGAAGCCTAAGGATGGTAGATGTTATTTAGAGAGGTGTTAGTACATTTCTTCCTCTCTAATGCACGGCGATGTATAGAGGGGTATTTTAGTCATTTCACCTATAGGTCAGAGGCTTTGCTTACGCGGCATTGTCCTTGGGGTCAATATTTTCTTATGGTGATATTAGAAAATATTTAAAATGCAAAATACAGCTATTTATATGACAAGGGTATTTTGGTCATTTTAGTAGCCAATGCGGTATGTCTTTTGGTCCCCAATATCGACCATAAGTCCTAATTAAATATAGGGTAAGGAATTGGTCTTAAATTAAATTAAAAGGAACTTATTTTAAGTAGCCTGATTTAATTATTGAGCTAGAATAAAATAAAGGTCCATAGAGAGAGAGAATTAATTAAATTAGTTTGGTGGGTTAATTAATTATTCAGGGCTTTGGCCCAATTTGAATAATTAAATATTGACCTTGGACTAAACTAATATAGTCTTGTTAATTGGACTAGTTTATTTAGGCTGAGAAATTAATTATTTACTGGGCCATTTATTTAGTTCTTATTAGAATAATTAATTTAGTTCAAGAGGCTAAACTAAGAGTCTAATGGGCCAAATTAAAAACAGTTTAACCTAAGGTTTTATTTAGGTTAAATAGTAGAATAAAGAAAAAACGTTGTTTTCTTCTTCTTCTCTGAAAAAGAAAAACAGACGGCCTCTTTTCTCTCTGATAAAAATTCTTTAGTCCTGTGAGTTTTCACCAAACGTGGGTTAGGCAGGCCATATATTAGAAGATCGAGAGGAAAGTTGGCATTAACATACATGCACAGACGCAGTAGGAGGCTTGTAGGAATCGCACCAAAGGTTTCCACCAGTGCACCTACCCCAATTTCGCATATTCCAGTCCAGCCAATTTTGAGAACAAGAAGAGGTAATTAAAAAATAATTTTTTTCCCCTTCTTCATGTAAGAAGAAGAATTGCATTTTTTTTTCTATTCTTCGGCTAGTTTTTTCTATGTGTTTGGCTTGCAATTTCATCTTTAATTGGTATTAGAGCATGAAGATTTTGTGCAAATACAGGAAGCATGTATGCTAATTAATAAAATTGGATAGTTATGTGTGATTAACTGTGATCCTTCACTGGTATTTTGGTATGGATAGATGGTTTGTACACCTCTCGGATGGAGGTATAGGCTATTTGTAATTTACTGTTTTTCCAAGAGCAAATCATGTAAGCCCAATATTAATAGGTATAGGCGGTTGTTGGTTTTTGTTTTTATTGATTTTGGGTTGAAATCGGAGGGCAAAAGCTGGAAAAACAATCGCAGAAAAAAGAAACAGTGAAAAATTTGCATAAGGAAGTCGCACAGAAAAACTGAAGGAGACGGCACTTTCATCGGCTCGGCTCACCAAGTTGAGCCACCAGCAACGTCTGTGCCTAGAGCAAGAAGGGCGGCTTGGCTTAATAGCTTCCCAGCTCAGCTGTTGCGGTGAAATTGAATTGCAATTTGCAATTCAACCGAAATTCGAAATTCGGATTCTCACAGATTGGCACATGGAGCGGGTCGGCGCACGGGTCGCGGATCTTAGATGGTCCATGAGGAGCTCAATCCAGTGCAGTGGGTGTTGTGGACTGCAGCTCAAATAGGCTCCATTCCTGTGCGGCGGGTGCAGCGGACCAAGGAGAATTTTTTTCCCCTTGTAATTTTCTTGCATTTTCTTTTTTGTTTTAGGGTCCATACCAGGCGAAGTTAAGATTTCTGCAATAGTTAATACTCGTGCAATATTTTGATCAAAAATATTAGTAAGGAATTTTAGGATTAAACAAGACCATTAATTAATTAATTAATATATTTAATTCTATTATTTGGGAACTTAGGTTTAAAAAAAAAATAGAAAAGCATGAAAACATCTACTGTTTTCTAGTATGCTATTTATTTTTGAGTACCTATGTGCACATTTTCTCAAAGACCAAACTCTTTGGGAATATTTTTGACAAGAAAATATTTTTCCTACAAATTAAATGGTTATTTTAACTTGAACAAAATTAATCCTTAGATTTTTCTCAAAGGATTTAATCCTTAACATAGAAAATATATTGGATTTAGATATTTTTGTAAGTTAAAAATAGAAAACCATTATGTTTTATTTTTGCACAAGGAAAAATTGTTTTGTCAAATAAACTTGAGACCAAAGTCTCTAGAAAGTTTTAATTGAAAATTTTTTTGAAACCATTAAGTTTTTAACTTAAATAAAATTAGTCCATGGAAAAATCTCTCAAATGATATAAACCTTGACATAGAGATTTTAATGGATTTAGATATTTTATTTTTAAGTTATGGAAAAACTTAATGAAAATTTTCAAAAGGATATTTTTCCAAAAAACCCCTTATTTTAAAAGACTAAGTGGGAGAAGGGTTCCAACGGCCCCACGGCTTCCATCACGATCCTCATTAGAGATCGTGGATCCTCTCATGTCACTCTAGGAGTGAACCCGTATAGGATGGGGATACCACAAGGATCTATATCTAATGGAAGGATGTAGTTAATAACCTAGGACGCGTACTATGATTGGCCAGCCCATGTTAGAGGTTATAGTGCAAGGTATGAGCATAGGAAATGAAAGGAAATGGCTATCCCCTCGATGGAGTTATCTTCTAGATCATTACCTAGAAGGAAAATTAATTTGTGGTGGTTAACACATTTAGCTTAAGGAACTGTTAATCTTCCTAAAAAGTTATGTCAGTTTTCTAAGAGCCAAATTAACTATATTAAAGTAACTATTATCAGTTTTGATATAAGTAAAGTGTACAAATTTATTTTGTTTTCACAAACTAAATCCTTTCTTTAATTTTCAATTTTTTTTTCAAAAATGGTGGGAGGTTCTTTTAGTCCTTTGACCATTATTCTCCAAGAGAATAAGCTAACGGGTCCAAACTATGTGAATCGGAAGAGGAACCTAGACATAATACTCACAGCTGAAGAGTATAAGTATGTCCTTTACGAAACCTACCCTATTATTGGGGAAGGTTCCACCACCAAAGAGCGAGAGGCTGAGAAAGTGTGAAAGAAGGCTGACGAAATGGCACACTGCTATATGTTAGCCTCCATGTCTAATGTGCTCCAGTCAAAACACGAGCACATGGCTTCTATGTATGATATTAGTCAGTTACTAGCCACTATGTTCACGGACAAGAGCCGGCCCACAAGGCATGAGACTCTTCGAACTATAATTAACACTAAGATGGCTGAGGGAGCATCAGTCAGAGAGCACATACTCAAGATGATTGCTACTTTCGAGAAGGCAGAAATCTTAGGGGCTGTCATTAACCCCGAGAGCCAAGTGGACATGATTCTTGAATCTCTACCGGGTTTCTTTACTTAGTTCAAGTTGAATTACAATATGAATAAGTTAAACATGAGTTTAACTGAGTTGATGAAGGAGCTCCAGATGGTGGAGAAGGTTATAAAGCCTCAATCAAAAGCTATGATTGCTAGGGCTTCTTCCTCTAGAACTGGCCCAAGCCTAGAAAGTTCAAAAGGAAGAAGGGAAACGCAATGGCCCAGCCCAAGTCCCAGGCCAAAAACAAACCCAAGGGCAAGTGTTTCAAATGTGGAAAGAAGGAACGCTGGAAAAAGGAGTGTCCAGATTTTCAAGCCAAGAAAAACCCCACAGGTAATGTTTTCTATCTAGAGTCTATATTAATGGTTGGATCAACTTCCACTTAGATTTTTTATTCAGGAGCCACTGATCGCATTTGTAACTCCTTGCAGGGGTTTAGAAAGATTAGAAGACTCAAGAAGGGTGAACATAAGCTACGTGTAGAAAATGGAGCACAAGTCTGGGCCCTTGTAGTGGAAGAGCTGGATCTTATTTTTTATTGTAATAGAATAATGGTTTTAAAAGATATTTTATATGTACCTGGATTTCGTCAGAATTTGATTTCAGTTGCGAAACTAATAAATCAAGGATATTCTGTATCTTTCCATTCTGGTATTTCTATCAGTAAAGATGGAGAAATTTGATGCACTAGGCACATGTATGGAAATATTTTTTTCTTAAACCTTATTAACAAACAATTAATTAAATATCGCTCAATCTAAACCTTTAACTAGGAAGAGAAAGACCAATGTCAATGACTCATATCTTTGGCATCTAAGGTTGGGTCATATCAACTCAACCAAGATTCAGAGGTTAATCCATGATGGGCCTTTGGGCTCATTGAAAATGAAAAATTAGCCTTAGTGTAAATCCTGCCTAATGGGAAAGATGACCAAAAGTTCATTTACTCTAAAGGCTTATAGAGTCAAGGAGATATTGAGTCTTGTTCACACTGATGTGTGTGGTCCCTTGTCTACACCAGCTAGAGGGGGTTTTGAGTACTTCATTACTTTCACGGATGATTGTACGAGGTTTGGTTATATTTACCTGATGAGATGCAAGTCTGACTCTTTTGACAAATTCAAGGAGTTTAAGGCTGAAGTGGAGCGTCAGACAAGTAAACTAATCAAGACTTTACGATCAGATCGTAGTGGAGAGTACCTCCTTGGTGAATTCAAGGACTACATGGTACATCATGGGATACTATCCTAGTTCTCTACATCAGGGACACCCCAACAAAATGAAGTAGCTAAGAGAAGGAACAGGACATTGATAGAAATGGTCTGAACCATGATGTCTCATACTACTCTTCTAGTGCCCTTTTGGGGATATGCCAAGGAAATAGCAGCATACATTCTAAACTTGGTGCCTTCCAAGTCAGTACCTAGGACTCCCTATGAGATGTGGACTGGGCGTAAGCCAAGTCTGAATCATCTCAGGATATGGGGTTGTCCAGCTTATGTATTGGTCAAGGGAGATAAGTTGGAACCATGATCAGAATTATGTTATTTTGTTGGGTATCCAAAAAGGACAAAGGATGGTTACGTTTATCATCCTAAGGAGTAGAAAGTACTGGTTAGTACCAATGCTAGATACTTAGAGGATGATCAAAGTACTTCCACTAAAGGTTCAACTAAGTTGGAACTTAAGGAGAAGTTATCTTCAGAATCAACTTCTTCTGACCTGATTGTGGTACAAGAAGAGACACAGCCTCAAGAGCCTGTACAAATAGAGCCTCGTCGTAGTAGGAGAGTGTCTAAGGTTCCCAAGAGATGGACTAGAGAAACTTTCGAGCTAGTCTCTGACCATCAGGAATAAGACCCCACTAGATACGAGGAGGCTATTGCTAATGCCCATGCAAATCTTTGGCATAAAGTAATGAAAATCGAGATTGAGTCTATGTACTTCAATCAAGTTTGGAATCTTGTAGCTTCACCTCAAGGGATAAAACCCATTGGGTGTAAGTGGGTATATAAGAGAAAAAAAGGAGCAGATGGGAAGGTGAAAACCTTCAAAGTTAGGCTTGTGACAAAAGGGTATACTCAGAAATAAGGTATCGATTATGAGAAAACCTTTTCCCCGGTGGTCATGCTTAAGTCCATCCGTATCCTCCTTGCCATCGCATGTCATTATGACTACGAGATATGGCAGATGGATGTTAAGACGGCTATTTTAAATGGCCATCTTAGTGAAGACATCTATATGTCCCAACCAGAAGGCTTTATTGCTAAAGGCCAAGAACATATAGTTTGCAAGCTTAAGAAGTCCATTTATGGACTTAAGCAAGCATCGAGAGCATGGAACATTCGTTTTGATGAGACTATAAAGTTTTACGATTTTATTCAAAACGAGGATGAACCATGCGTGTACAGAAAACTTAATGGCATTAATTTGGTTTTTCTTGTCTTGTATGTGGATGACATTCTACTCATTGGAAATGATGTAGAGTCATTGTCATCTACAAAGGTTTGGCTGTCTAGTCAATTCAATATGAAGGACTTAGGAGAAGCCAGTTACATTCTCGGGATTAAGCTTCTTAGAAATAGGAAGTAGAGAATGTTAGGATTATCCCAAACAACATACATTGACAAGATGCTGGCCAAGTATAGCCTAGACTCATGTAAGGGAGCTCTAATTCCTTGTAGACATGGGTTGTCTTTTTATTCAAGGGATTGTCCTAAGTCTCAAGAAGAAAAAGACAGAATGAGTAGAATTCCCTACGCTTCAGCTGTGGGAAGTCTCATGTATGCCATGCTATGTATTAGGCTAGATATCTGTTTTGCCGTAGGCTTAATTAGCAGGTATCAATCAAACCCTGGGAGGTTCATTGGCAAGCTGTAAAGCATATTCTTAAGTACCTTAAGGGAACGAGAGATTATATGCTAGTTTACAGAGCTGATAACTTGGTTCCTACAGGATACACAGACTCATACTTCCAGACAGATAAGAATGAGAGAAAATTCACTAGTGGATATGTTTTCACCTTGTCTGGAGGAGCCATTTCATGGAGGAGTATCAAGTAATCTTGCATTATTGACTCAACCATGGAAACTGAGAATGTGGTAGCTTCGAAGGCATCCAAGGAAGTAGTCCGACTCCAGAAGTTCCTTTTAGAACTTGGAGTCATGCCTCACATGGATAGGCCAATTGTGATGTATTGCGACAATACTAGAGCAGTATCGCAATCCAAAGAACCCAGGAACCACAAGAAGGGGAAGCACATTGAGAGAAAGTACCACCTGATCCAGAATTTCATCTAAATACGAGAAATCATGATGGAATAGATTGTCTCAGAGAAAAATCTAGCAGATCTATTCACCAAGCCTTTAGCTGAAAGAATCTTCAAGAGATACTTAGACGCTATAGGGGTGAGCACCTACAGACTTACTTAGTCTTAGAGTGCAAGTGGGAGATTGTTAGGAAATATACCCTCTTAGACTAGGTTTCTGATGTAAATATCAAATGTTTTAATAAAAGAATTTATTCTCAGAAATTATTTGTGAATTTATATTTTATTTATGCACAATTACGTTTGAAAAAGACCCATTGTGTTTAAGTAAGTGGTCTATGTGAATGGTGGTCTTTCACAATAAGGTATGGATCACGGGTTACTTAACACATAAACTTCGTTCTTAACCGATTGATAAGAATGGGAATCTCATCATGTCTAGGTTATTATGATATGAATTCCAAATGGAAAATGGCTTACCTTTAGCCAGTGAGTAGTCCACTCACTTCATGACATAAGCGTATTTCGAATACGTAGAACAAGAGTTGTAGTAGTGGTTCCTTAAAGTACTATATGGTAAAAACCTAGACTACTACTGCTACAGTGTGGACTAGTACTCTACGACTTGAGCATGAGTTGGTGGTCTGATGAAGCTAGAAGCATGTACTCTGATATGCTATAATTGAGGTTCTATCGTAGGACCAATATACTTGCATGTTGGGTATGTGTGACTAGTTAGTTAAAATAGACTTGTACAAAATAGTTTCTATACTATATCGCCCCTTGTGGTTGTCTAAATGATCTAAATATCCAGGGCCCTAGGAAACATGACTTAGATGTTTGCTTTAGGGTAGCTCCCTTGGAAAGCGGAAACAATCCAAGAAGTCATAGATTATTGGACTAGAAGCCTAAGGATGGTAGATGTTATTTAGAGTGGTGTTAGTACATTTCTTTCTCTCTAAATGTACGGTGATGTATAGAAGGGTATTTTAGTCATTACACCTGTAGGTCAAAGACTGTACTAACGCAGCATTGTCCTTGGGGTCAATATTTTCTTATGGTGATATTAGGAAATATTTAAAATGTAAAATACAACTATTTATATGGCAATGGTATTTTGGTCATTTTAGTAGCCAAGGCAATATGTCTTTTGGTCCCCAGTATAGACCGTGAGTCCTAATTAAATACAGGCTAAGAAATTGATCTTAAATTAAATTAAATAGAATTTATTTTATTTAAGTAGCATGATTTATTGTTGGGCTAGAATAAAATAAAGGTCCATGGAGAGAAAGAATTAATTAAATTAGTTTGGTGGGTTAATTAATTACTCAGGGCTTTTTCTCCAGTTTGAATAATTAAAGATTGACCTGGGACTAAACTAATATGGGCTTGCTAATTAGACTAGTTTATTTGGACTGGAAAACTAATTATTAATTGGGCCATTTATTTGGTTCTAATTAGAATAATTAATTTAGTCCAAAAGGCTAAACTAAGAATCAAATGGGCCAATCCAGTTTAACCTAGGGTTTTATTTAGGTTAAACAGGAGAACAGATAGGCATGGTTTTTCCAACGTTGTTTTTAACTGCTTCTTCTCTGGTGGAAAAAAAACAGCCGCTTCCTCTCTCTTTCTCTCTCGAAGAAAATTCCTTAGCCCTGTAAGCTGTTCACCAAACGGGATTAGGCAGGCCATATATTGGAAGATCGAGAGGTTAGCGTTTATATACATGCAAAGATGGAGTAGGAGGCTTGCAAGAATCACACCAAAGGTTTCCACTAGTGCACCTACCCCGATCCCACACATTCTGGTCCAGACAACTTTGAGAACAAGAAGAAAAGGTTAGAAATTTTTCTCCTCGAAGTCCCGTCAAAGCATGACTGGCGCCAACTCTATTTGGGTTGTTTCCTGTTTTTCAGTTTTCTTTAATTTTTGCTTCTGCTACGTGCTTTGTTTGCTTTTTCCCCTTTCTTTAAGCCTTCAAGGTGTACAAAGCTTCTACCCATGCCAAAACAGCGAAGGATCACAGGCATTCATCAAACAATTAACTTACCAATTTTATTAACTAACATGCAACTCTCCTAAGCCTTTCAAAGCATCATCGATATGATACCACTTGAAGCTAATGAAAACAATAGAGACCATGCATGCTATGAAAACTGAAGCAAAAAAAAAAAACAACAAAACAGTGCAGAAACCACACAGCGTAAGAATTAAAATAGTTATACCTCTACGCAACTTTGATCTATTTAGTAGTGAAAGAAGAGATTGAACCACTGGAATGGCTTCTCCACGTGATGACGATTCCGGGATTGTTGATAACTCCAGTTGAAATCCCACGATTCGTCTACTTCTTCTTGCTTGCATGAACATGAATCCTCCTTGAGAACTCAGAATATTCCACCGCCTATTACTCGTTGGTGAAATAACTTAGGCGAAGAAAATCACAGTCTCAAAACACTTCTTGAATTTTTGCCATTGATTAGCAAAATCAAGAAATCAAAAGGAAAAAAAGACGAACAAGAGAAAGAGAGAAAACAAAGCTTCTGTGATTTTTTTTTTTTTCGTATGTTTTTTCTGTATTTTTCAAAACCACGAATTATCCCACTATAACCAAAACACTGGGGTTTTGATATTTCAAAACACCCAGAGGCTATCAACAGAAGAGGTTTGGCTTAGCCTAAACTCTTCTGTTTCGCGAATTAAACAATCATTTTTTGTTCAGGCTATTGGGCCACTAATTATTTATTATTTTTCTTAGACCAATGAGCCCAAAATAATGAACATTAATTATTTATTTCTAAGCCTATAGAATTAACCAAATAAATAATTAATGAGCCCAAATAAACCAAAATAATTATTTAAGCCTTTTTTATCTAGTTTAGGCCTAGGTTAATTTTTTAATTATTCATTCTGGGCTTAGGCCCGAAATAATTAATTAACCAATTGAACTAGATAATATATTTAATTTAATTTCTCTCATTCTTTTATTTTATTCTAGTCCAAAAATAAATTAGACTTCCTGAATAAAATAAAATCATTTTAATTGAGACTATTTTCTCGACCTAAAATTAATTAGGACTTCAGGCTATTCCAAGGACCAAAAAGACACATCACCTTAACTACTAAAATGACCAAAATACCCCTTCTATATAAATAGTTGTATTTTACATTCTAATTATTTTCTAATATCACCATAAAGAAATATTGACCCCAAGGATAATGCTGCGTTAGCTATGTCTTCAACCTACAGGTGAAATGACTAAAATACCGCTCTACATATCGTCGTGCATTTAGAAAGAAAAAAGTCTATTAACACATCTCTAAAAGAGATCTACCATCATTAGACTTCTAGTCCAACGATCTATGACTTCTTGAAATATTTTTGCTTTCTAAGGGAGCTATCCTAAAGCAAATATCCAAGTCATATTCCTCAAGACCCTGGATAATTAGATCATTTGGATAACCACAAAGGGCGATATAGTGTAGAAACTATCTAGTACAAGTCTATCTTAACTAACTAGTTACATATACCTAACATACAAGTATATTAGTCCTACTAAAGAACCTCAACTATAGCATATCAAAGCATACACTTGCAACTTCATCAGACCACTAACTCATACTCAAGCTGTAGAGTATAAGTCCACGCTATAACAGTAGTAGTCTAGGTTTCTACCACATAGTACTTTTAGAGACCACTACTACAGGTCCAGTTTTATGTATTCCAAATACGCTTGTGTTATGGAATTAGAAAACTACGTATTAGCTAAAGGAAGGCCATTCTTTATTTAGAATTCATAACACAATAATCTTACCATGATAAGATTCATATTCTCATCATTCGGTTAAGAACAATAGTTTATGTGTTAAGTAACCCATGGTCCATACCTTATTGTGAAAGACCTCCATTCACATGAACTATTTACTTAAACACAATGGGTCTTTTTCAATGAAAATTGTTCACAAAAATAAAGAAGATTTCACAAATAATTTCTGAGAATAATACTTTTATTAATACAAGTCAAAATTACATCAGAAGCCTAGTCTAAGAGGGCATACATCCCAACACAAAAGTCATCACGCAATGCCATATCAATGTAATCAGGTTCTATATTTGAAAGTAAAGCAAAATTATCAATGAAATACCGTCTTGTTTTGATACCACATGTTAGATCAATAATAATCTGCTCTTTTGGATGTGCAGTTTTGTACTTCCAATCTTTTGGTAATTTTTTGTCAGTGTGCTCTCACTTCTTTGCTCGCTTTCTTCAGCTTGTTGTTCTTCCAATTCCCCTTCCTCGGTGTGGATGTCAAGTGACAGAGCTTTGTGTTGATCACTGCCTTTTTTTTTTTTTTTTTTGTGGTTCCTACATCATCATCTTCTTTTTCTAGTAAAGTATATGTTGGATTCATCGAACACAACATGTATGGATTCTTTTAGACATAGAATTCTTTTATTATACACTCCATATGCCTTTTCGTTGGAAGAGTATCCAAGAAATATAGCCTCATCCGATTTGCTATTAAATTTTCCAATATTATCTCAAGTGTTAAGAACAAAACCAAAAACTTTGAAATAAAAAATGGATGGAATTTTGTCAAACATTAGTTCAAAGGGTGTTTTTCTTAGAAATGGCCTTAGCATAACATGGTTAACAATGTAACATGTTGTATTTACTGCTTCAGCTCAAAAATATTTTGGAATTAAGTTTTCACAAAGCATTGATCTTGCCATTTCTTGCAAAGTCCTATTTTTCCTTTGAACTACACTATTTTGTTGAGGGGTTTTACTACTAAAAAGTTGTGAGAGACAGCACTCTCATCACAAAATTTTGTAAACTCGTGGTTGCAAAATTCTCTACCATTGTCACTTCTAATTTATATTAATTTGTACCTAAGGGAATTTTTAACATGTTTGACTAGTTTTGAAAATTCATAGAATGCCTCATCTATTTGTGCAAGAAACAGGGTCCAAGTGAATCTTGAAAAATCATCTACTAGTACATAAGCATACCTCTTACCAGCAAGACTAGTGGTCCTCATTGGTCCAAATAGATCAATATCTACGAGTTCAAGAGGTTTTGATATTGAAATCATTTTCTTGGATTTAAAAGAGGTTTTAGTTTATTTTCCAAATTGGCACGCATCACACAATCCGTTTTTGTCAAACTTCATTTTGGGTAGTCCTCTAACAAGCTCTTTTGAAGATAATCTATTTAGCAAACCAATAGACACATGACCTAGTCTTCTCTGCCAAAGGTAGCCATCATCATTATTTACGGAGAGACACCTTATATCATGCTCAATAAGATCATCAAGATAGAGTATATAAACATTTCCACTTCGTTTGGCAGCAAAATTTGTTTCATTACTAGAGCTATCTATAATAGTGCAAGAATCCTTTTCAAAAATAACTTTGCAGCCATTGTCATACAATTGGCTAATACTAAACAAGTTATATTTCAATTCATCAATTAAAAGTACTTGTTTAATAAAAATAGAAGATGCCTTACCAATATTACCTATTCTGAGTATCTTCCTTTTCTTCTTATCTCCAAATATGACAAATCCATCATTCGTGGCTTGAATATTTTTCAAGAATGATGCATTACCTGTCATATGTCTAAAGCATCAACTGTCTAAGAACCATTTTATGGAGCTCATCTTTTTTCACAACTTGACCTATACATAAGAAGAAGAAGTGACTTTTGGTACCTATATTTTCTTAGGTCCATAGGGGTGATGGTTCTTTTCACTCTCCAAATAGTTTTTATACCCTATTCGACTTCTTTCCTAATGTGATACCTAGATGCATTATATCCATATTACCACAATAAGTGCAGCACATATGATTTTTATGTAAGTAGCCAGCTTTATCAAACTAGAATTTATAACTTTCAGCTTTGCTCACATGCCCAAAACCGATACCATTTCTGTTTTCAGCCACACACTGCATCCCAAGAAGTTTGTTTAGATTGTCTTAGCCATTTGTGAATTTTTCAATACATAAGAAAAGATCATCAACTTTCTTCTTCATGTCATCAAAATCATTTAGCATAATTTCAAGAGAAAATACTTTATCACTCAAACATTTGTTCTCAAGTGTTAAACAGTCCAACAAAGGAGAGATGACTTCTTTTTCAACATTTAGGCAACAAATTGAATCAAGTAAAGTTCTATTCTCACTCATTAGCTTGTCTTTTTCATCTAACAAGGAATCAATCTTCATTTTTGTTTCCTTATTTCATCTGGATAGCTTTTTGAGTTCATGGAACATATCAATAAGAAGCTCACTTGGATCATCAGAATTTTCACAAGTGGAATCGTGCAATTCAGTTATAGAATTAAAAGGAGTAAGTTTTACATTTTCTCTCATAGCCATAAAGCATATGTTGGTTGTTTCGGGTTTAGATCTACTGTGTTCTTCAATTCCTGATTCTTCTTGATCCCAAGTTCCGATCAACCCCTTTCCTTTCTTAGCTTTAATGTCCTTTCTTCTCTTCTTGGTGTGCTTAGCTTCTCTTTCTTTAGCTATTAGGCAGTCAATAATAAAATGCTACGTAGGCAATGAGGTTTAAAGGATGAAGTCTATCCTTTCTTTTTGATAAACTTCTTTCTTTTGCTGAAGTTACCTTTTTCGAACATCTTTTTAAATTTTCTAGCCACGATAGCCAATTCTTCATTGTCCAAATTAGTGCTACAATCACTTTCAGATTGTCTACTAATAGCTTCATTGTTTGCAGCTTTTAAGGCTATTCCTCTTTTTCCTTTATCATTATCATAATGATCTTGAAACCTTTTAAGTTTCATTTTATGTGTTAAAAGAGATCCAATCAACTCTTCGGTTGGGAGAAATTTCAAGTCCTTAAATTCTTCCATAACCAAAATTTTAGGCTACCAGCTTTTTGGCAAGGTATCAAGTATCTTTCTATTTTGTTCTTCGGGGTATAGACTTTCCTATAAGCTTTTAATCCATTCACTATATTAGTGAATCTAGTAAACATGTCAGTAATATTCTCATTTGGTTTCATGATGAATAGCTCATAGTCATGGACTAAGAGTCCTAGTTTTGATTCCTTCACTTGATTTGTTCCTTCATGGGTGACTTCAAGTAATTTTCACATATCATGGGCTGAATTACAACTACTAACTCAATTGTATTCATTCGCATCAAGAGAACAACATAGTATGTTCATTGCCTGAAAATGCAGTGTCATTTTGGCATTATCTTGGCTATCATACTCATCACTCTGTTTAGGCATTATTCTACCTTCAACAATTTTAGATGGAACAAATGGTCCTTTTTTATCAGATTTCATAGCTCAAAGTTGATTGAACATACATAGATCTTCATTCAATTTTTTCATAATGTATAGTTTCTTCTATTGAATAATGGTGGTCTATTTGTCGAAGGTCCCTTAATATATAGTAGGAATGAGGTGTTTGCCATATGGATCTTTCCTACAAGGCTGTTAAGTTGAGACTAGTGTAGACCTACACTCTGATACCAATTAACAAACCTTAGAGGGGTTGAATAAGGTTTATGGCAAACAAATGAAAATTTTCAAATTCTTTTAATGACTTGCAAGAAAGGGATGGAAAACATATGTGAAATACGATGAGCAGCTTTTAGTATCTAACTGCCCATATTAAATTTGAGCTTTTAAATTTTCACTAAATACAGAGTAGACAGATCAAATTTAAGATGGGCAGTTAAGAGATTAAAGACTGACTCACTATGATATATAAAAAGACTTAAATCAGATCATTGATTGAAAAGAAAGGTGTAGCATTTTTTTTATCTGATGAATAATCGAAAATGCAGCCATGATTTTCAAATTTAAATGCAAGAGAATAGACTAAAGGATTTATAGTGGTTTAATCCTCACTAATCTACATCCACTATCTTACGCACACACTTAAGGATTTCAACACAACCACTAAAACCTTTTTTCAAATCAATGGTGGTAGAAAATACCAATCTTACACAAGAGGGTCACCACACTTGGTTTTACACCCAACCTCTTTACACAGATCAATCAAGGTTTACCCCCAACTGGGTTTTACTTCCCAAACCTTAATACAAAATAAATCACAGAGAAAATGCAGAAATAGCTCACAGATTGAGCAAATATACACTTGCTAGAGTTCTTTTACCTTTTTACCTTTGGAATAATAAATTTCACTTTGAGGCATAATATAGGTGAGGGATTTCTATTTTTCAAAAGTCTTAGAGTGTTTCTGAAAGTGTTAGCACAAATCACATGCAAAAAATGTGTTTAAAAGGATTTTATTGGGGCAAAAGCAAGATGCCAATGACTAGTAATAGCTATTTTTCACTGTTAGATTTTTTCAAAATTTTGGATTCACAAGATTGAAAATTATGCATTCGAAAAGTGAGTCCAAAACACAACTCTATGCAACAGTATATTTTGAACACTACAGATTCTTAGATGGGCAATTTGGATTCAATGGTGTGTCCAAAATCACTCATTCAAGTTTTTGCAAAAAAATCTTATTTGAAAATACCCTCTTCTTTAAACCATTTTTATGTGCTGCTATAACACTCCATATTTTCATAACATAGTGGGCTATAACTTTGTGGGATGTCGCCCTATCTAATTGCTCAAACAAGGAGTCATTATAACAAACTTTACTCAATAGGTAGTGAAAATTTTTTTCCAACAAAGAAAAATACAAGAATTTAGCTTCTGATACATACACTCACGGTATAACAGGTCCAAGATGTCGCATGAGGCTCTGGAGTCCAATGCACTGTCGATGTGTCACTCTAATCCTGAATTTTTCAAAGGAAATAATACACGTGTGAGTGAAAATCACTCAGTGAGTCTCATTTGTACTAGTGCTTTAGTAAAGAGACAGAGTACATAAAACCCTTATGGGGAAAACATTTCATTTGTTCACTGGAAACAATTCCAAAACTCTCTAAAGAAAAGTTTATTCAGAACTCAATCATTTTGGAAAATTGTATTTCAATTTCAAATCATTGCCCCAATTTTCACATCGTAGGCATTCCTCCAATAGAAGGTCGGCCTGTATGCAAAACTCACAAGGCTTTGCCTTTGGTGCCACGTATCATTATGCTTAGACCGCAACCTACAGCACTCAACCATGCATCGCTGGAAGGGTAAGTACACCACAGTATACTACCGAGAACCATGTTAGTGCTTACGCTAAGTATTCAAATTAGTGTATACATCAAGTATTCAAGTTAGTGTATACACCAAGTAAGTTAGTGCTTACACCAAATATTCAAGTCAGTGCATATACTAAGTATTCAACTTAGTACATACACCAAATAAGTTAGTGCTTACGCTAAGTATTCAAGCTAGTTATGTTTTGGAGTCAAGGGTTGACAAGTTAAAGAAATCAAGAATTCAAGTTTCATATTGCTCATCGTATTTCCAAATCTATAAAAAGGCTCATACTTGACCACATCAAGAAACCATTTTTCATATCAGGAAAACCATTTTTGGGGCAAAATATCATTTTTCAGAATTTGATCCCACTGACTCGCAAGTTAGATAATAATTCTCATAGGCTCCACAGGGCCAATTAGTTCATTCTATAGGCACATCAGGCCAATAAATAGTTTTCGGGATCAAAATGTCATTTTTCAAAAGTCAATCTCATATCGAGAGATCATTTTTCAAAATCATGTCGAAATAGAATAAAGAGTTATTTTCATACATCAAAACAAGTTTCCAAGAGTATTTGGGTCATTTTGCCCATACTCAATTACAAAAGTCATTTCCAAGGACATTTTGATCATTTTATCCATACCCGATTCCAAAAGACTTTCCGAGGGTATTCAGGTCATTTTACCCTTACCTGATTTGAAAAGTGTTCACAAGAGTTCCAATAAGGATATTTTAGTCATTTACCGAATATCCAATTCCAAAAATTTTCATAAAACATTCCAATAAGGACATTTGGATCATTTTCTAAATACCCGATTCCAAAAGAAACTCATTTCAAGAAATCTAGAATTCTAATCCAAAAAGAGAAGTAAATTCAAAGTTTCTAAACATGTTTCCATAAAATGTTCCAATAAGGGCATTCTAGTCAATTCATAAATACCCGATTCCAAAATTTACCATTTCCCGAAAATCCTAATTTTTTAATCCAACAAGGACAAAATTCACAAAATTCATGCTTTAATTATCTGTTAAGGTTTCCAAGCCAATTATGAAGTTCATTCGAGCTCAACGCAACATAAAATAAGTCTTGCTCAAATAACCTTAAATATATTCAGAGATTTTCAAAATTTTATAAAACATAGCATTTTATGAAAAAATAAAACACACTAGCTTTGAAAGGTTTTAAAAATCAAAAGGACTCACCTCATGTTCTAATTAACTTTTCCTATTCACGGCCGTTCGACCACCGTTTCTACCGTTTCTAATGTATCGTTGGCCATTTACTAATAAACCTACACCAAAATATCATTTTTAGGTTAAATCGTATTTGATCGAAAAGTAATCGACGGTTAGTTGACGTCCAGTCAACGTGCTCAACGGTTAGCTAATGTCCAACCAATGTTTAGCCGATGGGGCCGACAGTTAAGGAAAATGTTCAACTTTCGTTCACGTCATTTTTTCGTCGCTTGTTTAATTATTTCATTTTCCTTTTTTCATATCCTTCCTCCTTTCATATACAAGGGATTCACTCCATATTTCTCATTCATTTCATCCAATCACACAATTATTCTTCCTTAAGTTCATTCACTTCCCAGGCAAAATCCTGAAATTTTACTACTTTGACACATAATTTTGTTTTGCACATAACTTTCAATCCACAATTCAAATTTGGCTCTATGATATATCAAAATGATTGTAAGATTCTTAACTTTAATTTTATGTAAGACCTTTTCTAATTCCTAGTTCTGGGGAGAAGCTACAAGGCAAAAATAGCCCCAGTAGTTTTCTAGTTTTTAATCCATTTTCACAAAACAACTTCACCTCCTTGTGCTTCTTGAATTATAACGCCTATATATCCCTTAATTCACTTCATTTTCCCTTCAAGCAACCTTAATGCTTCAGGTTTTTAGATTCAAGAAGCCACTAAGTTCTTATGCAAATAACATATAATCAACATCAACGTTAAAAACAATCATAATTCATTTTCTTAACATTTAACCCCATTTTTTTCCTAATTCTACCACCTTTCTTCGCAATCATGAAAAACCCTTTAAATCACCATTCAAATACCCTTATTTACCAAACATATATAGCTTATAGATCCTTCATCCAACCAATACACATACTTGCGCACACAAAGTCTCACATAGTACACAACAATCACTTTGATCATCACAATTCTCATGTTTTCATGCTATAATTCATATCAAAACAATCACTGTAACAAATTCTACAACTTTATTCTTGAAGAATAGGATTTTATCTTATATATGAGATGTTCTAGCTTGAATTTTGCTCCAAGAATCACCAAACTCTCAAGAACACACACTTTTTCTCTCCCTCAATTTTCTCTATCTTTTCTTTCATTTTTCTTTCTTTTCTCTTCCTTTTCTTTCTGCCCTCTTTATGGATGAATTTCCTTGCTGAAATTCAGCTTCTCCACCTCTATACATGGTCCAAATTGGTGACCATTTGGTCACAAATTATGGTCTATCCGCCACGTGTCGCAATTTTATTCGTCCACATATTTTTTATTTATTTTGTAAAACTTATTTGATAAGCTTTATCTTGTATGAAATCTCATACAACCTCTCATAATATGACACATATCCCCATCCACCAATCACATAGCGCCACACGTCCAAGTTTTACCCTCATTTCTAATTTTTCTCAAAAATGACCAAAATCAAATTCGGAATTGGAAAAATATTTTACTTCACCATTCAACTCCAAAAATTTCACTGAATCCATTGGTAATAATTAAATTCTATAATTCTTTCTCAATTTGGTCAAATTTGCGGTCAAAATTGCAGGCGCAGTCAAAATAATGAAAATGCCCCCAATAACCCAAATAACTTATTCCATACAAAAATGTGCATTTCATCGCACTAATCAATTTTTATTCTTAGCATACCCTTAAATTTTTATTATATTAACAATAGTAGCCTTTCGAAGATTTAGGGTACGGGAAGAACAAATCCAACAGTTACATCCAGGTCCCTACAAAATGTTATTATACCAAAATATTCGTTTCATTACACCGATCATCTTTTGTTCTGGCCATTGATACAAATTCTCATCCTATTACAAGTAGTAGCCAATCGAAGGTAAAATGCGAGGTATTCAGCTTCAATGTGAAATAAATTAAACTGAGGTAAGGAGACGTAGTAAATATATTTGATACCTTATCCTCAATTTCCCAGTCTAAGATCCTCCAAAATCTTTATGGTGTGCAACTTCTTTAGATTGAATGCCTCTTTTGATCATTCTTCTCAAGCTTTATTGATTATGAGTTGCTTGGCTATCCTATTTGCAAACTTTGAAGAACAAAGTTCAAACATATCATATCCAAAAATCCTATCATATATAAATATACATGTTAGTCCACTTCAATGTTTGTCATAAATCAAAACACAAGTGAATGCCCATTGTGCTAACAACAGTCATAGTAAACATAAAGTGTTTACAACTGAAAGGAATTATTGCGTACTCTGATAGCTTGATAATAGAGCTGTGGAGTGTGCAATCTGACCTATTGTCTTTTCCTTAATGTTGTGAATCTCTACTCTTGAGTCCTAAAGAGAAGAAAATGAAATACAGGTGTGAGTGTTTTATACTCAGTAAGTCCCATGAATGCTAGTGGTGTTTTTATGTAGAAAATGTGTGGTAAATTCGAATAATACTTTTACGTAGTAAGAGAAAGGACTTTGTCTCAATTTTTCTATTGAAAATAAGTCTACAACTATATTACCCCAGTTTTCTTTAAAACAGCTTTATAACTTTATAAAGAAAAAACTCTATTTCAAGAGTTATTCCAAATCTTAGGCACGATTGGAAAATCAAACTTTTATCAATAATACTATCCTATAATTTTAGAAAAACAGGCATTTCTCTTTATAGAAAGTAGGCCTGTGTGCAAAGATCACAAGGCTTCACTTTCAACAGCATAGTCTTATTGTGTTAAAGAATCAATCTACAGCACCCAACTGTGTATTGTCGGAGCGGTGAGTGCATACCAGCACACCACCTCAATAATCAAGGTATTTTACTTGCTACCTTAAGCTCAGTGGTCCTAATCCTGACGTTAATTACTATTGAAGCGACAAGGGGTTGACCACGCAAGGTGTCCCCACCCAACAACCCAAAATGATATGCACAGAAGGCATAGGCAATTGCCAGGTACTAAACAGCTAATCAGGATGGCTAATCTCAATGTCCTATCACCCCGTTTAGATTAAGACAATCCCTAGAACTAGTCAGGTTACTTGGGCTCGTCTACCTCTAATGCAGGCTAATACCAAAATCAAAACTCTTGCTAAGTACTTAACGTCTTCACTAGTTTACAAGACCAATCTGCTATCACAATTCCTATAGGAAAATCTTGAAAATCCATTTTTTGGGCCAAAACATCATTTTCCAAAGGTTGATTTCATGCCAAGAATTTAATCTCCAAAACCATAGCATTGAAGGATAAAGTATCCTTCACGTGTTAGAAATCATTCCTTAAGAGTATTTTCATCAATTATGCATACCCAAGACCAAAAAGTGTTTTATTCAGCAAATCCAAGATTTTTCTTCCAAAAGGAAACAAATTCAAGAATTTCACTATTTATCTTGCCTTATATCTTAAGAATCACATTTTGTTCCATAAAATTAAGGAAATCATAATTTCATACCCTCTACTCATAAATCATGAAATGTGAACTTTTGTAACATAATGTTATGTTCTTAAATCATAAGTGAAAAAGAAGCCATTAAATAAATATGCACACGTAGCAAATCTTCATGGTCTAAAGAAATAATAATTTCTCATAAAAATCCTTTATTTCAGAATATTAAGGTTTTCTTATTTAGAAAACCTAAACTTTGTTCAGGAAACCAAAAGGTTTATTTCTCATAATTTCAAGCTTATGAAATATTTAGTCACTTGAAATATCTTTTGCAAGAAATATATCATTTCAAACCATAACATGGTACATAAGTATACTTGTAGAGGAAACCACACGTTTCCTCGAAAAACCAAAACATAATATTCATTTCATAAAATTCACTAGCATTCATTATTTTAGAAAAAGCTAAGGGAACTCACCTTGTGTCTTAGCTCGATGTGGTAGTATATATGTATCGTTTCTAGCTTTTCACAAAGCCTTTAGGATGAATAACCTATACCAAACATCATTTCACATTTCTCTTAATATTCTAGGAATTCACGACCAATGCATTCTACCAAAGGGATGTTTTTAAGGAAATTTCTTAATTTCCTATTTCTCTATCTCATGCTATAAATGAGATATACTCCTTTAGAATAATTCAAGTCCATTTCATCATCTCTTCCCTCAATCGTGTACGCAAAGCTTTCACGTGCTTTCTTTGATCAAATAACACACATGGGATTCACATATGAATTCACAACCAACTCTGTATTTCCTCTTTCTTGGCACACTTGCTTGTTTATATCATAACTTTTGATTCATAAGTCCAATTAATGTCAAACTAGTTTCAAAATATCTCCAAGACATTCTTCTATAATTTTCAATTCATAGAATACCAATTTTCCCTTCAATTTCATTCAGTTTTGCTCACGGCATCTCAGCATTTTAATCTCGTCACTGAACTGGTAGCCTTTAGTATTTATGTCATAACTTCCTATATACAACTTTGAATCATGTCAAGCTAGCCTTAAAAATGATTCTAAGACATTTAGTTACAAGTTCCAAGTAATAGAGTTCCAAAATAAGAAGCCATTTCGTTAAGTTTATTAGTTCTTCTGATCTAGTCAGATTTTGTGCAAATAGAATTTCTATGTTTGTTCATTTTTCTACACAATCTATTCTCTTCATATCTCTATATAACATATATTCCATTTAATTCTTCCAACATCTTATTCATCATCCAAACATCTCATAAATTTCTTTTATCTCATTTATAAATAAAGCTATAACATCACAACAAAAATAATAGTAATAAGAATATAGAATAAAACCTCTATTTTCTCACCCATTAAACCATGTTCTATTCTATCTCCTTCTTCTATTTTTACAGCTATGAACAACCCTTCAAAATACCTTCAAACATCATACAAAACACAACACATATCATCATAAGTTCACTGCCACACCCCCCATACATGAATATTCTTCAAGCATATTTAAAAATTCACATGAATCTCCCAAAAAAATCAACACCAAAATAATCCTTATAATTTACTTAACAACTTTAATTCAAGAAGCGTTTTTCCTTATGTATTGAATTCTCCAAGCGTGAGAAGCTCCAAGTTTCTTCTCTTTCTCTTTCGAAGATGTCTCTTTCTATTTCTTTCTTATTTTTCTCCTTTTTCTCTAGCTTTTTCTCTCTTCTCTTGATTTCTTTTTTCTTCTCCCTTCTCCTCTATTTCTAGTTGTTAAGAGGCTTATTTGAGAACCTTTGCAATTAAGAAGCTTGCATAAAAGCTTATGTAGGAAGCTTTCAAGTAAACTATTTCTTTTCTTTTTCTCTTCCTTTTCCTTTCTCCTTGTCTTCTTGTTGTTGCTGACTTGGAGGCTTACTTTTAGCCTTCTCACTGCCATTTCCATGACCAAAATATTACTTGGGCAATTCTTGTATTAAGTTGTCAATGGCTTCTTGAAAAATTCTAAGAAATTTTTCTTTTTCTTTTCTTTTGTTCTCTTCCCTTGTTCTTCCTTATTGCTGCCAATTTTCTTGTTGTTAATCAGCTTTCTCACCGCCGCTCCTTGTCCATTTTGTGACCAATTTTGGTCACATGGTCCATTGGAAATTAATATGGTCAAAAACTTATACAAAATGACTTGATAAAATCTTCCTAAATAAGCTTTAAAAGCTTATGCAAAAAGATTTGATAAAATCTTCTTATGAAAGTTTAAAGAAATACTTATAAAAATCCAACCTATCACATGATAAAACATGGTCAATTGTCTGGTCAAAGGCTTATTGAGGAAGCTTGTAAAAATCTTATTGAATAAGCTTATAATTTGCTTATAAAATTCTATTCAATTTCATATAACCAATCACATGAAAACACTTGGCTTCCTCAACCCAATCACGAAATGACAGTTATTTTCAATAGCCAATCTTAAATTTCCACTTGTCCTTTTTTGACCATTTTTCTCAATTCGTGGTCAAAATTACAAAAATACCCCTGAAACTTGCTTTATACCAAAATGTTCGTCTCATTGCACTAATCAACTTTTGTTCTGGTCATTTATATGAATTTTCATTCTATACATAGTAGCAGCTAATTAAATGATACGGTAAAAAAGCAGAAGCCTCTTAGTTTTGAAGAACAAGAACCCTAGAGTTGGTCATCCAACTCCCTACCAAATTCACACACACAAACGAACTAAATGTAAATGTAATTAACCCAATGAGATTTGGTGAATCTAGTCTACTTCAAAACACCTAAATACCCTAATCTATCAAGAGATTAGAACAAAAAGATGGGATTTGAAGACACCCAAAAACTCAACCTATCAAGAACACTAGAGAAATACTAGCACCCAACAATAGAAAAAGATATTTAGATTATCCATTTGAAGTTTAGAGACATTAAATCAAAGGTAGGACTAAACCCTTTGATTTGGTCTTGAAATGGGTATCACCCCTTACACACTCTCCTTTAGAGAGAATTTGGTTTCTCTATCAAAATATTCTAAGTCTTAAAAGTCTATCATTACAAGAGTAATGAGGCATATATAAAGGTAACAAACTAAACCTAGCAAATGGGAGATGTAATCTCAGCCATTCATCTCCTAAGTAAGTCTAAAATATACCTATTACAAGTCAAAAGTCGTAGGAATTAAATTCGAAACAAAATAAAATAAAACAAGAAAAATCAATAAAACATAGCATTACTCGAAGTGACCTGGTGCCAGGTATACTAGTGGACCTGGCGCCAAGTGTGTTCTGAAAATGGAACAATTATGTTCCAGTGTGGACTTGGCGCCAAGTGTACTAGTGTACCCGGTGCCAAGTGTGCTCTACTTTCCTCACATCTTATTTTTCTTGTCTTTTCAGCCTCCTCTTGCACTCCTTTAGCCCTCCATACCAATTATTGTCCAAACTTTAATCTTCTTAGCCCTTCATTAATCCTCCATTAGTTGACAACCTTCTTCATCTTTGGCTTGGAATCTTGAAATGCACCTTAAAGTCTCTTGAAAAGGAGTTTCACCTATGGAGGTGTGTGTTGTGTCTTTGCCCTCCTTCCCCCTTCTTTAGAATGACCTTCATGCTTGGGACGATTTCTATCATTAAAGTACAAAAAATGAGGGATATTACATAGCCACTCACCATTCATTTGAGAATTTGATGGCAGAGTATTTGAAAACCTTGGGAGAGATCTTTGGATGTAGATACAAGAGGATTTGAATAGAGCCATTATAAATTCTAGTATACATTATTTTTTTACTTTATATTTTCTCTTGGCTTTTGTGTACATTGTTATAATCTTTCTTATTTAAATATTCATTCTTCATTCAATTCTTTTTAAATTGTTTGTTGGGTAAAGTTAGTTCTGTATCTTTTAAATGTTTATTGATTGATATATTGTTTGCCTTGTACATATCTTGATATTTTTGTCTAATTAAAAATATTCTCGTAATTTTTTATTTTTAGTTGATATTTGGGGGAAAATTTAAAAACATAACTCATTGCCCCTCTTCTTAGATTTTTCAGAAGTTTTCCTGTATTATTTGCTTAGAATCTTTGTAGAAAACTCAAGTGAATTCAAAACGTCAAACTCCCTAGTTAGTGTTCTTTCTCTCCATGGAAATTTATATAGCATTTTTTACCTTTTGATTATATTTTTAAAAAAAAAGTTTTTAATTGACCTTGTTAGTTTGTTGGTCACCATTTTGTAATATTTGATCAACTATTTTTGGAAAGCTCATTTGTCAATTTATGGGGCTGCGACAGTATTTGGATTCTTATTCTGGTTATTCACCTCTCATATTATTTATATATTTCAAATGTGGTTGTTGTAGGGATTCTAAACCTCTCATATATGGTGACTTTCATTTTGTTTCCTCTCCTTTTAGGAAGTCAGTGAATTGTTGTTAGTTGGAGTAAGGGATTCATCCAATCCTTATATCCTTAAATATGAATAATTTTTTTAGCAGTGATCTAAATAACTCATCCACAAAGAACATTATCTGTATAAGAGAGGGAAGATTTAATGCATCATTTGATTTCTATCATACTACTAATAAGGATAAAAAGATTGAGGCTATATATGAAGATTGCAAGTTTGCCATACACTTTGTAATACCCCGCATATTTTCATATTGGAATGAAGAGGTGACCATGCATTCATAAGCATTTTATATGACTTCAATTGTTGAGAATATATGTATGTGTCTTATTTCTTTAAGTGCCTAATTGTCATAATTTATATTTGTGAATTTTGTGATTCCTTGTGTATGTTCTATTGTATAATTTTTATGAATATTAGTAATACTTAATTTTATATTTGGAGTGAAGTATTATTTATTAGAAATTATACTTTTAATTATTTTAGAGAAAACATATCTTTAGTGGGTGAAATTTTATTTTTATCTTTCATAGATTAGTACATGGGTATTTTCTATAAACTTAGGCCCAATAATGCAATAACAGCAAAATATTAAAGTTGGAATTTATTTTTAGAAAATCATATATCTTAATATAAGATGTGGGATTTGAACTTATGACCTCTTGTAAGTTTAGGTGAACCCAAGACTTATTTTAATTGACTTAACTTTTCTTAAATCAAACTCTAGTGTCTCAAAAATATATCAACTTTCTAAATTACCCTTCCTTGGTTGCCACTTTTAGGAATAATAAACCTTAACTTGCTCATCAAATAAATTAATCCTAACCTTCTATCGTGTCTAATCTTAGCCATCCCTTTTGTTGAATCTTAACCACTCATTTGTTTAATCTTTGCCATACATTTTACCTAATCTTGATTATTTATTTTACTTACCTTCCAAGTAAATTAATTTTGAACATCCACTTTGATGGATCCTACCCTTTCATCTAAATCAACTTAGCCATTCAATCTTAATTGATCTTAATCCTTTATTTCTATATCTTGCCTAAACAAATTGATCTTGGCCATTCATTTTTATTTTCACCTAAGAAACCCTAAATCTCTCATCCATTCTCCCAAAATGCCCAAGCCTAGCTTTCTTGCAAAAATCATTTTTCTCTCTTGCTCTTTCTATCTCTAAGCCTAGCCGAAAGTTGTCTCTTCTCCCTTTAATTTTGTCACTCTAAACTAAGAACCCTAATCCTAAATCATTAAAGAACAAAGTTCCTCTTACTAGTTTTAAGGTTTTTTAAAGGATTCTTCAAGAGGTGATCAAGAAAACAACATCTTCTAGTCCTTTCTATGTTGATCAAAATTTTGTTCCTTGCTAGAAATTTTTGTAGTAACTAAAGATGTAATATTTGGTTATGATTTTGATGGATTTTTATGGAACTTTCAATGGCTACATATTTTACTATGTATATGTGATGTTTTATGTGGAAATAATGAGGAATTGAAGCTGTTTTAGCCATTAGAATTGTCATGCAAAGCAGAGTATTATTGCTAGGTTTGTTTTTATCTTGAGATCATGGCTTAATTTAGTAAGTAATTTCCTAGTGTTTTGAAGAGACTTATTATACTAAGTTAATATGATATCTTGGGAGTTCTATGAAGTTGATTTTTCATGTAAATTGTGTAAAGAACATAACTTATGGTAATTAGAAAACTACTTTGTTCACAGTTAGGATTCTGTGTTTAATCATTGAGTTTCTATAGGTCTAAAAATATGATTTTTTTTTTTTTTTGGTTGAATTGGATTGAGATATTTTATGTATGAAACTTTGATATTTTATGAAGTTTTTTAGAAAAAGAATCATTGAAAAATTCATTGTGGATAATGCCAAAAGAAAATTTTAATTTGTTGCGTAGCAACAGTCAAAATTTTACTATAGCGACACTATGTTTTCTAGTTTTGAAACAATCAGATTATATGAATGAAAGGATTTTTACTTGAACTTCCAATATATATTTTGTGGTTTTAAACTAGAATGTTTGAAAGAAAATTGAACTCTTTTGCTTGGTCAATTTGATCAATTTATTTACTACCCTATTTTACATAACAAAGCGGAATTTATTGATTGTGAGAATTGTTGGGGATTTTGCTATAAAACATATATATGTATCTATTCAAATTTATTCAATGATGTTTTGAGAAAGTTTAGAGATGTTTATAAAGGTTTATTAATACTTGAATTGAAATTCATGTTCGCTAAAAGTTGGTTACAAAATCAACTTATCATTGAAAACTAAATTATATAAAGGAAACTTTTCGTATGTTATGTGATAATTTGTATGGATATAATAATTGAATTGCTGAGATGGTTTAATTAATATTCACTTGTAATATGTGGTTTATACCTGAAATTATTTGTGATGATTTATGCTTAGGAATTTGTGATTGAGGGTAACAAAGTTAAGTATGTAAGTTGGTGATATAGTTTAGTATGTAGGGTTGAGACTGTGTTTGAACTACACTCTTGAGAGAATTGATAGAGGAGTTAACAATTGAATTATTTGAATGATAGAAGTGGTGGGATATTATTGGAAGTAGATCTACCAAATAAATTAGGACTCTTGAATATGTTTTGATGGAGTTAAGTCGTAACATTCATGAAAACGATTCATACTCAAGATACTTTTGGAAAATATAAATATTTGCACCTTATTAAATGTTTTCGCATATGATATTATGAACATGTTTCCAAATTTGATTGTAAGTCTTTATGGTTATGACATGTTTATGCATGATCTATTTTGGATAAATCTTCTAAAGGTTGATATGTTTGAGTTGAGAGCCATGATTGATTTTTGTGAAATGTTAATAAATATCGGATTATGAGTCTTCATTCATGCAAATGTTTGCGAAAAGCATGAACTTTGAAATTGATTGGCTCTAATTTATCACTAACTTATAGAAAGTGATTTGTGAAGTAAGGAAATGATATGCTTTTGTAAATTTTTGAATGAATCAATTCAAGGGTATATTTGTATCTTCAGGAATTGTATTATTTTCAAAATATTATCGAAAAATAAATGTTTAGATGTTTTGGAATGGATTTTGGACTTGTGTTGAGTTATTCCTTGAATGAATACAATTGCATTGAACCATATTGAAATATGAATGTCATTGAGTACTCAATGGGGGGAAAATATCATGTACTAGCCGACGTTATATTGAGAGTACCTTCTAGTAGAAAGCGTTCTTTGGAATATTACTACTGTCCAAATAGGGTGTAAGTACTTAGATGTTAAGCCATTCTTAATTAGCAATACAGTTTTATGTGGTGTCGAAGGTCAGACATGGGATATCTTGGCCTGATGTCATTAAGAGAAGAAGATGGTATATAAAGGAAGAAGATAAAGAAAGAGAATAATAGAGGAAAAATATTAAAGACTACATCATGCAAGATAGAAAAAGAAAGTAAGAGACTTACTTGGTCATGATGAAACTAATTAGACAAGAGTAAGAACTAGGCTCTGATACCATCAATGACTTAGAAATCAGTTCTCAATTAGATCCTATTGAATCTAGATTAATGAAATGGAAAATGCCAACTGAAAAGTTTGAAAAAAATTATGAAAAAGGAAATTTTTATTTAGTACAAAACTACAATATCAAAACCACTGAGAAAATAGTTTCGATTAATGAACATTATGGCACTATTCAATTGTTTAATTCTGAAACTTTAGAACACCATAGAAAAAACAAATATAAATATTTGCATATTGGTTTAGTTCAAGTAGCTGTTAAACCTTTGTATCAATTAGGAATAAATGCTCCTATTTGTTTATTATTACATGATAGTAGACATTTAGATTTTAATAACAATCTGTTAGCGGTGCTAGAATCCAATATGGCTAATGGCCCTGTTTACTTTAATCATTATCCTAATTTCACTATGGATCTCTCAGATCCTCATATTCTGAAAACGCTAACACTGAATATTCAAACAAAAAATTTAGATTTTGAACTTAGATGTAAATCCCTTGGCCTTATTTATCGTGTTTATTACAAAGTAATGAAAACCACCATAAATCCCAAAGCAAAATAGCATTTAGGTAATCCTCGAGAAACCTATTTATTAGAAACCAATTTTGAAAGATCAAATACTTTTGTTCCTCGATTTCTTAAATGGGATGATGTTCTTCATGATACAAAATGGAATTTTGAATATATCATTAATCTAAAAAAGCATTATGAATCGAACAAAATAGATCAGATCATTGAATCTTCTTCTAGAACTATTGAACTTGAATTTAGTAGAAAATCCTTCTCTGTTGCTTCTTCATCATCTTCTTCTCAAAGACCTCTTTTTAGAACCTACAGTACTCAGTTAAATAGTGTTGACTTTTCAAGAGAAATTCCTAAAGTTAATTATAAAGATAATGTTAGTATAAAATCTTCAAGTCCGACCAAAAGTGAAATGGAAATGCCTGCAACTTTAATGACAATTTCCTCTGATGATGAATTTGAATTAGATAAAATATATTTAAAATAGTTATGGAAGAGACCCTGTAATAAGTTAAAAATAGACTGGTATTTTGAAACAATACAACCTAATGAAAGAATTAAATTAAGAGATAAATATTACTTTGACTTAAAAAAATTTAGAAAACAATTAGATTTTTTTTATTGGTATGAATATTCAGGAAAATATAATCAATTAGAATCAATAAATATGATTGCAAAAAAAATGGTATACTGCTAAGAATGAAGTAAAAGAATCTGTACTTCCTCCTCCAGAAGAAATCAAAATCCCAATCGAAGGTCATGTACTTACAGCCTCTCCTTTTAAAATAGAAAGTTTAGATAAACAAGGTGATGTCACAAATAAAGACTTAAATAAAGTTGTAACACCCCACTACTACGTATCCAAGAAGGGCGGGGATGTCACCCCATCCCGGAGGACAAGGGGTCTTTAAAACGAGGTATAAAAATGTAAAGACAACCAAAGAAATCAAACTTAGATAAATAACGGAAAACTCTTATTACATAGGCTCAAACACGAGCAAAACTAAACAAAACAAATATCCGATCAGAAACTTAAACCAACAATTGTCTCCTAGAACACAAAGGAAAGAAATAACAAAAGCTTCAACTATCACATGCCCCGCTCGCTCAGCATAATCTATCTCCTAAAAACATGATATAAAACAGTGTAAGATTAAATCTCAATAAGTCCAGTATGTGCACACAGTACTTTGAACAGTTCGTGTATATATAGTGAAAACATTTGCAGAAATATTTGGCAAGTCATAAATAATTTTCTCTTTGCAAGGAGTAGGTTTTTCTCATTGTCACACTTTATACAAAATAAATCATCCACTTGAATAAATAGTCATGTCACCACACGTTGGGCTCTATGAGGACAAGGCACCACACTTTGTGTACCTTGCCTGGACCAATTACCACACATTAGGCGTTCTGATCAAGGTGAGTGTACAGCCTATCGGGTGAGATACTCCTCCTTCTCTACACCCAACAAAACCATCCGGATGTCCATGCCGAGAAAATAAATAATACCTTATCAAGTACAAATGCTAGTTCGGAACTGCCAGACCAACCAACACAGTCGCCTTTTCAAGCCGAGCTTATCTTCTGGAGGTGGCCTCCTGCCAAAAGACTTACTCAAGCCCTCCAAGACTAGTATTGCTAGCCTACCCTTATTAAGTACTCAACAAACATATCCGTCAATTCCTAATTCAAAATATTTCCATATCTTGGCTTTGTAAAACGAGGTTTTCTTTAAAAGAGTTTTCTAAAAATTTAGGAGAAAGAATAGTGTTCTTGATAAAATCGTTAGTTTGACAAAATCAGTAAAAGAGTAAATATCCACGTTTACAACCCAACCAAACATAGTTTAACAATAGTTTCACAAAGCTTTACCACATAGACTTGCCATCACAACATTTAACAAAAGAGTTTATGCAGGGACTTACTTGATATGCCTCAGATAAACAAGATAAAATCACAGCTTGCTTCCTTCAAATACCCTCATGATCTAGAATCGCATAATATCATGATCAGGGTCTCAATCGATTCAAACATGCATTAAACTCATTTATCCCCATAACAATTCACAATCCGTTATCTACCTCCAAATAAATTATCTACTTCTCAAAGTTCATATCCTATGACCCTACATCCATCAAAGACATGATTAATATATCAAAAAGGTCTTGACTTGACCATCACAATTCACATCCGTCATTATCGCAATAAAACATGCCATTACTATCCATCGAATATGCTTAATTAATTACTCGACTCAAAATATTCATCTATCCCCACCAAGCACATATGTCATGCTATCCTACTTCCATAGACCTCATCAATCTCATTAGACCTTAACTTCGATATTAAGGGCAAGAATTCCCTTACCTTGAAACAACCGGGTTATCAAGATCTCGATGCTCCTATGGTGATCGTCCCGAGTTCATTTGAGAAGAAGAGAAAAGCTGTCTTCTTTACTTCCTTTTGTCCAAAGGTAGCTATAGAGGATGAAATCAGCCTCTATGTGGCAAGTTTAAGGGAAGAAAAAGAGAAGAATTAATGGAAGAAATGAATAAAGAGATTGAGATGATTTTTGCTTACCTTAGGGTGTGATTGATTTTTTTGCTAGGATTTACTCTTGGGATTTTTGAAAATTACAGAAGAGTTCTTGCTGGAATTTTCGTGTAGGTAGAAGGGAGTGGTGGGCTACTGTGATTTAGGGTTAGAGAAGTTTGATTTAGGGTTAGATGGTAGTGCTAAGAAAGACTCCTAATGGCTTTAGGTTTCTTGGACAGCAAGGGCGAAAATTGCAGCTTGCTATACCCCTTTTTGCTGCTGAAATTGGGAAGTTTAAGAGGAGAAAATAATCTGGAATTGTTCTCTTATGCTGGCCGAAATATTGCTCAAGAAAAGGGCTATGTGTGTTCAAGCCTATTTGGCTAATCAAGAAAGAGTTTGCACAGCTTTTGGTCACCGAAAATCCTATGCACATGCAGTGGTTTTTGTGCGAAAATTTGCTGAACAAAAGAGGGAAAATTCAGGCTGTTTTTGTTGCTAATCGATCCGCAATTCAAAGAGAAAAACAAGAGTTTCAGATTCTGTGGTTTGGCTTAATCAACAAGGAGTTTTGGTATGTTTTAGAGTGCAGAATTTTCATGCATTGCACTAAGTAAAGCTGGCTGAAATTCCTGTACAAAGCTGGCCAAAATTTCTGGTTCATAGGCTGGCCGAAATTCTGGAATTTTTTGTGGATAAAATCTGATTTTGTGTCGCTAAGGTGATCTTATTTGGTGAGGGGTATTCTAGGTGATTTGAGCTAGGGTTTGAAGAGTTTGATTGCACTTAGGAGTGCAAGAATTTCGTGCAGCTTGTGCATGCACAAGGCTGCCAAAATTCTGCAAGAAAAAGAGAGAGTAAAACCTAGTTGATTTAGGATTGAAATAAAATATGATTTGTTAAAGGATTTAGGATAAGATTTCCTAGTATTAAAAGAGTTTGTTTTGAGCTAAAACACCTTCAAAGGTGGCGGCACTAAGCTGGAAAATTTTCCAGATTTTTACTAGGGTTCTATGTTCAAAATCAACAAGGTATCTAACTAGAAAAATAGCAATTTAGTTCCAACTATCAATTACAAAATCTAATACATTAAAACCAAGCTGGAATCTAATTATTCTAATTAGGATTTTCAAAAATCAAAGAATAAAAGCTGGAAATATAATTAAGCTTTATCCTCATCAAAAAAAACCTTGAATTTAGGAGGTAAATATGGAGACTCATCTCCTTAGATGATGGCGCTAAAATTCACTAGGATGGCTAGGGTTTTTCGGCCAAAGCATGAAGAAATCTAGAGAAAAGAATTCAAAAGGAAAACTAAGATTTGCAAGAGGTAAGATTCGAACTCGAGTCACCAAGGAAAATCCCCAAACCCAACCGCTATTCCAAATCAACTCCGATGATAATATTTCTTTAGGAAATTCTTTCCACCCTAATTCTCATCCCTCCATCTCCTCTACTAAACTTCACTTAAAACAACTCTCAAGTAATGCAACAACATATTTAAATAATTTTATGCAAGCACAACCTTGAAAATCACATGCACCCATGCAAAAATAATTTGAAGATATCACATGAAATGCGAGATGCTATGCAATGCATGACTTTTTCCCCATAGGTCAAAGGTGGTTTTAGGCGGGGTATTACATCCCCTCCCCCTTAAGAGAATTTTATCCCGAATTTCAGATTCCATACCCTTAGAGCATATTCGAATACTTCTGTCTTAACCATTCTTCCGTTTCCCACGTTGCATCTTGCGCGCCATGATGATCCCAAAGTATCTTTGCCATAGGTATCTGCTTATTTCGAGGGGTCTTGATACTCCACTCCAAAATCTTGACTGGTCTTTCCACATAACTCAGATTCGGATGCAACTCCAACGGCTCCTCATTAAGCACATGACTTGGATCGGGGTTGTATTTTTTCAACTGAGACACATGGAAAACATCATGCATCCCAGTTAGACCATCGGGTAGATCCAATCTGTAGGCAACCAGCCTAACCTTCTCCATTATCGGAAACGGTCCTAAATATCTAGGACTCAGTTCCCTCCTTTCGGATGCCTCAAGATTCCTCTACTAGGAGTCAACTTCAAGAATGCACAATCACCCACTTAGAATTCTAGTTCCCTCCTCCTAGAATCTGCATAGCTTTTCTGTCAGCTTTGCGCTACTCCTAGTCTTCCTCGGATAACCCTTACCTTGTCTGTCATTTCCTGAATACGTACCTCACCAGTTCTTCTAATATGCCCATCTTCTGTCCATCCCCAGTATATTAGTACTTGACATTTACGCCCATATAATGCTTCGTACAGCGCTATCCCAATCGATGCCTGGTAACTGTTATTATATGCCAATTCAACATGCGGTAAACACTTGACCCACTGGTCTCCAAAGTCCAAAATACTCGCTCGGAGCATATCTTCTAGTATCTGAATGACTCTCTCGGATTAACCGTCTGTCTGCGGATGAGCAGAGGTGCTGAATTTCAATGTAGTACCCAAAGACTCTTGAAACTTGCTCCAGAATCTCAAAGTGAACCTAAGGTCCCTATCTGATACAATGCTTGATAGTACACCGTGCAACCTTACAATTTCCCGGGTATACGTTTAAGCCAACTTTTCCATCGAGTACCTTACGTTCACTGGTATAAAATGCGCTGTCTTGGTCAGTCGGTCCACCACCACCCAAACTGCATCCTTGTGTGACTTGGTCATCGGAAGACCGGTCACAAAATCCATAGTCACCTCTTCCCATTTCCACTCGGGAATCGGTAATGGTTGCAATAAACCTACAGGTTTCTTATGCTCTATCTTAACTTTCTAGCAGGTCAAGCACGCTAACACATACTGAACCACATCTCTCTTCATTCTAGCCCACCAATATTTCTTCTTCAGGTCGTGGTACATCTTTACTTCCCCAGGGTGTATGGTATTCTTGCTCTTGTGAGCTTCGTCCAGTATCCTCTTCCTTAAGTCTTGATTGTCAGGTACACATATCCGGTCCCGAAAATACAGTACTCCCTTCTCGTCGGTCCGAAAATCTTTTCCTCCCATCGCGATTTCTTTCTCCTTGAAGGCCTAAAATTCCACACTGTCCCGTTGGGTTGCTATAATTTCCTGCTCCATATCGGGCTTCAGGGTCAAGTTGCTTACATGGATCTTCCTCTCTTAAACTTCCGCTTCCTGCTCCAGGATTTCCTGCACTACTAACACCTCCTGCATTCTCAAATGTGCTATCTTCACTTTACAACTCAAAACGTCAGCTACCACATTCGCTTTGCCAGGGTGATAATTAATAGGACGCCTGTACTCCTCCAAGAACTCCATCCATCTACGCTGTCGAAGGTTAAGTCCTTCTGCGTGAAGATGTACTTCAAACTCTTATGATCAGTGAAGACTTCGTATTAGGCTCCGTACAGATAATGTCGCCACTTCTTCAAGGCAAATACTATGGCTGCCAGCTCCAAATCATGAGTCGGATAATTAGCTTCATGCGGCTTTAGCTTCCTGGACGCATAAGCTATGACCTTCCCATCCTGCATCAGCACAGCTCCTAGACCTTCCTTGGATGCATCCGTATAAAGTGCATAGGGCTTGTCAACCTCAGGTAAGCTCAATATGGGTGCTGTAATCAACCTCCTCTTAAGCTCTTGGAAACTCTTCTCACACTTATCATTCCAAGCAAAGGCAACATCCTTCTTTAATAGTCGCGTCATCGGTGAAGCCAGGGTAGAGAAATTCTTAATGAAACGCCGATAGTACCCAGCCAACCCAAGGAAACTTCATATCTCAGTAACGTTCTCCAGTTGTTTCCAATTAGCTACGGCGTCCACCTTGGCAGGGTCCACCTTGATCCCATCATTAGATATCACATGGCCGAGGAAGGATACCGAGCTCAACCAAAACTCACATTTACTGAACTTAGCGAAAAGCTTGAATTCCCTCAACTTTTCCAGGACTAACCTTAAGTGCTCCGCGTGCTTCTCCAAATTCTTGGAGTAGATTAAGATATCATCGATGACAATAACCACAAACTTATCCAAATATGGCTAGAAAACTCGATGCATCAAATCCATAAAAACTGCCGGTGTATTGGTTATACCGAACGGCATTACCACAAATTCATAGTGGTCATACCGCATGTTGAAAGCAGTCTTAGAAATGTCTTCTTCCTTAATCCTCACGTGGTAGTATCCTTGCCATAGGTCCAACTTCGAAAAGTAACCGGTGCCTTGAAGTTGATCGAATAACTCGTCGATTAAGGGTAGAGGGTACTTGTTCTTGATCGTTAAGTTGTTCAGTCCCCAATAATCAATGCATAACCTCAAAGTACCATCTTTCTTCTTGACAAACAACACCGGAGCTCCCCATGGCGACGTACTCGGTCGAATGTAGCATTGCCTCACCAACTCTTCTAATTGCTCCTTTAACTCCTTCAGCTCCATCGGTGCCATCCGGTAGGGAGTTCTTGACACTGGTTCTGCTCTAGGAACCAGGTCCACGGTAAACTCAACTTCCCGTTCTGGGGGTAGAGAAGTGAGCTCAGCAGGAAAAACGTCTGGAAAGTCTTTTACCACCTCCGTACCCTCCAAGGTACACTGATCCTTGGGTTTGTTCAGAAGATAAGCCAAATATCCCGTACATCCTCTTTTGAGCAACTTCTGGGCCTTAGCACCAGCAATCAAGAACTTCAGTTCCTTCGCTCGCTTACCGTTAAATTCAATCACATCCCGACCAGATCTCACAAACTGCACTGTTTTAATCTTGCAGTCCAAACGAGCTCCGTGCTTCGACAACCAATCCATACCCAAGACCAGGTCATAATCCTTCATGGGCAGAATTATGAGGTCTGCTTCCAAAATCTCCTTCCCTACCTCAACTTCACAGCTTCCCATTTTCTTACCCGCTTCCACCACCTTTCCTAAGAGTGAGCTTACTACTAAGGTATAAGGTAACTCTTTTCCTTCCCAACCCAGATGTGATGCACATACTTTACTTACGTAAGAGTGTGTGGATCCTAGATCTATCAAAACATTAACAAAACGACCTTAGATAGGAAGGTTACCTTTGATCGCGGCTGCATCCGTTTCGACCTCTTCTCTGTTCAGGGCAAAGACCTTGGCCTTCACTTAAGGCTTCTGACCTCCCGTTCCAGCTATTCCAGCAGCAACACCTCTATTGACTCCCATCAGCTAAGTCGGGGTTGTCTGCCCAATCCTTGCGGGTTTAGGGCAGGTGTTCCTCATATGTCCTGGGTCTCCACAGTTGAAGCACCTCCTTCCTCCCCCGTTGCCCTAGCAATTCCTCTCGGTGTGGCCATGCTTTCCACAGAGTCGGCAATTCAGGTTGCTTTGCATCAGTCCGGCCATAGGCACTCAAGGCTGCTTACCCCGATTTCCCCACGGCATAGAGCCCGCAAGTCGCTTGTTACCTAAAGGCCTCATTGGCGGATAATTCGATTGGAAAGGTCTATTCACTGGTCGATATCGATCCTCATTCTCCATCTGGGATGCTGTGTCCACGGCGGCAGTGTACGAGGTTGGCGGCGATGGAGCCAATGCCTTTCTCAAATCTAGCCTCAGCCCTTTCACAAACTACTGGGTGCGCTTCTGCTCCGTGTCGACCAAGTATTTGCAGTACTTGGACAACTGCGTGAATCCGGCTGCATATTGAGCAACTGACATACTTCCCTGCTTAAGAGTTTAGAACTCATCCTCTCTCTTCTCAGCTACCCATCGGGGAATGTACTCAGCACGGAAAGCTTTAGTAAAGTCGTCCCATGTCCATTCCTGCTCCTCTCTGTCCCAGTCACTCCGTACTCACTGCCACCATGCTCGTGACAGTCCTCTCAGCCGAAAAGCAGCAAACTTCACCATTCTCTCTTTCGAGTACTGCAGAGTGGTAAAAATATCCTCCATCTGTTCAATCCACTGTTCTGCTTTCTCATCCTGCTCCACCTCCCCCTAGAATGTGGGAGGTTGGAACTTCAGGAAACGCTCCAGGGCCTCATCCTCTCCTCGCGGTGGCTTCTTGGCCACCTTGTCCACTCACTCCATTAAATTCTGCAGGATCAAAGCCATCTTATCAAAAGCCTATCCCATGGTCACATCCCAAGACCTCTCTGAAGCTAACTCTTATTCTCGCTGCAAGTGCTCCTCCACATCGGGTGTGGAATGGTGCATCTGTTCAAATTCCGAAGTTAATGATGCACTTTCCTGCATGGTTCTGCTATGAACGACTGTCCTACGTCTTGGTGCCATTTTTAATCACATTCACCCCAAGTCAGATAGTTACCAAGGGGAAAGAAGTATGCTCAGGTGCATGATCAGTCAATAGTAATGTTATCTACTCACTTTAAAAGAGAATTTGATAATGTTATGCAGGAAAAAACTAAGCAATAAATGAAACTCATGCTTTTCATATAAACCATGCTTCTGTAAAGAAGGGGTTATCACATACGATACCCTTTTTTTTTCCAATAAAATAGTAAAGCCCTATAAGCAACATGCTTCTTTAAAAAGAACAAATAAACAAAGGAATGTAAATCCTGAAAGAGAAAGACAAAACGCTGCTGGTCTTCTATACTCGACTCTCTCTAGTGTCAACAGAAGCATCGGAGTCGTCAGAGGCTGGTTTCACAAGCCACCCACAGAGCTACGGGTCTCCCTATGTAATCCCTTGAAAAACCAACGCTCTCACTTGGTTGTCCGGACTTACCCACATGGCCCCTCTTGGCTCTCATGGCCGTCTCATAGAGTTCATCCAAAGCTAATATAACCGCACCCCTAGGCGCAAGCCTCTCATTCCTCGAGTCAGATAGATCGAGCAACCCCTCTCTCCCCAACTTTGCATCTATCCCCAGTCCTTATCGAAGTCCACACCCCTTAGGACCCTCGTCTAACTTCCTCTTCCCCTTATCTTCCATTCCTAGAGCGGACTGCCTAAGTTCCCCCTCTCTCGGGGTAACTCCATCCTTCGGCCTATGTCCCTCACCACTGGACTCCTTAAGATCATAGCAAGTAGGAATCCTATCAAATTCACCTATCTGTGGGGTCCGGGGAACCACTGTCACCTCGTCATCTTCTTCCTCTATCCCAGCCATCTCTCATTCACTCTCATCGTCCCCCTCATTCCCAAGCTCATCTGCCTCTTCCTCACTCAACTCAGCTATCCCCTCATCCTCCTCACCCCCACTGGCAAGCTCAACTACCTCCCCCTCATCATCCCCCTCATACTCTCCTAGGCTCCCATCAACCTCCATATCTGCCTCAACCACCAGGTCGTCTAGTATAGGCAGCTCCTACTCTATCCCTGAATCAGACGAGGGTGGATCTGCTACGAGTAGTAGGGTAGGTAGATTCCCGCAGCCAGCGGACCAATCTCTGACAACCGATACAACTCTTTTGACCATCCTATAAACAAAAGGCAAAAATTAGCACTAGATCAAAATACTTAAGAAAATAAAATCTAGTAAATCAAATAATTGCCTAAACCTAGGCTCTGATACCACTTGTAACACCCCACTAATACGTACCCAAGAAGGGCAAGGATATCGCCCCGTCCCGGAGGACAAGGGGTCTTTAAAACGAGGTATAAAAATGTAAAGACAACCAAAGAAATCAAACTTAGATAAATAACGAAAAACTCTTTTTACACCGGCTCAAACACAATCAAAACTAAACAAAACAAATATCCGATTAGAAACTTGAACCAACAATTGTCTCTTAGAACACAAAGGAAAGAAATAACAAAAGCTTCAACTATCACATGCCCCGCTCACTCAGCATAATCAATCTCCTGAAAACATGATATAAAACAGTGTGAGATTAAATCTCAGTAAGTCCTGTATGTGCACACGTGTTGGATTGTATGCCCTCTTAAACTAGGTTTCTGTTGTAAAATCGAATATTTTAATAAAAGAATTTATTTTCAGAAATTAGTTGTGAATTTACTTTTTGTTTGTGCACAATTTTCATTTGAAATAGACCTATTGTGTTTAAATAAGTGATCAATGGGAATGGTGGTCTTTCACAGTAAGGTATGGATCACGGGTTATTTAATACATAAACATTTGTTCTTAACCTATTGATAAGATTGGGAATCTCATCATGTTTAGGTTATTATGTTATAAATTCCAAATGGGAAATGGCTTACCTTTAGCCAGTGAGTAGTCCACTCACTTCATGACATAAGTGTATTTCGAATACGTAGAATAAGACCTGTAGTAGTGGTTTCTAAAAGTACTATATGATATAAACCTAGACTACTACCGCTACAGCGTGGACTAGTACTCTACGACTTGAGTATAAGTTTGTGGTCTGACGAAGCTGGAAGCATATGCTTTGATATACTATAGTTGAGGTTCTATAGTAGAACCAATATACTTATGTATTGGGTATATGTAACTAGTTAGTTAAGACAGACTTGTACAAGATAGTTTCTACACTATATCGCCCCTTGTGGTTGTCCGAATGGTCTAAAATGTCCAAGGCCCTGGGAAACATGACTCGAATGTTTGCTTTATGGTAGCTCCCTTAGAAAGCGGAAACACTCCAGAAAGTCATAGATCATTGGACTAGAAGCCTAAGGATGGTAGATGTCATTTAGAGGGGTGTTAGTACACTTCTTCCTCTCTAAATGTACGGCGATGTGTAGAGGGGTATTTTAGTCATTTCACCTGTAGGTCGGAGACTTTGCTAATGCAGCATTATCCTTGGGGTCAATATTTCCTTATGGTGATATTAGAAAATATTTAAAATGCAAAATACAGCTATTTATATAGCAGGGGTATTTTGGTCATTTTAGCAGCCAATGCGATGTGTCTTTTTGGTCTTCGGAATAGCCTGTAAGTCCTAACTAATTTTGGGTTGAGGAATTGGTCTCAGTTCAAGAGGATTTTATTTTGTTTTGTTTTATTCAGGATGTCTAATTTATTATTAAGCTGGAATAAAATAAATAAATAAAATAAAATAAAAATAGGAGTTGAGAGAAATTAATTATCTGGTTTAATTGGTTAATTAATTATTCAGGGCCTAGGTCCAGTATGAATAATTAGAAAATTAACCTGGGCTTAAACTAGGGGAAATAATTAGTGCTTAATTATTTATTGGGTTATTTATATAAGCCCAAGAAATAAATAATTAAAGATTAATTATTTTAGTTCATTTGGGCTCATTAATTATTTATTGAGTTATTTATATAAGCCTGGGAAATAAATAATTAATGTTTATTATTTTGGGCCTTTTGGGTCCAAGAGAAATAATAAATATTTTTTCGGCCCAATAGCTTGGACCATAGGGTTTTTTCCAAATACGGCTAAGAAGAGTTTAGGGTTAAGCCAAACTTATTCTCAAGATAACATCCGGGTGTTTGAAATATGATATCCCGGGGGGTATGTTTATCAGATAATGAGAGACCTAATTTTGGCTGACCAATAAACAAGTCTCTGGTAGAAGAAAAACCCTAATCTCCCTAACACAACTAAGACTCACGTCCCTCTCTCTCTTGCTCACGCCTCCCTCTTCTCTGTTATTTCTCCTTGGAGCTTTGCTAACCAATAGCAAGAGAACCAAGAGGAATTGAGACCGTTCTTCTTCTCCGTTGTGTTCACCGACTAAAGGTTAGGCTGTGGTATATTCTGAGAGTTGAAAGGCTTGGCGTTCATGCAAACAAGGCGAAGTAGGAGGCTAGCGGGTTTTCAACCGAAAGCTTCTTCAAGTGGACAAGGCGAAGCAATTCCTATCGTTCAAGCCACTCCTACTCAACCTAGTAGGCTTAGAGCACACAAAGGTATGATCTTTACGCTTCCGTGTGGCCTTTAAGGCTTGCGTTTTTTTTTTCCTCTATTTTTTTCGTTGGTGCATGCTTCCTCTGTTTTTTCGTCCCTCAATGTGGTATCAGAGACAATGGTTCTTTGATCAATATAGGGAGTATGGTAGTTAATAAAAATGGAGAAGATGATTATACCTGTGATCCTTCGCTGTTTTGGTATGGGATAGGATGACTATGAGCTTCACCGTTGAAGCATAGGACTCTTTATAATAATTTTGGCTTTGATGTTTGATCGTGTAAACCCAATTTAAATGGGTATAGGCGGTTGTGTTTTTGTTTTAGATGAGTTTTTGTAAGTAAAAATGTCCAAATAAGCCAAAGAAGTAAGCAAAAATCGAAGAGCAAAGGTCTCTACAACTTTCACGCGAAAGAGAAAGAAAAACGAAGAAGAGAACTGCTCCTAAGCCGTTTGAGCCAAGCCGAGCCTCCGCCAAGCCGCTACTGAAATTGTGAGTGAAGCCGCGTTGTTCACGCCTTGGAGCCGAGCCGATTTGAAGGTGATTTTAGCCGTTTCAAATTGAAGAATTGCAATTGAATTGCAATTCATCCATGCGGGTCATACAGCTGGGTCGGAGCCGCCAATCGGATAAACATGCGGGTCGACGTGAGAGAGCATCTGGGCGCGGGTCGCGGGTCACGGGCGTGATTTGTGGGTCCTCCCACAGATCCAGCGTGCAAACGCACCAGGCGCGTGAGCGGGCGACCGGGCGCGGGTCAGAGGGCGGTTCGGGTGCAGGTTCTCGGGCGGGCGGGCGGCTTGGTGAGTTGAGGCAGCTGATGATCCGGTGCGGCTGGTGCACCACGGCTGCGGTGGACCACAGATCAAAAGGCTCTGATCCGGTGCAGCGAGTGTACATGGACCGGCAGATTTGTTTTTTGCAATTTTCTTTGTTTTTTTTCCCGTTTTGGGTCCCATACCAGGCGAAGTTAATATTTTTGCAATATTTTATATTCTTGGAATATATTTACATGAAAATATTAGTAAGGGATTTTAAGATTAAACAAGATCATTAATTAATTAATTAATTAATGTGTTTAATTCTATTATTTGGGCACTTAGGTTTAAAAATAGAAAAGCATGAAAACGTTTACTATTTTCTGGCATGCTATTTTTTTTGTATACTTATGTGCGCCTTTTCTCGAAGACCAAAGTCTTTGGGAACATTTTTTTTTTTTTACAAGAAAAACATTTTTCTTCAAAAAAATTAAATGGTTATTTTAATTTGTACAAAAATTAATCCTTGAATATTTTCTCAAAGGATTTAATCCTTGACATAGAAAATATATTGGATTTAGATATTTTTGTAAATTAAAATGGAGAGCCATTTTGTTTTATTTTGCACTAGGAAAAATTATTTTGTCAAATAAACTTGAGACCAAAGTCTCCAGAAAATTTTAACTAGAAAATTTTTGAAATCATTAAGTTTTTAACTTAAATAAAATTAGTCCATGGAAAAATCTCTCAAAGGATATAAGCCTTGACATAGAGATTTTAGTGGACTTAGATATTTTATTTTTGAGTTAAGGAAAAACTTAATGGAAATTTCAAAAGGATATTTTTCCAGAAAACCTTTATTTTAAAAGACTAAGTGGGAAAGGGGTTCCAACGGCCCCATAACTTCAATCACGGTCCTTATTAGAGATCGTGAGTCCCCTCGCGTCACCCTGGGAGTGAACCCGTATAGGATGGGGATACCACAAGGATCTTGATCTAATAGAAGGATGTAATTAATAACCCGGGGCACGTACTATGATCGGCCAACCCACGTTGGAGGTTATAGTGCGAGGTATGTCCATAGGAAATGAGAGGAAATGGCCATCCCACGATGGAGTTATTCTCTAAATCATTACCTAGAAGGGAAATTAATTTGTGGTGGTTAATACACTTAGCTTAGAGAACTGTTAATCTTCCTAAAAAGCTATGTTAGTTTTCCTAAGAGCCAAATTATTTTCAGTGCACAAATTTTATTTTGTTTTCACAAACTAAATTCTTTCTTTTATTTTTCGATTTTCAAAAGTGGTGGGAGGTTCTTTTAGTCCATTGGCCGTTATTCTCAGGGAGAATAAGTTAACGGGTCCAAACTATGTGGACTGAAAAAGGAATCTGGACATAATACTCACAGGCGAAAAGTATAAGTATGTCCTTTACGAGACCTGTTATCGGGGAAAGTTCCACCACCGAAGAGCGAGAGGCTGAGAAGGCGTGGAAGAAGGCTGACGAAATGGCACATTGCTATATGTTAGCCTCCATGTCTAATGTGCTCCAGTCAAAACACGAGCACATGGCTTCTGCATATGACATCAGTCAATCATTGGCTACTATGTTCGCAGACAAGAGCCGGCCCGCAAGGCAGGAGGCTCTTTGAACTATTATAAACACTAAGATGACTGAGGGAGCATCAGTCCGAGAGCATATGCTCAAGATGATTACTGCCTTCGAGGAGGCGAAAATCTTAGGGGTTGTTATTGACCCCGAGAGCCAAGTGGACATAGTTCTTGAATCTCTACCGGGCTCCTTCACTCAGTTCAAGTTGAACTATAACATGAACAAATTGAACATGAGTTTAACTGAATTGATGAAGGAGCTCCAGATGGCGGAGAAGGTTATGAAGCCGCAGTCAAAGGCCATGATTACTAAGGCTTCTTCCTCAAGAACTAGGCCTAAACCCAGAAAATTCAAGAGGAAGAAAGGGAATGCAGTAGCCCAACCGAAGACCCAGCCCAAGGACAAATCAAAGGGCAAGTGCTTCAAATGTAGGAAGAAGGGACACTGGAAAAATGAGCGTCTAGATCTTCAAGCCAACAGGTAATATTTTCTATCTAGAGTCTATATCAATGGTAGGATCAACTTCCACTTGGATTGTTGATTCAGGAGCCACTAATCATATATGTAACTCCTTGCAAGGGTTTAGAAAGATTAAAAGACTCAAGAAGGGCGAACATGGGCTACGAGTGGGTAATAGAGCACAAGTCTGGGCTCTTGCAGTGGGAGAACTGGATCTTATTTTTTATTATAATAAGATAGTGGTTTTAAAAGATATTTTATATATACCTGGATTTCGTCAGAATTTGATTTCAGTTGCAAAACTTATAAATTAAGGATATTCGGTATCTTTCCATTCTAGTATTTCTATCAGTAGAGATGGAGAAATTTTATGTACTGGGCACATGTATGGAAATCTATTCTTTTTAAACCCTATTAACAACCAATCAAATAACGCTCAGTCTGAACCTTTAACTAAGAAGAGAAAGACCAATATCAATGATTCATACCTTTGGCATCTAAGGTTGGGTAATATTAACTCAACCAGGATTCAGAGGCTAATCCATGATGGGCCTTTGGGCTCATTGAAATTGGAAAGTTGGCCTCAGTGTGAATCCTGCCTAATGGGAAAGATGACCAAGAGGTCATTTACACCAAAGGCGGATAGAGCCAAGGAGGTGTTGAATCTTGTTCACACTGATGTGTGTGGTCCATTGTCTACACTAGCTAGAGGAGGTTTTGAGTACTTCATCACTTTCACGGATGATTGTACGAGGTATGGTTATATTTACCTGATGAGATGCAAGTCTGACTCTTTTGATAAGTTCAAGGAGTTTAAGGCTGAAGTGGAGCGTCGGACAGGTAAATTAATCAAAACCTTACGATCGGATCGTGGTGGAAAGTACCTCCTAGGTGAATTCAAGGACTACATGGTACATCATGGGATAGTATTCCAGCTCTCTGCGCCGAGAACACCCTAACAGAACGGAGTAGCTAAGAGAACGAATAAGATGTTGATGGAAATGGTCCGAAGTATGATGTCTTATGCTACTCTTCCAGTGTCCTTTTGGGGATATGCCCTGGAGACAGCAGCATATATTCTGAACTTGGTGCCTTCCAAGTCAGTACCTAGGACTCCCTATGAGATGTGGACTGGGCGTAAGCCAAGTCTGAATCATTTCAGGATTTGGAGTTGTCCAGCTTATGTACTGGTCAAGGGAGACAAGTTAGAACCAAGATCAGAATTATACTATTTTGTTGGCTATCCAAAAGAGACAAAAGGAGGTTACTTTTATCATCCTAAGGAGCAGAAGGTACTAGTCAGTACCAATGCTAGATACTTAGAAGATGATCAAAGTACTTCCACTAAAGGTTTAACAAGGTTAGAACTTGAGGAGAAGTTATCTACGGAATCAACTTCTTCTGACCCAATTGTGGAGCAAGAAGAGGCACAGCCTCAAGAGCCTGTGCAAATGGAGCCTCGTCGTAGTGGAAGAGTGTCTAGGGTTCCGGATAGATGGACTAGAGAAGCCTTTGAGCTGGTCTCCGACCATCAGGAATAAGACCCCACTAGATACGAGGAGGCTATTGCTGATGCCGATGCAAATCTGTGGCATAAAGCAATGAAAGCCGAGATTGAGTCTATGTACCTCAATCAGGTTTGGGATCTTGTAGCTTCACCTGAAGGGATAAAACTCATTGGGTGCAAGTGGGTGTACAAGAGAAAGAGGGGAGCGGATGGGAAGGTAGAAACCTTCAAAGTTAGGCTTGTGGCGAAATCCTAACCGAAATGCTTCATTGCTGAAGGCCAGGAACATATGGTTTGCAAGCTTAAGAAGTCCATTTATGGACTTAAGCAAGCATCGAGAGCATGGAACATTCGTTTTGATGAGACTGTAAAGTCTTATAGTTTTATTCAAAACGAAGATAAACCATGCGTGTACAGGAAACTTGAAGGCATTAATGTGGTTTTTCTTGTCCTGTATGTGGATGACATTCTACTCATTGGAAATGATGTAGGGACATTGTCATCTACAAAGGTTTGACTGTCTAGTCAATTCAATATGAAGGACTTAGGAGAAGCCAGCTACATTCTCGGGATTAGGCTTCTTAGAAATAGGAAGCAGAGAATGTTAGGGTTATCCCAAACAACATACATTGACAAGATGCTGACCAAGTACATCATGGACTCATGCAAGGGAGCTCTAATCCCTTGTAAACATGGGTTGTCATTTTCTTCAAAAGACTGTCCTAAGTCTCAAGAAGAAAATGACAGAATGAGTATGATTCCCTACGCTTCAGCTGTGGGAAGTCTCATGTACGCCATGTTGTGCACTATGCCAGATATCTGCTTTGCCGTGGGCTTAGTTAGCAAATATCAGTCAAACCCAGGGGAGGTTCATTGGTAAGCTATAAAGCATATTCTCAAGTACCTCAAGGGAACAAGAGATTATATGCTGGTTTACAAGGCTGATGATTTGGTTACTACAGGATACACAGACTCAGACTTCCAGGAGGATAAGGATGAGAGAAAATCCACTAGTGGATATGTTTTCACCTTGTTTGGAGGAGCAATTTCATGGAGGAGTATCAAGCAGTCTTGTATTGCTGACACAACCATGGAAACTGAGTATGTGGCAGCTTCGGAGGTGTCCAAGGAAGCAGTTTGGCTCCGGAAGTTCCTTTCAGAACTTGGAGTCGTACCACATATGGACAGGCCAAATGTGATTTATTGCGACAACACTGGAACAGTATCGCAATCTAAGGAACCTCGAAACCACAAGAAGGGGAAACACATCGAGAGGAAGTACCACTTGATCCGGGATTTCATCCAGAGACGGGAAGTCATGGTGGAACATATTGCCTCAGAAAACAATCTAACAGATCCATTCACCAAGCCTTTGGCTGAAAGAGTCTTCAAGAGACACTTAGACGTCAGAGGGGTGGGCACCTATGGACTTACCTAGTCTTAGAGTGCAAGTGAGAGATTATTGGATTGTATGCCCTCTTAGACTAGGTTTCTGTTGTAAAATCGAAATTTTAATAAAAGAATTTATTTTCAGAAATTAGTTGTGAATTTACTTTTTGTTTGTGCACAATATTCGTTTGAAATAGACCCATTGTGTTTAAATAAGTGATCCATATGAATGGTGGTCTTTCACAGTAAGGTATGGATCATGGGTTATTTAACACATAAACATTTGTTCTTAACCTATTGATGAGACTGGGAATCTCATCATGTTTAGGTTATTATGTTATGAACTGCAAATGGGGAATGGCTTACCTTTAGCCAGTGAGTAGTCCACTCACTTCATGACATAAGCGTATTTCGAATACGTAGAACAGGACCTGTAGTAGTGGTTTCTAAAAGTACTATATGATAGAAACCTAGACTACTACCGCTACAGCGTGGACTAATACTCTACGACTTGAGTATGAGTTGGTGGTCTGACGAAGCTGGAAGCATATGCTTTGATATACTATAGTTGAGGTTCTATAGTAGAACCAATATACTTGTGTATGGGTATATGTAACTAATTAGTTAACACAGACTTGTACAAGATAATTTCTGCACTATATCGCCCCTTGTGGTTGTCCAAAGGTCTAAAATGTCCAGAGCCCTGGGAAACATGACTCGGATGTTTGCTTTAGGGTAGCTCCTTTAGAAAGCGAAAATACTCCAAAAAGTCGTGGATCATTGGATTAGAAGCCTAAGGATGGTAGATGTCATTTAGAGGGGTGTTAGTACACTTCTTCCTCTCTAAATGTACGGCGATGTGTAGAGGGGTATTTTAGTCATTTCACCTGTAGGTCGGAGACTTTGCTAATGCAGCATTGTCCTTGGGGTCAATATTTCCTTATGGTGATATTAAAAAATATTTAAAATGCAAAATACAGCTATTTATATAGCATGGGTATTTTGGTCATTTTAGCAGCCAAGACGATGTGTCTTTTTGGTCTTCGGAATAGCCTGTAAGTCCTAACTAATTTTGGGTTGAGGAATTGGTCTCAGTTCAAGAGGATTTTATTTTGTTTTATTCAGGATGTCTAATTTATTATTAAGCTGGAATAAAATAAATAAATAAAATAAAATAAAAATAGGAGTTGAGAGAAATTAATTATCTGGTTTAATTGGTTAATTAATTATTCAGGATCTAGGTCCAGTATGAATAATTAGAAAATTAACCTGGGCTTAAACTAGGGGAAATAATTAGTGCTTAATTATTTATTAGGTTATTTATATAAGCCCAAGAAATAAATAATTAAAGATAAATTATTTTAGTTCATTTTGGCTAATTAATTATTTATTGGGTTATTTATATAAGCCCGAAAAATAAATAATTAATGTTTATTATTTTGGGCCTTTTGGGTCCAAGAGAAATAATAAATATTATTTCGGCCCAATAGCTTGGACCGTAGGGTTTTTTCCAAATACGGCTAAGAAGAGTTTAGGGTTAAGCCAAACTTATTCTCAGGATAACATCCGGGTGTTTGAAATATAATATCCCAGGGGGTATATTTATCAGATAATGAGAGACCTAGTTTTGGCTGACCAATAAACAAGTCTCTGGTAGAAGAAAAACCCTAATCTCCCTAACACAACTAAGACTCACGTCCCTCTCTCTCTTGCTCACGCCTCCCTCTTCTCTGTTATTTCTCCTTGGAGCTTTGCTAACCAATAGCAAGAGAACCAAGAGGAATTGAGACCGTTCTTCTTCTCCGTTGTGTTCACCGACTAAAGGTTAGGCTGTGGTATATTCTGAGAGCTGAAAGGCTTGGCGTTCATGCAAACAAGGCGAAGTAGGAGGCTAGCGGGTTTTCAACCGGAAGTTTCTTCAAGTGAATAAGGCGAAGCGATTCCTGTCGTTCAAGCCACTCCTACTCAATCTAGTAGGCTTAGAGCACACAAATGTATGATCTTTACGCTTCCGTGTGGCCTTTAAGGCTTGCGTTTTTTTTCCTCTGTTTTTTTCGTTGGTGCATGCTTCCTCTGTTTTTTCGTCCCTCAACACGGTACTTTGAATAGTTCCTGTATGCATGGTGAAAACATTTGCAAAAATATTCGGTAAGTCATAAATAATTTTCTCTTTGCAAGGAGTAGGTTTTTCTCATTGTCACACTTCATACAAAATAAATCATTCACTCAAATAAATAATCATGTCACCACACGTTAGGCTCCATGAGGACAAGGCACCACACTTTGTGCACCTTGCCTGGACCAGATTACCACACGTTGGGTGTTCTGATCAAGGTGAGTGTATAGCCCATCGGGTGAGATACTCCTCCTTCTCTACACCCAACAAAACTATTCGGGTGTCCATACCGAGAAAATAAATAATACCTTACCAGGTACAAATGCTAGCTTGGACCGGCCTGACCAACCAACACTGTCGCCTTTTCAAGCCGAGCTTATCTTCTAGAGGTGGCCTTCTACCAGAAGACTTACTCAAGCCCTCCAAGACTAGTATTGTTAGCCTACCCTTATTGAATACTCAACGAACATATCCGTCAATTCCTAATTCAAATATTTCCATATCTTGGCTTTGTAAAACGTGGTTTTCTTTAGAAGATTTTTCTAAAAATTTAGGAGAAAGAATAGTGTTCTTGATAAAATCGTTAGTTTGACAAAACCGGTAAAAGAGTAAATATCCACATTTACAACCCAAGCAAACATAGTTTAACAATAGTTTCACAAAGCTTTACCACATAGACTTGCCATCACAACATTTAACAAAAGAGTTTATGCAGGAACTTACTTGATATGCCTCAGATAAACAAGATAAAATCATAGCTTACTTCCTTCAAATACCCTCCTGATCTAGAATCACATAATATCATTATCAGTGTCTCAATCGATTCCAACATGCTTTAAACTCATTTATCCCCATAACAATTCACAATCCATTATCTACCTCCAAATAAATTATCTACTTCTCAAAGTTCATACCCTATGACCCTACATCCATCAAAGACATGATTAATATATCAAAAAGGTCTTGACTTGACCATCACAATTCACATCCGTCATTATCACAATAAAACATGCCATTACTATCCATCGAATATGCTTAATTAATTACTCGACTCAAAATATTCATCAATCCCCACCAAGCACATATGTCATGCTATCCTACTTCCATAGACCTCATCAATCTCATTAGACCTTAACTTCAACATCAAAGGTAAGAATTCCCTTACCTTGAAACAACCGGGTTATCAAGATCTCGATGCTCCTATGGTGATCATCCCGAGTTCGTTTAAGAAGAAGAGAAAAGCTATCTTCTTTACTTCTTTTTGTCCGAAGGTAGCTATAGAGGATGAAATCAGCCTCTATGTGGCAAGTTTAAGGGAAGAAAAAGAGAAGGATTAATGGAAGAAAGGAATAAAGAGATTGAGATGATTTTTGCTTACCTTAGGGTGTGATCGGTTTTTTTGCTAGGAATTACTCTTGGGATTTTCGAAAATTACAGAAGAGTTCTTGCTGGAATTTTCGTGTAGGTAGGAGGGAGTGGTCGGCTACTGTGATTTAGGGTTAGAGAAGTTTGGTTTAGGGTTAGATGGTGGTGCTAAGGACTCCTAATGGCTTTAGGTTTCTTGGACAGCAAGGGTGAAAATTGCAGCTTACTGTTGTTAGTGTTGTACCATAGAGGCAATCACTTGTACATTGTATATGACACATTTTATTTTAATAAAAGGCATTATTTATCTTACAGTTTTTTTTGTTTACTTTAAGTAGTATAACTGTTCGATAAAGTCCCTAGTACAACACTGTGTTAAAGAAATTATGATAGAGATCATAATATGAGATTCATACTACATTGAATGGTGTTAGTACTTAAATAGTCCCTAGTCATAGTATAAATGAGATAGGACATCATTAATACGTTAAGACTAGCATGTGTTAGACTTCCTGATTTGATCAGGCAGTGGTTCTCATAACCGTGAGTATTGAGATACTCAAAGTTAACACATGGATGCTTGTTAATGGAACAAGTTCATTGGATGACCTAGCTTTGAGATAATCATATAGATAACTATTTAGTGCCAGTGATATAATCTCAATATAGCAAACATGTAAGTATCCTTAGACTTGAGATCTCTAAGGTACTTTGTTTGCTGAGCTTTGTACTTTGATTCCAATCTCCAGAGCTCGATCGAGGGCCGCCTATAGGATGGATATTGGGTACATTGTGAGGTAAACAAAAGTAATTGAGAGGCCCAATAAAGGATTCACCACTCCTAATAGTAGGAGCGAATATCTCACGGCCACTTGTAGGAATTACTACTCGAAAGTCCTTGACCAAGGTGATTGTATATTGGAAATAGTTCCAATTGATACACTTCTAGAGTAGTGGGTTCCTGGTACAAGTACTATTGTATTCGGGCCAGAATTAATTCTGGAGGGAGTTGGCACTAATTCCATACTCCAAATCGAATGAGATATTGTATGGTGAAAGGAGTTAATTATACTGAAGTTTATTATTGAAGGGTTCATGTCAAGCCACTTGACTTCCTAGACTCTTGGGTGGTCATGATATGTTGCTAGATACTGCTCATGATCTGGGAATATGGGTTTATTAATTGATAAATTAATAAACCAATCCTGACTAGAATTAATATGATTAATTCTAATTAATTATGGATTATTAATCTCAAATACGTTTGGATTAATTCATGTTCGCTACCAATTGACTGGGAAACCTAATAGGTCACACACAATAGAGGATTATATGCTCAAGGTGTTATTTGATAACATTGTGGGGTTAATTGAGAGAAAGAGAAGTTGTTGTGGACAAATTATAATTAGTTATAATTTGTGGTCTAAGTTGTAATTGTGAAAACTTGATGTTTCCAATTACAACAATTACAATTAGGGAATTCTAATAGGATTAGAATTCTCAGTTTTAGCAGGGTTTTAGGTATATATGTATGATATAACGAAAAACCCTAGCTGATGTTGAGTCACACGAAATCTAACCAAAAATAGCTGAACAACACACGATTCTGTCTCCTTTGTTCTTTCTTTCTCGTTTTTCTTCTTGAAAGAAAAACTCTAGCCGCCATTAATTTTTGCTAGCACAGAAATTTTGGTACTTGAGTATATCTCTGTGTGGATTACTGTTAGAAATAATCACACACTGTGATTATAGTGGTTTGACGTTCAACTCACATGGAGGTTGATCACGAGGATTGCTGGATCGCGCCTTAACTTAAAGAAGAAATTTTTGTTCTTCAGACGATCACGCAAAGGTAAAAGCTGTTACCTTTACCCTCATTATGTCTTGTTTTCCACACATAGATGGGTTTTTGAATGGTATCTCGTTTTATTTTTGGCTGCTCCGTATAGGATACGAGCCTGAGATACCCAACAACTGTACCCCTTTTTGCTGCTAAAATTGGGAAGGTTTAAGAGGAGAAAATAATCTGGAATTGTTCTCTTATGCTGGCTGAAATATTACTCAAGAAAAGGGCTGTGTGTGTTCAGGCCTGTTTGGCAAATCAAGGAAGAGTTTGCACAGCTTTTGGTCACCGAAAATCCTGTGCACATGCAATGGTTTTTGTGCAAAAATTTGCTGAACAAAAGAGGGAAAATTCAGGCTGTTTTTGTTGCTAATCAGTCCGCAATTCAAAGAGAAAAACAAGAGTTTCAGGTGTTGTGGTTTGGCTTAATCAATAAGGAGTTTTGGTATGTTTGGAGTGTGGAATTTTCATGCATTGCACTAAGCAAAGCTGGCCGAAATTCTTGTACAAAGCTCGCCAAAATTTTTAGTTCATAGGCTGGCCGGAATTTTTGAATTTTTGGTGGATAAAATCTAATTTTGTGTCGCTAAGATAATCTGATTTGGTGAGGGGTATTTTAGGTGATTTGAGCTAGGGTTTGAAGAGTTTGATTGCACTTAGGAGTGCAAGAATTTTGTGCAGCTTGTGCATGCACAAGGCTGCCAAAATTCTGCAGGAAAAAGAGAGAGTAAAACCTAGTTGATTTAGGATTGAAATAAAATCTGATTTGCTAAAGGATTTAGGATAAGATTTCCTAGTATTGAAAGAGTTTGTTTTGAGCTAAAACACCTTCAAAGGTAGCGTCACTAAGCTGGAAAATTTTCCAGATTTTTAGCTAGGGTTCTATGTTCAAAATCAACAAGGTATCTAACTAGAAAAATAGCAATTTAGTTCCAACTATCAATTACAAAATCTAATACATTAAAACCAAGCTGGAATCTAATTATTCTAACTAGGATTTTCGAAAATCAAAGAATAAAAGCTGGAAATAAAATTAAACTTTATCCTCATCAAAAAAACCTTGAATTTAGGAGGTAAATATGGAGACTTATCTCCTTAGATGATGGCGTTGAAATTCACTAGGATGGCTAGGGTTTTTCAGCCAAAGCATGAAGAAATCTAGAGAAAAGAATTCAAAAGGAAAACTAAGATTTGCAAGAGGTAAGATTCGAACTCGGGTCACCAAGGAAAATCCCTAAACCCAACCGCTATTCCAAATCAACTCCAATGATAATATTTCTCTAGGAAATTCTTTCCACCCTAATTCTTATCCCTCCATCTCCTCTACTAAACTTCACTTAAAACAACTCTCAAGTAATACAACAACATATTTAAATAATTTTATGCAAGCACAACCTTGAAAATCACATGCACCCATGCAAAAATAATTTGAAGATATCACATGAAATGCGAGATGCTATGCAATGCATGACTTTTTCCCCATAGGTCAAAGGTGGTTTTGGGCGGGGTATTACAAAAGCAATTCAACAAAATAATTATACAAATCAGATACTTATTACTATGGTGCAAAAAGTAGTACAATTAGAACAAAACTCTACTGTTAGGGAAATACCTAAATTAAAACAATATGACTCAAAATAAGCTTTAGAAACAAACCCAAGCTTTAAACTAATTTTGTATGAAGATAAATCTATTAAACTGTCTAAAGATAGTTTTAAAATAGATAATGCTAATTTATATATTTTACAAGATTTAAATAAAAAATAAAACAACTTAACACTAAGGATGTTCCTGAAACTTCTACTTCTAAAGTTCGTATTCAAGCTGTTCAAGAATCTCTTCCTGAAAGTTTAAATAAACTTACCTTTAAATCCAAACAACCCATAAGAAATTTGCCAACCCTTACACTCACAATTATTATCCCCGTTCTTCTTTTCCTGATGTACAACTTGAAGAATGACATATAGATACTTGTGCAGTCTTTACTAGTCACGATATTATCGAATGGAATATTGATGGCATGTTTGAACATCAAATCCTCAATGTCATTCAAGAAATGGCAATGGCTATTACAGCTATTAAATGCTCTAATTCTTCTAATTCCGATATTTCTATTCTTCATTTTTTAACCATTGGTTTTGCTGGTGTCCTTCATGGTTGGTGGCATAACTACCTTATGGACAATCAAAGATATGAAATTATGAATGCCTCCAGAATTCAAACTAAAACGCATTAGATACCTCAGGTCAACCAATAACCACACATGAACAAGTTCCTAATTATTTAAATACTTTAATATTTACCATAGCACAACATTTTGTAGGAAATCCTCAACAATTAGTTGATAGAAGTTCTGAAATCCTTACTAATTTAACTTGTCCAAAATTACATGATTTTAGATGGTAAAAAGATATGTTTTTTACAAAAAGTAATGCTTCGATTTGATTGTCATTATACATTTTGGAAAGAAATATTTATTTCAGGTTTACCTCCTCTATTTGCTAATAAAGTAAGACAAAAATTGAAATTAGATTGGGGAAATGCAGTCCATTATGAAACCTTATCTTATGGTCAATTAATTAGTTATATAAATCAAGCAGGAGCTGATCTTTGTACTGATTTAAAACTTAAATCCCAAATGGAATCTTATCATAAAAATTCTAAGAAAGAATTAGGAATTTTTTGTGAGATATTTGGCTATGCTCCCATAAAACATCCCTCCAAAGAACTAAATAAGAAATTTAAATAAAAAAGAAAATCCTCTATCAAAACACCAAAAGAAAGGTTTTATAAAAACTTTAAAAAGAAAAAACAAACCAAAGAAGAGAAAGATAAGGATCGAATTAAATGTTACTTTTGTGGAAAAAGAGGACATAAAGCTGACGAATGCAAACAAAAATAGAAAAAGAAGAAGAGAATTAGTGAACTCTCTTTAAATAAAGATCTATTACATCAAATAGAAGCTATTCTTGATGAATCAAAATCTTCAAATACATCTGATAGTAATATTGATGAAAATTTTGAAATACAAGAAAATTCTTCTGATAATGAATCCCTAAGTGAAACCTCTTCTTGTGGATGTACTGGAATTTATACCTATTCAATAGGAGAAATTAATATGATTAGTTTTAATAAAATTAATGTTATTACAAAAGCCAATAAAGAACTCTTTTTTGAACTTTTAGATCATATTCAAGATGAAAACGTTAAATGAGAATATTTACTAAAGGTAAAAGATATGGTTTTAAATCCTAAACAATAAGTAGAATTCTATAATCTCATAGAAGCTTTTGATAGATTTAAACAAAAAGACAAAGAAGAAACAATTTCTTTGCAAGATTTATATACTAAAATCAATCATTTAAAACAAGAAGTTAAAAGTCTAAAAGAACAAAATGAACCAAGAATTACTAATATAAATAATATTAATATTGATCTATTACACTTAAAAGTGGAAAAACCACTTTTAGATGATACCTTAGGTCAAAATACTTTTTCAATAGAAGAAAGCCAAAGAGATGATTTTATTTTGTCTATTTCCATAACTACTTTTCAAAAATGGTATATTCCTGTTATTTTAAAAATAGATGATTTTGTAATTAAAACAGCTACTTTACTTGATTCTAGTGCTGATCAAAATTATATCCAAGAAGGATTAGTTCCTATTAAATATTATGAAAAAACAGCTACTAAATTATATTTTGCTTCTGGAAGTCAGGTTCAGATTAGTTATAAATTATCAAATGCTCATATATGTAATAATAAATTTTGGTTTGTTAATTCTTTCATTCTAATCAAAGATTTAAATGAAGAAATAATTCTTGCAACCTCGTTTTTAACTCAAATTTATCCTTTTGAAGTAGATCAATATGGAGTCCATACTAATATAGGATCTATTCGAGTCACCTTCCCTTTTCTATTAAGTCCACAAAATAAAGAAATTAACAGTTTAAAAAGGAAAATAATTCTCTGACAAAATCAAATCAACTTTTTAAAAGAATATGTGAAATATAAGAGAATCCAAGAGTAATTAAAAGCCTTTGAAGTTCAGGATAAGATTGAAATACCAATAGAATTTTGGAATAGGAAAAAGCATGTTGTTAGTTTACTCTACATAGATAACTTTAATGAAAGTATGATAGCTACTAAAGCAAGACCTATCCAAATGAATCATGAACTTCTTGAATATTGCAAACAAGAAATATTTTGCTTACTCACAAAAGGAATTATCCGTGAATCCTGCTCTCCATGGTCTTGTGCTGCCTTTTATGTAAAGTTGAAAAAGAAAGAGGTGCCCCTAGATTAGTTATTAATAATAAACCTCTCAATAAAGCTTTAAAATATATTAGATACCCAATTCCTAATAAATGTGATTTACTTAAACGAACCTTTAAAGCAGTCATTTACAGTAAATTTGACATGAAATCAGGCTTTTGGCAAATTCAAATTACAATAAATTTGACATAAAACTGCCTTTAATGTTCCTTTTGGTCAATATGAATGGAATATCATGCCTTTTGGTCTTAAGAATGCCCCTAGTGAATTCCAAAAAGTTATGAATGATATTTTTACTCCTTATAAAACCTTTACCATTATTTATATTAATGATGTTTTAGTCTTTAGTGATTCCCTTGATCAACACTTTAAACACCTTTCTCTTTTTTCGTGAAATTATCACGAAAAATGGGCTAGTAGTGAGTGCTACAAAACTCAAACTCTGTCAAACTAAAATTAGATTTTTAGGACATGAACTTCATCAAGGTATGTATAAACCCATTTGTCGAGCCATAGAGTTCATCGATAAGTTTCCTAATGAAATTAAGGATAAAACCATGTTGCAATGATTTCTTGGATGCTGGAATTACATTTCTGATTTCATTCTTAACTTAAGACAAATCTGTGAACCTTTATATCAGTGACTTCGCAAAAATCCTGTTGCTTGGGGTACAGAACAGACCCAAACTGTTTAGAAAATCAAACAACTTGTCAAGAAACTTCCTTGTCTTGGTATTCCAGATCCTGATACTTTTATGATCGTTGAAATAGATGCCTCTAAACTTAGTTATGGAGGAATTCTTAAACAAAAGAAATCTGAGTCTTCTTCTGAACAATTAGTTCGATATCATTCTGGTATTTAGCTCTATCTAGTCAAAAGAATTATAACACTATTACAAAAGAAATTATTTCTATTGTTTTATGCATTTCTAAATTTCAAGATGATTTAATTAACAAGAAATTCCTTCTTCATATTGATTGCAAAGTAGCAAAAGATTTTTTATAAAAAGATGTAAAAAACCTTGTTGCCAAACAAATTTTTGCCAGATGGCAAGCATTACTTTCAAGTTTTGATTTTGATATTGAATTTATCAAAGGAGAATCTAATTCTCTTCCTGATTTTCTAACAAGAGAGTTTTTGCAAAGACAAACTAGATAAGATTGCAATCTTATCTTTTCTTTGACAATGGTGAGCGCAAGTCTATAAATAGAGAATGAACTTGAAGTAGATCTTCACCTATGGCTCAATACAATTCTCGACCTTGAGGACCAGCACCAAATTGATTTGCAGTTCTAGCTTCCTATCCACCTCTTCTAGGTTCTTCTCTTACAAGACCACCTTTAATCATGAATCCTTTTAATTCCCTTTCCTCTCTTGCAAAAACCACTGAAACCCAAAAAACAGATAGTTCCTTCTATGCATTAACTCCACTAGCTTCTTTTAAAGAAGCAGTTTCTCCTCAAACTCCTCAAAAAAAAAAAAAAATCGTTATCTCCTCAAAACCCAGAGACCTTTGAATTTGTTACCAAAACTTTAATCCCTCTTCTAGCAATTCTAAAGAGTTAGCCAGCAAAACAAAACGAGAACTTGTAAACAACCTTCATCTTGAAGCCTATAATCAATCTAGTCATTTGTTTCATGCCGAACCCTTAAACACCTGACTTTTTTATGAGCATATTCTCATTGGCACTGGTTCAATAGAATTCGAACATGAAAGAAATCCTTCCAAAAATGACAAAGGCATTGCTTACTCTATATGCCGAATAGTCAAAATCCTTGACCTCAACACTTGGCCCGTAACAGGTATTTATACCCCAATTCAATTCAAAAGTCCTTCAAGACCTCCCACGTATAATTTTATGGATTATTTAAATGCATGGCACAGTTTTTTCTATCTTCGAGACCTTACTCATACCTGATTCATTAAATATGGAAAGATTTAATTAATCCCATTCCTAGATGGTTCTACCAATGGTGGAAAACATTTGGTGGAAATCAGCAAACACTTTCAAAACAGCATAAATTCCAATTTGATCAATATGTTCAAGAGAATCAGCTTTTACATTTTCCAGCTTATATTCAGTATTGTAAGTTCTTTTTGCACAAGAAGATTTGTTTTATTCTTGGGTGGAATTACACGTTTGACACCCTTGAATCGGTTCAATATTTGTGTTGAGAAATTAAAATCAAAGGATGGGCATCTAAATCATTACTAGCAACAACAACTAGTTTTGTAAATCCCATTACTCCTACCAAAAAGGAGACAAAATGCAAGTTCTTCCTCTAGCAAAGGAAAATCCAGAATTTCTAAAGAAGATTTACAACTTCAACTCCAAATGTTGCAAAATTAGATTCAATTAGCAACAGAAGACAGTGATGATGAAACCCAACTAGATTTCAACTTTTTTGACAATGGTGATCAAGACAACCCCACCGGTATTGCAGCAGCATACCTTTGCTAAAGTCCATAATATGATAAGACTACACTTAAGAAGAAAAAGAGAGCTCTGACAATTGCAGTTGGAGAAAATGTCAAAACCCCTTTCGTCAATCACGAAGCTTATCTGTAAGCTGATTCATTGCACCTACAAGAATGGCGGACCCTTCCACTACAAAAGAATCATTGAACCAATCCTTCAAGTGGCCGACAACATGATTCCTTCGTTACAAGTGTGGGACCACTAAGCAATAATGTAAAATTCTCTCAGAGAATGCTATACCACGCAGGCCTATTTAAGGGATCAATTCATTCAAGAAATGCAAAGCCAATTTGCTAGTCCTTCTAGAGAAAACTCTTTATATTTTGAGATCAATTGCTTTCTTTTTAAGTTTGAAAACACTTTGTTTTAATTTGCTTTAAAATTCCTTTGTAAAATAGTTGTGTAAACAAGCAGTTTACCAATTTAATTAAAGAATTCTTGGGTGCAACTTGATTGCAACAAAATGGTACAGTAGAAAGCATTCTCTGGAATATTACCACTGTCCAAATAGGGTATAAGTACTTGGACGTTGAGCCATTCTTAACTAGCAATACAGTTCTATGTGGTGTCGAAGGTCGGACATGGGATATCCTGGCCTGATGTCATTAAGTGAAGAAGAAGATGGTGTATCACTCTTAAATAGACATCGATAGATTGTGTACCTCTCTGTATCTAAAGGTAAGATTATTAGTAGGGTAAATTCCTATCTATTGGTACGAAATCGCGATGTGCTTGTCCAGATATTTGGTCTCTTGATGATACGGTATTGATAATGGTTTCAAGGCTCAATAAGATTGATATGAAAGGTTATTTGTCCCCTAATTATAAGGTGGTATTTTCTCGAAATAAAATTTCTAGGAATGGATTTCAACTGTACTTGTATAATTCTCCCGTTGAATGTTTTGAAAAATGCTTGAAGACATATAATTTCTTTTATCTATATTCGTTCAACTCAATATTCTCATGCATTATGAATTGATTTTTAAAATTGAATCAAGTGCACACTACAGGATTTACTGAGGTTTTTATCTCCCACCCCATTTTTAACATGTTGTCAGGGTGATTTGAGAATTGTTGAGGCTAAAGAACTTATCTTGATGTATTTTGACTTGATGTGTTGTTATGAGACAATTTATCTATTTCTATAATTCGGATATTGCAATTCTTTATTTTGGAATTATCCTATCTTAGAGACTTGTGTATTTAATGGAGGTATGTAATGGATTTATATTAAATTTCATTGTTAAGTTTCGGAGTTGTTAAATTTTGTTAGTGTGTTATAAAGACTCTTTGTCACGTAGACAGCAGAATATTCCTGACCCATTAGATTATGTATGTATATGGAGTGTTACAAACTTGGTTTGCATCATGAGCAAAATTGGTGAGATTTCTCAAATCCTAGTTAGTTTTCTAAATTACAATTCTATAACTATGTTTAACTATGCTATTTTTACAACTCTATAATGTTTTTTTTTTATTTTTTTTCTGATTTACTAAATCTTGATATATTTTTGTAATTTAGAGTTTATAAAAGTTTCTATTTTATGCATCAAATAACTAATGGAGTGGGTTTCTTAAGAAAAATGAAGAAGAAGAATTGAAAAATAATTAATCAGATCTTTAATTATTTTCGATGAACAAATTACTATTTAAAATTTATTTGAATTAATTGTGATTTGACCTTTGATTAAGCAACTAAATCAGTCAATAGTTTTTGTCCTGAAAAAAAAAAAAAATCAATATTTGGGTACCAATTGGATCCATTGTTACATAGATTTCTTTAAGGCCCTTCCCTTATTGTTTGCTTTCTTCCTTTGTGTCCCTGTTTCTCTCCCTTCAAAATATCAAATTCTTGGGCCTCCCCTTCCCTCCGTTCTCTCCTCTTCTCAACTTCGTAGTTTTCTTCGACAATAACCTCCCAATCCTCTGCTTCTTGTCTGATATCTGGAACAATATAGGACTACGGCAGAAGGTACGTGCTTATAGACATTCATACTATTTTCTTTTCCTTATGCAGTTTTCTTTGTTGGACTTGTTGCCTGAAATCACAGCCACAATTGATCTCATAGCCATTCCGTCTCATTATGATAAAGAAAACGCTGATAGTATGTGCTCATATTTTAAATTGGGGCTACTGATTGAAGCCAATTTTGTAGATTTAGTCCCTGCTCATGGATATGAATAACCTAATTATTTGTCTTGGTCTTAGATGAACAATATCTTCGGGGATTCTGTCGTTCTTAGCAATAGAGGGATATTGCAGGTTTTTGGCTCAAATTCTTGACATTGATGAATTTTGTGAGTTAAAACTGGTAAAATTCAAATCTTGAAAGGATGGTTCAGAATATGCATGTGGTGTTGATTAGTTTCTATAGATACTGAACTGATGTAAATCGTATAAAAAAAAAGTATGACTATGACCTTGGTTTCTCGGATGAAAAATCGGAAAACTATACTTTGTCCCAATTATACCTCTAGTGTGAGTATAACCGTTGAAAAATGAACCGCTAAAATGTCAACAAAACCAATGGTTCACATACTCTACAAGGTTTTGTTTATCAAGGTTTCATACCTGACATACCAGGTTTGATTCACAAAATGATAATAACTGAATAGAATTTAATCATGAACATCCTAATGATACCCAGGTTATAAAGTTGCTAGAACTTCTGACTAGTGGTATGACTGCACCGTACACTATATATCGATGCATTTACAGGAGTATCAGTTAATAAAACTTGTTACCTTTTTAAATGATAGCACGCTATGTGCTGAATTATTGCACTATAGTGTCTTTATCTCTTTTGATTTTATGGGACTTCTAGTGGAATGACAATCATATTTGACTGGGAGGCTTACCTTACTGATGTAAATCTTTCATGATGACTATTTTTCATCCCCTTAAGCATTACCCATGGATGGTATTACAATTCGAACATCTCAAAAGATTCAGAATTTACCTAGATCTTTCTTTTGTTTTACCCTGTTTAAATATCCAACTAACTCTTATTTGTCCAGGCAGCTTCAGAATTGGTGGATTGGATTCATGTGAGAGTGGCTTCTCGATTACAGTTGACTCTAATGCCGAAAATACATTTAGATGTCGATTTTCTGCTCCATTGATCAGTAGAAGACGCAACTAACTTTAATCAGTTACATGGTTATAGAAGTGCAATGCTGATACTGAGTTTGCTGCCTAATCCTGCTGAAGATTCTCTTTTTGTATCTAAAACTTCTAAACAAGACTTTACATTTGACTGGATGCGAGGTGATGGAAGTTGGGTAGGATGTCCACATTCTGATAAATATAACCAGGATGGATGTGGGGAATCAGTTTCAATAGTGGAGAAAAATAGGAATGATTCTTCTTCATTAATTCTTTGTAGCTGTTCACAGGTATCTACTTCTACTATCATGTCAGGTAATCTGACCCCTTTATATGTGTACCATCGAAAAAAACTTCATACAAAATCTCTTGATGTTTGTCTAGCTCAAACATCTGTGAACAACAAGAATGGTGATGGTTGTCATTCTGCAAACAGTTCTGAAGCCCATTCTGGGGCTACAAAGGAACATTTAGTTTCAGTTGAGACTGAAACAGATGGTATTAGATCTCCTCGCAAGCCTCCTGTTAAATGTAGCACTGAAGGCCTCGTTTCCAAATCAGGATCTTATAATGGATGCCTGGACAGAGAAGAGCCAGATGAAGGCTTGAGAAGTGATACTGGAAGAGTTCTGGATATCTGCTGCATAGATGATAGTTGCTCGTCATCAAAGTTGAATTTGGATCTTGTTTCAGCATCATTAAAGACTGATGGTGAAGATACTGGTGAATGTTCCTCTTCTGGTGGATTGGTTTCTGAAGGACTGTGGGAGAATATGTCAGAAAGAGACATTTGCATTTCTATTATTAGAAGTCATGGTTTGGTTGAAATAGCATCTCCTCTGCAGGAATGTGTCTCTGCTGATGAGAACACTATGGCTACTGATTCTAACTGTTGTTCAAGGACATGCAAAGTCTGTGGCCGTTCAGAAACTTCATTGAAAATGCTAATTTGTGATCAATGTGAAGATGCTTTCCATACTTCTTGCTGCATTCCTCGTATAAAGCGAATACCAATTGACGAGTGGTTTTGTTACTCTTGCCTGAAAAAGAAGCACAAATTATTGAAGGAAAAATCTTCCAATACCCCAGCAAGTATCAACAATGAAGATGAATTAGGGCTTATAGCAGATATGCTAAGAGACACTGAGCCTTTTAAATCCAGTGTGCGGGTTGGTCATGAATATCAAGTAGAGGTTCCAGACTGGTCTGGTCCAGTCATTGAGTATGTTTTCTCCATAATCTCACAAATCTAATTGCTTTTTTACTCCAACAAATATCTTTTCCCTTACATTGTTCCTTTATTCTATTTATTCAAGGAAATAACTGGGAGTAATTTCTTTATGTTATCATTGATATGAGATAGGTTCATAATTTTGTGTGCATTTGTACAGTAGTTTATTCTTAGAGATTGTCTTACACTGAGGCGTTCCTGGCTTAAAGCCATTCATTTGCCATGTAGTGCTCTGCTGATCTTTCTACGTATTCCTCATTTGTAAGGTTTATAGAACCAATATTGGACATCTGTATCACTGGTGGAATCTGATAGAGCACATGTAGTATCTGCTCTTGGGGAACACTGTAGTGTTTGAATAATCTTGAGGCCAGTGCTTTGTATTGCTGCAATCAAACTTCTCTCCCTCACTCGCTCACAGAAATGTGTTACATGTGTTTTGTGTCAATTGATTGTTGGTAAATTATGTAAGTGCCAGTACTTTTTTCTCATTTTTTAATCTCTTTGGTTCAGTGAAAATGCTATTAGAGAACCAGAAGAAATAACTGAATCTGAGTATTTCAGTCAGATTGTAAGACTCAACTCATGCTTCTCCTATTTATTAACTTGAGAGCATATTTCTGTGAGAGTTACCTAATTATATTTTCTTTAGTGTGAGAATTCCACCAAGACTCTACGGCTGAGTTCAATTGGCAATTGGCTTCAGTGCCAGGAGGTTATAGAAGGCATTGGAGAAGGTATTGATGGGACCATTTGCGGAAAATGGCGCAGGTGCACTGCTTACTCTTCTAGATGACAGTTTTCGTGCTCAATTTTGACTGCTTCTAATGTTCACTTGTTATTATGAAGTTGCCTATGCACTAAAGTTACAAAGTATGAGTTGATGAACTCTTGGAAAATTTTGCTTGTGGATTTTGACTAGTTTATATAATGGATAACAGTCAAGTTCATGACTGAGGATATTGTCTATTGTATGTCCATTGCTGTATGTTTCTATAACTATGCATCTTATCTTTATATCTATGTAAACTGCCCCCCCCCCCCCCTCTTCCTCCCCAACCAAATGCTATTAAAATATATTCATTTGTTCCAACAAAACCCAAAAATCTTGGAGAAATATATATTTTGGAAGATGTTATGAGATGAATATCATTGTTTTAGGTGCAAGACTTGTGCTTTAGATGCTTAAAATTTCTTCTGGCAAGTAAAGTTTTTTCTTATCTTATTAAAATATCTTAATTTTTGAGGTGCTCAAATGGACAAGTTTCATTCTGTTAAAAAATCAAGTCTACTGTTACTTTGGAGAAATAGCAACAGAGTAGTCGAAATAGTAGAGCTAATATATTTTTCTATAATTTGTTTCCTACTGGTTCCTCTAAATTTAGTTTCCTTTTTCTGTTTCTAAGTGTTATAGTTGGATAGCATTTCTGTAGCTCTTACCATTGTCAATCTCTGAAGGGTGACATGCAATATTTGGTATGCTTATTGTCAACTTATGAACTCAAAAAGAAAGGTGGTAGAAGTGGGAACTGTTACCTACTAAAAGTGTTTGCTTATTAGGACTTCTAAACCTGAGAAGTTTTGTTTGTTGCAGTATGGCCACATTCCACACAGATAATGTGATTACTGTGGTTTTTTGTTTTTGCCATGACAAGTTGCCTCCCTTTTCTTTCAAGTGAAGCCTTTATCTGCTAAAGCAGGGGCGATATTTGTTCTTCTGCGTATTTTCAAGTCTCAAGAATTTGATTATGCGTCATACTTGTTTTCTGTACTGACCACCTTAACAATCCAAATTGTTTTGAAGTTCAAAATTGTTCATTTGATATGGATTGAGAACCCGTTTGCTTGTACATTATGTCAGTGTCTGATTTTGACCTGATCCATGTTAGTAACTCTGCTGATGTGAATGGTGAAGAATTGGTTTGCCAGGCATAATCATGCATGTGGAGTTGTAGTTTTTGCTCGTATTGAAAATAATGCACAACATTATAGGGTTAAATCTGAAAATTGATGGTAAAAATGGAAAAAAGGACATGCTAGTCCTACTTGCTGTTCAAGTGCTTTTGTAAAGCAGGAGACTGAGAGTTTTAATTTAGGTTTCAGAATTGAAATTTAGATCTGATCTAATTGACAGTGAGAATGACAAACCAGGATATGCTGGTCCTGTCTTTCTTTTCAAGTGAACTTCTACAGTGCAATATTAACCAAAATTATTTTTAAAATTATATTGGACTTCTTGTCTCTTTCTTATCTTTTCTTAAGCAGCTAAAAAGGTTCCCCCCCACCACCCAAAAAAAAAGTTTAAAAAATTAATATCATATTTGAGTTTTAGTCACATTTGATAAGCAAAATCAGTTTCTACTAGAAGGGCAAAAAATCCAGGAGACCCTTAACTTTTCTTTCGTCCCCATGTTACTTTCCAACTAAAGTACGGTTGTTAAGTCTTACCTCCAACTATTAAAAACACACATTTTGCCCCTCCATCCAATTTGACTATTTGGAATTGCACATGACATTTTTTGAAGGCTTTTTTAGGTTGTACTTGGATAAGGATTGGATTGAGATGAGTTTGTGAAATATTATTAAATTGGGGGGTAAATGTGGGGCCCGATCATTAATGAGAGAGAGAAAATATGATGTGTTGTGAGTATATGACAGTTCTCGGGAAACGAAAATTATTTAAATTAATATTATTTTAAATTAGAGTTTTGGTTTGGATTGGGAAGAATTGCTTCCCAAATACAGCCTTAGTCAATTACATATAATTGCTTTTTTACCTTTTTCTGGGCCTTTTTTTTTTTTTTTTGGCACTCCATCTTCCTGCCTGCGTGGCCTTGCAATTGCCGTCACTATTGCCCGCCACTGCCACCCGCTAGTGTCTATCTAGGATGCCATCTCAACAACTGTAGCAGCTATAGGTTGCTTACACTTGCAAATAAAACACTTTGCTTACATTTGCAAAACACAAATTTTCTTGGAAATCGATAACATCCTTCTGGGAGAAATTGATACTTAGAACAGAAGAGAAGTTGATAGAACAGAAATAAGGAGATAATTCTCTAGGCAATGAATGAACAAAAAACCTAATCCTCGAAATTTGCAGCAAAATTCTTTTTTTTTTTTTTTTTAAGATTTTCTTAACTACAGATTTTCTGCCAATGAGTTTCAATTTTTTAAGATTTGGCACAAGTAAATTCCATGGACACTGATCTACAACCTTCATCGTCTGCAAAAGGAAAGGAGATGGAGAGACCAAAGGGGAAAAGGGAAGGAAAGCAAAGATAAAGGAAACTAGAGAATAGATCTGGAGGAGAGGAGAAAAGTGAGGAAGGAGGAGAACACTATGGCTACTACCAATGGTGGAGGGTGTGCCATCTGTGTTCTACAAAAGGAAAAGACATAGAAATGAAGTGAGAGGAAGGGCAAGGAGGAGCGGATAAAGGAAGTTAGAGAATAGATCTAGAGAAGAGAGGAGAAGAGCGAGGGACGGATAACAAAACTATGGCTACCACTGTAGGTGGTGGGAGGGTGGGCCATCTTTCCCATGTGAAAGGAAGGGATACGAAGGAGATGAAGAGAGAAAAGAGAAGGAAGGAGAGAAGGGGAAAAAATAGAAGAAGAAGAAGAAATGAAATGATGATTAGAGATTAAGATGATCTGTATTGGGGGGGCTGAATAGAAAAGAAAAACCCACATTAACAAGATTGGCCATGAAAAATATCATGTGCAAGACACATGACAAACTTCTGCTAGTTTCAAAAGATAAAATCTAAGGGAAGGGCAAAATCTGTTCTTTTAATAGTTAGAGGGCAACCCTTAACCATTTTTCAGTTAAGGGAGAGATGAGGACAAAAGAAAAGTTTGAGGGTTTCTTACATTTTTTGCCCTTTTCAGAAGCACCTCTATGGTTGTTTTGCAGAAATAGCATTTTTAGCTTTGTTTAAGTTATAACTAGAAGTGAAAAGCCAAGCAAAAACATTTCAAAACAACTTTTGGCTTTACAATGCTGAAAGCAACTAAGATTTTATCCATTATTGATAATTTTGTAGGGTACTATTTTCTTAGTAATCAGTGGAAAATTAGTAACTGTGGCTCATGGACAATACCAGTCCAGTTATATTTTCAAAGGTAGCTTGTATAATATAAGTTGCAATGATGTGATAACATTGTGGATATCTTACCCTGATTGTAAGGGGTTTTGCTTTTGTTGTGCTGATCATGTTGGAGAAGCCTAATGGCTGGATACATCATACATTGAGCTCGCATTGATATGATTTCTGAATGCATGAGTGTTGCAATTTAAAGTTAGGCTAATGTAAGTAGGATATGGATGTCCATATGCATTTGCTACATGCAGACATATTGAAAAAGTATATGCCATATTAGTATGTGAGTATCTCCAACTATTACTCCTTTCCAAAATGACTTTCTTCTGTTCTTTCATGATCTAGAAATAGTTCGGTATCATTAGAAGAAAATTTTAACTTTAAAATATTAACTCGTTTCTATTATTCTCACAGATGGAATGGTTGTGGATATTGAAGTTCCTCAATTCTTAAAAATCAATGAACCATTAAAAAAGCCCCAACATTCTCCTTCTCTTTAATCTTTTGTATGTTTTAACTTTCCTTTTTACCCATGTGTGCACCTATAGTATGACATTCTTTGAGTTCCTCTGTTTTCAGCGGGATGGGTTCAGACATAAAAATTCTGACTTTAGTGGTGGTTAGTGATGGTTTTATCCCATTTTTGGTGTTTTAAAAGGGAACAGAATTGGAGTATGACTCACTTTATTGGCTCTAGTTAGACTGATACCAGCCATCCCTTCCACTCATTTTGACAGAATTGCTGACAGTGACTAATATGAATTTGCATGTCATTGGAGATGATGATAGAGAAGCTCTTGAAAGCCCTTGAAGGATAAACCATGCTAATAATTAAGTATTGCAAGGCTGCCAGGACGTTAGGCCCTTTTTGGTAAATCAATTGCATTCAAAATTAAATGATTGTGTGTTTGATAATAAGGCTATGTTTGGTTGGACTATTTTGTGGAAGTAAATGAGGAGGTAAATTGTGTATTTATCTCATTTGGTTGGATGTAGATGTGGAGGGGAAGTAAATCAAGAGGGGATACCAGTCCCCCTCCACATCAGCATTTCCTCCCCTCCCAATTTGGAGGGATGGGGAGAGAAAATATAAAGTGGGAGCAATTAATGACAAATTTGCCCTCATTTTTAACATTAAAAAATTTAGCAAAATAGATAATGAGATAAAATAATAAATTAAATTAATTATTCTCTCTCTTCTTCCCTCTCCTTCCACCTCTTCTTCCCTTCATACCAAACAAAATAGAAGTAAATGCTATTACTTCCCTTAGTGGAAGTAAAGGTGCCTCTTCTCTTCCCCCTTCCCTTCCCCATCTCCTTGTGCAAACCAAACATAGGCTAAATAATGTTATCACTTATTTGTTTAAGACATATTTAGATTGTATCATAATTTTAAGTGAAAGAAAAGTTATTTAAATCTGCAACATAGGATAATTCTATGGGTTTTTTTTTAATTTTTAATTCTGATTGTTTAAGAGTCATTTGTAGTTTTGCCAGATGCTGCTGAGTTTTGTTCATTTATCATGTTTAATACACTAGGATTTGGACATTACAGGGCCCCTCTTTTTGAAGTTCAAACTGATGATTGGGAATGCTTCCAAGCTGTACTGTGGGATCCAATTCATGCTGATTGTGCTGTCCCCCAGGTATGCTCATCTTCTCCTGAAGTCCTAGCCCGCCAACACCCCCCCCTTTCTTCTGTTACCCATCATGCTTTATAATGGTAAGCTACTATTGGTTGGTTCAGATTTATGCCTGTTTATTGGTATTATGAGGTTTTCAACACGTTTATTATCTATCGTATTTCATTATTTCAGAGCCCATAGGGCTCGCCTTTCTCTCTCCTCACTGCCCTCCAAATATTTATCTTGATTTTGCATTGTTTAAGAATTTTCTGTGAGCAGCAAAAGTCAAAGCCATCTAATCGTTCAATAGTGGTTTAATTATCTTCAGAAATTTTGCCAAAATGCAATCATTTTTCTGACCTAAAATGTATGATTTTAAGTATCTTTGAGAAGTGATGTCAAATATGGTTAACATTTTAAGCATGAAGTTAGGTGACTATTAGTTTAAAAAGGAAAGAGAAAAATAGAAGTGTAAATCCCCTCCCCTCATGAACACTAGTTTTAGGTGTTGAATAATCAAAAAGGAAAGAAAGAAACATAGGAGCAGATTTTTAGCTAGCCAAATGTGTAACAAAATATGAGAAAAGGACTTTGAATTTTTTACTACACGGTATTATATAGTAGGTTACAAGAGAAAAAAGGATTATCTAATGAAATCCTTCCATTTAAAGGATTAAACTATTCTAATCATATCTCTTTATTTAAGGAATTTAAAATTGATCATTCTAATTTATTTACAACTCATTCCTAATCAATTTATAGCTCATTTACACCCCCCCCTCTGCTCAAGTTGGGGAATAGATGTTATTCATTCCCAACTTGGATATAATACTCTCAAACAGTGTTGTTAAGGCACTCGCCTAGGTGCCCAGGCGTAGCCCCTAAGCCCCTCTGCACTTCTTATAGTCCAAGGCAAGGCAGCGCCTTTAGTCAGGCAAGGCTTTTTTGTGCCTTTTTGTGAATCCTAAGGCACTAACAAGGTGTGCCTGATTAAAGTGACTGTTGGTTTTCTATTGTTTCTTTAAAAAAAAAAATGTATTAATTTTTAGATTTTGGTGCTCAAAAGGACATGATTGAGATATGGTAATTGGATTTTATATCTTAAATGTAATCAATTCCTTAAAGGAAGCCACAATTTATTAGGTAAGTTGGTAGGAGATAGTAAGCAAATATCCTTATTCCTTACTAAATAAGATTTCATTTAAATTTTAAATGCCTTACCAAAACCAACTTAAGTATAAAAGATTAGATTAGAACTCTTTAACCCCCTTAAAAAAAGGAGCTCGGGCTGGTACTCGTTAAACATTAAAAAGAGAAATTGAAGTAGACAAGAAGGCAGAAGCAGCTTGCCACTATATTATGCTACACCTCAAAGATTAACTTAATGTGCAGTAGCCGCCTATTATGAGTGGTTGATAGGAAAAATGGGTGCACAAGAAGCATGAGAGGATGAATTGGTGTTTGAGGATGATAAGCTGACTTGGGGTGTAGTGGCTAGTGCTGCTGGTCTTGGAGAGCCGTTAAGACCAACTAGATCACAATTGTAATCTAAAAGAAAATTTTCAGCTACTGAAGAGGAAGATGACAATAAAATGGAGCATGATATAGCCTGGGATCCTAAACAAGGAAAAGAAGATGAAAACATGGAGTTTGACATTAGTGATGATGAGGTTTAGTCATTTATGTGAATTTTCCTCTACTACGTCCTTTGGATAGACTTAGATTTAAACTAAATTAAGAATTGAATTAGGATATATTAGAGTATAAAAATCTAAAAAACTATTCAGAGTTATTTTATGTGATATATATAATTTTGTTTTGTGTTTGCGTGCCTTACTTCAATTGGATGTGCTCTTTTTTTGCGCCTTGTGCCTCTGGCGTTTTGAGGGTCCTAGCACCTAGCACCCTTAACAACACTGCTCTCAAATATTGAATTATTCAATCCCTTCATAAGTACATTTACAAGTTGACTCTGTGTTAGGCACATAAAGTGTACAAATCAAACCACTCTCGAATTTCTCTTTGATGAAGTATCTGTCAACTCCAATGTGCTTTGTTCGATTATGTTGCACTCGGTCATGAGCTATGCTAACTGCTGACTTATTATCGCAATAAAGTTTCATTGGCCATTCCACTTAATCTTCAAGTCTTCTAAGATAATTTGCAACCACAGTAGTTCACACACACCTTGAGCCATTGCTTGGAATTCTGCTTTTGCACTAGATTGCGCTACTACATTTTGTTTCTTACTCTTTCATGTCACAAGATTCTCATCAATAAAGGTGCAATAGCCAAAAGTTGATATCCCGTCAACAAGTGATCCTACATAATCAGCATCTGTGTATGCTTCAAGTACTAAACCTCTATTTCGTTTAAACAAAGTATCTTTTCTTGGTGTCCCTTTGAAATATTGTAATACTGGATGTGCTGCTTGTAAATTAACTTCCTTTAGATTTTGCATGAATTGATTGATAAATAAATTTACCTACGAGGCGTTGATACACTTCCTTGTCTACTGCTATAGCCTCCTCTACCTGTCCAAGTTTAAGATTTAGGTCTATCGGAGTACTTGCCGGTTTGCCTGCTCTCTAGCCAATTTCTTTGAGGAAATCAGTAACATCTGTGGAGAGATGAATATACCCTGCCTAGAAGGAGCTTCTTTGATCTCAAGAAAATATTTCAACTTTCCGAATGCCTTGATTTCAAACTCCTTAACTAAACACTGACTTAGATGCTTCTCTCTTTATCATTATTCTCAGTAATAATTATGTCATCAACATGCACTATAAGTATTGTGACTTTCCCTGAAATTGGGTGCTTGATGAACAAAGTATGATCCCCTCGACTTTGTTTATACCCTGTGGCTATCATGCCCTAACAAATTTCCCAAACCATGCCCGTGTGGATTGTTTAAGGCCATATAAGGCCTTTTTCAATTTACATGCGGTTTGAGTAGCTAAATTATTCCCATAACCTAGTGGTACTTCCATGTAGATTTCTTCCTTAAGTTCTCCATGTAGAAATGCATTTTTGATGTCAAATTGCTGCAACTCCCAATCATAATTATCTGTCAAAGATAAGAGAATTCTAATAGTATTCGTCTTTGTAACTGGGACGAAAGTCTTAGGCTAGTCAATTCCATAAGTCTTGGTATAGCCTTTGGCCACCAACCTTGTCTTATATCTTTCAATTGACCATCAGTTGTATACTTCACAATATAAACCCATTTACAACTCACAGGCTTCTTTCTTGCTAGCAACTTCACCAATTCCCACATTTTGTTTGTTTGTTTTTTTTTTTTTTTTCCATTGTTGCCATTTCATCATTCATAGCAAATAGCTTGTTTCCAACTCTCATTGGTCAAAGCCTCAGATACATTTTAGGTATGGCAATGGTATTAAGCTAACTAGAAAGGCTCTGTGAGATGGTAAAAATTTCTTGAAAGAAAGGAATTGTGCAAGAGGGTATAGTGGTCATTTGGTATATTGCCTAGCTCCTTTCCTAATAGCAATTGGAAGGTCCTGATGAGATTTAGTTTCATCATGCAATGAAGATGCAGAAAGTGTTACCTCATTCTCAGGAGCTGGATTGGAGGCTTGAACTTGCTTAGATTCAGGAATGGCCATCTTCTTCCTTGAATATACTTTGCCAAATCTCTCATTCTCAAGGATAATAATTGTCTTTTCAAGCTTAAGCATAGAATTAGACACAAGGTTAGTCTCGGGCATAGAATTAGACACAGGGTTTGATTTGGTCATAGGGTTAGAATTAGACTTAGGCATGAGTCTAGAAGATGGCAAGTCAAGTAAGAAGAAATCCTGGAAATCTCCTCTATCCTTATCTTACACTGTTGAAGTCTCCCCCTAAAGATAAGGAGTTGATAAATAAGCATGATGTTCATTGAATGCAACATCTGTTGAGAATAGAACTTTTTTGATAGAAGATGGTAACACTTATACCCTTTTTGAGTTGATGAATAACCTACAAAGGCACATTTTTGTGCTCTTAGGTCTAACTTGCCTCGATTTTGACTATGAACATGAACAAAAGATACACACCCAAATATCACTATGAATAAGATGAAATAGAACAGAACTTCTAGTATTATTAACTAGAAAAATGCTTGTTTGTGTTTGACAAGTTCACGCATATTGCAATGAAATTCTTTAACATTTAGACCCTTAAATAAAGAAAGAAACAAAAATTTGACAACTTTAAAGGAAGAATGTCCAAGTTGGCGACGGTAGAGCCAAACTTTTACTTTATTAGATGAAAGAGACTCTAAAAGAAAGGAGTGAGAGAAATTGCCCTTAATCTCGTTTGATAGGCTTGGTGTATCAAGAAAGTAGAGTCCACCCCGTCCTCTAGCATGTCCAATCCTCTTCTCCGAATCCTTATCCTGAAGTTCACAATAATTATGATGAAAAGTCACATGACAATTTAAATCTTGGGTGAGCTTTTGGATAGAGATTAGATTTGTGGACAATTTAGGGATGTAAAGAACATATTTTAAAGTTAAAGGTAGGCTGATTTTGATGTCTCCTACACTTGCTACAGTAGTCAAGGAGCCGTTAGCAAGGGCTATTTTACTACTACTTGGACATGGTTTGTATGTGAGAAACAAGATTTAGTGAGTGGATCATATGTCGGTGGCTCCTGAATCAATGATTCAAGAGTTGGCAAAGGTTGTTCTTGAGACATTCAAACCAATAGAGAATGGAAACTTATCAGAGTATGCCGAGGAATAAGGTTGCCAATAAGGCATCTTAGCCTCTCGACTTCTTTCTGGTTGAGACCACCCGATGGCTTAGATTGAAGCATCTCTGCTGATTGTGCTGTAGTGGTTGTCTTCAGAATCTTCAACATCTTCTCTAATTAAAGATGCGATCTTTGGGCAAATTAAGGCCGATCACTAGCAATGAAGTACTGGTTCAACTTTGCTTCAAGAAATGATCTTGGGCAATTAAGGCTGATCACTAAACAACTAGCAATGAAGGCTGGACAATGTAGCAATGAAGGCTGCTCAAAAGAGAAAACAATGCAGCTATGAAAACTGCTCAACAGGGAAGAAGAATCATCCCAGAAAGCCTAGGGCTCTGATGCCATGTAACAAACTATGAGAAAGGATTCTGAATATCTTACTTTTCTGAATTGACTTTAAACGGTATTATATATTCCCTCCGTCCCAACCAAATTGGCCGTGTTTGATTTGAAACAAGATTTTATGCGAAAGTAAAAGTTGTAATAAAATAATAATATAGTATAATAAAAATAGGAAACACATGGGTCTCACAATATTTTATGTCAAATCCAAATATTTAAAAATAATATATGAGAGGTATATTGATTATTTTATGAAATATAATATATTAAAAAATTTCCTTTTAAGGAAAGTATCAATTCTTTTGGAACATCTCAAAATAGTGAGTAGGTCAATTTGGTTAGGACGAAGGATTAGTAGATTACAAGAGAAAGAAAGATTACTCCTAAATTTGGATAGCTATCTAATCAAATCCCTCTATTTAAGGAATTAAACTAATATAATCATTTCCCTTCATTTAGGGGATTTAAAACCAATCATCCTAATCTATTTACAGCTCAATCCTAATCAGTTTACAGCTCATTTACACCTCAACAAAATCGTAGGCCAAGATTAAGAAAATATCTCATGATGTTCACAAATATGTCCAAATAGTTTTCTCTTTTATGTTAAAAAGAGGTAAAACAAATCATATTCTGCACCATCTAGAGTACCAATTTTAAATAAAAAACCTCTTAAGCCTTGCAAATATTTCTAACTTCATTAAGCATGAACTGCTATCTAGAGTACGAATTTTAATACATAAACCTCTGCATTATTAAAACCCTTTCAAATGTTTTGAACTTCAATAGGCACAGGAGCTTTTAGTTCATATTTACAACTCGTGGATTGCAGGCTAAGAGTTATATCATGCTTTGACCGTTTTATAGGCTTGATAACTTCCAAAGCCTGCTGTCAATCACATAATTACTGTGATAAACTTTCTAGCTACTCTAAAGGCATGTATGGTGACACAGAAGCTATCTAATGGTTGGACCAGAAATATAACCTTTGGAAGCCTAAGCACAAATCTAATCCTTCATATGTGAAGAAGAAGAAATTCTGGTTTAAGAGGAGAGTGTGAATTAATCGAATATTACGAGTTATTTGGTTTGTTTCTTGTTAGGCGTTGCCTATCTTCTTCATCCTCTTTCTTTCTCTTTCCCTTCTTATCTAGCAAATTACTGTTGGCTATTGTTCACAGCCACAAAACAGCTTCTATTTCTCATCTAATCTGGTTGTTCTTTCATTGAACAATTGTTTGTTCCACTGCCTATTGCAAGACGGAGCTACCCCTAGTTCGTCCTGTATCATATGGTTATTCGTGTGGCAGTCTTAAGTATAGGAAGTTATACAGGAAAGGCTTTAGATCCAAAACTTGAATTTTAGATAGCAAATTTTGACAGTTTCTTTTGATAAGGTAGTGAACTTTTTCAGTTAGGCAGTTTTGCATTTATGTTACCCAAAATTTGTTATATTGGAAATGAATGTTTGGTGATAAATTGTTGTTTGGTTATAAATTGAACTTTTTTGTGATATCCCATTCCTTCTGGATACACTAGTATGCTAGAGTTAGAAGTCTGGCATCTTTCAGTTCAGATAGGTACAGAATTTGAGCATTCAGCAATTGCAATTCTCAATATATGGCAAGTCTTGAAATTTTGTTTAATGGGGGAGAACACTTGTTTTGAGCACCTTGCCAAGCCTGCGTGATTATTTACCAAGTACCTTGAATTTGAATGGTTCTCCCAATTGTATAAGTGTGATAGATGTTTTCAACTTCAGAGATCCTTTTGGTCAATTTTCTTATGTTAAAGATTCAAGGATAGATTTCTCTTCACAGTATAATCATGTCTTCTAGTGTTAGGTCGAAATCATCCTTGCTGTTTCTGCTTCAAGCATATTGCTTGGCAGTAAAATGAAGTTGAGCTGTATGAAATGTACATTTGAATGGCATGTTTTTATAATGTGATAAACTCATCTTGATGATAAAATGAGGTTGGTTGTAAACTGCAGTTTTGGTTATAAATTGCATTTTTGTTCTTTATCTCGTTCCTTTTGGAAACCCTAATGCTAGTGTTAGAAGTCTTCCATCTTTCAGTTCTGATATATGCAGAATCAGAGAAATTAGCAATTTCAATCTGACAGTGCTACACATATGGCAAGTCTTGAACATTTGTTTAATGAATGGGATATGTGCTTTGTGCACTTTGCCAAAATTACATGATTATTTGACAAAGTTCCTCGAATTTAAACTGTTGGCCTAATTATATTGGTATGATAGATGTTTTTAACTTCATAGGGCCTCTTAGTTTACTTCCAGTTAAAGATCTAAGGTATAATACTATTCATAGGATCATCTTCTCTCCTTGGGTCCGTGTAAAATCATGCTTTCTGTCTGTGCTTCCAGCATATTACTTGGTGGTAAAGATGAAGTTGGCATGGACGAACAATACAGTTGTCAGAATTGTTTTGCAATGTGATTCACTGATCTTATAGCAGTATATCAGCCAATAAAGATAGGTTTTGCTCCCAAAAATTAGTGTATAATGTACTGCATTTTTTATATCTTTCATTCTATTTTATCAAAAATTGAGCTTCTTGAGTTTATTTCATTAGTTTAATATGCCCTTTTATTCTTATTAACTCTTTTGGGGCCTATTCTCAGTCATTGCATCTTTTGGTTCATTGCTGTTGATACTGTTCTGGGAGCTGCTTCACTTTTTCTTGTTGCCTAAAAACCTCTTGTTTTTTCTGTTTTAGGAGCTACCTACAGATGAAGTTATAAAGCAGTTGAAATACATAGAGATGGTATGTCAATTTAATATCTTCTATGGTTTTGTTTTCACCTCAAGAATGGGTGTGATTTTTATTGTTTTTTGGGATTTCACAGCTGAACTTTTGTTGTTGGACCAAATTTCCTTTTTTCCACTCGTTTCTGATTTTTGTGAAATGGGCAACAACATGCCCATACACTTGCACATCTTGAGTCATGCATGCTGTGACAGCACCACTGAAGGCTGTGATGAGTTAAACAGATTCTATTAGCTTAGCAAAAAGGTGAAAACAATCTTTTTTTTTTTTTTTTTGGTTTGGGGAGGGGGGGGGGGGTTTGTTCCTATAATCAATCTCTTTAATGCTTAAGTTACAAGGCATTCTTACTAAAAATGTAAAAAGAAAGAAGAATGAGGAGAAGAAAGGACTAATGCAAAACAAGCTCGATGAGGAGGGTGAGTGTTTGATGGCTCATATCTCTATGACCCCGTTTGTTAAGTCATAAAAGGTATGTTACCTCAATAACCACATGCACAATAATATGTTAATGAACAGTATGTTTGTTGAGTTGAAAAGTCTTTATTGTTGAGGAAAAATAACTACTTTAACAGGACTTTTGTTCTGTATGCGTCAAGTTAGCATAATGTATCTTAAGCTTCGTGTATATGCCTCTGGTAGTGCCCTTCCCCCTTTAAAACTTTGGAATTGATGTGCCTTTGTGTGAATTTCTTGGTCATTTGAATGGTGAAATTGTGGTTTTTCGTGATTGTTTTTAATTGCCAGTCTTTGTGTTGTGTTTTGGATATGGTAAGACAGGTTACATTAGTTTGTAATAAGTATTTAAATAACATTTTTTTCAAGTTTGGGGTGATTTTATTCCTTAATTCATAGAAGGGTGTCGATTGATAAATAGATAGATTTATTGGTTGACAAATTTCTTCTGCTTGGATAATGGCATGCTATTCTCATCTTTCTTCCACTGGTCAATTTATGTAGTATAGGTTCAAATGTGTTCTTTCCAGTTGAACACCTATATATTTGGCCTTGAATTCAACTTAAAGTATCTGTGCTTGAGGAGTTTGAATTTAATAATCTAAGCTAAAACTCTGCTCAATCAATTAAATGAGTGCTTGAAGTTGAGATTGATTCAACAAAGTTCAATGAATTAAAATATGTGGTTTTGAGGTGTATCCTTTTCACAGAATTTTGAAATGTCAAGATTTTGTTAGTCTTTGGATTCAACTTTCCTCGATTTTGGAATCAAGATTCTTGTTCTTCTATACCAAAGATTTTGACTTTATGTTGTTATTTTGACAGATTTTGAAACCTTAATATTTTGTAAATTCTTGGATTTAAATATCCTTGTTTTTAGTTTTTAGAAAATCAAAATCCTCGTTCTTTTGTACCAAAAATTTATTCAAATTTCCCACATTTTTGTATAACATCAATTTGAATGGGGAAAAAGTTTTTAGGGTTCACTTTAATTTAAAGACAGAATGTGTACTTCATGGTTTTTACATTGTTTTAACATCATGCAATAGGCTGAACTTTTAGGATTTCATGGTATATCCGTTACACTTGATTGTGTCCAGAAGAACTGTGAGAAACTTGAAATCCATTAGATTCTTGGATCACCCTTATTTCCTGCAGGCTAGGACAGAAAAGAAAAACAATAATGCTTAAACTATACTGTTTTATGATATGTAAGCACAATTTCAAAAAGATGAAGTTTAGTTTTGATAAAGCTTGATTAAGTTTTGGGTACTGAGTTGAATATGTTTAGGCCCAAGCCCAAGTAATGAAAGTTTGACTTAAACTTGAATAAATTCAAATTGATTTGAGCTTGAACCCAGTCAAGCACAAGATATACACAATCATTTGCTCCCCGAATACAACATATTGATGAAAAATTAATTAAAACAGACTGATATGTAGTAATGTATTGTCTAATTAGTAGGAAAAATTAGTATGTTAAGAGAATTTTTTATCAGCTTTCTTACCAGGTTTACTTACACTTCTATTTATTATTTGCATCTCTTTTGTTGATTACCTTGGATAAGAGTTTTCTTGTAATTAGAAAATCAGTAATTTACTTGATTTTGCTGTTATTTCTGTGAAAATCAATTATGGGAACTTATGTTTCTGTATACCTGCACATTATGTAGTTGAGGCCACGGCTACATAATGTGGCCAAAAAAAGGAAGCTGGATCAGACTAAGACTGTTGATTTGGAAGTTCCAAAAGAAGCGTGAGGACGGTTTGCTTTAGAGGGAGATTGGATCAAAAACCTTTTCTTCATGTATAATGTTTGAGCCTGCAAGTTTGAAGGCTCAACTGTCCTTGATGAGATTGACAACTTCATATTGGAGACTGTCAGGGTGCTGCTAAAAACTGTAAGTTTCGAAGTGAGGTCCTGGCCTTTGGGCCATTTTCTTTTACAAATTTCTTGGTTTTATACTTTTAGACAACATATTTTGGGCCGTTTTGGGGGCGTACACTTTCTCTGTGCGAGTGCAAGATCAGGCCTATCATGAATCTTCCGCTTCAGGTGTTATAGTTTTCCTAATCCCTAGAAATCTCTATGTTTACGGCGTGAAAAGTTGGAGATGACTGGATATGTAATCATTTTCCAAGAAGAGAATTTGATTTATAACAATGTCATAACAATACTCAGTTCAAAGCCCACTCCACTTCCAATCTCCTCTTCAAGATAATTTCTGTCCACGTCTTTTCTGATTTTCAATATTTTTAGGCCTTGGAACTTTTCCCGAAAAATAGTGGATTGTAGAGTCAAAGAAATCAACTTGGATCAGCACAAGGATCCAAAGGGATGGAGGGGGCAAGTGCAAGATGTAAAAGTGAAGTAAATCATAGAAAAGTGAAAAGCGTAATGTATTTGTCTGAAATGGACAAACGTTGTGGTAGTTATTTTTTGTGGATGTATATCCTACTTGGAAATAAACGAATGACTAAAAGAGACCAACATGTTTATCCTATTTTTTGTAGTTATTATTCAGTGTGGCGTCATTTGCTTATAAAATAACAATGCCAAGAATCCTCTCCAGCATGCATATTGATTAAAATGCCTACTAGCTTTTATTTTTATGACTGAAGTACGCTTAAATTATTTTTTAATCACTTAACTACCTTCTATTATATAACATTAATGTCTCTAAAATATGCTCCTGCACAATAAACAATATCTTAAAAAAAAAATGAAAAGTAATCATATCTAAAGTTTTAAGTTTGTTCAACCAAGTTGTTCATCTTTAAAATATGTTCGCATAGCCACTACTTCATTATATTTTTTGGTAGTGAAAATAACCATAAGTGTGCCTATCAAAGCTTTATTAAAAACCTTAAATCAGTTTTCGATGGATGCCATGAATTCACATGCCTTCGATGATTTTGTTATAGTCTTTTATATATATTTTGCTGTTGTACCCTTCATGATCATAAGACTCAAGTTGTTGGAATTCTCCCAATTTTCAACACTAGTCTTTTGAGCTTCGAAACTTTAGAGTGCATGTTATGTTGGTTCATTCATCTCGATGCACAAATTTAAATTTAGGCACCCAAAGTAATGGTTACCTGGTCCTTCCAATCCAAGTAATTATATCTATTAAACTTCATAATATTGCACCAAACTCTTGAAAGTTATGCTAGAATAATAGCTGAAATATTCTATAAAAAAAAAAGAAAAAAAAAGACATGAGTTTATATAGTAAGAGTAATTTAGATAATCATCAACTTTTCACATTTGGATTCAAAGTTAATATATTAGTGATCAACTTTATAAGTGAGCAACAATTATTCACTTGTTGACTACAATCAAGATTTAGATGTTACACATTTTTGAATAAATAACTTCACTTGATATAATTATAGAAAGCAAATCACCTCTGCTAATTTATAATTCTACAACTATAAGCTTAACTTTTATACAACTATACTAACAAAAGTTTGTTTGGTTAAATCACTTTGATCACCATAAACCAGTCAACAAACATATTTTAATAATACTTATATATATAAGCTTAAAAATGTCAATACAAAACTTTAATGTATTTCAAAATGATCTAAAGTAGTTGATTTGAAATATTTATAAATCAATCTTATATAATGTTTTTAAAAGTAAAATGCGCACTTTATTCATAAAATATCAACAAGAACTAAATATTTAGAGAAAGAAAAATTACACCTCATAATAATAATTCTTTACATGGTCATTTAGAAAAATATATTAATTCATGAAATAATCAACTTCTAAACAATAGAAAATACACCAATAATATAGGAAAATATAAAGTAAGTTAAATAGTTTACCAGGTATGACTTCAATCTCGTTATGATACCGCATGTTAAGAAAATAAAGATCATTAGCCGAGCTTTATTATATAACAATATATCATATTTCTTCACCCCCGTCTCCCTCCCGACCCCCCCCCCCAAAAAAAAAAAATACCAAAATTTGGTTGAGATGTGGTGATCAGTAGTATGCACTTGAACTTTCTTCTCCTAACTTTCTTGTATGTTTGTGTATAGTGATAGAATAATATACAAAACTAAGTGAATGAAAAGAGGAATCGATTACCCTATTTATTGAAGAAGTAGAGTAACACTTTCCAAATTATATATATATAAGCCAAAGATAAAGTATACCATTACGATATGTGGAAGCATTATAAGGTGACACGTGATTAAAAATTATATTTAAATTCATTTAAAATCTTAATTAATTAAATTAATTAATAAAATATATATGTATTTAATATTAATACATTAAAATGTGTAATTCTTTGAATATTATCTAAATTAATATATTGAAATGTGTAATTCTTTGAATACTATATATATGTGTGTGTATTTAATAATAATACATTGAAATATGTTATTCTTTGAATACTATCTAAATTTATTTTAAAATCTTAACTAATTAAATTATTAATATAAAAGCTAAAGATGAAGCATACCATTACGACACGTAGAAGCATCATAAGGCGATACGTGACTAAATGATTTTTTTAAAAATAAAAATTATATTTAAATTCATTTAAAATCTTAATTAATTAAATTAATTAATAAAATATATATGTATTTAATATTAATACATTAAAATGTGTAATTCTTTGAATATTATCTAAATTAATATATTGAAATGTGTAATTCTTTGAATACTATATATATGTGTGTGTATTTAATAATAATACATTGAAATATGTTATTCTTTGAATACTATCTAAATTTATTTTAAAATCTTAACTAATTAAATTATTAATATAAAAGCTAAAGATGAAGCATACCATTACGACATGTAGAAGCATCATAAGGCGATACGTGACTAAATGATTTTTTTTAAAAATAAAAATTATATTTAAATTCATTTAAAATCTTAATTAATTAAATTAATTAATAAAATATATATGTATTTAATATTAATACATTAAAATGTGTGATTCTTTGAATACTATCTAAATTAATACATTGAATTGTGTAATTCTTTGAATACTATATATGTGTATTTAATATTAATACATTGAAATATGTGATTCTTTGAATATTATCTAAATTTATTTTAAAATCTTAACTAATTAAATTAATTAATAATATATATTTAATATTAATACATTAAATCTTAATAACATAATAACCCGTACAACGCACGGACATCAACCTAGTTTCACTATTATAAGTCATAATATGAGATGGTAAGTTACATAAATTATTAAAGTGAATTAAATTAGGTACTTCAGCCACAAAATCTTTTAGTTATTAAAGGGTACAAATATTCTTTACTAGGAAAATTTAACACTGATAACATAGACTACTAATCAAGGTTTTGTAATGATACAAAGGTAACACTAACCTACCAAGGTGAAAGCAACCCAAAGGTCAAAGCTATTTTATCCCAACAAAAGTCCGAGGAAATGTTTGAAAAGTTCTGTTTCGAATCCTTCAATTTAAACGTTGAAACGTCATAAGAGGAAACTTGGCTGCAAGGGTCCAGTAATGTTGTTGTTGTTATTATTATTTTTTTTTAATGTTTATTTAATATGCATAGTTTGTAAATTAAATATTAGATATATTAAAAAAATCTACTCAAAATATAATATTGTGCATATTTATGTAAAGAAAATTTTATAACAGATGATAATTTGGGGCCTAAATTTATATTTTGTGACTATAAATTACGTAGAACATTTTTTCAATCCATATCAATTTAGTAATGTTCTCATGGAGCACTTGGGCAAAAGTGAAATTGGTAATATATTTTCACTGACATTTCATTTTCAGCCAGTGAGAACTTTTCAAAATTTCTAACTGTAACTTTTGCCAATTAATACTTCAAATCCACAAACAAAAAAGAAATTAACAGTAGAATAATGCAAAAGAGTAGGCTGCTGGCAATTGATAAGCTGTCATATCTCTAGAGATCTTCTGAAGAGGTGGGATTGTGAATGGGGACCTAGCTAGCCATGGCTGCGGTTGGTCAATTGCCAGTTGATGGTTGGTCTTCTCAACTGCAACCCTCCAATCCCGATTTGGCGATTGGCGGCTGCAGTTACAGTTCTATAACTTCTGGTCTGGTAGTTTTCTTCTCTTTCTTTGAATTTTTTTAGAAGTTTTTAGGATTAAAAAATAATTAAAAATATAGTTTTTTAGATTTTTTAAAGATTTTTTTAGAAGTTTTTGTGATTAAAAAATAATTAAAAATAGTTTTTTAGAAGTTTTTATGATTGAAATTTTTTTTAATGTAAAAAGTATAAAAATGACTAAAAATATTTAAAAATATAAGATATATATATATATATATATATATATATATATAAACTTTAGACCTAATTTTAGTTTTATAAAATTAAGTTGCCTGTGTATCTTTTTAGGATGTGAAGGAATCAAAGCTTACATAGTTCTCTCATCTTTTTAACTCTTTCTTGCTTTTAATGACCTTCACTCTCAGCTGTATTTGTAGTTCATTCAGTGTTTACGTCCAAAAATTCGTCTAGGTCCAACTGTACATTTTCTTGTTGACGATTTTTGGTTCTAATATAATCATCTAAACATGATTGAGCTTCAATAAACTTCGGTGCCATTCTTGAGTGAGTTTCGCTCAAAATGTTCCCTCTAACACTAAACGCTTGTTCTACTGCAACGGTTGAATCGGGAACAGTAAAAATCTCCTTAGCCATCAGTGATACAATAGGAAATTTATTCCCATTTTCAGTCCACCACTTCAAGATATCAAAATTTTCACCTATTTCACTCCATTTGAAATTAGAAGTTAGATATAATATAAGTTCTGCCGTAAAACTTAAAGATTCTCTCTGTCTTTTTGACCTTTTAAACATAAGAAGCGTTCTTTTGTTAAACTTTGAAGATCTGGATGTTGAAATGTCAATATCTTGAGTGGTTTGGATAGCTAACTCATACCTTCTAAAATATTCATGATACAAATCATAAAAAATATTTCTTACATTAGCCAAGAAACATTAAAAGGATATGTAAGATATTGAGTACTACTACTATTATTATTATTATTATGAAAAGAAAAGAATCATAATAACGAGTAAGATAATCTTGCAAACCATCAATTCTCATACGTGGATCAAGAATACTAGCAATTAAATTAACACCTGACATTTCTAAATAATATTTTAACCACTTAGTTTTTATGACATCAATACAAGAAGACAAAAGAGTATCACTAGAATATTCATTAAAAATACTATTACTATTAACACATTCTTGAACAATTAAATGTGCGATAATAAATACCAAATAAATTATAAGTAATATCATTAAATATTTTTAAAATATTTAAAATACCTTTACAACGATTATATTGTTAAGAAAATAAATGTATTCTAACATCTCTATTTGTAAAAAAAAGCACATATAAGTTCTTTATATGGAAAATATTCGTTTAACAATTCATGTGTTGAATTCTATCTATTGGAGACATCTTCTAAAAAATATTTTGGTTTCATACTATTACATCTACAAGATTAGCTCTATTCTTTTTTTAACTGCACACCTAATACATAAATAAGACATGGTAGCTCTTATTGGTTTCATATAAAAATCAAAACTTTTTAAAACCATATTGTATACATAAGTTTAAAACATGACATATACATCTAGTATGAAAAAATATACCTTCAAAAATTAGCTCAATTGAATTTTTAAAACTAGTAATTAAGGAGTATTTGCACTAGAATTATCAAAAGAAATCGAAAAAAATCTTATTCACTAAATTATATTCTTCTAAAATAACAATTAACAATTGACAAATATTTTTAGTAGAATGTAGATCATCAAAGACACTATAAGCAAGTAATCGCTTTTTAATATTCTATTCATTATCTATCCAATGGCATATAACACCCATATAAAAAATGATTTTGTCAATGATCACTTCAAATATTACTACATAAAAAACTTTACCCAACAAATCTAAAAAAAATAAACTAATTATTTTTTATTTTTTATATAATTTTTTAAGTGTACGTGTGAGAGTAGTGCGGGAAACACATTTTCTAGTAGGATTTAAAGAATTTTGATAATATTTATTAAAATATAAATTTCACCAAAACTAAATGAAAAATATTCTACAGCTATTATTTTAACTAATCTTCTCTTTGCGCTTTTTCACAATATTTAAATAAATCAACAAAAAGAGGAGTAGAGGTAGAAGTGATATACTCAACAACTTCTTGTTGTTTGGAATCCAAACAAAATTATTGAGGATGGTACCTTCTTAGATGTTGAAAGAACGTACCATACCATAACCCATTCCTAACCTAAATGTATACAATTTAGGAGTAGTAGTGCAATAATCATTCTTAGTTTTCACTTTAACAGATAGTATTGTTGTAATGGTAAAATACTTAGTGAATATATCAACTTCCCTTTTTCTTGCTTTCTTTGTTGTAGTCTTAATTGTATTTCACTTTCTTGAGTATCAATGTGAGGATGTTATTATTGAGTTTCAACTTCTTCATCACTAACTTGCATCAGTTGGTCGATTGTTGGGGGAGAAAATATTGTCAAAAAAAATTTGGATCAAAACCGGAGGTCAGTTGATAATCGGATGGAGTAGTAAATATCTCCAATTGCAAATATGGATTATAACTACCATTCATTTTTTCCATAACCTTAGAGCTTCATGGATGAAATATTTTTCCGAAACAAAAAAATAATTAAATATAACAACAATATATTATAAATTGAAAATGAGAATTGAGAGAGTTGAGAGAAGTGTAAAAATGAGGGGTGGATTGAAAATATTTATAGAGGGAGGAAGAAGGGAAAAAAAAAAAAAGACTATTCATGCCTTCATGGGCTATTTAGAACGGTCATATTTCTAGCCGTTGGATGAGGCCTACGAGCCACAGTGGCCTATTATGATGGGCCATTGCCCCTTTTTATTTAAAAATTTTTTTAATACGCATGGCTAGAAAAAAATTATAAAAAAAACTAGCGGTTAGGGAAAATTCCCAACCTCAATTGGACTGTGAACCTCAGTTTCAGTTCACAATTTGAACCGTGAGCTATGGTCAAATTGTTGGCTTCGGTTTCAATTTACGGTTGAACCAGAACCAGCCAAATTTTGAACCAGGGCCATGTCTAGACCTAGCAATCGCTTTCCAAAGTGACATGGTCAAAAAACCTATCCTGATACGAATCTTGTGTGGCTTTTCTTGGTGATGTGGGTGTTTTGATTGGCTATGTGTTCAGCTCAACTCAAAGAGACCAAAACAGAGATTCTTTTAGAGACAAAAAGGAGAAAGTAAAATAACAACATACCTTCTATTAAACCCTTGAAGAACTAAGCTTCAAAGACCCTCAAGTAAAGTAGAAAATTCTACTATAATTTCACCCCAATAATATCGTTGAAGCAACAAAGGCAAACAAGAACAAATAGAATAGAGAAAATAGGCACCCAAATATTGGAATTCAAATAAACCTTAGAAGAACAAATCAACTAAGACCCATTCAAACAAACCTATCCTGATACAAATCTTGTGTGGCTTTTTTGGTGATGTCGATGTTTTGGTTGGCTATGTGTTCAGCTCAACTCAAAGGGACCAAAACAGAGATTCTTCTAGAGACAAAAAGGAGAAAGTGAAATAACAACCTACCCTCTATCAAACCCTTAAAGAATTAAACTTCAAAGATCCTCAAGTAAAGTAGAAAGTTCTACTATAATCTCACCCCAATAATATCCTTGAAGCAACAAAGGCAAACAAGAACAAATAGAATAGAGAAAATAGGCACCCAAATATTGGAATTCAGACAAACCTTAGAAGAACAAATCAACTAAGACCCATTCAAGAAAACAACATTGGATTATCCAAAAGATTTATGGACTCATTCATAAGGAAGACTAACCCTTAAGCATGGTCTTAAACAAGATAAACAAGGAGGCTAGGGCTTCTCAAGATTCTCTCTCAAATTTGAATTAAAGTGTGTGAATTGTGTTGTCAAATCACTAAAGGTACTATTTATACTATCCTAACCCTAACTAAGTAATCCTTGAGGTTCTATTACAGTTTAGGGTCACAATAAATCTTTACAAATAATTAAAATTGGAGAAAACATAAAAAACGCGGGGCAGCTGTCGGCTACCCAGGATGGAGCCGGCGCCGGTTTGGACACCACAGCTGGCACCAGTTATGATCTGTCTTCCGGCGATTGAATGGTAGAATAAAGCCGTTGTTGGGCAGAATGGAGCTGGCGCCGGTTCTACTGCTTGGGGCGGCGCCGGCCGTCCTCTGGAGGCCTCCTTTTTGGTCGAATTTCGTTCGTCTTTGTTGCCGACTTGAGTTCTTGCATGGTAACGCCTCCCCCTCCTTGATCTTGACCTCTATGATGAAGCGAAGTCTCATCATATTCCTTTAAGGAAAGTAAAATTCGAGTTTTTGACCAAAATGGGTCCGAAACCATTTGGTCTACCAAAATTAGGTCCCAAATTTGAGTTGCCTCCTAAGGGGGTTCCTCGCGTTTGGCAGATGCAAGATGTTAGTGCACCTCACGTCCGCCGGGCGCAAGGAACATGTCCACGCTGGCCCGCAACTTTCTTTGCTTAAAAGTGTGTCTTGCGACTTGCATATGCCAAACACGAGATGCGATTAACCCAGTTTTTGCTTTTCAGATATTCCTTGCCTTTTCAGAGATCCTCTGAAAAGGATGAAAATGATTCATGCGAAAGCAATTTTTCCTTGCTTTTTCAGAGATTCCTCTAAAAATGACCAAAACCCCTTCATGGTAAAGTATATTTTGCTTCCTTTATATATACTAAAGGCCATATAAAATTTATCCTCTTCTACCATTCCTTCTTCTACTCCTAAACACGTCAAAGGCCATTTTTTGTTTTCGGTGGGTCTTTGCCGTAGAAAGCTTCCGTCTCTGCCACTCCCTTTCTTTCTTATTCCCTTTTTCTCCTTATCAATTTCTCCAAGAACAGCTATATATCTATCTTTCAGCTACGTATCCTCTCTTTTTTTCTACCACTACCTATTAGCCGTCAGAGATTTGTACCGGAATTGCAATCAGAGAAGGTGCCGCTACTTGTACACCAGAACCACTGTCAGATAGTTTCTATATAACAGTTTTTTTTTAAAAACAAAAAATAGAGATTGTATTAATTTATTTGTTGAAAAATATATTACAACAATAATAATTATTGGATTGTGTACTTTTAGTGAATATTATTAAGTTTTTGTGAAATTATATTTGTTAAATTCTTTACTGATTTATAATCTATTTTGATTTATTAAACCAAAATTTGGAGTGACTTGTTGCTTTGGTTTGTTTTGGGTTGTGGTGAATGGTTATAAATTGTGCAGGGGAGATGTTTGGCTTTGATTGCAGTGAGTGAGTGGGTATGAATTTGTTGTACATTAAATTTTGTTTTCTGAATATACAAAATCCTGAGATGTGGCCGTGAATTTTGTGTGAATTTAACTAAGACTGGAAATGAAAAATTAAATGAGTGAGATATGGGGAGTTATCAATTTTTTATTCAGTAAAAAAACAAAATTGAATATTTAAAAAGGAAATTTTAATCTTTTAATCAATAATTGAGAATTTAAATGTTTTAGAATTGCAATTTGAATTGAATTCAAATTTCTTTCAAATAAAACAAAAAATAATTTTTTTTTATTAAAAGCTAAAAAAATTGACCCTAAAAGTTTTTATATACAAAATAAATTTGAAATATGAATATTAAAAAGGTAAAATTTGAGAAATACATATTTTGAAATAAAAATTAAACAAAAATATTGCAAATAACTTAGCTGAAAATGAAAAATTATTTTCGAATTATTTCTAACAATAAACATGGTAGGTTAAAGAAAATATTATTATTTATCTTATTACATTATCTTTATTAATCAATCGGAGAAGTTGGAGTGAGATTCATATATTAGTATTGTTTATCCTTTTAAATAGAAGAATATTAATCGTAAATTTTTTATTTTAAAAATATTTATTTTAACATTCTAAAATAGAGATATAAATTTGTAATTTTGTGCATGGTTTTTGTGATCTTTATATTTTGTGGTCTCACAATATATTTCAAAATTATTGATTTTTGGGTACAAATTTAAAAAATTATATTGTAAAACACCTCCTCATTTTTTTTAAATATAAATTAAATTTCCTATAAATTTACACAGCAATACGGTATCAAACTCTATAGTTCTTTGATTGAAAATAATTTTTTAAAATCTTTTTCTATAGATGAACTAAATAAAAATGTTTCCAATAAAATGATTTTATGTATTATATATATATAACAAAAAATCAATTATGAAAAAGTAAATAAGATAAATAAAATACTTTAAAAAAATGTACAGATATAACTTTAAATAATTAATTTAAAATTTAAATGTGGACTAATTGTCTCAAACAATAAAAAAATTTTATATAATAAAAAAATTATATTAAATAAAACAGATGTCAATGGTGAATTTTATCTTTCGCTTTTAAAATCTTACCTTTCTAGCTGATTGAATTATAGATTTATCACTGTAGCATATTGAAATTGAAATGATGCCTAGGGGAAATGACAGAATTTGGTATTGAGGTCTAAAATTTGATTGAATTGCATGCCATTGTAACATAATTACATAAAATAAATATATTTCTCATAAAATATATTTTTTATGTATTATACATATATAATTTATTAAATGGCACAATAATAAATAATTAGTATGACATATATTAAATACTCGTGGCATATATCAAATATTTTGTTTTGGATTGATTCATGCTGATTAATTTTTGTTTAGTTGCAAATCATATGAGAGAAGACACTATTATTAGTATTGTAGTAAGGTCTACAACAACTTCTATAATGGATGATGAAAATATTGGAAATTTGTGATACCATACATCTATCGCGAGGGAACAACCAATTGGCCTACATGTTCATCATGAGATTGTCTCGATTCCAATTACAATAGTTATAGATCTTATAGTATAGCAACCCAACTCCTATTACAAAGTCATTCACTGCGTTACTAAACTCAGCACCAGACGTGAACATACCTAATTTTGATTTAAATTTACCTACACCTGTTGTCGCCAATAATGTTCCACATATCTCAACTAACACTTTCTAATCCTTTTACATTACATTGGTTTCGGATATTCCAGTTCTTGGACCTACCAATCAATACCCATCAACCTCGATAGGGTTTGTTATGCCTCCACTTTATGTCTATACTGAACTCTTCCAAACACAGATGAGCCCACCATTATTTCCAGCTACGAAAACCGGTGTTCCGTTAGATGTAACTCCAGTTAATGAATGAGTTGCTTGAGAGTGTAATTAGGTGAGTGCTTGGAAGGCCACGATGGACGGTGTGGGAATTACCTCGGACATTAATAAGCCTATTGTAGAAGATACCCCCAACAAGGATGAGGGGGATGACAATACTAGAGAACAGATTCTCTGTCTTTCTGTAATGTAACAACCTACTAATAGATTCGCTGAACCGGACCGCTTGTATAATCTATCATTCAATCTACCTTGACAGGTTATATACTTCTCAAGAAATACAAAATAAAGCTAGTGGAATGGTAACAAGTAGCATTGGCATGGATTTATAGTCTAAATCGAACAATGACTTTAGGATTGGCATGTGTTTTAGGGACGTGGATGAGTTACTTTGTGTTAGTCGATCGTGGTCTGCTAGAATTGTAACACCCTACAGCTACAAGGCCTGAATAGCTACGGATGTCACCCTGTCGTAATGACAAGGGGTCTTTATAATGATACAATTTAATAAATAATAAACGCAGAGACTTAATAGCTTCAAAAGAAATTATATCATATACTCTGAACATTTGCTTACACAAACTGCGGCTAGAAAGTCTCCTGAATCTAAACCCGAATAACAGTAAGGCAAAATACATTAAATAACTTCTTTGGGTTTTGCCTTTATACAAATCTTGGTATTCACAAAAGTTTACTTGAAAAGTATGGATAAAATTTGTGTGAGATATAATATATCTCAGTTAGTCCTGTAGTGTGCTATGAGAAGTTTTAAAAACGTTGTGGTTGTGATGCATGATTAAAATTGTCAGAACGGTAAAAGAACTCACTATTTCTTATTTGAGAAATATCTATAGTGAAATCATTGAAGTACTATTTTCTTGGGGAAAAATATCCCGTACAGGATTTACAATCCCATGTCATTAATTAGTATGAATAACCCAATGCGTACTCTATAATTAAACATACGATAACCATTGTCATGGTTTGCCACACTGGCCCGGGTGTCCTATGCCCGTCTCTCTTTTTCCACTTTTGGATAATGAGTGCTAGCTAAGGACAACTAAATATCAAATGCTAGCACCTCGTGAAATAAGAAACCACAATCTTGAGATGTGCACCAACAGGACCACTTTCTCAAACTAATGTAAGTTAGTATAGGTGTAAAGTCCCTTTGAGTACTCAATGATCATATCACATCAGAGATTTAGCAATGTCTCAAAAATTCCACAGCCCAATCAATTCCAAAACATTTCCATTCTCAAAATATTTTCTTTCCCGAAATAACTTTGAATATGAACACATATAATTTGGGTCTATTCCGATATTTCATAAAATTATATTCTTATGCTATGGCTTTCACAACTTTTATGCATGAAGTGCAATCATAAGTTGCTTAATGAAATTCATGTAGGGTTTCCAAATCATTTCATCATATGGGTATGACTTCTCAAAATAAAGTATGCTTAAATAGTGCATAATCATTTTATGCTTCCAAATGATTCATAATATTTTCAATAAAATAAATTAGCATGCTTTATAATATTTTTCTCACAAAAGAGCTTTATTGAAAATGTTGCGTGGATGTGGGGACTTACCTTGAATAGCTTATCATTTAGTAAGATAAATATTCACTAAGTTGTCACCAATGTTTAACAATGAATGACCTACAATAATAATCATTCATAACACATTTAGTATTCTATGCTTGTTGACAACAATGTGTGTGTGTGTGTGTGTGTGTGTATAGCCAAATATATATAGTCATTTAATGATATCATTTCATTTCCTATTTCATTCCATACTTGAAATGAAATATAATCTTTGCACGCTTGTAATTTATTTTCTTAATTCCTCTTCTTCATAAGAATATAAGGTCTTCATATACCCAATTAACTTCTCATTCATCCATGAACCTAAATAGAATCACTTCATAAATTTATTTGTTCTTTAATGGAAATTCTGCAATTTACTGCTTTGGCACATTATCATTTTTTGCTCATAACTTTCAATCCACATGCCCAAATGATGTCAAATTTGTTCCAAAATGTCCTCAAGACATTTCTTGATGATTTCCAATTAAATGAACCACTGATTTTCCTTCTCATTTCAGTCAAGTTTGCCTACAATGTCGCAGCTTTCCAATCCCGCCACAGTTTTGGCAACTTGTGGTATTTTCAAAATAACCTTTTATTCACAACTCCAAATCACGTTAAATTGGTCCCAACATGATCCTATGACTTTTAGCTACAAGTTCTAGGTCATGGGGCTCCAGAAAAATAAGCCAATTTGTACAGTTTATTTGTTCCTCAAGACTGCTCCGGATTTCTTCAAAACAGAATTTCTGTTTTTTATTTCCTTTCTTCACACCATCTATACTACTTTAATCCTAACAACTATATACACTTAAACCATTTTAATTTCCATCATAAAAGCCCTTAATTCTCTGATTTTTCAGAGATAAAGAACTCAGCAAATCAATCATTTCTCAACGTAAAATCAATAAGTATAAACAACAACAACAATAATTCATTTTCTTTCAACTATTAAATCCATTTCATTTCAGTTCTATCTTCTCCTTTTACAACCATGAACAACCGCCTAAACCACCATCAAAACACCTTCATATACTATATAAAACATAGTATAAACCCTCAAACAAACCGGCACACATATACACATACCAATCTTCACCACATATAGAAATTATGCTACACAAAATCACAACTTCCATATTTTTCCAACAATATTCATACCATAATAATCCTTGCAATGAAACCTACAACTTTAATTCATGAAGTATAGCCTTTTACCTTATTTGTGTGATTATCCAAGCTTGATTTCCCCCAAGTTCTTCCTTTTTCTTTCAAGAAATGCTTTCTCTCTCATTTTTCTAATTTTCTCTAGCTTTTCCTGCCTTTTTGTTTCTTTTTCTTTTCCTTCTTCCTTTTATTTCTCTCATGGCCGACTGCTATGTTCTCCACTGCCATTTCTTGGTCTAGATTGTGACCAAAATTGGTCACAAAGTCAACTATTGTGGGCTATCCAATTTTTCAACCATTTTCCTATTGGTTGATTTAATTAATTCCTTAATTCTTAATCTTTTTACAAGCTTTTGCAATAAAAATAATCCTAAAAATATTTCACTTCTCCAATGATATTTTATCACTTATTCTCATCCACCAATCATGTTATGCCGCTTCTCTCAATTTCGATCGTATTTCAATTTTTTTTCTAGAAAATAACTATAATTTCGGCCCGTATTAGAAAAATATTTTATTCCACCAATAGAATCTATAAATTGTACTGAATTCAGTAGTGGAATTCAAAATCTTGATCGCAATTAAAATGACGATAATGCCCCTGATAGCTTGAGTTATACCAAAACGCCCGTCTCATTACACTGTTCAATTTTTGTTCTGAGCGTACCCCCAATCTCTTACTCTACTAAAAATAGTCACAATTTGAAGATTTAGGGTACGGGTAGAACAAATCTAAAATTCCTTTTAGGTCCCTATAATTCCAATATTCCAATAATGCTCCCTAAATATTTTTGTCGCACCAAAACATTCAGTTAATTAAACTTACCATTTCTTGTTCTGAGTCTTCATACAAATTTTCATTCTATATTAAGTAGTCACCAGTTAAAATGTACAAAAGAGGGATGTTACAAGAATGGGTTGTGAGTTTGTGGTATAAGAAAGCAAGGCTACACTATGGATTGCCCAGTGTAATAATTCAACTCCACAGTATCCCTGTCATTGGTTGATCCACATGTGAAAGAAGAAAGATTGTGGCTTATGGCAAATTACTCGATGGCATGGAGAGCACATTTGTCTAGTCTGGATAGTAGACGGAAGCCATTGCAACATGGGCGCGAAACTCATGGCGAAGCACATTGTACTAATGAGTCACAATAATCCAGCTATTAAAGTCATCGAGATAAACAACCATATTCATGACACACTATATTTCACTCCATCTTACAGGAAAGGATGGAATACACACAGGCATGCTATTGAGATGATACACAGAGATTGGCCTTTTTTATTCGCACAGCTACCATAGTATATGCAAGCCTTACAAGATGCGAATCCTGGTACTGTTGTGAAACCCCAGTCAAAACCGACCTTAGAGTAAGGGGGTTGGGATGCATATCATGCTTTATTTCATGATTAAATACATTTTCATATGATTTTATATGCTTTGGATTTGATTTTTATTGTTTTGAAGTCTTGTTGGTGAGTATTGTGTGAGAAGGGCAAAATGGTAATTTTTGCCCGAGGTGAAAATAGGGAGATAGCTTGTGGAAGGAATAGGAATTAATTTTCTAGTAAAAATAGCAACAAGAGTTGTTGTGGTTTAGTGGTTAGAGCCTTAGAATTAATTCTTGAGGTCTTGGGTTCGAATTCCATCATAGAAGCTCTAGTTTGATTAAAATTTTATTTTTGCTTAGGGAGGATTAGTTTCGGCCTTAAGGGCCTAGAACAAGGTGGTGATAATGACCTAGGAGAGACATGTTAGGAGAATTCTCATTTCACTCTTTTGCTCTACTCGAAATTCTTAAAGGGAATTCATTCTCTCTTGATCTTTAGTTTTTCTTAATTTTCAACTCCTTAGTTTGATCAAGATGTTCTAGCCTTTTTCTTTCCAGAAAATTCAGTAAAGTGCTGAGGTCTTTTAGGACCAAAGTGTCTTGGTAAAAGACTTCTTATAGTCTGACAATTATGGAAGAGTTGTGGGAAATTCCAAGAGGAAGAATCCTTCTAGTGAGCTTGCTGAAATTTCATCCTAAACTAGTTCACATTCTTTCTTGGAATGAGCTGAAATTTTCCAGCTTGTGTACCTTCAAAATGTCGAACTTCTTAGTTACCATTTCCTTCCAAATGCTGCTAGAAAAATGGCCTTAAGATCAGCTTGAAACATGAATTATTTCTGCCATTTTCGGATTGCTCAAGAGCTGTACAAACCAGTGAAAAATTCTGGGCAAATCGCTACCTTGGAGGCTTAAAACCAAGCTGTTTTCTTCCAGATTTTGTGCAGCACCTTAGCTATGTTTTTCCTCCATGAAGAAGGATGGAAACCAGCCTTGAATACCCCTAAAACCCCCCTTCAAACTCGCTGCATCTCCGCTGGAAGTGGCGGATGAAATTTTGCCAGAAAATTCCTGCGCAGCGAAATTGTTGTGCAGGAAATTTTCCAGCTTGCTTCCTATTTCTCCTCCAGCCAAAAATGCCAACCTACTTCTGTCAAAACCTCCCTTAAACCACCATTAACAGAGCTCCATTGTTTCCCTCAAACTTCTGGACGAAAGGCAGCAATGGCTGTCCGAAAATCTCTCCAACAAATCCCTGCAATTTAGCTTGATTACTTTCCAAAATTCTAGCCATCTTATTTAGCAACCTTCCATGATATTTTGCTCAATTGACCAGACTTCTTCTTCATCATTGTTCCCCTTCGTTTCAGGCATCATAAGCCTTATAGAACCAGCTTTAATTCCTCAGAAAAGCCACACAACCAGTCGGCCATAGGAGACTTCAAAGCTGTCCAAACAATCAAGATATTCTTAGAATATTTAGTTTCCAAATTCACTTCCCAAAAATATTCTTCAAGGATTGTAACAACTAACCTTTCCTTTTCCCTCTCAAATCTGAGAAAACATTCTCCTAAACCCTACAGAATTTTGGCAGCCCTAATTCCACAGAAAATCGGCAGCTGCTCCCAACCTCTCTCTCTCGATTTTCTTTAAACACCAAGAACACCTACTACCTTCTTTCACCTAATACACCTTCAAACCACTTCAAACCCTCACGAAAATCTCCAGATTTGATCTGCTCTTCGCTGTGAATCCATCAACACCATTATTGACATCAAACTCCACAAATCATCTTGCTACTTTGGATCAAAACCAGAAATTTTTGTGAAGGTCAAGAACATTTTCAAGGTAAACTTATTCTATCAACTTCATCTTCTTCAAACTTGATCTCCAATGAGAACTTATGTGAATGAGCATACTAATAATCTCTCTCTCTGTCTCTCTCTCATGGCTCGAAATTCCCTCTCTTGGCCGAATGGTCTCTTTTTCCATGACCATGCTTTCGCCACCTCTCTTGGACAAGATTAGCCATCTAAGAGTTAAAATCTATTTTAAACTCTTTCAAAGCATTCATCAACCAAGTAAGTACCTTCAATCATTCTTTTACACTCTAGAATCATATCTCTAGGATGTCGTTGTTAAAAGGTGGATGGTGGTAGGATTTGAGTATATAGATATTTATTGTTGAGATTGAAGCATGAGCAATTGTATGATTGTGAAGAAGATGGGGTTTATGCATGAAAGATTTATCTTGGTTGATTGTATGTTGATTTGAGGTTTGATGCATGTCATAGGCAGTATTTGTGATAAAGTATGCTAGAGATTATGCCACCGTTGGTGAATAGGATTTTTATTCATATGGGTTTGTTTAAGCTATATTCATATTTATGCTAGTAGAGGTTAAAGCATGTCTTAATAAATTTAGATCTATACCTAGATGCAAGATTTGGTTGATTTGATGAATTGAAGGATTGTGCATGTTCTTGATTGAGGTTGGCCATAGAAATTGACCATGATCTAGTTGTCCCTAAAAGTAATTTTCACTCCATGAATAAAATACTCAATAAAATAATTTTCTAGAATTTTCGAAAACCCTAGGAAGGGTAGATTTGGATTCTTATATTCATAAAGGATATTTTAGCCAAATAAATAATAATTTTGCTAGAAAGTAAAATAAATAGATATTATTTAAAATAAAGAAATCAATTTAAGCCTTTATGAAAAAAAGATTTATTCTTAATAAAATATTTACTAAATCAAAACCCTGAAGGATTTACTTATTATTTTCCAAGAAAGGCTTATTCAATCTAATCTCAACTAGTTTTAGCTATCAATTATTTTCTAACAACTAAACTATCATTAAATCACTATTTTACCTACTACCTCTTAAGACTCTTGATCAAATAAACTCTAGATTTTTCTTAACAAGATGTAAACTTTCAACTTATTAGAATTTATTTCCCAAACCATTAATTATTTTAAATAACAAATTAAATTTAGCTTATAAAACTATTTAATTAGTGTCTTGCCTTAAAGCTTGGGACACTAGGATCATGGTAGTAGTGAATTGAGTTGATTTAAAATTGAGGAAGTGGATTGTAGCTTGAATCTGATTAAGATTTGTATTTACCCATGTGGGGTTAGGTCAGCTGTTCGAGACCTTGTTGTTGTGAGCAAGAATCAGGTAAGCTCCTGCATAAAACCTATCGATGTGAAATGTTTTCCTTATGGCAAGCTAAATGTGGAATGTATGGACACTCATTTATCTGAAGGCAATTGAGGGTTGAATTTATTCTTATTTCCAACACTTAAATTATTTGAAAGTTACTGAGCAGATTTTCCAAATTTAAAACTTTTTCTGAAACTGATTTCTCCCAAAACTTTAGAAACCCTCAAATTGCTATTTTCATGAAGAGCAATGCTTCGTTCATTTTAACCCAAGTGGGAAACGTCATTGAGTACTCAATAAGGGTGGACTACTAGGATTAGTCTTTGAAGGGTTAGGGTAAGTCTCTCAGCAGGTGGCCACCTCTGAGGGGTGAGTCCTTCCCGGATAAGATGTCAGTCCAGTGAGTCGTGCCGGTCCGAGCTAGCAGTTTGTTTTCAGTTAAGTGACTGTGTTTTGCCGGAATGGACACCCGGTTGTTGTTTGGGTATAGAGAAGGAGGAGTATCTTGCCCAGTAGACCGATCACCTACTTTTGTCAGTCTGCACAAAGTGTCGACATTCTGACCGGTTATGGGGCCCAACGTGTGGTAACCCATATCCCTTTCTTTCGAGTGGTTGATTTCATTACTTGTGTACGGCTAGATAAGCCAAAACGCCACTCTTGCTTTTGACTAATGCTTGATGCTTGCCAATATTTCTCTTATAAAAGTTTCACACTTTGCATCCACGAACTGTTTTCACTAAACACCCAAAGCACACACGGACTTACTGAGATTTTTGTCTCATCACCTTTTTATCATGATTTTAGGATGATCCTGCTGTGGGGATGAGTAGCTAGTAGTATCTGCCTTGGAAGAGATTGTTGTCATTTAATTCTATGTATTGCTTTGGGGAGACAAGGGTGGATAATTTTATTTATGGTTCTGTTCTCGAATTCATGGATTTATTCTTAAAGTTTACTTTGGGTTGTAATAACTTTTTAAGTTAAATATTATTTTTTTTAATTCCACAATTTGTTTGTGTGACCTAGTTATAAAGACCCCTTGTCCTTTGGACGGGGCAACATCCCCGGCCCTAGCGGGCCTAGGCTTCGGGGTGTTACAACTGTTATGGTGTGACACTTCTTACCTATGGACAGCAATAGGGCCAAGATATTTGGATATATTTTTTGGGAGTTCAAACCATGTATTGATGCATTTATTAATTGAAACCCGTGGTCAACATTGACAGAACATGTCTTAGAGGTATATATAGGGGAAAACTCTTTACAGCAGTAGGTCAAGATGCCAATAATTATATATTGCCCCTTGTATTTGCAGTTATTGATTAAGAAACTAATGATAATTGGGGTTGGTTTTTGTTCTTACTTAGAGAACATGTATTAAAGGATTGAAAAATATATTTAGTATCTGGTAAACACATTAGGATAGTGAATACTGTTGATCAACTATCCTTTTGGCAAAAGCCAATGATAGTGCATAGATTTTATCTTAGACATATCTGGAGCAACTTCAATGCATAGTTCAAGAACCATTAGTTGAAGAAGTTGATGTACGCAGTTGGAGATTAAAGCAAGAAGTGTAAATTTTTGCAAATTATGGATGAGATTAGTTGGCTAAGCCCCTAAGTGAAGGCATGACTAGATTTGATTCGGAAGGAGCAATGGACACTTGCTCATGATGGTAGACATTGGTATGATAATATGACAACTAATTTAGCAGAATCATTTAACAATATTGTCAAAGGTATACATGCCCTATCCATCAAGGTGATTGTTGGGTCTTTATTTAAAAAAATAGTGAAATATTTCAACGACCATAGACAGGAGGCTAATATCAATAAATATCATTTTTCCTCTACGATATGGGCTAAGTTTGTGAAGAATGAGATGAAAGGAAGAAGACACTGTGTGTTGGCTTTTAATCAAGATCGGGGTATTTTTAGTGTTGTGTCACCATATTATGAGCATGGGAAAAGAAATAATTATACAAGGTTAACATTGGAGCCAGGACATGCAGTTGTTGAAAATGGAAAATATATAGAATACCTTGTTTACATGCATTTGTAGCATGATAGCAATTGGGCTGCATCCTCGAGATCTCATGTTATAGAAAAACACAACAGTGTACTACAGAATGACTTATACAACACAATTTAGGCATATTCCACACGAGGATTTTAGTGCAACCTGGTTTTAGCTTGGCACTATTCATTTACCATTTCAAGAACCATCGATTTGGTCGAATGCGAATGTCGCGTATTCAGAATGAAATAGACGAACGTAACCCTGATTCACCTCCTCGATATGGCTTATGCCATCGCAGTAGATATAAAATGAGGAATTACACCCACAGTGCCGTAGAGTGATTTTGAAATAGTTTACTTGTAATATTTGTTTATTTCATAGGGTTGATGTAATATTCTTTTTTCATCTTCTATATCAATCCCTATTTATGTATGTAACACCTTTCATCATATTTGTTTGCAAATTTTAGAATATTATGCAGTTTTGTTAACATGCGTTTAGTTACTCATTTAATGAATTTAGTTATGTCTTTCAATTCACTATTTGATATATATATATATATATATATATATATATATATTGAGGGAATGAGAAACAGAGGGAATATGCTCTGTACGTTAAAAAATTTCGGAGAAAAATAAAACCAAGCCTTAAAGGCCATGCGGAAGCGTGAAGATCATACCTTTGCGCTCCTTAACCCTTCTAGGTTGAGTAAGAGCGGATTGAACGACTGGAATCGCCTCGCTTTGTCCACTTGAAAAAGCTTTCGGTTGAACACCCGCTAGCCTTCTACTCCGCCTTGTTTGCATGAACGCCTAGCTTTCCAGCTCTCGGGATATTCCTCTGCCTAACCTCTAGTCGGTGAAACACAACAGAGAAGAAGAATGGTCTCAAATCTCCTTGGTTTAGTTGCTATTAGTTAGCAAAGAAGACAAGAAGAAAACACAGAGGGAGGTGGTGTGAGAGAGCAAGAGAGAGACGTGAGTTCTCTCTGTGGCTAGGAAAAACTAGGGTTTTTCTTCTTCCAAAGAGTTGTTTATTAGTTAGCCAAAATTGGGTCTCTCATTATCTGATAAACATATCCCCGGGATATCATACTTCAAACACCCGGATGTTATCCTGAGAATCTGTTTGGCCTAACCCTAAACTCCTCTTAACCGTATCTGGAAAAAACCCTAAGGTCCAAGCTATTGGCCTAGAAAAGTATTTATTATTTTTCTTGGACCCAAAAGGCCCAAAATAATAAACATTAATTATTTATTTCTTGGGCTTATATAAACAACCCAATAAATAATTAAGAAGCCCAAATGAACCACAATAATTAATCTTTAATTATTTATTTCTTGGGCCTATATAAACAACCCAATAAATAATTAAACATTAATTATTTCCCCTAGTTTAAGCCCAGGTTAATTTCTTAATTATTCATACTGGACCTAGGCCCTGAATAATTAATTAACCAATTAAACTAGATAATTAATTTTTCTCAACTCCTATTTTATTTATTTATTTATTTTATTCCAGTCCAATAATAAATTGGACTTCCTGAATAAAATAAAATAAAATAAAATCAAATAAAATCCTCTTCAACTGAGATCAATTCCTCAACCCAAAAGTAGTTAGGACTTACGGGCTATTCCGAGGACCAAAAAAACACATCGCCTTGGCTGCTAAAATGACCAAAAAACCCTTGCTATATAAATAGCTGTATTTTGCATTTTAAATATTTCCTAATATCACCATAAGGAAATATTGACCCCAAGGGCAATGCTGTGATAGCAAAGTCTTCGACTTACAGGAGAAATGACTAAAATACCCCTCTACACATCGCCGTACATTTAGAGAGGAAGAAGTGTACTAACACCCCTCTAAATGACATCTACCATCCTTAGGCTTCTAGTCCAATGATCCACGACTTCCTGAAGTGTTTCCGCTTTCCAAGGGAGCTACCCTAAAGCAAACATCCAAGTCATGTTTCCCAGGGCCCTGGACATTTTAGACCATTCGGACAACCACAAGAGGCGATATAGTGCAGAAACTATCTTGTATAAGTTTGTCTTAACTAACTAGTCACACATACCCAACATGCAAGTATATTGGCCCTACGATAGAACCTCGACTATAGCAAATCAAAGTATATGCTTCCAGTTTCGCCAGACCACCAACTCATACTCAAGTCGTAGAGTACTAGTCTACGCTGTAGCAATAGTAGTCTAGGTTTCTATCATATAGTACTTTTAGAAACCACTACTACAGGTCCTGTCCTACGTATTCGAAATACGCTTATGTCATGAAGTGAGTGGACTACTCACTGGCTAAAGGTAAGCCATTCCCCATTTGGAATTCATAACATAATAACCTAAACATGATGAGGTTCCCAGTCTCATCAATAGGTTAAGAACAAATGTTTATGTGTTAAAGAATCCATGATCCATACCTTACTGTGAAAGACCACCATTCACATGGATCACTTATTTAAACACAATGGGTCTGTTCCAAACGACAATCGTGCACAAACAAAAAGTAAATTCACAAACAATTTCTGAAAATAAATTCTTTTATTAAAACATTCGATTTTACATCAGAAACCTAGTCTAAGAGGGCATACAATCCAACATATATATATATATAGTCTAAGAGGGCATACAATCCAACATATATATATATATATATATATATATGTTTTACGTTTTCATTTCTTACATTTAGTTATGTCTTTAATCAATGCATGTTTTTGTGATCTTTATATTCCTGATCTTTAAAATATGCAATTGATCGAATTGATTTGTGCTAATTAATTAATTAATTAATTAATTACATACTGGTTGATATAGCATAATTTTCGTTAGAAGTTTAGTTTTTTTTAATAGAAAACATCTGTCTAACTTATCTAAACACAATGTGATTGGAACAACCTAGGTAATTTGAATTGTTTATCTTTAATTTCATTTGTTATCTTGTACTTATTATTTACTGTTGGTTATTATTTTTAATTTATTTATTACCAATGTAATTGTATTCAGGCACAGTGTATGATCCTATTATACAGGATGTATTGATGTTGCAGTGTAGATATAAGTCGTCACATGTTTGGGTAGGACAGTTATACAATGACGTTACTGCAAAGCAAAATGATATCATGTTTTGGGAAGCTCGACGATTCGATCACCATGTCTAGCCAGTTATGGATATTGTCGAGTTCAGTGGATTGTATCGTTTATGTTACATGAAAATCGACCATCCACTAATTACAATATTGGTGGGAAAATGGTGGTAGGAGACACACACTTTTCACTTTATAGTTGGAGAGGCTACCATCACCCTCCAAGATGTAGAGCTCCTCTTTAGATTACCAATAGAGAGTATTCCTATCTATAACAGTCAGTTCCAGCATACAATTGTAGAGTTGATTGATTTGTACAACGAGCTCTCAGGATTTCGACTGACTCTGATAGACCTTGATGGGTATTGGTTGAAGATCATTTCTCTTGAGAGATCTCTGAGTTTAACCACTACCTCCATATGTGCCACCAAAAATGATAGAATAGTATACATGGTGTTGTATTATGCAACTCATTGGTGGTTTTTTGTTCTTGAACAAGTCCAGTAATAGGGTACATTTGCACTTCTTAAAATACATTCGTAATTTGGAGCTATCGGGCTTGCTTAGTTAGGGAAGTGCAGCCTTAGTACATTTGTACCGTTGTTTGTGCAATGCTATGTTCTACATAATGTATACCATTAGCGGCCCATTACTATTGGTTCAGTATGAAACAAACATTTTTAAAAAAAAATTATCAGTATTTCAAAATAATAACGAGTGTATTTTTTTAAACGATGGTTATTAATGTTGAAATAGTTGTAGGCGTGGGAGCTTATTTCTACTATCAGATTAGAGAGAGTCCATCAGATAGATGATGTTGATTCATAATCCCCTAGAAGATCAGCATGGAAGGGTCTGTTATTGAAGGTAAGGAAAACAGAGGAAGACATGCATGCAATATTGTAAAACCAGAAAAAGCACCGGACATGGTGCCGTGAAAGGCAAAAAAAGAATTCCTTTACATGTCCTTGGTCCGTTTGACTGAGAAGATGAGGTTCTAACCACTGGTGGCTACTTGTCTTGATGATAATTCTGGTGAAAAACCAGTAATCCTTCGGCTTCTCCTTGGCATGTGTGCAAAGCTTTTCACTTCTCAGAATTTTCGTCCACCTAATCTATGTTGGTGAAGCAACCTAGGCGAGGAATGATCCTTCTTGATCATTTGCTATTAGTTAGCAAAGACAAGAAGATGAAAGAGGAAGAAGAGAAAATAAGAGAGAGAAAGTAGAGGAAAAACTCTAGGTTTTTTTTCCTTATCTGTGTCGTGAGTTTGTCTTCAAGGACTGAACTCCACTACTCATATTCACGTTACCAGATAACTAAAACACCGGTGTTTAATATTCCAAAACATCTGGAGGTTATCAATAGAAGAGGATTGTGTAATCCTTAACTCTTCTGTACCGTGAATAAAGATAACCCTTTAGTCTAGGCTATTGGGCCAAAATAATTTATTATTTTTCTTAGATCCAGTGAGCCAAAAAATAACAACCATTAATTATTGATTTCTTGGGCATATTAAAATAACCCAATAAATAATTAATGAGCCTAAATGAACTAAAATAATTATTAAGTCTTTTATTAACTAGTTTAAGCCCAGGTTAATTTTTCTAATTATTCAATTTGGGCTTAGGCCCTGAATAATTAATTAACAAATTAAACTAGATAATAAATTTAATTTCTCTCATTCGTTATTTTATTCTAGTCTAAAAATAAATTAGACTTTCTAAATAAAATAAAATCATTTTCATTGTGACCATTTTCTCGACCTAAAATAATTAGGACTTACGGGTTATTCTGAGGACCAAAAAGACACATCGCCTTGGCTACTAAAATGACCAAAATACCCTTGCTATATAAATAGATGTATTTTATATTTTAAATATTTTCAAATATCACCATAAAGAAATATTGATCACAAGGACAATGCTGCGTTAGCTATGTCATCGACCTACAGGTAAAATGACTAAAATACCCTTCTACACTTCGTCATTCATTTAGAGAGAAAAGAGTGTACTAACACCTCTCTAAAAGACATGATCTACGACTTCTTGGAGTATTCCAACTTTTCAAGGGAGCTACCCTAAAGCCAATATCCAAGTCATGTTCCCCAGGGCCCTAGATAATTAGATCATTCGAACACTCATAAGGGACAATATTGTGTAGACACTATCTTGTATAAGTCTGTCTTGACTAACTAGTCACATATACCCAATATACAAGTATATTGGTCATTCTCAAGAACCTCAACTATAGTATATCAAAGCATACGCTTCCAACTTCGTCAGACCACCAACTTATACTCAAGCTGTAGAGTACAAGTCCACGCTATAGCAGTAATAGTCTAAGTTTCTATCAAATAATACTTTTAGAAACCACTACTATCGGTCCTGTTCTATATATTCGAAATACACTTATGTTATAAAATGAGTAGACTACCCATTGACTAAAGGTAAGACATTCCCTATTCATAATTCATAACATAATTATTAGGATTCGTGGACTCCTAAACGCGAAAAACATCCACGAATCCATTCCGAGGATCCAAGTAAACGATTAAGAAGATTGTAGGTTTGTAGAATTACCTCTGGTTGGTGAAATCGATATTCTTCGATTCTGATGGTACTGCTGCACGTGCAACCCGAATGATCACCAGACGCTGCAGTGCGCGAACGTCCTCTATCGAATACACACCGCAAACTCACTCGTCACTCGGGGAGTGCTAGTGCATAGGGTTTGAAAGGGGTTTTTTTTTTTTTTGGGTAGAGAATGGCACGAATGTTCTCAACAGAATTAGACTCTTGAAAAGACGGCTAGGGTTTTCTTAAAAACCCCCGAACCTCTTAGAGTCCAACCCTAATAATATCTTATCATATTTTAATTTAAATTCAAATTAAATTAAAACTGATATGATAAGATTCTGCCATTATCTCGATTATTTAAACAATTAATTTACCGAGTCAGATTCTTATAATCTGAACATTATCCAGATACATCGAATGTGGACATATTTCCAAATTCATTGTATCTGGTAAATTTTCTAAGTTCGATTAACTTAGACATATTTTCAAATTCATCAAATCTGATTACCAGAAAAATAACCTAACAAGTTCGCTTATGGTGTGACCCTATAGGTTCATTTAACACTGGCAGTGTGCCCAAATCATATTTAAATGACGCACAAGTTATAAGTGGTTTCTAGCAAAACATTATAACTATCCAAGTTAAATGAAGATCGATGATTTTTTTGAACCAAACCATAATTTTATATTTAGTCCTTTTGTCACACGATATCCAAATTAAGCATAAGGCACGGAGCATGTTATCCTTATTAAGCTTAATCAATTATTTCTTAATTTCATAGTAGACTGTTTAAATAAATGATATCAATATCTTAGATTGATATATTTGAGCACGGCCATGCATTTTAATAGTCTAACTTATCAAGGGGCCCATGTATATCTTTCCCATAATTGAGAGGGACAAATTCCTTCACTATCATTCATATTCCTCTCATTGATTTATTCTATATCCAACAGTAGTCTAATTTATTATCTGATTAAAGACAACTTTAGACAACGTTAAAATATAGAATTTATCAAGTAGGAAACTATGATGAATTTAGGTCGAAGGACTTTTAATATCATTATGGCAAGAAAGTACTTATGACATGTTCCATAAAGTACTCTCACAGTGGGTCATGTCCAATACAATATTCTCTAACATTTATTTATGTTTTGACTCGATATCACAAATATCCATGATCAGTAAAACATAGCCATCAAGTCATAAACATACTAATCTTAATTTATTATTGTTCCAGTAATAATAATCGATCAGGAACAGTTTTAGAATAGTCATTGTATTCATTGTAGGGTTTTACTATCAAGTCACGTACTTGATGACCACAAAATAAAATGCACTATTCATGGAAAGAAAAACCTCATATTATTATATAAAACACAACGACAATAGTATAAGTACAAATTGACTCTAGGGCATATCCCTAACAGTCTCCCACTTGCACTAAGACCAATTTGGCATAAGCCGTAATCCCATTGATCTAGTATGACTATTATGTTTAGACATGGGAGATGCTTTGTCAATGGATCTGCAACGTTGTCATCAGTTGATATCTTGCATACTTTGACATCTCCTCTATCAATAATTTCTCGAATGAGACAAAAACGTCTAAGTATATGTTTGGATCGCTGATGTGATCTTGGTTCCTTAGCTTGTGCAATGGCTCCATTGTTGTCACAATAGAGAGCCACTAGGTTCACAATACTAGGAACTACATCTAGTTCTGTAATGAACTTTTTAATTCAAACTACTACTTTAGCTGCAGCTGAGGCAGCTACATACTTAGCTTCTATAGTAGAATCGGCCACGGTGTCTTGCTTTGAACTTTTCCAGCTTACAGCACCCCTATTCAAACAAAATAGAAAACCTGATTGCGATATGTAATCATCTATGTCGGACTGAAAACTAGCATCAGTGTAACCATTTACAACTAGCTCGCCTTCTTGTCCTCCATAAACTAAGAACATATCTTTAGTTCTTCTTAAGTACTTTAGTATGTTCTTGACAGCAGTCCAGTATGCCTCTCCAGGATTTGACTGGAACCTACTCGTCATGCTCAATGCATATGGTACATCAGGTCGAGTACATAACATGGCATACATGATAGACCTTATAGCGGAAGCGTATGGTATCTTGTTCATGCGCTCTTCATCATCCTTCGTAGAAGGACTTTGAGTTTTGCTGAGCTTAATGCCATGTGACATTGGTAAGAATCCTCTCTTAGAGTCTTGCATACTGAACCTTTTTAGTACTTTGTCAACATATGCACTTTGACTTAGTCCAATTAGCTTTCTAGATCTATCTCTATAGATCCTTACACCTAGAATATAGGCAGCTTCACCTAAGTCTTTCATTGAAAAACAATTTCCCAACCATGTCTTTACACTTTGTAGAGTTGGGATGTCGTTTCCAATGAGTAAGATATCATCAACATAAAGTACCAAAAAGACTATTGCATTCCCACTTGTTTTCTTATAGACACAATGCTCATCTTCATTTTTGATAAAGTTAAATTCTTTAATTGCTTTATCAAAACAAAGATTCCAGCTTCGAGATGCTTGCTTCAATCCATAAATGGATCTTTGAAGTTTGCACACTTTATTAGAATTCAAAGGATCACTAAAACCCTCAGGTTGTGTCATGTACACATCCTCGAGTAAGTTTCCATTGAGAAACGTGATTTTGACATCCATTTGCCAAATCTCATAATCATAATATGCTGCTATGGCAAGAATAATTCTAATAGATTTAAGCATTACAACTGGTGAAAAGGTTTCATCATAGTCTATACCATGAGTTTGTCTATAACCTTTTGCTACCAGTCGTGCTTTGTAAATATGCACATTTCCCTCCATGTCTGTTTTCTTTTTGAAAACCCATTTACACCCAATGGTTTTTGAACCTTTAGGTGGATTAACCAAAGTCCAGACTTGGTTATCATACATGGATTGCATCTCAGACTTCATAGCCTCTAACCATTTTCCAGAGTTAGAACTCTTAATGGCTTCTTGATAGGAAGTGGGCTCATCATTAACTATAAGCTCCACATTGTGATCATCAGTGATGAGGAATCCATATCTCTCAGGTTGTTGATGAACCCTATCAGATCTTCGAGGTCCTTCTTCTATAGAAGTAGGCTCATCTTGGACTTGTGAGCCATCTAATCGAGGTTCATTATTTGGTTCAGGCACTAATTGTGGCTCTTGAATCTCATTAAGATGTATTTTACTCCCACTGATTCTTTTGGAAATAAATTCATTTTCAAGAAAGAATCCATTTCCAAGAAAGAATCCATTTCGAGCAACAATTACTCTATTTTCTTTTGGGAGATAAAATTGATATCCTTTAGTTTCTTTAGGATACCCCACAAATATGCATTTATCCGATTTAGGTGCAAGTTTATCAGATAATAAATGCTTTACATAAACTTCACAACCCCAAATCTTCAGAAATAACAAACTAGGTTGTCTCCCAGTCCATATCTCATATGGCGTTTTCTGAACCGATTTAGATGGAACTCGATTTAGTATGAATGCTGCAGTCTCTAGGGCATAACCCCAAAAGGAGATTGGAAGATCAGTTTGACTCATCATTGATCGAACCATATCTAATAAAGTCCGATTTCTCCATTCAGATACACCATTCCATTGAGGTGTTCTAGGTGGAGTTAATTGGGAGATAATTCCACAATTTTTAAGATGCTCGTCAAACTCGTGACTTAAGTATTCACCACCTCGATCTGATCGAAGTGTTTTGATACTTTTGCCAAGCTGATTTTGTACTTCATTTTGAAATTCTTTGAATTTCTGGAACGATTCATATTTGTGTTACATCAGATACACGTAGCCATATATGTTGAAATCATCTGTAAAAGTAATGAAGTACTGAAATACTCCTCTAGCATGTGTATTCATTGGTCCACATACATCAGTATGTATTAGGCCCAATAAATCAGTTGCCCTTTCATTTTGTCTCTTAAAGGGCGCTTTAGTCATTTTGCCTAATAAACAAGAATCACACGTTTCGTAAGATTCTAAATCAAACGATTTTAGAAGCCCATCATTATGAAGCCTTGTTATGCGTTTCTCATTTATATGGCCCAAACGACAATGCCAGAAGTAAGTCTGATTTAAATCATTGGATTTCAATCTCTTAGTATTAATATTATAGATAGACTTGTTGGAAGATCCACGAAGATTGAGAATATAGAGCCCATTTGATAATGAAGCATCTCCATAAAAAATGCCATTTTTATTAATGGAGTAAATGTTATTCCTAATGACAAATTCAAAACCTTCTAAATCCAAACAAGAAACTGAAATAATATTCCTACTCATAGCGAGGAACATAAAAACAATCATTCGGTTCTAAAACAAGCCCACTAGGCAAAATTAATTCAAAAGTTCCTACAGCTACTGCAGCAACTTTTGCTCCATTCGCAACTCGTAGGTCCACCTCGCCTTTTACCAAGGCTCTACTCCTTTTTAGACCCTGCACATTTACACAAATGTGAGATCCACAACCGGTATCCAATACCCATGAATCAGAAGTAGACAAATTAATTTCTATAACATAAATACCGAAGCGGCGGTCTCACTTGTCCTTCTTTTTCTTTGCTTCCAAATAGAGCTTGCAATTTCTTAACCAATGTCCTTGTTCTCCACAATGGTGGCAAGCTCCCTCCTTTGGTGTCTTGGCCTTAGGTTTGGGCTTGAACTTGGACTTTGCCTTGTCCTTACCCTTACTAGCCATGACTTTGCCCTTTTGGTTGTTCTTTTTCCCTTTCCCTTTTTGAACCATTAGAACACTAGGAGTACTCTTCTTAATGTTCAGTTCAGCTTGTTTTAGCATCCCATGCAATTCAGTAATGGATTTCTCCATGTTATGCATGTTAAAATTCATGACAAACTGGTCATACTCAGGAGGTAATGAGCCCAAGATCAAATCCGTGGCCATGTCATGATTAACAGGAGCACCAAGCTTATCAAGATGATCAAGATAGCCCTTCATTTTAAGGACATGAGCACTTACCGAGGTGCCAGAAACCATCTTACATGCATTTAACGCCTTGTGAGTTTCAAATCTCTCTTGTCGTGCTTGCTCTTGGAACATTTCCTTGAGATGCACAATCATGTCATATGCCTCTGCTTCTTCAAACTGTTTTTGAAGTTCAGAGTTCATAGTTGCTAGCATGAGGCAAGTAACATCGTTGGAGTCATCTTTATGCTTACTATAAGCATCTTTTTCAGCTTTTGAGGCGTTATTTGTTGGAGCAGGGGGAATAGGATTTTCAAGAATATAGAGCTTTTTTCTTGCTTAAGAACGATTCTTAAGTTTCGTGCCCAATCAAGAAAGTTAGTCCCACTAAGCTTGTCTTTCTCGAGCACGAGATCGCAATGAGTTATTCCAATTGTTTGTTGCCATTATCTACATACAAAATATGCAAAGTAATTAATTTTGAGGCTTTAATGAAAAACTCCCACTAAAAGCATTTAAACCTTTTGAAACTTCAACATTTTGATGTTTCGAAGTGGGTAAATTTTTTTTTCATAAATATTTTATTTTAATCATAAGTAAGCTTTGGCTTTAATCTTATAATTAAATAAAAATCAAATTTTAATGAGATAGGCATCAAATGTCCCGGCTAAAATATCTCATATAATGCCCTAGGCCCAAAACTATTTTGATAGCTCAGTTAAGTCAAACCATATCAAACATATGGAAAACTATTTTCCATCTTGTCTCACTTAGATAATCAAAAGCATCCTACTTTGGCAGGAATGGCTGTATGATGATCCAAGTAATAACAAGTGTTTGATTTTGGAAGGCATTTAACAATTAATTTTTTTTAATAAAAATTTGATTGTAGTAAGCATGAAATAAACATATTAAATATGCATGCATGACATAAATAAAAGTGACATAGCATGACCCATAACCTATGTTGATCATCACGAGGAAAGTGAAGATCAAGGTGGTCAATCTAGGTATATGAACTCCTTTCTCTAATGCCTTGAGCATATTCCTCCTTGGTTGTAAATGTTGGCCGTTGTCTTCTTTTACATTAGATAGTAAAATTAAAATAATACCTATTCTAGGAAAGCAGTACAATTTTACAACAATGAAAAATGACACGCAGGCCGTATTTAAAAATTACAACTTAAAACAACCAGAATATAACCTATCAATTACATTGGGATAAAACGGGCCATGCTATGCACTATTCAAAATAATCCACAACTACAATAAAAAATACAAATGAATAACACATAACGAACAGTTAGTTGGGGTTCCAAGGGGCAACGCCCCTGTGGGGTCCAAGGGGGAGCGCCCCTGGCGGAGGTCCCATTGACCGGTCAGCGGGCCAGGGTCAAGGGGGCAGCGCCCCCGGAAGGAAAAATGATTTTTCCTTCTATCATTGAATGAGATTTCGCCTTCCGATTCCCGAATATTAATTAAATTAACATTTGGACCCATTAATAACCATCGCCGTGAAATTTTCATATTACAGACAATCTACGATCCCTTTTAATCATATTCGTATAGATAACATATTATCATGGCCGATTAATACAAACAATTTTCAAATATAGAGCCACAGATAGCATGCTTATGATACCATATCACATTAAAACAGACTAGTTTACAGAGAATCTGCAAATAATCTGGTCTGATCATGCAATTAAGATGCACATATTAAACCTAGTTCAGGTAGTCTGCATGCTAAGTATTCTAAAATCATAATTATGCGAACATGCTGATATACACCGTTTAAATTCACATATACATATATCATGCATATCCACAACAATACGATTAAAACAGATGAATCAACCTAATCGTTTAGCAAGTTGCTCTGATACCACTGTTAGGATTCGTGGACTCCTAAATGCGGAAAACATCCACGAATCCCTTCCGAGGATCCAAGTAAACGATTAAGAAGATTGTAGGTTTGTAGAATTACCTCGGTTGGTGAAATCGGTATCCTTCGATTCCGATGGTGCTGCTGCACGTGCAACCCGAATGATCACCAGACGCTGCAGTGCGCGAACGTCCTCTATCGAATACACACCGCAAACTCACTCGTCACACAGGGAGTGTTAGCGCCTAGGGTTTGAAAGGGGGTTTTTTTTTTTTTTTTTCTGGTAGAGAATGGCACGAATGTTCTCAATAGAATTAGACTCTTGAAAAGACGGCTAGGGTTTTCTTAAAAACCCCTGAACCTATTAGAGTCCAACCCTAATAATATCTTATCATATTTTAATTTAAATTTAAATTCAATTAAAATTGATATGAAAAGATTCTGCTATTATCTCGATTATTTAAACAATTAATTTACCGAGTCAGATTCTTATAATCTGGACATTATCCAGATACATCGAATGTGGACATATTTCCAAATTCATTGTATCTGGTAAATTTTTTAAGTTCGATTAACTTAGACATATTTCCAAATTCATCAAATCTGGTTACCAGAAAAATAACATAACAAGTTCGCTTATTGTGTGATCCTATAGGTTCATTTAACACTGGCAGTGTGCCCAAATCATATTTAAATAGCGCACAAGTTATAAGCGATTTCTAGCAAAACATTATAACTATCCAGGTTAAATGAAGATCGATGATCTCTTTGAACCAAACTATGATTTTATATTTAGTCCTTTTGTCACACGATATCCAGATTAAGCATAAGGCACGGAGCATGTTATCCTTATTAAGCTTAATCAATTATTTCTTGATTTTATAGTAGTCTGTTCAAATAAATGATATCAATATCTTAGATTGATATATTTAAGCACGGCCATGCATTTTAACAGTCTAACTTATCAAGGGGCCCATGGATATCTTTCCCATAATTGAGAGGGACAAATTCCTTCACTATCATTCATATTCCTCTCATTAATTTATTCTATATCCAACAGTAGTCTAATTTATTATCTGATTAAAGATAACTTTAGACAACGTCAAAATATAGAATTTATCAAGTAGGAAACTATGATGAATTTAGGTCGAAGGACTTTTAATATCATTATGGCTAGAAAGTACTTATGACATGTTCCATAAAGTACTCTCACAGTGGGTCATGTCCAATACAATGTTCTCTAACATTTATTTATATTTTGACTCGATATCACAAATATCCATGACCAGTAAAACATAGCCATCAAGTCACAAACATACTAATCTTAATTTATTATTGTTCCAATAATAATAATCGATCAGGGACAGTTTTAGAATAGTCATTGTGTTCATTGTAGGGTTTTACTATCAAGTCACGTACTTGATGACCACAAAATAAAATGCACTATTCATGGAAAGAAAAACCTCATATTATTATATAAAACACAACGACAATAGTATAAGTACAAATTGACTCTAGGGCATATCCCTAACAATAATAACCTTGCCATGATGAGATTACCATTCTCATTATCTGGTTAAGAACAATAGTTTATATGTTACGTTTCTCATGGTCCATACCTTACTGTGAAAGACTTCCATTCACATGAACTATTTACTTAAATATAATAGGTCTTTTCCAATAAAATTGTGCATAAATATAAAGAAGATTTTACAAACAAATTCTGAGAAAAATACTTTTATTAATGCAAGTCAAAATTACATCAAAAGTCTAGTTTAGAAGGGCATACATTCTAACAATCTCCCACTTGTACTCTAAGACTAAGTAAGTCCATAGGTGCCTACCCCTATAGCGTCAAGTGTCTTCTAAAGACTCTCTCTACCAAAGGTTTAGTGAAAGAATCTGCTAGATTGTTCTCCGAGGTAATTTGTTCCACCATAACTTTCCGTCTTTAGATAAAATCCCGGATTAGGTAGTACTTCTTCTCTGTGTGCTTTTCTTTTTTGTGGTTCCTAGGTTCTTTGGATTGTGAGAACTGCACCAGTGTTATCACAATACATTACAACCGGTTTGTCCATTTGTGGCACGACTCCATGTTCCAAAAGGAACTTGAAGCCAAACTGCTTTTTTGGATGCCTCCGAAGCTGCCATGTACTCAGCTTTTATGGTTGAGTCAGCAATGCAAGATTACTTGATACTTTTCCATGAAATGACTCCTCCAGATAAGGTGAAGATATATCCACTAGTGGATTTTCCTCTCATCTTTATCCACCTGGAAGTTTGAGTCCGTGTATCTTGTAGGAACCAAGTTATTAGCACTGTAAACCAGCATATAATCTCTTGTACCTTTAAGATACTTGAGAATATGCTTTACAGCCTGCCAATGAACCTTCCTGGGGTGTGACTGATATCTGCTAAATAAGCCTACGACAAAGTAGATATATGGCCTAGTACATAGCATGGCATACATGAGACTTCCCACAGTTGAAGCATAAGAAATCTTACTTATTCTATCATTTTCTTCTTGAAACTTTGGACAGTCCTTTGAAGAAAAAGATAACCTATGTCTGCATGGGATCAATACCCCCTTGCATGAGTCCATGCTGAACTTGGCTACCATCTTGTCAATGTATGTAGCTTAAGATAAATCTAACATTCTCTACTTTATATTTCTAAGAAGCTTTATTCCACGAATGTAACTGGTTTCACCTAAGTCCTTCTTACTAAATTAACTAGATAGCCAAACCTTAGTAGATAACAGTGTCTCTACATCATTTTCAATGAGTAGAATGTCATCCACATATAGGACAATGAAAATTACATTTATGCCTTCCAATTTCCTATACACACAAGGTTCATTCTCGTTTTGAATGAAATCGTAAGACTTTACAGTCTCATCGAAATAAATGTTCCATGCTCTGGATACCTACTTAAGTCCATAAATGGATTTTTTAAACTTACAAACCATATATTTTTTGCCTTTAGCAATAAATCCTTCTGGTTGGGACATATAGATGTCTTCACTAAGATGACCATTTAAAAATGCCGTCTTGACATCCATTTGCCATATCTCGTAGTTATAATGACATGCGATGGCAAGGAGGATATGGATGGACTTAAGCATGGCTACCAGAGAAAATATTTTCTCATAGTTGATCCTTTCTTTCTGAGTATACCCTTTTGCCACATGCCTAACTTTGAAGGTTTTCACATTCCCATCCGCTCCCCTCTTTCTCTTGTAAACCCACTTACACCCAATGGTTTTTATCTTTTTAGATGAAACTACAAGATCCCAAACCTGATTGAAGTATATAAACTTAATCTCAGCTTTCATTGCTTCATGCCATAGGTCTGCATCGACATCAGCAATAGCCTCCTCATATCTGGTAGGATCTTGTTCTAGATGGTCGGAGACTAGGTCAAAAGCCTCGCCAGTCCATCTTTCTGGAACTCTAGATATCCTCCCACTGCGACAAGGCTCCATTTGTATAGGTTCTTAAGGTTGTGCCTCATCTTGTTCTATAATCAGGTTAGGAGAAGTTGATTTAGAAGATACCTTCGCTTCGAATTCCAATCTTGTCGAACCTTTAGTGGATATACTTTGTTCATCCTCCAAGTATCTAGTATTTGTACTCATAAGTACTTTCTGCTCATTGGGATGATAAAAGTAACCACTTTTTGTATCTTTTGGATACCCAACAAAATAGTATAATTCTGATCTTGGTTCTAACTTATCTCATTTGATCAGTAGATAAGTTGGACAACCCTATATCTTGATATGATTTAGACTTGGCTTACGCCCAGTCCACATCTCATAGAGAGTCCTATGTACTGACTTGAAAGGCATCAAGTTCAAAATATATTCTGCTATTTCTAGGGCATATCCTCAAAAAGACACTAGAAGAGTAACATGAAACATTATGCTTTGGACTATTTCCATCAATGTCATGTTTCTTCTCTCAGCTACATTTTGCTGGGGTGTCCTTAATGCAGAGAGCTGGGATACTATCTTATGATGTACCATGTAGTCCTTAAATTCACCAAGGAGGTATTCTCCACCATGATTCGATCGTAAGTTCTTGATTAGCTTACCTATTCGACGCTCCACTTCAACTTTAAACTCTTTCAACTTGTCAAAAGAGTCGACTTGTGTCTCATCAGATAAACATAACCATACATTGTACAATTAGCTGTGAAAGTGATGAAATACTCAAACCCTCTTCTTACTGGTGTAGACAAAGGATCACATACATCAGTGTGAACAAGACTCAATGCTTTTTTGGCTCATCCGTCTTTTGGGTAAAGGACCTTTTGGTCATTTTTCCCATAAGACAGGATTCACACTGAGGCCAACTTTCTAATCTTAATGAGTTTAAAGTCCTATCATCGATTAACCTCTGAATCCTGGTTGAGTTAACGTGACCCAACCTTAGATGCCAAAGATATGAGTCATTAACATTGGTCTTTCTCTTCCTATTTAAAGGTTCAGTTTGAGCGTTATTCAATTGATTATTAATAGGATTAATGAAGAATAGATTTTCATACATGTGCCTAGTACATATAACTTCTCTATTTCTACTAATAGTAATACCAGAATAGAAAGAAATAGAATATCTTGATTTATAAATTTTGCAACTGAAATCAAATTCTGTCTAAACCAGGAACAAATAAAATATCCTTCAAAACAACTATTCTATTACAATCAAAAGTAAGTTCCAGTTCTCCCACAGCAAGGGCCCAAACTTGTGCTTCATTTCCCACGCATAGTCTATGTTCACCCTTCTGGAGTCTTCTAATCTTCCTAAACCCCTGCAAGGAGTTATAGATATGATCATTGCCTCCTGAATCAACAATCTAAGTGAAAGTTGATCTAACTATTAATATAGATTTTAGATAGAAAACATTACCTGTAGGGTTTTTCTTAGCCTGAAGATCTGGACACTCCTTTTTTCAGTGTCCCATCTTCTCACATTTGAAGCATTTACCCTTGGGTTTATCTTTGGGCTAGGACTTGGGTTGTTGCACTGCATTACCCTTCTTCTTCTTAAACTTTTTGAGCTTAGGCCCAGTTCTCGAAGAAAAGGCTATTATAACTCTTGCATGTGGCTTCATGACCTTCTCAACCACTTAGAGCTCCATCATCAACTTTATTAAACCCATGTATAACTTATTCATGTTGTAATTTAACTTGAACTGAGCAAATGAGCCCAACAAAGATTCGATAACCATGTTCACTTGGCTCTCGGGGTCAATAACAATCCCTAAGACTTCTGCTTCCTCGAAAGTAGTAATTATCTTGAACATATGCTCTCTGACTGATACTCCATCAGCCATCTTGGTATTTATGATCATTCGATGAGCCTCCTGCCTTGCAGGGCGACTTTTATCCGTGAACATTGTGGTTAGTGATGTGCTTATATCATACGCAGTGGCCATATGCTCGTGTTTGGATTGAAGCACATTTGACATGGAAGCTTACATATAGTATCGGGCCATCTCATTAGCTTCCTTCCATGCCTTTTTAGCCTCATGCTCCTCAGCAGTGGAACCTTCTCCGATTACCGGACAAGACTCATATAGGACACACTTATACTGCTCGGCAATGAGTATTATGTCCAGGTTCATTTTCTAGTCCATATAGTTTGGAACCATTAGCTTATTCTCACAGAGAATAATGGCTAAGGGACTGAAAGAACCTCCATCAACCATTTCTGAAATTTTGAAAAATAAAAGAAATTCTCAGTATTTGTAAAACAAAAATAATTTTGTGTACTTTATTCTTATATTAAATTTGATAATAGCTAACCCTATTACTATTATCTTTAACATGATTAATTTAGCTCTTAAGAAAACTGACATAGCTTCTTGGGAAGATTAACAGTTTCCTAAGCTAAGTATGTTAACCACCACAAATTAATTTTTCTTCTAAGTAATGATCCAGAAGATAACTAACTCCATCAAGGGGATGGCCGTTTCTTCTCATTTCCTATGGATATACCTTACACTATAACCTCTAACGTGGATTGGCCGATCATAGTATGTGTCTCGAATTATTAATTACATCATTTCATTAGTTTTATATCCTTGTGGTATATCCATCCTATACGGGTTCGCTCCCACGATGACGCGAGGAGACCTACGATCTCTAATGAAGTTCGTGATGGAAGTCATGGGTCATTGAAACCCCTCTCCCACTTAGTTTTTTTTTTAAATAAGACTTTTCTCAGAAAAATGTCTTTTGAAAAATTTCAATTAAGTTCTCCTTTAACTTAAAAATAAAATGTCTAAATCCATAAAAATTTCTATGTCAAGGTTTATACTCTTTGAGAATTTTTTCCTCATGGATTAATTTTATTTAAGTAAAAATTTTAATAATTTCAAAAATTTCTAGAGATTTTCATCACAAGGGTTTTTTTTTTTGACAAAAATAAATTTTTCTTTGCTAAAATGAATTAAAATGGCTTCCATTTTAACTTACAAAAATTTCTAAATCTAAAATATTTTTTATGTCAAGGATAAAAAACCTTTAAGAAAATAACCAAAGATTAATTTTTGTTTAAGTTAAAATAACTATTTAATTAAAGATTTTTTTTCCTTGTCAAATAAAATTTTCCAAAGATTTTGGTATTTAAGAGAACGTGCACACAAGACTTAAAATAATTAGTATGCTAGAAAAATGTAAATGTTTTCATACTTTTCTATTTTTAATCCTAAGTGTCCAAATAAAAGAATTAAACATATTAATTAAATTAATTAATGATCTTGTTTAATCCTAATATCCTTTACTATTATTTTTTATGCAAAATATTCAATGAATATTAAATATTGTAATAAAAATAACTTCACCTGGTATAGAATCAAAAACAAAAAAAAAAAAATATTTTTTTCTTTGGTCCAATGCACCGGCCACAGTAGATCATGCCTCCCATGGGAAGACCCATGGACCATAGTTCGGGGGCGGGTGCCTGCGACCCACCCGCCTGCATGTTAACTAGGCGAGTATCCAGTTAGGATGTAACAGCATTGGCGAGGAAGCTACTACATCTGCGAGGAAGCTTTCCTTGCTTGAGGCCGAGCCGAGGAAAGCTCGGGCCCGGCTGCGACTGGCCTAGGCGACCTTGGCTCCAAACACACCAAGCCGCGGCTCGGCTTCTAGCTGGGCTTGTCTTCTTCCTCAAGAAAAATTTTTTTTTCCACTTTTGCTGCATTTTTTTTTTTTAGCTTCTCTACAACTCTGTTTGCGATCAACCAAAGGCAGTTCTTGTTACATTTTTTCAACAAAAAACATGATATCCACCTATACCTTTTCAAATCGGGTTTACACGAAGGTTAAACAAAGTAATAAAGAAAAATTGTACAGAGATCCTATACCTCAACTGTGAGGTTTACAATGCATCTACCTATACCAAAACAGTGAAGGATCTCACCACAATCATCACATTAGTCTTGCCAATTTTATTAACTAGCATGCAAGAATCCTTAGCCATTCAAAGCAATACAATCTGATAGCACTTGGAGGTAATGAAAATAGAGGAAGCCATGCATGTAATACTGTAAAGCCAGAAAAAGCACCGGACACGGCGTAGCGGAAGGCAAAAAAAGAATACCTTCGTGCGTCCTTGGTTTGTTTGACTGAGAAGACGAGTTCCTAACCACTGTAGTGACAACTTGTCTTGACGGTGATTCTAGTGAAAAATCAACAATCATTCGCCTTCTCCTTGGCATGTATGCGAAGCTTTTCGCTTTTCAGAATATTCCTCTACCTAATCTATGTTGCTGAAACAACCTAGGTGAGGAATAGTCCTTTTTGATCCTTTGCTATTAGTTAGCAAATACAAGAAGATGAAAGAGGAAGAAGAGAAAATGAGAGAGAGAGCAAAGAAAAACTTTAGGTTTTTTTTGTCCTTCTCTGTGTTGTGAGTCTGTCCTTAAGAATTGAACTCCACCACTCCTATTCACATTACCAGATAACTAAAACACTAGTATTTAATATTTTAAAGCATTTGGAGGTCATCAACAGAAGAGATTTGGGCAATCTTTAACTCTACTGTACTGTGAATAAAAATAACCATTTAGTCCAGGCTATTAGGCCAAAATAATTTATTATTTTTCTTGGACCCAATAAGTCCAAAAATAATAATCATTAATTATTTATTTCTTAGGCCTATTAAAATAACCCAATAAATAATTAATGAGCCCAAATGAACTAAAATAATTACTAAGTCTTTTATTGACTAATTTAAGCCTACGTTAATTTTCTAATTATTAATCTGGGCTTAGGCCCTGAATAATTAATTAACTAATTAAACTAGATAATATTTTTAATTTCTCTCATTCGTTTATTTTATTTCAGTTTAAAAATAAATTGGACTTCCTGAATAAAATAAAATAATTTTCATTGTGACCATTTTCTTGACCTAAAATAATTAGGACTTACGAGCTATTTCGAGGACAAAAAAGACGCATCGCCTTGGCTACTAAAATGACCAAAATACCCTTTGCTATATAAATAGTTATTTTTTACATTTTAATTTTTTTAATATCATCATAAGAAAATATTGACCCCAAGGACAAAGTTACATTAACTATGTCTTCGACCCACAGGTGAAATGACTAAAATGCCTCTCTACACATCGCTGTTAATTTAGAGAGGAAAGAGTGTACTGACACCTCTCTAAAAGACATCTACCATTCTTAGGCTTCTAGTTCAATAATTCACGGCTTCTTGGAATATTCCAACTTTCCAAGAGAGCTACCCCAAAGTCAATATCCAAGTTATGTTCCCCAATGCCCTGAATAATTAGATCATTTGAACACTTATAAGGGACGATATAGTGTAGACACTATCTTGTACAAGTTTGTCTTGACTAACTAGTCATATATACCCAACATACAAGTATATTAGTTATTCTCAAAAACCTCAACTATAGTATATCAAAGCATACGCTTCTAGTTTCGTCAGACCACCAACTTATACTTAAACTGTAGAGTGTCCATGCTGTAGCAGTAGTAGTCTGGGTTTCTATCACATAATACTTTTAGAAACCACTATAGGTCCTGTTTATGTATTCGAAATACGCTTGTGTTGTGAAATGAGTAGACTACTCATTGGCTAAAGGTAAAACATTCCCTATTTAGAATTCATAATATAATAACCTTGCCATGATGAGATTCCCATTCTCATCATCCAGTTAAGAACAATATTTTATATGTTAAGTATCTCATTATCCATACCTTATTGTGAAAGACCTCCATTCACATGACCTATTTACTTAGATACAATGGGTCATTTTCAACAAAATCGTGCACACATATAAAGAAGTTTTCACAAACAAATTCTGAGAAAAATACTTCTATTAATACAAGTCAAAATTGTTAGTGTTATGCCCTAGAGACAATTACTTATACATTGTATATGATACATTTTATTTTAATAAAAGGCGTTATTTATCTTACAGCTTCTTTTGTTTACTTTTGTGTAATATAACTATTAGATAAAGTCCATAGTACAATACTGTGTTAAGAAAATCATGATAGAGATCATGATATGAGATTCCTATTATACTATATAGTGTTAGTACTTAAATAGTCCCTAGTCATAGTATTAATGAGACAGGATATCATTAATGCATTAAGACCAGCATATGTTAGACTTATTGATTTGATCAGGCGGTGTTTCTCAATCTGTAAGTATTAAGATACTCAAAGTTAACACATGGATACTTGTTAATGGAACAAGTTCATTGGATGACTTAGCTATGAGATAATCACATGGATAACTATTTAGTGCCAGTGATATAATCTCAATATAGCAAACGTGCAAGTATCCTTAGACTTGAGATCTCTAAGGTACTTTGTTTGCTGAGCATTGTGCTTTGATTCCAATCTCTGGAGCCAGATCGAGGGCTGCCTATGGGATGGATATTGGGTACATTATGAGGTAAATGAAAGTAGTTGAGAAGGTCAATAAAGGATTCACCACTTCTAATAGTAGGAGCGAATATCTCACGGCCACTTGTAGGAATTACTACTCGAGAAGTCCTTGGCCAAGGCGACTGTGTATTAGAAACAATTCCAATTGATACATATCTAGAATAGTAGGTTCCTGGTACAAGTACTATTACATTCGAGCCAGAATTAATATATTCTGGAGGGAGTTGGCACTAATTTCGTAGTCCAAACCGAATGAGATATTGTATGATGAAAGGAGTTAATTTCACTGTAGTTTGTTATTAAAGGGTTCATGTCAAGCCCCTTGACTTTTTGGACTCTTGGGTGGTCATGATGTGTTGCTAGATACCGCTCATGATCTGGGAATATAGGTTTAGTAATTGATGAATTAATAAAACAATCTTGATTAGAATTAATATGATTAATTCTAATTAATTATGAATTATTAATCGTAAAGACGTTTTGGATTAATTCATAGTCGCTACTAATTGACTGGGACCTAATAGATCACACATAATAGAGAATTATATACTCACGATGTTATTTGATAACATAGTGGGGTTAAATGTGAGAAAGAGAAGTTGTTGTGGCCAAATTATAATTAGTTATAATTTATGATCCAAATTGTAATTGTGAGAACTTGATGTTTCCAATTATAATTAGAGAATTCTAATTATTTTAGAATTCTCAGATGGAGTATTTTTTAGCAGGTTTTTCGTGATATAAGGGATATATTCACATTCAAGGGACTCACGTAAAAAACAACTCCAAAACCCTAGGGCACACACGACTCCCTTTCTTCTCTCTTTCTCGTTTTTCTTGCAACAAGAAACCCTAGCCACCTCTTGTTATTTCTGCTAGCACAGAAATATCTTGGTGCTTGAGAGTGATCCTCCGTGTGGATTTCTATTAGAGACAATCACACACTGTGATTGTAGTGTTTGGACATTCGACTCTCGTGGTATTTGATCAAGAGGATTGCTGGATCGCGGCACAATCGTCAGATTAGAAGAAGCAAGATTTTTATTTTTTAGACGCTCAATAAAAGGTAAAATCGTTACCTTTGTTCTCTTTATGTCTTGTTTTCCACATGTATGCAGATCCTGGGATGGTATCTTGTTCTTATTTTCCGCTGCGCCATATATGATATGCATAAGATACCTAACAAAAATTACATCAAAAACCTAGTCTAAGAGGGTATACATTCCAACAGTTACAACTCTCTCGAACTCTGACCATGTGCAACTAGCTTATAGGGATCAGTTTGATAGGATGTAACATGATCATATAAGTATTACTTCAATGCATTCAACAATAATATTAACTTTGTGGACACTGGTAATGTTTCTTTATATAGTTTATTTGGCAGCCCTATAATGAGCACATATTGGCAATCCTATCCCCCTATTGCACTCATGGATGATAAATTTAAGCGTCTATCACATCCCTAATTTGCTGGGAGACAATATAGTTGTATTGCCCAGATGAGTCATAAAGCAATTTGAATTGGTGTAAACAATCCCTGTTGCAGTTGACATCGTTGAAAATTTGCATGCCCATGACATAATGATTACTGGTGCCAGGTGAAGCCAAATTAATTCAATACATCTTGCTAATTAGGTTAATAGACATTCGACTATTTTAAGTGGACAATCCAGTTACATGTGAATATAGTTTTCGATGACTGTGCTGCATGGTATTGGACTCGCACTAGACGATTGATTAACAATCCGACTATATTGCAGTCCAATCCTGTGGGCTATCAATCGAGCAGCGGTGAGGTTGAAGTATTGGTGCATATATTTTTTAATAGTACTATGTAATAAATTATAGAATTTTGATTTGAATATTTTATTGATATTCTAAAAAATATATATAGGCTAATACGATGTACTGAATCTTGTAGCTTGACAATGAAGGATATCAAAATGCTAATGCTATATCTAGACAAATGTTCGCAATCATATCAGATCTCGCCATGCGTTCGTTGACTATCATCAGTGAGGTAGGTCATTTGATTGTCCACCCTACGAGCCCTCTAGACGAAGCTACGCCTCTGATCCAATACCTCTGATCCTGCAAGAAGTCATTGGAGAAGTACTACCAATTCGGCGGGGCAGTAGATGGGCACGTCGGTATGCTATAGTTGATGAAGTTCCTCAATAAGATCATTACTCACCTATGCATGGAGGTGAAGATGATTATGTGCTAGGTGATCATGCACATAATGATTTTATTACTTTGCAACACCTAGTTTTTATTACTAGGTGCCTATCTTCGACTGACGTGTTTGCAGCTGGTCTATCTACTGGACGATCTCAGAGACGGTATAGGCAGTTTGAAGAGGATATAGCGGTTAACAATTTTATTACTCTACAACACCTAGTTTTTATTACTAGGTGCCTATCTTCGACTGATGTGTTTGCAGCTGGTCCATCTACTGGACAATCTCAGAGACGGTATAGGCAGTTTGAAGAGGATATATGTCCCCAATACACTACATAAGAACATGATGAGGGACAACTTGATGCACAACCTCAGGAACAACCTCCAAGACGAGTTTAACCTCCAAGAAACCGTGGTCAAGGATTTTATTATGGGACTAGGCATTATACGTTTATTTGATGATTTCAAGTGCAATAAAGTTGCTTAGTAGAATGACTTATTTTGGAATAACACTATTACGTCTTTTACATTCAATGTTTGATAAGTAATTAAATTTCTATTATGAATCACATATTTAAAATGATAGTATATAGTTTAGGATTTACGGTCTTACGGTTTGCGGGTTTTAGGGTACATGGTTTAAGATTTTCTAGCTTAGATGTTGAGTTAAGGGTTTTAGGGTTTATGGTTTAACAATATAGAGTTTCGGGTTTTAAAGTTCTAGGCATGACGATCCTACAAGATTAACTATTATTGAAGACTACTATCAGTATGATAAAGTCACACAAGTTTTGATTCTTATTTAAAAACTCACCTTAACCAATGTTAAAATACCTCTATTAATAAGTTCGCGAATAGAGATACCTCTCTAATAAAATAATCATAATGTGACTAAAAAAAGGAATTACATTTGATTAACAGTCACAATTAGATTCAAATTTTAAGTTAAAATAGAAATAATAAAATATCGTTTTCAAATTTATGATATTTAAATGTATATTTAAAAATTGAAGATAAAACAATAATTTCAATTTATTGTGAATTTTTAAAGATAAAATTAATAATAAAACTCTCAAGTAAAATAAAATAAAAAAGTTTACAAATAATTGAGAATTAAAATTAATTGTAATTAATATTATATAAATCTTAACTTAAAAAATTTATAAGAGAACTTAGCAACACCAAGGAAATTAGATAGTTAAATTTTTATAAGAGAACTTAGTAACACTAAGGAAATTAGAAGATATTTCCTAATACCTTTTATTATAAACCCAAATGGCGACTAGGAAGAAGAATTTCGGCCAAGGTGGAAAAGGAAGGAAAAAAAAAAAAAAGGAAAGAAAAGGAAATAATTTGCACTAGAGTTAGTATTCATTCTTAAGTCTCCAAGAGATAATTCCCAAGCTTTAACTAGTAGACCCCAATAACTCTTGCACCTATATCATACAATCAAATTCTCTTCACTCTCAACCCAAGAATTTCATATTTCATTAAAAATTCTAGACTTAGATAACTCATCTTTCCTAACAAAAGGCATCATAGACTCACTAAGTGAACTAAAACACAATTAAATATATGAAAAAAATATGCACATATGTAAACACACATCCACCAAATTCTCAATTTTTCGTATTATGATTTCATATGCACATGCAAGATGTTATTCAATACTCCCATTGCCTAACTACCAAGGTTAGGGTTTAGACGGGGTATTATATTCTCCACCCCTTAAAAAAAATTTCGTCCTAAAATTCAAGGTACCATATTGATAAATCTTAGAGGGGGTAAATAAGGTTTATGGCAAACAAATACAATTTTAAAAAAAATTCTTTGATATATTTTGATAAGGGCTAAACAAAGTGTGGGTTAAAAAAGGCAGACTTGAATATGCTGCTAAAGAACTTTCAAAACTCCTCTAAATGATGAAAAAAAGATCTATAGTTAAGATGGGTAGATAAAGCAACAATAACAGTTTCACCTAACTACATAAAAGTCTTTGATCAAATCAATGAATGCAAAAAGAAGTATAAAGATCTCAAGTTGGATGAACAGTAAAAGTGCAGGTATAAATATCAGATTATCTTCATAGCTAAAGGAGTGCAGACATGAATTTTTTGAAACACCACTAAATGGTGAGAAGATGATTTGTTTTAAAGATGAGCAGTTGAGGCATTAAAGATAGACTTTCTATAGAACACAAAGGTTTTTAAATCTGATCGACAATTGTAGAGATTGAGATAAAGTTCTTTGATCTAATGACTAGCAAAAATGCAATGATAAATTGCAGATGAAATGCAAAAGAAAAGACCTAAGGATTTATAGTGGTTTGATCCTCAACTGATTTACATCCACTACCTTAAGTACCTACCTAAGGATTTCAACACAATCACTAAAACTTTTTTCTCAAATCAATGGTGGTAGGCTACACTAATGTTTCACAAGAGGATCATCACACTTGGTTTTACACCCAACCTCTTAAACACACAAATTAAGGCTCATCCTAACTGGGTTTTATTTCCCAAAACCTTGATACAAAGTTGATAAAAGATAGAGTACAGAAATAGCTTACAAATTGAGTAGATATGAACATCTAAGCATAAATACCTTTTTACCTTTGACGTAATTTGATTTTACTTTGAAGCACAATGAAAAGGAAGACTTTTGTATTCTAAAGTGTATGAGTGTTTCTGAGAGAGATAGCACAAAAATCAACTTCAAAATTGAGTTTTGAAAGCATTATAGGAGCAAAAAGTAAGATAACAACGGCTAATTTTTCGCTATCAAATTTTTCATAGTTTTGGATTTAAAGATTAGAAGAAGGTGCATCCAAAAGGTGAGTCCAAAATGACGCTTTTTTAGGCAAAAACATTTAGACACTGTTCCAGAGTCTTGGACGAAGCTTTTGGATGCAGAGTCCATCTAAACTACTCAATCCAAATATTTGAAAGCTTACTCTTTAAAATCATTTTATTTGTGGGCTTCAATGTAGAAACAAATTAAATCATAAGGTAAAGAGACATAGGAATTTACATATAATACCTTGACAAATGATTCCTAATCTAAAGTTCTCTCACAAGGACTTCATGACTTTGCAAGCTCTTAAGTTAAATTTGTACTTAATCAATTACTTCTTTGGATTCCATTTGCTTGAGAACTGCTTAGCAGTGTTATTTGCATGCCTTGAAAGAATTGAGGTCGAACATGTCCTATCACATGTAGATTACACAAGTTGGTCCTCATCAATATTTATCATAAGTCAAAACACAAGAGAATGACCTTAAGGCTAACAATCTCCCTCTATTTGAGTGATAACAAACCTGATGGGATTGTGATATAAAAACAGTGATATGTACAATATAGACATATTAGACTGAGAGAAATAAGAATATTATTAATAGAAAAGCATTCTCTTATTATAGAACTCAGAAAGTGCTGATGAGATTAAGATAAGAGAATTTAAGCATGTACTCACAAATATGGCTTAATGAGCCTATGGCCCAACCACCTTCTTATCCTCATTCCTTCCATCATAGGACTATTTCACAAGAAAAATAACCACAAATAGTAGTCACAAAAAAAAAAAAATATATAGATATGTACATGAGGAGGTGTAGAAGATAAATCATAACATGTAATGTTTCCCATATATATGTGCATATGTAAACAAAAAGATAATGAGATGCTAGCCATGAAGTGCGTTTAAGAATAAGATTGGATTTTAAGATTTTGGACTTCCAAAATGTGCATCCAAAATGGGTAAAAATGAGGCAGAAGCTAGCAATTTAGAAAGTCATTTTTGGACTGTTATTTTGGATTGAAGAGATGCGGGTCCAAAACTCCCCCTGTGTATGTGTAGGGTAAAAGCGATTTTTCACAAAGATAGATCAGGGGTTTTTAACCCAGCCCAGTTTTCTCAAGGTATTTCAAACACAAGGAATTTTATGTGCAACCAATTTTTTTTTTTTATTTTATAAGCATAAATATTCTCATCATCTGAATATTTAACAAAGTGCATTTAACAAATATAGTCAAGAAACAAATCATCAAGCCAAGTTAAAATAAGTTGGAATGCACAATGAACTCATAACCACACTTTATTCTCCTTAGTCCATAACAGCAACAACATCTCAACATAGTCTCCATCAAGTCAACCAATTTTTCGCAGTCTGCATCTTCAAACCATAACAATAAACAATCATAATTCATCTTAAGCCATATGAATTTATAATCCTCATAAGCAATCACAATCATAATCTATAAATTTCAAAGTTCACAATAGTCATACTAATATACGCTTCATAACCACAATATATTCACAATTCACACAATAGTTACAATAATATATTCTCCATAACCTCAATATATTCTTCACAATCCATCACAATCACAATCTATTCTTTCCCTTTGTCATTAGTAAAAAAAAAAAAAAAAAAACAATAAGTAGCAGAGAAGCAATCAGTAGTAAATTGACAATAATATCAGGAGAATGCCCAGAGCAGGGATAGTAATAAGCAATAGGCAACATTAGCAATAATAAGCAGTAAGAAACTAGCAGTAGTATCAGTTAAAGATCAAAATAAAGGTGTTCATGAAAATATAGTGCAGAGGGCATGAAATTTGGTAGAATAAAGTTGTGTTATTAGAATAAAAGTTGGCAGAAGAAGTCATCAATCATTAGTCGTCATGTGTCACATCTTATGGAATGAGCTGCCGAGTGCAGCTGGTTTATCTTGCTTGGGAACTTCCTTATCAACAGTGGGTGCAGCAGTTGTGAGAACTTCAGCTTCCTTTCCTCTTTCTTTCTGACTTTCCCGTGCCTCATTTGTGTTTTTTTCATTTTCCTTTTCCTTTTGCACTTCTTTCTTAGTGTGTTCAACAACATCCTCTTCAACTTGCGGAGTGATAGTTTCCTCTGCAGGTATTTCTTCTTGAGGGGAAACTTGTTCTGTTTAAGGATTCATATCATCATGATGCTTTTCTTCCACAATAGTCAATTTCTTTCCCAAAATTTTCAGTTCATCTTTAACTTCTGCACTCAGACTATCTAGCTTGATAGATAGCAGGATTTATAGCATCCAAAATGCTGTGAGTTATTTTACTTTCCTGAGTTTTCTACTTCCCTTAACTTGATGTTTTCCTTTAAATTTCAGTCTTAGCTTTTCTGTTTGTACGTCTTGATGTAGCAGATATTTCTTGCCCTTCACCAATTTTTGTTCCTCTCCTTCAATGCCCTTTCTAAGTAATATCCATTGATTATCTGCTTGAATGGACCCCATTTTCTCAAATAAATATCTGCTATAGGTGTTTACCTTGCAATGCTTAGGGGCAATAACACTCAAATCAACATTGAAGTACTTGAATAGCTTTGTGAGAAGGTTCCAAAAATAATGCTTTGTTTGATGTGTTCTATGATTGAGTAATCAATTTCACAACTAGAAACCCAAAGTTAATTTATTTTCCTTTTGATAGAGTTAGCATCGACACTATTTGTAGAATACTTACAAAGGTCTTGTGGCCAAGACTAGATATCGCCATGGTTGAGTGATGTAGCAATCTCCCCATTCCATTTAACCATTTGGCATTTCAATCACTTGAATTTCTAAAACTCTTGGCACCAGTAAATTTCATCTCAAATTGACTTAGTTCAAAGAATTCAGAATTTTCTAGGCAGTTTGTTCATTTCAAAAAATTGTATTCCACCATCTCTGACACTAAAAGAATTCTGTTTAGCAGTCGGTGGACAAATTCAAAGCTCACTCCTCTAGTCCGAGAGGTATACCACTGAACCATAAATTCGTTCCCTATCTCCTCGTGTCTCAAATTCACATAGAAATCCTAAACTAGTGTAGAGTATAATTTTTTATTCACAGATAAAACAGATTCCTAATAGAATAATTCAACTAAACTCAGAATGTTTGTATAATTTAAAAAGACTTCAGAATCAACCTGATAACCCACAGTGATGGTTCTATTTCTAGATACCCAATCATTATACTCAGACTCACTTTTTGAGCTAAGAAATCCAAGTACCTGAGTGTCCGAGCTTTCCTTTTTCAGAGGTTGTTTTAATGATGCAGTTTGAGGAGTTGGGTCATCAACTTGTTCTTTTTCCTTGCAGGCATCAAAGTAACGACAACCGATTTCCTTGTCACCTCCTTTTTCTTGGTTTCCTTCACTTTTAGCTTGGTTCCTTTACTGGGTTTCAAAGATTTAGCCATGATGAACAAGATTGAAGATTTGATTTTTCTGGTTTTTGTCGAGAGAGAGCAAAATCCAAAGGAAAGAGAGAGGTGTTTTTGAAAAATAACAGCTTGTGATTTTGAAAAATGAGGATAATTCAAATATATTTGAAATATTTTTGGGGTTTCTGAGGTATTGAAGAGTATAAGTACAATTTAGTACATTTGAGAAAGGTGATTTTTGAAAATAAGTAATGATATTCTGATAAGAAGAGAGAGAGTGTTGCGGCTGAAAAAAAGGCGGGAACATTTAGAATTTAAATGATTTGAACATTTGGACACAGACTGTCCATCGAATTTTCCTATCCAAAAGATGTGTCTGATAGGGTCTAAATTAGTCATATTTTTCCTAATTATTTGATATTATTTTGTGATACATTTTTGTGAAATAACTAGCCATATTCTTTCATATTAGAGATTTTACTCTTGGAAAAGTATTTTGTACATTATTTCAGACTTTAGGGATAAAATAAGACAAAAATCATCACAAAACAGAACAGAGGTGGCACCGGCTTGGGAAGAGGAACTAGCTCTAGTTAGCTACTGGAAAAACAGAGGAATGGAAAGAAATCGAAGAAACAGTGGAATGCAATTGGAAATTGTAAAGGAAAAGGAAGCAATTAGCTTCGTGGCTCACTTGAGCCAACAACAAGAAAAAGATAATTGCAGCAAACAAACAATTTCAGTAGGCCCAGGTGTAAAGGAGAAGTCAACAATGGTGGGTAGCAAAAGAAGCAGCCGAAACAAGCAATGCAAGAAGAAAAGAAATAGCTTTGGCTGCTCAATTGAGCTAATGTAACAAAGAAAAGGATTTTCGGCTCAATTTGGCCGACATAACAAAGAATGGCTCAGCAAATTAGGTGGCTTGAGTTGTGGCTCAATTGAGCCAATTACAACAAGAATAAGGCTTCAGATTTTTGGTGGCTTCAAATTGGTAGCAGACTTCAACACTTCCAAATTCACAAGAATTGCAGTTTCAGCACAAGAAGACAAAAGCAAAGTCCAAATTGAATTCAACTTGATTTCTAAGTTCTCCAATTCAATCTCACGGTCAAAGTCAAGGCGGTGGAATTCTTTAGGTTTTATTTAGGATTTTATTTAGACCTTTTATTATTCCTTTTTGGTTTTGGACTATTTTTAGGTAATTACTTCTTCATTATTTAGGATTCTTTTAGGAACTTTGTAAGCCTATAAATAAAGGCCAATGTACATAGAAAATAGGGGGGGGGGGGTGCACAACGTAGGGACTTAGATTTATTTTTGAGTGCATCACCAATATTTTCTCCGGGAGAAACAAAGAGTTCAAGGAGGGTTGTGTAAGAAGGTCTTCAAAGGAAGAAGAATGAGGCTTGTCTATTAGTTCTTTCTTTTACTTTGTTTTCTTTTTCTTGAACAATGATATGTTAATTGTTTTATTGTAATTCAACATTATTTTAGATATTCATGATTTCTAGAGTTGTTTGATCTTTTGATTAATTGGTTATTATTCTTGGTATTCAATTACTTATGCTTATTACGAGATTAGTTAGTTGATTCTATCCATTGACTTGTTGGACTAAAGGTGGTTAATGGGTGTTTTGATTTATTCTGTTAGCAATTGACTTGCTGGACTAAAGGGTGTTGATTGTTTAAGATCTGGTAATTGAAGGTTAATTGATGTCTTCCGAGACCAAGGGTTCATTGATTAATTTCATGTTCTAAATTTGTCGAGACCAAGGGAATTTAATTAAGGATTGTGTTTAATGCGTCTTTTAGATGAAGTAGTTGAGACGGACCAAGTGATTCTAATTTATCTAGAAGATAGTGATTTTATGGATTGACCATCAAAGTGAGTCTACCTTCATCCTTCATGGTACCAAGAGAATGATTGGTTATGATAATGGTTAAATTCTTTAAGATCATGTTTGTCTAAACAATGGCATGAGTTACATAAGTCTACATCCTTGACATATACATATTTTTATTTTCTTTTTTATTTTCCTTTTTATTTGTTTTTCACTTTATCGAGTCGGTTAAATAATGAAAGAAGGGTAATTAATGTCTACTTGTTCCTTGAGGATCGACACTCGTTTTAACCCTATGCTCAGTTAATGATGAGTACGCTTGCTCACATGTGTGATTTAGGTTTAACGTTTTAATTTGAACTTGATTGGGAATGTGCTTAGTTTTTGTATGATTTTTTATACCCAAGTCTGGACACATCAGTGTCACACGTGATCAAAAGATAATTAAAATAAAGTTCAAGTACTACGTCCAATATCTCCATCCAAAATCAAAAGATCTTCAAGAATTTTGCAAGAATAAACAACCAATCTCTAGCAAAATCGTTAGATACATAATCTGGTAATTCCCAAACCTCTCTTTAAATGATTATACCTTTCTTCAACTAGTGGTTTGGCGAATATACAGCTCACATAATCTGCATCTATGCATCCTCTATATTGTGATTTATCCACGCTTTTCATCCTTGTCAAGCTTTAGTGATGTGCTCATAGGTGTACTGATCTCTTTAGCTTCATTCATTCCAAACCTTTTGAATAGTTCCTTTGCGTACTTAGCTTGATTGAGAAAGATTCCATCATTGGTTTGTTTGATTTGTAATTTGAGGAAGAAATTGAGTTCTCCCATCATGCTCATCTCGAACTCTTGCTGCATAGTCTTAGCGAAAAAAAAAAAAAACTTAAACAAAGATTCATTAGTAGCACCAAAGATGATATTATCAATATAGATTTGAACAATTAATAGGTCATTAGAATTTCAGATTTGATAAACAAAGCAGTGTCAATCAAGCCTCTAAAAAAAACTTTTGAAAGTAAGAATCTACCAAGCCTTTCATACCATGCACAGGGGGTTTGTTTTAAATCATAAAAAGTTTTGGAAAGATTGAAGATATGGTTTGGAAAGCATTCAAGAATAAAATTAGAAGGTTGTTCTACACATACTTCAATAAAACCATATAAAAAAAAAATTAACATCCATTTGGTAAAGTATAAAGTTTTTGAATGATGCAAGGATAAGTACCATTCTAATGGACTCTAATCGAGCAATGGAAGCAAAAGTCTCATTATAATCAATGCCTTCTTCTTGGTTGAATCCTTGGGTAACTAATCTGGCTTTATTTCTAATAACAATGCCATGCTATCAAGTTTGTTTTTGAAAACCTACTTGGTACCAATTACGGGATGGTTAAGTGGTCTAGGAACAAGCTTCCAAACTTGATTTCTTTCAAATTGATTTAGCTCATCTTACATGGCCATAATCCAAAATTCATCATGCAAAGTCACATCAATGCAATTAGGTTCAATACTCAAAAGTAAAAAAAATTATCAACAAAATACCGTCTAATTTTAACTTTATAGCCAGGGTTTCCAATGATCTACTCTTTTGGATGGACAATTTTATACTTCCAATCTTTTGGCAGATTTTGATCAGTGCTTGATACTTTTTTGCTCATTTTGTTCGGCTTGTTGTTCCTCTAGTTCTTCTTCTGTGGCATAGTTGTCAAGTGATGGAGCTTCATGATGTTCAATGCCATTTATCTTTGAGCTACCTACATCATTGTCATCTTTTCGTGCAAGAGATAAGATCCAAGTAAATCTAAAAAAATCATCTACTAATACATAAGTATACCTCTTACCATGTAGGCTAGTGGTCTTCATTGGTCCAAACAAATCCATATGTATTAGCTCAAAAAGTTTTTAAGTGAAATCATTTTCTTGGATTTGAAATATATCTCGGTTTGTTTTTCAAATTGACAAGCATCACACAATTGGTTTTTGCCAAATATCATTTTGGGCAGTTCTTTCTTAAGCTCTTTTGAGGACAATCTATTAGGCAAATCAAATAGAGACATGGCCTAACCTTTTATGCTAAAGGTAGCCATCAATATCATATATGAAAAAGCACTTTACATAATGAGCAATAGGATTAACAAGATATGATACATAGAAATTACCATTGCGATTGACAACAAAAATGACTTTATCACTAGAATTATCAATGATAGTGTATGAACCTTTTTCAAAATTAACCTTGCAACCATTTTCACACAAAAGACTAATACTAAGAAAGATGTACTTCAATTCATCTATCAATAATACTTACTTAATAATGATAGAGGATTCCTTACCAATATTATCTATACGGAGTATTTCCCTTTTTTTTTATCTCCAAATGTGACACATCCATCATTTATAGCTTGAATGTTATCCATTAGTGTTGCATTTCCCATCATGTGTCTTGAGCATCCATTATCCAAGAACTATTTTGTGGAGCTCAATTCTTTGTAGCTGATGTAACTATTCATGAGATGGAAGAATGGCTTTTGGTACCCACATTTTCTCGGGTCCATGGGGGTTAGTAATGATTCCTCTAATTTTCCAAACTATTTTTGCATTGGATTCCATTTTATTCTTAACATGACACCTAGATACTTTGTGTCCAAATTTTTCATAAAATGTGCAACAATTGTATGTCATATATGATGAAACAGCTTTTTCAAATTGAGATTTGTAATTTCCAACTTTGATCTCGTGCTTATAGCCTAGACCATTTCAGTTTCCAGCTATGTGCTATACACAAGCAATTTTTCCAAATTGTTTTTGCCATTTTTGAAGTTTTCAATGCATGTAGTGAGATCATCGACTCTATTTTTTATATTATCAAAACTGCTAACCATAATTTTAAGAGAATGAATTTTATCATATAAGCATTTATTTTTTAGAGACACATGATGCAAGAAAGTAATGATAACATCCTTTTCAATATTTGCACACATATGTGACTCAAGAGAGACTTTGTTTTCATTCAACAGCTTTGCATTCTCATCTAACAAACTGTCAATTTTCATCTTTATTTCTTTATTTCTTTTAGACAGCTTTTTTAGTTCATGAAACACATCAAATAGCAATTCATTAGGATCATCATGCTTTTCAAAATCAGACTCATGCAAATCGGTTATTAATTCTGGAGAAGTAGGATTTACCTTATCCTCCATAGCCATGAAGTAAATGTTTGCTTTTTTATTTTCAGATTCACAGCTTTCTACTATCCCGAATTCAGCTTGGTCCCAAGTCCCAATCATCCATTTGCCTTTCTTCCTCTTTGTGTCCTTCTTATTCTTTTTGAATTTTCCAGCCACCATAGCTAATTCTTCATTGCCTATGCCACAATAACTTTGAGATTGCTCACTGATAGCTTCATTATTTCTGTTTTTAAAGCTGTTCCTCGTTTACCTCTGTTAGCATCGTCATACTTTTGAAACCTTTTAAGTTTCACTTCATGAGTCAAGAGAGAGCTAATTAGCTCTTTAGTTGGTAAGCTATTCAAATCTTTTGATTCTTCTATAGCTAATGTTTTTGGCTGCCAACTTTTTGGCAGAGCATCAAGAAATTTTTTATTTTGCTCTCTGAGGGAGTAAACTTTTCCATAGACCTTTAGACCATTCATGATGTTTGTGAAACGAGTAAACATATCAATGATGTTCTCACTTGGTTTTATATTGAACAATTCATAGCCTCGGACTAATATTCCCAACTTTTATTCTTTTACTTAACTAGTCCCCTTATGGGTGGCCTCAAGTATTCTTCATATTTCGTGAGTTGAATCACAACCACTAATCCAATTGAATTCATTAGCATCAAGAGCACAATACAATATATTCATTGCCTGAAAATTCATAGCCATTATTGAAATATCCTCATTGTCATATTCATTACTCTATTTCGGCACTTTTCCGCCTTCAACAAATTTTGACAGGATAAATGTTCCATTCTAAATCAAATTCCATAGCTCAAAGTTTGATTGAGCAAACATAAATCTTCATTCTATTTTTTCAGAATGTATAATTGCTTCCATTGAACAAAGGAGGTCTATTTATGGAAGATCTTTCAGTATAAGGTAGAGCAAATGTGTTTGCCATATGGATCTTTGCTACAAGGCTGTTAAGCTAAAGATAATATAGACCAATGCTCTGATACCAATTGATAAATCTTAGAGCGGGTGAATAAGGTTTATGTCAAACAAATGCGATTTAAAAAAAAAAATTCTTTGATATCTTTTTGATAAGGGCCAAACAAAGTTTGAGTTTAAAAATGCAGTCTTGAATATGCTGCTAAAGAACTTTCAAAACTTTTCTAAATGATAAAAAGAAGATCTATAGTTAACATGGATAGATAAAGCAACAATAACAGTTTCACCTAACTACATAAAAGTCTTTGATCAAATCAATGAATGCAAGGAGGAGTATAAAGCTCTTAAGTCGGATGAATAGTAAAAATGCAGGTATAAATATTAGATTAGTTTTACAGCTGAAGGAGTGGAGACATGAATCTTTTGAAACATTACTAAATGGCGAGAAGATGGTCTGTTTTAAAGATGGGCAGTTGAGGCATTAAAGACAGACTTTCTATAGAACACAAAGGTCTTTAAAACTAATCAACAATTGCAGAGATTGAGATAAAGCTCTTTGATCTAATAACCAGTAAAAATGCAAAAGAAAAGACCCAAGGATTTATAGTAGTTCGATCCTCAACTGATCTACATCCACTACCTTAAGTACCATTTTAAGGATTTCAACACAATCACTAAAACTTTTTTCCCAAATCAATGGTGGTAGGCTACACGAATCTTACACAAAAAGATTGCCACACTTAGATTTTCACCCAACCTCTTAAACACATAAATTAAGGCTCACCCCAATTGGGTTTTACTTCCTTAACCTTGATACACAATAATTCAAGGCTCACCCCAACAAGGGTTTTACTTGCCAAAACCTTGATACAAAGTTGATAAAAGATAAAGTACAGAAATGGCTTACAAATTGAGCATATATGAACAGCTAAGCATAAATACCTTTATACTTTTGGAGTAATTTGATTTCACTTTGTAGCATAATGAAAAGGGAGATTTTTTTTTAATCTAAAGTGTAAGAGTGTTTCTAAGAGAGATAATACAAAAATGTACTTCAAAATCGTGTTTTGAAAGCTTTTATAGGAGCAAAAAGTAAAACAACAATGGTTAGTTTTTCGCTGTCTGATTTTCTAGAGTTTTGGACTTAAAGATTAGAAGAAGATGTGTCCAAAAGGTAAGTCCAAAGTGACACTTTTTTAGGCAGAAATATTTAGACACTGTTCCAAAGTTTTGCATGAAGCTTTTGGATGTAGAGTCTATCCAAACTACTCAATCCAAACATCTAAAAACTTACTCTTTGAAATCATTTTATTTATGTGCTTCAAGTAGAAATAAATTGAATCATAAGGTAAAGAGACATAAGAATTACATATAATACCTTGAAAAATGATTCATAGTCAAAAGTTTTTTCACAAGGACTTCATGACTTTGCAAACTCTTAAGTTGAAGTTGTACTTGATCAATCATTTCTTTAGATTCCATTTGCTTGAGAGCTACTTAGGTATACCTTGAAAAAATTAAGGTCGAATATGTCCTATCACATATAGATCACACAAGTTAGTCCTTATCAATGTTTTTCATAAGTCAAAACACAAAAGAATGCCATTGGGCTAACACATACCTTTATAACAAATCCGGATACTTCTGCCTTATTCAAACCTTAATCTCGCAGAGAACCATTACTGTAGGATTCTGCTTATTCCAAAGCGTCTTAATATTTCTATTCTAAATCCTTACTGGCTTCTTGACATAACTCAGATTGGGTTGTAGTACAATGGTTCTTCATTAAGCGCATACTTCAGATCAGGATGGTATTTCTTCAGTTGTGACATACGGAACACATTGTGTACTCTAGTTCAACCTTCCAATTAATCTAAGTGATAAGCCACTAGTCCAATTCTCTCAATAATTGGAAACGGGTCTAAATATCTCGGACTTAATTCCCTCATTTTAGATGCTTCAAAATTCCTCGACTAGGAGTAAACTTCAAGAACGTTTGATCTCCTACTTGAAACTCTAGTTCCCTTCTCCGATTATCCATATAACTCTTCTGATGACTTTGAGCTACTTTCAATCTTTCTTTTATTACTCTAGCCTTATTTGTCATTTCTTAGATATTTGCCTCACCTGAATTGCTAACCTGATAATCTTTTGACGAATCTCAAAATGATGGTATTTGACATTTTTTTCCATAAAGAGCTTTATACGGAGCCATCGCTATCAATGACTGGTAACTGCTGTTATATGCTAACTCTGCGTAGGGTATGCTTTCAATCTACTTATCTCTAAAGTCCAAAGTACACGGTCTCGGCATATCTTTTAAAATCTGAATAACCTTCTTGATTGTCAATTAGTCTGAGGATGTGCTATAGTACTAAACTTCAATGTTGAACCATAGACTCCTAAAATTTATTCCAAAACATCAAAGTGAACCTAGGGTCTTGATCTGAAACAATATTCGACTGCACTCTGTGAAGTATTACAACTTCCTGTGTATAAATTTGGGTCAACTTCCCTATTGAGACCCTCACGTTCACTGGTATAAAGTGTGCAGACTTGGTCAATTGAACTATGACCACCCAAATAGTGTCTTTTTGTGACTTAGCTATTAGTAAAACTGTGACGAAATCCATGGTTACCTCATCCTATTTTTATTCAGGAGTAGGTAAAGGTTGCAACAGTCCTGTGGATTTCTTATGCTCAACCTTGACCTTTTGACAAGTTAAGTACTTCATCATGAACTTCACTATATCTTTCTTTATTCAGACTATTAGTATGCCTTCTTTAAATCCTAATACATTTTTACCTCTCCTGGGTAAGTAGCATACTTACTTCTATGTTCCTCGTCTAATATCCTCTTCTTCAACCCCTGATCCTATAGTACACATATTTGATTATGAAAATATATTAGTCCCTTCTCATCCATTCGAAAGTCCTGTCTACCACATCCGATCTCCTTTTCCTTAAAATCTTGGAATTCAGTATTGCACTTTTGTGCTTCTATAATTTCTTGCTTTAACTGGGGCACCAACCTTAAAATTTTGATACAAAAAATTTTCCCCAAGAATGGTTGTTTCCTATTCCAATAACTCCTACGCTACTCGAACTTCTTGTATTCTTAAGGTAGCCATCTTAACCTTTTTGCTAAGTGCATCTGCCACTACATTAGCCTTCCCTAGATTATTTATAGGACATCTGTACTTTTCTAGAATCTCTATCTACTTCCATTTCCTAAGCTCAAATATTTTTGTGGAAAGATGTACTTAAGGCTTTTATGGTCAGTGAACACTTCATATTCTGCTGTGTACAGGTAGTATCGCCATTTTTTCAAGGCAAACACTATAGCTACTAGCTACAGATCATGAGTTAGATAATTGACTTCGTGTGGCTTCAGCTTCCTTGAAGCATAGGCTATAATCTTCTTTTCTTGCATTAGAACCACTTCTAATCCCTCATTTGATGCATTCGTGTATAGAGTATAGGGTTTATTCACTTTAGGCAAACTCAGTACAAGGGCCATCATTAGTCTCCTCTTAAGCTCTTAAAAGCTTTTCTTACACTTCTTATTCCAAGTAAATGGGATATCCTTCCTCAAAAGTTGAGTCATGGAGAGTCCGAGGTAGAAAAACTCTTGATGAACCGGCGATAATACCTAGCTAAACCAAGGAAGCTACGAATCTCTGTAATATTTTCCAGCTGCTTCTAGTTTGCCATTGCTTCTACCTTTGCAGGGTCCACCTTAATAACATCCTTAGATACCACATGACCAAGGAATGACACTAAGTCTAATCAAAACTTGCATTTTCTAAATTTAGCAAAGAGTTTATTTCTCTCAGCTTCTCCAAAACTAGTCTCAAATGCTTAGCATGCTTCTTGAGACTTTTGGAGTAAACGAGAATATTGCTGATGAATACCACAATGAACTTATCCAAATACGGTTGGAAAACTCTATGCATCAAATTCATAAATATTAAAGGTGCATTGGTTACCCCAAATGGCATCTCTACAAATTCATAGTGGCCATATCTTATATTGAAAGTCGTCCTAAGTATATCCTTCTCTTTAATTCGCACTTGATGATATCTTTGTTGTAGGTCTAAATTGGAATAACAAGTGGAACCTTATAATTGATCGAATAGTTCATCTATTAGAGGTAGCAGATACTTGTTCTTGATCGTCAGGTTATTCAAACCTCTATAATCAATGTAGAGTTTTAGAGTCTATCCTTCTTCTTCACGAATAATGCGGGTGCTCCCCATGGCGACGTGCTTGGTCTAATATTTCCCTTATTCACCAGTTCCTCCAACTATTCTTTTAATTTTGTCAACTCAATAGAGGCCATTCGATAAGGTGTTCTCGATACTGGCTTAGCTCCTAATATCAGATTTATGGTGAACTCGACTTCCCGAGTAGATGGAAGTGAAATGAGTTCAGTATTGAAAACGTCCTAAAATTCCTTTAGTATCACAGAATTCTCCAAGGTACATTGGTCCTTATGTTTATTTATCAAGTAGGCTAGGTGTCCCATGTATCCGTTCTTCAACATCTTTCGAGCCTTTGTCCTAGCTATAAAAAATCTCAACTCTTTTACCTGTTTCCCATTAAATTCTATCACATCACATCCTGCTCTAACGAACCGCACTGTCTTAATCTTACAGTCTATTCTAACTTCATGCTTAGCCAACCAGTCCATACCTAAGATTAGGTCATAATCCTCAATATGTAAGGCTATGAGGTCCGCCTTAAAAATTTCTTTTCCCACTTTGGTTTCACATTCTTGCATCAGTTTCCTCACTTCTGCTATTTTCCCTAAAGGGGTACATGCCAACAGGGCATAGGGTAGTTCATCCCCATCCCAACCCAAATAATATGCTCAAGTTTCATTTACATAGGAATGTGTGGATCTAGGGTTTATAAGTACATTAACAACATAATCTTGAATAGAGAGTATACCTTCCACTACTGTTGCATTGGCTCCAACTATTTCTCAGTTTAATGCAAACACGTTAGCCTTTACTTGAGGCTTTTGCCTACCGCTTCTAGTAGCTCCAGTGGTTGTTCCTTTGTTAACACCAGTAGGTGGTGTCGGGGTTTCTTGTCCAATCCTCAGTGGCTTAGGACAATTGTTCTGAAGATGATTTGGATCTCCGCAATTGTAGCACTTCTTGGCTACTTTTTTCGACCAATAATACTTTCCATATGACCTCTCTTTTTGTAGTACCGACATGTTGGTAAATTTAAAGTTATGCTCGCTGGGGCAGTTCGCACCTGCTTACCCTTATTACCCCACTGTAGCTAGGCGTTTGTGGAACTGCTGCCTTGTTGGTGACTTTGTTTGCTGGTATAGTTTAGGTGCCACTCGATGCTTGTTTTCATTTTTCGTTCTAGTATTGGCATCTACTGCGGCTGCATAAGTTGCTGGTGGGGAAGGTGCTAAAGCCCTCCTCAGCTCTTGCCATAATCCTTTGATGAAGTTCCTTGTTCATTTCTATTCAGTATCTACTAGGCACTTGCAGTATTTCGATAGTTGCATGAATCGAGCAGCATATTATGCCATAGTCATGCTTTCCTATCTCAGACTCTGGAATTCATCCTCACTCTTCTCCATTATCTACTATGGTATGTATTTTGCCCTGAGTTGCTCCGTGTCCATTCCTGATCAATCCTCTTCCACTCTTCCTGGATGCAGTGCCACTATAGCCTAGCTAGTCCTCTCAACTGAAAGGTTGCAAACTTAACCATCCTCTTCTTAGAATACTGCATAGTAGAGAACATACCCACCATCTGCTTAATCTATTTTTTCGCCTTGTCATCCTGTTCTGTCTCTTTATAGAAGGTTGGTGGCTGGAACTTTAGAAACCATTCTAAAGCTATATCGTCACATATGGATGTCTTCTTTTCAAGCTTCTCTAACAGAGAATGGAGGATCTCTATCATCTTGTGGAATGCTTGTCCAAGGGTTATCTTCGAAGGTCCCTCAGGTATTTTCTCATGCTTCTGCACATAATCCCTTCCTATTTTGGGTGTGGAATACTACAAGGTCCAAACTTCGGGGTTGAGAATGTACTCTCTCGGGTCATCTTGCATGCATGCATACAGTGATGGAATCATGTATGAACAAGTCATGGGTGTTTGCATAATAGAAATTTCAAACTTAACTTATGCCAGATAGTAAATCAAATAATCTTTGAAATAGGTAATCATTTGAAAGAAATAAACTTGTTATTTATTCAAACTACATAATTTAATAAAAGAAAGAAAAAAGCACGCATAGCATCCTTGTTTTAGATAAACAAAAGTCCCAAAATAACTAAAAAATAAGGAACAACCATTATTATCTAAAAGAAAGAATTAGGGCATCTTAAACTCTATCACCATGTCAGTTCACTATCTTACTTACCTTTCCCCCCCTTTTTATCCTCAGTATCGGGCTCATAAAGCCAACCTACTGTGTTCGTAGCAAAGTCTATTCATTTTTCATCTACAAAACCCAAAGTCCAGTGTTATTGGTGACCCTACCAAACTCCCCACAACCTAAATGGGTCTCTTAGAACTCTTCACCTCTGTAAGACTTGCTCTTAGTCTTGCTCGCCTAACTTGCTCTCAGTGTTGTGCCACAAACTCTTCATATTTACTCCTTAGGGCCTCTAGGCCTTTTAGATCATCACTATCTGGGGGTCAAATCCTCTTCCTGTATTGGTGGGTCAGGAACAGGCCCTTCCACTCCAGCTCTCTCATCCTCACTCTCTTATTTTGGTCCTCTAGCTCAGGCTCAGATTCAGACTCACTAGGTGGAGGTGGTGTATTGGTTCCATACCTAAAGGGCCAATCCCTTTCTATTGGCACAAACCTCCTAGACATCCTATCCACAAAAAATAACTAGGGTTAGTATGAGATTTAAATACTTAAATAAGAAAGCCTTATCATTTATATGTGTATTGTCTAAACCTAGGCTCTGATACTACTTGTAACACCCCAGAAAACAACTACTTAAAAAGGGCAAAGATGTCGCCTCTTCCAAGGACTAGGGTTCTTTATAACTAGGTAAATAATAAAATCAAAGCGAAAAATAGATTGAAATTACTACAAGAGAAAACATTGTCTACAAGTCTCTCATTACATATGAAATAAAACAACTCCCAAACAAGTACCAAAGATAAAAAATTAAATTAGGTTATCCTCTAATAGCTCTCAGCCTTGCTAAAGTTGGTAGATCCTGAAATATGACATTAAAATGAGTGTGAGAAATACATCTCTGTAAGTCCTGTGTGCTCTCTTGTAGGATACAAAATAAGTTTTATGAATACACTGAGAAATTATTTCTTGAAAACTAATTGCAAGTTAAATATTTTTCACATAATCAAAAGTGATTGGTGTACTGAATCCAAAATCACAAAGGAACATATAATATATAAAACACTTCTCAGAAATAAATGGGTTATGACAACTAGCATCATAGCCTTGCCATGAAACCCTGCATCATGACAAGCACTGTGAAACCTTGCATCACAGTGAAGTGGGTGTACGACCCATTGGGTAAGATACTCCCCCATCTTTTACCCTTACTTACTAGATGTCCACCCTGAAATAACAGTGTTTGAAGAGGATCACGGGACAAAAATATAGGTTTATCAAAAATATAACCATCATGCACCAACAATTTTTAAACCATACTCCTTAAGATACAAATTAGTATAGTGGAAAGTAAGGTATCGAATCCCACAAGGAACAAGAAAAGTATACTCTATAAGAAAGTGTCAATCACTTTATGTTTATGAAATCATCTCGTGAACACTTAACTAAATCAATCCTAATAATGACCTATTTACATGTATGCATAAATAAGGGGGAATTAAATTAAGAAATTCCCTAAAACTAATCCTAAAGAAATTAGAAAACTAAAATCAAATAGGAAACAAACTTAAAATAGGAAATAAAAAAAAAAATAGGAAACTTACAAACTAATTAAGAATTCCTATGCTTGGACCTATGTAGTGTGATCAAATTATGACATTTATTATTGATAGGATTACTTTGAGCAACTGGTTTTAGAGAACTTTCTTAGCGAACTAAATCTCTTGTTCTTGCAAAAATGGATTAATCCTTAGTTAGCCTTATAAGTTTAAATCCCTACATTCATTCTTCAATTTATTCCAAATTTATTGACCTTTTCTTAAAAACATTAATACTTCAATTAATTAATTGTTATAAACAAAGAACAAAGTTGATAAGCATACAAGACATCACCAATACCAATTTACATACCCAATTAGCCTTGAAAACATGCAAATGGATTATCATGCAATTCTCTATAACTTAGCCAAACCAGTTAGCCTAGAAACCTAACTAAGTATAGTTACTACTTAGATAAATCAATCAAAAGACCAAATTATCTTAGCTTACTCAATTATGTGAATCAAGAGGTTGTTAGCCAAACACAATTAAGTCAATACAATTGATAAGAATGAAAACTAGAATTGCACAAATACTTAAGTGGTAATCTTAATTGTATTAAAGATAAAATCTTCAACAAATGTGAATCTCCAAAAATCAAAATCTAATAATAAACATAGCCTCAAAATATATATAAAACATGAATTGTTTAAATTACAAAGAAACTAAGAACAAACAAACTTGGAAACAAGAAAGAACAAGAGAAAGAGTGAAAAATTTAAACTTGGAAAGCCCACAACCTTAAGTCTTCTTGCCTCCTTACCTTTTCCTCCCTTCCTTCACCTTCTTGGATGCTTTTTCCTCAAGAATTATTTCTTGAAGACGTATATTCAAGAATATCAGGCATATGTGTTCTTGGACGTCTATTGCTTTTATAGAAGCCCTCTAAACCATCCTTCAATGGAATTAGGAAGTTTAAACCATCTTTGGATCAATTTAGAAACTCCAAAAGCTTTTTAGGATACTTGTACGGCATGTATGCACGGCTGTACATTATGGCCGTGCATAAAAATCTTCTAAATTCTTCATAGCCGGCACGACATCATGGCATGTCTGTACATTGTAGCCGTGCACTATGCATGACCACTTGCAGGACCGTGCAGATGGTAAAGCTACTTTTTCTTTGTTTCCTGCAAACTTTTGGGAGTAACAATTCATCCCTCGTTATGCATGGGATTATGCACAGCCGTGCACTAGGCCGTGCATGCCTTTTGAGGTCTGTTTTATTTTATAGGGCTTAATGCATGGCCGTACAACAAGCCGTGCACCTAAAAAACAGTTAAAGAAGTTGTAGAATATGTATTTCAAGACCTCACATGCACATATATTCATTCACATAATGAAAAGACATCAATTAAGCCATAATTCTACTAATTTTTCATCAAGAGTGCTTAAGATCTATGAAAACATATTTTGAATAGAAAATCATTGTTTACTTCATAAAACCCTGCCAAAAAACTAAGCAAAAATGCTATAAAAGTGTGGTTATTTCATGCCTAACAAATATCTCCACACTAAACTTTTTGCATGTCCTCGGGCAAAATAATCTTTCAAAAAGGTTTAAGCCATTGAAAGTTTAAAAAGACTATGGTGGAGATGTGAACTTTTCTTTTTCAGAAGGAAAAGCATTCTAACATTTATTTGATCAAGACGATTTGAGCAAACTAACATATTATGTCAAATATACCTGAGGCCATTGAAGTTAGTTTAAACAGGTTTATCTCTATTCAATGCATTCTACTCCCTTTCGTGCTCTAAACATATAAGTCTTTTACAAATCATAAAAGTAAAGTCTAAAGAACCAATTTTAAGTTGTGTATTTTTTACATGTCTAAACCTACTACAAATTAGGTAGTAAACTAGGACCTCCCTTTTTCAATTGAATATTTCTTTTGCATACTATTTCTTGGGAGTAATAGCCTTGAGTGAGTACGTTTTGCACAATCTCACCGTATTGTCTCCCTATTCATCGTTTCTTTTCAACCTATTGTTTTTCTTTTGTTTTCTTTTTTTTTCACACATTTTTCGCCAAAGGACATGCACTTTGCATTCCTGAACCTTTTCCTCTCCTCAATCATATTTACTAAACCCAAATTTAGGACTAGTTTAGACAAATTTCACCCAAAATTAGCTCATAAACCTACTTATATTTCAACATCAACTTATACAAATATCGCAAGGTTAAAAGTTTCATACATCTAATAAGAAATCAACAAGGTTAAACTAAATTGGTAAGTCTTAGTTATTTTCAACAAAATAAAAAAGTTTAACAAAAATCCAAGTGATTAAATAAATGTCAAAAATATTTTTCAAAGTCAAAAGAAAAGACCTTAACTCCACCAATTTTACTTTCTAAAAACTTAAAAATGTGTCATTGCCCTAAAATGACTAAAAAAATGCAAGAATATGGCCTTAAAAGAAAAAAGGAAAAAATTTTTATTTTACTATCCTCACACTTAAACAAGACATAGCCCTCAATAGACGAAAAAGAAATAAAACAAGAAAGAATAACAAATGAGACAAAAGAAAAATAGAGGGAGAAAAGAAAACAAATGTCCCTACATTTAATCCAAATAACCAAGAGAAGAGCTCTGAAGTTGCAAAATATTTTCATAGAAAACTAAACTTAGTCTAAAAAGCTCTCACCCTATCAATAAAAAAAGGAAAATATAAAAAAGGAGAAAGAAAGAAAGAAAACTACTAAAAATACTCAATCTTGGGTAGCTGGAGAAGGTAGATCATCATGCATTGGCGTATGATCAAAAGGGATCGTCGATGGGCCCGATTAAGAAGATATCCCTATACCAAAATGAGAAGGTCATGGAGTGTAAGTAAAATAGATAGAATAAAAATAAGAGCATAAGTTGTCCTTTATCTATCCCATATAGGCATCCACAGTATCCATTCTTTGTCTCAGAGAATCCATCCTTTGCATATAATGACCTCGCATGGAATCCATCCTTTGGTGGACAATACTAAAGCCTTATTCCATACTAGCTCGCATCTTCCCAATCATATACATTATAGGCAAAAAATCATGTGAAGAAGATGACGACATAGAAGGGATATCAATAGGAACCTCTGACTCAATAGGAATATCCAACTCATCTTCATGTACATTATCCTCATGTCCCACTCCATCTTCAACACCCTCTAAAACTTATTAGTTTACACCAACTCTTCTAATAATGCCCTTCTTGTGGAGAGATTGAAAGTTGAGGGGAATCATATGCACAATCACTTCTAAATCCATATCATCATGAATCAAATGAAGATTTTTAGCTAGTCGAGTGATGTATGGGGAACCACAAAGAGCACCTCTCTTAGAAGCTACTATAGAGTTAAGATAAGAAGAAAAAGAGATAGTGATTTTGATAGGAGTGCGAGTCATTATAGACCAAAGATGGAATAGATCCTGCCAAGTCACCACTCTATCATTTTGTTTCCTACCCCCAATGGTGTAAGCAATGAGTCTATGGAGATATATAATAGTAGGTGAGGTAAATTGGGTACTCTTAGAAAAGCACGCCTTCTATATAGGGCCAGTGGTATGTGCATGCCAAAAAACTACCCTATCAAGTCATTGGCAAAGCTATCTCTTTGTGGTGCACTATCCTCACCTACATAGAATCCTAAAGCCTCCTCAAATTGATTGAGAGACATGTTGAAAGTTTGTCCATATAGGTAGAAGATAATGGTGTTTACATTGTCAAAGCCTATGCATTAAGGCCTAATTTTTAAAGGATAGAGTGATTGATTAGGTAAAAAAAATCATATGATTGAAATTCTCAAACCTAGCAAGCTATATAGGGTCCGTGAACTGTAGGTTTACAGGGTTGTGTTCCCTAGTTTGGTCCGAAGGTCTAGACTTAGAGCCACTATCCCTTTTTACCACATGCTTTTGTTTAGGAGCCATGAGATGTATCAAGTAATGGATGAGAAAAAAGAAATGTAAAGAGCAACAAATGCAAGAGGAATAGTCCCAGGGTGATGATAAGTGCAAAGAATAGGCATTGAAGAAGTAAAGAAACTGCTCATACAATCCCCTTAACCATCACCATGATGATTCCATTCCACAACCTGTATAATCAAACTATAAATACACCACAACCTTTCAAACACTTATTTTCCACTCCAAAGTCATAGAATGTATCCACCTTAACTACATAAATTAGTACCAGCCACAATTAATGCCTCAATTTTATAGAATAACTGGAGCAAGATTTCAGCTCAATGTAAATTATATACTAGTTCAGAATGTGAAAGCACCTCACAACATAGGTACATCAACTAACCAAAATAGTGTCATAGTCTACAACTAAAACCAAGCCAACTCCTCATGCAAACCAAACAACATGCAAACCAAATGCAGCAATATATATCAATTTAAAGTATTATGATGGTAGAAATTTACAGCAATGGGCAAATATCAAAATCAATCTTACAATGTACCAAAATTTTCCTTCATTTTCACAGTAAACAAGAGATCATGCCACCATTAATTCACAACCATTAGAACAATTAATTGTAGCTTTTAATTACTCTACAATTGTAGAAACATTCATGATTTTTGGACCTCCACAAGTAGTAAAATTAATCAACAAAAATCTATCAATATTATATTTTGTTCCATACAATCTCTTGCGTATGTATTGGAGATGAATTGTGTGAAGCTTTTACCAAAACACCTTCGATTTGTAGAAATTTTGCTGAAGAAAATCCCCTTCGAAAGCTACAATTTTTGGTCCAAAAGTTGGAGAAATTTGGATTCTTGAAATTATTATGGCCAAATGATGGATTTAAAGGTGAAGACGGCAGGTAATTTGTTATTGGTTTGAGGAAAATAGAGCAATGGTGCACGGGCGGAAGGAGAATGAAGAATTTTGAGAAGAAAAGTGAAACACCCATGCAGATCTGAAAGTTTAAATAAATCTGCGATGGGTACATAGGCAGCAACATGGCCGTGCCCTTGCCCGTGCATATTATAGAAAGGTTCGGGATGGGTACGACTATAGGTGGCCGTGTAGATTTTAGAGATTTTTTTTTATTCCAAAATGCATGAAAAAGAATTCTACGAATTTTCAAACAATTTCAAAGAAAATATTTTTAGGATTTTTAAGGTTTTTAAACAAACTAAAAAAGAAAAGTAAGGTAAAATAAGAATAAGAAAAATAAGATTGGGTTACCTTCTAAGAAGCGCTGTTGTTTTATGTCATTTACTCGACATAGCTGCATCTTTGTCAATGGATCCTAGGCTAGAAATAAAACAAAGTAAGCTTGAAAAAGCAAATATAGAAGCTTACAACTTTTTAAAGAATTACTTTTTTACCCCTAGATGATGTTTACGCATTAGAAGGATCCCTAGAGTTAAAAGGTTGAGATGGAAGCCTATCTATTGCCAATCATCCCACTTAATTCTCTAGATTTTGAATGCTAGATTTGATTTTCTTTCGAAAAGTTAAGGAACTTAATGCAAAGGATTTAACCATATTTTCCAGATATAGGCTATTGGATTGGTCTTGGGAAGGTGGTACATTAGAAGGGCTATTGGAAAAGTTTTATGGTCTCTCTTCTCGAATTTCTCATATAAAATTTGGATGGTCATGCTATCCCTCATTGTAAGTGTTGGAATAAGGATTGTACCTTCTAAGAGGTTGATTTGGGAACCCTAAAGTATTCACATGTTCATTAGAACTTAGGGTAGGACATGAATCACTCATATTCTAAAGAGAGTTGCATATATTGCATGTCTTAACTTGTAAATTAGGTATAAGTATCTTGCCTACCAATGTGGCCAACTTATCAACTTTATCTTCTAAGAAACATGTAGTAACTTCCCCTATTTCCTAAGTGAGTCATTCTTTGTGCCAAAAGATTGTGTATTAGCTATCATATTCGAAATTAACTCCCTAGCAGCTCGTGAGGTTTTGTACACAAGGGTACCCCTACTTGCTGCATCAATCATTGATCTATCATGTGGATGCAATCCCTTATAGAAATATTGAATTAACAATTGCTCACTAATTTGATGGTGGGGACAACTAGCATGAAGACTTTTGAATCTTTCCTAATAATCATACAAGAACTCACTATGCAATTGCCATATACCACATATCTCTTTCCTAATTGATGTAACCTTAGATGCAAGAAAATATTTTTCAAAGAAAAGTCTTTGCATTTTCAACCAATTATTAATAGAATGAGTTGGAAGATCATATACCCAATCTTTAGCCCACCATACAAACTCAATAGGAATGCACGTAACTTAATGACCTCATCTTGGATACTTATAAGAGCATACAACATAGAATTCTTTTAAGTGCCTATGTGGATCTTCACCCATTTACCCATGAAAAGATGGAAAAGTTGAACAAAACCCAAATGTAATTTAAAATTAGCTGTGACTTAAGAAAAAGTAATGCATAGGGGTTGATCATTAAGAGTGGGTGCAATAAGTTCTTTTGGAGATAAATTGGCAACCATTGGAGAATCAAAGTGAGGAGAGACTTCACCAATTTATTTCTCGATTTATTCATGACTTGTAAGAACTTTAGATATGGGAGAAGAATGATCCTCTAGGTGAACTTTTTCTTTTCAAATCCTAGCTTCCAGAAGGTTCATTTTAAGTGCCTTGGTGGTTGCTTCTTTGTTTCTTTTCTTACCATTTCTAAGATTCATCAACAAGAAGAGCAACCTACAAAATAAAATAAACCAATTTAAAGAGTAAAAAGAAAAATTTGGCACTAATAGAATTAATTCAACAAATTATCACAAGAATCATGTAATGACTAAGATGACTAAAGTATTTCGTTTGTTCCTCGGTAACGGGCCAAAAATTTGTTAGGCATAAAATAATCACACTTTTATAGCATTTTCCCTTAGTTTTTAGGCATGCTTTTATGAAGTAAACAATAATTTTCTACTTAAAAAGTGTTTTCATAGATCTTTAGGACTTTTGATGAAAAATGAGTAGAATTAGGGCTTAAATGACGTCTTTTCATGATATGAATGAATATATATGAATTTGAGGTCATGGAATACATATTTCAAAACTTTTTTAATTGTTTTTCCAGTACATGACTTGTTGCATGACCATGAATCGAGCCCTGCAATATAGAACAAACTTAAGAAGGCATGCACGACCGAGCATAATAGGGGATGAATTGTTACTCCCAAAAGTTTGTAGAAAACTAAGAAAAAGTGGCTCTACTATCTGCACACCCAGAAGCATGGTTGTGCAGGTGGCCTTACACTTACAAAGAGCCTATTTTATTCTGAAAGGCTAAAAGTGGATTCTGATAAGCTATTCTTTCAATATGCATAGTTATAGTGTGCTCATCTTACCCATTGAAGTTCAGTCTCTCCCCTCCTATCTTTACTTCTGCCACATTGGTAGAATATCCTTCATTCTCTCTTTCCTGAATAGTATCAGCTTTTCTTTTCATCATTTCATCCCTTTGTGTGAGGATGTGTTCCTTCTTGTATACCTCTTTTGCTAACACCGCGAAACATTGTAATTTGGTCACTGTGCATGGCCACCAGCACAGCTGTGCCTTTAGCTGTGCAGATGGCAGAGTTACTTTTTTTTTTTTCATTTTCTACAAACTTTTGGGAGCAACAATTCATCCCCTAGTATGTATGGGCTAGTGCACAGCCATGCACTAGGCTGTGCATGCCTTTTGAAGTCTGTTCTATTTTGCGGGGCTTGATGTATGGGCGTCCAATAAGCAATGCCCTTGAAAAACATTTAAAGAAGTTGTGAAATATGTATTCCAAGACTTCAAATGCACATATATTCATTCACATCATGAAAAGACGTCATTTAAGCCCTAATTCTACTCATTTTTATTAAGAGTCCTTAAGATCTATGAAAACACATTTTGAGTAAAAAATCGTTGTTTACTTCATAGAAGCATGCCAAAAAGCTAAGGAAAAGTGCTATAAAAGTTTGATTATTTCATGCCTAACAATTACCCCCACACTTAACTTTTTGCACGTCCTCTAGCAAAACAATCTTTCAAAAAGGATTAAGACATTGAAAGTTTAAAAAGAATACGGTGAAGATGCTAAATTTCTTTTTCACAAGGAAAAACATTCTAGCATTTATTTGATCAAGAAGATTTGAGCAAACTAACATATTATGTCAAATATACCTAAGACTATTAAAATTAGTTTAAACAAGTTTATCTCTATTCAATGTATTCCACTCCCTTCTTTGCTCCAAGCATATAAGTTTTGCAAATCATATAAGTGAAGTCTAAAGAACCAATTTCAAGTTGTGTAATTTGTACATGTCTAAAACTACTACAAATTGGGTAGTAGACTAGAACCTCTCCTTTTCAATTGAATATTTCTTTTGCAAATGTTTTTTTGGGATTAATAGCCTCAAGTGAGTGCATTTCACTCATTCTCACCATATTAGCCCCCTACTCAATCTTTTTCTTTTCAACCTCTTGTTTTTCTTTTCTTTTCTCTTTTTTCACACGTTGTTTTTGGCCTAAGGATATGCTTTGTATTCTTGGACCTTTTTTCCCCCTCACTTATCCTATTTACTTAAACCTAAATTTAGGACTAGCTTAGACAAATTTCACCTAAAATTAGCTCAAAAACCTACTTACATTTCAACATCAACTTAAATAAATGTTGCAAGGTTAAAAGCTTCATACATCTGACAAGAAATCAACAAGGTTAAACTAAATTGGCAAGACTTAGTTATTTTCAACAAAATAAAAAAGTTTAACAAAAATCCAAGTGATTAAATAAATATCAAAAATATTTTTTAAAGTTAAAATAAAAGACTTTAACTCCACCAATTTTGCTTTGTAAAAACTCATAAAATTTTTATTGCCCTAAAATGAATTAAAAAAAAAATGCAAGAATATGGTCTTAAAAGAAAAATGGAAAAAATTTTATTTTTCTACCCCCACACTTAAACCGGATATTGCCCGCACTGGACTAAAAAGAAATAAAATAAGAAAGAATAGCAAGTGAGAAAAAAGAAAAATAGAAAGCGAAAAGAAAAAAAACTTCCCTACATAGAATCCAAGTGGCCAAGAGAAGAGCTCCGAAGTTGCAAAATATTTCCATAGTTGAAAGGGATCGTCGGTGGGCCAGATTGAGAAGATTTCCCTGTACCAAAATGAGAAGGTCACTGAGTGCAAGTAAAATGGTTGGAATCAAAATAAGAACATAAATTGGCCTCCATCCATCCAATATAGGCATCCACAGTATCCATTCTTTGTCTTAGAGATTGCTTCCTTTGCATATAATGACCTCGCATAGCATTCATTCTTTGGTGGAGTATAATAAAGCCTTGTTCCATACTAGCCCACATCTCCCCAAACATATGTATTATAGGTGAGAAATCATGTGAAGAATATGATGGCATAGAAGGGGGATCATTAGGAACCTCAGGCTCAATAGGAATATCCGACTCATCTTCATGTACTTCCTCCTCATGTCCCACTCCACCTTCAACACCTCCAAAATCTATTGATTTGCACCAACTTTTCTAACCATGCCCATCTTTTGGAGAGTTAAAAAGTTGAGGGGAATCATATGCACACTTACTTCTAAACCCATATCATCATAAGTCGAATGAAGATTTTTAGGTAGTTGGGTAATGTATGGGGAACCACAAAGAGCACCTCTCATAGAAGCTACCATGGAGTTTGGATAAGAAGCAAAGGAGATAGTGATATTGATAGGAGTGCGAGTCATGATAGACCAAAAATGGAATAGATCTTGCCAAGTCACCACTCCATCACTTTCCTTCCTACCCCCAATGGTGTGAGTAATGAGTCTGTAACACCCCGGAAAACCTAGGTCCACCAGGGCCGGGGATGTCGCCCCGTCCAAAGGACAAGGGGTCTTTATAACTAGGTCACAAATAAAATTGCTGAAATAAATAATACTCAAACTAAAAAGAATTTATTACAACCCAAAAATACTTCAAAAGTACATCCATGAAATTCCAAAACAAAAACCATAATTAAAATCATCCACTCTCGTCTCCCCAAAGCAATACATAAAATCAAAAGACACATTCTCTTCCAAGGTAGCTACTCACCCACAACAGGATCAACCTGAAATCATGATAAAAGGTGGTGAGATAGAAATCTCAGTAAGTCCGTGTGTGCTTTGGGTGTTTAGTGGAAACAGTTCGTGGATGCAAAGTGTGGAATCTTTATAAGAGAAACATTGGCAATCAATAAACATTAGTCAAAAGCAAGAGTGTCGTTTTGGCTCTTCTAGCCATACATAAGTAATGAAATCAACCACTCGAAAGAAAGAGATATGGGTTACCACACGTTGGGCCCCATAATTGATCAGAATGCCTAACATTTCGTGCAGACTGACAAAAGTAGGTGATCGGCCTACTAGGCAAGATACTCCTCCTTCTCTATACCCAAACAACCGCTGGGTGTCCATTCCGGCAAAAACACAGTCACTTGATTGAAACAAAATAAACTGCTTGCTCGGACCGGCACGATTCACTGGAACTGGCATTTTATCCAGGAAGGACTCACCCCTCAGAGGTGGCCACCTACTGAGTGACTTACCCTATCCCTTCAAAGACTAGTCCTAATAGTCCACCCTTATTGAGTACTCAACGACATTCCCCACTTGGGATAAAATGAACAAAGCATTGTTCTTCATGAAAATAACAATTTGAGGGTTTCCAAAGCTTTGGGAGAAATTAGTTTTAGAAAGAGTTTCAAGTTTGGAAAAATCTGCTCAAAGACTTTTAAATAATTTAAGCGTTGGAATTAATGATGAATTCAACCCTCAATTGCTTTTAAATAACTGAGTGTCCTTGCACTCCACATTTGGCTTGCCATAAGGAAATCATTTCACATCAATCAGGTTTTATGCAAGAGCTTACCTGATTCTTGCTCACAACAACAAGGTCTCGAACAGCTGACCTAACCCCACATGGGCAAATAGAAATCTTAATCAGATTCAAGCCACAATCCACTTCCTCAATTTTAAATCAACTCAATTCACTACTATCATGATCCTAATGTCCCAAGCTTTAAGGCAAAACAATAATTGAATAGGTTTATAAGCTAAGTTTAATTTGTTATTTAAAATAATTAATGGATTAGGAAATAAATTCTAATAAGTTGAAAGTTTAAATCTTGTTAAGGAAAATTTAGAGTTTATTTGATCAGGAGTCATAGGTGGTACTAGATAAAATAGTGAATTAATGATAGCTTAGTTGTTAGAAAATAATTGATAGTTAAAACTCGTTAAGATTAAATTTAATAAGTCTTTCTTGGAAAATAATAAGTAAATTTTTAAGGGTTTTGATTTAGTAAATATTTTATTAAGTATAAATCTTTTCCATAAAGGCTTTAATTAATTTCTTTATTTTAAATAATATTTATTTATTTTATTTTCTAGAAAAGTTATTATTTATTTGACTAAAATATCCTTTACATATATTATAATTCCAAATCTACCCTTCCTAGGGTTTTTGAAATTCTCTAGCAAAAATTATTAGTAAATATTTTATTCATGAAATAAAATTTGCTTAGGGACAACTAGATCATGATCAAGATTCTATGGTCAACCATAATCAATAACATACTCAATCTTTCAATTCATCAAATCATCCAAATCTTACACATAGGCATAGATCTAAATTTATTAAGACATGCTTTAACCTCTACTAGCATAAACATGATTATGGCTTCAAAATCTATTTATGCATACAAATCCTATTCACCAATGGTGACATAATCTCTAGCATGCTTCATCACAAATACTACCTATGACATGCATCAAACCTCAACTCATCATTCAATCCACCAATATAATCCTTCCATGCATAAATCCCATCTCCTTCACAATCATCCATATACTCATGCTTCAATCTCGACAACAACACATACACAAACCTATCGCCATTCATCTTCTCACAACATCAACCTAGAGACATGATTCTAAAGTTTAAAGAGAGGATTGAAGGTACTTACTTGGTTGATGAATGACTTGAAGGAGTTTAGAGAAGATCTCAACTCCTACATGGCTAATCTTGTTCAAGAAAGGTGGCGAAAGCATGGTCATGGAGGAAGAGACCATTCGGCCAAGAGAGGGAATTTCAGTCCATGAGAGAGAGAGAGAGAGAGAGAGAGAGAGAGAGAGAGAGAAGAAGCCATTAGCATGATTATTTATATAGATTCTCACTAGAGATCAAGTTTGAATAGGATGATGTTGATAGAGTGAATTTACCTTGAAGATGTTCTTATTCAGAAATTTTTGCTTTGATCCGAAGTAGCGAGATGTTTGGAGGAGTTTGATGTTAATAATGGTGTTGATGGATTCACAGCAATGAGTAGACTAAATCTGGAGATTTTTGTGAGGGTTTGAGGTGGTTTGGAGGGGCATTAGGTGTAGAGAAGAAGTGGGTGTTCTTGGTGTAGTGTGTGTGTGTTCTTGATGCTTGAAGAAAAATCGAGAGAGGGAGAGATGGTTTGTGCAGCTGTCGATTTTTCTGTGGGAATTGGCCTGGCCGAATTCTAGTAGGGTTTAGGGAGTTGATTCTCTGATTTGGAAGGGAAAAGGAAAGGTTAGTTGTTACAATCCTTGAAGAATATTTTTGGGAAGTGAATTTGGAAAGTAGATATCCTAAGAATATCTTGATTTGTTTGGACAGCTTGAAGTCTCCTATGGCTGACTGGATTGTGCAGCTCTTCTGGGGAATTAAAGCTGGTTAAAGGAGGCTTGTGATGGCCGAAACTAAGGTGTACAATGGTGGAGAAGATGTCTGATCAATTGAGCAAAATTTTATGGAAAGTTGTTAAACAAGATGGCTGAAATTTTGGAAAGTAATCAAGCTAAATTGCAGGGATTTGGTTGAGGGATTTTCGGACAGCCATTGCTGCCTTTCGTCCAGAAGCTTGAGGGAAATAATGTATCTCTGTTAATGGAGGTTTAAGGGAGGTTTTGATAGAAGTAGGTTGGGGTTTTTGGTTGGAACAAAATAGGAAACAAGTTGGACAAAAAATTCTGCACAGAAATTTTGCTGCACAGTGATTTTTCTGGCAAATTTTCGTCTGCTATTTGAGCCATTTTGCAGCGAGTTTTGAAGGGGATTTTAGGGGTATTCAAGGCTGGTTTCCATCCTTCTTTATGGAGGAAAAACATAGCTAAGATGCTGCACAAAATCTGGGAGAAAGCAGCTTGGTTTTGAGCTCCCAAAACTGATTTTCGTACAGGAATTTTTCCTGCTTTGCTCCAGCTTGTGCAGTCTGAAATTGGTCAAGAATTTTCAGGTTTCAAACTGATCCTAAAGACCATTTTTCTGGAAGCATTTGGGAGGGAATATGAGCTAGAATTTTCAACCTTTTGAAGGTACAACAAGCTGGAAAATTTCAGCCCATTCCATGAAGATAGATGAACTAAAATAGAGGAAAATTTCAGCAAGCTTTCAAGAGGGATTTTCCTCTTGAATTTTCCCACAAATCTATCATATTTTCCAAACCAAAAGAAGTCTTTTGCCAAGACAATTTGATCCTAAAAGACCTCAGCACTCTACTGGATTTTCTGGAAAGAAAAAGGCTAGAACATCTTGATCAAACTAATGAGTTGAGAATTGAGGAAAATTAAAGATCAATGAAGGATGATTTTCCCTATAAGAATTTTAGAAGAGTAAAAGGAGTGGAATGAGATTAATTCTATCATGTCTCTCCTGGAACATCATCACCACATTAATCTAGGCCCTTAAGGCCGAAACCATCATTTCCCAAGCAAAATAAAATTTACTCAAGCTAAAGCTTCTATGATGGACTTTGAACCTTAGACCTCAATAATTTATTCCAAAGCTCTAACCACTAAACCACAACAACTCTTGTTGATACTTTCACTAGAAAAATTATTTTCTATTCAATCCACAAGCTATCTCCCTATTTTCACCTCGGGCAAAAATTACCATTTTGCCCTTCTCACACAACATTCACCCACACAACTTCAAAAAAAATAAACTCACATCCAAAGCATATAAAAATCATATGAAAGCATATTTAAACATGAAATAAAGCATGTTGTGCCTCCCTAACCCCCTTACTCTAAGGTTGGTCTTGACTGGAGTTTCACAGAGTCTATGGGGATATCTAACCATAGGTGAGGTAAATTGGCAACTCTTAGAAATATGTGCCCTTCACATAGGGACAATGGTATGTGCGTGCCAAAAAGCTACCCTATCTAAGTCATTGGCAAAGCTATCTCTTTGTGGTGCACTTTCCTTCCTTACACAGAATTCTAAAGGCACCCCAAATTGAGACATGTTGAAAGCTTGTCCACATAGGTGGAAGCTAATGGTGTTTACATTGCCTAAGCCTATGCATTAAAGCCTAATTGTTGAAAGACAGAGTGATCAATGATGCTATTAGGCCAAAAAGTCCTATAACAAAAATTTAGGAAGTTGTGTGGGGTTCATGAAATGTAGGTTCACAGGGTCGTATTCGCTTGCTTTGTCTGAAGGTTTATTAGAACTAGAACCATTATCCCTTCTCACCATATGCTTTCACTTAGGAGCCATGAGATGTATCAAGTTGCGGATGACAAAAATGAAATGTAAAGAGAAGCAGATGCAAGTGATAAGTGCAAAGAATAGGCAATGAAGAAGTGAAGAAACTGCTCATACAACCCCCTCAACCATCAGCATGATGATTCCATTCTAACAACCTACACAATCAAACCATAAACAGACCACAACCCTTTCAAACACTAGCTTTCCACTCTAATGTCACAAAACATATCCACCTTAACAACACAAACCTATAGCAAACACAATTAATACAACAATGTAAACCATAGCTATACCAATATAGAATGTGGAAGCACCTCACAACATAGCTATACCAACTAACTAAAACAATGTCAAGGTCCACAACCATAACCAAGCCAACTTCTCATGCAAGCCAAACAACATGTAAACTAAATGCAACAATGTATATCAATTTAAAGCATTATGGTGGTAGAAATTTATAGTAATGGGAAAATATCATAATTAACCTTACAATGCAGAAAAATCATCCCTCAACTTCACAATACATAAGATATCCTTCCACCATCAATTCACAACTATTAGAACAACTAATTGCAGCTTTTAATTGCTCCACAATTGCAAAAAAAAAAAAAAAAAACATGATTTTCGGACCACCACAAGCAGTAAAATTGATCAACAAAAATCTATCAAGATTATATTTCATTCCATACAATCTCTTGCTTATATATTAGAGATGAATTGCGTGAAGCTTTTCTTACCAAAACACCTTGGATTTGTAGAAATTTTGATAAATAAAACCCCATTCAAAAGCTGCAATTTTCGGTCCAAAAGTTGGAGAAATTCAAATTTTTGAAATTTTTATGGCTAAATGATGGATTTGAAGGTGAAGATGGCGGGTAATTTGTTATTGGTTTGAGGAAAATAGAGCAAGAATGCATGTGTGGAAGGAGCATGAAGAATTTTGAGAAGAAAAGTGAAACACCTATGCAAATATGAAAGTTTAAAGAAATTTGTGATGGGTATTTGGGTAGCGGCACGGCTGTGCCCTTGCCGATGCATATTGTAGAAGGATTTTGTGTGGGCATGGCCTTAGGCATGGGCGTGTCTGTGGAAGTGCAGATTTTAGAGATTTTTTTTTTTATTATTGTGAAAATAAAGAACAAGAATTCTAGGAATTTTCTAACAATCTTAAAGAAATTCATTTTGCAGTTTTTAGGTTTTTTAGACAAACTAAAAAGGAAAAATAAGGTGAAATAAGAAGAAGAAAACTAAGATTGGGTTGCCCTCCAACAAGCGTTGTTGTTTTACGTCGTTTGCTCGACATAGTTACATCTTTGTCAATGGATCTTAGGTAAGAAATAAAACAAAGTAAGCTTGAAAAAGCAAATATAGAAACTTACGACTTTTTAAAAAATTACTCTTTTGCCCCTAGATGATGTTTAGGCATTAGAAGGATCCATAGAGATAAAAGGTTGAGATGGAAGCTTATTAGACAGTTGTGTTTTGATTTGACTCACATCTATGGCTAATTTTCCCACTTAATTCTCTAGATTTTGAATGCTAGATTTGGTCTCCTTTTGGAAAGTTAAGAAATTAGATGCAAGGGATTTAACCATATCTTCCAGAGATAGGCTATTGGATTGGTCTTAGGAAGGTGATACATTGGAAGTGTTATTGGAAAAGTTTTGTGGTCTCCCTCATTGGTTTCCCCATCTGAAATTTGGATGGTCATGCCATCCCTCATTGTAAGTGTTGGCATAAGGATTAAACCTTCTAGGAGGTTGATTTGGGAACCCTAAAGTATTCACATGTTCATTAGCACTTAGGGTAGGACATGAATCACTTATATACTCAATAGAGTTGCACATATTACATGCCTTAATTTGTGAATTGGGTCCAAGCATCTTGCCTACCAATGTGGCCAACTTATTAACTTTATCTTCCAAGGAACTTATGGTAACTTTTCCTACTTTCCTAAGTGAGTTATTCCTTGTGCCAAAAGATTGTTTATTAGCTGCCATATTTGAAATTAACTCCTTAATAGCTGATGGGGTTTTGTCTACAAGGGCACCACCACTTGCTACATCAATAATTGATTTATCATATGGGAGGCATCCCTCATAGAAATATTGAACTAACAATTACTCACTAATTTGATGGTGGGGACAACCAGCATAAAACATTTTGAATATTTTCCAATAATCATACGAGACTCACTATGCAATTGCCTTATACCACATATCTCTTTCCTAATTGATGTAACCCTAGATGCAGGAAAATATTTTTGTAGGAAAAATCTTTACATATTCAACCAATTATTAATGGAACTTGTTGGAAGGTCATATAACCAATCTTTAGCCCTATCATACAAACTAAATAGGAATGTGCGTACTTAATGACCTCATCTTGGATACCATCCGGTTTCATATTAGAGCATAAAAAATACAATTCTTTTAAGTGCCTATGTGGATCTTCACCCATTAACCCATGAAAAGATGGAAAAAGTTGAATAAAACCAAAATGAAATTTAAAATTAGTTGTGACTTGAGGAAAAATAATGCATAGGGGGTGATCATTAAGAGTGAGTGCAGCAAGTTCTTTTAGAGATAAATTGGTAGCCATTGGGGAATCAAAGTGAGGAGAGATTTCACCAATTTGTTGTTTGATTTATTCACGAATTGTAAGAACTTCAGATTTGGGAGAAGAATGCTTCTCTAGATGAACTCCTTTTTCACAAATTCTAGCTTCCTAAGAGTTCGATTTAAGTGCTTTGGTGGTTGCTTCTTTGTCTATTTTCCTACTACTTTTAAGAGTTATCAACAAGATAAGTAACAACAAAATAAAATAAATCAATTTAAATAGTAAAAAGAAAACATTGGTACTAATAGAATTAATTCAACTAAGTATCACAAGAGTTATTCAATACTAAAGATGATCAAAATATTTCTTTTGTTCTCTAGAAACGGTGCCAAAAATTTGTTATGCATGAAATAATCACACTTTTATAGCACTTTTTCTTAGCTTTTTGGTAGGCTTTTATGTTATAAACAATGATTTTTTACTCAAAATGTGTTTCATAGATCTTAAGGACTTTTGGTGAAAAATGAGTAGAATTAGGGCTTAAATAACATCTTTCCATGTTGTGAATGAATATATGTGCATTTGAGGTCTTAGAATATATATTTCACAACTTCTTAAGTATTTTTCAATGGCACGGCTTGTTGCAAGGCCATGCATGAAGCCCTGCAAAATAGAATAGATCTCAGAAGGCATGCACGGCCTAGGGCATAACTATGCATGAACCTGTGCATAACAGGGGATGAATTATTACTCCTAGAAGTTTGCAGAAAACAAAAAAAAGTAGCTCTACCATTTGCACGACTAGAGGCATGACTGTGCAGGTGACCATGCACTTACAAAGAGCCTATTTTATCCAGCAAGGCTAAAAACGGATTTTAACAAGCTATTTTTCCAATATGCATAGTCATTATGTGCTCATCTAACCCATTGTAGTTCAATCTCTCCTCTCCTATCTTTACCTCTGCCATATTGGTAGAATATCCTCCTTTCTCTCTTTCCTGAGCAGCGTTAGCTTATCTTTTCATCCTCTCATCCCTTTGTGCAAGGATGCGTTCCTTCTTGAAGGTCTCTTTTGCTAACATCGCAAAATGCTGTAATTTGCTCATTGTGCATGGCTACCTGCACAGCCATGCAGATGGTAGAGCTATGTTTTCTTCATTTTCTACAAACTTTTGGAAGCAACAATTCATCCCCTATTATGCATAAGATTATACATGGCCATGCATGCTTTCTGAGGTCTGTTCTATTTTTTAGGGCTTGATGCATGGCCGTGCAACAAGCTATGCCCTTGAAAAATAGTTAAAGAATGTGTGAAATATGTATTCTAAGTCCTCAAATGCACATATATTCATTCACATCCTGAAAAAATGTCATTTAAACCGTAATTATACTCATTTTTCATCAAGAGTCCTTACGTTCTATGAAAACACATTTTGAGTAGAAAATCATTATTTACTTCATATAAGTATGCCAAAAAAAGCTATGGAAAAGTACTATAAAAGTGTGATTATTTCATGCCTAACAAATACCCCTACATTTAACTTTTTACACATATTTGAGCAAAACAATCTTTCAAAAAGGATTAAGATAATGAAATTTTAAAAAGAATATAGTGGAGATATTATGTCAACATTTATTTGATCAAAAAGATTTGAGCAAACTAAGATATTATGTCAAGTATACCTAAGGCCATTAAAATTAGTTTAAACAAGCTTATCTCTATTCAATGCATTCCACTCCCTTCCTTGCTCCAAACATATAAGTTTTGCAAATCATATAAGTAAAGTCTAAAGAACTAATTTCAAGTTGTGTACTTTGTACTTGTAAAAAACTACTACAAATTCGGTAGTAAACCAGGACCTCTCTTTTTCAATTTTTTTTTGGGATTAATAGCCTCAAGTGAGTGCTTTTTTGTTCATTTTCACCGTATTGGCCCCATATTCAGTCTTTTTCTTTTCAACCTGTTGTTTTTCTTTTGTTTTGTATATTGTTTTTCACCAAAGGACATGCGCTTTGCATTCTTGGACCTTTTTTTTCCCTCACTCCTCCAATTTACTTAAACCCAAATTTAGGACTAATTTAGACAAATTTCACCTAAAATTAGCTTATAAACCTACTTATATTTAAACATCAACTTATATAAATATTGCAAGGTTAAAAGCTTCATACATCTAATAAGAAATCAATATGGTTAAATCAAATTGGCAAGATTTAGTTATTTTCAACAAAATATGAAAGCTTTACAAAAATTTAATTGATTAAATAAGTATAAAAAAAAATTTTAAAGTCAAAAGAAAAGACTTTTGCTCTACCAATTTTGCAGTGTGAAAATAAAAAAATTGTTATTACCCTAAAATGAATAAAAAATGCAAGAATATGGCCATGAAAGAAAAATGGGAAAATTTTTATTTTTCTACCCCCATACTTAAACCGAACATTGCCCTCAATGGACTAAAAAGAAATAAAACATGAAAGCATAACAAATGAGACAAAAGAAAAATAGAGGGGGAAAAGACAACAAACTTCCCTACATAGAATCCAAGTGGCCAAGAGAAGAGTTCTGAAGTTGCAAAATATTTCCGTAGCAAAGTATCAAAGAAACAAAGTTAGATCATTAGGTACATAGCCAATAGGAAGAAGGAAAATGGCAAAATAAATCAAATAAAAGTGCATAAAAATAAACCTAGTCTAGAAAGGCAGAAACTGAGAATAGATAAGATGAAAGCATATAAAGCAAATGATAACTTCCGTGGGTTGCCTCCCACAAGCGCTTTTATTTAATGTTGTTGGCTCGGCTAGACACTCCATTCTTAGGAATTGTAGGAAGGATCCTCAGGGGATAAAGCATAATTGGAATGAACATGAGCTCCTCTATAGAATGGTTTCATCCTATGATCATTTACCTTAAAAGTCTTACCAGTATGAAGACTTTAAATTTGCACGGCATCATGGGAAAGAATGTGAGTGACCATTAAAGAGTCGTGCCATCAAGAAGTAAACATACCGGGAAAGAGCTGGTGACTAGAACTGTAGAGCAAAACTTTGTCTCCTACATGAAAAGTCTTGCGAGAAATGAATTTATCATGATAAAGCTTTGTTTTCTCCTTGTATATTAAGGTATTCGTATAAGCATCATTTCGGATTTCCTCTAATTCTTAAATTTGCAACTTTTGATGACTAAGAGTATCTTGAAGATGTAAGTTATTTTGTATTATAGCCTAAAATGCCTTATGTTCTAACTCAACTGGAAGGTGACATGCTTTGCCAAACATAAGCCCATATGGGGACATCATTGTTGTTGTCTTGAAGGCAATTCTGTATGCCTCTAATGCATCTTCTAATCGGGTACTCCAATCTTTTTTATTAGGGGTCACAACTTTTTCAAGAATAGTCTTAATTTTCCTATTAGATGACTTGGCTTGGCTATTTGTTAGGGGATGATATGTAGTGAAAATCTTATGATGCACTTATATTTCTTGAATAAGGCCTAAATGATTTTATTGCAAAAGTGTGCTCTTCTGTCACTAATGATTGCCTTAGGAATCCCAGCCTATTAAAAACGTGGTCTTTAACGAAATCTACCATAATTTTGCCTCATTAGCTTGTGTAGCCTTCACTTTTCACCTATTTAGAAACATAAGCTATAGCCAACAAAATATATGAGTTACCAAAAGAATCAGGAAAATGTCCCATAAAGTCAATGCCCCAAACTTCAAAGATTTCACAAGGTAAAACATACATAAGGGGCATTTCATCTTTTCTAGATAATTTTCCAATCCTTTGCCACTTATTACAAGTTTTCACAAACAAATATGCATCCTTATGAAAGTTAGGCCAAAAGAACCCACATTCAAGAACCTTGTGTGCAGTACGTTGTGGACTAAAATGACCATTACATTCGGATGTATGACAAAATGCAAGGATGGATTGTAATTTTTTTTTTAGGCACATATTTTCGCAAGACATTATCAGTACAAATTTTAAACAAATAAGGATCATCCCAAATATAGAACTTAGCATAATGTTTGACCCTTTCCCTTTGAGCCCTAGTTAAATCCATCGGTAGCTCCTTAATAACCAAATAATTAATAATATCAGCATACCAAGGCAAGTACCATGCAACAAATATAGAGGCTCTTCAGGAAACAAATCAGAGATAGGTAATACTTCCCTGTCATAGGTAAGCCTACTCAAATGGTCTGCTATATAATTCTCCACCCCTCTTTTATCATGAATTTTAATATTAAAGGCTTGTAGCAAAAGAGTCCATCTCAAGAGTCTAGGCTTAAACTCCTTTTTCTTGAGCAAGTGCCTAAAAGCTACATGATCAGAGAAAATAATTACCTTAGTTCCCAATAAGTATGAATGAATTTTTTGTAATGCAAAAATAACCGCATAAAGATCATTTTCAGTGTGGTGTAATTGCATTGTGCAAGGTTTAACATGTGAGAAGCATAATAAATTACATGAGGAACCTTATCGACATTTTGCCCTAAAATCGTACCTACCACCTTGTCAGTTGCATCATACATAATTTCAAAAGATAAATCCCAATTTAGTGGTTGGATAATAGGTGCAGAAATCAATCTTTCCTAACGTACATTAAAAGCCTTTTTGCAATTTTCATCAAAATCAACAGTTGTTTCCTATTGCAATAAGTGACACAAGGGTTGTGCAATTTTTGAAAAATCTTTGATGAACCTTCTATAAAACTCCGCATGACCTAGAAATGTTCTAATTCCATGCATATTAGAAGAGTAAGGAAGAGATTTGATGACATCAATTTTTGCTTTATCAACTTCAATTCCCTTAGCCGAAACAATATGCCTTGAAACTATCCCTTAGTTACAATTCCCTTAGTCTAAATGCATCTTTTAAGATTGAGCTCCAAATTTTCCAAGCATGTATCAAAGGAATCTCTATATATAGTGAAATCATCCATGAAAACTTCAATAATATGTGTAACATACCTAAAAAAATAGAAAGCATGCATCTTTGAAAAGTACGAGGGCCATTACAAACACTATATGCAAAAGTTCCAAAAATACCTGTGAAGGTGGTCTTTTCTTTGTCCTCGGTGTTGGGTATTTTAGGCTTGTATCCCATACGGTACAGTAGAAAATAAAATGAGATACCATCCCAAGACCCGCATATGTGTGGTTTTAAACAAGACATAAAGATAACAAAGGTAACAACTCTTACCTTTCTTTGATCGTCCGAAGAACAAAATTTCTTCTCCGAGTCGAGGCGCGATCTAGCAATCCTCTTGATCAAATTCCACGAGAGTTGAACATCTAAATACTATAATCACAGTGTGTGATTATTTCTAACAGTAATTCACACAGAGAAATACTCAAGCACCAAAATTTTTTGTGCTAGCATAAAAATAAGGCGGCTAGGGTTCTTCACATTTTTAGCAAAACGAGAGAGAGAGAAGAAGGGAAGGTTGCTAGGATTGGAGTTTTTCGTGTCTTACACTTAGCTAGGACTTCGTGTGTTATCTCTATATCACACGAAAAATCCTGCTCAAAATATACTCCAATCTCAGAATTCTAAAACAGTTAGAATTCTCTAATTGTAATTGGATACATCAAGTTCTCACGAGTACAATTTTGGACCATAAATTATAATTAATTATAATTTGTCCACAACAACTCTTCTTTCTCTCAACCAACTCCGCTATGTTATCAAATAACATCAATTAAGAATACTTGCAAGTTTTCTATATTGAGATTATATCACTGGCACTAAATAGTTATCCATGTGATTATCTCATAGTTAGGTCATCCAATGAACTAGTTCCATTAACAAGCATCCATGTGTCAACTTTGAGTATCTCAATACTCACGGATATGAGAACCACCACCTGATCAAATCAGGAAGTCTAACACATGCTAGTATTAACTCATTAATGATGTCATGTCTCATTAATACTACGACTATGGACTATTTAAGCAATAACACTATACAGTGTAGTTGGAATCTTATATCATGATCTCTATCATGATTTTCTTAACACAATGTTGTACTAGGGACTTTATCTAACAATTATTTTACATAAAATTAAACAAAAGAAACTGTGAGATAAATAATGTCTTTTAATAAAATGTGTCATATACAATATACAAGTGATTGCCTATAAGGCATAACACTAACAAGAGGTAGGCTAAATCTCTTTAGAAGAAAACATGGATAATCTCACAAATTTGGTAGGAAAGATTTTTGAAACAAGCTCACAAGTTGGGATATGCTATTATTGCAATTCTTTTAATTATCCTAATCATTTTTGTGCTCCTTATTATTTTCATGAACATGCTAATACTCTCAGTTTTTCTTCTCAACCTCTTAGAAAGACCCATGTCATTCGTAAGCCTTCCACCTATGAAGCTCCTTCTTCAAGACCATCTCAAAACATAACCCTAGAAAATATGGTTTTATCTCTTGCATCTAATTCCCTCACTTTTCAAAATGAGACCAAGACTAGCATTCACCATCTTGAAGGCCAACTAGGGAAATTAACCTTAGAGATGAGTTATATTAAAGCATATTTGCCTAATAATTTTCCATCTCCATCCCTTAACCCTCGCAAGATTGACCATGCCATTATCCCTAGGAATGGTAAGGAATTGAATAGATCTAGGATGAACCCTTTGGAAAAGGAGGATGAGCTAGAGGTAGCATCAATACCCGAGCTAATTAATGAGTCTAATATAGGGGAGCCTATGTTAGGAAAGTTGACACCTCACAAAGTGCAACAACCTTTCCCTAATAGATTAGCTAAAAATAGGAAGACTTGGAAAAGGATCTTCTTAAGATTTTCAAGACAGTATAGATAAATCTTCCCTTGCTAGGTGCAGTTAGGTAAATTCTCCGTTATGCCAAATTTAACTCCTTTTACCATACAATATCTCATTCGGTTTAGAGTACGGAATTAGTGCCAACTCCCTCCAGAATTAATTCTGGCCCGAATACAATAGTACTTGTACTAGGAACCCATTACTCTAGATGTATATCAATTGAAACTATTTCCAGTACATAATCGCCTTGGCCAAGGACTTCTTGAGTAGTAATTCCTATAAGTGGCCGTGAGATATTTATCCATACTATTAGGAGTGGTGAATCCTTTATTGACCTTCTCAACTACTTTTATTTACCTCACAATGTACCTAATATCCATCCCATAGGTGGCCCTTGATCGAGCTCCGGAGATTGGAATCAAAGTACAATTCTCAGCAAACAAAGTACCTTGGAGATCTCAAGTCTAAGGATACTTGCACGTTTGCTATATTGAGATTATATCATTGGCACTAAATAGTTATCCATGTAATTATCTCAAAGTTAGGTCATCCAATGAACTTGTTCCATTAACAAGCATCCATGTGTTAACTTTGAGTATTTCAATACTCACGGATATGAGAACTACCACTTGATCAAATTAGGAAGTCTAACACATGCTAATCTATACTACGACAAGGGACTATTTAAGTACTAACACTATACAATGTAGTAGGAATCTCATATCATGATCTCTATCATGATTTTCTTAACACAGTATTGTACTAGGGACTTTATCGAACAGTTATATTAGTTAAAAGTAAACAAAAGAAACTGTAAGATAAATAATGCCTTTTATTAGAATAAAATGTGTCATATACAATGTACAAGTGATTGCCTCTAGGGCACAACACTAGAGCCAATCATTCATGTATCTAATACCGAATGACTCAATATGACAATCGTGTTTCTTTTGGGATAGTGCTTTTGTATGCGCGTCAGCTATGTTCTCATCCATGGGAACTCTCTCTATCTTTATTTCCTTAGCTGCTTTAGAAGCAGTCATGTACTTAGCTTCTGTTGTAGAGTTTGCAATAGTCTCTTGTTTGGAACCTTTCCAACTTATTGCCCGTCCACACAACGTAAACACGTAGCCAGATTGTGATTTGAAACCATCTTTGTCAGATTGAAAATTGGCGTCAGTATACTCGTTTATTTTTAAATTACCTTCTCCATATACTAAGAACACATCCTTAATCCTTCGTAAGTACTTCAAAATGTTCTTTACAGCTGCCCAATGACCCTCACCAGGGTCAGATTGGTATCTATTTGTCAAACTGAGAGCACAAGAAATATCAGGCCTAGTACATATAAAAGAATACATGATAGATCTAGCTACATATGGAATCTTACTCATGTGATCCCTTTTAACTTGTGTCTTGGGAGACATCGACTTTGAAAGGCTTACACCGTGTGACATGGGTAAGAATCCCTTTTTGGATTGATCCATGCTAAACCTTTTTAGCACTTTATCTATGTATGTAGACTGTGAAAGACCTAGCAACCTTTTAGGTCTATCTCTATAGATCCTTATTCTGAGAATATAGGTTGCTTCTCCAAGGTCTTTCACGGAGAATTATTTTGACAACCAAACTTTAACCATTTGCAAGACAGGTATATCGTTTCCTATTAGCAATATGTCATCTACATAAAGCAATAAGAAAACGATTGCATTTCCACTAACCTTCTTGTATACACAAGGCTCATCCATGTTTTGAATGAAACCAAACTCTTTGATTGTTTCATCAAAACGGATGTTCCAACTTCTAGAAGTTTGTTTAAGTCCATAAATGGACCTTTGCAGCTTACACACCTTTGTGCTATCATTGGATGTGAAACCCTCAAGTTATGTCATATACAATTCCTCAATTAGATTTCCATTTAGGAAAGCTGTTTTCACATCCATTTGCCAAATCTCATAATCATGATGAGCAGCGATGGCTGGAGTATCCTGATGGATTTTAACATGGTTACTTGCAAGAAGGTTTCATCATAGTCAATACCATGTTGTTGACGATAACCCTTCGCCACTAGACGTGCTTTATAGGTAACTAAGTTACCATCCATGTCTGTTTTCTTCTTGAAAACCTATTTGCACCCATTAGGTTTAATTCCTTTGGGTGGATCAACTAAACTCCATACTTGGTTTTCGTACATGGAATTCATCTCTAACTTCATGACCTCAAGCCATTTGCAAGATTCTGAGCTGTTCAGAACATCCTTGTAGGTAGTAAGCTCATCTTCATTTAGGAGCAATACATCACTGTGGTCACTAATGAGAAATTCATATCTCTCAGGTGCCACACGTATCCTACTAGATCTACGAGGTTCTTGTGTATTAGAAGGTTCATCTATTCTCTCAATAGATGTGGGGTTAGACCGTTGATCCTCATTTGTTTGATCTTCATGAACTTCACTAAGTTCAATCTTACTCCCACTGTCCCCTTTGAGCATGTGCTCCTTTTCTAAGAAGACGGCATGCTTCGAAACAAACAATTTATTTTTGGAAGGGAGGTAGAAGTAATATTTGAAAGATTCTTTCGGATATCCCACAAACAAACACTTGTCAGACTTATTGTCAAGTTTGTGTAACTGTGGCCTTTTAACAAAGGCAGGACAATCTCATACTTGCAAGTGAGATAACTTTGGTTTCTTACCATAGAACATCTCAAATGGGGTAGAATCAACCATTTTTGTTGAAACTCTGTTTAGTATATAAACAGAAGTTTCTAGTGCATGCCCCCAAAATAATTTTGGTAGGTCTGCAGAAGCCATCATGGTCCGTACCATATCTAGAAGGGTTCGATTCTTTCTCTCAGATACACCGTTATGTTAAGGTGTATGTGGTGGAGTCCATTGAGGTAATATACCTTTATCTCTAAGATAACTTAGGAACTCTGAGCTCAAGTATTCTCCTCATTGATCAGATCTTAGAGTCTTAATACTTTTGCCAAGTTGTTTCTCTATTTCATTCTTGAAGTCTTTGAACCTTTCAAAGGCCTTGGATTTGTATTTCATTAAATACAAATACCCGTATCGTGAGAAATCATCGATAAAGGTTATGAAATGGTTATAACCTCCTCTTGTTTGTATTGACATTGGGCCACATACATCAGAATGTATGAGTTCTAATAACTCCTTGGCCCATTCTCCTTTTCCTGGAAAAGGATTTTTAGTCATTTTGCCTAGTAAACAAGATTCGTATGTGCCATATGATTCATAATCAAATGACTCTAAGTCACTAAGCTTGTGTAACTTAGAAACACGATTTTTGTTTACATGGCCCAAACGACAATGCTATAAGTAAGATGTGTTAGAGTAATCCACTTTGAGTTTCTCATTATTTATATTGAGAACTGGATTATCCAAGTTTAGAACATATAAACCATTAACTAGAGTTGCCGAATCATAATGAATATCATTCAATGAAAAAGAACAACATTTATTCTTAAATATCAAATGAAATCCATATAAGTCTAAACACGCAATAGAGATAATGCTTTTCATTAAAACTGGTACAAAATAACAGTTTTGCAGTTCTAGAATTAATCTCAAAGGCAGGTTCAACTCGTGTATCCCTACAGCAAGTGAGCAACCTTTGTCCTATTTGCAGTACGTAGGTCCACATCGTCTTTCTCTAGCCTTCTACTGCTCTTTAGTCCCTGCAAGTTATTGCACAAATGAGATCCGCATCTTGTATCTAATACCTATAGCTTATTTCTAAAGGTAGCATTTATCTCAATCATAAACATACCTGGAGAAGAAGTAGAAGTGCTTGTAAGCTTCTCCTTCTACTTCTTATCCTTAATGGTCTCCAAGTAGGCTTTGCAGTTACGCCTCCAGTAGCCCATCTTTCTACAATGATGGCATAGGCCTTTGGTAGCTGCATTCTTTTTCTTTGCACCACATTTGGGCTTCATTGGAACTTTTTTCTTCTTCTTTTGAACTTTCTTCTTAGAAGAGGAAGATTCTACTATTAAAAATACATTGGAATCATTCTTCATAGAGGACTCCGCAATTTTGAGAAGATTGATCAACTCAGAAATGGTGGACTCAATCTTATTCATATGATAGTTAATCACATATTATGGAAACTATTAGGCAAAGACTGTAGAATTGAGTCAACATTTAAGCCATGATCCATCGTGAATCCGAGTGCTCTAAGCTTCTCTTTTAAGCCCAGCATTTTCAGCCCATGAGTGGCCACAGAAGAACTGTAATACCCCATATTAGACCGTCTTTAGTAAGTGAGGAAAAGTCATGCATGTCATATTGTGTTATACCACATTTGATGATTTGAATTATTTTCATGAAAATATTAGTTTGTTGTTGCATGAATTAATTTGTTCATGAAGTGGTTGTGGTATTTGAGGTAGTTAAGTTTTATTTTATTGAAGGGAATTTATTAGCAAAAGGGATGGAGTAAGTGAGTAAGAATTAAGGGAATTTATTAGGAGAATATTTGCCAGGAATCAATGTGGTTTATTGGATAGAGCTTGGTGTGTGTTCTTAGGTGAGCTTGAGTTCGAATCCTAACTATCTTAAATCCTTTCCTTTGTTTTATTTTCCTTCTACCTTAATTTTCCATAGCCTTGGCCAAAATCCTTAAGGTTTTGGAGACCAATTTCGTAAAAATTAGGGGTGTGCTTTATCTTGGAAATTATTTTATAAAATTAGTAAATTAAATTTTTGTTCCTAATATCCTATCATAATCTTTTAGAGAATTTTAAAGATTACTAATCTAGTTTTTTTTTTTTAAAGCTATATCCAAATAATCTATTAGGAGATAAAATATAGGTATTGTTTTCGAGGAGATAAATCTCTGTATCTTAATCTTCTTCAAATAGAATCTTTTTTTTTTTTTTTTTAGGAAATAGAAGGCAAAGAGCTGGATTTAAATGAGATGTTTGTCCCTTGGATTAAGCCAAGGGTTTCGAAATTTTGAAGGGGGAAAAGGAAGGGGAAAATTCAGTAGCTACAAGGGTTAGAAAACCAGAATTTTCCTTACCAAATAACTGTTTAATAACTATTTAAAAATTTCTCAAAATAATATAGGGAATTAATTAAACTACCCCCTAGATGAATGACCTAATTCCATTCTAGGGTTTTTTGGAAAATTCCCTCATAGCAACCGCCACACATAGGGTAGAACAACTTACCTAAAACACTCCAAAACCTAGCTAGGGTTAACTAAGAAAACCCTAACCAATTAGGACTTGAATTTAGCCAAAAGAATAACAGAATTTCAGCTTCCTTGCCATCAAAATTTTGGCCACCATAAGCTCCCTTCTATATGAAACTTCCAGCTAAAAGCCTATACCAAAAACCCCTCTAGCTGTTAAGCAAAAAAAGCTACACAAAACCCTAATCTTTCCTCATCCTAATCTCGTCCAAGAGGAAGCCAGGAAATTAGCTTTTTTCATCTCATTTTCCTCCCTTATTGTGGCCACAATAACAACCAGAAAATAGCTACAAAAAACTAGCACTAAACCCCTTAAACCCTGATGGAAATCGGCTACAACAATAAGGACAAAAGCCGTCACCTTTTCCTTCTTGTGATCAAGAGACCAAAGCAAGATCAAACCTCACTAAACCCTAAAACAACTCAACTTAACCTATTCCCTTCATCAAACCAACCACAATCAAACCCTAAAACACCCTCTATTGCTCTAGAATTCCAGCCACCATTCTCTCCAAAGATTTCATCCTTAGCAATCTCCAAACTTGAAATCTAAACCTAAGGTGAGTAACCCTTCAAACCCTTCCAGCTTTCATTCAAATAATCTTTCTCTTTTCTCCTCAATCTCGGTCAACAAGGGGCTGATCCTTATCTCCTTTTATTGGAGATTTTCGAACAAGAAGGCCAAGTGCATTACAATCAACCTTTCTTCCTCAAGTGAACCCAAGCAATCACCAAAGGCGTCACCTTTGCTGTTAGTGTGTGTGTCGTCAAAGGTATTCTTGGTTTCGAGCCGTTTTTTCTTAAATAAGGTTGCTTTTATGGTGGTGTTGTTATGCATGAACGCTAGATAAAAGTATGAATAGACTATATTGATGAGTTGGAGGGTTCAATGGAATGAGCTAGGCATGTATGTCTTTGATCATGATTGAATATTGCTATGAAAGTCTAAAAATGAGATCTTTTTTTTGAATAACTAAAGGGTTATTTTTGATGATTTTATGCTATTTTAATCTAGGAGTTATCATATGGTGAATCGATCTAGATCAATGCATGGTTATATATGTGATTTAATGAATTAAAGTCCTTAGACACTATGGATTAATTAGGTAATTAATGAGATCATGGGGAGTCATGTTATATGATATAATTGGTGGAATGATTAAATCCTAATTGTGGGATTGTTTGCTTTAGATAAGGAAGGGGTGAAAATAAGAGCAATCGATTGAGTTGGATCTAGCCGTGATTTATTCAAGTAAGTCCCTGCATAACTGTTTTGATAAATGATACTTGTTTGCAAACAATTTTTACAATGTCATTTGGAATTGATGTCAATATGATGTTTTGACATTGACATAAGGATTGAGCCAACACTAAAAATGATAAGTTATGCTAGATTGTTGTGAGACTTAGATTGGAAATGTAGATGTTTTATTTTCAAAACGAATTTACTAAATTTTATTTATTGAAACTCAAAAGCGATTTCTTACACTATTGTCAAATGATTTGAAAATACTGTTACGAAAACTACATTTTGCAATCAAACTAATCAAAGACTTTCGAGAAAGGGAAAATGATTCTGTCCCTAATCAGGGAGCATTGAGTACTCAGTGAGGGTAGGCTAGTAGTACTAGTTTCGAAGAGCAAGAGTGAGTCTTCTGGCAAGAGGCCACCTCCAGAAGATGAACTCAACTTAGAGAGGCGACAGAACTATTTAGTCAGGCCGTCCGTGCTAGCATATTGGTCCAAGTGGACATTGTTGATCCGGATTGGACAACCGGAGTATTAGGTGTAGCGATGGAGGAGTATCTCACCTAGTGGGTGGATCCACCACTGCCCATTGTTGAAAGAATACATTGGGAAGCTATCATGGTGGTAACCATGATATGAATTATGTTACTATATTGTTGAATAATTTGCTAATCCCTACTTAATGAGTTATGAATGTGATGAAATAGTGATGTATTGTGAACTGTTTTGGATTTATTAAGCAAAGCTCCTTTATATAATTGTTATTGATGAAATTAACTTGCAAACACGATTTTGTGATTTTGATAAACCTGCATACATGCAATGTTTACAATTGACACTTGCACACACGGGACTTACTGAGATGTCAATCCCACACCTTTTATTTCATGATTTCAGGGGATTGCTTATATTGAGCAGGGTAAAGCTATGGTTGAGCTCCAGCTTATTTATTTAGTTGTGTTTTTGAGTTTGTTTCAAGAGACGTTTGTTAGTTTTGAGTTTCCAGACTTGTATAAGTTTTACTTCTAGATGTAATGGAATTATTCATTTAATTTTATTTAGCAGTTTTGTTTTATTTTGTATTTCATTATAAAGACCCCTGGTCTTTTAGACGGGGTAACATCCTGCCCTATCTAGGTACCTAGGGTGTGGGGTGTTACAAGAACCCCCTACCATATTGCAATAGAATAGTTGCTTCAAGGTCTCATATCTCTCAGTTCTGGCTTAGGCGTCAAACAACTCTCGAAGATGTAGTATAATAGGTTGAGCATCCGTATTCTCGTGATGTTTTTGTAGCTCGGGAGTCATGGATGGTAGCATAATACACGATGCTGTATCATTATCAGCCTTGTGCCTTTTTTGGATAGCATGGTCATCAGCATGAGCATCTTGAGCAGATGGTGGCAGAATAGGAGCATCTAGCACGTAGAGCAACTTTTTCGATTTGAAAACGATTCTCAAATTTCTATACTAGTCGAGATAGTTTGATTCGGTTAACTTATTAGTTTCCAAGATACTATGTATGTTTAAGTTTGTTGACATGATGCAAGTGACCTAGATGAAAAGATAGAGAGCATTAGCTACTTGTATATACACATGATATGCAAAAATTAGGACTTTAATTAAACATATTTTTACTCAAACCAATAGCCCTCACTACTGATTCGGAAAAGCCCATTGGAAGCTTTCCTAGTGGATTAACATCCAAATTCCTCAAGAATAACCTTGGGGTTGCCCAACAAGCTACCCTTAAGTTCATTGGTAGGTATCCAATATCAATTACATCGTATGTAACTACCAAATCATTGGGTGATTAACAGTTTTTAATCTTAAAGCCTTTTGGGCTACCTTAACTTTTCTTCTAAATTTCTTTATGCTTGAGTTTGCCTAACTAGGATAAAGAATACAGTTAAACCCGACCCAATAATCAGAAATTTAATTCCAAAGGAATTTAACTCCATAGCTTGAACATGCCCGATGTTAAGTAAGCTTGGGTTTCCCAACAACATAGTCTCGAAAAAGGACTCTCGTTCTTACTATATTAATGGAAGGAATTATGTTTAATATTAATTGTGGAATTTGTTCCTTTTAGTGATTTCATTGAATGACATGCATAAAAATCAATAAATCACATAATTGATAATCATGGTAATAAAGAGATTACGTGATATGGTTATGGACTTTTCCTAAATTAATTTCCTTGAGCCATAAAAGAAATTAATATAGTTAACCCCATGTGTTCATGCATGATTTAAGTAGAAGGTCTTACCTTCTCGCATTGTTTTGGTTGCCATCTCCAAAATATAATAATTCTACTCCTATCTAACATATGTAAACTAATTACATACTTTCCTAAAGAAAGAAAACCTCGAGTTACATTCGAGGGAAGTTAGATGAGAAGAGAATTACATAAGAATTTTAAAGAAGCCAGGACACACAGACCCTATTTCATAAAAACCAAAATTGTAAAATGCATAAACAGATATAATTGGTTTTAGTTCATAACCATCCACCATGCCATTAGTTATGCTTAAACAAAATAAACATATAACTTTTATTATTCCAAAATCACTATTTTGGAAAAATAAAACAAATTCTAAAACCAATATTTTAGAAAAATACATTAATTTTAAATTTTCAAAATCACTATTTTGAAAAATAAAATTGTTTGTCTCAAAACTAATTTTGAGAAAATGCTTTTGGGTCCCATCTCTGGCAGTGAAAACGGTGGTCCCACAGGCCAGTCAACGGGCGGGGGTCAGGGGGCAGCACCTCCTTGGAAAAATTTTTATTTTACTGCCTCCCATTAAATGAGATTTTTTCCTTTCAAAATTCTATTCCATTTTTTTTTTTAAATAGCTAGAACATCCCGAACAGAGCAGAACCGGCGCCGATTTGGAAGCCAGAGCCGGCACCGACTGCATTCGGGTTTTAAAAAAAATTTTCTTCCAGAAACGATTTTTAGATGTTCACGAAATAGCACGGAACTGGCGTCGGCTAGGAGCCGGAACCAGCATCGGTTGTAGTCGGGAATAATGGCGGCGATTTTGAAAATTTTCCAGAAACAATTTCTGGTGATTTCTTCTTCAGCAAATTTTCAGTGAGAACAATTCTCAACAGTATTTTCTGTTTTGAAACTCAAAACAATAACCAATTTGTTAGTTTAAATAAAACAAAATAGAAAATCAAATTCACAAGATGAAACGGAAGGCAATCAACATGTTTTCAAGAAAATAGTTTTCTACATAAAATTTTCAGCACATAAAGAAAGCATCTTTCGAAATATGCTGTAACTTTAACACAATCATATTGTGCTACGGACCCAACCCACAATGCTCGAAACAATTTCGACTCGAGTGAAAACAATTTTCACAGTAAACAATGATAAATACGAATACATGAAACCAGTTTTCATGCCAAAAATAATATCCGTAAACCACACATAGCATGGCTCTGATACCACTGTTGGGTATCTTAGACCTGTATCCTATATGGCTCAACGGAAGAATAAAACGAGATACCATCCCAGGACCCGCATATGTGTGGAAAACGAGACATAAATAAATCAAAGGTAACAGCTTTTTACCTTTCTTTGATTGTCCGAAGAACAAAATTTTCTTCTTCAAGTTGAGGCGTGATCCAGCAATCCTCTTGATCAAACTCCATAAGAGTTGAACGTCTAACCACTATAATCACAGTGTGTGATTATCTCTAACAGTAATCCACATAGAGGATACACTTAAGCATGAAGTTTTCTGTGCTAGCAGAAACACTAAGTGGCGGCTAGGGTTGTTACACAAGAACAAATCGAGAGAGAGAGAAGAGAGAAGGATTTCCTGTGTTGGTTTTTGGTGTCACGCCTTAGCTAGGGTTTTTGTGTGTTTCATCTATATGTTACACGAAAATCCCCTACCAAAACTGAGAATTCTAATCCTATTAGAATTCCCTAATTGTAATTGGAAACATCAAGTTTTCACAATTATAATTTACACCATAAATTATAACTAATTACAATTTGTCGTCCATAACAACTTCGCTTTCTCTCAATTAACCCCACTATATTATCAAATAACATATTGAGTATATAATCTTCTATTGTGTGTGACCTAGTAGGTTTCCCAGTCAATTGGTAGAGAACATGAATTAATCCAAACGTCTTTGAGATTAATAATCCATAATTAATTAGAATTAATCATATTAATTCTAATAAGGATTGGTTTATTAATTCATCAATTAATAAACCCATATTCCCAAATCATCAGTGTTATCTAGCAACACATCATGACCACTCAAGAGTCCAGGAAGTCAAGTGGCTTGACATGAACTCTTCAATAACAAACTTCAGTGTAATTAACTCCTTTCACCATACAATATCTTATTTGGTTTGGAGTACGGAATTAGTGCCAACTCCCTCTAGAATTAATTCTGGCCCGAATACGATAGTACTTGTACTAGGAACCCACTACTCTACATATGTATCAATTGGAATTGTTTCCAATACACAATCGCCTTGGCTAAGGACTTCTCAGTAGTAATTCCTACAAGTGGCCGTGAGATATTTGCCCCTATTATTATGAGTGGTGAATCCTTTGTTGACCTTCTCAACTACTTTTGTTTACCTCACAATGTACCCAATATCCATCCCAAAGGCAGCTCTCGATCGAGCTCCGGAGATTGGAATCAAAGTACAATGCTCAGAAAACAATGTGCCTTGGAGATCTCAAGTCTAAGAATACTTGCAAGTTTGCTATATTGAGATTATATCACTGGCACTAAATAGTTATCCATGTGATTATCTCAAAGTTAGGTTATCCAATGAACTTGTTCCATTAACAAGCATCTATGTGTTAACTTTGAGTATCTCAATACTCATGGATATGAGAACCACCGCCTGATTAAATAAGGAAGTCTAATATATGCTAGTCTTAACGCATTAATGATGTCTTATCTCATTAATACTACGACTAGAGACTATTTAAGTACTAACACTATACAGTGTAGTAGGAATCTCATATCATGATCTCTATCATGATTTCCTTAACACAGTGTTGTACTAGGGACTTTATCGAACAATTATATTACTTAAATGTAAAAAAAAGAAACTGTAAGATAAATAATGCCTTTTATTTGAATAAAATCGGTCATATACAATGTACAAGTGATTGCCTCTAGGGCACAACACTAACAAATTCAACACATGGTTAGTCTCAATGCACCTTTTAAGAATGAGCTGCAAATTTTCCAAGCATGTATCAAAGGAATCTCCATACACAATGAAATCATTGAAAGTAAACAAATTTTTTAGGCATGAAATAATAACACTTTTATAGCACTTTTCCTTAACTTTTTGGCATGTTTTTATTAAGTAAACAATGGTTTTCTACTCAAAATGTGTTTTCATAGATCTTAAGAACTTTTGATGAAAAATGTGTAGAATTAGGGCTTAAATGATGTCTTTTTATGATGTGAATGAATATATTTGTATTTGAGGTCTTGGAATACATATTTCACAACTTCTTTAAGTATTTTTCAGCGGCATGGCTTGTCGCACGACCAAGCATCAAGCTCTATAAAACAGAATAGACCTTAGAAGGTATGCCTGACCTAGTGCACAGCCGTGCATGTTCTTGTGCATAACAGGGGATGAATTATTGCTCCCAAAAGTTTGCAGAAAATGAAGAAAAAGTAGCTTTGCCATCTGCACGGCTGTGCAGGAAGTACACGACCATGCAATGATATCGTGCCAGCTATGAAGAATTTGGAAGATTTTTGTGCATGGCCATGATGCACAACCTTGCATACATGTTGTGCAAGTATCTCGAAGAGCTTTAGGAGTTTCTAATTTGATCCAAAGACAGTTTAAACTTCCCAATTCCATTCAAGGACGGTTTAGTGGGCTTCTATAAAAGTAAAGGATGTCCAAGAACACCTATGCCTGATATTCCTGAAGATACTTCTTCAAAAAATATTATTCTTTGGGAAGAAAAGCATCCAAGAAGGCTAAGGAAGGGATGAAGATTTAAACGGGAAGCAAAATGCACTGCGAAAGCAAAACTAAAAAACAAAAACATGCAGTAGAACTTCAGTCCGGAGCCAGTGCCAGTCAAGGCCTGTCCGAACTTCGAGAGGGAAAAAAAAAGTTACCTCTTCTTCTTGTTCTTAAAGTTGGCTGGACCGGAATGAGTGGAACCGGGGTAGGTGCTGGTGGAAACTTTTTGTGTGATTCCTACAAGCCTCTTACTTCGTCTGTGCATGTATATGAATGCCAACATCTTGATCTTCCAGTATATAGCCTGCTTAATCCACGTTTGGTGAACAACTTACAGGGCTAAGGAATTTTTCAGAGAGAAGAGAAGGCTATCACTTTTTTCCTTTTCATAGAGAAGAAGCAGAAAAAATAACGTTGAAAACGACCTGTGTCTTTGTTCTCCTGTTTAACCAAAATAAAACCCTAGATTAAACTGGATTGGCCCATTGGATTCTTAGTTTTACCTTTTGGACTAAATTAATTATTCTAATTAGAATCAAATAAATGGCCCAATAAATAAATAATTTTTTCAGCCCAAATAAACTAATCCAATTAACAAGGCTATATTAGTTTGGTCCCAGGTCAATATTTAATTATTCAAACTGGGCCAAAGCCTTGAATAATTAATTAACCCACCAAACTAATTTAATTAATTCTCTCTCTGTGGACCTTTATTTTATTCTAGCCCAATAATTAAATCAGGCTACTTAAATAAAATAAATTTCATTTAGTTTAAGACCAATTCCTTAGCCTGTATATAATTTAGACTTACGGACTATACTAGGGATCAAGAGATATACCGCATTGGCTACTAAAATGACCAAAATTCCCTTGCCATAGAAATAGTTGTATGTTGCATTTTAAATATTTTCTAATATCACCATAAGGAAATATTGACCCTAAGGACAATGCTGCGTTTAGCAAAGTCTTTGACCTATAGGTGAAGTGACTAAAATACCCCTCTATACATCGCCGTGCATTAGAGAGGATGAAATATACTAACACATATCTAAATTACATCTACCATCCTTAGGCTTCTAGTCCAATGATCCATGATTTCCTGGATTATTTTCGCTTTCTAAGGGAGCTACCCTAAAGCAAACATCCAAGTCATGTTTTCCAGGGCCTTGGATATTTAGAGCATTTAGACAATCACAAGAGGCGATATAGTATAGAAACTATCTTGTATAAGTCTGTCTTAACAAACTAGTCACACATACCCAACATACAAGTATATTGGTTATACGATAGAACCTCAACTAAAAGCAAATCAATGTACATGCTTGTGGCTTTGTCAGACTACCAACTCATACTCAAGTCGTAGAGTACTAGTCCACGCTGTAGTAGTAGTAGTCAAGGTTTCTATCATATAGTAATTTAAGAAATCACTACTACAAGTCCTATTCTATGTATTTGAAATACATTTATGTCATGAAGTGAGTCGACTACTCACTGGCTAAAGGTAAGCCATTCCCTATTTGGAATTCATAACATAATAACCTAAACATGATGAGATTCCTATTCTCATCAATCGGTTAAGAACAAATGTTTATGTATTAAGTAACCCGTGATCCATACTTTACTGTGGAAGACCACCATTCACATGGACCACTTACTTAAACACAATGGGTCTTTTCCAAACGTAATTATGCACAAATAAAATGTAAATTCAAAAATAATTTCTGAGAATTAATTCTTTTATTAAAACATTCAATGTTTACATCAGAAACCTAGTCTAAGAGGGTATATTTTCCAAAAATCTCCCACTTGCACTCTAAGACTAAGTAAGTCCGTAGGTGCCCACCCCTATGATGTCTAAGTGTCTCTTGAAGACTCTCTCAGTCGAAGTCTGGGTGAATGGATCTGCTAGATTGTTCTCTGAGGCAATCTATTCCACCACCACTTCTTGTCTCTGGATGAAATCCCGGATCAGGTGGTACTTCCTCTTAATGTGTTTCCCCTTTTTTGTGGTTCCTGGGTTCTTTGGATTGTGATACCGCTCCAGTGTTATCGCAATACATCATAATCGGCTTGTTCATGTGTGGCACGACTCCAATTTCTGAAAGGAACTTCCGGAGCTAGACTGTTTCCTTGGATGCCTCTGAAGCTACTACATACTCAGCTTCCATGGTTGAGTTAGCAATACAAGATTGCTTGATACTCCTCCATGAAATGGCTCCTCCAGACAAGGTGAAGACATATCCACTAGTGGATTTTCTCTCATCCTTATCTGCCTGAAAATCTGAGTCTGTGTATATTGTAGGAACCAAGCCATCAGCCCTATAAACCAGCGTATAATCTCTCGTTCCTTTGAGGTACTTGAGAATATACTTTACAGCTTGCTAATGAACCTCCCCAGGGTTTAACTGATATCTGCTAACCAAGCCTACAGCAAAGCAGATATCTAGCCTAGTACATAGCATGGTGTACATAAGATTTTCCACAGCCGAAGCGTAGGGAATCCTATTCATTCTATCTTTTTCTTCTTGAGCATATGACAGTCTCTTGAAGAAAAAGACAACCCATGTCTGCAAAGAATTAAAGCTCCCTTGCATGAGTCCATGTTGTACTTGGCCAGCATCTCATCAATGTATGTCGCTTGGGATAATCCCAATATTCTGTACTTCCTATTTCTAAGAAGCATAATACTGAGAAATATAACTGGCTTCTCCCAAGTCCTTCATACTAAATTGACTAGACAACCAAACATTTATAGATGACAATGACCCTATATTATTTCCAATGAGTAGAATGTCATCTATATACAAGACAAAAAAAGCCACATTAATGCCTTCAAGCTTCCTATACATGCAGGTTCATCCTCATTTTGAATAAAACCGTAAGACTTTACAGTCTCGTCAAAATGAATGTTCCATGCTCTTGATGCTTGCTTAAGTCCATAAATGGACTTCTTAAGCTTGCAAACCATATGTTCTTGGCCTTTAGCAACAAAGCCTTCTGGTTGGGACATATAGATGTCTTCGCTAAGATGGCCATTTAAAAATGCCATCTTGACATCCATCTGCCATATCTCGTAGTCATAATGCCTTGCGATGGCGAGGAAGATACGGATAGACTTAACCATGGCTACCGAGAAAAATGTTTCCTCATAATTAATTCCTTCTTTTTGAGTATACCTTTTCGCCACAAGCCTAGCTTTGAAGATTGATGTGTCTGGACTTGGGTATAAAAATCATACAAAAACTAAGCACATCCCCAATCAAGTTTAAATTAAAACGTGTAACCTAAATCACACATATGAGCAAGCGTACTTATCGTTAACCGAGCATAAGGTTCAAACGAGTGTCCATCCTCCAAGAACAAGTAGACATTAATTACCTTTCTTTCATTGTTTAACTGACTCAATAAAGTGAAAAAGAAATAAAAATACAAATAAAAGAAAAAGAAAAATAATTATATATATATGTCAAGGATGTAGAATTATGTAACTTGAGCCATTGTTCAGACAAGCATGATCTTAAAGTATCTAACTTTTATCATAATCAACTATTCTCTTGGTATCATGAAGGATTAAAGTAGACTCACTTCTTTCCCAATCCATGAACCCCTATCTTCTAGGTAAGTTAGTATCACATACTCTGTCTCAACTAGTCTTACCCAAAAGATGCATTAAACCTGATTCTTGATTAAATTTCCATACTCTGGCAAACATAAAATATGAAATTAACCAATGAATCCATATTTTGGCAGACATCAATTAACTTTTAATTACCAGTTTTTAGCAATTAACCCCTTTCTCAAGAAAGTTGAAAGACAACAAATATGAAAACAATCAAATTGAAACCACCATCAACCCATTTCCCAAGCAAGTTAATGGACAGAAACAATCAACCAATCTCGTAATAAGCATAAGTAATTAAATACCAAGGATAACAATCAATTAATCAAAATATCAAATAACTCTAAATATCATGAATATCTAAAATAATGTCAAATTATAATAAAATAATTAACATATCATTGTCCAAGAAAAAGAAAACAAAGTAAAAGAAATCACTGATAGACAAGCCTCTTTCTTCTTCCTTAGACGACCTTCTTGCATAACCCTTCTTGAATTGCAGAATTCCTCTTTTGATTGAGTAATTTTCTATGATTATCAATGAATTCTCCCCTTTTTCCCTTGTGTTTTTCATCTATTTATAGGCTTAAGAAGTGCCTAAACTTGTAGGTACAGTGTTCTTGGCCGAGTAAAAGTTGGAAAGTACAAAAACTCCACAGATTTCCAAAAACCGCGTAGAAAAATCACAGCACTGCCTTAGCTTCTGGACACAGCCGGCGCCGTCTTGGCTCTCGGAGCCGGCACCAGTTGTGTTCTACTTCTCTACTTGTTCTCCGATTTTTCTCTGAATTTTGCACAATGAAGACCAGAATGTAGCCGGCGCCACCTTGACTCTTGGAGCCGGAGCCGGTTCCTCTCTGTTCCACTTTGTTTTGACAATTTTTGTCGCTTCGAAGTTCGTGCAATCCAGTGCATGGCCGGCGCCAGTTCTAGTGCCCTAGCTGGTGCCACATCTCCTTTGTTTTGTGATGTTTTTGTTTTGTTTTACCCTAAAAATCTATAAAAATGAACAAAATACCTTTCCAAGGGTAAAATATCAAATATGAAGGAATATGACTAATTATTGAACAAAATATATCACAAAATAACCTTAAATAATTAGGAAAAACATAACTAATTTAGCTTTTATCAAAGGTCTCCACCTTCCCATCCGCTCTCTTCTTCCTCTTGTATACCCATTTACACCCAATGAGTTTTAACCCTTCAGGGAAAGCTATAAAATCCCAAACTTGATTGAAGTACATAGACTCAATCTTGGCTTTCATTACTTCATGTCATAGATTTGCATCAGCATCAGCAATAACCTCCTCGTATCTAGTGGGGTCTTGTTCCTGATGGTCGGAGACTAGCTCGAAAGCTTCTCCAGTCCACCTTTCTGGAACCCTAGACACTTTCCCACTACGATGAGGCTCCAGTTGTACAGGCTCTTGACGCTGTGCCTCTTCTTGTTCCACAGTCGGATCAGAAGAAGTTGATTCCGAAGATAACTTCTCTTCAAGTTCCAACCTAATTGAACCTTTAGTGGAAGTACTCTGATCATCCTCTAAGTATCTAGCCTTGGTACTAACCAGTACTTTCTGCTCCTTAGGATGATAAAAGTAACTACTCTTTGTCCCTTTTGTGTACCCAATAAAATAGCATAATTCTAATCTTGGTTCCAACTTGTCTCTTTTGACCAGTACATAAGCTGGACAATCCCATATCCTAAGATGATTCAGACTTAGCTTACGCCCAGTCCACATCTCATAGAGAGTCCTAGGTATTAACTTAGAAGGTACCAAGTTCAGAATTTATGCCACTGTTTCCAAGGTATATCCCCAAAAAGATACTGGAAGAGTAGCATAAGACATCATGCTTTAAACCATTTCCATCAATGTCCTGTTTCTTCTCTCAGCCACTTCGTTTTGCTAGGGTGTCTCTGGCGCAGAGAGTTGGGATACTATCCTATAATGTACCATGTAGTTCTTGAATTCACCAAGGAGGCACTCTCCACCACAATCCGATCGTAAGGTCTTGATCAGTTTACTTGTCTGACGCTCCACTTCAACCTTAAACTCCTTGAATTTGTCAAAAGAGTTAGACTTGTGTCTTATCAGGTAAATATAACCAAACCCTATACAATCATCCGTGAAAGTGATGAAGTACTCTAAACCCCCTCTAGCTGGTGTAGACAAGGGACCACATATATCAGTGTGAACAAGACTCAATATCTTTTTAGCTCTATCTGCCTTTGGGGTAAATGACCTTTTGGTCATCGTTCCCATTAGGCAGGATTCACACTGAGGCCAATTTTCCAATTTCAATAAGCCTAAGGGCCCATAACCTCTGAATCTTGGTTGAGTTGATATGACCCAACCTTAGATGCCAAAGATATAAGTCATTGGCATTGGTCTTTCTCTTCCTTGTTAAAGGTTTAAATTGCGTGCTATTTAATTGATTGTTAATAACATTTAAGAAGAATAGATTTCCATACATGTGCCCAGTACATAAAATTTCTCCATCTCTACTGATAGAAATACCATAATAGAAAGATAAAAAATATCTTTGATTTATTAGTTTCACAACTGAAATAAAATTTTGTCAAAATCCAGGTACATATAAAATATCTCTTAAAACCACTATTCTATTACAATAAAAAATAAGATCCAGCTCTCCCACTGCAAAGGCCTAGACTTGTGCTCCATTTCCCATGCGTAGCCCATGTTCACCCCTCTTGAGTCTTCTAATCTTTCTAAACCCCTGCAAGGAGTTATATATGTGATTAGTGGCCCCTGAATCAACAATCCAAGTGGAAGGTGATCCAACAATTGATATAGACTCTAGATAGAAAACATTAACTGTGGAGTTTTTCTTGGCTTGAAGATCTGGACACTCCTTTTTCCAATGTACATTCACTCCACATTTGAAGTACTTGCCCTTTGTTTTGTCTTTGGGCTGGGTCTTTGGCTAGGCCGCTGTGTTTTCCTTCTTCCTTTTGAATTTTTTGGGCTTGGGCCCAGTTCTAGAGGAAGAAGCCTTAGCAATCATAGCCTTTGATTGAGGCTTCATGACCTTCTCCACCATCTGGAGCTCCTTCATCAACTTCGTTAAACTTATGTTTAACTTGTTCATGTTGTAATTCAACTTAAACTAAGTAAAAGAACCTAGTAGAGATTCGAGAACCATGTCCACTTGGCTCTCGGGGTCAATGACAGCCCCTAAGATTTCTGCTTCCTCGAAAGCAACAATCATCTTAAGCATGTTCTCTCTAATTGATGCTCCCTCAGCCATCTTAGTGTTAATGATAGTTCGAAGAGCTTCCTGCCTTGCGGGCCAGCTCTTATCCATGAACATTGTTGCTAATGATTCACTTATGTCATACGCAGAAGCCATGTGTTCGTGTTTTGACTGTAGCACATTAGACATGGAGGCTAACATATAGCAATGTGTCATTTCGTCACCCTTCTCAACCTCTCATTTTTCGGCAGTGGAACTTTCCCCGATAACGGGGCAGGTCTCGTAAAGGACATACTTATACTCCTCTGCTGTGAGTATTATGTCCAGGTTCCTTTTTCAGTCCACATAGTTTGGACTCGTTAGCTTATTCTCTCAGTGAATAACGGCCAAAGGACTAAAAGAACCTCCCACCATTTCTGAAAAATCGAAAAAAAAAAGGATTTAGTTTGTGAAAAAATAAATAAATTTTGTGCAGTTTATCCTTATATAAAAAAACTAATAATAATTAATTTGGCTCTTAGGAAAATTGACATAGCTTCTTGGGAAGATTAGCAGTTCCCTAAGCTAAGTGTGTTAACCACCACAAATTAATTTCCCTTCTAGGTAATGATCTAGAGAATAACTCCATCGAGGGGATGGCCATTTCCTCTCATTTCCTATGGACATACCTCGTACTATAACCTCCAACGAGGGGTTGGCCGATTATATCACGTGTCCCGGGTTATTAATTACATCCCTTTATTAGATATAGATCCTTATGGTATACCTATCCTATACGGGTTCACTCCCAGGGTGACGCAAGGGGACCCACGATCTCTAATGAGAATCGTGATGGAAGTCGTGGGGCCGTTGGAACCCCTCTCCCACTTAGTCTTTTAAAATAAGGGTTTTTCTAAAAAATATCATTTTGAAAATTTCTATTAAGTTTTCCCTTAACTCAAAAAATAAAATATCTAAATCTATTAAAATCTATATGTCAAGGTTTATATCCTTTGAGAGATTTTTCCATGGACTAATTTTATTTAAGTTAAAAAATTAATGATTTCAAAATTTTTCCAATTAAAACTTTCTAGAAACTTTGGTTTCAAGTTTATTTGGCAAAACAATTTTTCTTGTGCGAAAATAAAACAAAATGGCTTTCTATTTTTAACTTACAAAAATATCTAAATCCAATATATTTTCTAAGTCAAGGATTAAATCCTTTGAGAAAATGTCTAAGGATTATTTTTTGTTCAAGTTAAAATAACCATTTAATTTTTAGAAAAAATATTTTCTTGTCAAAAATATTCCCAAAGACTTTGGTCTTTGATAAAATGCACACATAGGTACTCAAAAATAAATAGCATGCTAGAAAACAGTAGACGTTTTCATGCTTTTCTATTTTTAAACCTAAGTATTCAAATAATAGAATTAAACACATTAATTAATTAATTAATGATCTTGTTTAATCCTAAAATCCCTTACTAATATTTTCCATGCAAAAATATTCCATAAATATTAAATATTGCAAAAATATTAACTTCGCCTGGTATAGCCCCCCCCCAAAAAATGCAAGAAAATTACAAGGAAAAATTAAAAAAAAATCTCCTTGGTCCATTGCACTCGCCGTATTGGATTGAGCACCCAACTGCACTGTGGTCCACAACACCCGCCGCACAAAACTAGGCCTCCCAAGTGCTGACCCGCTCTGGTGCACGACCCGAGTGCAGATCGGAGTCGGCGCTAGTTCCGGCGGCCTCAGCTGGAGCCGATCCCAGTCTACCCGGGTTTTTCTTTGAATTTTCTTGCATCTTCTTTCTACAGATTTTTCACTGTTTTTTCTGCAACTTTCTTCCTCCATTAGCTCTCCGATTTCAATCCAAATACAATGAAATCAACAAACTGACAACCTCCTATATCCATTAACTTTGGGCTTACATGATTTGCTAAGAAAAATAGTGAATTACAAATCTCCTATACCTCCATCAGAGAGGTTTAACAGAGAATCTATCCATACCAAACACAGCGAAGGATCATAGTTAATCTCACACATGTGTCCATTTTTATTTAACTAGATGCATACTTCCTATATTTGCACAAAATCTTCATGCTTTGATACCAATTCAAGATTTAAACGGGAAACAAAACGCAAAGTGAAAGCAAACTGAAGAACAAAAACATGCAGCAGAACTCCAGTCCAGAGCTGGCGCCAGTTCTGGCGGCCTTAGCCGGTGCCGGTCACGGTCTGTCCGAGCTCCGAGAAGGAAAAAAAAATACCTCTCCTTCTTGTTTTTAAAGTTGGCTAGACCGAAATGTAACACCCCACTACCTAGACCCAATAAGGCCGGGGATGTCGCTTTGTCCAAAGGACAAGCGGTCTTTATAACTAGGTCACACAAACGAAAATAAAGACAATACTTTAAAATTGAACTTATTACAACCCAAAAATTCAGGAACAAATCCTAAATAAATTGATTACTATCATCTCTCAAAACAACACATAAAATAAATAACATAAAGTCTTCAAACCAGGCAACAAATCTACCTCCTCATCTTTACAACAGGATTGACCTAAAAACATGGCATAAAATGTGATGAGATAAAAAAAAAAAAATCTCAGTAAGCCCGTGTGTGCTTTGAGTGTTTCAGGTAAAACAATTCATGTATGCAAGTTGTAAAAATTATAAAAGAGAAAGTGCTAGCAAGCAATAAATAAAGTTAAAAATAAAGAGTGGCGTTTTACTCTTCAAACCATACATGTGTACAATAAATACAACCATTCAAATGGGTAGCCATGGGTTACCACACGTTGGGCCCCATGACCATATAATGGTCAGAATACCACACTTTGTGTAGACTGACAAAAGGTAGGTGATCAGCCTACCGGGTGAGATACTCCTCCTTCTCTACACCTAAACTTACCAGTTGTCCACTCTAGAAACACACAATCCATATGACTGAAACTTGCTATCTCAGACCGATATGACCTACTGGACTGGCATCCTATTTGGGAAGGACTCACCTCTTAGAGGTGGCCACCTACTGAGAGACTTACCCTAACCCTTCAAAGACTAGTCCTAGTAATCTACCCTTATTGCGTACTCAACGTTGATTGTCTCACTTGGGAGAAAATTGATAATACATTGCTTTATTTGGAAATAACAATTAAGGGTTTCTAAAATTCCTGCCAAAGTTGGGTTTTAGAAAGAGTTTTAGAATTTGCAAAACTACTTGTTTAAATTTTCAAATGATTTGCTTGCCTGAAATAAAAAGGAAACAATCCTTAATTGCCTTTACAAAATGAGTGCCCATACACTTCACGTTTGGCTTGGCATAGAAACCTTTTGTCTTCAAATAAGTTTATGCAGAGGCTTACCTGATCCTTTTCTTGATCAAACTCAAGAATCTCCCAAAGCTGACCTAACCCCGCTTGGGGTAAACACAAGTCATAAGGTTATACTCAAGCTATATTCACTTACATAAATAATCCTAGTTCAACTAATTATAATCATCACCCTAATGTCCTAAGCTTTAAGACTAGATAATAAAGGCTTTTATAAAATAAGTCTAGTTTGATAAGTTAAAATAATTAGGGTTTGTAACATAATTACCAATAACTTAAAGATTCAAATAATAAATCTTGAGTGTTGTTATTAATAAATATACTAGGGTTTATTTGATGAAGAATCCTAAGTCCTAGGTGATATTAAAATATGGTAATTCTTAAATAGTAAAATAAATTATTACTACTCTTTTAACTAATAATCAATACGTATTAAACTAATAAATTAATAATAAATAACTTTTATTAAATTTTTATTAACAAATGAATATAAATAATATTTATGAATATATGGTCCACAAGGTCATTAATATTTTACTCATTTATATCAAAGGTTATATATATATATGTATATGTATGTATATATATACATATACATATATATATATATATATTATTTTTTTTAATAGGAGATATCATTTATTTAGCTAATAAAATATCACTATTTCATTTAGTACTCCAATTCCAAAACTTCCTAAGAATTTCAAAATCTTTGGCGGAAAAACATAGTAATAATTTTAGTTAGGGTAATAAAATTTGCTAATCAAAATAGCCTAGGATCAACAAGGTCATGGTCATAATTTTCCTATTGCTAACAAGATTCATGAGCATATACTCCAACATCAATCAACAAACTATTCTATTCAAGAACAAAGAGTTAAATCCATACCTACTATCACATGGCCAAATCCCTACTAAACATAATCATACTCACATCTTCAATAAAAATAAGAACATAAAAAAATCCTATTCACCAAAGGTGACATAACATCTAGCATGCTTTGACACTCATACTCACTTAAGACATGATGAACATACATCGATTTTCAAATAATTTCATAAAACTTAATCATGATCAATCATTCTCATGCTCCAATCTCAACCCCTTCATACATATGCGTATACTCAATCCCCGATCATATTCTATTCTCTCTAACAACATCTAAGAGACATGAATTCAGAATTAAAAAGAAGGTTAAGGAGAAATACTTGGTGGACGATTATCTCAATGAATATTTAAGAAGGTCCATGCGCTTGAGGGTCTTGAATTGTTCAATAGAGGAGAAAGAAAACAGCCATGGTTGTAACAACCATTTCGCCCGAGAGAGAGAGAGAGAGCATTAGTATAACATGTTAAGGGTTGGCTGAATGATTGAGAGAGTTCAGGGATTTGGTTTTCAGTTTAGGGAGGAAGAGAAAAATCTGGTTGTTTGAAATTCGAATGGAGAAATTTAAGGAGTGTTTTGAGGGGGAAGATATGTTAATGGTGTTTGATTGAGGGAGGTTTCTTAGAGCTGCAAATGGCCGATTGATTTGCTGAGATTTGCTAAAATGAATAAGGGTTGAGGGAGCTATAAGGCTGGCCAAATTCTTGAGTTTAATGGCAGAAGAATCTCTGGTTATGAGGCCTAATCCAAGGGTGTTTTCATGAGTCAAATGCTGGAATTTTTGAACTTCAAATGGAATTTTGATTGGAGTGATTGTAGGAGGAATTTGAGGGGTGGCTATGGGGTCCAGTTGTGCAAGGTAAGTGGAGGGGGGTAATGGTGTTCAGTTCATGGGTGAACAAGGATTAACTTATAGATATTTGAGGGTGGTTTTCGGACAAGGCTTGAAGAGAACAAGGCTGAAATTTTTCTGGTTGTGGTTCAAATGGTTGCAAAATTTTCTATGTAGTTTTTTCTGCAATATTCCATCCAATTTACGGAGGGTTTTGAGAGGTGTTTGAGGGCCCTTTCAGGTTGGTTCCCAACCTTCTTTATGGAGGAAAAGCAGAAGTAATTTACTGGTTTGAAGGCAGTAGAAACAGCTTTGATTTTCGGCTGCCATGCATCAAAACTGTCCAGAATTTTTTTCTGGTTTGCACAGCTTTGTGTAGTCCAATTTTTGAAAAAGAATTTCAGTCTTCAAGCTGAATAAATTGGCCATTTTTCTGGCAGCAATTGAGTAAGGAAGATGGCTGAGATTTTCAAAGACTAGGCTGCTCAAGAATCTGGAAAAATTTTAGATTCTTTTCATGGAGGATATGAACACTATGGAATGGAGTTTGAAGGCTCAACCAGAGAGATTAATTTCTCTTGGGAACTTTCCTTAACTCCTTCCCTATTTTTAGTCCAATCTCCAACCTCTAAGAATCATTTTTGAAATTTCAAAGGCCAAGAATCCTTGCTGAATTTTCTGGAATTAAAAACATAGATTTAGATAAATTCTGAACAAATTTAATTGGTAAAGAGTTTAAGGTAAGCTAGGGAATAAAATGACATGAATCCCTCAAGAATTCTTTTTAGGACATAAGAATAGGATTAGGATATTCCCTTCATGTCTCCCCTAAGACAACACTCCTATTTTTACTTGTGGAATGCAAGAGACGAAAATCCAACCTTAAATTAAAATAATCATGATAAAACTTAAATGATGGGATTTGAACTCATAACCTTATAGATTAATTTCAAAGCTCTAACCACTAAACCACAACAACTCTTGTTCTTATTTTCTCTCTCAAATATTCTTCCTATTCAATCCTCAAGCTATCTTCCTATTTTGACTTCAAGTAAAATTACCATTTTACCCCTCCTACTCAATAAGCATAACCAAGCATTTTAGCATTTAAATCATACTTCTAAAACACATAAAATCATTCAAAATATATATATTCATGCAAAATAATATGATATGCATCCCGACCCCTTTACTCTAGGGTTAGCTTTTGGTGGGGTTTCACATGGAATGTGTGGAACCGGGGTATGTGCGCTGGTGGAAACCTCCTGTGTGATTCCTGCAAGCCTTTTACTCTGTCTGTGTATGTATATGAATGCCAATCTCTCGATCTTCCAGTATATGACCTGCCTAATCCACGTTTGGTGAACAACTCACAGGGCTAAAGAATTTTTCCGAGAGAAGAGAAGGCTATCACTTTTTTCCTTTTCACAGAGAAGAAGCAGAAAGAACAACGTTGAAAATGACCTCTGTCTTTGTTCTCCTGTTTAACCTAAATAAAACCCTAGGTTAAACTGGATCGGCCCATTGGACTCTTAGTTTTGCCTTTTGGACTAAATTAATTATTCTAATTAGAACCAAATAAATGGCTCAATAAATAATTAATTTTTTCAACCCAAATAAACTAAACCAATTAACAAGCCTATGTTAGTTTGGTCCCAGGTCAATCTTTAATTATTCAAATTAGGCCAAAGCCCTGAATAATTAATTAACCCACCAAACTAATTTAATTAATTCTCTCTCTCTCTCTCTCTCTCTCTCTCTCTCGTGGACCTTTATTTTATTCTAGCCTAATAATTAAATCAGGCTACTTAAATAAAGTAAATTCCATTTAGTTTAAGACCAATTCCTTAGCCTGTATATAATTAGGACTTACGGTCTATACTGGGAACTAAGAGACATACTTCCTTGGCTACTAAAATGACCAAAATACCCTTGCCATATAAATAGCTATATGTTGCATTTTAAATATTTCCTAATATCACCATAAGGAAATATTGACCCTAAGGACAATGTAGCGTTTAGCAAAGTCTCCGACCTACAGGTGAAGTGACTAACATACCCCTCTATACATTGCCGTGCATTAGAGAGGAAGAAATGTAGTAACACCTCTCTAAATGACATCTACCATCTTTAGGCTTCTAGTACAATGATCAACAACTTCCGGGATTGTTTTCGCTTTCCAAGGGAGCTACCCTAAAGCAAACATCCAAGTCATGTTTTCCAGGGCCTTGGATATTTAGATCATTCAGACAACCACAAGGGACAATATAGTATAGAAACTATCTTGTACAAGTCTATCTTAACTAACTAGTCACACATACCCAACATGCAAGTATATTGGTCATACGATAGAACTTCAAATAAAAGCAAATCAAAGTACATGCTTCCAGCTTCGTTAGGCCACCAACTCATACTCAAGTCGTAAAGTACTAGTCCACACTGTAACAGTAGTAGTCTTGGTTTCTACCCTATAGTACTTTAAGAAATCACTACTACAGGTCCTGTTCTACGTATTCGAATTACGCTTATGTCATGAAGTGAGTGGACTACTCACTGGCTAAATGTAAGCCATTCCTCATTTAGAATTCATAACATAATAACCTAAACATCATGAGATTCCCATTCTCATCAATCGGTTAAGAATAAACATTTATATGTTAAGTAACCTATGATCCATACCTTACTGTGAACCATACCTTACTGTGAAAGACCACCATTCACATGGACCACTTACTTAAACACAATGGGTCTTTTCCAAATGTAATTATGCACAATTAAAATATAAATTCACAAATAATTTCTGAGAATAAATTCTTTTTTTAAAACATTCAATGTTTGCATCAGAAACGTAATCTAGGAGGGCATATTTCCCAATAAGGGAGGAGAAGGCAAGAATACTTGAGATTGTGGGCTTTCAAAGTTTAAATCTTTCACTCTTTCTCTTGTTCTTTCTTGTTTCCAAGTTTGTTTGTTCTTAGTTTCTTTGTAATTCAAATAATTCCAGTTTTATATATGTTTTGAGGCTATAGATTTCGATGTTTGGAGATTCACATATGTTGAAGATTTTATCTTTAATCAACTAATATTACTTCTTGAGTATTTGTGCAATTCTAGCTTTTATTCTTATCAATTTTTTTGTGTTAATTGTGTTTGGCTAACAACCTCTTGATTCATATAATTGAGTAAGTTAAGATAATTTGGTCTTTTGATTGATTTATCTAAATAGTAACAATACTTAGTTGAGTTTCTAGTCTAACTGGCTTAGCTAAGCTATAGAAAATTGCATGATAATCAATTTTCATATTTTCAAGGTAAACTAGGTAAGTAAATTGGTATTGGTGATGTCTTGTATGCTTATCAACTTTATTTTTTATTTATAATAATTGATTAATTGAAGTATTAATGTCTTTAAGAAATGGTTAATCAATTTGGTGTAAATTTAAAAATAACGATAGGGATTTTAACTTATAGGCTAATTAAGGGTTAATCAACTTTTGCAAGAATAGGAGATTTAATTCCTAAGAAAAGTCTCTAAAACCAATTCCAAAAAATAATCCTATCAACGACAAATGTCATAATTTGATCACACTACATAGGCCCAAGAATAGTAATTCTTTATTATTTTGGAAGTTTCCTACTTTTGTTTTGTTTCTTGTTTGGAGTTTGTTTCCTATTTGATTTTGGATTTTTAATTTGTTCAGGATTAGCTTTAAAGAATTTCTTAATTCAATTTCCCCCTATTTGTGAATACATGTAACTAGGTCATCATTAGGATTGATTTAACTAAGTGTTCACAAGATGATTTCATATACATAAAGTGATTGATATTTTCTTATAGAGCATACTTCTTTTGTTCCTTAGGGGATTTGGTACCTTACTTTCCACTATGCTAATTTGTATCTTAAGGAGCAGGGTTTAAAATTTGTTGGTGCATGATGACTGTATTTTTGATAAACCTATATTTTTATGTTGTGATCCTCCTCAAACAAAATTTTGGCTCTATTGCTAAGGAACAAAAGCAAATAGTTAGATCATCTTTATCATTGCGTGATTCTTGTAATACTTGGTTGAATTAATTATATTGGTGTAAAAGTTTTCTTACTCTTTAGTTTAGTTTATTTTATTTCATTAGATTGCTCATCTTTTGGATGAATCTTAGAAGTGGTAAGAAAATTGACGAAGAACCAACTACTAAGGCGCTTAAATCGAACCCTCAAGAAGCTAGGATTTGTGAAGAAAGAGTTCATTCAGAGAATCATTCTTCTCCCAAATCTGAAGTTTTACAATTCGTGAACAAAAGAGGAACAAATTGGTGATTCTCCAATGGCTGCCAATTTATCTCTAAAAGAACTTGTTACACCTCCTCTTAATAATCACCCCCTATGCATTATTTTTCCTCAAGTCGCAGCTAATTTTAAATTGCATTAGCATTTCATTCAACTTTTAACATTTTTTCATGGGTTACTGGGTGAAGATCCGCATAGGCACTTAAAAAAATTCTATGTTGTATGGTCTAATATGAAACTGGATGGTATCCAAGATGAGTTCATTAAGTTACGTGCATTCCTATTTAGTTTTCATGGTGGGGCTAAAGATTAGTTATATGACCTTCCAATTGGTTCCATTAATAGTTGGTTGAATATGCAAAGACTTTTTCTTGAAAAATATTTTCCTTCACCTAGGGTTGCATCAATTAGGAAAGAGATGTGGTATAAGAAAATTGCATGGTGAGTCATTGTATGATTATTGGGAAAGATTCAAAAGGTTTTGTGCTAGTTTTTCCCACCATCAAATTAGTGAGCAATTGTTAGTTCCATATTTTTTATGAGGGATTGCTTCCACATGATAAATTAATGATTGATGCAGCAAGTGGTGGGGTTCTTGTGGACAAACCCCAGAAGTTGCTAGGGAGTTAATTTTGAATATGGTAGTTAATACACAATCTTTTAGCATAAGAAATGACTTATTTAGGAAAGTAGGGGAAGTTACCACAAGTTCCTTGGAAGATAAAGTTGACAAGTTGGCCACATTGGTAGGTAAGATGCTTTGACCCGAGTCACAAATTATGGCATGCAATATATGCAACTCTCTTAAGCATATAAGTGATTCATGTCCTATCATAGGTAGTAATGAACACATGAATGCTTTAGGGTTCGCAAATCAAGCTCCTAGAAGGTATAATCCCTATTTCAACACTTACAATGAGCCAATCCAAATTTTAGATAGGGAAACCAGTGAGGGAGACCATAAAACTTTTCCAATAACCCTTCTAATGTACCACCTTCCTAAGATCAATCCAATAGCATGTCTCTGGAAAATATGGTTAAATCCCTTACATCTAATTCCTTAACATTCTGAAAGGAGACCAAATCTAGCATTCAAAATCTAGAGAATCAAGTTGGACAATTGGCCACATATATGAGTCAAATCAAAGCATAACTGTCTAATAAGCTTCCATCTCAACCTTTTAACCCTAGGGATTCTTCTAATGCGCAAACATCATCTAGGGGTGATGGGAATCAATCTAGACAACTGGTTCAATCTCAAGAAGAGGGAACGACCTTGCCAAGATCTCAAGGAGGAAGGACTAATGACAAGATCAAGGGCCAAGAGGTTCCAATGGGATATCCAATTGTTCGTACAATAATGTTTGAGGATGGAAGAGATTCAGAAGGATAAAGAAGGATGCTAAGAGCTCAATTTGATGGCTATCCAAAAGGAACCCCAACTACAACTCAAGCTTATGCTGAAGAAAGAAGAAAACACTAAAGGACAGCGTCGAGTCGGGACTGGGGCCGGCGCTGGCCTCATTTTTCTGGCAAAAATGATGGCTTCCAGTATAAAGCCAGCACTAGCCCTTGTTAGGACCCAACCCCTATTTTGCCACATTTTGATATTTTCTCCGGTTTTGCTCTATTTTAAACAGCTTGTAAAGACTCTTTAAGCCCTTAATTTGTTTTAGGACCTAAGTAATCAATTAGCTAGGGTTAAAATAGTATAAATATATCTTTTTGTGATTTAACAACACAATCAATCTACTTCTATTCAAATTTGAAGGAGAGTCTTGGGAGATCTTTACCTCATTGTTCATCTTGTTCAAGACCATGTTTTGGGCTTAGTGTAATACCCCGTATTAAGCCACCCTTATTACTTAGGGGGGGAGCTATGCATGTCATAGCATTTTTAAATTGCATTTGGTGAATTGAATTATTTTCATGAAAATAAAAGTTTCATGAGTTTGTTGTTTCATGAATTAACTTGTTCTTGAAGTTGTTGTGTTATTTGAGTTAGTTTAGTTTTTGTTTTATTGAGGAGAATTTATTAGAAAGAATATGAAGCAAGTGAGTGGGAATTTAGGGAATTTGTTAAGGGAATATTTACATAAGAATTAATGTGGAATAGTGGATAAAGCTTGATGTTTAATTCTTGATGGCTTGAGTTTGAATCCTAGCTATTTCAAATCCTTTCATTTCTTTTATTTTCTTTTCCCTAATTTTTTCTAAGCCTTGGCTGAAATTCTACTAGGGTAGCTGCCACCTTGGAGCCAGTTCCTAAAATTTAGGAGTGTGATTTATCTTGGGAATTATTTTATAAAGCATTTGAAAATAATTTAAATTCTTATTTATAATATCTTATCATAATCTTTTAGAGAATTTTAAATATTACTAATCTGGATTTTTGAAAGCTATATCTTAGTAAATTAGTAGGAAATAAAGAATATAAAATATAGCTTATTTCCTTTGAGTAGCCGCCACTTCTTGAGGAGATAAGTCTCCATATTTTAATTTTCTTCAAATAATTTTAAAGGGAAATAAAAGGATAAATGCTGGATTTTTAAAGGAAGCACTTATCTTCTAGAATATGTGTTTTCAAAATTTTGGGGAAAAGGGAAAAGGAATTTTGGTTAGCTTCAAGGAAAAAAAGAAAACCAGAATTTTATATTGAAAGGTAATTATTTAATAGCTATTTAAATACTCAAATTAATTTAGGGAATTAATTAAATTATTTTCTAAATAAATAACCTAATTCCTTCATATATATTTTTTAAAAATCCCTCAAAGCTACTGCCACCCTTAGAGCAATTGGAGCTCAATTCAAACTCTTCAAAACCTAGATAGGGTTATCCAAGGAAACCTTAAGCAATTAGGACTTTGTTTTAGCGAAAAAAAAAAAAAAAAAAAACTACAACTTTCCCTCCCATTCCTTTAGATTTTTTTGCCATAATTAGTCCCCATTCTGCACAAAAATTTCAGCCAAACACCTACACAAAATCTCTCTAGTTATCAGGCAAAAAACAGCTACACAAAGGCTCACTTTTTTTTCTCTCATTCTTGCTACTATAAAGACCAAAACCAGTCTGATTTCTTCCTTCTTTCTGTCTAAATTTTCGGTCATCATAGGCACCAAAAAAAAAAAAAAAAAACGGTAGCAACAACCCCCAAACAACTGCCTAGTTTTGGTACTCAAAGAAGGACTAAAGCTGTCCAATTTTTCTCTTGTGATCAAGAATCCCTAACAAGATAAAACTTCTCCAAACACCTAAAAACCAAAACCTAGTATTTTTTGTCCAGAAAACCATGAAATTCCCATTCTCTCAGCCACTCAAACTTATGAAACAAACAACATTCTACTTGCTCGAAAATTTGGCCAGCCTACTCTAAGAACAAAGCCAAAACCGAAACACCCTACAAGGTAAATACTCTTCAACCCTTCTATCCATCTCTTACTCAATTCTCTCTCTCTTTTCTCCCTTAAATCACATCCATAAGGGACTGATTTTCTCCCTTTCTTGGTGAGTCTAGATCACGGACATCTAGGCAGACCAATCTCTAAATCTATCTATTGAACTCAAGCTAGCCATCAAGGAGTTGCCATGTTTTAAGTTTAGTTCGCTAAAAGGTAATCAAGATCCTGTCGTTATTGATTTAAATGGCTTTAATCTTCGAAGTATTGACTTATGAATGCTTACGGAGTCTAGTATGAAAGCATAAATGGACTAGAATGATAAATATGTTGATGTGAGATATAGACAAAGCATGTATGAGATAGGACATTGATGCATCTTGTCATTATGAATCTAGATCTATGCAAGGATGGCAAAGATGAGATCTTTTAATGTTTATGGGGCTGATTACGATGCTTTATGCTAGTTGAATATAAGAGTTGTCATTTAGTGATTTGATTTGGATGAATGCATGGTTATGAGCAATAGTATAGCAAAGTAAGTTGTGTATGTGATCTAATGAATTAAATCACCTAAATACCATGGATACGTTAGGTGATTAGCAAGATCATGAGAATTCATGTTGCATAAAATGGTGGATGTAATATTTAGATTCTAATTATAGAATCATTTATTCTAGATAAGAAAGGAGTGGAAGTAAAGGCAATTAATTGAGTTGGGTCTAGCTGTTGATTTATCCAAGTAAGTTCCTACATAACCATTTTTATAAATGTTACATGTTTGCGAGCAATTTTTATAATGTTATTTGGAATTGATGTCAATATGATGTTTTGACAAGAGGATTGAAACGTTGGCTAAACAAGATGAGTTATACTGTATTGTTTTGATACTTAGGTTGGAAACGTGGATATTTTACTTTCTAAATGAGTTTATCAAATTTCCACTGTTCAAACTAAAAAACAATTTCTTACTTTATCACTAAATGATTTGGAAATACTATTATGAAAAATGTTTTGCAGTCAAACTAATCAAAGAATTTCAAAAAAGGAAAAATGATTCTACTCCTAAATGGAGAGCGTTGAGTACTTAGTGGGAGTAGGCTAGTGGTACTAGTCTTGAAAAGCAAGAGAAAGTCTTCTAGCTGGAGGTTACCTCTAGAAGATGAACTCAACTTGGAGAGGCGACAGTACTACTTAGTCAGGCCGTCTGTGCTTGCATATTGGTCCATGTGGACATTGTTGAACCGGGTTGGACAATCGGAGTATTAGGTCTAGAGACGGAGGAGTATTTTGCCCTAATGGGAGGATCCTCCACTGCTTATTGTTGATAAAATACATTGGGACGCTATCATAGTGGTAACCATGATATTGATTATGATACTATTGTTTGAATCACTGCTAATCCCTACTTAATGAATTATTAATATGATGAAATGATGATTTATTGTGAACTATTTTGGATTCATTGAGCAAGGTTCCTTTGTATAACTATTATTGTTGAAATTGACTTGCAAACATGATTTTGTGATTTTGATAAACCTACATGCACGAAATACTTATATTTGACACTTGTCCACACGAGACTTATTGAGATGCCATTCTCACATCTTTTATATCATGATTTCAGAGGAGAACTTATATCATTGCAAAAGATGTTTGTTAGTTTTGATCTCTTAGACATCTATAAGGCTTTCTCTTGGATGTAATAAGAGTAATTTATTATTTTATTTAGTTGGCTATTTTATTTATTTATTATTAGTACCATATTATAAATACCTCTGGTCCTCTGGATGAGGTGACGTACCGCCCTATCTGCGTATGTATGTAGTGGGGTATTACATATGGTATTAGAGCCTAGTTTTAGGCAAATGATACTATTAAGTTTTTTACCTAAACCCTAGAAATTAAGATTCATTGAAAAGTGTTTGAACTCTAGGGAGTGAAATTTATTTCTGATTTCTTTATGTTTCTTTTATAGGATGACTAGAAGATCTGCTACAGTGACACAAGACTGGCCATTTATCAACAGTCCCACGAGTGGTGGAGCATCTAGCCCTATACCTATACTGGATTCTTCATCATCTGAGTCAGAGACAAAAATTGAGGGTGGATGAATCCCCAGTGAGGATGAGATTGACCATAAGCCACCCAGATGGAAGTCTTAGGGATAGAGAAAGGACCTGAAGATCCAACACCTGAGATACTTGCACTTGAGTGGAATTAGGGCTTGACAGAGTATGAGGGTGATGATGAGGGGGATATCAGAGGTGGAAAGCACTTGAGGATGAGAGTGAGGATAAGCTGGGAAGACTTGGGGTTGAGGAAGAAATAGGAAAGCTTGAGGCAAAGATGATTAAGGAGGAGGATAGAGTAGATACACCTGCGACCCTATCCATAGAAAAAGGAACCCCAATGTTACTGGGAAATGCATCTTATGAGTCGGAGTATGGGAGACCTAAGAGTGCACTGATGCTGGCTATGGAGAAATTGAGGGATGCGGAGTTGTAAGCCAAGTTAATGGGTAGAGACTTTGGAGAGTTCATGCTGGGGCGGCCTAGGAAAAAGCATAAATCCTTTAGTTTTGCAAGAGATTGTGATATAGATTGCAACATAGATAACGCCAACAGCAGTGCGGGATGGTTAGTGGAACCTCCTTCAGAGACTTCCGAGGATTCTAGCGACTCTAGTGATGCTTAAAGTTTTAGGACCATTAGTGCTTATTCTTTATTTCGAGACGTTTGCTTATTTATTTGATTCAAAATTTATTCTTTATTTTGAATTTTGTTTAGCCAAAATAAAAAACGGGTACCTAGTAGGAACTCCCTTATTTTGTGCCAATTTGGAATTGGTTAATAAAAATATGATTTATTTGATTTCTTTATTCTACTTGAGGCATTATTTGAAAATTTTATTTTTCCGATGCATTGCAAGTTATTTCAAATCTATAAGTTGATCAATTGCACGCCATGAACTTTCCCTTACAAAGGTTTGTATTGGGTGCAAGTAGATGGCACCAAGGTGTAGAACTACTGTGCGAGAAAGAATCGTTCGGGAGAGTAAGTCATCAATTCCTAAGCTTGAGCAGACACGTCGGTCCATTCCAGTAATGGAAGAGGAACTTGAGCAAGAGTGGGAACTGACATCTGGCGGATCCCAAGAAGTGGCTATGGGGCAGGCCTTTGACAAAATAGCTGCCATTCTTCTTAACTTGGCCGAGAAAGTGGATAAGGTGGAGAAGAAAGCACCTAGGGGTAAGGTTGAGGCTTTGGAATGATTCTTGAAGTTCCATCCTCCGACGTTTCAAAGAGTGGTAGAGCAAGATGAAAAGGTAAAGTAGTGGATTGAACAAATAGAGGACATCTTTGCGACTCTTCAGTATACTAGGAAAAGGAGGGTGAAGTTTATTGCATTTAAGCTAAGGTGACCTGCCTGAGCTTGGTGGCAGTGAGTTCAGGAGGATTGGGAGAGAGAGGATAGCAACTAGACATGGGAGAACTTTGTGGAGGCATTCCGAGCAGAGTATATACCACAATGGATAGTGGAGAAAAGGGATGATGAGTTTTAGACTCTCAAGTAAGGAGGAATGACCGTGGCTCAGCACGTTGCACGGTTTACCCAACTATCCAAGTATTGCAAGTGCCTAGTGGATACCGAGCAAAAGTAGACACGTTAATTTGTGAAGGGTCTCAGGCAGGATTTGAGGAAGGCACTGGCACTATCTCCACCAGTGACATATATGGCCACAGTAGGTACAGCGACTCAAACGAAAAACGAGGATAGGAACCGGTCGATGAACCGACCTTTCCAGCTGAGCCAACTACCAATGAGACCTCCGACTCACAAGCGACCAGCTGGTCCGATGTAATGGGGAAGCAAAGGAAAGCAGGCTAGGATAGTACCACAAGGTCCTATGTCGAGCACGCTGATATGCCAGAATTGCGAGAGACGAGGTTATGCAGAAAGGGATTGCTGGTCAAGGGAAGTGATGAAGAGATGTTTCAACTATGGGGACCCAAACCACCTAAGGAATAACTTTCCAAGACCACTCAAAATGGGACAAGGAGCTGCGACTCAACTAGCTGGGGCAGCTAGAGGAGCACTTGCTGGGATGACTGGAGAAGGAGGCCAAAAGCCTTAAGTGAAAGCCCAGGTCTTCGCGCTGAACTGAGAAGAGGTTGGAGTTAATTCAATAGTAGTTGAAGGGGCGCTTTCTATGCCAGGTCACTCTATTTTTGTTTTAATAGACCCCGGATTAACTCATTCATATGTGAACAATAAATGTGCATGCTAATTTGGTTGGGATGGGGTAGAGTTACCTTATACCATGTTAGTGAGTACGCATTTGAGAAGGCAAAGAGATGTGAGAAAGACGGTGCAAGAGTGTGATATAGTGGTCGGGAAGGAGATTTTGAAATTAGACCTCATAATCCTACCTATCGACAACTATGATCTGATTCTGGGCATGGATTGGTTAGCGAAGCATGAAGCAAGAGTGGATTGCAAGGCTAAGATAGTGCAGTTTGGAAGACCTGGATGCGATGTATTAGAGTTTAGCCAGAAGAAGATGAGGAAGTTGAAATTATTGATAGCTGGAACAAAGGTGCATAAAATACTAAAAAAGGGTTGTGTTGGTTATCTGGTATCTAATCAATAAGCCCAAGGATCAGTGTACTTTGGAAAGCACCGAGGTGGTGAAGGACTTCGCAGATATATTTTTGGCGAAACTTACTTCTCTTCCACCTTCCCGAGAAGTCAAGTTCATCATTGATCTAGTTCCTGGAGCTGAACCGGTATCAAAGACTCCTTATCGAATGGCGCCCAAGAAATTGAAAGAACTGAATAAGCAGCTAGAAGAACTGGTTAAGTAAGGGTACATAAGACTTAGTACATCGCTGTGGGGAGCCCCGGTGTTATTTGTTAAGAAGAAGGATGGGACGTTGAGGTTGTGCATAGACTATAGAGGGTTGAATAACCTCACGATCAAGAACAAGTATCCCCTACCTTTAATTGACGACTTGTTTGATCAGTTGCAAGGCTCTTGTTACTTCTCCAAGTTGGATCTTCTATAAGGTTATTATCATAGGCGAATCAAAGAGGAGGATATTCCCAAAACAGCCTTCAACACTAGATATGGGCATTACGAGTTCGTGGTGATGCCGTTCGGCATAACTAATGCACCTGCTATTTTCATGGGTTTTATACACATGGTTTTTCTGCTGTGCCTTGAAAAGTTCGTGGTGGTGTTCAAAGACAATATTTTGATCTACTCGAAAAATCCCGAGAAGCCTACGGAGCATATGAAATTAGTACTAAAGAAATTGAGAGAGCATAAAATCTATGCTAAGTTTAGCAAATGCTAGTTCTGGTTGGATTCAATGGCCTTTCTTGGTCACATGATATCTAAAGATAGAATTAAGATGGCCCATCAAAAGTCGAGGTTGTCTTAATTTGGAGGCAACTGGAGAGCGTAACTGAGATTAGGAGTTTCCTTGGATTGGCGGGATATTACGATCGTTTTATTAAGAACTTCTCTATGCTGGCACACCGATGACCCAATTGCTAAGGAAGGACATGCCGTACGTCTAGAGTGATAAGTGCGAAAAGAACTTTCAAGAGCTTAAGAGGAGATTGATGATAGCACCAGTATTAAGCTTACCTGAAGAAGGTAAGGCCTATTCCTTGTATACGGATGCTTCTAAGGAAGGTCTAGGGTCAGAGCTAATGCAAGATAGAAAAGTTATCGCCTATGCATCGAGGAAGTTGAAGCCGTACGAGGTGATCTATCTGACACACGACTTAGAGTTGGGGGCGATAGTGTTTGCTTTGAAGAAATAGTGGCACTATTTGTATGGAGTAGAATATGAAGTTTTCATGGATCATAAGATCTTGAAGTACATATTCACACAAAAGGACTTAAACTTAAGGCAGAGAAGATGGATGGAGTTGTTGGAGGAATACAAGTGTCCAATTTGTTAGGTATCTCTCATGCATATCGTATATGGCGCATCAAAAAATAAAACGAGATTCCATCCTAGGACTCGTTTATGTGTGGAAAACAAGGCATAAATAGATTAAAGGTAATAGCTTTTTACCTTTCTTTGATCGTCTGAAGAACAAAATTTTCTTCTTCAAGTCGAGGCGCTCCTCTTGATCAAACTCCACGAGAGTTGAACGTCTTACCACTATAATCACAGTGTGTGATTATCTCTAACAGTAATCCACACAGAGGAATACTCAAGCACCAAAATTTCCTGTGCTAGCAGAAAAAGATGATGGCTAGGGTTTCTCAAGAACAATCGTGAGAGAGAGAGAGAAGAGAGAAATCGTGTGCCTTAAGGTTTGGAATTATTTTCGTGTCTTACACTAACCTAGAGTTTCGTGTGTTATCTCTATATCACACAAAAAATCCTACTCAAAATATACTCCAATCTCAGAATTCTAAAACAGTTAGAATTACCTAATTGTAATTGGAAACATCAAGTTCTCACAATGGTAATTTGGACCATTAATTATAACTAATTATAATTTGGCCTCAACAACTTCTCTTTCTTGCAATTAACCCCACTATGTTATCAAATAACATTTTGAGTATATAATCCTCTATTGTGTGTAACTTATTAGGTTTGCCAGTCAATTGGTAGTGAACATGAATTAATCCAAACGACTTTGAGATTAATAATCCATAATTAATTAGAATTAATCCTATTAATTCTAATCAGGATTGGTTTATTAATTCATCAATTAATAAACCCATATTCCCATATCATAAGCGGTATTTAGCAACACATCATAACCACCCAAGAGTCCAGGAAGTCAAGTGGCTTAACATGAACCCTTTAATAACAAACTACAGTATAATTAACTCCTTTCACCATACAATATCTCATTCGGTTTGGAGTACGAAATTATTGTCAACTCCCTCTAGAATTAATTCTGGCCCAAATACAATAGTACTTGTACTAGGAACCCACTACTCTAGATGTGTATCAATTGGAATTATTATGATCGCCTTGGCCAAGGACTTCTCGAGTAGTAATTCCTACAAGTGGCCGTGAGATATTTGCCCCTACTATTAGGAGTGGTGAATCCTTTATTGACCCTCTCAACTACTTTCGTTTACCTCATAATGTACCCAATATCCATTGCATAGGCAGCCCTTGATCGAGCTCCAGAGATTAGAATCAAATTACAATGCTCAGTAAATAAAGTACCTTGGAGATCTCAAGTCTAAGGATACTTGCACGTTTGCTATATCATATTGAGATTATAGCACTGGCACTAAATAGTTATCTATGCGATTATCTCATAGCTAGGACATCCAATGAACTTGTTCCATTAACAAGCATCCATGTATTAACTTTGAGTATCTCAATACTCACTGATATAAGAACCACCGCTTGATCAAATCAGGAAGTCTAACACATGCTAGTCTTAACGCATTAATGATATCCTATCTCATTAATACGATGACTAGAAACTATTTAAGTACTAATACTATATAGTGTAGTAGGAATCTCATATCATGATTTCCTTAACACAGTATTGTACTTGGGACTTTATCAAATAGTTATATTACTTAAAAGTAGACAAAGAAACTGTAAGATAAATAATGCCTTTTATTAAAATAAAATGTGTCATATACAATGTACAGGTGATTGCCTCTAGGGCACAACACTAACAAAATTAACTACTATCAGGGAAAAGCTAATATGGTAGTTGATGCGCTGAGTCAAAAAGTGAAGATGGCTAGCTTGAGGGGGTAAGAGGTTCAAATAGCACAAGAATTCTTAGGAAAAAAGGCAGAGTAGGGAAAGGAAAAATTTGTTTGAGCAACCTGAGGTTGGAGCGTAAGATTAAGCAAGAGATTAGTGAGGTTTAGCGGAATAACCAAGAGTTTCAGACCTTCAAGGCAAAGAAAGCAAAGAGAGGAAATAAGGAGTTTTGGATTGATGAAGCGGGAGTGATGTATTTCTGAGAATGGCTATGCGTACCGGATGACCCAGTATTAAAGAGAGAAATAATGGATAAGGCTCACAAGAGCAAGTATTCTATTCACCCTAGGAAGTAAAGATGTACCAAGATTTGAAAAATGCCTATTGGTGGCCGAGAATGAAAAGAGATATGGCGCAATATGTCTCCACTTGCTTGACTTGTCAGAAGGTAAAAGCAGAGCATAAGAAGGTAGTTGGGTTGCTGCAACCATTGCCTATTCTTGAGTGGAAGTGGTAAGAAGTAACGATGGATTTTGTTACTGGGCTATCGATATTGAAGACTATGAAGGATGCTGTGTGGGTTATAGTTGATAGGTTAACTAAGTTCACTCATTTTATCCCAGTAAATGTGAAGGACTCTAAGGAAAAATTATCTAAGACTTATATTCGGGAAGTGGTTAGATGGCATGGTATATCGTCAAGTATTGTATCTGACAGGGATCCCATATTTACCTTGAGGTTTTAGACCAAATTTCAAGAGTCAATGGAAATGACTCTGAAGCTCAGCACTTCTGCTTGTCTGCAAATAGATGGACAATCCGAAAAAGTCATCCAGATATTGGAGGATATGCTTAAGGCTTGCGTGTTGGATTTTGGGGATAAGTGGTTGGATTGCATACTTTATATCAAGTTACCTTACAACAATAGTCATCAGGCATCAATTGGAATGGCACCCTATAAAGCATTATATGGATGAAAATGTTAAGTACTATTGTATTGGGGTTGGACAAAGGATGGTCAAATCAGCAAGTTCGGGGAAGTGAATATTGAAGAAATGGCCGACAAAGTAAAGGTGATAAGAGAGAGTCTGAGAGCCGCTCAAAGTCGATGGAAGAGTTATGCCAACAATAGAAGAAGGGAGTTGGAGTTTCAAGTGGGAGATCGGACCTTTCTAAAGATAATGCCGAGCATAGAAATTCTAAAGCATCCTAAAGGAGGGAAGCTGAGTCCTAGATTTTTAGGACCTTTTCCAGTGATTGAAAGGATCAGACCCGTAGCATATCGGTTGGAGCTGCCAAAAGGGTTAGCAGGAAATCATGATGCGTTCCATGTGTCCCAATAGAAGAAGTACAACCCTGATCCGGAGCATGTATTAGATGAGGAATCGTTGATTCTTCAGCCTGATTTGAGTTTTTTTTTGGAGAGACCAATTAAAGTTCTAGATTGCAGTGTTAAGATGTTGAGGAATAAGCAGATACCGATGGTGAAGATTTTATAGGATCATCATTGTTCTCAAGACGCGATGTGGTAGACTGAAGATTAGGTGGGGAGGAAGTATCCGAGTTTGCTTTCGAGGAATAGCACTCTGAATTTCGGGCAAAATTCTCTTAAGGGGGTAAGGATGTAATACCCCGTATTAAGCCACCCTTATTATGTGGGGGAAAGTCATGCATGTCATAGCATTTTTAAATTGCATTCGGTGAATTGAATTAATTTCATGAAAATATGAGTTTCAAGAGTTTGTTGTTTCATGAATTAATTTGTTCTTGAAGTGGTTGTGTTACTTGAGTTAGTTGAGTTTTTATTTTATTGAGGAGAATTTAGAAAGAAGACAAAGTAAGTGAGTGGGAATTAAGAGAATTTGTTAGGGGAATATTTACACAAGAATTAATGTCGAATAATGGATAAAGCTTGATGTTTAATTCTTGATGGGCTTGAGTTCGAATCCTAGCTATTTCAAAATCCTTTCCTTTCTTTTATTTTCTTTTCTCCTAATTTTTTCTAAGCCTTGGCCGAAATTCTCCTAGGGTAGCCGCCACCTTAGAGCCAATTCCTAAAATTTAGGAGTGTGATTTATCTTGGGAATTATTTTATAAAGCATTTGAAAATAAATTAAATTCTTATTTCTAATATCTTATCATAATCTTTTAGAGAATTTTAAATATTACTAATCTGGATTTTTGAAAGCTATATCTTAGTAAATTAGTCAGAAATAAAGAGTATAAAAATATAGCTTATTTCCTTCAAGTAGCCGCCACTTCTTAAGGAGATAAGTGTCCATATTTTAATTTTCTTCAAATAATTTTAAAAGGAAATAAAAGGATAAATACTGGATTTTTAAAGGAAACACTTATCTTCTAGAATATGTGTTTTTGAAATTTTGGGGAGAAGGGAAAAGGAATTTCGGTTAGCTTCAAGGAAAAAAAGAAAACCAGAATTTTATATTGAAAGATAATTATTTAATAGCTATATAAATACTCAAATTAATATAGGGAATTAATTAAATTATTTCTTAAATAAATAACCTAATTCCTTCATATATTTTCCTAGAAAATCCCTCAAAGCTGCTGCCACCCTTAGAGCAATTGGAGCTCAACTCAAACTCTTCAAAACCTTGGTAGGGTTATCTACGAAAACCTTAACTAATTAGGACTTTATTTTAGCCAAAGAAAAAATACCAGAATTTTTCCTCCCATTCCTTCATATTTTTTGCCACAATCAGCCCCTATTCTGCACAAAAATTCCAGCAAAACACCTGCACAAAATCTCTCAAGTTATTGAGCAAAAAACAACTACACAAAGGCTCACTTTTCTTCTCTCATTCTCGCCACTATAGAGTCCATAACCAATCTGATTTCTTCCCTCTTTCTATCCAGATTTTCGGTCATCTTAAGCACAAAAAACACAGTAGCAACAACCCCAAAGCACTGCCCAGTTTCGGTACTCAAAGAAGGACCAAAGCTATCCAACTTTTCTCTTGTGATCAAGAATCCCTAATAAGGTACAACTTCTCGAAACACCCAAACACCACAACCTTGTTTTTTTTGTCAATCAAACAATGAAATTCCTACTCTCTTAGCCTCCCAAACTCACGAAACAAATAGCATTCTGCCTGCTCAAAAATTCAGCCAGCCTATTCTAAGAACAAAGCCAAAACTAAAACATTGTACAAGGTAAACAGTCTTCAACCCTTCTATCAATCTCTTAATCCATTCTTTCTCTCTTTTATCCATTAAATCACGTCCATAAGGGAATGATTTTCTACCTTTCCTGGTGAGTCTTGATCAAGGACATCTAGGCTGACCAATCTCTTCAACTATCCATTGAACTCAAGCTAGCCATCAAGGAGTTGCCGTGTTTTAAGTCTAGTTCACTAAGAGGTAATCAAGATCCTATTTTTTTTCTAATTTAAATGGCTTTGATCTTTGAAGTATTGACTTATGAATTCTTATGGATTCTAGTATGAAAGTATGAATGGACTAGAATGATAAATATGTTGATGTGAGATATAGACAAAGCTTATATGAGATAGGACATTGATGCATCTTGTCATGATGAATCTTGATCTATGCTAGGATGGTAAAGATGAGATCTTTTAATGTTTATAGGGCTAATTTTGATGCTTTTATGCTAGTTGAATATAAGAGTTGTTATATAGTGATTTGATTTGGATGAAAGTATGCTTATGAGTAATATCATGGCAAAGGAAGTTATGTATGTGATCTAATGAATTAAATCACCTAGATACCATGGATGAGTTAGGTGATTAGCGAGAACATGAGAATTCATGCTGCATGAAATGGTGAATGTAATATTTGGATTCTAATTATAGAATTATTTATTCTAGATAAGGAATGAGTGGAAGTAAGGGCAATCAATTAAGTGGGGTCTTGCTATTGATTTATCCAAGTAAGTCTTTACATAACCGTTTTGATAAATGTTACGTGTTTGCGAGAAATTTTTATAATGTTATTTGGAATTGATGTCAATATGATGTTTTGACAAGAGGATTGAAGCGTTGGTTAAACATGATGACTTATATTGTGTTGTTTGGATATTTGGGTTGGAAATATGGATGTTTTACTTTCTAAATGAGTTTATTAAATTTCAGCTGTTCAAACTCAAAAACGATTTCTTACTCTATGACTAAAGCATTTGGAAATGCTATTATGAAAAATCACATTTTGCAGTCAGGCTAATTAAAGAATTTCAAAAAAGGGAAAATGATTCTGTCCCCTACAGTCCACTGTTGAAAGAATACATTGGGATGCTATCATGGTGGTAACCATGATATATAGATTATGATATTATTAATTCAATCATTGCTAATCCCTACTTAATGAATTATGAATATGATGAAATGATGATTTATTGTGAACTATTTTGGATTCATTGAGCAATGCTCATTTGTATAACTATTATTGATGAAATTTACTTGCAAACACGATTTTGTGATTTTGATAAACTTGCATGCACGAAATGGTTATATTTGACACTTTCACACACGGGATTTACTGAGATGCCAATCTCACACCTTTTATATCATGATTTCAAGGGAGTGCTTATATTGAGTAGGTTGAAGAAATAAGCGATGATCATCCATTTATTTATTTTATTTTTATTTGTATTTTTTTCTAGAGATATTTGTTAGTTTTGATCTCTCGGACTTGTATAAGGCTTTCTCTCGGATGTAATAAGAGTATTTTATTTTTTTATTTAGTTGGTTATTTTATTTATTTATCATTTGCACCTCGTTATAAAGACCCCTAGTCTTCTGGACGATGTGACATCCCGCCCTATCTGGGTACGTAGGTAGTGGGGTGTTACAAGTGGTATCAGAGTCTTGGTGTTACAAGTGATATTATTCAGTAGTACCTAAACCCCACAAATTGAGATTCATTGAATAGTATTTTTACTCTGGGGAGTGAGATTTAGTTTTGATTTCGTTATATTTCTTTTATAGGATGACTAGAAGAACCACAGCTGTGACCCGAGACTGGCCATTTATGTGCGGTCTTGTGAGTAGTAAAGCATCTAGCTCTATATCTATACCAGATTCCTCATTATTTGAGTTAGAGACGGAACCTGATGGTGGATGGATCCCTAGTGAGGATGAGGTCGACCATGAGCTGCCCAGATGGAAGACTTAGGGATAGAGGAAGGACCTGAAGATCCAGCACCTTAGATACTTGTATTTGAGTGGAATGAGGGCTTGGTAGAGTATAAGGGTGAGATCGGAGGTGGATGAACACTTGAGGATGAGAATGAGGATGAGCTGGGAGGACTTAGGGTTGAGGGAGAAACAGGAGAGCTTGAGGCAGAGATGATTGAGAAGGAGGATAGAGTAGATACACCTACGACCCCATCCATAAAAGAAGGAACCTCGACGTTGCTGGGAAATGAGTCTTATGATCAGAGTCTGGGAGACCTAAGAGTGCACTGATGCTGGCTATGGAGAAACTGAGTGATGTGAAGTTGAGAGCCAAGTTAAGGGGTAGAGACTCTAGAGAGTTCATGCAGGGGCAGCATTAGAAGAAGCATAGATCTTTTGGTTTTGCAAGAGATTGTGATATAGATTGCAACATAGATCACGCCAATAGCAGTGCGGGATGGTTAGTAGAACCTCCTTCAAAGACTTCCGAGGATTCCAGCGACTCTAGTGATGCTTAGAGTGTTTAGACCATTAGTGCTTATTCCTTATTTTGAGACGTTTGTTTATTTATTTGATTCAGAATTTATTCTTTATTTCTAATTTTATTTAGCCAGAATAAAAAAGGTTATCTAGTGGGAACTCCCTTATTTTGTGCCAATTTGGAATTGGTTAATAAAAATATGATTTATTTGATTTTTTTAATTCTACTTGGGGCATTATTTGCAAAATTTATTTTTTCGATGCATTGTAAGTTATTTCAAATCTATAAGTTGATCAATTGTATGCTATGAACTTTCCCTTACTAAGGTTTGTATTGGGTGCAATTAGATGGCACCAACGCTAGAACTAATGTGCGAGAAAGAACCATTCTGGAGAGTGAGTCATCAACTCCTGAGTTCGAGGAAAGCATTAGTCCACCCCAGCAGTGGAAGAGGAACTCGGGCAAGAGCGGGAACTGACATTTGGCAGATCCCGAGAGGTGACCATGGGGCAGGCCTTTGACAAGATGACTGCCATTCTTCAGAACTTGGCTAAAAAAATGGATAAGGTGGAGAAGAAAGTGCCTAAGTGTGAGGATGAGGCTCTGGAATGATTCCTAAAGTTCCAACCTCCAACGTTTCAAGGAGAGGTGGAGCAAGATGAAAAAGTAGAGCAGTGGATTGAACAAATAGAGGACATCTTTGCGACTCTTCAGTATACTAGCACCATCTCCACTGGTGACATATACAGCTGCAGTAGATACAACAACTCGAACGAAAAACGAGGATAGGAACCAACCGATGAACTTGCCATTCCAGCTGAGCCAACCACTGATGAGACCCCCAACTCACAAGCGACTCGTTGGTCTGATGTAGTGGGGAAACAAAGGAAAGCAAGCCAGGACAGTACCACCAGGTCCTATGTTGTACGTGCTGATGTGTCGAAATTACCGGAGACGAGGTCATAAAGAAACGGATTGCTAGTCGAAGGGTGTGATGAAGAGATGTTTCAACTGTGGGGACCTAAACCACCAAAGGAACAACTGCCCAAGACCACTCAGAATGGGGCAGGCAGCTACGACTCAAGCAGCTGGGGTAACTATAGGAGCACCTGCTGGGACAACTAGAGGAGGAGGCTAAAAGCTTCAAGTGAAAGCCAAGGTCTTCGCTCTAAACCAGGAAGAGGTTGGAGTTGATTTAGAAGTAGTTGAAGGTACACTTTCTGTGCAAGGACACCCTATTTCTGTTTTAATAGACCATATCAACTCATTCATATGTGAACAATAAATGTGCATGCTGATTGGGTTGGGACGGGGTAGAGTTGCCATATACCATGTTAGTGAGTACACCTTTGGGAAGGCATAGAGATGCGAGTAAGGTGGTGCAAGAGTGTGATATAGTGGTCGGGAAGGAGATTTTGAAACAAACCTCATAATTCTACCCATCGACGACTATGATCTGATTCTAGGTATGGATTGGTTAGTGAATTATAGAGCAAGAGTGGATTGCAAGGCCAAGATAGTGTAGTTTGTTAGACCCAGATGCAATGTATTAGAGTTTAGGGGGAGGAAGGTGAGGAAGTTGAAATTCTTGATAGCAAGAGCAAAGGCGCAAAAAATACTAAAGAAGGGTTGTGTTGGTTATCTGGCTTATCTAATCAATAAGCCCAAGAATCAGTGAGGTGGTGAAGGACTTCGCAGATATGTTTCCAGCCGAACTTACTTCTCTTCCACCTTCCCAAGAAGTTGAGTTCACCATCAATCTAGTTCCTAGAGCTGAACTGGTATCGAATACTCCTTATCGAATGGCGCCCACGAAATTGAAAGAATTGAAGGAGTAGCTAGAAGAACTGCTTAAGCAAGAGTACATAAGACTGAGTACATTGCCTTGGGGAGCCACAGTGTTATTTGTCAAAAAGAAGTATGGGACACTGAGGTTGTGCATAGACTATAGAGGGTTGAATAATCTCATGATCAAGAACAAGTATCCCCTACCCTTGACTGACGAGTAGACTTCTTTAAGTAAGATCTTCGACAGGGGTTATTATCAGGTGCAATTCAAAGAGGAGGATATTTCCAAGACAGCCTTCAACACTATATATGGGCACTACGAGTTCGGGGTGATGCCATTCGAAGTAACTAATGCACACACCATTTTCATGGATTTTATGCACATAGTTTTTCAGCCGTACCTGGACAAATTCATGGTGGTGTTCATAAATAATATTTTGATCTATCCGAAAAGTACGAGGATCCCATATTTACCTTGAGGTTTTGGACTAAATTTTAAGAGTCAATGGGAATGACTTTGAAGCTAAGCACTTCTGCTCATCCGCAAACAAATAGACAATCCGAAAGAGTCATCCAGATATTAGAGTATATGCTTAGGACCAACATGTGGGATTTTGGGGATAAGTGGTTGGATTACATAGCTTATGCCAAGTTAGCCTACAACAATAGTCATCAGGCATCAATTAGAATGGCACTATATAAAGCATTATATAGACGAAAATGTCAAGTACCGTTGTATTGGGGTTGGACAGAGGATGGTCAAATCACCAAGTCCGGGGAAGTGAATATTGAAGAAATGGCTGACAAAGTGAAGGTGATAAGAGAGAGATTGAAAGCCACTCAAAGCCGACAAAAGAGTTATGCCGACAATAGAAAAAGGGAGTTAGATTTCCTAATAGGAGATCGGACTTTTCTAAAGATAACACCAAGCAGAGGCATTCTGAAGCATCCTAAAGGAGAGAAGTTGAGTCCTAGATATTTAGGACCATTTCCAATAATTGAAAGGATCGGACCCGTAGCTTATCGATTGGAGCTTCCAGAAGGGTCAACAAGAATTTATTATGTGTTCCATGTGTCCTAATTGAAGAAGTACAACCCTGATCCAGAGCATATATTGAATGAGGAACCGTTGATTCTTCAGCCTGATTTGAGATATGTGGAGAGACCAATTAAAGTTCTAGATCGTAGTGTCAAGATGTTGAGGAATAAGTCGATACCGATGGTGAAGAATTTTTGGGATCATCATGGTTCTCAGGACACGACGTCGGAGACTGAAGATTGGGAGAGGAGGAAGTATCCGAGTTTGCTTTAGAGGAATAGCATTTTGAATTTTGGGGTGAAATTCTTTTAAGGGGGAGAGGATGTAATACCCGATATTAAGCCACCCTTATTATGTGGGGGAAAGTCATGCATGTCATAGCATTTTTAAATTGCATTTGGTGAATTGAATTATTTTCAAAAAAATATGAGTTTAATGAGTTTGTTGTTTCATGAATTAATTTGTTCTTGAAGTGGTTGTATTATTTGAGTTAGTTGAGTTTTTATTTTATTGAGGAGAATTTAGAAAGAAAATGAAGCAAGTGAGTGGAAATTAAGGGAATTTGTTAGGGGAATATTTATACAAGAATTAATGTCGAATAATGGATAAAGCTTGATGTTTAATTCTTGATGGACTTGAGTTCGAATCCTAGCTCTTTCAAATCCTTTCTTTTCCCCTAATTTCTAAGCCTTGGCTTAAATTCTCCTAGGGTAGCCATCACCTTGGAGCCAATTCCTAAAATTTAGGAGTGTGATTTATCTTGTGAATTATTTTATAAAGCATTTGAAAATAAATTAAATTCTTATTTCTAATATCTTATCATAATCTTTTAGAGAATTTTAAATATTACTAATCTGGATTTTTGAAAGCTATATCTTAGTAAATTAGCGGGAAATAAAGAATTTAAAAATATAGCTTATTTCCTACAAGTAGCCGCCACTTCTTAAGGAGATAAGTCTCCATATTTTAATTTTCTTCAAATAATTTTAAAAGAAAATAAAAGAATAAATGTTGGATTTTTAATGGAAACACTTATCTTCTAGAATATGTGTTTTTGAAATTTTTGGGGAAAAGGGAAAAGGAATTTCGGTTAGCTTCAAGGAAAAAAAGAAAACAAGAATTTTATATTGAAAGGTAATTATTTAATAGCTATTTAAATACTCAAATTAATATAGAGAATTAATTAAATTATTTATTAAATAAATAACCTAATTCCTTTGTATATTTTTCTGGAAAATCCCTCAAAGCTGCTGCCACCCTTAGAGCAATTGGAGCTCAACTCAAACTCTTCAAAATCTAGGTAAAGTTATCCAAGAAAACCATAACTAATTAGCACTATGTCTTAGCAAAAAGAAAATACCAGAATTTCCCCTCCCATTCCTTCATATTTTTGGCAACAATCATCCCCTATTTGCACGAAAATTCCGGCCAAACACCTGCACAAAATCTCTCTAGTCATCGAGGAAAAAAAAAGCTACACAAAGGCTCACTTTTCTTCTCTCATTCTCGCCACTACATAGACCAAAACCAGTCTGATTTCTTCCCTTTTCTACCCAGATTTTCAGTCATTATAAGCACCAAAAACACAGTAGCAACAACCCCCAAACCACTGCCTAGTTTCGGTACTCAAAGAAGGACCAAAGCTGTCCAACTTTTTTCTTGTGATCAAGAATCCCTAACAAGGTAGAACTTCTTGAAGCACCTAAACACCAAAACCAAGTCTTTTTTTTTCAGAAAACCACAAAATCCCCACTCTCTTAACCTCCCAAACTCATGAAACAAATAGCATTCTGCCTGCTAAAAAATTCGGCCAGCCTACTCTAAGAACAAAGTCAAAACCAAAACACTGTACAAGGTAAACACTCTTCAACCCTTCTATCCATCTCTTACTCCATTATTTCTCTCTTGTATCCCTTCAATCACGTCCATAAGGGACTGATTTTCTCCCTTTCTTGGTGAGTCTTGATCATGGACATCTAGGCTGACTAATCTCTTCAACTATCCATTGAACTCAAGCTAGCCATCAAGGAGTTGCCATGTTTAAGTCTAGTTTGCTAAGAGGTAATCAAGATCCTATCTTTACTGATTTAAATGGCTTTGATCTTTGAAGTATTAATTTATGAATGCTTACGGAGTCTAGTATGAAAGCATGAATGGACTAGAATGATAAATATGTTGATGTGAGACATAGGCAAATCTTGTATGAGATAGGACATTGATGCATCTTGTCATGATGTATCTAGATCTATGCTAGGATGGCAAAGATGAGATCTTTTAATATTTTATGGGGCTGATTATGATTATTTTATGCTAGTTGAATATCAGAGTTGTTATATAGTGATTTGATTTGGATGAATGCATGGTTATGAGCAATAGCATTGCAAAGGAAGTTATGTATGTGATCTAAAGAATTAAATCACCTAGATATCATGGATGAGTTAGGTGATTAGCAAGAACATGAGAATTCATGTTGCAAGGAATGGTGGATGTAATATTTGGATTATAATTATAGAATCATTTATTCTAGATAAGGAATGAGTGGAAGTAAGGGTAATCAATTGAGTTGGGTCTAGCTGTTGATTTATCTAAGTAAGTCCCTACATAATCGTTTTGATTAATGTTGGGCAATTTTTATAATGTTATTTGGAATTAATGTCAATATGATGTTTTGACAAAAGGATTGAAACATTGGTTAAACATGATGAGTTATACTATGTTGTTTTGATACTTAGGTTGGAAACGTAGATATTTTACTTTCTAAATGAGTTCATCAAATTTCAACTATTCAAACTCAAAAATGATTTCTTACTCTATCACTAAACGATTAGGAAATACTATTATGAAAAATCACGTTTTGCAGTCAATCTAATCAAAGAATTTTAAAAATGGGAAAATGATACTGCCCCTAAATGGGGAGCGTTGAGTACTCAGCGGGGGTAGGCTAGTGGTACTAGTCTTGAAGAGCAAGAGTAAGTCTTCTGGCTGAACTCAACTTGGAAAGGTGACAGTACTACTTAGTCAAGCCGTCCGGCTAGCATATTGGTCCATGTGGACATTGTTGATCCGGGTTGGACAACCGGAGTGTTGGGTTAAGAGATGGAGTGTCCTGCCGTAGTAGGAGGATCTCCTAATGTCCACTGTTGAAAAAATACATTGGGATGCTATCATGGTGGTATCCATGATATGGATTATGATATTATTATTTGAATCATTGCTAATCCCTACTTAATGAATTATGAATATGATGAAACAATGATTTATTGTGAACTATTTTGGATTCATTGAGCAAGGCTCCTTTGTATAACTATTATTGATGAAATTGACTTGCAAATACGATTTTGTGATTTTGATAAACCTGCATGTACGAAATGGTTATATTTGACACTTCCACTGTTGAAGAAATAAGCAATGATCGTCTATTTATTTATTTTATTTTTGTTTGTATTTCTTTCAAGAGATGTTTGTTAGTTTTGATCTCTCGGACTTGTATAAGGCTTTCTCTCGGATATAATAAGAGTACTTTATTATTCTATTTAGTTGGTTATTTTATTTATTTATCATTTGCACCTCGTTATAAAGACTCATGGTCCTCTGGATGGGGTGACATCCCGCCCTATCTGGGTACGTAGGTAGTGGTATGTTACACTTAGTCCTCCTTTTAAATGAGTCTCTAAATCTTGTGTATAATCCAATGTGATTTCTTTTGATTGGGTCTTAGTTGTTTTGTTCTTATAAGATTTATCTTGAATTCCATTATTTGGGTGCCTATAGTCCCGCTTCTTTTTTCTTGATTACCTTTATTTTTCAAGGATATTTGGATAAATTTATAGTTGATCTTGCTGCTATTCTTGTCGATTTTTGTTGCCTAGTTCTTCAAGGGTTTGCAATAGTGTAGTTAGGTAGTTTCATTCCCCTATTTTTAGTCACAAAACTCCACTACCTTGGATCTATTGAAAGAGATAAATTATTAGCCTATTATCTGATCAATTAACCATCTAATATCATATCAAAGAGTTTGGTATTAGAGCTAGGAAAGTCTTAATTCCAATCAAAGTTTGAAATCAAGAAAAAGAGCCCTACAAAGTTGAAGAAAAATAGGAAAAATCCCGTAACTAAAAAACATGCTTCAAAAAGGTCATGATATCTTTGTTATTTCTTGATTTTCCATTGAGAAAATTACTCCTTGATGTTATTATAATGCTTTGGAACAAATTTATCTTGTGTTTGTGGTGAAAATTTGCTTGAATATGGGTGAAAATATTAATTGGTTTTAAGTGACGAGATTGTAACCAAGGTGTTTGATAAATGTTCTATGAGAATGTTTGTGGCTATCGTTGGGAGTTTTGACTTTTATTTTTCATTCCTTGGGATTTTAGGACTTGAGATATCACTCTATTGTTGAAATTTATTCTCATTGAATTGATCTTTACACTATTGTACACTTGTGATTATCTTATTCTTCATATTTCTATTTACTAGTTATTCTTGTTTGTTCGTTCTTGCTAGTTCTTGTTTATTTCTTGTTCAAAATTTCTTCTTGATATTTTATTGATTGTTCTTGTGAAAATTAGGTCCTTACTCCTTGAAATTCTTGCTTGAAAACTTGCTTGTTTAAGGTGCCCAACAAATGTTTGTTAAAATTCCCCTAAGACCCCCTAATTGGAATGTCCATTGATTTTTGTTGACTCACTTAGATGGACTAAATCTTAACTATTGGAGAGAATTAGGATTGGACAAGAAGGTTTAACTGTTAAGAAAAAGGCAAGAGAGTGAGACTGTTATCAAAAAGAGCCAAAAAGAGTAAACACGAGTATAGAGTGAATATCTTTGAGAGTAAATACACAATGGAGTAAAGAGAGGATCTATTTCTTTTGCTAATCTCTTTTTTTGTAGGTATAGCTCATTGAGTACTCCATTGTCATGGCTCATGAACAAGAAATTTCTAGGCCTAACCCAAGTGGATCTAATAGACCATAAGAAGAACCACTTGATGCTAGGGCGTTGTGAGATGATTTAAATGCCATGGTAAGAATAATGCAGAGTAGGTTTAAAGATATGACATGGGCGATCATCGAATTAAGGCATTAATTAGGTCAATCTTCTACTATGAAACCCCACTTGAAGCCAATCTTAGAGTAAGGGGGATGGGATACATATCATGCATAAAATATACCTTTTTGAATGATTTTATGTGCCTTAGATTTGTGGTTTATAGGTTAAATGGCTTATTTATGCTTGTTAGGTAGAGAGGGTAAAAAAGTAATTTTGCTTGAGGTTAAAATAGGAATATGGCTTGACGTTTACATAAGAAGAATATTTGGGTGAGAAAAAAAGAACAAGAGTTAGTGTAGTTTAGTAGTTAGAGCTTTGTGAATTAATCTCTAAGGTCTTGTGTTCAAATCCCATCACTTAAGTTTTATTCATAATTATCTTAACTATGTTTGAATTTTCGATTTTCTTACAATCCTTAAAGACAGGAATGTTTTCTTAAGGGAGACATGATGGTAATATCTTGACTATATGGTCTTGTCCTAAAAAGAATTCTAGAAGAATTCTTATCCCCTTCAATTTTGCTAGCCTTGTCCGAACATCTTTGAAATTTAAACTATCCCTAATTCATTAATCCATTTTTAATCATAAAAATTCTGTGATAAATCCCTAGCATTAGAATTTAAAAATTATTTCTTGTGGGAAAGGGATGGCTAAAAATAGGGAGGAGAATTAGGTAGGGATTCCAAGGAAAAGAAAACACCATAGCTATTCCTTCAAACTCCATCTTCATCCTGTTCATATTTTGGTAAAGAAAAATCTGGAAAATTTTCCAGATTTCTTTTAAGGCTGTTTTCAAAAGTTTCAGCCAACTTTCCTATCCAATTTCTGCTAGAAAAATAGACATTTTAAGTAAGGTTGAAGGCAGGAAATTCAGTGAATTTTCAGATTGCACAAACATCCCAAAACCAGAATTTTGTTTCAGCAATCTAGCTACATTAGACATGGAATTTGAAGCCACCGTTAGAACATAAGAACAGCTGGAAGTTCATCTGTTTTTCTTCAAGATGAAGGCTGGAAAACCACCATTAAAAGACCTTCAAACACCCTTAAGAATCAACTTCAAAATCATGCCAAAGAGAATAGAAAATTCTACACCAAAAACATCTCAATTCCAAGTATTCTTGAAGCTTAAATTCCAGAAATTTTCCAGCTTGTCTCCTCAAGGCTAAGGCCAAAATTTTTCACTCAAAACCACTACAATCAGACCTTGTTCAGCCATGGACTGAACATCTTGGCCTCCACACCAACCTGGAATGCTAGGACTCCATGATCATACCTCAAAAAGCTCCTAAGATTACTCTATTCAAAACTTATTCAAACTTCAAACTAAATTTCAGATTTTGTTCCATTAAAGCATACTTATAGCTAAGTGATTAAACCAAAAAATCCTCTGCCATTATAAGACCATTTTTGGCCAGCTTTAGGTACTGAACAACCCTCCGTTCTTTGATTAAAACCTAGCTAATTCAGCCTTACACCATTGAAGAACAAGAGACCTTCCATGAACAAACTCCATTAGCTAATCTTATACCTCCAACAACTCCACATTTTTCTCCATTTGAATTTCAAAAAAATCTAAAAACCTTCTCTCTCATTCTTGATAGCCGAAACTCCCCTCTACACTAGGCCATTCGGCCATCACAATTCCAGCAACTCTCAAAATCCATTTTCTCTCAAACTCTCTCAAAGAACACCAAGAACACACACTTCTCATCTTCAAGCCTAAACCAATCCTAAACACCTCCAATTACTTCCAAACACTCTAGATCATCCATATTCAACCTATAATCTTCATTTCTGGCCTTTATAACACCGAATCAAACAAAGTGAAATTTTCAAACGGATCAAAACCAACCTTTTTTGTTGAAGGTTCCAAGAACACCAAAAGGTAAATAAGAACAACTTCCTTGTTCTAATATTCCTCACCACTAAAGGCCATCAAGCTTGTGAGGATCTTCACTAACCAAGGAAAATCCTTCATCAAGCGATCATCCATCAAGTATTTTTCCTTAAATATTCCTTTTTAATTTTTAGAATCAAGACTCCTAGATGTTGATAGGATGGTTAAATAAAGTAGGGGTTGAGTATATGTATGTGGGTGAAGGGGATGTAGTTAGGACATGAGAATTGGAATGTATGATTACGCGTTATGGATTTTTCTTTTGAAACAATATATGCTCATTATGATTAAAGGGATTTATGGATGTTTTGATGCATGTTAGATATTATGACACCATTGGTGATTAGGCCTTTATGTTCTTATTTTTCAATAAAGTCATAGATGATGATTATGCCTAGAAGGAGATTATCCATGTGTTAGTATATGTTGATTTAAGTGTATGTTCATGGATGGATTAATATGTTTTGTGAGAATATGTTCATAGATCTTCTCTAACAATAGAAAATTATTGGAAAAACTACTTTCTATTAATTCTAGAATTATCTTACTAACATTATTGTTATTAATTTAATTAGAATTATTATTCAATTTAATCTATAAAATTCGAAAACAATAGGTAGGTTTGAAAGAGAGTATTATTTAAAATATTATTATTTTATTAGATAAAAAATAAAATTTTTATTAAAAAATAATAAAGTATTAGAATTAATTAATATCAAATGACCTTGTAAACCATATTAATTAGCCTTGCTAAAACTTTTATCTATATCCATAAATATTATTTATTAATTAAAAATTAAGTGTAATTCATTTATTATTAATTTTATAGATTATTTATTATCTATTAATTATTAATTAAAAATTAAGTGTAATTTATTATTTATAGTAATACTATTTAAATATTACTAATTACCAATATTATTCAGGACTTAGTATTATCTAATATTTAACACTAGTTTATTTATTAGCAATAATACTCAAAATTTATTATTTGAAACTATAACTTATTATTATTTATTTTATAACATCCATTTAATTTAACTCATCAAGCTAGTTTATTTTATAAAATATTTTATCAACTAGTATTAAAACCTAAGACATTATAGTCATGGTTAGTTGTAGTTGTGACTAGTTGAACTAGGAATTATTTATTTAAAGCCGATATGGTCTAGATATTGTCTTATACCTTGTGTTTACCCTAGGCGGGGTTAGGTTGACTTTGGAAGACTTTTCAATCCAAGAAGAGCAAAAGATTAGGTAAGTTCATACATTAAACCATTTGAAGACCAAAGTTATCGTGGCAAGTCGAACTCAATGTATACGAATATTTGTACTGTAAAAGCAATTATGGACAATTTTTCTTTTGCTTCAGTTAAGCAAACCATTTAAAGCTAAATAAACAATTTTACTCAAAACGCTAAACTTTTCCTAAAAACCTAATTTTGACAAGAATTTTGGAAACCATAATTGCCATTTCCAAGTGAATTGTTGTATGATCTTTTTCCTCCCAAGTGGGACAAACAACGTTGAGTACTCAATAAGGGTAGACTACTAGGACTAGTCTTTGAAGGGTTAGGGTAAGTCTCTCAGTAGGTGGCCACCTCTGAGGGGTGATTCCTTCCCAGATAGGATGCCAGTCCTGTAGGTCATACTGGTCCAAGCTAGTAAGTTCAGTCAAGTAGACTATGTGTTTTCGGAGTGAACAACCGGTAAGTTTGGATGTAGAGATGGAGGAGTATCTCACCCAGTTGGCTGTACACCAACCTTGTGTCAGTGTGCTCAATCTGTGGCATTCTGATCATTATATTGTCATGGTGCACAAAGTGTGGTGCCATGGCTACCATTTTTGAATGGTTGTATTTATTGTGCACATGTATGTTTGGAAAGTAAAACACCGCTCTTCATTTATAAAATTTATTTGAGGCTTGACGGCACTTTTGATAGGGCCTAAATTAGTCATATATTTTCTAGTTATTTGAGGCTATTTTGTGATATATTTTGTTCAATAACTGGTCATATCCTTCATATTTGAGATTTTATCCTTGGAAAGATATTTTGTGCATTATTTCAGATTTTAGGGGCAAAATAAGAAAAAAATATCGCTAAACAGAGCAGAGGCGCCGACGGCCAGGACAGGGGAACCGGTGCCGGCCACGTGTTGTTGGCACGTACTTCAAAAAAACCAATAAAATAGAGCTGAACAGAACCAAATCGGCACCGACTAGGAGGGCAGAGGCGGTGCCGGCTGCACTCTAGAAGAGGTGGCACAAAAATCAAGAAAAATTGACGAACATATAGAGAAATAGACCACAATCGGTGCCGGCCCTAGGCAAGACAGGTGGCGCTGGCTGTGTACTGGTGCTGAGGCAGTGCCTCAATTTTCGTGCACATTTTTTGACAATTTGCAGAGTTTTAGTATTTTCCTACTTCTAGTCAGCCAAAAACCCTAGAGGAACGATTTTAGGCACTTCTAAAGCTTATAAATAGAGGGAAAACACAAGGAAAAGGAGAGAATACGCAGATCAAAATAGAAAATCACTCAAAATCAAGGAGGAAATCTTCAGATCAAGGAAGATTGTACAAGAGAGTCTACGAAGGAAGAAGAAGAAGGCTTGTCTCTCAGTGCTTTCTTTTAACTTTGTTTTCTTTTTCTTGAACAATGATGTATTAATTATTTTATTGTAATCTGACATAGTTTTCGATATTCATGGTTTTTAGAATTACTTTGATTGTTTGATTAATTGATTGTTATTCTTGGCATTTAATTACTATACTGATTACGAGATTAATTTGTTGTTTCTTTCTATTAACTTTCTTAGAAAAGGGGTTGATGGTGGTTTCAATTCATTAATTTCATATTTGTTGTCTATTAACTTACTTGGAAAATGGGTTAATTACTAAGTACTAGGTAATTAAAGGTTAATTGATGTCTGCCAGGATATGGATTCATTTGTTAATTTCATGTTTTAAATTTTCCAGGATATGAAAATTTAATCAAAGATTGTGTTTAATGCATCTTTTGGGTAATGCTAATTTGTCTAGAAGATAGTGATTTCATGGATTGGAAAAGAAATGGATCTATCTTAATCATTCATGATGCCAAGAGAATGATTAGTTATGATAATGATTGGGTACTTTAAGATCGTGTTTGTTAAAATAATGGTTTGAGTTACATAATTCTCCATCATTGACATGTATATATTCTTTTATTTTATTTTATGTTCCTTTTTATTTCTTTTTCACTTTATTGAGTCGGTTAAACAATGAAAGAAAATGGATTAATGCATACTTGTTCCTTGAGGATCGACACTTATTTTAAACCATATGCTATGTTTAATGATGAGTACACTTGCTCATATGTGTAATTTGAGGTTAAAGTTTTAATATAACTTGATTGGGAATGTTCTTATTTTTATATAATTTTTATACCCAAATTCAAACACACCAAGTTTTTGGTGCTGTTGTCAGGGAACAATATCATGAAAGCTTAGATTTCATTGATTTAACCATGTTTATATGTTCATATGTAAATATGAAAATATGTATATATGTTCCTTGTATGAGTAAGTGGCCTATTTTGTTATTTGTATAATTGTATTTTAATTTCGCTGTATGTTGTAAATAGGTAGATAGGTATATACATGTTCGTAATAACTAACTTGTCTTTGTATGTTTGTATATATTGTATATTTTGTTATTTAATTTTACTAACCTAATGTTAATATGGAATATGTGTAATTTTTGTATTTTGAATTGGATGATTTTTACGTCTATAATTTTGAATCAATACTAACTCTTCTTATTTTCAAGTTTGGACTTTTGCTAACACGATATTATAGACGGACTGAATTTATTTTATTATTTGTTTCTTTATATGCAATTTTTTAATCTTAGTTTAATATTTAATTTATGAATTCATGGTTATGCATTTAATTAGGATAGTTTTTAGTAAAAAAAAAAAAAAAAAGAGCATTAGTGTATTGGTAAAATTACAAGCTCACACTGATGTTTTTAGTGAGACATCATTAGAAGCATTAGTGAAATTTTTATTGCTAATACAAATTTATCTGTTCAGGGGCATGAAGAAGCTTCCTAACGATTGTGCTATCAAAGGAAACAACTAGTTAAGACTGTTAAGGAGACTCATAAGTTCATGCTAGCCCGTACAATTGACCATGAAAAAAATGAGAGGCGATGAGGGATAATTAAATGATGTGGCTAGAGAGTTATTTGATTCTACTCTATGTGCTCATAATTCTAATATTTCTTTGTCACATGATTTCTTAGGTTCCTCTCACTTCTTGGAGAACAATGGTCCCAATGATGATGTATGGAGTTTAACATGCCTCAAGAAGTTGGATTTATCATTCATTCTAAGAAACCTTTTGAGGATGTTGACAAATTCTACCCTTCACCCTAATTTCAGGGAGGTAACTTGGTATTTGTAGAAGCATTAAAAAGTAAGGATTTTCCAATCCCATCTTTAAGAACTCAACTACTAAATTTAAAGGGGAATTTTAATTGTAAAAATTCTTTTGAAGGGTTATGTGGTGATTTCAAAGTTGATGCATCCGTTAGATACCATATTCACTCATATGTTGAAAAAGATATTTATGTGTCTAAAGGAATGTTAGAGAATAAGGTTTATGTATTTTGCATTGCTAAGACAAATTGTTTTCATGAACCCTCCATTTTTCAAAATCCTCCATTCTTTCTACATTCATTATGCCTATCTTCCACTTGGACCTTTAATCTCTTTTCTAAAGGTTTAATGAAGCATAATGAGTGGAAAGAGTTTGTATCTTTGTTTTTTTTTGTTAAGTTTTTTTTTTTTTGTTTTTCCTCTCTCAAATAAGGAAAATATTTTTCATCTTAAGTGTGGGGGAAATTATTTTTCTTTATTTGCTTTCTTAAGATTTTTAGCGTGTTTTCTTTTATTTTTGTGTGTCTTTATTTTGTTATTATTTTTCTTGTACTTCTCTTTTTTGTACTATTTTCTTTACTTTTTGCTTCTTTTTATTTTCTAGTTTTTATGCTTTGGTGTGTTTCTTTCGTGTATTTTTCTTTTTAGGTACTTCGACAATGCTCTTTTTTGCTAGAATTCGACTCTTTTGTAGAAGAATGCACAATGAATGAAAGTATTTTCTTTCTTCTTGTTTCCCCTTTTTTTGTGGTCCCGTGGCAATATTTTCTTGTTCTATTTGTTTGGCCATTGAGGACAATATCCAATTTAAGTGTGGGGGAGTGGTTAGAATGGGAATTCTTCTATACTTCATTCTTCTTGAAATTCTGTGAGCCTTTTTGAGCTAATTGTTCAAAAACTTTTCAGTGGCTTTCAAGATGTATTTTTAATGCATGTATTTGTGCTACATCATAGAGCATATGTTCTATATCATTTGTGGTTTATGCATGACTTTTTACACGCACTTGGACTAAGTAGTTCTTGATCAAATGCTTTATATTGTTCTTAAACCTTTTTTTTTTTTTGCTAAAATTCATTGAGCATTCTAGAATTTACTTGAATACCTCTCGAGGCGAAATAAAAAGGACATTCATGATTTAATTTAGGGATGATGATAATAGGCTTTCTTTGGATAGTTTGAGCTTTTTGAGCCTACCTATTTTATATTATCCCTAGGGCCTATTTTGAGCCTAAATTGTCAATTTCTTTCTTAAAACCCATTATCATACTTTGTCCATTACTTCTTTTTGAGAGTTTGATTTACTTTCCAAATCTTTGATTGCTCGTGATGGATGAAAGTACAAGTAGAAGAATTATGAGGGAAAAAGCCTGTGTAAATGTTATGACTTGTTACTTTCAGTCATACATCATGTGTTGAGTTGTGAAAAGAGAAAGGAGGATGAAAGGAGAAAAAAAAAAGCTGAAAGAAAAACAAAAAGTTGAAAAAAAACCTGAAAAATAAACAAAAGCAGTATTTGGAAGGAAAGAAAACGAAAAAGAAAAGCTGAAAGAGAAAGAGAAGAAGAGCACAGGAAGAGAGTTGGAATAAAAATTGTTGAAATTTTTTATGATCTTGTGCAATATGAATGATAAGTTAAGAATAGTTGAGGAAAAGAATGCAAGATTTGCTTGAACTGTACTATAATTGCCAAACAAGGTTATGGATTTTTGATTGATTTTGTGATAGGAGAGCAAGAAAAGTTTAGAATCTATTGGTACATTTTGTTTATTATTTTCTTGCAAACTCTCATCTTCTTTGATATTTGATTTTCCTATATCCTTCGTTTGACAGCTACATTACAAACCCTTTAGCCTTACATTACAAGCTTAAAAGTCCTACTTGACCTAAGTAGAATCATGTTATGTCTTAGATTAGTGGAGAGAATGTATGAAAAGTAAGCTTATGGAATGCATATTTCTTTTGAACTAAATTCTTTCCAATGGTTTGAGAATGATGTTAGGTGTTGGGATGGTTCTACTAGTCATTCTTCACTTACACAAATCTTGCATTTGTTATGAAAGGTATAGTAGCATGTGTTTTGTTGTCTTGAATAAATAAAGCATTGGAAATATTATTTTGAAATTGATTGAGTGATTTTGTAAAAACTTGTGTTTTCCTACTTGTCTTTGATACTTTGCTTGAGAACAAGCAAAGAACTAAGTATGGGGGAATGTGATAGGGCCTAAATTAGTCATATATTTCATAGTTATTTGAGGTTATTTTGTGATACATTTTGTTCAATAACTGGTCATATTCCTTCATATTTGAGATTTTACTCTTAGAAAGGTATTTTGTGTATAGTTTTAGATTTTAGGAGTAAAATAAAACAAAACGTCGCTAAATAGAGTAGAGGCGGCGCCGGCCACGTGTTGTTGGCACGCACTTCAAAAAAACTGGTGAAACAGAGCGGAATAGAACCAAATTGGCACTGGCTAGAAGGCCAGAGGCGGCGCCGACTGCACTCTGGAAAAGGTGGCACGAAAATTTAAAAAAAAATTGGCGAATTGATGGAGAAACATACCACAACCGGTGCCGGCCCTAGGCAGGACAGGCGGCGCCGGCTGTGCACTGGTGTTGAGGAGGTGCCTCGATTTTCATGTGCGTTTTTTTGGCAATTTGCAGATTTTTAGTATTTTCCTACTTCTAGTCAGCCAAAAACCCTAGAAGAACGATTTTAGACACTTCTAAAGCCTATAAATAGAGGGAAAACACAAGAAAAATGAGAGAATTCGCATATCAAAACAGAAAATCACTCAAAATCAAGTGGGAATTCTTCAGATCAAGAAGAATTGTACAAGAGGATCTACGAAAGAAGAAGAAGGAGGCTTATCTATGATTGCTTTCTTTTAACTTTATTTTTTTTTTCTTGAACAATGATGTATTAATTGTTTTATTGTAATTTGACATTGTTTTTAGTATTCATGGTTTTTAGAGTTACTTTAATTGTTTGATTAATTGATTGTTATTCTTGATATTTAATTACTTATGCTGATTACGAGATTAATTTGTTATTTTTTTCTATTAACTTGCTTGGAAAATGGGTTGATGGTGGTTTCAATTCATTAATTTCATATTTGTTGCTATTAACTTGCTTGGAAAAGGGATTAATTGCTAAGAACTAAGTAATTAAAGGTTAATTGATGTATGCTAGGATATTAATTTATTGGTTAATTTCATGTTTTAAATTTGCCAGGATGTGGAAATTTAATCAAGTATTGTGTTTAATGCATCTTTTGGGTGAATTAGTTGAGACAGGATATGTGATGCTAATTTGTCTAGAAGATAGTGATTTCATGGATTGGAAAAGAAGTGAATCTTTCTTAATCCTTCATGATACCAAGAGAATGATTAGTTATGATAATGATTGGGTACTTTAAGGTCGTGTTTGTCAAAATAATGGTTTGAGTTACATAATTCTCCATCATTGACATGTATATATTCTTTCATTTTATTTTATTTTTCATTTTATTTATTTTTCACTTTATTGGGTCGGTTAAACAATGAAAGAAAATGGATTATGCATACTTGTTTCTTGAGGATCGACACTCGTTTTAAACCCGATGCTATGCTTAATGATGAGTACGCTTTCTCACACGTGTAATTTGGGGTTAATGTTTTAATTTAACTTGATTGGAAATGTGCTTATTTTTATATAATTTTTATACCCAAATTCAAACACATCAACTTTCATTTATGAAACATTTACAACTTGCATACATGAACTGGTTTACCTGAAACACACAAAGCACACACGAGCTTATTGAGATTTTTATCTCACCACCTTTTATACCTTGTTTTTAGGTCGATCCTACTGTGAAGGTTATTAGCTAGAGAATTGCCTATGTTTTGAAGACTCATTGTTAATTTTCCTATGTATTTCTTTTGAGAGACAGTAGTAGATATTTATTTTTGAGCTTGTTCATGTATTTCTTGGGTTGTAATAAGTTTAATTTTGATTTCTTTCTTTTATTTATTTTGTGTGTCCTAATTATAAAGACTTATTGTCCTATGGATAGGGCGACATCCCTAGCCCTAATAAGGCATAGATAGTGGGGTGTTACATATACTGTGGCACAAATAAGAGGCCAAGAAGGATTTGAAGCTCCTAACCCTAGAATGAGGGATAATGATGCTCATACTCCTCCATTGAATGCTCAATAAGATGAAGATTGGGATGAGCACTTTCTTGGGGGATTCTCACAAGCTCTAATGAGAGGGGGAAGACATGATATAAGAAGAGGATAAGATAAGGGGCCAAGGAAGGAATAATGGAAATAAGCCAAGTGGGTTAGAAAGAGAGTTTGAGAGAGTTGATGAATGGTATAAAGGGGAACAAGGTGATGCATATGGGGAACTCAATAGAGGAGGGGCAATAGAGAATGTAGGAGAGAAGGAAATGAAGAGAAGAAAGAGTTAAACCATATCAAGATGAAGGTGCCTACATTCTATGGAAAGTGTGATCCCCAAGCCTATTTTAAATGGGAAAGCAAAATGGAAATATTTTTTAAGTGCCATACTTATAATGAAAGATCAAAGGTGATGGTAGCTATTTTGGGTTTTTCGAAGTATGCATTGGTTTGGTGGGAGCAATAGTACTCAGAAAAGGCAAATGGGAGTTGAAGCCATGAGAAATTAGAACTTGTTAAAAGACATGATGAGGGCTAAGTTTGTTCCACACCACTACTACCGTGACCTCTACCAAAGGCTTCAATCACACAAGCAAATGAATAAGAGTGTGAAGGATTACCATAAGGAAATGGAAGTTATGTAAATGAGAGATCAAATCCAAGAGGATCATAGAACAACAAGGGCTAGGTTATTTGGATGATTGAATAGGAAAATTACTAATTTGGTAAAGTTACACTCCTAGGACAGTTTTGAGGATATGGTTCATGCCGGTGTGAAGATTGAAAGGTAACTAAAGAGGAGGGCCTTTGCTCAGCCTATACTTCCAAATCCAAACACCACTAGTAAGATACCAACTAAGAGAGATAATGCTACTAAACCTTTTTGAAGGGAGTACAACAAGTCAAGGGAAGGATGGAAGCCTAGAGAAGATTGAAAACCTAGGGAAGATTGGAACAAGGATAAGAAAAAAGTCATGGAGAGGCCACAATGAAATAGATACATCAAGTGCTTTAAGTGACTTAGCTATGGGCATACTTCTTATAAGTGTCCAAGCAAAAGGGTAATGTACACTAATCCCTATAGAGAAGTCTCAACCGATGAAGAAGAAGAGGGAGAAGGATGCCAAGAAGACTAAGAAGAAAATATGGAAAAGGGAAGTGATAAAGGAGAAGTAGTTGGCCAAGAGTATTCCTTAGTTAGAGTCAGAAGAAGATCTTGAACTCTCAAGCAATTGAAGACCAAGACTAATAATAAAGAGAGAACATATTCTACACAAGGTGTCTAATCAACAAAACCTATTGTAGTGTCATTGTGGATAGTGGGAGTTTTACTAATGTGATTAGTGCAAGCTTAGTTAATGAATTAGGCATAAAATGGATTAAACACCCTAAAACCCTCCAAGTTATAATGGTTGAATGATAATGGGGAGTTGAGCGTTAACAAACGAGTCCCGGTATCTTTTGAGACGGGGAATTACAAAGATGATGTGCTATGTGATATGGTGTCTATGCAAGCAAGTCACTTCTTTCTAGGGAGGTCTTGGCAATATGATAGGAATGTGAAGCATGATGGGAGGAAGAACACTTATTCCATTGTTAAAGAGGGTTCCAAATTCATTCTAACCCCTATGCCCCTAAGTGAGGTGAAGAAAGACCAAAGAATCATGAGAAAAAGAGAAAAGAAAAAGGAAGCACAAGATGCTAAACAGAAATAAGAGTTAGAGAGAAAAGAATAAGAGAGGAAAGAGAAAGAATTGGGGAGGGGGGAATGGGAAAGCAAATGCCTTTGACTATCACGGATGGAAGTGAGTAATGATAAGAGAGGAGAGGTAAAATAAGAGTGAATTACTTTGCAAAAGGGAGTGAGGTCATAGAAGAAATAGAAGCTAAGAAACCGATTATTTTTCTTAATTGCAAAGGATCTTATATTTCTACTGATTATTCTAATTTGTCTTTGCCTAATATAATTGTAGCTATTCTCCAAGAGTTTGACAATGTTTTTCCAAAGGAGGTGCCTGGAGGATTGCCACCTATAAGAGGAATTAAGCATCAAATAGACTTTATGCTTGGAGCTGTTATCCCCAACCGATTGGCCTTTAGAACCAATCCGAAGAAGGCCAAGGAATTACAAAAGCAAGTGGAGGAATTACTTGAGAAAGGGCATGGGAGAGAGAGCCTAAGCTCGTGTATGATTCTGGTTCTCTTAGTTCCCAAGAAGGATGGAACTTGGTGCATGTGTGTGGATTATCGTGCCATTTGTTAGTGTTATGCCCTAAAGGCAATCACTTGTACATTGTATATGACACATTTTATTTTAATAAAAGGCATCATTTATCTTATAGTTTCATTTATTTACTTTAAGTAATATAACAGTTCGATAAAGTCCCTCGTACAACACTGTGTTAAGAAAATCATGATAGAGATCATGATATGAGATTCCTACTACACTGGATGGTATTAGTACTTAAATAGTCCCTAGTCGTAGTATTAATGAGATAGGACATTGTTAATGCGTTAAGACTAGCATATGTTAGATTTCTTGATTTGCTCAGGCGGTGGTTCTCATAATCGTGAGTATTGAGATACTCAAAGTTAACACATGGATTCTTGTTAATGGAACAAGTTCATTGGATGACCTAGTTTTGAAATAATCACATGGATAACTATTTAGTACCAGTGATATAATCTTAATATAGCAAACGTTCAAGTATCCTTAGACTTAAGATCACCAAGGTACTTTGTTTGCTAAGCTTTATACTTTGATTCCAATCTCCGGAGCTCGATCGAGCGCTACCTATGGGATGGATATTGGGTATATTGTGAGATAAACAAAAGTAGTTGATAGGGTCAATAAAGGATTCACCACTGCTAATAACAGAGGCAAATATCTCACGACCACTTGTAGGAATTACTACTCGAGAAGTCCTTGGCCAAGGCAATTATGTATTGGAAACAGTTTTAGTTGATACACATCTAGAGTAGTGGGTTCCTGATACAAGTACTATTGTATTCGGGCCAGAATTAATTCTGAAGGGAGTTAGCACTAATTCCGTACTCCAAACCGAATGAGATATTGCATGGTAAAAGGAGTTAATTGCACTGAAGTTTGTTATTGAAGGGTTCATGTCAAGCCACTTGACTTACTAGACTCTTAGGTGGTCATAATGTGTTGCTAGATACCGCTCATGATCTAGGAATATGAGTTTATTAATTGATGAATTAATAAACTAATAGGATTAATTGTAATTAATTATGGATTATTAATCTCAAAGACGTTTGGATTAATTCATGTTCGCTACCAATTGATTGGGAAACCTAATAGGTCACACACAATAGAGGATTATATACTCAAGGTGTTATTTGATAAAATAGTGGTGTTAATTGAGAGAAAGAGAAGTTGTTGTGGACAAATTATAATTAGTTATAATTTATGGTACAAATTGTAATTGTGATAACTTGAGGTTTTCAATTACAATTAGGGAATTCTAACTGTTTTAGAATTCTCAGTTGGAGTGTTTTAAGTAGGGTTTTTCATGAGTCATAGGATGATATACAATACCTATTCTTGTGTAAGACACACGATACAATTCCAACCCTAGTAACACACGACTTCTTCTCTCTTTCTCATTTTTGCTGAAAACGAAAACAGCCCTAACCGTCATCTTTTTCTGCTAGCACAGGAAATATTGGTGCTTGAGTATTCCTCTGTGTGGATTACTATTAGAGATAATCACATACTGTGATTATAGAGGTTAGACGTTCAACCCACGTGGAGTTTGCATAAGAGGATTGCTGGTTCACGCCTCGACTTGAAGGAGATCAATTTTGTTCTTCAGATGATCACCCAAAGGTAAAAGCTGTTACCTTTATATCATTATGTCTTGTTTTCACACATAGATGGGTCTTGGGAGGGTATCTCGTTTTATTTTTTGCTGCGCCGTATAGGATACGAGCCTGAGATACCCAACACCATCAACAATATCACGGTTAAGTATCACTATCCCATTCCTAGACTAGATGACTTGCTTGTTGAGTTGTTTAGTGCATGCATTTTCTCTAAAATTGATTTAAAATCCTATTATCACCAAATTAGGATTAGGGAAGGGGATGAGTGGAAAACGGCCTTTAAAACTGAATAATGATTGTATGAGTGGCTTGTTATGCCTTTTGGATTGTCTAATACTCCTAGAACTTTTATGCGTTAAATGCATCATGTTCTAAAGGAATTCATTGGAAAGTTTGTTGATGTGTACTTTGATAATATATTAATTTATAGCAAATCATATGTAGATCATTTGAATCATCTTCAATGTGTGCTTGTTGCTCTTAGAAGGGATATATTATATGCTAACTTGGAAAAATGCTCTTTTTGTTTGGAGATGGTTACATTCTTTTGGTATATTGTGAGTGCTAAACGGATTGAGGTTAATGAGGAAAAAGTAAAAGCTATCTAAGATTGTCCCACTCCTACCACCATTATTCAAGTTTGAAGTTTTTATGGGTTAGCTAGTTTTTATAGAAGATTCATCAAGAATTTTAGTACCCTAACAATCCCTCTAACTGAAGTGGTGAAGAAAAATGAAGGATTAAGGTGGGAGGAAGCCCAACAACATGCTTTTCAAGCCCTCTAGGATAAATTGACCCAACCTCCAATTCTCATCGTACTTAACTTTGAAAAGACATTTGAGATAGAGTGTGATATAAGTGGGGTAGGGATAGGTGCGATTCTAACCCAAGACCAAACACCCATTGCATATTTTAGTGAGAAATTATCTAGGGCAACCATCAATTATTGCACTCATGACAAAGAATAATTTGCCTTGGTTAGACCCTAGAGCATTGGCAACACTAACTATTACAAAAAGAATTTGTGATCCATACCGACCATAAGACCCTTAAACACCTCAAAAGCCAATAAAATTTGAACAAGAAACATGCAAGGTGGATGGAGTTTATTAGGACATTTCCTTATGTCATTCAATACAGAAAGGGTAAAGAGAATATGGTTACAGATGCACTGTCTCGAAGGTATACACTGTTAAACTCTTTGGATGCTAAACTTCTTGGTTTTAAATTTGTGAAAGAATTGATTGAACATGATAAGGAGTTTGGGGATATATTTCATACTTGTGAAAAATGTGCATTTTCTAAGTACTATAGGCGTGATGGTTTATTATTTATGGAGCAAGGCTTTGTGTGCCAAAAGGATCCATTAGGGAGTTTCTAGTTAAGGAGGCCCATAGTGGGGGATTAATGGGATATTTTGGTATTACAAAGACCTTAGACATCCTTAAGGAACAATTTTTTTTTTTTTTGGTAAAAAATGAGAAGGGATGTGGAGAAATATTATTCTCAATGCATAATTTGTAGATGGACTAAATCTAGATCACTTCTACATAGTTTGTACACCACTTTACTCGCTCCAAATGCTCGTTAGATTGATATTTCAATGGATTTCATCTTAGGATTGCCTAGATCCAAAGGGGGTATGAATTCCATATTTGTGATTATTGATCGATTCTCGAAAATGGCTTATTTTGTGACTTGTTCCAAGACTAATAATTCTTCTCATATTATAGATTTATTCTTCAAAGAAGTAGTGAGATTTCATAGGATTCCAAAGACTATTGTTTCAGATAGGGACACTAAGTTCCTTAGTCATTTTTGGAGGGTCTTATGGAACAAACTTGGCACTAAACTTTTGTTTTTCATAGCTTGCCACCCTCAAATGGATGGGCAAATAGAAGTGGCCAACCGAACACTCACCTAACTCTTGAAGACCATCATCAAGAAGAATTAGGAAAAATGATTGCGACACATTAAGTTTGCTTACAATAGGGCTACTCACTCTGCAACTTCTTATTCTTCTTTTGAAATTGTGCATAGTTTTAACCCTCTAACTCTTTTAGATTTAGTTCCTTTGCCTATAGGGAAATGAATGAACCATGATAGAGCCAAGAAAATGGAATTGGTAAAGGCTCCCTATGAAAAGGTGAATGTAACTATTGTAAAGAGAAATAAAGAAATCACCCCTAAGCGAAATCAAGAAAGGAAAAAGGTTTCACTTGAGCCCGGAGATTAGGTATGGGTGTATCTTCGCAATAAGAGATTACCTACTCAAAGAAGAAGTAAATTAGACCCAAGAGGCAATGGGCCCATCCAAGTCATCGCCCAAGTTGGAGATAATACCTACAAGAACGATTTACATGGTGAGTATAAAGTTAGTGCAGCATTTAACGTTAGTGACTTAACTCCTTTTGATGTAGGTGATGACTCATGGAAAAATAAACTTCAAGAAAGGGGAGATGATGGGAATCAAGCTAGTCAATTGGTTCATTCTTAAGAAGGGGGAACGACCATGTAAGGACTAATGATAAGATCAAAGGCCAAGAGGTTTCAAGGGGATGTCTAATTGTTCCTACAACAATGTTTGAGGATGGAAGAGATTTGGAAGGATGATGAACGATGCAAGAGCTCAATTTGATAGCGATCCAAAAGAACCCTAACTACAACTCAAGTCTGCGCCAAAGAAAGGAGAAAACATTGAAGGCCAGTGAGTCAGAGCCTAGCCAGCACTGGTCCCGGCCATCTGAGCCGACACCAGCCTCATTCTGTCGGCAAAAATGCTTGCTTCTAGAGTAGAGCCGACACCGGCCCTATAGTCGGAGCCCACAGAATGAATTTTTCCTTTCACAAAAAAGCTATATTCTGAACAATTTCAAAACACAATAGAGACCACAATTTGAAATGAATTTCATATGATACAATCACATAAATAAGTTCTATAACTTATCCTTATACATGAAGTGGTTTTCAGGCATAACAAAAAACCAAAATTCTTGAAACAATTTCAATAAACGAGCTAAAACGTTTTCAGTTAAGCATGCTCACGTGAAAAATAGTTTTCACTAGAAAATAGAGACTATAAAGAACTATTCTCCATGCTAAAGATACGACCCATTAATGCATAAAACCTGTCTCTGATATCACTGTAGGAATTCTCCATGCAAAATATATTTACATAGCAGAAGAAAAACAGGAATTCTAAGCACGAGGATCACTCTTATGCATTAATAGGAATCAAAACACGAGAGAAAATATACCTTCAGTCTGTCTCTGTAAAACAAAAATTTCTTGTGTCGGGAGGTGCGATCTAGCCAACCAATTTTTGTTCCATTAAAGCATTGCAATCCAAGTGTAGGATTGCCTCCAATATAGCCCAGACAAGAATGGCGCTCAAGATAACCAACTTATTTTGGCGATTAAGGTTTTTTTTTTTTTTCCCAGAAGAAGCTCTTGGTTTATTTCCAAAATAAAACCTCTGCATAAATCTTCAAAAATCATATAAAAAAAAGAAACACACACACACACACACACACATGGAGAGTGTATATATATATATATATATATATATATATATATATATATCTGTTATCTTTTGATAATCAGAATCCATAACAAACATAGATTCTTAATTACCATTATTATGAATTTTGTTAATTACAATATGACTCACAAATTATAACTAATTATAATTTTGACCACAACAACTTCTTCTTTTCACAATCAACCATGTAATGTTATCAAATAACATATTCAGCACTCAATTCTCTATTGTGTGACCTATTGGCTTCCCGGTCTATTAGTAGCAAAATATGAATTAATCTAAACATTTTTTAAGATTAATAATCCTTAATAATTTTAGAATTAACTTATTAATTCTAATAAGAATTGATTTATTAATTCTCTAATTAATAAATCCATATTCAGCAGATCAAGAGCGGTAACTAGCAACACATCATGACCACCAAAAAGTCCAGAAAGTTAAGTGGTTTGATATGAACCTTTTAATAGCAAACAACAATGTAATAAACTCCCTTCACCATACAATATCTCATTCGGTTTAGAATACGGAATTAGTGCCAACTTCTTCTAGAATAATAAATTAATTCTAGCCCAAACATTTTAGTACTTGTTCCCAGAATCTACTACTCATCATATGTATCAATTGGAACCATTTCCAAAACAAAATCACCTTGGCCAAGGACTTCTCGAGTAGTGATTCCTATAAGTGGTCGTGAGATATTCGCCCCTACTATTAGGAGTGGTGAATCCTTTATTAATCCTCTCAGCTACTTACATTTACTTCATGTTGTACCCAATATCCTTTCCATATGTGGTCTTGTCAGGACTTCAAAGATTGGAATCGAAGTCTAACACTTAGCAAATAAAGAACCTTGAAGATATCAAGTCTAAAGATACTTACACATATGCTAGGAGGAGATTCTATCATTGGCACTAAATAGTTTTTTTTTTTTGTGATTATCTCATAGTTAGGTCATCCAATATACTTGTTCCAGTAACAAACATTCACATATTAACTTTGAGTATCACAATACTTATGGATATGAGAACAACTGCTTGATCAATTAAAGAAGTATTGCACGTGCTAGTCATAACGCATTAATAATGTCTTATCCCATTAATACTATGACTAGGGATAATAAGTACAAACACTATCCAGTGCAGTAGGAACCTCACAACATGATCTCTATTATGATTTCCTTAACACCGTGTTGCACTTAGGACTTTATCTAACAACTATTTTACACAAAAGCATAAATAAAACAAACTGAATGACAAAGAATGCCTTGTTTTATTTAATAATGTACAATATACAGAAAACACGTGATTTCCTCTAGGGCATAACACTAATATTAATTGCATTTGTTGTTTCAAGGATATTTAGGTGAATTTATTGTTAATCTTGCTACAATTCTTGTGGGTCTTTGTTGCTTAGTTCTTTAAGGGTTTGCTAGAGTGTAGTTAGGTTCTTTCATTCCCCCATTTTAAGTCACAAAATTCTACTGTTTTTGTTCTATTGAAAGAGCTGAATCATTAGCTCATTATCTCATCAATTAACCATCCAAGATCATGTCAAGGGGCAAAAGTGTAATTTCTCAAAAAATTACGTGTTTTTATATTTGCGTTTTCACACTTACTTTATTTTTTTTCTTTCCTAGGATCTATTAACAAAGATGCAGTTACGTCGAGCAAACGACATAAAACAACAACGCTTGTTGGAGGGCAACCCAATCTTATTTTCCTTTTTCTTATTTCATCTTATTTTTCCTTTTTAGTTTGTCTAAAAAACTTAAAAATCTAAATAAGATTTTCTTTGAGATTGTTTGAAAATTATTAGAATTCTTTTTCTTTCTTTTCTCAATAAAAAAAATTCTCTGGAATCTGCACAGCTATAGGTATGCATGTGCCCACACAAAACCTTTTTGCGATATGCACGAGCAAGGGCAAGGCCGTGGCGCTACCCGTGCACCCATTGCAGATTTCTTTAAACTTTTAGAACTACACGAGTGTTTCACTTTTCTTCTAAAAAATCTTCATTCTTCTTCCACTCGTGCACCCTTGTTCTGTTTTCCTCAACCTAACAACAAATTACCAGCCATCTTCACCTTCAAATCCATCATTTGGCCATAACAATTTTATGAATAGAAATTTATCCAACTTTTGGTCTGAAAATTGTAGCTTTCGAATGGGGTTTTCTTCAGCAAAATTCTACAAATGGAAGGTGTTTTGGTAAGAAAAGCTTCACACAATTCATCTCCAATACATGAGCAAGAGATTGTACAGAACAAAATATAATCTTGATGGATTTCTGTTGATCAATTTTACTGCTTGTGGGGGTCCGAAAATCATGCATTTCTCTACAAATATGGAGTAATTAAAAGCTACAATTAATGGTTGTAAGTTGATGGTGGAATGATGTCTTGTTTATTGCGAAGTTATGGGATGATTTTTGTAAAACCCCACCTAAACCTACCCTAGAGTAAGAGGGATAGGATGCATATCATGTCATCTATATCACTTAAATGATTTTTGTGTGCCTTAGAATTGTGGTTTATAAAATATATGATTTATTTTTGCTTATTGAGTAGAAAGGGTAAAAAGGTAATTTTGTTTGGGGTTGGAATAGGAAGATGACTTGAGGTTTAGATAAAAAGAATATTTGGTTGAGAAAATAAAAATAAGATTTAATGTGGTTAAGTGGTTAGTGCTTGTGATTTAATCTCTAAAGGTCTTGAGTTCAAATCCCATCACTTAAGTATTATTCATATTTATCTTAACCCATGTGTGAATTTTCTTTTTCTTACATTTCTTAAAGTTAGGAATGTTGTCTTAAGAAAGACACAATGGTAATGTCTTGACCATGTGGTCTTGTCCTAAAAAAAATTCTAGAGGAATTCTTACCTCCTTTAAATTTGCATGCCTTGTCCTAACTTTTTTGAAATTTAAACTACTCTTAAATCTTTAATTCATTTCTATAATCATAAAATTCTTAGATAATTCTCTAGCTTAGAATTTTGAAAATCCAAATTCTTGTGGGATAGGTAGAGGTTTCAAGCAAAACACCATAGCTATTTCTTCAAGAACATCATCTTCCTCTTATTCTTGTCATGGTTAAAAATTTGGAAAATTTTTCAAATTTCCTTCAAGGCTGTTTTTGAAAAATTGCAGCAAGCTTCCCTGCCCACTTCTTACAAGAAACCAACCATCTTGTTTGAGGATGAAGGCTAGAATTCCTTGAATTATCGTAGCTTCACAAACAATGCAAAACCAGAATTTTTTTCCCAGCAAACTAGCAACATTGAACATGAGCTTGAAGCCATCCGTTAGAACATATGAACAGCTGGAACTTTCTCTGTTCTTCTTCAAGATGAAGGCTGAAAAATCACCATTAATGGACCTTCAAACACTCTTAAAATCTAGCTGCAAAATCGTTCGAAAATGGACCAAAAATTCTGCACCAAAACCATTTCAATTCCAATGTTCATGAGCTTCAATTCCAAAATTTTTTGTCCAACTTTGTCTCTTCAATGCTAAGGCCGAAATTCTTCAACAAACCTCACTAAATTTTGTCCCTTGTACAGCCATGAATTGAACCTCTTGGCTTCTCCATCAACCTTGAATAATAGGACTCCATTATTATACCTCAAAATGTTCATATCTTCACTCAATCCAAACTTGTTCAAACCTCAAATTAAAATTTCAGATTTTGCTTCATTAAAACACTCCTTTAGCTAGTTGATAAAACCAAAATTTCCTCTGCCATCCTATAGCTAATTTCAGCCATCCTAAGCCTAAAACAACTCTCCATTCTTTAGTTAAAACATAGCTAGTTCAGCCATACACTTGAAGATTTACAGGGGAAGCAAAGCACACAGCGAAAGCAAAACTAAAGAACAAAAAAACGCAGGCGGCTTCCAGACCATAGCTGGCATTGGTTCCGGCAGCCTTAGTCGGCACTGGTCCCGGTCTAGAATGTTAGTGTTGTGCCCTAGAGGCAATCACTTGTACATTGTATATGACACAATTTATTTTAATAAAAGGCATTATTTATCTTACAGTTTCTTTTGTTTACTTTTAAGTAATATAATTGTTCGATAAAGTCCCTAGTACAACATTGTGTTAAGAAAATCATGATAGAGATCATGATATGAGATTCCTACTACACTGCAAATTGTTAGTACTTAAATAGTTCATAGTCATAGTATTAATAAGATATGACATTATTAATGCGTTCAGACTAGCATGTGTTAGACTTCCAGATTTGATCAGGCGGTGGTTCTCATATCCGTGAGTATTGAGATACTCAAAGTTAACACATGGATGCTTGTTAATGGAACAAGTTCATTGGATGACCTAGCTTTGAGATAATCACATGGATAACTATTTAGTGCCAGTGATATAATCTCAATATAGCAAACACGCAAGTATCCTTAGACTTGAGATCAGCAAGGTACTTTGTTTGCTGAGCTTTGTACTTTGATTCCAATCTCTAGACCTCGATCAAGGGCTGCCTATGGAATGGATATTGGGTACATTGTGAGGTAAACGAAAGTAGTTGAGAGGGTTAATAAAGGATTCACCACTCCTAATAGCAGGAGTGAATATCTCACTGCCACTTGTAGGAATTACTACTCGAGAAGTCCTTGGCCAAGGCGATTGTGTATTGGAAATCGTTCCAATTGATATATATCTAGAGTAGTGGGTTCTTGGTACAAGTACTATTGTATTTGGGCCAGAATTAATTCTAGAGGGAGTTGGTACTAATTATGTACTCTAAACCGAATGAGATATTGTATGGTGAAAGGAGTTAATTGTACTAAAGTTTGTTATTGAAGGGTTCATGTCAAGCTACTTGACTTCCTGGACTCTTTGGTGGTCATGATATGTTACTGGATATTGCTCATGATCTGGGAATATGGGTTTATTAATTGATGAATTAATAAACCAATCATGATTAGAATCAATATGATTAATTCTAATTAATTATGGATTATTAATCTCAAAGACGTTTGGATTAATTCATATTCGCTACCAATTGACTGGGAAACCTAATAGGTCACATACAATAGAGGATTATATACTCAAGATGTTATTTAATAACATAGTGGGGTTAATTACAAGAAAAAGAAGTTGTTGAGGCCAAATTATAATTAGTTATAATTAATGGTCCAAATTACAATTATGAGAACTTGATGTTTCCAATTACTATTAGGGAATTCTAATTGTTTTAAGATTTCAGTATTTTCAGTGAATTTTTTGGTTTATATGATGATATAACTGAAACCCTAGGAGGGTGATCTACACGAAAATTGCAGCCGCCAAAAACTCTCTTCTCTTCTCTCCTCCCTCTCTCGTTTTGCTGAAAACGAGAAGAGCCACCATCTTGTTTCTGCTAGCACAGGAAATTTTGGTTCTTAAGTATTCCTCTGTGTGGATTACTATTAGAGAAATCACACACTGTGATTATAGTGGTTAGACGTTCAACTCTCGTGATGTTTGATCAAGAGGATTGCTGGATCGCGCCTCGACTTGAAGAAGAAATTTTTGTTCTTCAGACGATCAAAGAAAGGTAAAAGTTGTTACCTTTGTTATCTTTATGTCTTATTTTCCACACATATGCACGAGTCTTGGGATGATATCTCATTTTATTCTTCCGCTGCGCCGTATAGGATACGAGCTTGAGATATCCAACAGTGGTATTAGAAACATGCCATGTGTAGTTTACGAACATTGTTTTTTGCATGAAAACAGGTTTCATTTATTCGTGTTTATCTTTGCTTGCTATGAAAATTGTTTTCACTCGAGTCAAAATTGTTTCGAGCATTGTGGGTTTGATCCGTAGCACAATATGATTGTGTAAAAGTTACAGCATATTTCAAAAGATGCTTTCTTTATGTGCTGAAAATTTTCTGCAGAAAAATGCTTTCTTGAAAACATGTTGATTACCTTCCATTTCATCTTGTGAATTGGATTTTCTGTTTTGTTTTGTTTAAACTAACAAATTGGTTGTTGTTTTGAGCTTTAAAACCGAAAATACTGTTGAGAATTGTTCTCACTGAAAATTTCCAGAAGAAGAAGTCACCAGAAATTGTTTCTGAAAAATTTTCAAAATTGCCGCCATTGTTCCCAACTACAGCTTATAGTAGTTCTGAAAAATTCTCTACTCTGTTTGGGGCAGGTCTCGTAAAGGACATACTTATACTCTTCCGCTGTGAGTATTATGTCCGGGTTCCTTTTTCAGACCACATAGTTTGGACCCGTTAGCTTATTCTCTTTGAGAATAACGGCCAAAGGACTAAAAGAACCTCTCACCATTTCTGAAAAATCGAAAATAAAAGAAAGGATTTAGTTTGTGAAAACAAAATAAATTTGTGCACTTTATCCTTATATCAAAACTGATAATAATCAATTTGGCTCTTAGGAAAACTGACATAGCTTCTTGGGAAGATTAACAATTTCCTAAGCTAAGTGTGTTAATCACCACAAATTAATTTCCCTTCTAGGTAATGATCTAGAGGATAACTCTATCGAGGGGATGGCCGTTCCCTCTCATTTCCTATGGACATACCTCACCCTATAACCTCCAACAAGAGGTTGGCCGATTATAGTACGTGTCTTGGGTTATTAATTACATCACTCCATTAGATCTAGATCTTTGTGGTATCCCCATCCTATACGGGTTCACTCCTAGGGTGACGCAAGGGGACCCACGATCTCTAATGAGGATCGCGATGGAAGCTGTGGGGCTGTTGGAACCTCTCTCCCACTTATTCTTTTAAAATAAGGGTTTTTTTTTTGAAAAATATCCTTTTGAAGATTTCCATTAAGTTTTCCCTTAACTCAAAAATAAAATATCTAAATCCATTAAAATCTCTATGTCAAGATTTATATCCTTTGAGAGAATTTTCCATGGATTAATTTTATTCAAGTTAAAAACTAAATGATTTCAAAAATTTTCCAATTAAAACTTTCTAGAGACTTTGGTCTCAAGTTTATTTGACAAAATAATTTTTTTCTTGTGCAAAAATAAAACAAAATAGCTTTCTATTTTTAACTTACAAAAATATCTAAATCCAATATATTTTTTATGTCAAGGATTAAATCCTTTGAGAAAATATCTAATGATTATTTTTTGTTCAAGTTAAAATAACCAATTAATTTTTAGAAAAAATATTTTCTTGTCAAAAATGTTCTCAAAGACTTTGGTCTTTGAGAAAATGCGCACATAAGTACTCAAAAATAAATAGCATGCTAGAAAACAGTAGACGTTTTCATTCTTTTCTATTTTTAAACTTAAGTGCCCAAATAATAGAATTAAACACATTAATTAATTAATTAATGGTCTTGTTTAATCCTAAAATCCCTTACCAATATTTTTCATGCAAAAATATTCCATGAATATTAACTATTGCAAAAATATTAACTTTGCCTAGCATGGAACCCAAAAAAAAAAAAAAAATGCAAGAAAATTACAAGAAAAAATAAAAATTTCTCCCTGGTCCACTGCACCTGCCGCACTGGATCGAGCACCCCATCCTCACTGCGGTCCACAACACTCGCCGCACTGAACAAGGACCTTGTGGGCTACCCAAGATCCGAACCCGCAGCCTGCGTGCAAACCGGAGCCTAGACCTGAGCCGGCGCTAGCTCGGTTTGACCGGGCTTCTTCTTTGATTTTTCTGCCGCGATTTTCTGCGATGCATTTTCTGGTTTTTTTTTTCTCTGCAACTTTCTTCCAGTTCTTGGCTCTTCGATTTCAACCCAAAATCAACAACACCAAAAACCAACAATCGCCTATACCCATTACGATTTGCTAAGGAAAAAAACCAGATTACATATGTACATATACCTCCATCAGAGAGGTTTAACAATTAATCTATCTATACTAAAATAGCGAAGGATCACATGTTATTTACACATATGTGTCCAGATTTATTTAACTAGCATGCATGCTTCCTATATTTGCACAAAATCTTCATGCTCTGATACCAATTGAAGATTTAAAGGGGAAGCAAAGCTCACAGTAGAAGCAAAACTAAAGAATAAAAAAAACGCAGGCGACTTCTAGACCATAGCCGACATCGGTCCCGGTCTGGAAGAGCTCCGAGAGGAAAAAAAAAATACCTCTTCTTCTTGTTCTTAAAGTTGGCTGGATCGGAATGTGTGGAATCGGGGTAGGTGCGCTGGTGGAAACCTCTGGTGCGATTCCTGCAAGCCTCCTACTCCGTCTGTGCATGTATATGAATGCCAACCTCTTGATTTTCCAGTATATAGCCTGCCTAAACCACGTTTGGTGAACAACTCACAAGGCTAAGAAATTTTTCAAAAAGAAGAGAATGCTGTTACGCTTTTCCTTTTTTTTAGAGAAGAAGTAGACGAAACAACGTTGAAAATGACGTCTGTCTTTGTTCTCCTGTTTAACCTAACTAAAACCGTAGGTTAAACGGAATTGACCCATTGGACTCTTAGTTTTACCTTTTGGACTAAATTAATTATTCTAATTAGAACCAAATAAATGGCCAATAAATAATTAATTTTCCAGCCTAAATAAACTAGTCCAATTAACAAGACTATATTAGTTTGGTCCCAGGTTAATTTTTAATTATTCAAACTGGGCCAAAGCCCTGAATAATTAATTAACCCACCAAACTAATTTAATTAATTCTTTCTCTTTATGGACCTTTATTTTATTCTAGCCCAATAATTAAATTAGGCTACTTAAATAAAATAAATTCCATTTAATTTAAGACAATTCCTTAGCCTGTATATAAATAGGACTTACGATCTATACTGGGGACCAAGAGACACACTGCCTTGCTACTAAAATGACCAAAATATCCTTGCAATAGAAATAACTGTATTTTGCATTTTAAATATTTCTTAATATCACCATAAGGAAATATTGACCCCAGGGACAATGTTGTATTAGCGAAGTCTCTGACCTATAGGTGAAATGACTAAAATACCCCTCTATATATTGCCGTGCATTAGAAAGGAAGAAATGTACTAACACCTCTCTAAATGACATCTACCATCCTTAGGCTTCTAGTCCAATGATCCACGACTTCCTGGATTGTTTCCGTTTTCCAAGAGAGCTACCCTAAAGCAAATAGCCAAGTTATGTTTTGCAAGACACTGGATATTTAGATTATTCAGATAACCACAAGAGGTGATATAGTATAGAAACTATCTTGTATAAGTCTATCTTAACTAACTAGTCACATATACCCAACATACAAGTATATTGGTCCTATGATTGAACCTCAACTAAAGCAAATCAAAGTACATGCTTCCAACTTCGTCAAACCACCAACTCATACTCAAGTCGTAGAGTGCTAGTCCACACTGTAGCAGTAGTAGTCTAGGTTTCTACCATATAGTACTTTAAGAAACTACTACTATAGGGCATGTTCTGCGTATTCTAAATACGCTTATGTCATTAAGTGAGTGGACTACTCACTAGTTGAAGGTAAGCCATTCCCCATTTAGAATTTATAACACAATAACCTAGATATGATGAGATTCACATTCTTATCAATCAGTTGAGAACAAATGTTTATGTATTAAGTAACTCGTGATCCATACCTTACTGTGAAAGACCACCATTCACATGGACCACTTACTTAAATACAATGGGTCTTTTCCAAACATAATTGTGCACAAATAAAATGTAAATATACAAATAATTTTTGAGAATAAATTCTTTTATTAAAACATTCGATGTTTACATCAGAAACCTAGTCTAAGAGGGCATATTTCCAACAACACTATTGAAGGACAAGAAATCTTCCAAGAGCAAACACCATTACCCAATCCTATACCTCAAACAACTCTATTTTTTCCTCAATTTGAATTTTGAAAAATTTGAAATTCTCTATCTCATTCTTGGATAACCGAAAGCTCTCCCTAGGCTAAGCCATTCGGCCATCACTCACATTAGCAAACATGAAATTCCTTTCCTCACAAACTCTCTCACAAACACTAAAAACACCAAGAAAACCAAGAACACCAAGAACACATACTTCACATCTTCATGCCTAAATCACTTCTAAACATCTCCAATCACTCCCAAACTCTCCCAACCATTAGTATTCAACCTATGTTCTTCATTGGTGCACTTTATAACATTAAAATACACAAAGTTGAATATTTAATCAGATCAAACCACTTTTTTTAGTTAAAGATTTGAAGAATACCAAAGAGGTAAAATAAGAACAACCTTCTTGTTCTTCTTCTTTTATTCAACTTCTATTCTACTCTTCTACTCTCATTCGTTCCTCTCTTACTCTCTTTCTCTCTTGGCCAAAATGTTGATGATTAACCATGGACAATTTTCGGATCACTAAAAGCCATCAAGCACTTGAGAACCTCCACTAAGCAAGGTGAAACCTTCATCAAATCAAGTATTTCTTTCTCGATCTCCTTTTTAAATTTTCAAAATCAAGACTCTTAGATGATGATAGGTTGATTGAATAAAGTGAGGTTGAAGATATGTAAGTTGGTAAAAAGAGTGGATTTAGGACATGAGAATGGGAATGAATGGTATGATTTATGTATTATGCTTAGAATCACTATATGTTCACAATGATTAAGAACTTCATGGATGTTTTGATGCCTGTTAGACATTATGCCACCATTATTGATTAGGCCTTTAAGATATTATTTTTTAATAAAGCTATAGATAATATTATGCCTAGTGGACTGTCACCCTTGTTGTAGTATATGTTAATTCAAGCCTATGTTTTTGGAAATATTAAACATGATATTTGTTGAATCCGTGTATGTATGAGCATGAATATGGATTTTCTCTAGCAATAGAATTATTGTAAGAACTACCATTATTATTTTTAGAATTATTCTTTCTATTATTATTACTATTATAATTACTATTATTAATTAATTTAATTTACTAAATTTGAAAAACACTAAGTAGTTTCAAAAAAGAAGATTATTTAAAATATTATTATTTTATTAGATAATAATAATAATAATAATAATAATAATAATAATAATAATAATTATTATTATTATTATTATTATTATTATTATTATTATTATTATTATTATTATTATTATTATTATTATTATTATTATTATTATTATTATTATTCTTCTTCTTCTTCTTCTTCTTCTTCTTCTTCTTCTTTCTTTTATGACATGTTTCAGGTCGGTCCTGCTGTGAAGGTTATTAAGTAGAGATTGCCTATGTTTTGAAGATTTATTTCTTCTGATATATTTCATTTGAGAGACTTTAGTAGACATTTATTTATTGTTTGGAACTTGTTCGTGTATTGTTTGAGTTGTAATAAGTTTAATTTTGAATTATTTCTTTCATTTATTTTGTGTGTCATAGTTATGAAGATCCCTTATCCTATGGACGGGGTGACATTTCCAGCCCTAATAGGGGCGTAGGTAGTAGGGTGTTACAATTTTGGTGCATTATGGGGTTGATTATGATATTTTCCCATTGCTAAAAATTCCTGCCATTATAATGCTTTAAATTGATATACATTGCTTCTTTTTAATGATTAGAGCAAGTGCGATTGATTGCAAGAATTGGTAGTGTAGTTGGAGCATAGGATTTTGAATTGGTTTACATGTTGTTTAGCTTGCGTGAGGAGTTGGCTTGGTTATGGTTGTGGACTATGACATTGTTTGGTTAGTTGGTGTAGCTATATTGTGAGGTGCTTTGATATGATCTTAGGGTTGATTTTTCTATTGAATTTCGTGGCTATATCTAGTGCAAAATACAAGACCTATTGAAAAACTCAAACAATGAGTTTGGTGAAGAAATGACACACCCAATTCAAATACTAGGAACCTAAACCAAAATAAAGAACTTAGAACTCTAGAAATGAGAATCAAGTCTACTAATTCACACCCAAGAACCCTTGACTCAACAAGGAACCAAAGACACATGAAGAAATTGAACTAGGCAACTAAAGATAACCTCTACTCTAGACCCTTAGATTAACAAGGACCTAAAATTCTATTTTGATAGATTAGTTTGATCTATCCTTAAGAGTTTATAGACTCAAATCAAAGGTAAGGAATGGAATTCTAAGATTGGTCTTAGCCTTCATGGAAAAACCCTCAAAGAACTCTTGCAAGAGTGTCTTTTGATTTTACTAAAAAAAATATCCAAGTTACATATGAAATGTTATAATACCATATATATAGACATCTAAACCTAACTAAAGTGAGGTATAATCCCACTCATTCAAGCCTTTAAATGGCCTAAAATATTTCTATTACATAATAAAAGTCATGGAAATTGAATTAGAAACTAAAATAAAATAAAACAAGAAAATTTAGCAAAACAGGGCATAGCACGAAGTACCTGGTGCTAGGTGTACTGGACCTAGCTCCAAGTGTGTTTTGGAATGAAGCACCTCTTCCAGAGTGTACCTGGCACCAGGTGTACTAGTGTATCCGGTGCCAGGTGTGTCCTGATTTCACACAGCTGGCTTTTTCTTTTCTATTTAGCCCTCTCTTATCTCCTTTGTCCCTCCACATGAGTTGTTATGCAAATGCAACTCTCTTGGGCCTTCTATTTTGCATCCATCTCTTCACACTCTTCGTGTTTGTTGGCTTGTTGAATGGTTTTTCTTTTATCCTCCCTTGTAAGCTCCCGTGTCTTAGATTCTTCCAAGGTGCCATGAAGTGTGTCTTATAGTTCCATCCCACTTTTTTAGCTTTAACATGTTGCTTGGATGAATTCCTATCATTTGCCTCTTCTTTGGAAAAATTCATCTTCAAATGAGCACCTACATAAGATTTCAAACAAGATGTTTTGTTGTGAAGACAAAATGTTAACCTATGCTCCCCCACATAAAGTGCATGCTTCCCCTCTTCTTCGCACTTCTTTTTTGTAGCTTTTCCCTCTTTGTTTTCATCTTTTAAGTACAAAAGAGTCACTCTTATTTTGTCCACATCTTTTCTCCTATTTTCATTTTTCTCCTTCACTCCCTCTTGTTTTGAGGTCTCTTTTTCTACTCTTTCTTTCCCTCATAATTTTCCTCTCATTCTCTTCCTATGGAAGGTCTCGTACTACACTCTTCTTTTTCTCACTGCCCCTTATTTTTCTTTGCACTTCTTTCACCTCACTTGGGGGTAGGGGTAGAAGAGTATATAGCTTGCTTTCCTTAATAACCGAGTAGGAGTTTCTCTTTCCATCATGCAACATTCTCCTATCAAATTGCCATAGCCTTCCTAAAATTAAGTGGCTAGCTTGTATGAGGACTACATCACAAATAATTTCATCTTGATACTTCCCCATTTCAATTGTCAACAACACTTGTTTATTCTCCCTCAACTTCCCACTATCATAGAACCATTGCAATCTATAGGAGTTAGGGTGTTTCATCACATATAGACCTAATTCTTTCATAAGACTAACACTCACAACATTGGTAAATCTCCCTCCATCAATGACAGCAACACATGGCTTTTGGTTAATAAGGTAATGAGAGTAGAAATTATTGTTTCTTTGTAGGTTCTTCTTCACTTCATCATCACAAACATCTCCTAGAACACAAGTCCCCATTTCCTTAGTTGCAACTCTGGCTAATGAGTAAAGTGTTAGTGTTATGCTCTAGAAGTAATCATTTGTACATTGTATATGACACATTTTATTTTAATAAAATGCATTATTTATCTTACAGTATCTTTTGTTTACATTTGTGTAAAATAATTGTTAGATTAAGTCCCTAGTACAACACTATATTAAGGAAATTATGATAAAGATCATTATATGAAATTCCTACTATATTGTATAGTGTTAGTACTTAAATATTCCCTAGTCGTAGTATTAATGAGATAGGACATCATTAATGCATTAAGACTAGCATGTGTTAGACTTCCTGATTTGATCAGGCGGTGTTTCTCATATCCGTGAGTATTGAGATACTCAAAGTTAACACATGGATGCTTGTTAATAGAACAAGTACATTGGATGACCTAGCTATGTGATAATCACATGGATAACTATTTAGTACCAGTGATATAATCTCAATATAGCAAACGTGCAAGTATTCTTAGACTTGAGATCTCCAAGGTACTTTGTTTACTGAGCATTGTGCTTTGATTTCAATCTCTGGAGTCGGATCGAGGGTCGTCTATGGGACAGATATTGGGTACATTGTGAGGTAAACAGAAGTAGTTGAGAGGGTCAATAAAGGATTCACCGCTCCTAATAGTAGGGGCGAATATCTCACGGCCACTTATAGGAATTACTATTTGAGAAGTCCTTGGTCAAGGCAACTGTGTATTGGAAACAGTTCCAATTGATACACGTCTAGAGTAGTGGATTCTTGATACAAGTATTATTATATTTGTGTCAGAATTAATATATATATATGTATATATATATTGTATATCTATCTATCTATCTATATATTCTAGAGGGAGTTGGCACTAATTCTATACTCTAGACCGAATGAAATATTGTATGGTGAAAGGAGTTAATTGCACTGTAATTTGTTATTGAAGGGTTCATGTCAAGCCACTTGACTTCCTGGACTCTTGGGTGGTCATGATGTGTTGCTAGATACCGCTCATGATCTGAGAATATGGGTTTATTAATTGATAAATTAATAAACCAATCCTAATTAGAATTAATATGATTAATTCTAATTAATTATGAATTATTAATCTTAAAGACGTTTGAATTAATTTATATTCGCTACCAATTGACTGGAAAACCTAATATGTCACACATAATAGAGAAATAAATACTCAAGATGCTATTTGAGAACATAATGGGGTTAATTATGAGAAGAAAGAAGTTGATGTGGTCAATTTATAATTAGTTATAAATTTGGGGCCAAAATTGTAAATATTAAAACTTATGAGTTTTATTTACAATTATTGAATTCTAACTTTGTTAGAATTCTGGTAACGTGCTTATAGTAGGTTTTGGATTCCAAAATGGAAGGTTTCTTTTTGCATTCCTTTTTATCCTTTCGCAGTGAGATCCGTTCTCTGTATGCCAATCCAAAAACTTAAGGCACACACGACTCTCTTCTTTTCTCTCTCTCTCAATTGTTTTCTCTGCAATAAACCCTAGCCGTCTTTTTAGTTTCTGCTAGCACAGAAACATCTTAGTGCTTGAGATTGATCCTTTGTGTGGACTATTGTTAAAGGTGATTGTGTACTCTGATCACAGAGGCATGACAATCAACCTGCTTGTGATCCATTGGCGTCAAGGGGATTGCTGGATTATGCCACAATCGTCAGACAAGAAGAAGAAAATTTTTATTTTTCAGACGCTCAATGAAAGGTAAAATCGTTGCCTTCGTTCCTTGTTAAACCTGTTTTAAATCATATACTTATGATCTTAGGGCTTGGATTTCTTAATTTCTCCCACAGTAATTGTTATTGTGATATAGAAATCCTATTAGTGGTATTAGAGCCTTCCTGCAATGTGTTTTCTAACGGGTTTAAATTTTTGCTGTGAATTGTTCCAAGCATATTCTGTGACTGAAAAATGTTTTCAATGGTGCGATTATGTCTTTGAAAAATATTTTCTATTGACTTTATTTTCTATGTTCGAAAACGTTTCGTGCATAAGATAAGTGTCATAAAGAAATTGTTTCTGAGACTGGGTTCTTATGAAGAGTTTTTTGTATTGATTTTGTTTGGATGAAAATTTTTCTGTGAACATGATTGTTGCCTTCCATTTCATCCTGTGAATTTAATCTTCTGTTTTGTTTTTATTTAAACTAACAAATTGGTTGTTGTTTTTAGCATAAAAAAAAAAAGAAAAAAATCTATGAGAATTGTTCTCTCTAAACTGTTGTAGAATATGAAGGCTCCAGAAATTATTTTTGAAAATTTTTTTAGAAAAAGCTAACTCTTCCAGATTGCAGCCGGAGCTATCTCTGTGCTATTCCGCGACGTCTAGAAATCGTTTCTGAATTTTTTTTTTTAAAACCAGACTACAGCAGGCGCCAGTTCTGTTCTGTTCTGCAACGTTCCAGCCATTTTTGAAATTAATAAATTTTCTAAAATAGAATTTTAAAAGGGAAAAATCTCATTTGATGAGAGGGGTAAAATAAAAATTTTCTTTCAAGGGACGCTGCCCCCTTAACCGCCCACTGACCGACCAACGAGACTGCCGTTTTCGCTACCAGAGACGGGACTCAAAAGCATTTTCTCAAAAATTAGTTTTGAGACAAACAATTTTATTTTTCCAGAATAATGATTTTGAAAATTTAAAATTAATGTATTTTTCTAAAATATTGAATTTAGAATTTGTTTTATTTTTTCAAAATAGTGATTTTGGAATAATAAAAATTATATGTTTATTTTGTTTAAGCATAATTAATGGCATGGTGAATGGTTATGGACTAAAACTAATTATATCTGTTCATGCATTTTACAGTTTTGGTTTTTTATGAAATAGGGCTTGCGTGTCCTGTCTTCTCTAGGATTCTTGTGTAATTCTCTTCTTATCTAACTCCCCTCGAATGTAACTCGAGGTTTTTTCTCTTTAGAAAATTATGTAATTAGTTTACATAGGTTAGATAAGAGTAGAATTATTCTATTTTGGAGATGGCAACCAAAATAAGGCGAGAAGGTAAGACCTTCTACTTAAATCATGCATGAACACATATGGTTAACTATATTAATTTCTTTTATGGTTCAAAGAAATTAATTTAGGGTAAAGTCCATAACCATACCATGTAATCACTTTATTACCATGATTATCAATTATGTGATTTATTGATTTTTATGCATGTCATTTATTGAAATCACTAAAAGGAACAAATCCCTCAATTTATATTAAACCTAATTTCTTCCGTGAATATAGTAAGAACGAGAGTCCTTTTTTGAGACTACGTTGTTGGACACACCCAAACCTACTTGACATTGGGCATGTTCGAGCTATGGAATTAAATTCCTAATTAATGGGTCGGGTTTAACTAAATTCTTTATTCCGGTTGGGTAAACTCAAACATAAAGAAATTTAGAGGAAAGGTTGGGGTAGCCCAAAAGGCTTTAAGATTAAAAGCTGTTAATCACCCAACGATCCAGTAATTACATACGATGTAATTAGTATTAGATACCTACCAATGAACTTAAGGGTAGCTTGTTCGGCAAACCCAAGGTTATTCTTGAGGAATTTGGATACCAGTCTACTAGGAAAGCTTCCAACAGGCTTTCTCGAATCAGTAGTGGGGCCTATTGGTTTGAGTAAAATAGTAGAGTAAAAATGCATTTAATCAAAGTCCTAATAATTTGCATTCCATGTGCATATACAGTAGCTAATCCTCTCTATCTTTACATCTAGAACACTTGCATCATGTCTACAAACCTAAACCTACGTAGCATCTTGGAAACCAATAAGTTAACCGAATCAAACTACCTCAACTAGTATAGAAACTTGAGAATCGTTCTCGAGTAAAAAAAGTTGCTCTACGTGCTAAATGCTCCTATTCCGCCACCACCAGCTCAAGATGCTTATGCTGATGAGCATGCTATCCACAAAAAGCATAAGGAGGATAATGATATAGAATCGTGTATTATGCTGGCATCCATGACTCCCGAGCTGCAAAAACAGCACAAGTATATGTATGCTCAATCGATTATACTACATCTTCGAGAGTTGTTTGATGCCCAAGCTAGAACTGAGAGATACAAGATCTCAAAGCAACTATTCTGTTGCAAAATGGTAGAAGGTTCTTTTATGGCCACTCATGGGTTGAAGATGCTGGGCCTAATAGAGAAACTTGGATCTCTCGGGTTTGCGATGGATCATGACTTAAGTATTGACTTAATTCTACAGTATTTACCTAATAGTTTCTCACAATTTGTGATTAACTATCAGATGAACAAAATTGAGTCCACCATTCCTGAGTTGATCAATCTTCTCAAAACTACGGAGTCCTCTATGAAAAAGGATTCCAATGCAGTTTTAATAGTAGAATCTTCTTCTTCTAAGAAGAAAGTTCAAAAGAAGAAGAAGAAGGCTCCTATAAAACCCAAAGATGGTGTGAAGAAGAAGGACGCTACTACCAAGGGCCCATGCCATTATTGTGGCAAGATGGGCCACTGGAGGCGCAAATGTAAGGCCTACTTAGAGACTATTAAGGACAAGAAGCAAAAGGAGAAGCTTGCAAGCACTTCTACTTCTACTCTGGGTATGTTTATGATTGAGATAAATACTGCTTTTAGAAATGAGATATGGGTATTAGATACCAGATGTGGATCTCATTTATGCAATAACTTGCAGGGACTAAAGGGCAGTAGAAGGCTAGAGAAAGGCGACGTGGACCTATGTACTGCAAATGGGGCAAAGGTTGCTGCATTTGCTGTGGGGATATACGAGTTGAACCTGCCTTCGTGATATGATCTTGAGTGGGCTTTTTCTTGGTGTTGTGGGTGGTTTAGTTGATTATAAATTCTACTCATCCTAAGGGACCAAAACAATGAATTTCTTTAGATAAAAAAAATGAGAAATTAAACCAATAATCTACCCTCTATCAAACCCTTGAAGAACTAGGATTCAAAAACCCTCAAGAATAGTAGAAAATTCTATTATAATCTCGCCCCAATATTCTTGAAGCAACAAAGTCAAACAAGAACAAAAAGAATAGAGAAAATAGGCACCTAAATAATGGAATTCAAACAAACCTTAGAAGAAAAAATCCACTAAGACCCATTGAAAGAAATTACATTGGATTATCCAAAAGATTTATAGATTCATTCATAAGGTGGACTAAGCCTTAAGCATGGTCTTGAACAAGATGAACAAGGAGGCTAGGGCCACTCAAGACTTTCTCTTCAAATTTGAATAAAGTGTGTGAATTGTGTTGTCAAATCACTAAAAATTGTATTTATACTACCCTAACCCTAGCTAAGTAATCCCTGAAGTTTTAATACAATTTAGGACCTTAATAGGTCTTTACAAAACATTTAAAATGGAGAAAAACGGAAAGAAAACATTAAAAACGCGGGGCAGCCGACTGGAGCCGGCGCCAACTAGGGCTCTTGAGCCAGCGCCAATTGTTCGCTGTGTTCAGGCCGTTGTTGTGCAGGTTGAAGCTAGCACTGATTCAGCTGCTTGGGCTGGCACTGGCTATCTGCTCAAAGGCCACCTTTTGGTCAAATTTCGTCCGTCTTTGTTGCTGGCTTGAGTTCTTGTTGGGGTCCTTCTTGGATCGTCATCAAAATGAACTCTTGGCTAGCTTCCTTAACCTTCCAACCCTTTTCCATCCTTAAGCATGGTTTTATGAGCAATTGAAAATCATCTTGAAGGTTCTTGGTCCTAGATCTTGTTATCGGTCCTTGTTCTTGCATGGTCACACTTCCCTCTCCTTGATCTTGACCTCCATGATGAAGTGGAGGCTCATCATCTCCCCCTCCTTAGAAATAATTCGACTCCGAATTATTGTCATCATCTACATCAAAGGGAGAGAGGTCACTAACATTAAAAGTGGCGCTAACATGACACTCACCGGGTAAATCTATCTTATAAGCGTTATCTCCAATTTTGGTGAGAACTTGAAATGGACCATCCCTCCTTGGATCTAGTTTGCTCCGTCGTTGCGTGGGAAATCTCTCATTGCAAAAGTGCACCCATACCCAATTGCCCAGCTCAAATGACACCTTTTTCCTTCCTTGATTACGCTGATGGGCGATATCTTCATTTCGTTTTGCAATGGTTGCTTTCACCATCTCATGAAGTGCCTTCACCATTTCCGCCTTCTTAGCTCTATCGAGATTCATCCGTTCACCTATAGGCAAGGGAACCAAATCTAAAGGAGTTAGAAGATTAAAACTATACACAATTTCAAAAGAAGAATAAGAAGTGATAGCGTGAATAGTCCTATTGTAAGCAAACTCAATGTGTGGCAAGAATTCCTCCCAAAATTTCAAGTTCTTCTTGATTATGGTCCGCAAGAGTTGGGTGAGTGTTCGATTTACCACCTCCATTTATCTGTCCATTTGAGGATGACAAGTTGTGGAAAAAAAGAGATTAGTACCAAGTTTGTTCCATAATACTCTCCAAAAGTGGCTAAAGAATTTAGTATCCCTATCCGAAACAATAGTCCTGGGAATCCCTTGCATTCTATATGCCGACCAGTTAAGAATGACGGCTCTGGGCACATAAAGTCAATTTGTTGCTCAATCCCACTTATGGATGGTAGTCCTCTGAGCACTTCCTTTGGGAAAACTTCTTCAAATTCTTGAAGAATAGCTGCAATTTCATTAGGCAAAGACAATGTAGAATCATTAGTAAAAATATAAGAACCTTTGCATAAAAGAAGAATAACCGGTTCTTTAGCTTCTATAGCCTCTATGGCCTCACTTTCTTTTGCAAAGTAATTCACTCTTCTTTTACCTCCCCTCTCTTGTCCTTGCTCACTCCTATCCTTGATCGTCAAAGGTACTTGTTTGTCCATCCTCTCTTTTAACTCTTTTTCTTTCATCTCTTGTTCTTTCCTCTCAATTTCTTATTTTTGTTTGACATCTTGCGCTCCCTTCTTCTTTTCTTTCTCCTTCATAATTCTTTGATCTTTGTTCACCTCACTAGGGGCCATGGGGCTGAGGGTAAACTTAGTTTCCTCATTGAGTAGGGAATAAGTATTCTTCCTCCCATCATGCTTTACATACCTATCGTATTGCCAAGACCTCCCTAGGAGCAAGTGACCCTCTTGCATGGGTACCACATCACATAACACATCATTCTTGTACTTTCCCATCTTAAAAGACATCAAAACTTGTTTGTTCACTCTTAATTCCCCGCTATCGTTCAACCATTTCTATTTGTAGGGTTTGGGGTGTTTAATCCATCTCATGTCCAATTCTTCAACTAAGTTTGCACTAATCACTTTAGTGTAACTCCCACTATCCACAATGACATTACAAGGGGTCTTGTTGATTAGACACCTAGTGTAAAAAATGTTCTTTCTTTGTTGGTGATCATGGCCTTCAATGGCTTGCGAATTCAATGACCTTCTTGTGACTCCCACCAAAGAGTATTCTTGACCAACAACTTCCTCTTCATCACTTTCCTCATTCCATTTCCCTCTTGGTCTCCTTGGTACCTTTCTTCTTCTTCTTCTTCATCGGTAGAAACCTCACCATAGGGATTAGTATACATCGTTCTCTTACTTGGACACTCATAGGAAGTATGTCCGTATCCAAGGCACTTAAAACACTTGATATCCCTATTCCTTTGTGGCATCTCCAGGGCTTTTCCCTTGTCCTTGTTCTAACCTTCCCTAGGTTTCCAATCCTCCCTAAGCTTCCAATCCTCTCTAGGTTTGTTGAAGTCCCTTTGAAATAGCTTAGGGGCTTCATCCTTCTTAATTGGCATTTTGCTAGTAGTGTTGGGGTTTGGAAATGGTGGTTTAGTAAATGCCCTTATATTTAATTACCTCTCAATCGTCATAGCGGCATATACTATATCCTCCAATCATTCATAGGGGTGCAATTTTACCAAATTGGCAACTTCACTATTTAATCCTCCTAAGAACCTTACCCTTGTTGCCCTAGGATCCTCATTGATTTGAGCTCTCATCAACATTACTTCCATCTCTTTATGGTAATCTTCCACACTCTTGTTCCCTTGCTTAAGTGATTGGAACCTTAGGGAAAGATCATTCTAGTAATAGTGTGGTATAAACCTAGCCCTCATATGTTTCAACAAATTCCAACTAGCTACGGTTTCCACTCCCATTTATCTCCTTTGTGCACTAACTTGTTCCCACCAAACCAAAACATACTTAGAAAATCCTAAGATAGCCAACCTCACTTTTGACTTCTCACTATAGGTATGACTTTCTAGAAAGATCTCCATCTTGTTCTCTCACTCAGAATATGCTTCGGGGTTACTCTTGCCATAGAATGTGGGCACTTTCAATTTAATGTGGTTCAACACCCTCTCCTCATCATTTCCTTCTCTCCTACCTCCTCTATTGCCCCATCCTCTATTGTGTTCCCCAAAAGCTTCAACTTGTTCCCCTTTATACCATTCATCAACTCTCTCAAACTCTCTTTCTAACCCCCTTAGGTTATTCCCACCATTCTTTTCTTAACCCTTACCTCGTCCTCCTCTCATACCATGTCTTCTCCCTCTCATAGGAGCTTGTTGGAATCCCCCGATAGAGTGTCCATCCCACCCTGTCCCTTGTTGGGCATTTAACGAAAGAATATGGGCATCACCATCCCTCATCCTAGGGCTAGGTACTTCAAATCACTAATGGCCTCTCCTTTGTGCGATGGTAGAAGATTACCCAAAATGATTTATCAATTCCCTTGTCATATTTTGAAACTCACTCTGCATAGTCCTCATCATAGCTTACAAGTCTTCACGCAAAATTCTAGCATCAATGTAATACCCCGCTACCTAAGCCCAACAGGGCCGGGGATGTCACCCCATCCAAAGGACAAGGGGCCTTTGTAACTAGGACACAGAACAAAAATTTAAACAATACATTGAAATTAAAACTTATTACAACTCAAAAATTCATGAACAAATCCGAAATAAAAATTGTTCACTCTCAACTCCTAAAGCATTACATAAAATAAATAACAGAATATCTTCCAAGCAGGCAACAAACTATCTACTTATCTCCACAATAGGACTGGCTTGAAAACATGGCAAAAGGGTGATGAGATAAAATCTCAGTAAGTCCATGTGTGCTTTGAGTATTCAGTGAAAATAGTTCATGTATGTAAGGTGTAAGATCTTCATAAGGAAAAGTACTGCCAAGCAATAAATAATGTTAAAAATCAAGAGTGGCGTTTTGGCTTTTCCAACCATACATATACAATAAAATCAATCACTCAAAAGGGCGGCCATGGGTTATCACACATTGGGCCCCATAACCATACAATGGTCAGAATGCCACACTTTGTGCAGACTGACAAAAAGGTAGGTGATCGGCCTACCGGGTAAGATGCTCCTCCTTCTCTACACCTAAACAAAACCGGTTGTCCACTCCGACAACACACAGCACACATGGCTGAAACTTGCTAGCTTAGATCGGCATGACTAAGTAGTACTGACGTTTCTCTAAGTTGAATTCATCTTCTGGAAGTGGCCTCCTGCCAGAAGACTCCTTCTTACTCTTCAAAACTAGTACTACTAGCCTATCCTTATTGAGTACTCAACGATAATTGTCCCACTTGGGAAAAAATTGGTAAAACATATCTTTACTTGAAAATGGCAATCAAGGGTTTCTAAAGTCCTTGTCAAAATTAGTTTTAGAAACAGTTTGGTGTTTGAGTAAAACTACTTGTTGGTTTTCAAATAATTGGTTTAACTGAAACAAGAAAGAAACAATCCTTAATTACCTTTACCAAATCCATGTTCACATACTTTGTGTTTAGCTTGCCATGGTAACCTTTTACAACAAACAAGTTTTATACAGGAGCTTACCTGATGCTTTGCTCGAGATAAATTACAGATCTCCAAAAGCTGACCTAATCCCGCCTGGGGTAAACATAAGTCATAATTAAACTCAATCCAAAATTTGCTTTCATAAATAATCCTAACTCCACTTACTACAATCATGACCCTAGTGTTCCAGACTTTAAGGCTAGATAATCAAAAAGGATTTTATAAAATAAATCTAACTTGATAATAAAATAACTAGGGTTTGTGAAATAGTTACTAATAAGTTGTAGGTTCAAATCTTGTTATAAATAAACTAGGGTTCATTTGATGAAGGGTCCTAGGTCCTTGATGATATTATTTAAAATAATAATCCATTAATGATTAGATAATAATTGGTAAATAAAATTAATAATAAGTAAATCTTAATATGTTTTGATTAAAAGATAATAAATAATTTTATTAGTAATTATGAATATATGACTTACAAGATTAATATTTTACCTATCATGATTATTTATATAAAAGGCTTTATTTAATATTATTATTATATATAATATTTATATATTTTATTTGTAATAAAGGACATCATGTATTTGGCTAAAATATCATTATTTCATATATCATTCCAAATCCACATTTTCCTAGGGTTTTCAAAATCACTAGTAGAAAATACAGTATTATTTTTTTTATTAATGAAATAAAATTAGCTAACTTAAATAGTTTAGGAACAACAAGGTCATAATCATAATTCCTATTGCTAACCATAATCATGAGCATACACTCTACACCAATGAACAAACCATCCAAATCATGAATAAAAGCATAGATCCAAATATACCAACACATGATCCAAACTCCACTAAACATAATCATATTTATGGCTTCAATCAAGGATACACGAATATAAAACCCTATTCACCAAAGGTGACATAATATCTATCATGCTCAATCATTCATACTACTCACGATATGAAGACATGCAACAAATCCTAAAACATCATAAAACTCAACTAAGACAAATCATCCTCATGCATCAATCCCAACTCCATCATATAAACACATTCATTCTCATACTTCAACCCCAACTCCATCACATATACGCATACTCAATCTCCAAACATAATCCATCCTTTTCCAACAACATTCAAAAGACATGAATCTCAAATTGAAAGAGAAGATTGAAGAGACTTACTTGAATGATGACTACCTTGAAGACGTTTCAAGAGAATCCTCATGCTGGGAAGGCTTGATCCGTCCAAAGAGGAAGAAGAAAAATGGCCATGGTTGGAGTAACCATTTCGGCTGAGAGAGAAAGAAAAGAGAAAGAGAGAGTTTATTAGTATATTCATTAAGGTCGAAGATGAAATGGGATGGAGATAATCGACCATGTTTACCTTAAGAGTGTTCCTGAGTCTTCAAGAAAATTCTGATTTTTGATCCGGAAGTGGAACTTTGATTTCAGCGTTTGATGTTATAAATTGCAGAAATGGATTCAAGAGAATGAGTAGATGTGATCTAGAGTTTTTGGAGAAGATTAAAGAGGTTTAGAGTGGTCCTAGGCGAGAGAATGGTGGTGTGTGTTTTTGGAGGTTTGGAGAGAATGGAGAGTATGGAGGAAAACTGGCCGAAATTTTGCTTGGGAAGGGTGGCCGAATGGATTAGAGAATTATGGTAATTGGATTTTCAGATTTGGGAGAAGAATGAAAGTTGATTGTTTGAAATTCAAAAAGAATAATTTAGGGAGTGAATTACAGTAGCAAATATGGTAAGAATATCTTGGTTGAAGGAGGTCTTTTGTAAGCTTCAATGGCCGACTGGTTTGGCTGGAATTTTACTAAGATGAGTGATGTTTGAATGAGTTTTAGGGTGGCCGAATTATAGAGTGTAATGGTGAGGGAATTATCTGGATAGTTGAGGCTTAATCCATGAAAATTTGATGAAATAATTTGCTGAAATTTTGGACTCCAATTGAAGGCTTGATTGCATCGATTGATGGAGTGATTTAAGGGGTAGCCATGGAGCTCTTTTCAAGCAGAACAATGGTGAAGATGATGAAGTTCAATTTATGGCTGACTAAGGTGGGTTTTACAGAAAGATGGAGTGAGTTTCGGACAAGGGTAAGGAGGGAAACAAAGCTGGTATTTCTAGTTGATCTTTCGCATGACTTGCTGGAATTTTGTGTAGATTTTTCTGCCATGTTTCAGCCAACTTGCAGAAGGTTTGAAGGAGTTTTAGAGGGTCTTTTTAGGCTATTTTCCAGCCTTCTTTATGGAGGAAAGACAGGGTTGAATTTCTGGTTGAAAAGGTGGAAAAAATAGCTTGGTTCTTGGCTTACCAAGCTACGAAAACTACCCAGGAATTTTCCTGGTTTGCACAGCTTTTATGCAGTCCGGTTTTGGCTAAAGTTTTCTATCTTCAAGTTGAGTGAATTGGTTATTTTTCTGGCAATATTTGAGAGGAAAGATGGATGAAGATTTCGACAATTGGACTGATCAAGAAGCTGGAAAAATTTCCAAATTACTACATGAAAAAGATGAATACCTATAGGTTAGAGTTTGAAGGTTCAACCATGGAGATTAATTTCCTTGGGAACCTTCCTTAACTCTTCCCCATTTTCGGATAAAATTCCATCCTCCAAGGGGCATTTTTGAAGCTTCACAATCACAGAACCTTGCTGGAATTTTCTAGAAATAAAAATAGCTTAGATAATTGAGTAGCTTAATTATTAAGAATTAAGGGAAGTTAGAGAGCAAAAAGGGTATGAATCCCTTAGAAATTTTTGTAGGGCACAAGAGTAGGATTAGAACATTCCTTTCATATCTCCCCTAGGACAACATTCCTACTCCTCCCTAAGGCATGCAAGGCCGAAAATAGCCTACCTAACGAAAATAAAAGTTAATCATGCTAAAACTCAAATGATGGACTTTTGAACTCAAGACCTCAATGATTAATTTCAAAGCTCTAACCACTAAAGCACAACAAATCTTGTTCTAATTTTCTCTCCCAAATATTTTTCCTAGTTAACCCTCAAGCTATCTCCCTATTTCCACCTCAAGAAAAATTATCATTTTGTCATTCTTACTCAATAAGCACAATTAAGCCTTCTAGTCTACAAATCACAAGTCCAAAGCACATAAAATCATACAAAAATATATTCATGCATGCAAGAAAATATGATATGCATCCTGGCCCCCCTTACTCTAAGGTTGGTTTTAATTGGGGTTTCACAATCAATTTGTTCTTCTTGAGGTCTACTAGGTCCACTTGGGTTAAGCCTAGAGATCTCTTGGTCATGGGCCATGGTGGTGGAATATTTACTTATTTATACCTGCAAAACAAAAGAGATTAGAAAGAAAAAAAAATAGATCCTCACTTTGTTTCTTTGCGTGTTAGCTCTCAAAGGTTGGTCACCCACCCTCATCCCAAAGGACCAAAACATTGAATTTCTTGAGACAAAAAAAGGAGAAATTAAACTAACAACCTACCCTCTATCAAACCCTTGAAGAACTAGGGTTCAAAGACCCTCAAGAATAGTAGAAAATTCTACTATAATCTCACCCCAATATCCTTGAAGCAACAAAGGCAAATAAGAACAAATAGAATAGAGAAAATAGGCACTCAAGTAATGAAATTCAGACAAACCTTAGAAGAGCAAAGAAACTAAGACCCATTGAAAGAAACCATATTGGATTATCCAAAAGATTTTATAGACTTATTCATAAAGAGGACTAACCTTTAAGTATGGTCTTGAATAAGATGAACAAGGAGGATAGGGCCTCTCAAGACTCTATCTTCAAATTTGAATAAAGTGTGTGAATTATGTTGTCAAATCACTAAAAGTTGTATTTATACTACCCTAACTCTAGCAAAGTAATCCTTGAGGTTTTAATACAATTTAGAGCCTTAATAAGTGTTTACAAAAAATTTAAAATGGAGAAAAACCAGAGAAAACATAAAAAATGTGGGCTGCCCAAGCCAGAGTCGGTGCTGGTTGCGTACTGTTCTCAGTCATCGTGGGTAGGTTGAAGTTGGCGCCAGTTCGGCTGCTTGGGCCGGCACCAGCTGTCCGCTGGAAGGCCCCATTTTCGTCAAATTTCGTCCATCTTTGTTGCTGGCTTGAGTTGTTGTTGGGGTCCTTCTTGGATAGTCATCAAAATGAACTCTTAGCTAGCTTCCTCAACCTTCCAACCGTCTTCCATCCTCAAGTATGGTTTTATGAGCAATTGAAAATCATCTTGAAGTTTCTTGGTGTGAAACCCTAGTCAAGACCAACCTTAGAGTAAGGGGGTTGGGATGCATATCATGCTTTATTTTATGATTAAATATGTTTTCATATGATTTCTATGTGCTTTGAATTTGATTTTTACTATCTTGAAGTCTTGTTGGTGAGTGATGTGTGAGAGGGGCAAAATGGTAATTTGTGCCCGAGGTGAAAATAAGGAGATAGCTTGTGGATTGAATAGGGGATAATTTTTCTAGTATAAATAACAACAAGGGTTGTTGTGGTTTAGTGGTTAGAGCCTTTGAATTAATTCTTGAAGTCTAAGGTTCAAAATCCATCATAGAGGCTTTAGCTTGAGTAAATTTTATTTTGCTTGGAAAAGGATGGTTTCGGCCATGAGGGCCTAGATCAATGTGGTGATGATGTCCTAGGAGAGACATGTTAGGAGAATTCTCACTTCACTCTTTTGTTCTTCGCAAAATGCCAAAAGGGAATTCATTCTCCCTTGATCTTTAGCTTTTCTTAAATTCTAACTCCTTAACTTGAGCAAGGTGTTCTATCATTTTCCTTTTCAGAAAATTCAGTAGAGGACTAAGGTCTTTTAGGATCAAAATTTCCTAGTAAAAAGGCTTCTCATGGTTTGGAAAATGTAAATGATTTGGGGGAAAAATTCAAGGGGAAAAACCCTCTTGAAAGCTTGCTGAAATTCTTCCTCTAACTTAGTTCATCTATCTTCATGAAATGAGCTGAAATTTTCCAGCTTGTTGTGCCTTCAAAAGGTCGAAAATTCTAGCTCACATTTCCTCCCAAATGCTACCAGAAAAATGGTCTTTAGGATCAGTTGAAACTTGAAAGTTTCTTGCCCAAATTCGGACTGCACAAACTGGGGTAAAACAGGAAAAATTCCTGTACGAAAATCAACCTTGTGAGCTCCAAAGCAAGCTGTCTCCTCCCAGATTTTGTGCAGCACCATAGCCATGTTTTTCCTCCATAAAGAATGCTGGAAACCAGCCTTGAATACCCCTGAAATCCCCTTCAAACCTCGCTGCAAATCTGCTGGAAATGGCAGACGAAAATTCTGCCAGGAAATTTCTGTTCAGCGAAATTCCTGAGCAGAATTTTTGTCCAGCTTGTTTCCTATTTTGTTTCAACCGAAAACCCCAACCTACTTCTGTCAAAACCTTTCTTAAACCTCCATTATCAAAGCTCCATTGTTCCCTGAAGTTTTTACACGAAATTCCCTCCATGGCTGACCGAAAATCTCTCAACCAAATCCCTGCAATTTAGCTTGATTACTTTCCAAAAATTTCAGCCATCTTGCTTAACAACTTTCCATAAAATTTTGCTCAATTGATCAGCCATCTTCTCCACCATTGTGCACCTTAATTTCAACCACCACAAGTCTCCTCTAACCAGCTTTAATTCTACAAAAATCTGCACAATCTAGTCGGCCATAGGAGAACTCAAAGCTATTCAGAAAAATCAAGATATTCTTAGAATATCTAGTTTCCAAATTCTCTTCCTAAAAATATTCTTCAAGGATTGTAACAACTAACCTTTCCTTTCCCTTCCAAATCAGAGAAATCACTCCCTAAACCCTACAGAATTTCGGCAGTCCAATCCCTCAGAAAATCGACAGCTTCTCCTTCTCTCTCTCTCGATTTTCTTCAAGCAACAAGAACACACACACACACACGCTGCACCAAGAACACCTACTCCTTCTCCACACCTAATACCCCTCCAAACCACTTCAAACCCTCACGAAAACCTCCAGATTTGATCTAATCCTTGCTGTGCATTCATCAACACCCTTATTAACATCAAACTCCTCAAATCATCTTGCTACTTTGGATCAAAAAGCAAAAATTTCTGTGAAGAACAAGAACATCTTCAAGGTAAACTTATTCTAACAACTTCATCCTCTTCAAACTTAATCTCTAATGAAAACCTATATGAATAAGCATGCTAATGATCTCTTCTTCTTCTTCTTCTTCTTCTCTCTCTCTCTCTCTCTCTCTCTCTCTCATGGACCGAAATTTCCTCCCTTGGCCAAATGGTCTCTTTTCCCATGACCATACTTTCGCCACCTTTCTTGAACAAGATTAGCCATCTAGGAGTTGAGATCTTCTCTAAACTCCTTCAAATCATTCATCAACCAAGTAAGTACCTTCAATCCTCTCTTTAAACTTTAGAATCATGTCTCTAGGTTGATGAATGGCGATGGGGTTGTGTATGTGATGTTGTTGATTGAAGCATGGGTATATGTATGATTGAGATGGAGATGGGATTTATGCATGGAAGGATTATATTGGTGGATTTAATGATGAGTTGAGATTTGATGCATGTCATAGGTAGTATTTGTGATGAAGCATGCTAGAGATTATGTCACCATGGGTGAATAGGATTTATATGCATGATTAGATTTTGAAGCCGTGATCATGTTTATGCTAGTAGAGGTTAAATCATGTAATAATAAATTTAGATCTATGCCTATGTGCAAGACTTGGATGATTTGATGAATTGAAGGAATGAGTATGTTATTGATTATGACCATGGAATCGTGATCGTGATCTAGTTGTCCCTAAGCAAATTTTATTTCATGAATAAAATATTTACTAATGATTTTTGCTAAAGAATTTCGAAAACTCTAGGAAGGGTAGAGTTGGAATTATAATATATGTAAATGATATTTTAGTCAAATAAATAATGAATTTTCTAGAAAATAAAATAAATAAATATTATTTAAAATAAAGCAAATTAATTAAAGCCCTTATGAAAAAGACTTATACTTAATAAAATATTTACTAGATCAAAACCCTTAAGGATTTACTTATTAGTTTCCAAGGAAGACTTATTAAATTTAATCTTAACTAGTTTTAGCTCTCAATTACTTTCTAACAACTAAGCTACCATTAAAATTACTATTTTACCTAGTACCACCTATGGCTCTTGATCAAATAAACTCTAAATTTTCCTTAACAAGATTTAAACTTTCAACTTATTAGAATTTATTTCCTAATCCATTAATTATTTTAAATAACAAATTAAACTGAGCTTATAAACTTATTCAATTATTGTTTTGCCTTAAAGCTTGGGACACTAGGATCATGGTAGTAGTGAATTGAGTTGATTTAAAATTGAGGAAGTGGATTGTGGCTTGAATCTGATTAAGATTTGTATTTGCCCATGTGGGGTTAGGTCATCTGTCCGAGACCTTGTTATTGTGAGCAAGAATCAGGTAAGCTCCTGCATAAAACCTATCGATGTGAAATGTTTTCTTATGGCAAGCTAAATATGGAGTGTATGGACACTCGTTTATTTGAAGGCAATTGAGGGTTGAACTCATCTTTATTTCCAACGTTGGAATTATTCCAAAGTTAATGAGCAGATTTTTCCAAACTCGAAACTCTTTCTAAAACTAATTTCTCGCAAAGCTTTGGAAACCCTCACATTGTTATTTTCATAAAGCACAATGCTTTGTTCATTTTATCCTAAGTGGGAAATGTCGTTGAGTACTCAATAAGGGTGGACTACTAGGACTAGTCTTTGAAGGGTTAGGGTGAGTCTCTCAGTAGGTGGCCACCTCTGAGGGGTGAGTCCTTCCCGGATAAGATGCCAGTTCCAGTGTGTCGTGTCGATCCGAGCTAGCAGTTTATTTTGTTTCAGTCAAGTGACTGTGTTTTTGCCGGAATGGACACCCGGTAGTTGTTTGGGTATAGAGAAGGAGGAGTATCTTGCCCAGTAGGCCGATCACCTACTTTTATCAGTCTGCACAACGTGTTAGGCATTCTGACCGGTTATGGGGCCCAAAGTGTAGTAACCCATATCCCTTTCTTGCGAGTGGTTGATTTCATTACTTATGTATGGCTAGAAGAGCCAAAACGCCACTCTTGCTTTTGACTGATGTTTATTGCTTGCCAATGTTTCTCTTATAAAGATTTCACACTTTGCATCCACGAACTGTTTCTGCTAAATACCCAAAGCACACACAGACTTACTGAGATTTCTGTCTCACCACATTTTATCATGATTTCAGGTTGATCCTGTTGTGGGTGAGTGGCTACATTGGAAGAGAATGTGTTTTTTTTATTTCATGTACTGCTTTGGGAGACGAGTGTGGATGATTTTAATTATGGTTTTTCTTTTGGAATATCATGGATGTACTATTGAAGTATTTTTGAGTTGTAATAAATTCTTTTAGCTTGAGTATTATTTATTCCAGCAATTTTTTTTTGTGTGACCTAGTTATAAAGACCCCTTGTCCTTTGGACGGGGCGACATCCCCGGCCCTGGCGGGCCTAGGTTTTCCCGGGGTGTTACACTTGGTCCTAGATCTTGTCATCGGCCCTTGTCCTTGCACGGTCATGCCTCTCCTTCCTTGATTTTGACCTCCATGATGAAGTGGAGTCTCGTCACTTCGGGATTAGTTCTAGAATTACAAAACTATTATTATGTACCTGTTTTAGTGAAAAACATTATCTCAATTATGTGTTTAGACTTAAATAGATTTCATTTTACATTTAGGAATAAATGTTGTTCTTTTTCATTGAATGATATTCATTATGGTTTAGCAACTCTGGTTAATGGTTTATATGTTTTAGACTTGGATAATCCAATTCTCAATATAAACAATAAGAAATCTAAAATAGATAACTTTAACACCTCTTACTTATGGCATTGTCATTTGGGCCATGTAAACGAAAATTGTTTTTCCAAGTTATACAAGTTTGGTGACTCAGGGTCATTTGATTATGAATCATATAGCACATGCGAGTCTTGTTTACTATGTAAAATGGCTAAAACTCCTTTTTCAGAAAAAGGAAAATGGGCCAAGGAGTTACTAGAACTCATATATTCTGATGTATGTGGCCTAATGTCAATGCAAGCAAGAGGAGGTTATAACTATTTTATAATCTTTATCAATGATTTCCCACGATACGGGTATTTGTATTTAATGAAATACAAATTTGAGGCATTTGATAAGTTCAAATGCTTCATGAATGAAATAGAGAAACAACTTTACAAAAGTATTAAGACTCTAAGATCTAATCGAGGAGGAAAATACTTGAGCCAAGAGTTTCTGAGTTATCTTAGAGATAATGGGATATTATCTCAATGGACTCCACCACATACACCTAAACATAACGGTGTATCTGAGAAAAGGAATCAAACGCTTCCAGACATGGTACGGACCATGATGACTTCTACAGACCTACCAAAATCGTTTTGGGGGTATGCACTAGAGACTTCTGTTTATATACTAAACAGAGTTCTGATAAAATCGGTTGATTCTACCCCATTTGAGATGTTCTTTGGTAAGAAACCAAAGTTATCTCATGTGCGAGTATAAGGTTATCTTACCTTTGTCAAAAGGCCACAGTCAGATAAACTTGATAGTAAATCTGACAAGTGTTTGTTTGTGGGATATCCGAAAGAATCTTTCGGATATTACTTCTACCTATCCTCTGAAAACAAAGTATTTGTTTCGAAGTATGCCGTCTTCTTAGAGAATGAGCACATGCTCAAAGGGGTAGTGGGAGTAAAATTGAACTTAGTGAAGTTCATGAAGATCAAACAAACAAGGATCAACCGTCTAATCCCACATCTATTGAGAGAATAGATGAACTCGTAGGTCTAGTAGGATACGTGTGGCACCTAAGAGATATGGATTTCTCATTAGTGACCATAATGATGTATTGCTCATAGATGAAGATGAGCCTACTACCTACAAGGATGTTCTGGACAATTCAGAATCTGGTAAATGGCTTTAGGCCATAAAGTCAGAGATGGATTCCATGTACGACAATCAAGTATGGACTTTAGCTGATCCACCCAAAAGAATTAAAGCTATTGGGTGCAAATGGGTTTTCAAGAAGAAAACGGACATGGATGGTAACGTAGTTACCTATAAAGTACGGCTAGTGGCGAAGGATTATCATCAATAATATGGTATTGACTATGACAAAACCTTCCCGCCAGTAGCCATGTTAAAATCCATCAGGATACTCCTAGCCATTGCTGCTCATCATGATTATGAGATTTGGCAAATGGATATGAAAATAGCTTTCCTAAACGGAAATCTGACTGAGGAAGTGTATATGATACAACCTGAGGGTTTCACATCCAATGATAGCACAAAGGTGTATAAGCTGCAAATGTCCATTTATAGACTTGAGCTAGCTTCTAGGAGTTGGAACATCCGTTTTGATGAAACAATCAAATAGTTTGGTTTCATTCAAAACATGAATGAACCTTGTCTATACAAGAATGTCAATGGGAGCTCAATCGTTTTCTTATTACTTTATGTAGATGACATATTGCTAATATGAAACGATATACCTATTTTGCAAACGGTCAAAGTTTGGTTGTCCAAACAATTCTCCATGAAAGACCTTGGTGAAGCAACCTATATTCTTGGAATAAAGATCTATAGAGATAGATCTAAAAGGTTGCTAGGTCTTTCACAGTCTACATACATAGATAAAGTGCTAAAGAGGTTTAGCATGGATCAATCCAAAAAGGGATTCTTACCCATGTCACATGGTGTAAGCCTTTCAAAGTCGATGTCTCCCAAGACACAAGTTGAAAGGGATCACATGAGTAAGATTCCATATGCTTCGGCAGTTAGATTTATCATGTACGCTATGATATGTATAAGGCCCGATGTATCTTGTGCTCTCAGTTTGACGAACAGATACCAATCTGACCATGGTGAGGGTCATTAGGCGGCTATAAAGAACATCCTTAAGTACTTATGAAGGACTAAGGATGTGTTCTTAGTACAAGGAGAAGGTGATTTAAAAATAAACAGGTATATTAATGCCAATTTTCAATCTGACAAAGATGATTTCAAATCACAATCTGACTACGTGTTTACATTGTGCAGATGGGCAATAAGTTGGAAGAGTTCCAAATAAGAGACTATTAATGACTCTATGATAAAAGCAGAGTACATAGCCGCTTCTGAAGTAGCTAAGGAGGCCATTTGGATCAAGAAGTTCAGGATGGAATTGGTGTGGTTCCTAGCATTGTTAGTCCAATATCTCTGTATTGTGACAACATCGAAGTCATTGCACAAGCAAAGGATCTACGGTCTCACCAACGATCCAAACACGTATTACGACGCTATCATCTGATCCAGGAGATCATAGATAGGAATGATGTAAAGATAGAGAAAGTTCCCACGGATGAGAACATAGCTGACCCGCTTACAAAAGCACTATCCCAAAAGAAACATGATGGCATGTTGAGTCATTCGGTATTTGATACATGAATGATTGGCTCTAATGCAAGTGGGAGTTTGTTAGTGTTATGCCCTAGAGGCAATCGTTTGTACATTGTATATGACACATTTTATTTTAATAAAAGTCATTATTTATCTTACAGTATCTTTTGTTTACTTTTGTGTAAAATAACTATTAGATTAAATCCCTAGAACAATGCTTTGTTAATGAAATCATGATAGAGATCATAATATGAGATTCCTACTATACTGTATAGTGTTAGTACTTAAATAGTCTCTAGTCGTAGTATTAATGAGATAGGACATCATTAATGCGTTAAGACTAGCATGTGTTAGATTTTTTGATTTGATTAGGCGGTGTTTCTCATATCCATAAGTATTAAGATACTCAGAATTGACAGGTGGCTACTTATTAATAGAACTGATGGCAAAACGCAGAACAGGAAGCCATGGACGGGAAAACAGAGACAAAAAAAAAAAAAATTAAATGCGAGCCATAAAGGCCATGCGGAAGCGTGAAGATCATACATTTGCGTTCCTTAACCCTCCTAGGTTGCGTAGGAATAGATTGAACGGCTGGAATCGCCTCGCTTTGCACAGTTGAAGGAGCTTCCGGTTGAACACCCGCTAGCCTTCGACTTCGTCTTGTTTGCATTAACGCTTAGCTCTCCAGCTCTCGGGATATTCCTCAGCCTAACCTCTAGTCGGTGAACACTATGGTGAAGAGGAAGGGTCTCTATTCTCCTTGGTTCGTTCGCTATTGGTTAGCAAAGAACAAGGGAAAAACAAGAAGAAGAAGAAGAGACTTTGAGAGAGAGAGAGAGAGACTCACGTGAGAGTCTCCTTAGCCAAGGAAAATTAGCGTTTTTTTCTTTTCAAATAGTTGTTTATATTTAGTCAAAATTAGGTCTCTCAATCTCTGATAAACATATCCCCGTGATTTCAAAATACCCGGATGTTATCCTGAGAAACAGTTTGACCTAACATTAAACTCCTCTTAACCGTATCTGGAAAAAACCCTAAGGTCCAAGCTATTGGGCCAGATAAATATTTATTATTTTTCTTGGACCCAAAAAACCCAAAATAATAAATATTAATTATTTATTTTCTGGGCTTACATAAGTAACCCAATAAATAATTAATGAGCTCAAATGAACCATAATAATTAATCTTTAATTTTTTATTTCTTGGGCCTACATAAATAACCCAATAAATAATTAAACATTAATTATTTCTCCTAGTTTAAGCCCAGGTTAATTTCTTAATTATTCATACTGGACCTAGGCCCTGAATAATTAATTAACCAAATAAACTAGATAATTAATTTCTCTCAACTCCTATTTTATTTATTTATTTATTTATTTATTTTATTCCAGTCCAATAATAAATTAGACTTCCTGAATAAAATAAAATAAAACAAAATAAAATAAAATCCTCTTCAACTGAGACCAATTCCTCATCCCAAAAATAGTTAGGACTTACGGGCTATCCCGAGGACCAAAAGACACATCGCCTTGGCTGCTAAAATGACCAAAATACCCCTGCTATATAAATAGTTGTATTTTGCATTTTAAATATTTCCTAATATCACCATAAGGAAATATTGACCCCAAGGACAATGCTGCATTCGCAAAGTCTCCGACCTACAGGTGAAATGACTAAAATACCCCTCTACACATCGCCGTACATTTAGAGAGGAAGAAGTGTACTAACACCCCTCTAAATGACATCTACCATCCTTAGGCTTCTAGTCCAATGATCCACGACTTCCTGGAGTGTTTCCGCTTTCTAAGGGAGCTACCCTAAAGCAAACATCCAAGTCATGTTTCCCAGGGCCCTGGCTAATTTAGACCATTCGGACAACCACAAGGGGCGATATAGTGCAGAAACTATCTTGTATAAGTCTGTCTTAACTAACTAGTCACACATACCCAACATGCAAGTATATTGGCCCTATGATAGAACCTCAACTACAGCAAATCAAAGTATATGCTTCCAGCTTCGCTAGACCACCAACTTATACTCAAGTCGTAGAGTACTAGTCCACGCTGTAGCGGTAGTAGTCTAGGTTTCTACCATATAGTACTTTGAGAAACCACTACTACAGGTCCTGTTCCACGTATTCGAAATACGCTTATGTCATGAAGTGAGTGGACTACCCACTGGCTAAAGGTAAGCCATTCCCCATTTGGAATTCATAACATAATAACCTAAACATGATGAGGTTTCCAGTCTCATCAATAGGTTAAGAACAAATGTTTATGTGTTAAATAACCCGTGATCCATACCTTACTGTGAAAGACCACCATTCACATGGATCACTTATTTAAACACAATGGGTCTGTTTCAAACGAAAATCGTGCACAAACAAAAAGTAAATTCACAAACAATTTCCGAAAATAAATTCTTTTATTAAATAATTCGATTTTACATCAGAAACCTAGTCTAAGAGGGCATACAATCCAACAAGAACAAGTACATTGGATAACCTAACTTTGAGATAATTACACGGATAACTATTTAGTGCCAGTGATATAATCTCAATATAGAAAATGTGTAAGTATCATTAGACTTGAGATCTCCAAGGTACTTTGTTTGCTGAGTATTGATTCCAATCTCTGGAGCCAGATCGAGGGCCGCTTGTGGGATGGATATTAGGTACATTGTGAGGCATACGAAAGCAGTTGAGATAGTCAATAAAGGATTTACCACTCCTAATAGTAGGGGCAAATATCTCACGACCACTTATAGAAATTACTACTCGAGAACTCCATGGTCAAGGCGATTGTGTATTGGAAGTAGTTCCAATTGATATACATCTAGAGTAATGGGTTCCTGGTACAAGTACTATTATATTCGTGCCAGAATTAATATATACATAAATATATACTGGAGGGAGTTGGTATTAATTCTGTACTCTAGACCGAATGAGATATTGTATGGTGAAAGGAGTTAATTGCACTATAGTTTGCTATTGAAGGATTCATGTCAAGCCACTTGACTTCCTAGACTCTTGGGTGGTAATGATATATTGCTAGATATCACTCATGATCTGGGAATATATGTTTATTAATTGAGGAATTAATAAACTAATCCTGATTAGAATTAATATGATTAATTTTAATTAATTATGGATTATTAATCTCAAAGACGTTTGAATTAATCTATATTCACTACCAATTAACTGGGAAACCTAATAGATCACACATAATAGAGTATTAAATACTCAAGATGTTATTTGATAATATAGTGGGGTTAATTGTGAGGAGAAAGAAGTTGATGTGGTCAATTTATAATTAGTTATAAATTTTGGGCCAAGATTGTAAATGTTAAAACTTATGAGTTTTATTTACAATTATTGAATTCTAACTTTGTTAGAATTCTGGTAACGTGCTTACAGTGGGTTTTGGATTCCGAAAAGGAAGGTTTCTTTTTGCATTCTTTTTTATCCCTTCGCAGTGAGAACCGTTCTCTGTGTGTGAAACCAAAAACCTAAGGCACACATGACTCTCTTCTTTTCTCTCTCTCTCTCTCAATTGTTTTCTCTGCAATAAACCCTAGCCGCCTTTTTGGTTTCTGCTAGCACAAAAACATCTTGGTACTTGAGAGTGATCCTTCGTGTGGACTACTATTAAAGGTGATTGCGTACTTTGATTATAGAGGTACGACAATCAACCTATTTGTGATCCATTGGCTTCAAGGGGATTGTTGGATTGCGTCACAATCATCAAACATGAAGAAGAAAAATTTTATTTTTTAGACGCTCAAAGAAAGGTGAAACCGTTGCCTTTTTCCTTATTAAACCTGTTTTAAATCACATGCTAGCGATCTTGGGGCTTAGATTTCTTAATTTCCGCCACAATAATCGTTATTGTGATATAGAAATTCCATCATAAAGGGGTGGCACAATCATTCCTTCATCACTAGAATTATCATCACCGTTGTGCCCCCCATTTCATTTCTTATCTCCACAATCCTCCTCCCTACTAGTTATCTCTCCTTGGGTATTTGTAAACATCAATTTCTTAGTTGGACACTTGTATGAGGTGTGCCCATAGCCTAAGCATTTGAAGCATTTGATGTCCTTAGTCCTTAGAGGTCTCTCTAATACCTTTCCCCTTATCCTTGGACTATTTTTCTCCAGGCTTGTTGGGTTCTCTTTGTGGTCTTGATGGTTTTGGTTGCTCTTCCCTCTTTTTAGGTTGGTGGTTGAAAATAGGATTAGTGTAGATGGTTTCTTTGGAGTATGACTTCCTTTTGAGTTGTCCCTCAATTTTAATGGCCATATGTACTATCTCCTCCAAAGTCTCATAAGAATGTAATTCAACCACATTTGTTATGTCCCTATTCAACCCACTCAAAACCTTACTTTTGTAGCCCTTACATTTTCAACAATGTTGGCTCTCATCAAGGTTATCTCCAACTCTTTATGAAAATCTTCTACATTTTTATTTCATTGTCTAAGCACATATAACTTTGGGTAAAATTCATTATAGTAGTGTAAGGGTACAAATCTCCCTCTCATCCTTAACAATTCCCAAGTGGTAACCGGTTGATCCCCCATTCTCTTTCTTTGGGATGCTACTTGGTCCCACCACACTAAAGCATACACAAGGAAACTTGAAATGGCCAATTTAACCTTGTTCCACTCACTATACTCATGGCACTTAAATAAAATCTCTATTCTCCTTTCATACTCAAAATAAGCTTCCGGGTCACTTTTATCATGGAAATGGGGTACTTTCATTTTGATGTACCTCAACTATCTATCTCCCTCATCTTCGTCTCGCCTTCTCACTCTAATCCCGTTTCCCTGGTTTTGTCCTCTGTAATCTTCCTTATGGACTCCCTTATCCCAATCTTCTATTTTTTTCAAACTCTCTCTCAAGCCCTTTCACATTTTGTCCATCATGCCTTCCTTTCTACCTCTTCCTCCTCTCAACCTTTGCCTACCTCCTCTTAATGGTTTAGGTGGATGACTTCCTACAAAATGCTCATCCCAATCCTCTTCTTGCTCATACAATGAGGGTGTGATATTATTTTCCTCTCTTATCCTAAAGCTATCTTGTTCTCTATAATGCCTTATTTGTGCAACGGTTGAGGCTTGGCCTTGGTTAGTTTGTAATTTGGTTATATCTCTGCTCATCTCATCTATTTTTGCATTGAAAGTTTCAAAGGTAGCTCGAATATCAAAAGAGTCTTAGGACATTTTTGTTGGAATTTTACTTAGATGGTTTAGATAGAAGAAATATTCCTCACAAGCACTCCCTTACGTGTATGCAATCACCCTCATGTTTAACTCTCTTTGGCATTTATATCAATAGGCTCACCCTCTTGCCTTTTTAATTCACTCAAATGCTCAACAAGTTCTTCCCACAAAAGTCTCCCGAATTACTTAGGAATTAGTCCAAACTTTGACAAGTCAACTAACTCTCTAAGGACAATCAACTAGATGACTAACGATAGAAGTTTATCAACGCACAACAATGAGCCTCAAGGAGTTTATATCAATTAAGGAAATTAAATGAATTCAAGAAACTTAACAAAATTAAATAGGGAATAGGTGAATGGATAAGACCTAACAAGAATTTGCAATGTAACACTAGAGGTTTAAGGAATATAGCATTCAAGAGTAAAAGCAATAATTTATCAACTAAGATGATCTCTCAATGGACAAGTAATGTCCCCAAAATATTTAAAATGATAGATAATCAACTATAGAAAGTTTTTGCAAAAGTTTTAGCTACAATTTCAAGTAAAAAGTTCACTTAAGCAAAATATCAAACACTTTGTAGGTAGTTTTTGAAATCCAAGATATAGCAGAAATTTTAAGAAATTTAGCCCCCAAAATCAACCAACAATAAGAAATTTGTAATCCCCAATGATTATACTATCACCAAGGCACAAGTTTAACACATAAACCACAAGAAAAATCAAAGAAAACTTGACCTTTTTGTAGCACAAATTTGAGTTACGGGATTGACCAATTTTGAAGCCATGTTCAATGTCTCCAAAGCTTTGATGAGAATCAAAGCATTCCTCTCTCTGATACTAAACTATTTGATATGACATTGGGCTTGAATTTTCTATTAAATTTTGTGGCTATATCTAGGGCAAAATACAAGACCCATTGAAGAACTCAAACAGTGAGTTTGGTGAAGAAATGACATACCCAATTCAAATACTAAGACTCTAAGCCAACATAAAGAACTTAGAACTCTAGAAATGAGAATCAAGTCTACTAATTCATACTCAAGAACCCTTAATTCAAGAAGGAACCAAGAACACTTGAAGAAGATGAACTAGGCAACTAAAGATAACCTCTACTCTAGACCCTTAGATTAACAAGAACCTAAAATTCTATTTTGATAGGTTAGTTTGATCTATCCTTAAGATTTTATAGGCTTAAATAAATGGTAAGGAATGGAATCCTAAGATTGGTCTTAGCTTTCATGGAAGAACCCTCAAAGAATTCTCTCAAAAGTGTCTTTTGATTTTACTAAAAAAAATATCCAAGTTACATATGAAATGTTATATTGCCATATATAGGTATCCAAGTTACTAAAGTGAGATATAATCTTAGTCATTCAAGCTTTTAAATGGCCCAAAATATTCCTATTGCATAATAAAAGTCGTGGGAATTGAATTAGAAACCAAAATAAAACAAAACAAAAAAATTCAACAAAAAAGTGTATGGCCCGAAGGTACCTGGCGCCAAGTGTACTAGACTTGGCGCCAAGTGTGTTTTGGAATGGAGCAACTCCTCTAGAGTGTACCTGGTACCAGGTGTACTAGTGTACCCGGCTCCAGGTATGTCTTGGTTCCACGCAGCTGGCTTTTTCTTGTCCTTTTAGCCCTCTCTTGTGCTTATTTGGCCCTCCACACGAGTTGTTGTACAAATAAAGCTCTCTTGGGCCTTCTCTTTTCCATCCATCTCTTCACACTCTTCATATTTGTTGGCTTGTTGAATGGTTTTGCTTGAATCCTCTCTTGTAAGCTCCCGTGTCTTGGATTCTTCTAAGGTTCCATGAAGTGTGGCTTATAGTTCCATCTCACTTCTTTAGCTTTAACATATTGCTTGGATGGATTCGTATCATGCTTCCACATTCTGCATTAGTATATAATTTACATTGTGCTGAAATCTTACTCCAGTTATTCTATAAAATTGATGCATGAATTGTGTTTGTTAAAGTGGATACGTTCTATGAAATTGGAGTGGAAAGTGAGTGTTTGAAGAGTTGTGGTGTGCTTATGGTTTGATTGTGTAGGTTGTTGGAATGGAATCATCATGGTGATGGTTGAGGGGGTTGTATGAGCAGTTTCTTCATTACCTATTCTTTGCACTTACTTGGACTCTTCCTCTTACATCTTCTTCTTTTTACATTTCTTTTTTCTCATCCATAACTTGATACATCTCATTGTGGGAAGGGATAATGGCTCTAGTTCTAGACCTTCGAACTAAGCTAGGGGACGCGACCCTGTGAACGTACATTTCACGGACCCCACACAATGTGCTAGATTTGAGAATTTTCTTCATAGGATGTTTTGGTCTAATCACTTCATTGATCGCGCCATCCTTCAACAATTAGGCCTTAATAAGGAAATCACTAGCCTTCTCTATGATTTGGGTTAAGATCATTGAACTAGGATAGAATTCTATAGCACATACTCCTTTAGGCGAGAATGCATAGTCTTTGACAATGTAAACACCAATATCTTCTGCCTATGTGAACAAACATTCACCGTGTCTTTCAATTAATTTAGGGTGGTTTTAGGATTCTATGTAGGGGAGGATAGTGTACCACAAAGAGATAGTTTTGTCAATGGCTTAGATGGGGTAGCTTTTTGGCAAGCACATACCACTGGTCCTATGTGGAGGGCATGCATTTCTAAGAGCAGCTAATTGGGGGTAGGAAGGAGAGTGATGGAATGGTGACTTAGCAAGATCTATTCCATTGTTCAATCATGGCTCGTATTCCTATTAATATCATTGTCTCTTTTACTTCTTATCTTGACTCCATGTTAGCTTCTAAGAGAGGTGCTCTTTGTGGTTCTCCATACATCACCTAACTAGCTAAAAATCTTCATTTGATTCTTGATGATATAGGTTTAGAAATGACTGTACATATGATTCCCCTCAACTTTCAAACTCCCCAAAATATGGGCATGGTTAAAAGAGATGGTGTAAATTAATAGGTTTTGGAGGGTGTTAAAGGTGTAGTATGATAAACCTTGTGGTGGGGGGAAGGGGAGGTAAATAAAGTTTATGGCAAACAAATACAGATTTTCAAAGACTTTTGAATATCTAAAAGGAAACCGAAAATGGTTAAGTTTCAAAAGAGAGGATTTTCTGTCCAGATTTAAATGCAGTAAAAAATCTTTAAAGGTTCAACCAAATGATGGGAAAATAGATTATGCCAAAGGAGACAGATAGAGGATTATCATCCAGTTTACGCTTCAACATAACTATCTTTAAATAAATTATTAAATGCAAATAGCAATGCTATGTTTTCTAATAAAATGAACAGTGAATTTTCAATCATAGGATTTGAGATAAATGCAAGAGAATGGACCTAATACTGGTTCATCCTCAAATGATCTACATCCACTATCTTAAGCATGCACTTAAGGATTTCAACCCAGCCATTAAAACTTTTTTCCCAAATAAATGGTTATAGGTAACAGCAATCTTACAATAGAGGCTTACCACACTTTGTTTTACTGCCAACCTCTATACACCCAGCAATTAAGGCTCACCCCAACTGAGTTTTACTTCTTTAACTTTGACACGACTCAAATCAAAGAAAGAATACAAAATTAGCTCACAGATTGAGCAAATATACACCAACTAACACAGCTTCACCTTTTACCTTTAGAACAATAGATCTCACTATGAAGCACAATGTAGATGTGGGATTTTTATTTTTCAAGTGTCTTAGGATGTTTCTGAAAGTGTTAGTGCAAATCCTTTGCTGAAAATTGTGTTTAAATAGCTTTTATAGGGGGCAAAATACGACTGCAATGGCTAGTAATGGCTAGTTGTTGCTGTCAGGTTTCGCAAAATTTTGGACCACAGAATGAAAAATTGTCCGTCCCAAAGGTGCATCCAAAACAACACTTTGTGCCAAGAAGTATATTTTGAACAACTTTAAATTTAGGCACTTTGGAGGGCTATTTTGGATTCAGAGGTCTATTAAAAAAAATGACTAAACCAAAATCCCCAAAACTTTTCTTTTAAAATTCTTTTTATGGACAAAAACCTAGATAAAAAAGTGCCCTCTTTTAAAAATAATTTTGAATGCTTCAATATGAAATAAATTGAATCTAATGTAAAAAAGACATAGGAAATACAAATAAAACCTTAACCATACTTTCTTAGTCTATAATTCTTCAAAAGTTTTCATGGTATGCAATTTCTTTAAGTAGGATTTTGACTTGATCAATCCTTCTTGCACTTCTTTATTTATAAGCTACTTAGCAATACTTTTTTGTAAGGCATGAAGAACCATGGTCAAACATGTCATAATTCAAAAAGCCTATCATATATATAAATCACACATGTTAGTCTATATCAATGTTTATCATTTATCAAAATACAGGAGAAAGCCCTTTGGGTCGACAATCTCTCCCTTTTTGAATGATGACAAACTTGATGGATAGTGATAAAAAATAATCATATATGAACATGTTAAACTGAGATATATAAGAATTTATATTCATTTGATTTGAGATCTCTCAATTATAAAGCTCAAGGAGTGATTACGAGATAATATTAGAAATTTTAAGTATAGTCTCATTAATCGGGCCTAACCAACCTCCATATCCCCCTTCTTTCCTTTTAAAAAGACGATTTCATAAGGAAATAGCCAAGAAATGGTCATTAGATATAAAATATGTTAGCACAAAGATTCAACACAAGGATATGTACATATGTGCATATGGAGATGTAGAAAGATAGATAATAGTTATTATTGCTCCCTCTTTCTATATGCATATAACCAGTAGATAGAAGGATATTTATAATATTATGCATTAGTAGATAGAACTGATTTTAGGATTCTGGACTTCCAAGAAGGAGAAACATAATCTTTGTAAGAGTATGTTTCGGATTGGAATTTTAGATTTAGGATTACTCCCCCCCTATATCTATGCAAGGTTCAAACAGAATCTCAAACAATCCAAAAGAGTTTTGTATCACAGATTAATCCCAAGCACAGTCCAAACAAAATAAATCACACATATCCAATCACATCATACAATCTACACAATTCTGTCTCAATTTAATATCTCCCCTTTTGGCATCAGTCAAAAAGAATGAGGAGCAAGAGCAAATGAATGAGAGAAACAGATAAACAAATGCACCATAGTATAGCAAAGACAAGCAAATATAGGAATAATAAGTAAGTGAAGCAGAATGTAACAAATTGTTCAGCAAAATATAAAAGTTGGTAAGGGAAGTAATGAAGGTTATTCAGGAATGTGTCAGCCAATTTTCTTCATGATTTTTATACCATGTTTGTTTATAGAAATTGGCATGTCACCCTAAATTACCACAGTTTCAAGCTTATCATTAGTACCACCCTTCTTGTGTTTTTCAGCAAGTCTGTTGGATTTTCTTTCTACCACGACATGCTTCTACCAATGGCCTAAGAAGCTACCATGGGCAGCTGGTTTGGCTTGCTTAGGAGCAATTTTAGCAGTGGTTTTAGTGATTGTGGCAGCTAGAGGTTCTTTAGCAGATCCTATAGGAGGTCCTTCAGCAGGATCAACACTAGTATCCTTAGCTGGTGAAGGGAAGATGGTTTCTGGTTCTTGCTCCTGTAGAGGAACATGCTCTTCAGAGTCCGCTATAGTTTCAGACTACTTCTTTTCCAGATTGTTCAATCGACTTCCCAGATATTGCAGTTCAGTCTTAACTTCTGCATGTTGGGTATCCCACGCATATCATATATGGCACAGCGGAAAAATAAGAACGAGATACCAACACAGGATCCGCATATGTGTGGAAAATAAGATATAAAGAGAGCAAAGGTAATAGCTTTACCTTTCTTTGAGTGTCTAAAAAATAAAATTTTTCCTTCTTCAAGTCGATGCGTGATCCAGCAATCCTCTTGATCAAACACCACGAGAGTTGAATATCCAACCACTATAATCACAGTGTGTGATTTTCTCTAATAGAAATCTATACGGAGGATCACACTCAAGCACCAAGATGTTTCTATGCTAGCATAACCCAAAGTGGCGGCTAGGGTTCTTCTTGTTTTTCAGAAAAAACAAGAGAGAGAGAGAGAGAGAGAGAAGAAGGAGGAGAGAAGGCTTTTCAGCTGTGGTTTTTTCATGTATCACCCTTTCTATTAGGGTTTCGTGCATATCCCCTATATGTCACAAAAATCACTGAAAATTGAGAATTCTAAAATAGTTAAAATTCCTTAATTATAATTCGAAATATCAAGTTTTCACAATTACAATTTGACCCATAAATTATAACTAATTATAATTTAGCCACAACTACTTCTCCTTCTCGCAATTAACCCTACTATGTTATTAAATAATATCTTGAGTACATAATCCTCTTTTGTGTATGGCCTATTAGGTTTCCCAGTCAATTGGTAGCGAATATGAATTAATCCAAACGTCTCTGAGATTAATAATCCATAATTAATTAGAATTAATTATATCAATTCTAATCAGGATTGGTTTATTAATTCATCAATTAATAAACTCATATTTCCATATCATGAGTGGTATCTAGCAACATATCATGACTACCCAAGAGTCCAGGAAGTCGAGTGGCTTGACATGAACCCTTCAATAATAAACTAGGGTAAATAACTTCTTTCACCATAAAATATCTCATTCGGGGAGTACGGAATTAGTGCCAACTCCCTCTAGAATATATTAATTCTGGTTTGAATATAATAATACTTGTACCAAGAACCCACTACTCTAGATGTGTATCAATTGGAATTGTTTTTAATACACAGTCACCTTAGCCGACGACTTCTCGAGTAGTAATTCCTACAGGTGGCCGTGAGATATTCACCCATATTATTAGGAGTGGTGAATCCTTTATCGTCTCATTCAACTATTTTCGTTTACCTTATAATGTACCCAATATCCATCCCATAGGTAGTCCTCGATCTAGCTCCAGAAATTAGAATCAAAGCATAATGCTCAGCAAACAAAGTACCTTGGAGATCTCAAATCTAATGATACTTGCACATTTGCTATATTGAGATTATATCACTGGTACTAAATAGTTATCCATATGATTATCTCATAGCTAGGTCATCCAATGTACTTGTTCCCTTAACAAGCATCCATGTGTTAACTTTGAGTATCTCAATACTCACGGATATGAGAACCACTGCCTAATCAAATCAGAAAGTCTAACACATGCTAGTCTTAATGTATTAATGATGTCCTATCTTATTAATACTATGATTATGGACTATTTAAGTACTAACACTATACAGTGTAGTAGGAATCTCATATCATGATCTCTATCAAGATTTCCTTAACACAGTGTTGTACTAAGGACTTTATCTAACAATTATATTACACAAAAGTAAACAAATGAAATTGTAAGATAAATAATGCATTTTATTAAAATAAAATGTGTCATATACAACGTACAAGTAATTGCCTCTAGGGCATAACACCAACACCATACTTAGTCCATCCATTTTGGCAGTTAAGAGATTTAGAGCATCCAGAATACTCTGTGTCAGTCTACTTTCTTCCATCTTCTGCTTGGCTTTGCTGGAGGATAACTCTTAACTTTCAGCTTTTCTTTTTATTCTAGCCAGGGCAACAGAGGTAGGTTTCTTGCCTTCAGCCTTAACCTTGAGTAGTCTCTCTTTTTCTTCATCTGTAGCATTCCTAAGCAGAATATATAGATTGTCTATCTGGATAAATCCTATCTTTTCAAAGGAATCCCTACTAAAGACATTAACATTAGAATGCTCAGGGGCAACCAAATCTAGATCCATATTAAATTGTCTAAATAACTTAGTTAGGATATTTCCAAAGGACAAAACTTTATTGGTGGTATTCTGGGACTGAATTATTAATCTTGTAGCCAAGAATCCAAATTTAATTGGCCTACCCTCTGACATGGCCAACATCACCACCATTTGCATATTACTTATACAAGTTTTGTGCCTAAAACTTGAAATGACCATGGTTGAAACCATGTGATGAAGTAGCCTACCTATACCATTTAGCCACTTGGTATTGTGGTCACTTGAGTTTTTAAAACTCTTCCCACCAGTGAACTTCCTCTCAAATCTTTTTAACTCACATAAGTTAGAACTCTCAAGAAATTTGTTCATATCAAAGAACTGTATTCCTCCATCTCTAACATCAAAGATTCTTTTTAGCATTCAGTGGTCAAATTCAAAATTTAGACCCCCAACCCGAGAGGTGTACCACTGCACCAAAAACCCATCCTCTATTTCTTTAAGTTTTCCTCTTCTTAGATTTGAATAAAATTCCCAAACTAAAGTTGTGTATAATCTTTCATTCAAAGACAATAGTGTTCTCCAACCAATTGATTCACACAAATTTACAACATTTATGAAATTTAAAAAGTGTCTGCATCAACCTGGTAACCTACGACAATTGTTCTATTCTAAGATACCCAATTATTAAAGTTAGTCTCATATTTCAAGTTAAGAAATCAAAGTACCTGAGTATCAATGTTTTCCATCTTTGGTAGTTGTTTTGATGAAGAGGTTTAAGGGGTGGGTTCATCGACAGCAATATTCTTGTTATTTTTCTTTACAATTTGCTTGAGTAGTGGCGATTGATTTCTTTCCCGCCGTTTTAACTTTTTTGGTCTCTTTTGCCTTTAGTTCTGTCCCCTTGCTAATTTTTGGGAGTTTAGCCATGGCGGATGAAATTTGAAGGGTTTAGTATATCTGGTTTTGGCGTGAGAACGATGTTCAGAGGAAAAAGAAAGATGACGACTTTTGATTTTGAAAAATAGAAGGTAATTCAAGTGGGTTTGAAATCCTTTGGGTTTTATGAGATATTTAAGTAGAGAAGTACAACCAAGTACATTGAAAAAAGGTGATTTTTTAGAGATTTGAAAAGATGTTTTGACGGAGAGAGTGTGTGTTTGTGGTTGAAATAGGCAAAAAAGCGCGGATATTTAGTGTTTAAAAATTTAAAAGATTTGGCACAGAAATCGTTCATCTGATTTATCTGTCCAAACGTGGGTTACACTTGGCAGTAAGATATTGCAATTTTTTACTTGAAGCTCAGTCTAAAAGCCCCCATCTAATTTTATCATAGAGTATTTTGATTTGAGAGATGGTTCTAGTGAGGGTTTTTGGATTCACTTCATCTAATTTCAGCATCCAATATCTCTATCCAAAATCAAATTTCTTCAAGATCCTGCAAGAATAAACAATTAACTCAACCAAAAAAAAAAAAAAAAGTTAGTTACATAATCGGCTAATTCCCAAGCCTCTCCTTAGATGATTGAATCTATCTTCAGCCAATGGTTTGGTGAGTATATCTGTAAGTTGATCATTAGTAGAAATATAATCAACACAAACATCACCCTTAAGCACATGATCTCGAATAAAATAAAGTTTAACCTTAATATGATTAGTTCTTGAGTGCTGAATAGGATTTTTAGTTAAATTTATAGCACTAGTGTTGTCACACAGAATGGGAACACACTTAAAATCAAGACCAAAATAGAGTAAAGCAAATTTCTCTTGGAATTTCATCATACTTATCAAATAAGAACGCAGTGGAAATAACCATAAAATCCATGCTCAAGGATCATTTGTTTGCAATAAAAACGAAAATAGAGAAAGGAAATAGAGATTACCTTTAGTAGCAGAAAAATAAAAATTTCTTGCGCCAACCTAGGAACCAATTCCCTTTTTTTTGATTGTCCAGTCACCCCACTACAATCCAAGAGTAGGATTGTCTCTAGCAGTAATCCACACATAGTTGAATTACTCACAAAGCCTGCTCCAAACTTTGCTAGTAGAAGAGAGCGGCTAGGTTTTATTTGTAGAAGAGTAAGGATAAAGAAAGAACGTTTGACTCTCCTCAGCAAAAGGGAACGATTCCCATGTTTATAATTTTTAGGATTTGTGTTAATTGTAATTAAGTCTTCCAAGATCCAATGTCTACAATTGGGCCTTTAAAATTTATATAATTGCAACCAAGTCCTATGAATTATAACAAACTTATAATTCACCTATAAATATATTTTCTTCTCTTAATTAACCCCACACCATTATCAAATAATATATATTGAGCATTCAAACATTTATTGTGTGTGACCCATTAGGTTTCCAGATCTTATTGTTAGCATAATATGAATTAATTCTAACAACTGTATAATTAATAATCTTAAATAAAATATAGGATTAATTTATTAATTCTCTAATTAATAAATTCTTATTTAGCAAATCAAGAGCGATATTTAGCAATGACTCTTGATCACCCAAAAGTTCAGAAGGTCAAGTGGCTTAACATGAACCTTTCAATTGCAAATAACCAGTGCAAAAAATTCCTTTCACCATACTATATCTCATTCGGTTTAGAGTATAGAATTAGTGCCAACTCCATCCAGAATATTATTAATTTTAGCCCGAATATTTTAGTACTTGTTCAATAAATCCATTACTCGATATGTGTATCAAATTCGAAACTATTTTTAACACATAGTCGCCTTGGCCAAGGACTTCATGAGTAATAATTTCTACAAGTGACCCTGAGATATATTCTTCTACTATTAGGAATGGTGAATCCTTTATTGACCCTCTCAGTTACTTTCGTTTCCTTTACATTGTACCCAATATCCATTCCATAGGCAGTCCTTGTAAGACTCCAAAGATTAGAATCAAAGTACAACGCTCGATAAATAAAATGCCTTGGAGATCTCATGTCTAAAGATACTTACACATTTGCTATAATGAGATTCTATCACTAACACACAATAGCTTATCCAAGTGATTACTTATAGTTAGGCCATCAAATGAACTTGTTCATATAACAAGCATCTATATATTGATCCTGATATCATAATAATTATAGTTATGAGAACCACCACTTGCTTTATAACATGTACTAGTCTTGGCGTATTAATAAAGTCTCATCTCATTAATACTATGACTAGGGATTATTCAAGCACAAACATTACATAGTGTAGTAGGAATCTCACATCATGATCTCTATCATGATTTCTTTAATACTGTGTTGTACTAGGGACTTTATCAAACAGTTTATACGCATATTAAGATATAAGAATGAAATTGAAAGATAAAGAATGCATTTTTTTATTAATTATTATGCAATATACATGGTACAAGTAATTACTTCTAGAGCATAACACTAACAATCTTCCACTTGTAATAGAGCCAATCATTTATATATCTAATATTGAATGACTCAACATGTTTATCATGTTTCTTCTGGGAAAGTGCTTTAGTAAGTAGATTAGCTATGTTCTGATCCATGGGAATTCTCTCTATCTTTTCATCCCGCCTATCTATGATTTGTCTAATCAGATGATAGAGTCTAAGTACATACTTGAATCATTTGTGAGACTGTGGTTCCTTTGCTTGTGCAATGGCTCCTTTGTTATCACAATACAAAAGTATCAGATCTACAATGCTAGGCACCACTCCAAGTTCAATGACGAACTTCTTGATGCACACTGCTTCTTTACCTGCTTCAGAAGCCACTATCTACTCTGCTTCAGTTGTCGAATCGACAGTAGTCTCTTATTTTGAACTTCTCCAACTTACTGTCCCACCACCTAACCTAAACACATAGCCAGGTTGTGATTTGTAGTCATACTTATAGGACTGAAAGCTGACATCAATATACTGTCGTACTTGCAAATCACCATCTTTATATACCAAGAATACATCCTTAGTCCTTCATAAGTACTTGAGGATATTCTTTACAGTCGCCCAAGGACTCTCTCTAGGGGGGTCAAATTGGTATCTTTTCGTCAAGCTAAGAGCACATGATATATCAGGCATAGTACATACCATAGCATACATAATAGACCTAATTACCGAAGCATACGAAACTTTACTTATCTGATCCCTTTCAACTTGTGTCTTTGGAGACATCAACTTTGAAATGCTTACTCTATGTGCCATAAGTAAGAATCATCTTTTGGATTGATCCATACTGAACCACTTCAGCATTTTATCTATGTATGTAGACTGTGAAAGACCTAACAACCTCCTTGATCTATCTCTCTAGATCCTTATTACCAGAATATAGGTTGCTTCTCCAAGGTCTTTCATGGAGAACATCTTGGATAACCAAATCGTAAAGATTGAAGAACGGAAAATATCATTTCCTATTAGCAATATGTCATCTATATAAAATAATAAGAAAATAACTACACTCCTACTAACCTTCTTATACACACAAGATCCATCTATGTTTTGAATGAAATCAAATTCTTTATTTGTCTTATCAAAATGGATGTTCTAACTCCAAGATGCTTGCTTAAGTCCATAGATAGACCTTTGCAACTTGCATACTTTTGTACCATCTTTGGATATGAAACCTTCAGATTGTGTCATATACACTTCCTCCATCAGGGTTCTATTAAGGAAGGCTATTTTCACATCCATTTGTTAAACATTGTAGTTGTAATGAGCAGCAAGTGCTAGCAGTATTATTATAGATTTTAGCATAGAGACTGGTGAAAAAGTTTCGTCATAATCAATACCTTGTTGTTATCGATATTCTTTTGCAACCAGACATGCCTTATAACCACATTACCATCCATGTCGGTTTTCTTCTTGAAAACATATTTGCATAGGCTTGATTCCTTCGGGTGGATCAACCAAAAGTCCATACTTGGTTGTCATACATGGAATCCATTTCTGACTTCATGGCTTTAAGCCATTTGTCAAATTCTAAACTATTCAGAACGTCATTACAAGTAATAGGCTCATCTTCTTCTATGAGCAATACGTCATTGTGGTCACTTATGAGAAATCTATATCTCTCAGGTGCCACTTATATCCTACTCGACCTACGAGGCTCTTATATGTTAGAAGGTTCATCAATAGGTGTAGGTTCAGACAGTTGATCAATATTTATTTGTTCTTCTTGAACTTCACTAAGTTCAAGATTGCTCCCACTATCTCCTTTAAACATGTGCTTCTTCTCTAAGAAGATAGCAAATTTTGAAATAAAAACTTTATTTTCAGAAGGAAAATAGAAGTAATATCTAAAGGATTCTTTCAGATATCCAACAAACGAACATTTGTCAGACTTATTTTTAAGTTTGTCTAACATTGCCCTTTTAACAAAAGCAAGGCAACTCCAAATCCTTAAATAAGATAACTTTGGTCTCTTACCAAAGAACAGCTCATAAGGAGTGGTATCAACCGTTTTTAACGGAACTTTGTTTAATATATAAACAACAGTCTCCAGTGCATATCTCCAAAATGATTTTAGTAATTTTGTAAAAGCCATCATGGTCCGTACCATGTCTAGAAGGGTTCAATTTCTTCTCTCAGATACACCATTATGTTGAGGTGTATGTGGTGGTGTCCATTAAGATAATATCACATTATCTCTAAGATAACTTAGAAACTCTTAACTTAAATATCTACCTCTTCGATTGGATCTGAGAGTTTTAATACTTTTGTAAAGTTGTTTCTCTACTTCATTCTTGAAGTCTTTAAATTTGTCAAATGCTTCAGACTTGTATTTCATTAAATACAAATACCCATATCATGAATAGTCATCAATTATGGTTATAAAGTAGTGATAACCTCCTCTTGCTTGTATAGACATTGGGCCACATACATCTGTATGTATTACTTCTAATAACTGTTTAGCCCATTACCTTTTCCAGAAAATGGAGTTTTAGCCATTTTACCAAGAATCGGGTGTTTGCAATTAAAACGGGAATAGAGAAAGGAAACGGAGATTACCTTTTGTAGCAGGAAAACAAAAATTTCTTGCGCCAATCCTGGAATCAATTCCCTCTATTTTGATCGTCTAATCGCCCCACAACAATCTAAGAGTTGGATTGTCTTTAGCAGTAATCTACATAAGGTTGAATTACTCACAAAGCCCGCTCAAAATTATGTTAGTAGAAGAGGAGCAGCTAGGTTTTAATTGGAGAAGAATAAGGATGAAGAAGGAACGCTTCTTAGCAAAAGGGAATGATTCCCATATTTATAGTTTTTAGTATTTGTGTTAATTGCAATTAAATCCTCCAAGATCCAATATCTACAATTGGGCCCTTGAAGTTTATATAATTATAACCAAGTCCCATGAATTATAACAAATTTATAATTCTACTGTAAATATATTTTCTTTTCTTAATTAACCCTTTACTACTATCAAATAAGATATATTGAGCATTCAAATTTTTATTGTGTGTGACCCATTAGGTTTTCTGGTCTTATTAACAGCTTTAGAAATAATAATCATAAAAAATATTGGATTAATTTATTAATTAGAGACTCTTGATCACCCAAAAGTCCAAAAAGTCAAGTGACTTGACATGAACATTTCTATAGCAAATAACCAGTGCAATAAATTCACTTCACCATACTATATCTCATTCGATCTAGAGCATGAAATTAGTGCCAACTCTATCCAAAATATTATTAATTTCGGCCCGAATATTTTATTACTTGTTGAAGATTACTCGATATGTGTATCAAATTTGGAACTATTTCTAACACATGGTCGCTTTAGCCAAGGACTTCATAAGTAATAATTTCTACAAGTGGCCCTAAGATATATTCTCCTACTATTAGGAGTGGTGAATCTTTTATTAACCCTCTCAGTTTCTTTCATTTAATTTACATTGTACCCAATATCCATCCAATCGGTAGTCCTTGTAAGATTCCAAAGATTATAATCAAAGTACAACACTCGATAAACAAAATACCTTGGAGATCTCAAGTCTAAGGATACTTGCACACTTGGGATAATGAGATTCTATCATTGTCACTCAATAGCTTATCCAAGTGATTATCTTATAGCTAGGTCATCCAATGAACTTGTTCATATAACAAGAATCCACATATTAATCCTGAGTATCACAATACTCACGGTTATGAGAACCACCTCTTGATCCAATCAAGGGATATAACATGTGCTAGTCTTGGCGTATTAATAATGTTCCATCTCATTAATACTCTGACTAGGGATTATTCAAGCACAAACACTACATAGTGTAGTAGGAATTTCACATCACGATCTCTATCATGATTTTCTTAATACTGTGTTGTACTAGAGATTTTACCAAACAATTTATACGCATATTAAGATATAACAATCGAATTGAAAGATAAAGAATGCCTCTTTTATTAATTATTATGCAATATATATGGTATAAGTGATTGCCTCTAGGGCACAACACTAACAATTTCATCAATAAAATTAGAGCACAACAACTTCTTGGAGCTATATATTCTGCATCGGCTATTCAAAGAACACATAAGCTTGCTTCTTATTGTACCAAAAGACTAATGAATATTCAAGAAATTGACAATATCCACTTTTATTTTTTGTTTCAACTTTATAGCCTACATAATCTGGGTCCCTGTATCCTATAATATCAAAAGAGTTAGTCCGAGGATACCATAGACCATAATCATGTGTCCCTACCAAGTATCTAAAAATATGTTTTACAATACATACATGTGACTTTTGGGGACAAGATTAGAATCTTTCACAAAGACAAACCGAGAACATAATATCAAGACGGCTAGTAGTGAGATATAGAAGACTTCCAATCATAGCTCAATATTTTGATTCATATACTTTCTTACCCTTTTCATCTTTGTAAGCTTTAACGAAGTGCTTATAGGTGTACTGATTTCTTTTGCTTGATTCATTTCAAACTTTTTGAGCAATTCTTTACCATACTTAATTTGATTTAGAAAGATCCCATCCTTGGTTTGCTTAATTTGTAACCCAAGAAAGAAGTTAAGTTCTCCCACTATACTCATCTCAAACTCTTGCTGCATAGTCTTAACAAACGTCTTACATATAGATTCATTAGTAGCTCCAAAGATGATATCGTCAACATATATTTGAACAACTAAGAGATCATCAGATTTTTCAGCTTTGATGAAAAATGTAGTGTCAATAACACCTCTTGAAAAATCTTTTGAATGGAGAAAACCACTAAGTCTTTCATACCAAGCACGAGGATCTTATTTTAAACCATAAAGAGTTTTGGAAAGCTTGAAGACATGATTTGGAAAATATTTATGAATAAAACTAGAAGGTTGCCTCACATATACTTCTTCTTCAATAAAACCATTTAGAAAGGCACTTTTAACATCCATTTGATAGTGCATAGAACCTTTGAAAGATGCAAAAGCAAGTAACATTTTAATGGATTCGAGTCTAGCAATAGGTGCAAATGTCTCATCATAATCAATGCATTCCTCTTGATTAAATCCTTGGGCAACAAGTCTAGCATTGTTTCTAATAACAACACCATGCTCATCAAGTTTATTTATAAATACCTATTTGGTATGAATCACAAGATGGTCAAGTGGTCTAGGAATAAGTTTCCAAACTTGATTTCTCTCAAATTAATTTAGTTCTTCTTGCATGGCCATAATCTAAAAATCATCACAGAAAGCCACATCAATGCAATCAAGTTCAATACTTGAAAATAAGGAGAGATTATCAATAAAATACCATCTGATTTTGACACCACAACTCGAATCTCTGATAATTTATTCTTTTAGATGTCTGAATTTGTATTTTCATTCCTTTGGTAGGTTTTGATTAACTTGATCTTCAGCTCTTTGCTCACTGTCTTCAGCTTACTATTCTTCCAATTCTTCTTCTTTGGTATGGTTATCAAGTGATGGAGCTTTATGATGTTCAATGACATTTTCCTTTGAAGTACTTGCATCATCATCATCTTTTCTAGAGGAATATATATTAGATTCATCAAATACAACATGTATGGATTCTTCCACACATATAATTCTTTTATTGTATACTCTATGTGCTTTTTTGTTGGAAGAATATTCAAGAAATATAGCCTTATCTAATTGGCTATCAAATTTGCCAAGACTCGAGTGGTGAGAACAAAACATTTGCATCCAAAAACTTTGAAATATGAAATGGATGGGACTTTATCAAATATAAGTTCAAATGGTGTTTTCCTAAGAAAAGGCCTTAGCATAACTCTATTCACAATATAGCATTTTGTATTTACAGCTTTCGCCCAGAAATATTTTGGAAGGAAATTTTCACAAAGCATTAATCTTGCCATTTCTTGCAAAGTCCTATTTTTTCTCTCAACCACACTATTTTGTTGAGGAGTTTTTGCAGTTGATAAGTTATGAAAAATACCATTCTCATCACAAAAGTTTTTAAAATTATGGTTGCAAAATTCTCTCCCATTATCACTTCTAATTGAAATCAATTTGTACCCAAGGGAATTTTGAACACGGTTGAGCAACTTTGAAAATTCAGAGAATGCTTCATTCTTTTGTGTAAGAAACAAAATCTAAGTAAATCTAGAAAAATCATCTACTAATACATAAGTATACTTCTTACCACCAAGGCTAGTGGTCCTTATCGGTCCAAATAAATCCATATGGATAAGTTCAAGAGGTTTTGATATTGAAATCATCTTCTTAGGCTTAAAGGATGTTTTGGTTTATTTTCCAAATTGGCAAGCATCACACAATCGATGCTTATCAAATTTCATTTTGAGAAGTCCTTTGACAAGCTCTTTTGAAGACAATCTATTTAGCAAATCAATAGATATATGGTCTAGCCTTCTATGCCGAAAGTAGACATCATCATCATTCAAGAAAAGGCATTTTATATCATGAGCAATAAGATCATCAAGATATAATACATAGACATTCACTACTAAAAAATTGCTCAAATATGACGGCCAAGAAGTCATCATATTTGATAAATGAGTCGTCGTATTTGCCAAATACGACGGCTAAACGACGGTTTGGTGACCGCCGTATAAAGTCTGGTCATTATTATTCAACAACCGAAACCAAACCGTCATATTTGCCTAATATGACACCCTAATACGATGGCTCTACAAAAGCGGCGTATTTAATCATTGCAGAAGGCTTAAAGACACGGTTATGCAAACCATTGTATTACCTAACAAAACTGTCACATTTGATAAGCAAATACGACGGTTTTGTGACCGTTGTATTTGGTTAATTAGATGTGACATTATTTGCTTTTCATAAATACAACGGTTCTAGCAATCGTTTTTTATTAATTTTTTTTTTAAAAAAATAGTTGCTTAGTATTTAGGCCTATCCATCTGCAATTTCAAACTAAATACAATCTGTTCGACTCATTCAATAGCAACCACAATAAAACATAATTTGCTTAATGCCATACAAATCAAAATCAATCTCTTGAACATTGAAATCATAAATAATCCATAAACTCCACAAATTAAAATCAATCTCTTGTGAGGCCATTTGTAAAGATGTTGTCTGTTTCGCTCAGCCTCTACTTGTGACCAATCTCTCTCATATTTTCTCACTCATTCCGGTATCATCTTTTCCCCTTCTTCCTTGTCTCTTTCTCTCCTCAGTCCTCCCTCCCCTCTTCCCTCCTGCCACCTGTCATCTGTCTCTTCCTCCTTGTCTCTTTTTCTCCTCAGTCCTCCCTCCCCTCATTTTCTTCGTCGGCGCACAAAATCCAAAAACACAGGAATCTAAGATGCATATATACATAATCCAATATACATTCGTGCATGAGTTGGCTAGTTTAATTCATGCGATAATGCACAAACGCCAATGCACCAATCATTCAATGCATTCATATTAAACTATCTTTATTTATGGCGTCTATTCTTCCTCACACACACACAGACACACACACACACACACACACATATTCATGGTGTCTCCATTCACAATCCGTCTCTTCGGTTCTCTTTCTCAGAATGGGGAGTCGTAATTTATTTGAGAGGTGGTTAAATTTTAAATTGGTTTCCAAAGAAGAATATTTTGATATGTTTTTCTTTCCAAGTCAACCGCTTCCTCTTGATTTCAGGTGAGTTACTTTTGAGGGCTTTTTTTTTTTTTTTTTTTTTTTTACTTTTCACCCATCTTTTCCATCTAGAATTGTGTTTGATAATGAAACTGAACTTCTTTTGGTTTGATGTGATGTGAATTAGCAGAAGTTTTGAACATGCTACTTTGGATTTCCAATTTGATCTGCCCATTCAATATAACACTTTTGATGCTATTCCTCTGATAGAGGACATGATTGTACATGATTCTTTCTACTCCCTAATGGATTTTGAATAAAACCAGAACATGGTTCAAGGTTATCATATATTAGAGCTCGTAATTCTAGAAAATTACAAAGACTTTCGTTGAATAGTATTACCTTTATTGAAATTATTTTTCTTTTTCTAGGAGAAATATAGAGTGGTCTTGGCAACGAATTGGAGTGAGGAATCATGAAATGCATCTTAAATTTAATATCGAGGCGAACCAGCCGCTGTAATTGTGTGACAGCAGTCAATGTATCACTTCAGACAAAGTTCCTGTAGAGAAGAAGATGATCAGGAGGCAGAGAGAGGAGAAGGACAGTAGCTCCAAGGCATTATCAAGAGCAACCATTTCGAAGTACTTTTACATGCCAATCACTCGGGTGGCCAAATAACTGAATATTGGCCTAACCCTTCCCAAGTAAAGATATAGGGAGTTGGGAATTCGTCGATGGCCTCACAGGAAGTTGATGAGCTTAGAGACCGTAATCAAGAATGTTCAGGTTTTCTCCCACACACACTTATATGGCCCCAAAGATAATAAAGAACTAATAATTTGAGAGCATGCCTTTAGATTTGCAGGAGATGCGAAATAAAAAAGAAGGAGGACATATAGCAGAGAAGAAGTTCAGAGAAGCCATTGAGCTACTGGAACGTGAGAAGAAGTTGATGGAAGAAATCCCTGATTCACAGTTGGAGGACCAAACCAAGAGACTGAAACAAGCATGCTGCAAGGCTAACTATAAAAAGAGAAAACTCAAGGCCAAAGCAGATTGCAATATAGCATTTGACTAAATAAATAGATAAACATGACCAATTATGACTACAAAAACAAATAAACTGCACCCTTCTCTATGCCCAAAAAATGAGAGTATTCCGCTGCAAATTAGAGAATGAAGATTAGAATGCAAGTTTGTAGTTACTAAATGCAGCTCAAATTCAACAAAATTCTCATAGCTAATGCAGATCTAAATTGATGTTCAATGATCTCAATTAAATTAACTAATCCTCACCAATAAAAAAAAAAAGGAGAAATTTTGAAGCATTTCGACCTCCCCATGTTGTTAAGCATCCCACTAATATCAATAAGCAACTAAACATGTGATGGATATTCAAAATTTCAAGAACCCAGATTAGCATTACCTCTTCAGCCCTGGGCAATTCTATCTAAAAAATAACACAAAATTTAGGAGGAAAAACTAAGACAGAACAATAGTACAATTGGCAGGCATTGGATCAATAACAACACCACGCCATATGTCTATGGTAGACACTTACACAACTAATATAAACAATGAAAATGTAGATCTAAAATGCCACACAAAAATTGAATCCATAAAACTAATTGAACAAAAAATTCAAAAAAAAAGGAAAAACAAATTGAACAATTAAGTTAGTATTCTAATGAGAAATCAAACAAGTATGACTTACGTTCATCGTCACGATCATCATCTTTCTTGAAAAGAGGCTTAGCCATTTCGAGAAAACTAAGATAAGCAAATTTTCTAACATTAGCAAATTTGCAAATTGGACCATTTTACTCTAGGAAAAAAAAATCATATAAGTACGTTATATCATAATTAATTGGGCCATTTGGTTATCATGCTAATTAGGCCATTTGGTTATCATGATAATTGGCGAAAAGTATAAAGGAGAGAATATTTCAATCTTTGCATGAAAATGAGAAGAAAAGAGAAAAAAAAAACAAATTTACGCCATCGGCACAAAAAAGTTCACCTTTTGGTTGGCAAAAGGAATTGATTGAGCCCACAATAAAACAAAGCCATCACTACCCATTTTGTTCTAGCCAAAAAGGTGCTTGATTTTGTGGACTAACAACCAAGAATCCAAAGCTCCATCAGAATTTTCTCCTTTTCTTTAAAATTTCATTTTCTTCCTTCCTTGAAGTTTCTTCCTTTGTCTTCTTCTTGAACTTCTTTTTTTTTAAATGCAGTGAAAATTCTAAAGTAAAAAAGATTGCTGGAGACTATTAATTATGATATCTAGTGACACCAGAATCTTCCTCCACATATTATTGAAATCCATCCACTTTTTTTGTTTAAAAAAAAAAAATGTTGTAAGACTATATGTATCTTTCGTGTATGGAATGGTAGTAAAGATGGAAACTTGGTTTTCTATATATTGGTAAGGTGGCCACAACAAGGAAAAAATGAATTAGGGAGGAACTGGCATTTATCCGTCACTTGTCCATGGCTAATTCTCTAATTGTGATGGATTAACAATTAAAAACATTTCCATTGCTAAAATTGTTAAGCTATTTCGGTTTGCTAAGTTTCGCATATGCCTGAGATTTATTATTTTTTTTTTTGTGTGTATTATTTATTTTTTAAAATCACTTCAGATGAGTTACGTCGATTTGTTAAGTTTTGTGAGTGCTTGAGAATGTAAAATTATTGACAATCACAAGGTGATGCACTCAGCCAATGGACCAACTTTGATTATGTTATTTTATAAGTTTTACTATATTTATTATGTTATAATTATTTAAATTTAACATAAGTAGTAACAAAATATTAATGATATTTAAATGAGAATCTAATATATATTTAGTCCAGAAAATAGGAACAAAAAAAAAAAAAAAGGCAAGAATAAATACTTTGTATGGAATATTATTGCAAAAAAATTATTTTTGTTTTAATCCCATAAATTTATTGTGTTTTTCTTTTAAACATAAAAAGGAAAAGTGTATTTTGATTCCTAATTAGGGAGTCATATTTAAAAAAAAAAACTAAAAAGAAAGAAGTTATTTCGCTCTAGGGATAGATTAAAAAAATTATTTTTATTTATTTTTATCTATATATACGTATTACTAATGTGACAAATAAAATTATATAAAGTTTAATTTTACAATAAAAAATATAGATAGAATGTCTATATATATAATTAAATGTAATAATTAAAAGATAGTATACTCTAGCTACCTATGTAGAGTATACTATATATATATATATATATATATATATATATATATATATATATATATATGTACACACGCATATGTATGTTCATAATTAAAAAATTATTTATATTATATAACATATTAATCTAATACCCACTCACTAATAAAGAAATATTATACTAAATATAAACAATATATATATATATATATATAATAACTAATAATTAAAATTAATTCAATCTCTTTAATACAAATATATGAAAACTTAAGATGTAAACAAAAATTTATTTGAAAAACCAGTGATCCAACTATTACATATATTTATAAAGTTACAACAAGTTTAGTGACCAAATTTGAAGGTCATTCGTTTTATTTTATCACATTTGTGCAGTAATATCTATAAAATAGAAAGATACCTTAGTATTTACAAATATAGATATATTAAATTAAAGATCTAGCCGTTAAATTTATTGTAATAATTACCAATAGTATTGTGACTAAATTTGAAAATAATCAGATAAAATTTAAAATAAATTTGAGGGGCTTTGTTATAATTAGACTAAACACGACAGTTATAATAATGACCGTATTAGGCCATCTATTGCGCATGTTACTATAAACCATCTTATTTGGCCTACTTTATTGCGATGGTTACAATAAATTGTCGTATTTAGTCTACTCTATTGCGAAGGTTTCGATAAACCATCGTATTTGATTACAAAATACGACGGTTATAGCTTAACCGTAGTATAAACCCCCCCATTAATACAACAGTTTGTTAACGGTCGTATAAATTAACCTATTACATCGGTTTTTAGACCATCGTATTTGCCCCGTTTTTTGGTAGTGATTACCTGTAACACCCCACTACCTAGGTCCAAGAGGGCCGGGGATGTCACCCCGTCCAAAGGACAAGGGGTCTTTATAACTAGGTCACACAATCAAAATAAAATATTACTTCAAAATTTAAAACTTATTACAATCCAAAAATTCAAGACAAATCTAAAAAAATAACAATTGTTCACTCTCAACTCCCAAAGCATTACATAAAAATAAATAACAGAATATCTTCCAAGGTAGGAAATAACTAGCTACTCATCCCCACAGCAGGATCGACCTGAAATCATGGTAAAAAGGGTGATGAGATAAAAATCTCAGTAAGTCCGTGTGTGCTTTGAGTGTTCAGTGAAACAGTTCGTGAATGCAAAATATAAGAATTTCATAAGAAAAATACTGTCAAGCAATAAATAAAGTTCAAAAGCAAGAGTGGCATTTTGGCTTTTCCAACCATTCATATACAATAAAATCAACCACTCAAAAGGGCGGCCATGGGTTACCACATGTTGGGCCCCATAACCATACAACGGTCAGAATGCCACACTTTGTGCAAACTGACAAAAAAGATAGGTGATTGGCCATAGGGTAAGATACTCTTCCTTCTCTACACCCAAACAAAACTGGTTGTCCATTCCGGCAATACACAGTGCACATGACTGAAACTGCTAGCTCGGACCGGCATGACTAAGTAGTACTGACGTTTCTCTAAGTTGAGTTCATCTTCTAGAGGTGGTCTCCTGCCAGAAGACTCACTCTTGCTTTTCAAAACTAGTACTACTAGCCTACCCTTATTGAGTACTCAACGATGATTGTCCCACTTGGGAAAAACTGGTAAAACATAGCTTTACTTGAAAATGGCAATCAAGGGTTTTTAAAGTTCTTGTCAAAATCAGTTTTAGAAATAGTTTGGTGTTTGAGTAAAACTACTTCTTGATTTTCAAATAAGTGGTTTGATTGAAACAAGAAAGGAAACTATCCTTAACTGCCTTAACCAAATCAGTATTCATATACTTCGGGTTTAGCTTGCCATAGTAACCTTTTGCAACAAACAAGTTTTATGCAGGAGCTTACCTGATCATTTGCTCGAGATAAAATAAATATCTCCAAAAGCTGACCTAACCCCGCCTCGGGTAAACACAAGCCATAATTAAGCTCAAGCCAAAATTCACTTTCATAAATAATCCTAACTCAACTTACTACAATTATGACCCTAATGTCCCAAACTTTAAGGCTAGATAATGAATAAAAGGATTTATAAAATAATTCTAGCTTGATATTAAAATACTAGGGTTTGTGAAATAGCTACTAATAAGTTGTAGGTTTAAATCCTGCCATAAATAAATCAGGGTTTATTTGATGAAGGATCCTAGGTCCTAGATGGTATTATTTAAAGTAATGATTTTATAATAACTAATGGTTAGAAAATAATTGGTAAATAAAATTAATAGCAAGTAAATTTTATTATGTTTTGATTAAATAAATTTTATTAGTATTTATGAATATATGACTTACAAAATTAATATTTTACCTACTATGATTATTTATATAAAAGGCTTGATTAAATGATATTATTATATATAATATCTATATATTTTATTTCTTTAACAAAAGCTATCGTTTATTTGACTAAAATATTATTATTTTATATAATCGTTCAAAACCATATTTTCCTAGGGTTTTCGAAATCACTAGGGGAAATTATAGCATAAATCATTTTTATTGATGAAATAAAATTAGCTAACTTAATTAGCTTAGGGACAACAAGGTCATGATCATAATTTCTATTGCTAACCATAATCATGAACATACACTCTACACCAATCATAAAATCATCCAAATCATGAATAAAGGTATAGATCTAAATTTACCAACACATTATCTCAACTCCACTAAACATAATCATATGCATGGCCTCAACAAGAATACAAGAACATAAACCCTATTCACCAAAGGTGACATAATCTCTAACATGCTTGATTAACCATACTACTCATGACATGAAGGCATGCAACAAACCCTAAAGCATCATATAATCTTACCAAGACCAATCATCATCATGCATCAATCCCAACTCCATCATATAAATATATTCATTCATGCTTCAATCTCAACTCCATCATGTAAACACATACTCAATCTCCAAATATATTCCATCCTCATCCAACTACATCTAAGAGACATGAATCTAGAATTTAAAGAGAAGATTGAAGAGGCTTACTTGAATGATGACTATCTTGGAGAAGTTTTAAAAGAATCCTCTCATGTGGACACCTTGATTCGTCCAAGAAGGGAGAAGAAAAATTGGCCATGGTTGGATTAACCATTCGGCTGAGAGAGAGAGAGAGAGAGAGAGAGAGAGAGAGTCTATTAGTATATATATATATATATATATATATATATATGTATGTATGTATTCATTAAGAGTGGAAGATGAATAATCGTTCATGCTTACCTTGAAGGTGCTCTTGAGCCTTCAAGAAAATTCTGATTTTTTATCCAAAAGTGAGAATTTGATTTCGGTATTTGATGTTAAAATTTGTAGAATTGGTTTCAAGGGATTGAGTAGGTGTGATTTGGAGTTTTTGGAGAAGATTGGAGAGGTTTGGAGTGGTCTTAGGCATGAGAATGTTAGTAGGTGTTCTTGGTTTGGAGAGAATGGAGAGAATAGAGAGAGAGCTGGCCAAAATTCTGTGTAGGAAGGAGTGGCCGACTGTTTGGGAGGGTTTTGGTAATTGAATTTTCTGATTTGAGAGCAAAAGGAAAGCTGGTTGTTTGAAATCCAAAAAGAATATTTTAGGGAATCAATTTTGGAAACAAATATGGTAAGAAGATCTTGGTTAATGGAGAGCTTTTGAAAGCTTCAATGGCCGGCTGCTTGGTTGTGATTTTTGCTGAGATGAATGATGGTTGAAGGAGCTTTAGAGTTGTTGAAAATATGGTGTACAATGGTGAAGGAATTTTCTGGTTGTTTGAGGGTTAATCTATGGTAGTTTGTTGAAATATCTTGCTGAAATTCTCGACTTCAATTAATGGTTTGATTGGAATGATTGATGGAGAGATTTTAGGAGCAGCCGTGGAGCTGTTTTTCGTACAGAACTCTGGAGAAGATGATAGAGCTCAATTCATGGCTGATCAGGGTGAGTTTGTATAGAAAAATAGGATGAGTTTCGGATAAGGGTGAAGGAGAAACAAGCTGGAAATTCTGTTAAGGTTTATCGCAAGCTTGCTGGAATTTCTGGGTAGATTTTTCTACCATATTTCAATTAGCTTGCAGAAGGTTTGAAAGGCCATTGGAGGATCCTTCAAGGCTGGTTTCCAGCCTTCTTTATGGAGGAAAAATAAGGTTGAATTGCTGGTTAAAAAGGTGGAGGAACAGCTAGGTTTTTCGAACTCCTTTGCTGCGAAAGCTGTCCAGAAATTTTTCTGGTTTGCACAGCCTTTGTGCAGTCCGGTTTTGGCCTTATAATTTCAGACTTCAAGTTGGTCAAGATGGCTATTTGTCTAGCAGTATTTGGGAGGGAAAAATGGCTGAAATTTTCGATATTTGGACTGGTCAAGAAGCTAGAAAAATTTCCAGTTTACTACATGAAGAAGATGAACACAACTAGGTTGGAGTTTTGAAGGTTCAACCATGGAGATTAATTCTCTTGGGAACCTTCCTCAACTCCTCTCCATTTTCGGTCAAGAAGATACCTCACACTTAGACATTTTTGAACCTTCAAAGCCACAGAACTTTGCTGGAATTATTTGGAAATAAAATTGACTTAGATAAATGGATTAACCTAATTGTTTAAGAAGTAAGGAAAGCTAGAGATCAAGAAGGGTATGAATCCCCTAGAAATTTTTGTAAGGCAAAAGAGTAGGATTAGGACATTCCTTTCATGTCTCCCCTAGGACAATACTCCTACTCTTCCCTAAAGCATATAAGGGCCGAAATATAGCTTACCTAGCCCAAAATAAAATTTAATTATGCTAAAACTCCAATGATGGAATTTGAACTCAAGACCTCAAGGAATTATTCCAAAGCTCTAACCACTAAACCACAACAACTCTTGTTCTTATTTTCTCTCCTAAATATTTTTTCTATTTAATCCTCAAGCTATCTCCCTATTTCCTCCTCAAGCAAAATTACCATTTTGTCCTTCTTACTCAACAACCACAATCAAGCCATCTAGGCTACAAATCACATATCCAAGGCACATAAAATCATATAAAAATATATTTATGCGTGCAAGAAAATATGATATGCATCCCAACTCCCTTACTCTATGGTTGGTTTTAGTTAGGGTTTCACATCCTCCCTTCCTTAGGAAAATTTCGTCCTGAAATTTAGGCATACCTCTATTTCAGATTGGGATACTTCCACCTTACCCACTCTTCTGATTCCCATGTGGCATCTCGCGTGCCATGATGCTCCCACTGAACTTTTACCATCGGTATCTGTTTGTTTCGAAGATTCTTAAGGCTTCTGTCAAATATTCACACGGTTTTCTTCACATAACTCAGATCAGGCTGCAACACCAATGGCCCATCATTCAGAACATGACTGGGATAGACATTATACTTTTTCAGTTGTGACACATAAGCACATCATGAATCCCAGTCAATCCATCTGGCAAGTCTAGTCGATATGGTACCAGCCCAATCCTTTCCTTTATCGGGAAAGGTCCCAAATACCTCAGATTCAGCTTTCCACCCTTCGGATGCTTCAAGATTCCTCTATTCGGCGATAATCTCATAAAGGCACTGTCTTCTACTTGAAATACCAACTCTTTTTGTCTATTGTCCGCATAGCTCTTTTGTCAGTTCTGAGTTGCCTTTAGCCTTTCCCTGATTAGTTTAACCTTGTCTAACATTTCCTGAACGCAAACTTCTCCAGTTTTGCTTATGTGACCATCTTCTGACCAACTCCAATATAGTGGTACCTAACACTTGCGTCCATACAGGGCCTCATACGGACCTATCCCAATTGAAGCTTGGTAGCTATTATTATATGACAGCTCCGCATACGGCACACATTTGATCCACTTATCCCTGAAATCCAGAACACAGGCTCTCAGCATATCCTCTAATATCTGAATAACCCTTTCTGACTACCCATCGGTCTACGGATGCGCCGTCATACTGAACTTCAGACTCGACCCTATGGATTCTTGAAACTTGCCCTAAAAACAAGATGTAAACCTCGGGTCTCGGTCAGACACAATACTTGAAGGCACTCCATGGAGACGGACTATTTTGCGCATATAGGTCTGAGCCAACTTCTCCATGGAATCTCTTACATTCACTGGTAAGAAATGTGCTGACTTGGTCAGTTGATCCACTACCACCATATAGCGTTTTTCTAGGTCTTTGACATAGGAAGTCCAGTGACAAAATCCATGGTCACCTCCTCCTATTTTCATTCAGGTACTGACAATGGCTGTAACAATCCCGTTGACTTCTTGTGCTCCGCCTTGACCTTCTGACAGGTGAGACAAGTCGAGACCTACTTAACCACATCCTGCTTTATTCTGGGCCACCAATAGGCCCTTTTCAAGTCCTGGTACATTTTGACTTCCCCCGGATGAATGGCGTACTTGCTCTTATGCGCCTCTTCCAAAATTCTGTCCTTCAATTGATACTCTTCGGGTACACACAATCGATCCCTGAAATACAAAACTCCCGCTTCGTCTTGCCAGAATTCACTGCCTTGCTGTTTAAGCTCCTTGTCCTTGAAAAGCTAAAATTTTGTGCTGCTTTGCTGAGCTTCCTCGATTTCCCGCCTTAGATCCGGTACCAATTTTAGGTTGCTAACAACAATTCTCTTCTCTTGCACATCCACTCTTCTATCAACACCTCCTGAACTACTTGAACCTCCTGCACTTTTAATCTATCCATACTCACTTTTCTGCTCAGGGCATCAGCTACAACGTTGGCCATCCCAAGATGATAGTTGATCGGACAACGGTACTCTTCTAGGAATTCCATCCACCGCCGCTGTCTCAAATTCAAATCCTTCTGGGTGAAGATGTACTTCAGGCTCTTGTGGTCAGTGAACGCTTCATACTTGGTGTCGTACAGATAGTGACGCCATTTCTTCAAAGCGAACACAATAGCAGCCAACTCCAGGTCATACGTAGGGCAGTTGACTTCATGAGGCCTCAACTTTCGAGAAGCATAAGTGATCACTTTTTGGTCTTGCATCAACACTACCCCCAGTCCTTCTTTCGAGGCATCGGTATACAACGCGTATAGTTTATCTCCCTCAGGCAGGTTCAATACTGGTGCTGTCATCAATCTTCGCTTCAGCTCCTGGAAACTTTTCTCACATTTCTCACTCTAAACAAATGGTACATCTTTCCTCAGTAGTCGAGTCATAGGCGATGCGAGCTTTGAAAATCCTTGATAAACCTCCTGTAGTAGCCAGCTAATCCCAAGAAGCTCCGAATCTCGATGATGTTCTCCGGTTGCTTCTAGTCTGACACTGCTTCAACCTTTGCTAGATCTATCTTGATTCCTTCCTTGGTCACTACATGACCAAGAAATGCTACACTGTCCAACCATAACTCACACTTGCTAAACTTAGTGAAAAGCTTGTGCTCTGAAGCTTCTCCAATACGAGCTTTAAATGCTCCGCATACTCCTCCGGACTCTTGGAGTAAATCAGAATGTCATCGATAAAAACCACCACGAACTTGTCCAAGTAGGATCGGAACACTCGATGCATCAAGTCCATGAATACTGCTGGAGCATTGGTCACCTCGAACGGCATTACCATGAACTTATAATGTCCATATCTGGTGTTGAAGGCCGTCTTGGGGATATCTTCCTCTTTTATCCGCAGTTGATAATACCCTTGTATCAGGTTCAATTTGGATTAGCAACTGGATCCTTGTAACTGGTCGAACAGCTTATTAATCAGCGGTAGGGGATACTTGTTCTTGATCGTCAGGTTGTTCAAGCCCCGATAGATAATACACAGCCTCAGAGTTCTATCCTTCTTCTTCACAAACAATACGGGTGTTCCCCAGGGCGACGTGCTAGGTCTGATGTAGCCTTGCTTCACTAACTCTTCTAACTGTTCCTTTAGTTCTTTCAGCTCTGCCGGTGCCATTCGACACGGGGTCTGCGATACTGGTTCCACTCCCAGAACTAGGTCAATGGTGAATTCCACTTCTCAGTTGGGAGGTAGAGAAGTAAGTTCCTCTGGGAACACATCGGGAAAGTCCTTTACTACCTCAGTGTCCTCCAAAGTGCACTGGTCCTTTGGCTTGTTTATCACATAAGCTAGGTACCCTTGACATCCTTGCTTCAACAATTTCCGGGCCTTAGCCCCCGCTATCAGATATTTCAATTCCTTTACTTTCTTGCCATCAAATTCCAACACATCACAACCCGGTCTAATGAACTGGACCGACTTATTCTCACAATCTACCCGAGCCCTATGCTTTGCTAACCAATCTATCCCCAATATCAAATCATAATCCTCAATATCCAACACTATCAGATCTCCTTCCAGGCTTTCTCTCCCCACATCAACTTTACAGTTTCGCACATATCGGTCTGCTTGTACTATCTTCCCCAAAGGTGTACTTACCAGTAAGGAAAAAGGTAACTCTACTCCATCCCATCCCAAATGACATGCACAGTTCTTGTTTAAATAGGAATAAGTAGAGCCAGGGTCTGTCAATGTATTAACGGAATGTCCTTAGTTCGTAAACGTACCTTCCACTACTGCTGCATCGGGTCCAACCTCCTCTCTGTTGAGAGCGAATACCTTGGCTTTCACTGAACAATAGTGGCTATTTGTTGAAAACCCTTCAATGTATGAAAGAGACGAAGTGTTTGCCATCCGGATCTTTCCTACAAGGCTGTTAGGCCGAAAACTATGTAGACCAACGATCTAATACTAATTGATAAACCTTAGAGTTGGGGTAAATAAGGTTTATGGCAAACAAATACAGATTTTCAAAGACTTTTGAATATCTAAAAGGAAATTGAAAATGGGTAAGTTTCAAAAAAGAAGCTTTTCAGTCCAGATTTAAATGCAGTCGGAAATCTTTCAAGGTTCTACCAAATCATGGGAAAATAAACTATGCCAAAGGAGACAGATAGAGGATTATCAACCAATTCACTCTTCAACATAAATTTATTTAACTAAATCAGTAAATGCAAATATGTTTTTTAATCAGATGAACAGTAAATTTTTAGTCATAGGATTTGAAATAAATGAAAGAAAATAGACCCAAAGATTTATAGTGGTTTAATCCTTAAATGATCTACATCCACTATCTTAAGTATGCACTTAAGGATTTCAACCCAACCATTAAAACCTTTTTCCCAAATAAATGGTGGTAGGGTAATACCAATCTTACAATAGAGGCTCAACACGTTTGGTTTTATTCCCAACCTCTATACACCTAACAATCAAGGCTCACCCCAACTGAGTTTTATTTCTTTAACTTTGACACAACTCAGATCAAAGAGAGAATACAGAATTAGCTCACAAATTGAGCAAATATACACCAACTAACGCAGTTTTACCTTTTTACCTTTAGAACAATAGATCTCACTTTGAAGGACAATGTAAATGAGGGATTTTATTTTTCAAGTTTCTTAGGATGTTTCTGAAAGTGTTAGTGCAAATTCCTTGCTGAAAATTGTGTTTAAATGGCTTTTATAGGGGCAAAAATCAAGATTGCAATGGCTAGTTGTTGCTGTCAGATTTCACAAAATTTTGGACTTACAGAATGAAAAATTATGCGCCTAAAAGGTGCATCCAAAACAACACTTTGTGCCAAGAAGTATATTTTGAACAACTTTAAATTTAGGCACTTTGGAAACAGGCTTTGTAGGGGCATTTTGGATTCAGAGGTCTATTTTTAAAAAAATGACTCAACCAAATTTCCAAAAACGTTTCTTTTCAAATTCTTTTTATGGACAAAAACCTAGATGGAAAAAATGCCCTCTTTTAAAAATAATTTTGAATGTTGCAATATGAAATAAATTGAACTTAAGGTAAAGAGATATAGGAAATACAAATAATACCTTAACCATACTTTCATAGTCTATAATTCTTCAAAAATCTTCATGGTATGCAACTTCTTTAGGTAGGATTTTAACTTGATCAATCCTTCTTGCAGTTCTTTATCTATAAGTTGCTTAGCAATCCTTTTTTGTATAGCTTGAAGAAATATGGTCAAACATATCATAATCCAAAAATCCTATCACATATAAATCACACATGGTAATCCACATCAATGTTTGTCATTTATCAAAACACAGGATAAAGCCCTTTGGGCTAACAGAGTGGGACATGAGGAGAAAGTACATGAAGATGAGCTGGATATTCCTATTGAGCCAAAGGTTTCTATTGATCCCCCTTCTATGCCACTATTTTCTTCATATGATTTCTCACCTATAATGCATATGTTGGGGGAGATGCAAGCTAGTATAGAACAAGGCTTCAGTATTCTCCACCAAATGATGGATGCTATGCAAGGTCATTATATACAAAGGATGGATTCTCTGGGACAAATAATGGATACTGTGGATGCCCATATAGGATGGATGGAGGCTAATTTATATTCTTATTTTGATTTCATTCATTTTACTTACACTCCATGACCTTCTCATTTTGGTATAGGGACATCTTCTCAATCTGGCCTACCAGCGATCCTTTTTTATGAAACGCTAATGCATGACGATTCACCTCTTCCAGTTGCCCAAGAATGAGTGTTTTTAGTTTTTTTTTTCTTTCTTTATCTTTTTATGTATTTTCCTTTTTTTATTGATAGGATGAGAGCTTTCTACACTAGGTTTATTTTTATGCACTTTTATGTTATTTTATTTTGCCCTTTTCCTTTTTCCTTTTGGCTATGTGCCTATTGATCTTTGTTTCTTAGATGCCTTGCTATGGAAATATTTTGCAACTTCAAAGCTTTTTTCTTGGCCACTTAGATTCTATGTAAGGAAGTTTGTTTTCTTTTCCCCTTCAATTTTGCTTTTGTCACATTTTTTATGCTTTCTTGTTTTATTTTTATTTTTTAGTTCATTGAGTGCAATGTTCGGTTTAAGTGTGAGGGTAGAAAAATAAAAAATTTTCCATTTTTCATTTAAGGCTATATTCTTGCATTTTTTTTTAATTCATTTTAGGGTAAGAACAATTTTTTGAGTTTTTATCAAGCAAAATTGGTGGAGTTAAAGTCTTTCTTTTGACTTTGAAAAATATTTTTGATATTTATTTAATCACTTGGATTTTTGTTAAACTTTCACATTTTGTTGAAAATAACTAAGTCTGGAACGAATTTAGTTTAACCTTGTTGTTTTTCTTATTAGATGTATGAAGCTTTTAACCTTGCGACATTCAAATAAGTTGATGTTGAAATATAAGTAGGTTTATGAGCTAAACTTACGTGAAATTTGTCTAAACTAGTCCTAAATTTGGGTTTAAGTAAATAGGATAAATGAGGAGAAAAAGGTCTGAAAATGCAAAGTGAATGTCCTTTAGCGAAAAACATGTGAGAAAAGAGAAAACAAAAGAAAAATAATAGGTGGAAAAGAAAAAAGACTGAATAGGGGCTAATATGGTGAGAAAGAGCGAAAAGCACTGACTTGAGGCTATTAATCCCAATAAAAAGTTTGCAAAAGAAATATTTAATTGAAAAAGAGAGGTCCTAGTTTACTACCAAATTTGTAGTAGTTTTAGATATGTACAAAGTACATAACTTGAAATTAGTTCTTTAGACTTATATGATTTGAAAGACTTATATGTTGGCAGCAAGGAAGGGAGTGGAATGCATTGAATAGAGATAAGACTTGTTTAAACTAACTTCAATGGCCTTAGGTATATTTGACATAATATGTTAGTTTGCTCAAATCTTCTTGATAAAATAAATGTTAGAATGTTTTTTCTTGTGAAAAAGAAAAGTTAACATCTCCACCATATTCTTTTTAAACTTTCAATGTCTTAATCCTTTTTGAAAGATTGTTTTGCCCGAGGATGTGCAGAAAAATTTTTTTTATCCAAAGCTAGATCGAACTAGCTTGACCTACACAGACTGTCACTTTTTTTTAGTAGAGCTCATCTCTCAGAAGTGGCCTCCTACTAAGGGACTTGCCCTACATTTCAAAAGTTAATCCTAGTGGTTTACCCTTATTGAGTACTCAAGGCTTCGTTATATTGATCAAGCACCAATTTTCAATATAAACATTTTTAACACTTTGGTCATGCAAGCATGGTTTCCAAACAAACTCTGGTAGAAATTGTTTTATAAACAAAAGTTTTTTTTTTTTTTTTGTTTAAACTCTTGTTTGGATAAAAGCCATTAACATAAAATAATCAAGCTTGCTGATACGTGTTTTTTAGTGTAGAAAATATTTCTAACAAATTACACAATCAATCAAGCTTTAATAAAATGCTAACCAATAAAATCACATATACGGGCAAGTTACCCATCATATAATATACGAAATATCAAGTATCAAATCCACTAGAATTTAGGCTCTCGCATTACTTTACCCAAATCTTTATTGTTTAGCCAATAAAATAAGAAGAGATAAATAAAACACTAACCTAATATACTAGAGAATAGACCAAGTTCACACAACACAAGTCATAAGGATTATCAAGGAGTAAGAATATGGAGAAAAGATATGTAAAAAGATAGAAATCCTCAAAGACATAACAATGATTGATTAGCACTTATCATAATTAATTATCATCTGGGCACCATGAAGGAACTTAAGTAAGATCCAATCATTTTTCAAGTCATGAACTTACTTATGCAGACTTCACTTCTTTTCCAATCCATAGAATCACTATCTCTTGATTAAATTAGCAGATTTTTCAATCACACTAAAATAGCTAAAAAGTGCATTAAACTCAATCCTCATAAATATGGAATTAGCCAATGACCCTTTGTTCGAGGTGAAATCAACTAACCTTTGATCACTTAGGTTCTTTAATCTTAACTTCGTTTTCCAAGTCTATTAAGATTTAACAAATATGAAATCAACGCAATAAACCTCTAACATCATTTTCCAAGTCAATTAGAAGAAAACGCATCAATAACTAATGATAACAAGTAGTCAAATACCAAGGACAATAATCAATTGATCAAAGAACTAAAATCAATACAAAGTCATGAATCCAAAAACAACCTCTAAATACAATTAAAATAATTAAAACTCCAACTGTCAATAAATTACAAAGAAGAGAAAAAGAAACCACTCATTGACAAGTAAGCCTTTTTCTTCTTCCTTGAAACCCTTCTTGAGCAACCTCCTCTTCTTCTCTAAGAATTCTCCATTGACCCTCCTAAATCTTGGTGTTTCTCTAAGAGTTTCCTATAGGTTTGCAAATCCCAAAGGTGAAAACTAATTTAAAGATGTTATTCTCTTATACTTATAGGAGTTATAATTGCCAAAAAGTGTGTACAAGTATCCTTTTTCGTGATTAAAAGAGTTCCCAAAAGAATCAAACTGAAATTGCCAAAATCTGCTTAGAAAAGGAAAATTTGCTGACACTGATCAGAATGGACCTGGCGCTTGGTCCAATCAGTTTCTCCTCTAAATTGCTGCTTTCCCATAACAGACCTGGCGCCTGGTGCCTTAACTGGACCTGGCACCATGTCTAATATGAAATCTTTCACTTTTTTACTCGAAATCCACTTAACTCTGCATAAATTTGTCAGAAATACTTTTTACAAGCAAAATATAAAATAGAAAGGAATATGCCTAGTTACTACAATAAAAGTATTTCAAAACAACCTCAAATAACTAGAAAAATAATGGTGATTTTAGCCCTTATCACTTGCATTCCACATAATCACAACTTTGAACCAACAAACATTTCTCAAATGACTTGCAACCTAATGCTTTAGAACCAACCATTTTAATACAAGGACTTACCTCCTCAGCCTATAAGGTTTACCCTTAGATTATTATATTGTCCTTTGACCTTGGAAATGAAGAACCGTGGGAAGATTAAATACGTAGAGGAAGTATGCAAATTAAAAAAATTTCCTAGCCAAAGTATAGGAATACTTACTTTTAGGGCGTTTTACTTGAATAACTGGAGTTGGATTCGGGTTTGACTGTACTTCCTAAGCTGGAACGTCTACTTGTTCCGAAGGAATACTAACTAATTGTTAGTTCTTTTGCATCAAACACTTATCACGTTTGCTAGTTCTTAACTTTCCAGAGTATTCTCAAACCTCCTATAGACTTCTATCGGTGAATATAGAACTAGGGTGAAGAAGATTGGAAGCAGAAATGGAAGAGCCAAACGTTAAAGGAAAAACGACGAGAAAACGGTTGCCTTGGTTTCTTTCAAGGAAAACCCGAAAGCTATGTTTTTCGTATAGTGATTCGGTCAACCACGTTTATAGACACATGTGAAGTTGTATATAAGAAAACATCTAGCTGTCCTTTTCCTTTTCAAACAAAACAATACCGGCCTTCTTTTTTCTGTTATTTCCTTTTTCCTTGTACAGTGGCGAATACTATCAAACCCTAATGGGCCATGTTTTCTTGATTAGTCCAATGACTAATTATATAAATCTTTTATTTATTAATTAATCCACTTGGATCTAATATAAAATTAACCAAAATAATTAATTAATTAACCAATTAATTAAATTAGCTCTTTTATTAAATAATTAATCTACTTGGGCCCAATATAAAATTACCCAAGATAATTAATTAAATTGATCCAATTAATTATTCTAACCTAAATAAATAATTAATTGGACTCCTGGAATAATTTTTCCAATAGTAAATTCACCCAATAAGCCCATATAGTAAATAAATTTACTAAGGTTATTTGAGCTACTCTAGGGACCAAAATATCCCTACTAACAAATAGCTGTATTTTATCATTTTAAATATTCTATTTATCAGTATATGAAAATATTAACCTCGAAAATAATATTGTAAGTGCAGTGTCTTTGACCTATATATGTAATGACGAAAATACCCCTCTATATAACACTCGCCATTAAGATAGGAAAAATGCACTAACACATTTCTCAATGACATTTACCATCCTTTGATAGCTAGTCCAATAGTCCATGACTTCCAGTATATATCCACTTATCACAGGGAACTACCCACAAGTGTACATACTTAGTCATGTTTCCTTGGGTCTTGGATTATTTAGATTATCCTGAACAATCACAAAGAGGTGATTTCTTCACGTAAAGAAGTATAAAAACTCTATTATATAAGTCTTTTTTAATTAACTAGAGTCATACAACCAACATATAAGATTATTGGCCTTCCGATAAGACCTCACCACTATACAACAAAGTGTACAAATCCAACTTTAACAGACCACTAATTTATACTAAAATCTTAGGGTACTCGTGATGGGATTTCTATATCACAATAATGATTACTGTGGTGGAAACTAAGAAATCCAAGCCCCAAAATCACAAGCATGGGATTTAAAACAGGTTTAACAAGTAACAAAGGTAACGGTTTTACCTTGTATTTGAGTGTCTGAAAACAAAAATTTTCCTTCTTGTCTGATGATTGTGGCACGATTCAGCAATCCCCTTGACACCAATAGATCACAAACAGGTTGATTATCGTGCCTCTGTGATCACAGTACACAATCACCTCTAACAGTAGTCCACACGAGGGTCACTCTCAAGCACCAGCATGTTTCTGTGCTAGCAGAAAACCAAAAAGGCGGCTAGGGATTTGTTTTCTCATTTGCAAAAGAACAACGAGAGAAAGAGAAAAGAAGAGAAGGTTTTTGAGGATGTTGTTTTCCGTGAATAGTCCTCTCCAATAGATATCGTGTATATCTCACATATATCACGAAAACCCTACTGAAAAAACTCCATCTGAGAATTCTAAAACAATTAAAATTCTCTAATTGTAATTGGAACCATCAAGTTCTCACAATTACAATTAGGACAATAAATTATAACCAATTATAATTTGACCACGACAACTTCTCTTTCTCGCAATTAACCCCACTATGTTATCAAATAACATCTTGAGTATATAATCCTCTATTGTGTGTGACCTATTAGGTTTTTCAGTCAATTGATAGCGAACATGAATTAATTCAAACTTCTTTGAGATTAATAATCTATAATTAATTAGAATTAACATATTAATTCTTATCAGGATTGGTTTATTAATTCATTAATTAATAAACCCATATTTCGCAGATCCTGAGCGGTATCTAGTAACACATCATGACCACCCAAGAGTCCAGGAAGTCAAGTGGCTTAACATAAACCCTTCAATAACAAACTATAGTGCAATTAACTCCTTTCATCATACAATATCTCATTCGGTTTGGAGTACAGAATTAGTGCTAACTCCCTCCAGAATATATATATATATATATATATATATATATATTAATTTTGACCCGAATATAATAGTGCTTGTACCAGGAACCTACTATTCTGGATGTGTATCAATTGGAACTATTTCCAATACACAGTCGCCTTGGCCAAGGACTTCTTGAGTAGTAATTCCTACAAATGGCTGTGAGATATTCGCCCCTACTATTAGGAAGGGTAAATCCTTTATTGACCCACTCAACTACTTTCATTTACCTTACAATGTACCCAATATCCTCCCATAGGTGGCCCTCGATCTAGCTCCAAAGATTGAAATCAAAGCACAATGCTCAGCAAACAAAGTACCTTGGAGATCTCAAGTCTAAGGATACTTGCATGTTTGCTATATTTAGATTATATCACTGGCACTAAATAGTTACCCATGTGATCATCTCATAGCTAGGTCATCCAATATACTTGTTCTATTAACAAGCATCCACGTGTTAACGTTAAATATCTCAATACTCATGGATATGAGAAACACCGCATGATCAAATCAGGAAGTCTAACACATGCTACTCTTAACGCATTAATGATGTCCTATCTCATTAATACTACGACTAGGGACTGTTTAAGTACTAACACTATACAGTGAAGTAGGAATTTCATATCATGATCTTTATCATGATTTTCTTAACACAATATTGTACTAGGGAATTTATCTAACAGTTATTTTACGCAAAAGTATACAAAAGATACTGTAAGATAAATAATGCTTTTTATTAAAATAAAATGTGTCATATACAATTTACAAATGATTGCCTCAAGGGCATAACACTAACAAACTCCCACTTGCACTAGAGCCAATCATTTATGTATCCAATACCAAATGACTCAATATGCCTATCATGTTTCTTTTGGGATAGCTATGTTCTCATCTGTGGGAACTCTCTCTATCTTTACATCATTCCTATCTATGATCTCCCGGATCAGATGATAGCGTCGCAATACGTGTTTGGATCGTTGGTGAAACCGTGGCTCTTTTGCTTGTGCAGTGGCTCTATTGTTGTCACAATATAGAGATATTGGACCAACTATGTACTCAGTTTCTCTCATAGAGTCAGCAATAGTCTCTTATTTGGAACTCTTCCAACTTATTGCCCCTCCACACAACGTAAACACAAAGCCGGATTGTGATTTGAAATTATCTTTGTCAAATTAAAAAATGGCATCAGTATACCCGTTTATTTTCAAATCACCTTCTCCATATACTAAGAACACATCCTTAGTCCTTCATAAGTACTTAAGGATGTTCTTTATAGCCACCCAATAACCCTCACCAAGGTCAAATTGATATTTGCTCCTCAAACTGAGAGCACAAGATACATCGGGCTTTATACATATCATAGCATACATGATAGATCCAACTGCCGAAGCATATGGAATCTTACTCATGTGATCCCTTTCAACTTGTGTCTTGGGAGACATTGACTTTGAAAGGCTTACACCATGCGACATGGGTAAGAATCCATTTTTGAATTGATCCATACTAAACCTCTTTAGCACTTTATCTATGTATGTAGACTGTGAAAGACATATCAACCTTTTAGATCTATCTCTATAGATCCTTATTTCAATAATATAGGTTGCTTTACCAAGGTCTTTCATGGAGAATTGTTTGGACAACCAAACTTTAATCGTTTGCAAGACAGGTATATCATTTTCTATTAGCAATATGTCATCTACATAAAGCAATAAGAAAATAATTGCGTTCCCACTATCCTTTTTGTATACACAAGGCTTATCCATGTTTTGAATGAAACCAAAATCTTTGATTATTTCATCAAAACAAATGTTCCAACTCCTAGAAGCTTGCTTTAGTCCATAAATGGACCTTTGTAGTTTACACACCTTTGTGAAAATCATTGAATGTGAAACCCTCAAGTTGTGTCATATACACTTTCTCAGTCAGATTTCCATTTAGAAAGCTATTTTCACATCCATTTGCCAAATCTCATAATTATAATGAGCAACAATGGCTAGGAGTATTCTGATGGATTTTAACATGCCTACTGGCGAGAAGGTTTCGTCATAATCAATACCATGTTGTTGACGATAACCCTTCGCCACTAGTCATGTTTTATAGGTAACTACGTTACCATCTATGTCAGTTTTCTTCTTGAAAACCCATTTGCACCCAATAGGTTTAATTCCTTTGGGTGGATTAACTAAAGTCCATACTTGGTTGTCATACATGAAATCCATCTCTGACTTTATGGCCTCAAGCTATTTGCCATATTCTAAACTGTTTAGAACATCCTTGTAGGTTGTAGGCTTTTCTTCATCTTTGAGCAATATATTATTGTGGTCACTAATGAGAAATACATATCTCTCAGGTGCCACATGTATCCTACTAGATCTATGAGGTTCTTGTATATTAGAATGTTCATCTATTCTCTCAATAGATGTGGGGTTAGACGGTTGATCCTCGTTTGTTTGATTTTCATGAACTTCACTAAGTTCAATCTTACTCCCACTAAGAAGACGACATGCTTCAAAACAAACAATTTATTTTCGGAGGGTAAATAGAAGTGATTCTTTCGGATATCCCACAAACAAACACTTGTTAGACTTATTATCAAGTTTGTCTGACTATGGCCTTTTAACAAATGTAAGACAACCCCATACTCGCAAGTGAGATAACTTTAGTTTCTTACCAAAGAACATCTCAAATAGGGTAGAATCAATTGATTTTGTCGGAACTCTATTTAGTATATAAACGAAGTCTCTAGTGCATACGCGCAAAATGATTTAGGTAGGTTTGCAGAAGCCATCATGGTCCGTACCATGTCTAGAAGGCTTTGATTCCTTTTCTCAGATACACCATTATGTTGAGGTGTATGTGGTGGAGTCCATTGAGATAATATCCCATTATCTCTGAGATAACTTAGAAACTATTGGCTCAAGTATTCTCCTCATCGATTAGATCTTAAAGTCTTAATGCTTTTGTCAAGTTATTTCTCTATTTCATTCTTGAAGTCTTTGAACTTATCAAAGGCCTCAGATTTGTATTTCATTAAATACAAATACCAGTATCGTGAGAAATCATCGATAAAGGTTATGAAATAGTTATAACCTCCTCTTGCTTGTATTGACATTGGGCCACATACATCAGAATGTGTGAGTTCTAATAACTTCTTAGCCTGTTCTCCTTCTCCTGAAAAATGAGTTTTAGCCATTTTATCTAATAAACAAGACTCGCATGTGCCATATGATTTATGTTCAAATGACTCTAAGTCACCAAGCTTGTGTAACTTAAAAACACGATTTTCGTTTACATGGCCGAAACGACAATGCCATAAGTAAGAGGTGTTAGAGTTATCTACTTTAGGTTTCTTATTATTTATATTAAGTATTAGATTATCCAAGTCTTGAACATATAAACCATTAAGCAGAGTTGCTGAACCATAATGAATATCATTCAATGAAAAAGAACAACATTTATTCTTAAATATCAAATGAAATTCATTTAATAAGAGTCAAAATACGCAACTGAGATAATATTTTTCATTAAAACTGGTACATAATAAGAGGTTTGTAATTCTAGAAGTAATCCTGAAGGCAGGTTCAGCTTCTATGTCCCCACAACATGTGCGGCAACCTTTGCTCCATTTGCAGAACGTAGGTCCACGTCGCTTTCTCTAGCCTTCTACTGCCCTTTAGTCCCTGCAAGTTATTGCACAAATGAGATCCACATTTGGTATCTAATACTCATATCTCATTTCTAAAAGTAGTATTTCTCTCAACTATAAACATACCCAGAGTAGAAGTAGAAGTGCTTGCAAGCTGCTCCTTCTACTTCTTGTCCTTAATAGTCTCCAAGTAGGCCTTACAGTTGCTCAGTGGCCTATCTTGCCACAATGATGGCATAGGCCCTTGGTAGCAACGTCCTTCTTCTTCACACCACCTTTGGGCTTCATGGGAGCCTTCTTCTTCTTCTTTTAAACTTTTTTCTTAGAAGAAAAAGATTCTACCATTAAAACCGCATTGGAATACTTCTTCATAGAGGACTCCGCAGTTTTAAAAAAATTGATCAACTCAGGAATGGTGGACTCAATCATGTTCATCTGATAGTTAATCACAAATTGTAAGAAACTATTAGGTAAAGACTGTAGAATTAAATCAATACTTAAGCCATAATCCATCTCAAACCCAAGAGATCCAAGCTTCTCTATTATGCCCAGCATCTTCAGTCCATAATTAGCCACAAAAGAATCCTCTGCCATTTTGCAACGGAATAGTTGCTTCGAGATCTCGTATCTCTCAGTTCTGGCTTAGGCGTTAAATAGCTCTTGAAGATGTAGTATAATCGATTGAACATCCATCTACTCGTACTATTTTTGCAGCTCGAGAGTCATAGATGCCTGCATAATACACGATGTTGTATCACTATCCTCCTTGTGCTTTTTGTGGACAACATGCTCATCAGCATGAGCATCTTAAGCTGGTGGTGGTGGTGGAATAGGAGCAACCTATTAGTGTTGTGCCTTGGAGGTAATCACTTGTACATTGTATATGACACATTTTATTTTTATAAAAGACATTACTTATCTTACAATTTCTTTTTTTTACTTTAAGTAATATAACTGTTCGATAAAGTCCCTAGTACAACACTGTGTTAAGAAAATCATGATAGAGATCATAATATGATATTCCTACTACACTGGATGGTATTAGTACTTAAATAGTCCCAAGTCATAGTATTAATGAGATAGGGCATTATTAATGCGTTAAGACTAGCATGTGTTAAACTTCTTGATTTGATCAGGCAGTGATTCTCATAACTTTGAGTATTGAGATACTCAAAGTTAACACATGGATGCTTGTTAATAGAACAAGTTCATTGGATGACCTAGCTTTGAGATAATCACATGGATTACTATTTAGTGCCAGTGATATAATCTCAATATAGTAAACGTGTAAGTATCCTTAAACTTGAGATCTCCAAAGTACTTTATTTGCTGAGCTTTGTACTTTGATTCCAATCTCCGGAGCTTAATCGAGGGCCACCTATGGGGTGGATATTGGGTACATTGTGAGGTAAACGAATGTAGTTGAGAGGGTCAATAAAGGATTCACCACTCCTAATAGTAGGGGCGAATATCTCACGGCCACTTGTAGGAATTACTACTCGGAAAGTCCTTGGCCAAGGCGATTGTGTATTGGAAACAGTTTCAATTGATACATATCTAGAGTAGTGGGTTCCTGGTACAAGTACTATTATATTTGTGCCAGAATTAATTTTGGAGGGAGTTGGCACTAATTCTGTACTCCAAATCGAATGAGATATTGTATGATGAAAGGAGTTAATTGCACTGAAGTTTGTTATTGAAGGGTTCATGTCAAGCCACTTGACTTCCTGGACTCTTAGGCGGTCATGATGTGTTTCTAGATACCGCTCATGATCAGGGAATATAGGTTTATTAACTGATGAATTAATAAACCAATCCTGATTAGAATTAATATAATTAATTCTAATTAATTATGGATTATTAATCTTAAAAACGTTTGGATTAATTCATTTTCACTACCAATTGACTAGGAAACCTAATAGGTCACACACAATAGAGGATTATATACTCAAGATGTTATTTGATAACATAGTGGGGTTAATTGCGAGAAAGAGAAGTTGTTGTGGACAAATTATAATTAGTTATAATTTGTGATCTAAGTTATAATTATGAGATTTTGATGTTTCCAATTACAATTAGGAAATTCTAATAGGATTAGAATTCTCAGTTTTGGAAGGAATTTTCATGTCACATATATTATGAGTCGCACGAAACCGTAGAAGGGTGATTCACACGAAATAAGAGCCACAAAATAAATGTCGTCTTCTTCTTCTTCTTCTCCTTCTTCTTCTTCTTATTCTCTCTCTCGTTTTGTTGAAAACGAAAATAGCCCTAGCCACCATCTTTTCCTGCTAGCACAGGAAATTTTGGTTGTGTGGATTACTATTAGAGATAATCACATATTGTGATTATAGTGGTTAGATGTCCAACTCTCATGGAGTTTGCATAAAAGGGTTGCTGGATCGCGCCTCGACTAGAAGAAGATCAATTTTGTTCTTCAGACGATCGCCCAAAGGTAAAAGTTATTACCTTTATTATCATTATGTCTTGTTTTCCACATATAGACGGGTCCTGGGAGGGTATCTCGTTTTGTTTTTCACTGCGCCGTATACCATATGAGCCTGAGATACCCAACATATCCAGCATGTAGAACAACTTTTCCAACTTGAGAACGATTCTCAAGTTTCTATACCAGTCGAGGTAATTTGATTCGGTTAACTTGTTGGTTTCCAAAATGCTACGTAGGTTTAAGTTTGTAGACATGATGCAAGTGACCTAGATGTAAAGATAGAGAGGATTAGCTACTGTATATGCACATGAAATGCAAATAATTAGGACTTTAATTAAATGCATTTTTCTCCACTATTTTACCCAAACCGATAGCCCCCACTACTGATTCGAGAAAGCCTGTTGGACGCTTTCTTAGTGGACCGGTATCCAAATTCCTTAAGAATAACCTTAGGCTTGCCCAACAAGCCACCCTTGAGTTCATTGGTAAGTATACAATACCAATTACATCGTATGTAATTACCAAATTATTGGGTGATTAACAGCTTTTAATCTTAAAGCTTTTTGGACTACCCCAACTTTTCATCTAAATTTCTTTATGCTTGAGTTTACCCAACCGGGATAAAGAATTTAGTTAAACCCGACCCATTAATCAAGAATTTAATTCTATAGCTTGAACACGCTCAATGTCGAGTAGGCTTGGGTTTGCCCAACAACCTGGTCTCAAAAAATGACTCTCGTTCTTACTATGTTAACGAAAGAAATTAGGTTTAATATTAATTGAGAGATTTCATCCTTTTAGTTATTTCAACAAATGACATGCATAAAAATCAATAAATCACAAAATTGATAATCATGGTAATAAAGTGATTACGTGGTATGGTTATGGACTTTTCCTTAAATTAATTTCTTTGAGCCATAAAAAAATTAATATAATTAACCCTATGTGTTCATGCATGATTTAAGTAGAAGGTCTTACATTCTCACCTTGTTTTGGTTGCCATATCCAAAATAAAATAATTCTACTCTTATCTTACCTATGTAAACTAATTACATAATTTCCTAAAGCGAGAAAACCTCGAGTTACATTCGAGGGGAGTTAGATGAGAAGAGAATTACACAAGAATTCTAGAGAAAGTAGGACACGCGGGCCCTATTTCATAAAAAATCAAAACTATAAAATACATGAACAGATATCATTGGTTTTGGTCCATAACCATCACCATGCCATTAATTATGCTTAAACAAAATAAATATATCTTTATTATTCCAAAATCTCTATTTTGGAAAAATAAATCAAATTCTAAAATCTATATTTTAGAAAATACATTAATTTTAAATTTTTAAAATCATTATTTTGGAAAAATAAAATTGTTGGTCTCAAAACTAATTTTGAGAAAATATTTTTGGGTCATGTCTCTGGTAGCAAAAACGGCGGTCTCGCTGGCCGGTCAACGGGCGGGGGTCAAGGGACAGCGCCCGTTGAAAGAAAATTTTATTTTATTACCTCTCATAAAATGAGATTTTTCCCTTTCAAAATTCTATTTTAGAAATTGTTTGGGGCTTACTGGAACATTGCGGAACAAACCAAAGCTAGCGCCAGTTAGGACTCAGAGGCGGCGCCGGCTACAGTCTGGTTTTAAATTTTTTTTTTTTCAGAAACAAGTTCTGGAGCCTTCATCTTCTGCAACGTCATGGAACAGAGCAGAATTGGTGCTAGTTGGGAGCCAGAGGCAGCGCCGGCTGCAATCTGGTTTTTTAAAAAAAAATTCCAGAAACAATTTCTGGAGTCTTCATTTTCTGCAACGGTTTAGTGAGAACAATTCTCAGCAGAATTTTTCTGTTTTGAAACTCAAAACAACTACCAATTTGTTAATTTAAACAAAATCAAAATAGAAAATTAAATTCACAGAATGAAATGGAAGGCAGCAACACATGTTCACATAAAACGTTTTTCTATAAAAAAAAAAAAAAAAAAACCTGTAGTACTTTTCTAGAAACATTTTTTCGACCAAAAGGAAATATGCTGTAACAATTACACAAGCAAAATGCACTATAGATTTAACCCACAACCAAATTCCATATCTAGAAACATCCAAAACGTTTCTTATGAATGAAACCAGAACCAAAGAGATTTCTGTGTCAAAATGAAAACAAATTTTCATCGAAGATAACAAAACAGAAAACTCTTCATACATAACCCATTCTAAGAAACAAATTCTTTATGACTCTTATCTTATGCATGAAACGTTTTCAGACATAGAAAACAAAGTCAGCAGAAAACATATTTCAAAGACTTAATCGTACCATTGAAAACATTTTTTAGTCTCAGAACATGCTTGGAACAATTCACATGCTTAGAACACATTGCAGGAAGGCTATAATACCATTGATAGGATTTCTATATCACAATAATGATTACTGTGGCGGAAACTAAGAAATCCAAGCCCCAAGATCACAAGCATGTGATTTAAAATAGGTTTAACAAGTAACAAAGGTAATGGTTTTACCTTGCATTTGAGCATTTAAAAACAAAAATTTTCCTTCATGTCTGACTATTGTGGCGAGATTCAGCAATCCCCTTGAGTCCAATGGATCACAAACAGGTTGATTGTCGTGCCTCTGTGATCACAGTACGCAATCACCTTTAATAGTAGCCCACACGAGGGTCATTCTCAAACACCAAGATGTTTCTGTGCTAGCAGAAAACCAAAAAGGTGGCTAGGGTTTTGTTTTCTTGTTTGTAGAAGAACAACGAGAGAAAGAGAAAAGAAGAGAAGGTTTTTGAGGATGTTGTTTGCCATGAATAGCCCTCTCCAATAGGTATCGTGTATATCTCACATATATCACGAAAACCCTACTGAAAACACTCCATCTGAGAATTCTAAAACAATTAGAATTCTCTAATTGTAATTGGAACCATTAAGTGCTCACAATTACAATTTAACCCATAAATTGTAACTAATTATAATTTGGCCACAACAACTTCTTTTTCTTGCAATTAACCCCACTATGTTATCAAATAATATCGTGAGTATATAATCCTCTATTGTGTATTACCTATTAGGTTTCTCAGTCAATTGTGTGAATTAATTCAAACGTCTCTGAGATTAATAATCCATAATTAATTAGAATTAATATATTAATTCTTATTAGGATTGGTTTATTAATTCATCAATTAATAAACCTATATTCCGCAAATCATGAGCGGTATCTAGCAATACATTATGATCACCTAAAAGTCTAGGAAGTCAAGTAGCTTGACATGAACCCTTCAATAACAAACTATGGTGCAATTAACTCCTTTTACCATACAATATCTCATTCGGTCTGGAGTACAAAATTAGTGCCAACTCCCTCCATATATATATATATATATATATATATATATATAAATTTTGGCCCAAATATAATAGTACTTGTACCAGGAACTCACTACTCTAGATGTGTATCAATTGGAACTGTTTCCAATACACAGTCGCCTTGGCCAAGGACTTCTCGAGTAGTAATTCCTACAAGTGGCCATGAGATATTCGCCCCTACAATTAGGAGTGGTGAATCCTTTATTGACCTTTTCAACTACTTTCGTTTACCTCACAATGTACCCAATATCCATCCCATAGGTAGCCCTCGATCTGGCTCCAAAGATTGGAATCAAAACACAATGCTCAACAAACAAAGTATTTTGGAGATCTCAAGTTTAAAAATACTTGCACGTTTTCTATATTGAGATTATATCACTGGCATTAAATAGTTATCCATATGATTATCTCATAGCTAGGTCATCCAATGTACTTGTTCTATTAACAAGCATCCGCGTGTCAACTTTGAGTATCTCAATACTCACGGATATGAGAAACTCTGCATGATTAAATCAGGAAGTCTAACACATGGTAGTCTTAACGCATTAATGATGTCCTATCTCGTTAATACTACGACTAGGGACTATTTAAGTATTAACACTATAAAGTGTAGTAGGAATATAATATCATGATCTTTATCATGATTTTCTTAACACAGTGTTGTACTAGGGACTTTATTTGATGAGACTCTGCTTCATTATGGAGGTTAAGATCAAGGAGGGGGAGGCATAACCATGCAAGGACAAGGACTGATGACAAGATCTAGGGACTATGGACTATTTAAGTAGTATCTCATTAATAGTCATAGTATCTCATTAATACTACGACTGTGAAACCCCACCTAAAGCCAACCCTAGAGTAAGGGGGTCGGGATGCATATCATATTATTTTGCATGAATATATATGTTTTTGAATGATTTTATGTGCTTTAGAGTTGTGGATTCTAGGTTAAAATACTTAGTTATGCTTATCGAGTAGGAGGGGTAAAATGGTAATTTTGCTTGAGGTCAAAATAGGAAGAAAGCTTGGGGATTTCTTAAGAAGAATATGTGGTTGAGGAAATAGGAACAAGAATTAGTGTGGTTTAGTGGTTAGAGCTTGGTGAATTAATTTCTAAGGTCATGAGTTCAAATCCCATCATTTAAGCTTTTGTCATGATTATCTTAACTAAATTTGAATTTTTGTTTTCTTGCATTTCAAGAAAATAGGAATGTTGTCTTAGGGGAGACATGAAGAGAATGTCATAATCTTGTCCTCATGTCGTAAAAAGAATTCTAGAGGAATTCTTGTCCTTTTTATTACCTCTAGCTTGTCCTAACATTTTTATAATTTAAATTCATTAAATCTCTTCTTTTGAACTCCAAAATTTTGTGATATTTCTTCACCTTGAATTTTGAAATTCAGATGTGGAGGATGGGGAGTTAGTCGAAAATATGAGGGGAAATAGGAAGGGGTTCCAAGAGAAATCAAACACCATGGAAGAACCTTCAAAATTCACCTTCATGTTGTTCATGTGTTAGTGAAGGGAAATCTGGAAAATTTTCCAGAATTTTTGCAGACCACCTCTTCAAAAATTCAGCCAGTAAAACTCTTCATTTGCTGTCAAGAAAATGGTCATTTCACGTGGCTTGAAGGCTGGAAAATCTGTGCAATTTTCGGACTGCACAAACTGTGCAAAACCAGAAAAAAATTCTGGACATTTTCGCAGCTTTCAATTAAGGAAATGAAGCTGTTTTAGTCCATCTTCAAGCCAGCAAAACTCCTCTATATTTCTCCAGGAAGAAGGCTGGAAAGCCACCTTAGAAAGACCTTCAAACTTCCTCAAGAATCAGCTGCAAATCGAGTTGAAGGTGTGCAGAAATTCTGCACAGCCCTTCGAAACATAGGACAGCTTGAAACCAGAATTTCCCAACTTTGTTCCTTCAAGCCTAGGCCGAAAATCACCCTTCAACTTCTGTAAAATTGACCCTTGTTCAGCCATGGACTGAACATCATGACCTTCACACTTACCTTGAACTCATGGACTCCATAACCACACCTCAAAACACTCCTAAGATCACTCCATTCAAACTCTTTTTGAACTTCAAATAATTTCAGATTTTTGCTCCATGAAAACACTCTTGAATCAAGATAATAAACCAGAGTTTTCTCTGCCATCTTAGACTGCATTTCGGCTAGCCTTCTAACCTGAACAAGCTTCACTCATTTCAGCAAAGGTAGCTAGTTCAACCGGTACCATTGAAGAGCATAGAAACCTTTCTTGATCAAACACCATAGCTAACCTCCTACCTTAAACAACTCCACAACTTCCTCCCTTTAAATTTCAAAAAAAATATATATATGATCACTCTCTCTCCCATAAGCTGAAAACCGAAACTCCTATCCACCCCAAACCATTCGGCCAACAGCTCTCCAAAAAATTGTGAGCCTTTTCTCTTATTCTCTCCATCTTTCACCAAGAACACCAAGAACACACACTAAACTTCTTCAAGCCTAAACATACTCTAAACACTTCCAATCACTCTCAAATATTCTGAATCACTTCTATTTAATCCCTAAACTTCATTTCTGGGATTTATAACACAAAACCTCGCAAACAAGAATTTTCAAACGGATCGAAATTAGCCTTTTCTCTTGAAGGTCTCAAGAACATCAACAAGGTAAATCAAGAACAACCTTCTTATTCATCTTTTTTTCCATTCAATTTTTAATATACCCTTCTAATGCTCTCTCTCTCTCTCTCTATACTGAAATGGTTGATCAACCATCAACCATGACTGTTTTTTTCCAGTGGATCACTCAAGGCTCTCTATCGCGCGTGGACCTTCTTTTGTCTTCATCAAAGCAATCAACAATTAAGTATCTATTCTTAAATCCTTTCTTTTAAAATTCTAAAATCATGTCTCCTAGGTGTTGATATGGGGATAGAGTATGAATGGAGATTGAGTATATGCATGTGGGTTAAGAGGATGGAGTTAAGACATGATGAATGTTGTATATGGCTAAGTTGTATGAGTTTTCTTTTTGAATCATTGTATGTTCTTCATGCTTAATGAATTTTATGGATGTTCAAAGCATGTTAAAGATCATGACACCAAAGGTGATTAGGCTCTTATGTTGCTATTTTCCATTGAAGCCATTAATGATGATTATGCCTAGAAGGAAGTTAGCCTTGTGATAGTATGTGTGAAGTCAAGCATGTGTTCATGAATGGAGTGGTTTATTATTTGATGTTGGAGAATATGCTTATGAATCTTTTCAAGCAATAGGAAAATCATGGTGAAGGAGTAATTCCTTGTTAGGTCTAGGTTATTTTTATTAACAAAATCTTATTACTATAAATGGAATTACTACTATATTTTTCTCTATAAAATTCGAAACTCTAGGAAGATTTGGATTGGTTTATTGATTAAAATATTAATATTTTCTTTATCAAATAAATGAGGTCTTTTATTAAAAATAATGTATATAGTAATAAATCTTTTATTAGAATTAATGGCCTTGTAGACCTTAGTTCAAACTTTTACCTATATACCTAAATATTATTTATATTAAAGCCTATTTGTTATTTATTAATTAAAATTTTAAAATAATTCATTTATTATTAATTTTATTTATTACTAATTAAGTATTATCTATTTAAAAAAATTAATTAAAAATTATTTGTAATTTATTATTTATTTATAATAAAGCTATTTTTAAATTACCATTTATTAATATTATTTAGGACTTAATATTGATCAATATTCAAACCTTGGTTTATTTGTTAATAATAACACTCAAGAATTATTAATTAAGTCTATAATTTATTAGCAACTAATTTAGAACCCTAGTTATTTTAACTCAACTTATTTTATAAAATTCTTTATCATCTAGCATTAAAGCTTAGGTCATGGTGGTCATAGTTAGTCATGGTTATAACTAGCTGAGCTAGGATTATTTTGTGTAAGTGAATTTAGCTTGAATGTAACCTTATGTTTTGTGTTTACCCCAGGCGGGGTTAGGTCAGCCTTGGAAGACTTTTGAGTTTGAGCAAGCAAAGAACTAGGTAAGCTCCTGCATGGAATTTTGTGAAGACCAAAAAAATTACTGTGGCAAGCCAAATGCGATGTATATGGACATTTATTTTGTAAAGGCAATTAAGGACTGTTTTCCCTTTTATTTCCAGACAAACAATCATTTGGAAATTAAATAAGCAGTTTTACACAAAATGCTAAACCATTTCTAAAACCCAACTTTGACAAGACTTTTAGAAACCCTTAATTGCTATTTCCAAACAAAGCGGATTATGATCAATTTTCTCCAAGTGAGACAATCAACGTTGAGTACTCAATAAGGGTAGACCACCAGGACTAGTCTTTGAAGGGTTAGGGTAAGTTTCTCAGTAGGTGGCCACCTCTGAGGGGTGAGTCCTGCCTGGATAGGATGCCAGTCCGGTAGGTCATGCCGGTATGAGCTAGCAAGTTTCAATCATGTGGACTGTGTGTTCTGGAGTGAACAACCGGTAAGTTTGGGTGTAGAGATGGAGGAATATCTCACCCGGTAGGCCGTACACCTACCATTTTGTCAGCTTGCACAAAGTGTGGCATTCTGACCGTTCCATGGCCACCCATTTGAGTGGTTGTATTTATTATGCACATGTATGGTTTGAAAAGCGAAACGCCACTCTTTTTTTTAACACTTATATATTGCTTGCCAGCACTTTCCCTTATGGAACTTTCACAACTTACATACATGAATTATTTTACCTGAAACACTCAAAGCACACACGGGCTTACTGAGATTTTTATCTCACCACCTTTTATGCCATGTTTTCAGGAAGATCCTGTTGTGGAGGTCATTAGCTAGATTGTTGCCTATGCTTTGAAGACTCATGTTATTTCCTTTATGTGGTGTTTTGAGAGATTGTTGCAAACAATTTATTTTGGATTTATACCAGTATTCAACTTTTGGGTTGTAATAAGTTTAATTTTAAAGTCTTTATTTTATTTTATTCTATGTGACCTAGTTATAAAGACCCCTTGTCCTCTAGACGGGGCGACATCCCCGGCCCTGATGGGCCTAGGTAGTGGGGTGTTACAACGACTAGGGACTATTTAAGTACTAACACTATATAGTGTAGTAGGAATTTCATATCATGATCTTTATCATGATTTTCTTAACACAGTGTTGTATTAGGGACTTTATTTAATGATACTCCGCTTTATTATGAAGGTCAAGATCAAGGAGAGGGAGGTGTGACCGTGCAAGGACAAGGACTGATGACAAGATTTGGGACCAAAAATTTTCAAAATGATCTTCAATTGCTCATAAAACCATGCTTGAGGATGGAAAAGGTTAGAAGGTTGAGGAAGCTAGTCAAGAGCTCATTTTGATTACTATCCAAGAAGGACCCCAACAAGAACTCAAATCGGCAACAAAGACAAACGAAATTTGACCAAAAAGGGGCCTTCCAGCGTACAGCCTGCACCCGCCCAAGCAACCGAATTGGCGCTAGCTTCAACCTGCCCATGACGGCTAAGAACAGCATGCAACTGGTACCGGATCCAGCCTAGGTAGTCGACGACTGTCCCGCATTTTTTATATTTTCTCCAGTTTTCCTCCATTTTAAATGTTTTGTAAATACTTATTACGGCCCTAAATTGTATTAGAACCTCAGGGACTACTTAGCTAGGGTTGGGATAGTATAAATATAACTTTTAGTGATTTGATAACACAATTCATACACTTTTATTCAAATTTGAAGAAAGAGTCTTGAGAGGCCCTAGCCACCTTGTTCATCTTGTTCAAGACCATACTTAGGGGTTAGTCCTCCTTATGAATGAGTCTATAAAATCTTTTGGATAATTCAATATGGTTTCTTTCAATGGTTCTTAGTTGCTTTGTTCTTCTAAGGTTTGTTTGAATTCCATTACTTGGGTGCTTATTTTCTCTATTCTATTTATTCTTGTTTGCCTTTGTTGCTTCAAGGATATTGGGGTGAGATTATAGTAGAACTTTCTACTATTCTTGAGGGTCTTTGAAGCCTAGTTCTTCAAGGGTTTGATAAAAGGTAGGTTGTTAATTTAATTTTCTCCTTTTTGTCTCAAGAAATTCACTATTTTGGTCCCTTGGGATGAGCTGAACTTATAATCAACTAAACCACCTACAACACCAAGAAAAAGCTCACTCAAGATTATATCAAAGAGTTTGGTATCAGAGTAAGGAAAGCTTTGATTCCAATCAAAGGTTGGAAACAAGAAAATGAGCCCTACAAAGTTGAAGAAAAACAAGAGAAATCCCGTAACTCAAAAACTTGCTCCAAAAAGGTCATGAAATCTTTGTTATACCTTGATTTTTCTTTGGGGAAATTGCTTCTTGATGTTAATATAATCCTTGGGAACAAATGTTTCTTGTGTTTGTGGTGAAAGTTAGCTTGAATATGGGTGAAAATGTTGTTTGTTCTTAAGTGACGGGATTGCAGCTAAGGTATTTGATAAATGTTCTATTAGAATGCTTTTGGCTATAGTTGGGAACTTTGATTCTTAATTTTCATTCCTTGGGATATTAGGACTTAGTCTATTGTTGAATTCCATGCTCATTGAACTCAACTTTACTAGTGTACACTTGTGATCATCTTGTTCTTCATAATTCTAGTTTTAGTTGTTCTTATTTCTTTGTTCTTTCTAACTCTTATTTGTTTCTTGGTTAGAAGTGTTTCTTTGTGCATCTAAGTCTTTGTTCTTGTGTTGATTGAGTCCACATTTCTTGAAATTCTTGATTAAAACTTGTTTGCTTGAGGTGCCCAATAAGTGTTTGTTGAAATTCCTCTAAGACCCCCTAAATGGAAAAATCCATTGATTTATGTGATTCACTAATTTGGACTAAATCTTTAGCTATTAGGGAGAATTGGGATTGAACAAGAAGGCTTGAGTATTAAGAAAAAGGCAAGAGGGTGAGCCTATTACTAAAAGAGCCTAAGAGAGCAAACACGAGCGTGGAGTGACCAAACTTTGAGAGCCAACACATAAGGAAGCGACATGAGGATCTATTTTTCTTCCTAATCTCTTTTGTTTTGCAAGTATAAATAAGTAATTATTCCACCACCATGGCCCATGACCAAGAGATCTCTAGGCCTAACCCAAGTGGACCTAGTAGGCCTCAAGAAAAACAAATCGACGCTAGAGTTTTGCGTGATGACTTGCAAGCTATGATGAGGACTATGCAAAGTGAGTTTCAAAACATGACAATGAAATTGATAAATCATCTGAGACAATCTTCTACCGTCACTCAAAGAAGAGGCCAAGTGCCATTTGAAGTACCTAGCCCTAGAATGAGGGATGGTGATACCCATACTCCTCCGTTAAATGCTCAACAAGGGGAAGAGTGGGATGAGCACTCTATCGAGGGATTCCAACAAGCTCCTATGAGAGGGGGAAGACATGGAGGAGGACGAGGTAGGGGTCAAGGAAGGAATGGTTGGAACAAAATAAGGGGGTTAGAAAGAGAGTTTGAGGGAGTTGATGAATGGAATGAGGGGGGACAAGTTGAAGTCTTTGGGGAACACAATAAAGGATAGGGCAATAGAGGAGGTAAGAGAGAAGAAAATGACGATAAGAGGGAGTTGAACCATATTAAATTGAAAGTCTCCACATTCTATGGCAAAAGTGGCCCCGAAGCATATTTTGAGTGGGAGAGCAAGATGGAAATCTTTCTAGAAAGTCATACCTATAGTGAGAGGTTAAAGGTGAGGTTGTCTATCTTGGGATTTTTGGAGTATGCTTTAGTTTGGTAGAAGTAAGTTAGTGCACAAATGAGACAAATGGGAGTGGAAACCGTGGCTAGTTGGAATTTGTTGAAAGATATGATGAGGGCTAGGTTTATACCACTCCATTACTATAATGATCTTTACCAAAGGCTCCAATCACTCAAGCAAGGGAACAAGAGTGTTGAAGATTACCATAAAGAGATAGAAGTTATATTGATGAGAGCTCAAATCAATGAGGATCATAGGGTAATAAGGGCAAGGTTTTTGGGAGGATTAAATAGGGAAGTTACCAATTTGGTAGAATTACACCCCTATGAACGATTGGAGGATATGGTACATGCCACTATGAAGATTGAGAGATAATTAAAGAGGAGGGCATTTACTAGACCACCACTTCCAAACCCCAATACTACTCGCAAGATGCCAATTAAGAAGGATGAAGACCATATGCCATTCCAAAGGGACTTCAACAAACCTAGAGAAGATTGGAAACCAAGGGAAGGTTGGAACAAGGATAAGGGAAAAGCTATAGAGAGGCCATAAAGAAATAAGGATATCAAGTGTTTTGAGTGCCTTGGATATGGATATACTTCCCATGAGTGTCTAAGCAAGAGAACGATGTATACTAATTCTTATGGTGAGGTTTCTACCGATGAAGAAGAAGAGGGAGAAAGATATCAAGGAGACCAAAAGGGAAATGGGGAAGAGGAAAATGATGAAGGGGAAGTTGTTGGTCAAGAATATTCTTTGGTGGGAGTCACAAGAAGGTCATTGCATTCACAAGCCATTGAAGTTCAAGATCACCAACAAAAAGAGAACATTTTCTACACTATGTGTCTAATCAACAAGGCCCCTTGTAGTGTCATTGTGGATAGTGAGAGTTGCACTAACGTGATTAGTGCAAACTTGGTTGAAGAATTGGACATGAGATGGATTGTTGGAAAGTATGCCTTCTTAGACTAGGTTTCTGATGTAAATATCGAATATTTTAATAAAAGAATTTATTTTTAGAAATCGTTTGTGAATTTACTTTTTATTTGTGCACAATTTCGTTTGAAAAAGACCCATTGTGTTTAAATAAGTGATCCATGCGAATGGTGGTCTTTCACAGTAAGGTATGAATCACGGGTTATTTAAACTCATAAACATTTGTTCATGACCTATTGATGAGAATGAGAATCTTATCATGTTTAGGTTATTATGTTATGAATTCCAAATGGAGAATGGCTTACCTTTAGCCAGTGAGTAATCCACTCACTTTATGACATAAGCGTATTTTGAATATGTAGAACATGACTTGTAGTAGTGGTTTCTGAAAGTACTATATGGTGGAAATCTAGACTACTATTGTTACAGCGTGGACTAGTACTCTACGACTTGAGTATGAGTTAGTGGTCTGACGAAGCTGGAAGCATATACTTTGATATGCTATATTTGAGGTTCTATCGTAGAACCAATATACTTGCATATTGGGTACATGTAACTAGTTAGTTAAGACAGACTTGTACATGATAGTTTCTACACAATATCGCCCCTTGTGGTTGTCTGTATAATCTAAAATGTCCAGGGCCCTGGGAAACATGACTTGAATGTTTGCTTTAGAGTAGTTTCCTTGGAAAGCAGAAACACTCCAAGAAGTCGTGGATCATTGGCTAAAAGCCTAAGGATGGTAGATGTCATTTAGAAAGGTGTTAGTACACTTTTTTCCTTTCTAAATGTACGGCAATATGTAGAAGAGTATTTTAGTCATTTCACCTATAGGTCGGAGACTTTGCTAACGCAACATTGTCCTTAGGGTCAATATTTTCTTATGGTGATATTAGAAAATATTTAAAATGCAAAAAATACAGCTATTTATATAGAAAGGGTATTTTGGTCATTTTAGTAGCTAAGGCGATGTGTCTTTTTAGTCCTCGGAATAGCCTGTAAGTCCTAATTAATTTTAGGTTGAGGAATTAGTCTCAGTTAAAGAGAATTTTATTTTATTCAGAAAGTCTAATTTATTATTGGACTGGAATAAAAATAAATTGAGAGAAATTTATTATCTGATTTAATTGGTTAATTAATTATTCAGGGTCTAGGTCCAGTTTGAATAATTAGAAAATTAACCTGGGCTTAAACTAGAGGAAAATAATTAATGCTTAATTATTTATTGGGTCATTTATATAAGCCCAAGAAATAAATAATTAAAGTTTAATTATATTTGGTTCATCTGGACTCATTAATTATTTATTGGGTTATTTCAACAAGCCCAGAAAATAAATAATTAATGTTTATTATTTTGGACTTTTTGAGTCCAAGAAAAATAATAAATATTATTTTAGCTCAATAGCTTGGTCCATACGGTTTCTTCCAGATAAGATTCAGAAGAGTTTAAGGTTAAGCTAAACTTACTCTGTTGATAACATCCGGGTGTTTGAAATATCATATCCCGGGGGAATATTGTTATTAGAGATCAAAGACCTAGTTTTGGCTAAGACTACTCACGCCTCTTAGAGAAGAAAAAAACCTTATTTTTCCCAAGCTTCCCTCTCTCTCTCTCTCGTGTCTCTCCTTTCTCTTGTTTTGTTCTTGGTCTTTGCCAATCAATATCAAAAGAAATCAAGAACATTGAGACCACTCCTCCTCACCCTTAGTTTCACCAACAAAGATTGAGACAGTGGAATATTCCATGATCCGGAAAGCTTGGCGTTCTTGCAAACGAGGCGAAGTAGGAGGTTAGCGGGATTTCAACCGAAAGCTTCATCAAACGGGTAAGAAAAGGCCGTCCCTGTGGTTCAATCCGTTCTTTCACAACCTAAAAGGTTTAAGGCACGCAAATATATGGTCTAAATGCTTCCGTGCTGCTATTGTTCTTCGGGTTTTTTTTTCTCTGTTTTTTTCCATTCAGGCAAGCATGCTCTCTATTTTCTTTCAAACCATCGTGGATTAAACACCCCAAGCCTAAAAATTGCAATGGTTGAACGATAGTGGGGAATTGAAAGTAAACAAAGAAGTTTTGGTGTCTTTTGAGATGGGGAAAGTACAAGGATGATGTGCTATGTGATGTGGTACCCATGTAAGCGGGTCACTTGCTCCTAAGGAGGCCTTGGTAATACAATAGGTATGTAAAGCATGATGGGAGGAAGAATACTTATTCCCTACTCAAGGAGGGAACTAAGTTTACCCTTACCCCCATGGCCCCTAGTGAGGTGAACCAAGATCAAAGAATTATGAAGGAGAAAGAAAAGAAGAAGGGAGCGTAAGATGTCAAACATAAACAAGAAATTGAGAGGAAAGAAAAAGAGTTGAGAGAGAGGATGGACAAGCAAGTACCTTTAACGATCAAGGATAGGAGTAAGGACAAGAGAGGGGAGGTAAAAGAAGAGTGAATTACTTTGCAAAAGAAAGTGAGGTCATAGAGGCTATAGAAGCTAAGGAACCGGTTATTCTTCTTTTATGCAAAGGTTCTTATGTTTCTACTATTGATTCTATATTATCTTTGCCTAATGACATTGCAGCTATTCTTTAAGAATTTGAAGATGTTTTCCAAAAGGAAGTGCCTGAAGGACTACCACCCATAAGAGGAATTGAGCATCAAATTGACTTAGTGCCCGGAGCCGTCATTCCCAACCAATCGGCATATAGAATGCACGGGATCCCAAGGACTATTGTCTCGGATAGGGATACTAAATTCCTTAGACACTTTTGGAGAGTATTATGGAACAAACTTGGTACTAATCTCTTATTTTCCACAGCGTATTATCCTCAAGCGGACGGACAAACAAAGATGGTCTACCGAACACTTACCCAACTCTTGCGGACCATAATCAAGGAGAACTTGAAATTTTGGGAGGAATGTTTGCCACACATTGAGTTTGCTTACAATAGGGCTATTCACTCTATCACTTCTTATTTTCCTTTTGAAATTGTGTATGGTTTTAATCCTCTAACTCCTTTAGATTTAGTTCCCTTGCTTATAGGTGAACGGATGAACCTCGATGGAGCTAAAAAGGCGAAAATAGTAAAGGCACTCCATGAAAAGGTGAAAGCAACCATCGCAAAACGAAATAAAGAGATCACCCATAAGCGTAATCAAGGAAGGAAAAATGTGTCATTTGAACCGAGCGATTGGGTATGGGTGCACCTTTGCAAGAAGAGATTTCCCACTCAACGACAGAGCAAACTATATCCAAGGGGAGATGGTCCATTTCAAGTTCTCGCCAAAGTTAGAGATAACACTTATAAGATAGATTTACCTTGTGAGTATCATGTTAGCGCCACTTTTAATGTTAGTGACCTCTCTCCCTTTGATGTAGATGATGGCAATGATTCGGAGATGGATCCTTTCCAAAGAGGGGGAGATGATGAAACTCTGCTTCAACATGGAGGTTAAAATCAAGGAGAGGGAGGCATAACCATGCAAGGACAAGGATCGATGACAAGATTTAGGACCAAGAAGCTTCAAAATGATCTTCAATTGCTCATAAAACTATGCTTGAGGATGGAAGAGGGTTGGAAGGTTGAGGAAGCTAGCCAAGAGCTCATTTTGATGACTATCTAAGAAGGACCCTAACAAGAAGTCAAGCCGGCAACAAAGACGGACAAAATTTGACCAAAAGGGGACCTTCCAGCAAACAGCCGGTGCCGACCCAAGCAGCTTAATCGGTGCCAGCTTCAACCTGCCCATGACAGCCGAGAACAACACGCAACCGGCACTGGCTCAAGAGCCCTAGCTGGCGTCGACTCCAACCTGGGCAGCCGCTTGCCCGCATTTTTTATGTTTTCTCCGATTTTCCTCCATTTTAAATGTTTTGTAAAGACTTATGAAGGCCCTAAATTGTATTAGAACCTCAGGGATTATGTAGCTAGGGTTAGGGTAGTATAAATATAACTTTTAGTAATTTGACAACACAATTCACACACTTTATTCAAGTTTAAAGAGAGAGTCTTGAGAGGCCCTAGCCTCCTTGTTCATCTTGTTCAAAACCATGCTTAAGGGTTAGTCCTCCTTATGAATGAGTCTATAAAATCTTTTGAATAATCCAATGTAGTTTCTTTCAATGGGTCTTAGTTGCTTTGCTCTTTTAAGGTTTGTTTGAATTCCATTACTTGGGTGCCTATTTTCTCTATTCTATTTGTTCTTGTTTTCCTTTGTTGCTTCAAGGATATTGGGGTGATATTATAGTAGAACTTTCTACTATTCTTGAGGGTCTTTGAAGCCTAGTTCTTTAAAGGTTTGATAGAGGGTATGTTGTTAGTTTAATTTTTTCCTTTTTGTCTCAAGAAATTCACTGTTTTGGTCCCTTGGGATGAGCTGAATTTATAATCAACTAAACTGCCCATAATACTAAGAAAAAGCCCACTTAAGATCATATCATTATCTAACAGTTCTTTTACACAAAAGTAAACAAAAGAAACTGTAAGATAAATAATACCTTTTATTAAAATAAAATGTGTCATATATAATGTACAAATGATTGCCTCTATGGCATAACACTAACAATTTGTCCATGCAGTAGTTACAATAAACCAATCTTTATTTATTTTAGAGATTGATTTTAGTACTTTGATAAAGATTGTTATCGCGCAATCCAATTTTACGTATTCCAAATACGCTTATACTATTGGTATGACCATTTCTCATTTAGAAACTATAGTATAATGATCTAAACCTTGATGAAGTACCCAACTCCATGAATTGATCAAGAACAATTTTTCGATTATGTGTTAGTAGCTCATAATCTACACCTTACTGTGAAAGCACGACCTAATCATGTAGATTACTTACTAACACACTTAAACCTTAATGTGCAATATATGAAAACAAACAACCATCAATGAATAAAACTTTTATTAATTTCCAAAATACAGAAATGCATAGTCTATTTTGGGCATACATTCCAACAAGAAACCCTCTCCTATTATTATAGAAATTAAAATACTTAATCAATCATTGTTCTAAATAACCTCACCGCTAAGAACGCAATCATATTCCCTACTCTATTAAGGCATATAATATTAAGTCCACCAATGTAAGAATAAGCGTACTACCAAGCGGAGAGAAGAAAATAATAATGATAACAAAATATATATATATATATATATATATATATATTTGTTAATAGTTGTATCAATAATTAGTAAACAATGATTTTACTAACAACAATAAATAACGGTTAAGTATTAATAATAATGATTAATAGCTAATAGCTAATAACCAATAAATTAAGAAACAATTTATAATCTATATAATAATACATTAATTAAATAATGATATTAATAATAAATACTCATAATAATTAATAATACTCTCTCCGTCCTAAAAAAAATGTCAATCTAACAAATGACACATAAATTTAAAAATTGTTAAAACTTATATAATTATAATAGAAAATTACTATTATATCTAAATAAAAATAAACCTTCATTAATAAATGCATATTAATTATAACAGCATATTTTAATATATTATGAAAAATAATATAATATATTCATATTATGTTAATTGAACGCAGTAATAATGCACTACTTATTAACAATAAAATTAATAAATATAAATATATCTGAATAATAATTTTAACCAACAATATATTATATTAAACATCATTAATAGTACAGATTCAAAATCCATGAATAATCCAGTTGGCAAACTTCAAATATCAATAAATCCGTAAACAAGCATGCCTCCCTCAATTCTGATAATCTAAAAGCATTCAAACAAGCCACCAAACTGTACAACCACCCCAGAACTCATATTCCAACCCATTCCATACCCTAACGACCCACAAGCCAACCGAAATCCCCTTGAAAATTTCCCTCCGTTTCACACCAAAACAAGGCACACACGCCATAACCTTAACCAATACACGCATGATTCAAGAACAAGATATCGCCCACTACACGATTGAACCACATAAATGAAGTAGAAGGAGAGGAGTAAGTTTTTGTTACCTTCAAGGGTAGCAATACTCAACTTCAATCTGGATGAAGCATAACGGTGACCCCCCTTACAATGCCTCGTGCGTGTGAGACAATTCGAAGGCAGAAATGTGTATAAGTGTGCTTCGGCCCTGTGCTAACCACTGTGATCTTTAATGCTTTGATCCTGGATGTTGGTAGGTTTGGATTGTATCTGAGGGGATGAGTGTTGGCCAAAAGATGGGTGTTTAGTTTTGGCTGTGTGTCGGCACTGTGATTGTTTGAAGATAAGAGTGCAATAGGGTTGAGATAGCCATTAGGTTATGTGATATAGGAAGATATCATATCAGGGTTTTACGAGTGTTGCGTGCTTATCTAAAGCTGGCTGTGTTTTTCATCAGTTATGGTGAAGGGAAAGAAAACGTTTTCAGCTTGTGCAGAGAGTTGTTGTGGGCTGAACATGTAATAAATAAAAACCAGCTTTTGTGTAGTCAAAATTCTCAAGAGGATAATAGAGTTCTTTTGAAGAAGAAAGTTCTGATAGAATGGGAAAGAAACGCAGACCACACGATCAGTTTTTCGGCTATCTATAGGTGTTTACATTGGATTTAAGTGCTCCCAATGGTGGCAGAAATATCTGAGAGTATTGAGGGTAAAATCAGCCGCTGAATGCATCCAGAGTTTCTAGTTAATACAGGATAAAGAGTGCAGCTGTGTTGGCTAGTTTCGTTTGCTGAAGAGTTGCGGCTGGTTTAGCAGGTGATATAGTTAGCTATTAAATTATTAAACAAAGGGGATATGTACGCAGAGTTTGAGAGGATATGAACCAATCTTCAGCTGCTGTATTTTCGGTCAGCCATTGTGGAAAAGTGAGATTATTTACAGCTTGTGAAGATGGGTTGTTGTCAGCTGTGAATGAAGAAGGAACTGCTTTTGGGAAGCTGACATTGTCAAGGAAACAACAGGCTTCTCTTTTTTTTTTTTTTTTGGAAGAACAATCCCCGGAATTTTTGTTAAATAGGGCTGTTTTCATTCGGAATTCCAACAGTGGGGTTGTCGTTGCTGAAATTCCGGAAGTAGTGTGGCAGATAAAATGACACAACAGGAAAAATCGACATTTGCGACGGCCAAAAACCGTCGCAAAACCGTCACTGACTGTTTTTGCGACGGTTTTGCGACGGTTTTAGCCGACGCAAAAAAACGACGTCGCAATTTGCGACGGCCATGGGAAACCGTCGCAAATTGCGACGGTTTTGCGAGGGCAAAAAAAATTCGTTGCTATTTACGACGGTTTTGCGAGGATTTTGCGACGAATATTTTTGGTCAAACTTCACCAGAGGAACAATTTTTGCGACGGTTTTGCGACGAAAAACAGTGACCCTCGCAAAACCGTCGCAATTTGCGAGGGTTTCGCGAGGGCCAACCTTGTGCCCTCACAAAACCCTCGCAAATTGCGACGGTTTTGCGAGGGAGAATTAATCCCAAGTCGTGACCCTCGCAAAACCGTCGCAATTTGCGAGGGGAGAATTAACCCCAAGTCGTGACCCTCGCAAAACCGTCGCAATACCCTCGCAATTTGCGAGGGTTTTGCAATAATTTTTTTTATTATTATATTTATTTTAAATTATTAATTCCCTATAAATCAACCCTGAAATATTATACAAATAAATATCAACACTATGTTCATAATCCAAAAAAATACTATAAAAAATTAAAAATAAACCTAAATAAATATAATTAAATATTAAAATATAATATAAAATACATAATAAGTATCTAAAAAAGTAAAATAATTCACAAAAATAAGTAATAGTGTATAAAGAGTATAAAAATAAATATAACAAGTCTATGTAAGCAATGAAGGAGTAGCTGCAGAAGGGGGTGGAGGAGGGGAACGAGAGCCCCTACGTGGGCCCGGGGTGCTCATCAGCTGGATCAAATCTATCGTCAACATTTGGATCTTCATCTTCAGCATTAGCAGCCGCAATGCGCGCTTCTATCTCCTCTATGGATGGCATAGATGGTGCAGGAATACCCATTTTGTCCGACATAGCTGTCATCCAACCACCAAATGTAGACTGCTGTTGCCTCATGAAGTCCCGGTACAAGTCTATTTGTCGATTGAATCTCCGCTCAGCCTGTTGAACCCTTTGCTCTACTAGATGTCCAATATCAACTTGTGTAGGAGAAGATGCATGCAGTCCACTTTGAGACAGTCTAGTTCGAACATGTGTCGCCTCTGAGCCTAACCCAAAAACTCGTCCCCTTTTGAACCCGCCTTGTGCCTTTACAAACATGGCTTTTTCATCAAGAGGAACAACAGAGTTTACAGAGTCACTAGACTCGGACTGAGAAGTGCTCTGTATGAGATTTCTCACCTCATCCTAAAAAAACAAAAAGAATTTTCAATAGTAATTATCAAAATAAAATACAAATTCCACACAGTATAAAGAATTTCAACATATTTAATCTATATAGTACCAATGTCTGGCGAGATCGCTCACTGACAAATTGACCCTTTTGTGGCCCGCTCTGAAAGACATGTAATGTCTCAAACATGTCTGTGTAGCTAAAAGAACTCCCCTCCTTGGCCCGCTACATTTATGTTAACACAATGTAATCATTACAATCTTACATAAATTTGTAATAAAACAATTTAGATTAATAATTAATTAAGGCATGTAGGTGAATTACCAAACGGTCCTCGTGTTCTGTGAACGAAATAGACCCTCCAGTATGGGTGCAGCTACTCCCACGATTCTTTTTATTGGTGGATGAGAACTTCTGATACTTCTCTGATCTCCAGTACTCGCAAATGTCATTCCAATACTGTGCCTCTATCCAATGAGGACATACCCAATCATCCCTCTTCCTCAGCCTAGACATTATGTCCGAAATTCGCGTCTGACACTTCTTTTCCCAAGTTGATCGAATTAGCGAAGCATACTCTTCCCTCCACCGAAAATATTTCTGCATGATCATGATTAAGATTTCTGATTAACATATAACATAGTACTTAAACGATAAAAAATACTCAACAATTGCTTACCCCAAATTCTTGAAACCATAAGTCTCGCATGGTTATCGGGACGTGCGTGTATGTTGGATACGAACCAGTGAAGTACTGCTGTATTATATTTGAAATTTCTCGGACACATTTGTTCGAGCCGGCGAACCTATTTTTGGTGCAATGACAATGTACAATATAGTTATGTTAATCTCAATAATAATAATAATAATTGAACTAATAATCAACATCTTACAAAGTATGAATATGTTACTTACCCGTTTCCCCGTGGAACAATCCAAGGTCGGGAGTCCGTAACTTGCAACCCAACGAATGCGAAGGCTGAAGCGGCGGATGATTGAAAAGCCGGGGATGGTACTCCCTCATCTCCAATAGAGCCATGTAATGAATGAGGCACTGAAAGCCTTTGTAGCTGAGTGGGGGATGGAGTATAAGGCTCCTGACCCTCCTGACTCCCCTCCCTCAATGATCCTTCATTAGAAGACATTGCTAAAGGAGATGAAAAAAGAAAAATAAGTAACCAATAAAGACGAAGCCCACTCCAAAAGAAGGATGTAAATAACCGTGAATAAAAATGATAAAAGAATAATAACATTGAAACGTTATATCTATTCGCTAGTTTAAAGTAATACAATAATAATGCTTTGCTGATGATGGATATGTCAAAATAAACATTGTACTTGTAAATTGAATTTTAAAAAAAAATTGACAGAGTCTCCCCTATAATTGGACATTTCCCAGGCACAAGGCCACCTCAAGATTTGACAACTAAAACAGCTGTTACAAACAACAAAGACAGATCTTTTAAATATAGAAAAATTCAAAAGATAACTAGGGGTAATCACCCATTACCCAAGAGGAATGATCACCCATCACTCACGGGGAATGATCACCCATCACTCACGGGGTTCCAATTAAAATGTTAGATATAGTTAAAATCAAGCTAAAAATTATAAATGCCTCTGTCCTTGTGAATTGTCTGTCAATACAGCAACAATACAATATATAAACTACCTTGTTGTTTACACCACAAAAGAATATAATAAGGAATAACAAAAATCCTCCGAGTCTGTACAAGTCTAAACGAAAGATTCCTGCAAAAAAAAGAAGGAGATGAGATTCCCGACAATTAGACAAAATTGTGAAACAAAATTGTATGTGATGGAATTTAAAATAATAAAAATTAAAAGATTCAAGGCATGTAGATTCAAGTAACAAATAAATTGTAAGTTAAAATTTGACATGGGATAGTAATGATGCAATAGATTTCGGGATTCCCTCACCATTAACTATATTATTTGTAAATGAATTGAAATCGGGCATATTCACTAGAATCATTCTCCGATACTGAGACTCATCATCATCTGCGAGGTATCGCTACTCGTTTCCCATTCATCTTCTTCCTCTTCATTTATCGGAGAACTATCCCTTGTCTGTTATAGCCTCATCATGAACATCCAACATTTCACTCATACCATTCTCATGCGTCGGAATACCAAGATCAACAAATAACGATATGCTTGACTTCGTCGGTAGCATCTACTTCTTCTCGATAAGCTCTATCAACCACGGGTGCATCTATTATATGTCGAGCTTTGGTTTTGCAAACTGCCAACCAATCAGATCTTGGCCTCTTACTCCCTGGATATGATGCATAATACACTTGGATAGCTTGTTGAGCTAGAACAAATGGATCATAGTTAGCATAGCTCCTTTTGTGGTTAATTTCTACAAGATTATACTGCGGATGTACCCTCGTACCACGATTCAATGTTTGATCAAACCGGTGACATTTAAAAAGAACAATGCTTTGCTTGTGGATTACCAGGAAATTGCACTTCAATAATCTCATTTAACACTCCATAGTAATCGAGGTCCTGATGCGTCATTTCCAATCCCTTTCACGCAAACACCACTATTAATTGTTTTCTTTCCCTCCGCATAATCATGAGTGTGAAATCGGTAACCATTAATTATGTACCCACTATATGATTTCACTAGTCTTGACGGACCCCAAGCAAAGTTCCTCAAGCATTCATTTGTAACCATATTTTACGAATCTTGTACCTAAAAAACATTAGACAAGTTAACCTCGTAATTATGAAAGTTATAGCATTATGAAACTCCATTGAATCCCCAATGGAGTTCCAAATGCAAGTTATTATCTTATGAGACTTACATATCCACTAAACCATTCTGCAAATTCAAGGCTGATACTTCTATTGATTTCTATCTCTGATATAGTCGGAGCCAGACTTCGTAAGTGTGCCGTGAATGCCCTGTAATGCATTAGAATTAGATGGAATGAGTCAAAATCATTATGAGGTATCGTTTATCGTATAAAATGTATGAAGTAGTAGCTCGTACTCAATGTATGGCTGCACTTCACCACAATTAAGCAACATATAAATTCTTGCTGCAACGAATTCTTCGAAGTAAGGAACCGAGTTCGAATTCGTCCTATCACCCGTCCTTGAACATTGCGGATTGACGACCCGGGTTCTTGCACCCTCTCTAATCGTTCTCCTTCTTCATTACGCGCTGGAATTGTACGTTTTGTTTGTACATGTGGCTCAAAATAATAAGAGAAGAAAGTGGATGCTTCCTCAACTAGATAAGCATTGCAGATTGACCCTTCAACTCTAGCCTTATTTTTCACCTTGATTTTCAATTGATGCAAATACCTGTCATTTAAAAAAAAATACGACTTCAGTCACACACGCTTATATCGAACCTGCTATGAAAAGAATTAGATTGAATGATTCGATTACCGTTCAAACGGGTACATCCACCTATATTGAACGGGGCCACAAACTCTTGCTTCGTAAGGCAAATGAATTAATAGGTGTTCCATTACATCAAAGAATGCGGGTGGAAATATCTTCTCCAACTTACATAACAATAAAGGAATGTCGGACTCCAATTTGGCCATATGAGCTACATTCAACTTAGGAGAGCATAGATCACGATAAAAAAGACTCAACTCCAGTCAAAACACCCCATACATTAGAAGGAAGAAATTCCTTCAATGCAATTGGAAGTAGTCTCTCCATGAATACGTGACGAGTCATGTGATTTCATACCGGATAACTTCAACTCATTCAAATCAGCACATCTTCCAATGTTTGAAGCGTATCCATGCTGGGAGTTGCAATCCCCTCAACCATTCTAGCAAAAGTTTCTTTTGTTACGATGTCAACGAGTAAACGACTTTAGGTATAGCCACTTTTCCTCCTCCCACATTCAAGGCATGTAGCTCGGGCCTATGGCAATAAATTTCTAAGTCACGTCTAGCCTTTAAATTGTCTTTTGATTTACCCTTTACCTCAAGAAGCTGTATTCATGACATTGTCAAATACATTCTTCTCATTGTGCATTACATCAATATTATGTCGGACCAAATTAGTACGCCAATACGGCAAATCCCAAAAAATACTCCTTTTTGCCCAATTATGAGATATTCCCCTGCCATTACTCCTTCCAATTTCTTTGCATGTTTCTGTAATTTTTTCATAATTAGACAAACTATCCCAGATTTCTTCACCGGTAGGGTATTGCACGAGTTGTGATGTCTCGGAACCTCTATCATTCCTAAAAGATCTCGTATCCCTCCTGTAAGGATGATCCGATGGTAAGACAGACGGTGACAGTCAAACCATGATTGTTTCCCACCATTTTGTAGATGAAAAGACTTTGTATTGCCCATACAATATGGACAAGCCGATCTCCCAGCGAGTGCTCCGGCCACTCAACATACCATATGCGGGAAAATCATTAATAGTCCACAAAAGTGCCGCCCGTAGTTGGAAGTTTTGTTTCTTCGATATGTCATAAGTGGTGACACCTTCAAACCACAATTTGGTTAATTCGTCTATCAAGGGTTGTAAATAAACATCCACCTGGTGCTTTGGATTCTTGGGGCCCGGGATAATGATTGTTAAAAACATGACTGGATCCTTCATACACATCCACGGGGGAGATTATACGGTGTGAGAATGACCGGCCGGGATGAATATTGCTTACCGACATCCCAAATGGTGAGAATCCATCTGTACATAAACCAAGTTTGACATTCCGTACTTCTTTTGCAAACTCAGGATATATTCGATCAAAGTGTTGCCATGCTTCAGTATCACGAGGGTGACTCATTGTGCCTTTCTCCGATCTGCTCTCTCCATGCCATCTCATGTGTTCGAGTTGTTGTTTTGGAAGTGTACAATCTTTGTAGCCTCGGTGTTATCGGGAAGTAATACATCTTCTTGAATGAAATTTCCCTTCTACTTGTGTTCTTCCCAACCTTTTTACTGTGCATATCGAGGATGGCCACAAAATTTACACTCTCTACGATTCATGTCATCTTTCCGATAAAGCATGCATCCATTATTGCATACATCTATTTTTTGTACCGGCAAACCCAACCCGGCCACTAATTTTTTCATCGATAGAAATCATCGGGAATCGTATTCTTGCTAGGCACAACCTCTTTCATCAATTGCACAACATCGTTAAAGGCTTTACGCGAGAGGTTATTTTCGGACTTAATGTTTAATAACCTTGAAGCCGGTGAAAGGCTGCGAATGTTGTGTGCATCCATCCCATATAGGAGTCTCTGCCGCCTTTAACATATCGTAAAACCTTTGTGCCTCCACATTAGGTGGCTCTTCAAAATGAGCTGCGATGGAGCTTCGGGGGGAAAGTCGGGTCTGCTACGTCTAAGACCATTTCGCGAGACAGATTTTCTTGATGTGAATCGGATTACGGGATTGAGGTAGACACACTTGAGGGACACTCGAATGGCTCACCATGACATGTCCACCGGTAATACCTAGGCACAAATCCAGGACTTCCACGGGTGGAGCTTAACTTGTCTTTGGATCCGGGTACTTTTTATTCTTACATTTTGCACACGGGCATCTAATTACGCTTGACATTGCATTTGATAAGGCAAATGTCAAAAAAGCCTTAACCCCTTCCTCAAATTCAATAGTGATCCCTTTTACACACGAAGCGTGCCTTCTATACATCCAACTACGATCCTCCATGACGTCTAAATGAGAGAAAAGAACAATCAACTCAATAATTAAAATCACCCCTTAAACAAAAGGAAGAGAAGTATAATTACATTTTCCTTTCTATTATCTAACAAAAAGAGGTCCAAAACATAGAATTTACAATTGCTATCTTTGGATACGATTACACCTTCAATATATACGTTTTAACCAAGTATTTAATCTTAATTGAGGAATTTGATTAAGATTAAATACTATTAAAGCTAATTATATTCTTATTTTACACATTCCAATGGTTAAATAATAACATTTTATTTATTTTCATTCCAATGTTTATATTTGTTTAAACTCTCTCTATAACGTATATTATTCCTGCTATTATTAACATCGACCTATATATGAAATTATTATTATTATTACTCATTTCATTACTCCTATTCTTATTCTTATTAGCAATATTATTTTTAATAATAATGCTATTATGGGATATATACTCATGCTCAATCGAATAATACACTCCAAGATAAGGGTAGTTATTCTATTCCACATTAAGTAGCGGCAGATTTTGAAAAAATTTTTGACGAGTCTCCCCTGTAATTGGACATTTTCCAGGCACAAGGCCACCTCAAAATTATACAATCAAAATGCAATTGCAAACAACAAAGACAGATCATTCATTTATACAAAAAATAAATAAATAAATAAAAGGATAACTAGGGGTAATCACCCATTACCCGGGAGGAGTAATCACCCATTACTCACGGGGAATCCAACATTTGAATTCAACAAAAAGGCAATTTATATGAACAACACGCACCTCCTACATCTTCATAATCTAAGGAAACGGATTTCTCACATAAAAGAGCCTTCAAAGCATTCTACTAGAGTTAAATCTTCCACTAGAGACACTAATATATTATTATAATCAAGTAATAAGATTACTAAACTAATCGAGAAATCAACCTTCCTATTATGGCATCATAACCAATCAAATTAATTTATAAGGGTTTATATAGCTAAAACATAGTTCCCATATAATTTGATCAAAGTAGTAAATTTTTTATAACGAGGGTAAAAAAGAGTGCACTATAAGTATAGATCAAAACACATTGAATGTTTAAAAAGGACAACAATTCCAACTAACAATTTAGCAATTCCAGTTCACAATTCCAAATTTAAATCAATAATCTCACATCAAACCACCATCATGTCACTCACAATCTCCTCAAACTCAACCCCAACATCAATACAACTTTTATACATCAATTCAAACTACTGCTCATTCACAAATAATCGCCCAAATTTCAAAGCTTCGGGGAAATGCAAATCTGCCCAAAGTTTATAAGATAATGAAGTAGCTCAAGAGATAAATTCTAACTACTTACCCAAACGAATCAACTTCAGCAACAGCACAGCAGTAGCACAGGAATGGCAGGCGCTGACTGAGAGGGGCGGGCTGAAGGGGGTAGGAAGAGCAGGGGGGAGTTGAGGGGGGGCGCTGCGGGATGGGGGGAGTTGAGGGAGGGGGCGCGGGGGTGGGGGGGCGCTGCGGGATGGGTGCGGGGAGGGGGGCGCGGGGAGGGGGCCGCGGGGGTGTGGGGGAGTTGAGGGATGGGAGTTGAGGGGGGGGGGCGCGGGATGAGGGAGGGGGGAGCGGGAGGGGGGCGCGGGATGGGGGGGGGACCTTGAGGGAGGTGAGGGAGGGGAGTTGAGGAGGAAGAAGGAAGGGGGAAGAAGGAGGGAAAAAAAAAAAAAGAGGGAGTGAAAAATTTTGGAAATTTTTAATTTTTTTTTAAATTTCTAACTATTTCGTCGCAATTTGTGACGAAAAAATAAAACCCTCGCTAATTTCTCATAAATTAATACGAATAATATTATAAATCGATCTATACATTATAATTTTTATTATTTTTTAGTGATTCTAATAATATTATTATTATGTAAATTATTTTTCTTTATATATTTTAATTTATACACCACTTAATCAAATAAATAGATAAAAAAATTAGATATATGTATATATATAACTATATAGTATAATATATATTAATATGTTCAAGGTGAATAACATTACAAATCGATCTCTACATTATAATTTTCAATATTTTTTTTAGTAATCTCAACAATAATAACAGTATTTGAATTGTTTTTCTTTACATATTTTATTTTATACACTACTTAACAAAATAGATATATTAAAAAATTGGACATATGTATATACATAGCTAAATTAGTATAATATATATTAACATGTAGGAGACGAAGAACATTACAAATTGATCTCTACATTATAAATTTCATAATTTTTTTAGTGATATCAACAATAATAACGAGTATTTGAATTATTTTTCTTTATACACTACTTAATCAAAGTGATAGATTAAAAAATTAGACATATGTATATATATACCTACATGTTATAGTATATATATATATATATATATATATATATATATATATATAAAACTAAACAGATACTTATATACATTATATACATATACTTATGTATTAGAATAAGTATATAACATAACATAATTAACTATATATATTTACTTATGCAATACATTAGGTGTATAACATGATATAATTACATATACAAAATTATAATAAAATGCACTAATTGAGACATGTTATTAAAAATATTTCAGTAAATTTGTCAAAATACACCATCACATAAACACATAAAGAAATTTAAAAAAAAAAGATTAAAACCCTATTTTGTTGTAAAACCCTCGCAAATTCGTCGCAATTAGTGACGTATTTGCGACGAATTTGCGACGAATTGGGGTTTTGAGATTTTCTATACATTTTTCCATTTATTTATTTTTTAATTAAAAATATTGACCGTCGCAAAACCCTCGCAAATTGCGAGAGCCGAAAATTCGTCTCAAAACCCTCGCAAATTGCGAGAACTTTGCGACGGATGTTCAAAAAATTTTAAAATATTTTTTTAAAAAATAATCGATCGTCGCAAAGCCCTCGCAAATTGCGAGGGTTATTGCCGTCGCAAAATCCTCGCAATTTGCGAGGGTTTTGCGATGGACGTTCAATTTTTTTTTAAAATAAATAGCCGTCGCAAAACCCTCGCAATTTGCGAGGGCTGAATTACCATCGCAAAACCCTCGCAATTTGCGAGGACTTTGCGATGGACGTTCAAAAATTTTAAAAATATTTTATAAAAAACAATTTGTCGTCGCAAAACCATCGCAAATTGCGAGGGCTATTTACCGTCGCAAAACCCTCGCAATTTGCGAGGGTTTTGCGATGGAAGTTCAAAAAATTTTTTAAAAATATTTTTTTAAAAAATAAATTGCACGTCGCAAAACCCTCGCAAATTGAGAGGGTTTATTGGCGTCGCAAATTGCGAGGGTTTTGCGATGGACGTTCAAATTTTTTTTAAAAATATTTTTTAAAATTAAATATCCGTCGCAAAACCCTCGCAAATTGCGAGGGTTTTGCGATGGACGTTCAATTTTTTTTTAAAAAAAATATTTTTAAAAAAATAAATTACCGTCCCAAAACCCTCGCAAATTGCGAGGGCTAACTACCGTCATAAAGCCCTCGCAAATTGCGAGGACTTTGCGATGGACGTTCAAAAATTTTAAAAATATTTTTTTAAAAAATAATTTGTCGTCGTAAAACCCTCGCAAATTGCGAGTGTTATTTGCCGTCGCAAAACCCTTGCAATTTGCGAGGCTTTTGCGATGGACGTTCAAAAAATTTTTTAAAAAATATTATTTTAAAAAATAACTTGCCGTCGCAAAACCCTCGCAATTTGCGAGGGTTTTGCGACGGACGTACGAAAATTTATTTAAAAATATTTTTTTTAAAATAACTCGCCGTCGCAAAACCCTCGCAATTTGCGAGGGCATAAATACCGTCGCAAATAGTGATGATTTTGCTACGAATTGCGCCGGGTATTTTGGCCGTCGCAAATTGCGACGGTTTTGCGACGGTTTTGGTCAACTCGCTACTTGTTTGAAAATCGTCACAAATTGGTCGCTATTAGCGACGGTATTGAAGCCGTCGCAAAAAATTCGTCGCAAATCGCGATTTTTCCTGCAGTGTGAGGTCACATTGAATGCGACCATGACCCCATTTTTAACCGATGGAAATTTTTTTTAAAAAAATGCGGTGCAACCTAAGGTCGCATTCTCTCTGAATGCAACCTTAAGGTTCCTCAATTTCTGGAATTTAAGGCTCTGAGCAACACCCCCTCTTCCTCATAGTTGTCACCTTTACGAGTCATGAGAAACCAAAGTGATGGAGAGCACTTGTAAAGCATGTATTACGGACTAGGAAATGAAACCTAATGATAGCAGCAGTCAAGGGAAATGAGATTTTACCTAATCAAAACAAACACACATTGCAGAACACCTGCAACTCCTATCCAAGCAGATGGGCCAGTTTTCACTAGAGCATCTTGTATCAGGAGGCCTACTAAGGCTGCCAATGAGACAAAGGAAACAACATATGCAATAAAAAGCCACAATTTTAATCTGCAAAACTGCCTAGCCGTCAGGGATGTCTGCGGTGAAGTCAGTTGCGCAGAGGGGTAAATTTTAATGAAGAACGACCGCACAAAGAGGCTCTGAAGGGAATTAATGCGACCTTAAGGTCGCATTCTTAAGGTCGCATTCCAATAATGCGACCTTAGGGCACATCGCATTTTTTTTTTAATTTCCGTGGTTGCATTCACAGACCACACTACTTCCGTAATTCTGCCAGCAGCAACCCCGCTGTCGGAATTCCAAATGAAAACAGCCATATTTAACAGAAATTCCAAACAATCCCAGATGGCTTGGAATAAAATATTGTAGATTTCCTGTTAAGGTTTCCAGCCTTCCTTCAAGAATTTTAATTGAATTAAAATAGCTCTATGCTGGCGAATGAAGCTGGGAGTTTTTTTTTCCAGAAAATAAAGTCACGAAGATAAAATAAATTCTAATAAGATAATTAGATAATTTCTAAGAGATAAAGTCTCTACATTTTTATTATTTATTTTTATATGAAATAAAATTAAGGAAATGGATATTGTTTTGTTAATTTAAATATTTAGATAGTTAAATTTTTATAAGAGAACTTAGTAACGCCAAGGAAATTAGATGATATTTCCTAATACATATTATTATTATATATTTACATATTATGTGTGTGTGTGTGTGTGTGTGTGTGTGTGTGTGTATTCCCTTTAAGAAATTTAAGGGAAAATAAAACTCCAAATAAATAGGAAACCCCAAATGGCGACCAGGAAGAAGAATTTCAGCCAAGGTATAAAAGGAAGGAAAAAAAAAAGAAAATGAAATAATTTGCATTAGAGTTAGGATTCGATCTTGAGTCTCCAAGAGATAATTCCCAAACCTTAACCACTAGACCATAATAACTCATGTGCCTATGTAATTATACAATCAAATTCTCTTCAAACTCAACCCAAGCAGTTCATATGTCATTAAAAATTTAATCTTAGATAACTCATCTTTCCCAACAAAAGGAATCATAGACTCACTAAGTGAACTTAAACACAATTAAATATGTGAACAAATATGCACATACGTACACACATCCACCAAATTCTCACATTTTCGTATTATGATTTCATATACACATGTAAGATGTTATTCAATGCTCTCATTCCCCAGGTACTAAGGCTAGGGTTTAGAGGGGTATTATAGATATACCTCCTGAAAAATAGCCTATGAGAGTTCTTATGATTGACGAAATTCACCACCTACGAGCACAAAGTAGAAGGAGTGATTTTTATGAAACGTCTTGTTCAAGTAGAGGAGGGTATGATAGTTATTATGAGGAAGAATAGAGATATGAAGATGAATGTAAAATCTTGTATGATTGTGATGAAAGGTAAAGTATTAGTGGACGAAGGTATAGTGAACATAAAGAGGAAAAATATGAGAGTATAAAGTATGGGAATGATGGATTTTTTGTGGGTGGACTTAAAAAGGGAGCAAATGGTAGTTTTAAAAAAAAATACTCGAATAGTAGAGTGCAAAAAAAGATGGGGTATAATTGTTCTAATTGAGGGGAAAAGACCATTACTTTTACAATTATCCTAAAGAGCAACAATAAAGGAAGGATGAGTTGCTACAAAGTGGAAATTTTACCTATAAACACACTAAAATTAATTTTACCTATAAACACCGCCGTTATCGTTGCGAGACGGGACCCAAAAGCATTTTCTCAAGATTAGTTTTGAGACAAACAATTTTATTTTTCAAAATAGTGATTTTAAAATTTTAAAATTAATGTATTTTTCTAAAATATTAATTTTAGATTTTGTTTTATTTTTCCAAAATAATGATTTTGGAATAATAAAAGTATATGTTTATTTTGGTTAAGCATAGTCAATGGCATGGTGGATGGTTATGGACTAAAACCAATTATATATGTTCTTGTATTTTACAATTTTGGTTTTCTATGAAATAGGGCATGCGTGTCCTGCCTTCTCTAGAATTCTTGTGTAATTTTCTTCTCATCTAACTCCCCTCGAATGTAACTCGAGGTTTTCTCTCTTTAGGAAATTATGTAATTAGTCTACATAAGTTAAATAGAAGTAGAATTATTTTATTTTGGAGATGGCAACCAAAACAAGGCGAAAAGGTAAGACCTTCTACTTGAATCATGCATGAACATATAGGGTTAATTATATTAATTTCTTTTATGGCTCAAAGAAATTAATGTAGGGTAAAGTCCATAACCATACCACGTAATCACTTTATTACCATGATTATCAATTATGTTATTTATTGATTTTTATGCATGTCATTCAATGAAATCGCTAAAAGGAACAAATCCCTCAATTAATATTAAACCTAATTCTTTCCGTTAATATAGTAAGAACAAGAGTCCTTTTTCGAGAACAGGTTGTTGGGCAAACCCAAGCCTACTTGACATCGGGCATGTTCAAGCTATGGAATTAAATTCCTGATTAATGGGTCGGGTTTAACTAAATTCTTTATCTCGGTTGGGCAAACTCAAGCATAAAGAAATTTAGAGGAAAAGTTAGGGTAGCCCAAAAGGCTTTAAGATTAAAAGCTGTTAATCACCTAATGATCCGGTAGTTACATACGATGTAATTGGTATTAAATACCTACCAATGAACTCAAGGGTGGCTTGTTAGGCAAACCCAAGGTTATTCTTGAGGAATTTAGATACTGGTCCACAAGAAAAGCTTCCAACGGGCTTTCCCGAATCAGTAGTAGGGGCTATTGGTTTGAGTAAAATAGTGGAGTAAAAATGCGCTTAATTAAAGTCCTAATTATTTGCATATCATGTGTTTATACAAGTAGCTAATGCTCTCTATGTTTACATCTAGGTCACTTGCATCATGTCAACAAACTTGAACTTATGTAGCATCTTGGAAACCAACAAGTTAACTGAATCAAACAATCTCGACTGGTATAGAAATTTGAGAATTGTTCTTAAATCGGAAAAGTTGCTCTACGAGCTAGATGCTCCTATTCCACCACCACCAGCCCAAGATGCTCATGCTAATGAGTATGCTGTCCACAAGAGGCACAAGGAGGATAGTGATACAACATCATGGATTATGCTAGCATCCATGACTCCTGAGTTGCAAAAATAGCACGAGCATATGGATGCTCAATCGATCATTTTACATCTTCAAGAGCTGTTTGATGCCCAAGCCAGAACTGAGATATACGAGATCTCAAAGCAACTATTCCGTTGCAAAATAGTAGAAGGTTTTTCTGTGGCCACTCATGGGCTGAAGATGTTGGGCTTGATAGAGAAGCTTGGATCTCTCGGGTTTGCAATGGATCATGACTTAAGTGTTGACTTAATTTTACAATCTTTGCCTAATAGTTTCTTACAATTTGTGTTTAACTATCAGATGAACAAGATTGAGTCCACCAATCCTGAGTTAATCAATCTTCTCAAAACTGCGGAGTCCTCCATGAAGAAGGATTCCAATGTAGTTTTAATGGTAGAATCTTCATTTTCTAAAAAGAAAGTTCAAAAGAAGAAGAAAAAAGCTCTCATGAAGCCCAAAGGTGATGTGAACAAGAAAGACGCAGCTACCAAGGGCCCATGCCATCATTGTGGTAAGATAGGCCACTAGAGACACAGCTGCAAAGCCTACTTGGAGACTATTAAGGACAAGAAGCAGAAGGAGAAGCTTAAAAGCACCTCTATTTCTACTCTAAGTATGTTTATGATTGAGATAAATACTGTCTTTAGAAATGAGATATGGGTATTAGATACTAGATGTGGATCTCATTTGTGTAATAACTTGTAGGGACTAAAGAGCAGTAGAAGGCTAGAGAAATGCGATGTGGATCTACGTACTGCAAATGGGGCAAAGGTTTCTGCACTTGCTATGGGGACATACGAGCTGAACCTGCCTTTGGGATTAATTCTAGAATAGCAAAACTATTATTTTGTACCAGTTTGAATGAAAAACATTATCTCAGTTGTGTGTTTAGACTTATATGAATTTCATTTGATATTTAAGAATAAATGTTGTTCTTTTTCATTGAATGATATTCATTATGGTTCAGCAAATTTGGTTAATGGTTTATATATTCTAGACTTGGATAATCCAATTCTCAATATAAATAATAAGAAACCTAAAATAGATAACTCCAACACCTCTTACTTATGGCATTGTCGTTTAGGCCATGTAAACGAAAATCGTGTTTCTAAGTTATACAAGTTTAGTGACTTAGGGTCATTTGATTATGAATCATATAGCACATGCGAATCTTGTTTACTAGGAAAAATGACTAAAAATCCTTTTCCAAGAAAAGGAGAACGGGTTAAGGAGTTATTAGAACTCATACATTCTGATGCATATGGCCCAATGTCTATACAAGCAAGAGGAGGTTACAACTATTTCATAACATTTATCGATGATTTCTCACTATACGAGTATTTGTATTTAATGAAATACAAATCTGAGGCTTTTGAAAGGTTGAAAGACTTCGAGAATGAAATAGAGAAACAATTTGGCAAAAGTATAAAGACTCTACGGTCTGATTGAGGAGGAGAATACTTGAGCCAAGAGTTTCAAAGTTATTTGAGAGATAATGGGATATTATCTTAATGGACTTCAACACATACACCTCAACATAATGGTGTATCTGAGAGAAGGAATAGAACCCTTCTAGATATAGTACGGACCATGATGGCTTCTGCAGACCTACTAAAATTGTTTTAGGGACATGCACTCGAGACTTCTGTTTATATACTAAACAAAGTTTCGACAAAATCGGTTGATACTACTCTATTTGAGATGTTCTTTGGTAAGAGACTGAAGTTATCTCACTTGCGAGTATGGGGTTATCTTGCCTTTGTTAAAAGGCCACAGTCAGACAAAATTGATAGTAAGTCTGACAAGTGTTTGTTTGTGGGATATCCTAAAGAATCTTTCGGATATTACTTCTATTTACCCTCCGAAAACAAATTGTTTATTTCGAAGCATGTCGTCTTCTTAGAAAAGGATCACATGCTCAATGGGGACAGTAGGAGTAAGATTGAACTTAGTGAAGTTCATGAAGATCAAACAAACCAGGATCAACTGTCTAACCCCACATCTATTGAGAGAATAGATGAACCTTCTAATACATAAGAACCTTGTAGATCTAGTAGGATACGTGTGGCACCTGAGAGATATGGATTTCTCATTAGTGACCACAATGACGTATTACTTATAGATGAAGATGTGCCTACTACATACAAGGATAATCTGAACAGTTTAGAATCTGGCAAATGGCTTGAGGCCATAAAGTCAAAGATGGATTCGATGTACAAAAACCAAGTATGGACTTTGGTTGATCCACCCAAAGGAATTAAACCTATTGGGTGCAAGTGGATTTTCAAGAAGAAAACGGACATGGATGGTAACTTGGTTACCTATAAAACACGACTAGTGGCAAAGGGTTATTATCAACAACATGGTATTGACTATGATGAAACCTTCTCGTCAGTGGCCATGTTAAAATCCATCAGGATACTCCTAGCCATTACTGCTCATCACAATTCTGAGATTTGGCAAATGGATGTGAAAACAGCTTTCCTAAATGGAAATTTGGCTAAGGAAGTGTATATGACATAACCTGAGGGTTTTACATCCAGTGATAGCACAAAGGTGTGCAAGCTGTAAAGGTCCATTTATGGACTTAAGCAAGCTTCTAGGAGTTGGAACATCCGTTTTGATAAAACAATCAAATAGTTTGGTTTCATTCAAAATATGGACAAGCCTTGTGTATAAAAGAAGGTTAGTGGGAGTGCAATCATTTTCTTACTGCTTTATGTAGATAATATATTGCAAATAGGAAACAATATACCTGTCTTGCAAATGGTTAAAATTTGGTTGTCTAGACAATTCTCTATGAAAGACCTTGGAGAAACAACTTATATTCTCGGAATAAGGATCTATAGAGATAGATCCAAAAGGCTTCTAGGTTTTTCACAGTCTACATACATAGATAAAGTACTAAGAAGTTTAGAATGGATCAATCCAAAAAGGGATTCTTACCCATGTCATATAGTGTAAGCCTTTCAAAGTCGATGTCTCCCATGACATAAGTTGAAAGGAATCGCATGAGTAATGTAATACCCCACTACCTAGGCCCAACAGGGTCGGGGATGTCGCCCTATCCAATGCATTACAAGAAAACAGAGAATTAGCGAGGGAATTTTCCCTCGCTAAATCTGCGAGGGATTAGAGAGGGACAGACGACAGATTGACTTTTCGTCGCTAATCCCTAGTTGATTAGCGACTGATCAGCGTTAACTATAATCCCTTTCAAATTAGCGATGGACAAAGATATCCTATTCTAATCCGTCGCTAATTTGATAGGGATTAGCGACGGATATTTTATTTTTACTTAATATTCGCGATAAATTTTTAGCTTCGGATTTTCGATGTTACTGAAGCTATTCCCTTGCTAATTTACGAGGGAATAGAGGCGGAATTATCCGTCGCAAATCCCAGCAGTGATTTGCGATGAATTGGAGTTTATTTAGCGAGGGATATTAAATATCACTTGCTAATCCGTCACTGATTGTTTCCTTCACTAATCCCTCGCTAATTTCCAAGGGATTTGCGAGGGATTCTCCATTTTGTGAATACTCAAATTTTTTCCTCGTGATACTTTTGTGTGTGGTAAATTTTTTTATGTAATATCCTTATGAATACTTAATTCTTTATTATTTGTTTAATTATAACCAATGTATTTACATTCAATACATATGTAATTACCATCAGCAAGTTAAGAAATATAGATTATGATTAAATGATATGCATACATTATACCTCTGTACAAGCTCGTCATGTGTAGTATATATATAATTCATTTATCACTTTATATGCATATATACTATATATATATATATATATATATATATATTTATGCATCGATCATGCATACGGTCGTCGATCGATGTATAATTATGCAAATATGAACACACATTTAATAACTATAAGAGTTTACGTATGCACTCGGAGTTTTATATATTACGTTTTATTACATTTGATTAGCATAATAAATACAATTTTGAGATATGAAAACACATCAATACTAATTAAACTTTTTATATATATATATATTAGTAAGCGTAACATGATCAATGTTAATTAAACCTAAACAAACACCATGATGATTATTTAGAATTATTCATTGGCGAAATAATTCATACTTTTAATCTGTAAATAAGTCGGAAGTAGCTAAGTGTTGCTAGAAATAAATATGTTTTCTCAGTAGAGTACTGAAAAAAGTGAGGAAAATGTTAATCCGTCACTAATCCTTCGCTAAATAGCGACAGATTTGCGACGGATATACCAGCGAGGGATTAGAGAGGGATCAGCGAGGGACCCAAAAACTTTTACCTTCAAAGCAACGCGGATTTTTTTAGCGGAATATGAAATTCAGAAATCCCTCGCTAATCCCTCGCTAATACGACACAATTAGCGAGGGATTAGAAAGGCATTAAAACTCCACTGAGGTTTAACCTCGCTAATCCGTCTCTGAATATATCCCTCGCTAATCGTACACTAATTAGCGAGGGATTAGCGATTGATTATATTTTTTTTATTTTTATTTCCGTCACAAATCCCTCTCTAATAGTGAGGAATTAGCGATGGAAAATTCCCTCGCAAATCTCAACGACTATACATCCCTGTCCTGTCTTCCCTTTCGTTGTGTTTTCTCCCATTTTCTCTATCTTCTTTGGCTAACCCCCTCTCAAATCCCTTCCAACCCCTCATTGTGCTCTATATATACTCCTTCAAGCACCGGTTCAAGGCTTTTCCAACCGATATACATTGGTCCCAAATAGAAAATTTCAGGTGCCGAGATGTTTTAATCAGGCGCGGGATTTTTTCTTCTCGGTTCCTCACTTCTGAAACCGTGACCACCAAATTGTTGCTGCGGCCTCCACTGTGCATCGTGGCCTAGTGAGTACGAGATCTCTGGTAATCTCTCTTCTCTTGCATCTCATGGCATAATGGGTAATAGTTGCGCATTCCCAATTTTGTTGCGTGCATACGCATTCTTACAATTCTTTTTGAATTCTCGTATGCACAGTGGAGTAATTGCGTGATTCTTGCTGTGTGAGAGTGAATTCCCGTATGCACAGTGAATTCCCTTTTTGTTTCTTTTTAGCTTACCTCCTCATTGGTAGTTTCATAATGCAGCTGTATGAGAGTGGGATTATAGATGTCTGTTGATTCTATTCATTGTGGTCGTTGTAGCTATACTGCTATTTTTGCTCTCTTGTGTAGCCGATTGCATAGAAAAGCATTTAGCAAGGATTTGTTATGCTATAGTGCAGTTTTGATGATGTTTGAAAAGATTTTGATGGCTGAAAGTTGATGAAGTTAATAAAGAAAAGATTAAATAAAGTAAAGGAATAAATTTAATGTTAGTTGAAATCATGTAAGCATGGAAAATGGTTTAATGGCTGCCGGATTTTGCTATTGTGTGTGTGTCATTTTTTGCAGGAAAATACTGAGGAAACAGTGAATTTTGAAGAAGAAAACTTGATGGAAAATGGAGGAATTAATTAGAGTTAGGTGCTGGATAAAATAATTAACAAGATGGAATAAGATTTTGGTGAAAAATGAAAGAAAAGGCGGAATTTCTGCCTTGAAAATGTGCAGAAAACCAGCTGAAATTCTGTTGTTGCTGTGAAATCAGGCCATAAAATGATAGCTAAGTGAAATAGGAACATTTTGGAGCAAATTTGGAATATGTATTAAAATATATGAATTAATTAGTGAGATGTGGTTTAATGAGAAAAAAGCTAGAAATTTTGAGATAGTATACATTCTTAGGTGAATTTCATTTGATTGATGGAATTAAAGAGCATGGATTGAATGGATTGAAATGTTGGAAATTATGTTTGAGAAAAGAACAAGAAATGGATAATTTGGAATAATAGTATTCCTAGTAGTTTACTTCATTTCAAGAAGTAAAGAATTATTAAAGGAATGATTAAATTCCTTGTTATAGTTTTACATGAATATTGTTGGTTCATGAAATGCATACTTAAGTGCATTAGGATTTATCTTAATTCTAGGCATTTGATTACAAACACGTGACAATTGTTGGATGTTTTCAAGCTCGAGTAATAGCATTTTCGAGGTGAGTCCCTTATGCTAGTGGTTTATGCATAACAAATGCCTTTGGTCTTCCTAATAAAACTTTAGGTTTCTTGTATTTAATATGCTGCTAATCTTGTTAAGATTCCCTAGGAAAATGTGAGTCCTTCGATGTCTCAAATAACAAAAATGCTTGTGTGCAATTGTTATGACAAAATGAACATTGGACGATTTGGTTTTCCCAAAGAAAATATGGTTTTTCTGATAAAATCTATGATGTCATTACATAGATAATGTTCCAAAGCATGAAAAGACATGAATATGTGGTAGTGTATTTGTAATAGCATTTCATGGAATAAAAGCTGGAATAAAATTTCATGGATTGGCCTCCATTATACGTACTCTATTTTGATGTGTCAAAACACTAGCTTCTTGGTTGATCTTTTGAAAAGAAAATGCAAAAAACTATTATGAAATTCAAAGTGTATAAGGATGTGCCATTACAAGCTTAATTTGATTTTCATCTCAGGTGTTCTCTTACAAAATGGTAAAGAGTATTGTTGTAGAAATAATGGAGTATTGTCAAGCTATTAGATACTCTGGCATAAATTATTTTAGGCTGTTTGGCCTTGGCATTGCTCATGATTTGTAATTTATACTATAGTAACCATATGTTTTAAAAACTATGTTACACTTATAATTTGTACTATAGTAACCTTATGCTATTGTTACTCACAGGTTAAACCTTTAGTTCTTCATTGATTTGCCCAGACGGACGAGCTTTTCATAGGTAAGAAAACAATTAGTAGGCATCTTTAGAATCCCGTGAGTGATGGGTGATCATTCCCCGTGAGTTATGGGTGATCACTCCCTATGGGTAATGGGTGATTACCCCTAAATTTAGTATTGTATATTAAATGTTTTGATGCTGTTTGTGTTTTGTGAATTTTTTACAATGAAGGGAAACTCTGTCAATTTTTTACAATGAATGTTGTGTGAATTGTGGTGGCCTTGTGCCTGGAAAACATTCAACTTATAGGGGAAACTCTGTCAATTTTTTTTCTAAAAAAATTGAGGTGGCATGCCAAGATATTCTTATTGATTCTTACCTAGTGTATTTCCATATGTTCTTTTCATTGTGAAGTTGGTCTATGCATGGTAAGCCACATTTTGTAAGTATACTACTCTACTTGATAACGATAATTTACCGTTATGTTATTTATAGCCCTGCAATCAACACACATTCCCCATGAACCATCTTTCTTGGGCATCAACATCACTGAATCTACACACGGACTTATGCTTTCTTGTACATGGCCTTTCTTGAGCAACTCCCCCACCTACTTTTGTAGTTCTTTAGCTTCTTCAGGGTTGCATCTATAAGCTAGCTTGTTTGGAATAACTGCACCTGGGATGAAATTAATTTGATGCTCAATCCCACGAATTGGTGGCAATCCTCTTGGCACTTCTTTAGGAAACACGTCCTGGAATTCTTCAACTAACCCTCATTTCTCTCCTTCTCTGCTCTTTCTTTTCCCTTATTTTTCTCATTCTCTTGTACTCTTTTTTTTTCTTTTTTTTTCTTTCTCTCTCATAATTTTTTGATCTTTACTCGCTTCACTCGGAGTTATTAGAGCCATACATAAAACAAAATTTTCATTCAAGCACATATATAATATATGCTTAATTTCAAGAAATACTTATCCTTAACATGAAAAATATGATCTAAATTATGAGCATGTCACTCCGAGAAAAATACTTGTACGAAAATAATGCTTATTTTAAATAACGGTTTTATTACGCATAGTATTTGTGCGAAGCATTTTATGAGTATTATGATTATGGAATGGAGCCATGCATTAACTATATAAAACACATACAAATTCATGCATGAAATTTTTTTCGCAAATCATGGCATGAGTTTTTTAAGTAATGGCTCCAAATATTATAATTTTGATGAATTATGAGAATTAAATTATTGCTTCTCAAATAATTGTGGTCTTGTGTAGAATACTTTATTTTCTTTGTGGTCTTGTGTAGAATACTTTATTATTCAATAATTTTTTACAATGAATGTTGTGTGAATTGTGGTGGGCTTGCGCCTGAAAAACGTTCAACTTATAGGGGAAACTCTGTCAATTTTTTTTTTTTAATTACAAATTGAGGTGGCATGCCAAGATATTCTTATTGATTCTTACCTAGTGTAAAACCATATGTTCTTTTCACTGTGAAGTTGGTCTATGCATGATGAGCCATATTTTCTTTTCCTTTCTTTCTTTATCTCCATAATTCGTAGCAAGTAAACTAGGGTCCTCGACCATCACAATCTACCATCGTTCTTCATTCGAATTATACACGTGCTAATAAGCTACGTTGTTATGGCCTAAATGTAGATGGATGATCGTGGTTGGATGTATAGAAGACACGTACAGGGGATTAAAGGAATTACATATGAGTTTGAACAAGGGGTCAAGCGATTCATCGCATATTGTTTGTCAATTGGTCCAGCCTCAGTTATAAGGTGTCCGTGTGGAAAGTGTAAAAATAAGGTGTACTTTTCCCCAAATGAAGTGGAGCTGCACTTGTACAGATTTGGGTTTGTTGCTAATTACCGAAGATGGACTAGTTATGGTGAGGGTATTAATCCATCGCCATCTACATCAATAATCGGCACTTGTACGACTGCAGTCGAGTCAAGCTCTAATAATCCGTATCGAGATATGGTGATTGATGCAATTGGACATCAATTTCCAAGTGGACCTTCATCATCGGAGAATATTGAGGAACCACCAAACCCGGATGCGCAGAAATTTTATGACATGCTGGGAGCTTCAGAAACTCCGCTATGGGATGGATGCAAGAATCACAGTACGTTATCAGTTGTTTCTCGGCTTTTGAATATTAAATCGGAGAACAACGTGTCGGAGAAATGCTTTAATCAGATGATGCAATTGATGAAGGAGGTATTACTAAGTAGTAATAAGCTCCCGGATGACTTCTATCAAACAAAGAAGTTGGTATCTGGTCTAGGGCTACCTGTTCAGAAGATAGATGTCTGCCCAAATGGATGCATGCTCTACTGGAAGGACGACAGTGCTAGAAGGGACTGCAAGTTCTGTGGCCATGGCAGATATCTGACGAAAAGGAAAGTGGGAAAAGATAAACAACAGAAAGACGTTCCTTTCAAGAAAATGTATTACTTCCCATTAACACCCAGACTGCAGAGACTATTTGCATCCTCCACAACAGCGGAGCACATGAGATGGCATGCAGAGAGTCAACCGGAAGAGGACGTTATGAGCCATCCACGCGATGGTGAAGCTTGGAAACACTTCGACCGTAGTCATCCTGAATTTGCAGCTGAAGTTCGTAATGTGCGTCTTGGGTTATGCACAGATGGATTTTCACCATTTGGAATGTCGGGTAAACAATACTCTTGTTGGCCTGTTATTGTTACTCCATATAATTTACCTCCGTCGATGTGCATGAGGGATCCATTTATGTTTTTGACCGTCATTGTCCCGGGCCCTAGGAATCCAAAGCATAAAATTGATATCTATCTACAACCTTTGGTAGATGAATTAAGGATGATGTGGATTAGTGGAGTCTCTACATATGATATTTCAAAGAAACAGAACTTCTGTCTACGAGCAGCACTTCTTTGGACAATAAACGACTTCCCGGCATATGGGATGCTAAGTGGTTGGAGCACAGCTGGTAGATTAGCATGTCCGTATTGCATGGAGCAGACAAAATCATTTCACTTGCAAAATGGAGGTAAACATTCCTGGTTTGATTGCCACCGGCGCTTCTTGCCTTTAGATCATCCATACAGGAGAGATGCTAGGTCTTTCAGGAAGGATAAAGGTCGCGAGACAGCACACCCTGTACAGCGCGCTTCTGGAGATGGTATGTGGGATAGAGTGTGCCATTTACCAAAAATAACCGAGACAGCTGTGGAGCTTGGTAGGGATGATGGCAGAGGCATCTACCATAATTGGGCGAAAAGGAGTATCTTTTGGGATTTGCCGTATTGGAGAACACACTTAATCCGTCATAACATAGATGTGATGCACAATGAAAAAAATGTGTTCGATAATGTCTTCAACACAGTCATGAATGTAAAGGGGAAAACAAAGGATAATGTGAAGGCGCGACGTGATCTGTTGGTATATTGTGATAGACCTGAATTACACGTGATTGGCTTGGGTGACGGGAGGACATTAATGCCAAAGGCTAAATACTCTATTACACCCGAACAAAAGAGACTTCTACTAGAGTGGGTTAGAGATTTGCGACTTCCGGATGGATATGCTTCGAATTTAAGCAGGTGTGTTGATTTGAATGAGCTGAAAATGTCGGGTATGAAAAGCCATGACTGCCATGTTTTTATGGAAAGATTGCTTCCAACTGCATTTAAAGAATTACTCCCGGTGTCAATTTGGAACGTTCTCTTTTATCGTGACTTATGTTCGCCTAAACTTTCCACAACCCATATGAAGCAACTCGGAAGATAATATTATCATACTCATGTGTAAGTTGGAGAAGATCTTCCCACCCAGCCTTCTTTGACGTGATGGAGCACCTTATGGTCCACCTTCCGTATGAGGCCAGGGTTGGTGGCCCTGTTCAATATAGATGGATGTATCCATTCGAGCGGTAAAATATTGTGTATTATTATATCTATATATACATCTACTATGTGAATCAGCTTCTAACTGTAAAAAATGCTTTAGGTTCTTATATCGTTTGAAGACCAAAGTTAAAAATAAGGCGAGAGTGGAGGGATCAATTTGCAATGCTTACTTAGTTGAAGAGGCATCTACATTCTTCTCCTATTATTTTGAGCCGCATGTGCAGACTCGACATACTGCTACGGCTAGGAATGATGAGGGCGTTCATGATACAAACTCAAGTGACACTGTGTGTTCTATATGCGCCGTTCCAGGGAGGGTTTTGGGAAGTATTCGTAATAGGTATCTTACCCCGGATGAATTTAAGGCTGCCACAAATTACATATACCTAAACCGTGAAGAAGTTCAACCATACATTACGTAAGTATACCGCTATTGCCTTACATTGCTAGATTTTATACGACAATACTTTGAACGAGTATCCTTAATTATGTGTTTGTTTTGGTCGTTTTAGGAAATTCAAAAATGACTTGCAGTTGTATGAGCCGAGTATAACAGATCCTGAAGTGGATAGGAGAATAGAGTCGGAGTTTGCAGGATGGTTTAGGACTTATGTGAGTTGAACACATACAAAATGAGACTTAGGAATAAATTACATTGATATCGAAGGTGCATTAACGCTTTGTTCTTTGCTAGGTTCATGATCCACGTAATCAAGTGACCGAACAACACTTAAAAAGCTTGGCCTCGGGGACCTTCGAGACAAGTGAAATTCTTCCATGGCTACTTCGTAAATGGTTTTAGGTTCCATACACATGATCGGTCAATCGGAAAAAAATAATTAACAACGGAGTTTGTGTTAAAGGCGACGGAGATAGTGCCTTAGATTATTATGGAGTGTCGAAGGAGATTGTCGAACTTCGCTCCTCGGAACTCCTTGTTTAAAAGTTGTCCTATTCAAGTGTGATTGGTTTGATCCAACGCTAAATCGGGGGGTTAAAATTCATCCTCACTACAAACTTGTTGATGTCAACTGCAAGAGGAATTACCCAAAATATGACCCCTTTGTATTAGCTCAACAAGCAACCCAAGTGTATTTCCTATCCTACCCGGGGAGCAAAAGACCAAAATCTGATTGGGTAGCTGTTTGTAAAATGAAAGCTCGACATGTTATCGATGCACCCGTTATCGAGGCACCATATCAGGAGGAAGTAGATGATGCGCAGGCAATCAATGTACGTGTTGAGGATGACAACTTTGGAAGATTAGCAGATGAGTCTGGTATTGGAGATACAATCGATTTTATAGATTCGGGTTTAATGATAGAGGAAGCACAACCGAACAACGAAAACGATGTAGAGAAAGAAGAATGGGAGACAGGATCCTCTACAGACGACGATGTGGAAGGCTACTCATCCGATGATGATAGAAGTCCATAGACGAGGTTCAAGTTTAACTAAAGTATAGATACAAATTAGTAGTTCTGCTATCGTTACATTACAAGCATTTTACTTTGCTTTATACTTTTAAATTTGTTATCTTTTTCTTCTCCCAAGATATGACAATTTTTATGTATTTAAATAATTCCAGATACATATGGCTTCCGATACCTCACCCAACGATCAGTCAGTGACTCGTGAGTCCTCGAGGGTGGATGAGACACCGTCCATGAGTATCGCCCCACGTATACCTGCTCCACGCCCATTGCCTCCGGAAGAGGCCCGATCGTAGCAGTGCCCCTACCCCGATCCTAGGTTCTTCAGGGTCCACAGCTGGCGCTCCATCTACTGAGGACACGCGACTGTTGATTGAGCCAGTTGGTGACTCGTAAGTCGGCTACATAATTACTTATTATAAGTTTTTCTAAATTTTCAAAATTATAACTTGTCTAATATTACAAGATCTATTTTCTTGGAACAGGTTCACACATTCAGTTCGATGTGTGAGGGAGATTGTTGAGATTTTTAGGCGACACTACACTGGAGCCTATGCTACCTTCTCACAGGTTCCGATTGAGGTTCGGAACATGTGGTTCGATCTTTGGAGTGTGAGTTCGATTTGTAATTATTACTTGTAGTCTTTTTATTATTTTTAATAAGTTTTCTTATTTGTAATTACTTGTAATGGCTACTTTGATTTTGCAGGCTTTCTTCTATTGGCGCCCTGAGCATGCCGCACAGATCCGAGCTAATTGGGAGAAGAAGTGTAATGCTAGACTTTCGGATGCATTGTCCAAGGCTCGGAAGAAGCATGGGGGTAGCTGCCCCAAGTGGATTTCCCCAGACCATTGGGCTACTCTATCGAAGCATTGGGGGTCCGATAGGTGGCAGCGTATCTCTTCCGCTGCTAAGCGGAACAGATCTACTGGTCAGGTGTCCCACACAGGAGGATCTATTTCTTTTACTGAGCATGAGGAGTGGATGGAAAGTGTAAAATTTTTTACTGTTCGGTATATCCGCTATTTCACATTTAATTCATAAAAGCTAACATCTAGTCATTTTTTGTTACAATGATAGCGGAGACAGTTAGGTCCTGATTTTAGCTACGTCGACCTCTTCAGACGCACCCATACGTTCTAGGATGGGCCGAGGAAGGGTCAATATGTCAGTGATCGATCGCGCCACACGCTGGTAAGAATACACAATCTTACATGTTTTTAAGTTTAATATTATTCATATTTTGATCGCTAATTTTAAATATTTTATGCATGTTTCCTTGCCCCAAATTCAACAGGATAGTGTCACTGCTATTATTGAGCGTCACGCGCAATCGGGTTCCGTGACTGATTCTACGAGCACGGTCGCGGCGACTCAGGTGCCCGACGAGAAGGCGTTGTTCATCGAGATGGATGATAGAGCGTCCAAGAAGGGACGCGTATATGGATTGGGCTCCGAGTCTGCGAGGGTGAGGCGGAGGTTACAGCAGCCAGCTTCATCTGAGGCATCAACTTCTTCTACCTCGTTGGATGTGAGCCAGCTACAGAGAGAGTTACACACTGAGAGGAGGAGGCGGGAGAGAGTTGAGCATCAGGTACAGGTATATCGAAGCCACAGCCAGAGCTTGACTGAGTACCTGACGCTTATGTCTCAGAATTTGAATCTTCCTCCGCCACCGCCGATGCCAGCTATTCAGGAGGACGATGTTGAGGATGAGGAGGACTTCGTTATCAGTCCTCCAGATTCACATCCAGATCATTAGCCAAGCCCTTCCGATCCACCCCCACCCCCTCTATCGGCTCCAGCATCCACACCGATTCCTGCTTCGTAGTTAGGATATACATTTTTATGTATTATTCATATGTTTTCATCATTATATTTATTTAGGATTTTTAGACAACATTTTTATGTATTATTCACATTTTTCATTATTATATCTATTAATAATGACTATTTGGTGGTTTTTTTTAATTTAATTAAATTTTGCATTAGGTAAAATGAATTTTCTTGAATTACAGGGCATTTTTTAAACATTTTTAAAAAATATTTAAAAATTTTAAATTACTAGCGAGGGATTAGCGAGGGGCTAAGGAAATTAAATTGAGGATCCGTCGCTAATCCCTCGCAAATTACCTTGGGATTAGCGACGGATCAATTAAAATGTAATAGGAAAGAAATATTTCGTCGCTAATCCCTCGCAAAGCAGCGAGGGATTAGCGACGGAAACCTTAAATCGGAACATTAAATAGAAAATATTCCGTCTCTAATCCCTCGCAAATTAGCTTGGGATTAGTGACAGACAATTTATATCAAAACAATAAAAAGAAAATATCCGTCGCTAATCCCTCGCAAATTAGCTTGTCATTAGCGACGGAAATTTCCAACTTTTTATTAATTAGTAAAATATTCCGTCGCTGATCCCTTTCTAAATAGAAAGGGATTACCGACGGAAAATAAGAATCCCTCGCAGATCCGTTTCAAAAATCCATTGCTGAAGTCGTTGACTGCTTGAAAATTACCTCGCTAATCCATCGCTATTTGCGACGAATTTTTGAATCCGTCGCAAATTTTTGCCTCTGCGAGGAGGAAATTAGCGGGGGAATTTTCCCTTGCTAATTCTCTGTTTTCTTGTAGTGATGGACAAGGGGTCTTTATAACTAGGTCACATATAATAAAATAAAATAAAAACTTTAAAATTAAACTTATTACAACCCAATAAATAAATATAGGAACAAATCAAAACATCCATAAAGAAAATAACATAAAGTCTTCAAAACATAGGCAACAAGTCTAGCTATTGACCTCCACAGCCGGATCAACCTGAAAACATGGTATAAAAGGTGATGAGATAAAAATCTCAGTAAACCCGTGTCTGCTTTGAGTGTTTCAGGTAAAATAATTCATGTATGCAAGTTGTAAAAGTTTTATAAGAGAAAGTGCTGGCAAGCCTTAAATAAGTGTTGAAAATAAGGAATGGTGTTTCGCTTTTCAAACCATACATATGCACAATAAATACAACCACTCAAATGGGTAGCCATGGGTTACCACACGTTGAGCCCCATGACTAAATGACGGTCAGAATGCCACATTTTGTGCAAGTTGACAAAAGGTAGGTGTACGGCCTACCGGGTGAGAGACTCCTCTATCTCTACACCCAAACTTACCGATTGTCCACTCCGAAAACACACAGTCCACATGACTGAAACTTGCTAACTCGGACCGGCATGACCTACCGGACTAGCATCCTATCCAGGAAGGACTCACCCCTAAGAGGTGGCCACCTACTGAGAGACTTACCCTAACCCTTCAAAGACTAGTCCTGGTGGTCTACCCTTATTGAGTACTCAACGTTGATTGTCCCACTTGGGAGAAAATTGATGACACATTGTTTTATTTGGAAATAGCAATTAAGGGTTTCTAAAATTCTTGTCAAAGTTGGGTTTTAGAAAGAATTTAGCATTTGTGTAAAACTGCTTGTTTGATTTTCAAATGATTTGGTTGACTGGAATAAAAAGGAAAAACAGTCCTTAATTGCCTTTACATAAGGAATGTCCATACACATCACATTTGGCTTGCCACAGTAAGTTTTGGTCTTCAAATAATTCCATGCAGGAACTTACTTGATCCTTTGCTTGCTCAAATTCAAAAGTCTTTCAAGGCTGACTTAACCCCGCCTGGGGTAAACACAAGACATAAGGTTATACTCAAGCTATATTCACTTACACAAATATTCCTAGTTCAACTTATTACAATCACGACCCTAATGTCCAAAGCTTTAAGGCTAGCTGATAAAGAATTTTATAAAATAAGTCTAGTTTGATAAGTTAAAATAACTAGGGGTTCTAAAATAATTGCTAATAAGTTACATGCTCAAATAATAAATCTTGAGTGTTATTATTAATAACTTAACTAAGGTTTGAATTTTGAATAATATTAAGTTCTAAATAATATTAATAAATGATAATTAAAAATAATGTTACTTAAATAAATAATAAATTTACAATTAATTTTTTAATAGATAATAAATAATTAGTAATAAATAAAATTAATAATAAATAAATTTTGTTAAATTTTGTTTAATAAATAACAAACAAATTTAAATATGAATAATATTCATGACTATAGGCCTGCAAGGTCATTAATATTTTATTTATCAATAGCATTTATATAAAAAGATCTTATTTAATTTCATACGAAAGCATATATTATTTTTAATGAAAAATATTATTTATTTGACTAGTAAAATATCAATATTTCATTTAATACCCCATTTCCAAAACTTCCTAGAGATTTCAAAATCCTAAAGGAAAAATATAGTAATAATTTTAATTAAGATACTTAAATTTGCTAATTAAAATAACTTAGGATCAACAAATCATAATCATAATTTTCCTACTGCTAACAAGAATCATGAACATATTCTCTAACATCAAACAACAAACTAATCCACTCATGAACATAGGCTTAAATCTACACATGCTATCACATGGCAAATCTCTACTAAGCATAATTATAACCATGGCTTCAATGAGGATAAGAACATGAAAATCCTACTCCCCAAAGGTGTCATTTCATCTAGCATGCTTTAACCATCCATAATTTTCTTAAGACATAATGATCATATATTGATTGACAAGAAAATCCATATAGCTTAAACATGACCAATCACTCTCATGTCCTACTCTCAACCCCTTCAAACATATGCTTATACTCAATCCCCCATTCATATACTATTCTCCCTATCAACATCTAAGAGACATGAATTTAGAATTAAAAAGAAAGTTTAAGGAGAAATACTTGGTTGATGATTACTTCGATGAAGATTTAAGAAGGTCCACGCGAGTGAGGGTCTTGAATAGTCCAAGAGTAAGAAAACAGCCATGGTTGTTGATCAACCATTTCAGCCGAGAGAGAGAGAGAAAGAGAGAGCATTAGAAAGGTATATCGAGAATTGAATGGAAGAGGATGAACAAGAAGGTTGTTCTTGATTTACCTTGTTGATGTTCTTGAGACCTTCAAGAAAAAGCTGATTTTGATCCGATTGAAAATTCTTGTTTGCGTGTTTTTGTGTTATAAATATCAGAAATAAAGTCTAGGGATTAAATAGAAGTGATCTAGAGTATTTGAGAGTGATTGGAGGTGTTTAGAGTAGGTTTAGGCTTGAAGAAAAGTAGTGTATGTTCTTGGTGTTCTTGGTGTTTTGAAGAGAATTGAGAGAAAAGGCTTCACGAAATTTGGAATGATGTTGGCCGAATGGTCTAGGATAGATGGGAGTTTCGGTCTTAGCCAGAAAGAGAGGGAATGATCAGATTTTGTTTGAATTTCAAATGGAGGAAATTGTGGAGTTGTTTGAGGTAGGAGATTAGCTAATGGTGTTTGATTAAGGGAGGTTTCTTTGCTCTTCAATGGTGCCGGCTGGACTAGCTAACTTTACTGAAATGAATGAAGCTTGTTTAGGTTATAGGGCTGGCCGAAATGCAGTCTTTAATGGCAGATAAAATTCTGGTTTATTAGCTTGATACAAGAGTGGTTTAATGGAGTAAAATTATGGAATTATTTTGAAGTTCAAAAAGAGTTTTGGATAGAGTAATCTTAGGAGGGTTTTGAGGTGTGGTTATGGAGTCCATGTACCCAAGGTAAGTGTGGAGGTCAATGGTATTCAGTCCATGGCTGAACAACGTTCAATTTCCAGAGATTTGAAGGGTGTTCTTCGGCCTTGGCTTTGAGAGACAAAGCTGGAAAATTTTCTGGTTTCAACTTGTTCAAAATTTCGAAGGTTAGTGGCTTTTGGTGCAGAATTTTCTGCATTTCTTCAGCCCGATTTGCAACTGGTTTTTGAGGGAATTTGAAGGTCCTTCAAAGGTGATTTTTCAGCCTTCTTTCCGAAGAAAAATAGAGGAGTTTTGCTCGCTTGAAGGTGGATTAAAATAGCTTCATTTTCTTGGTTGAAAGTGGCAAAACTGCCCAGAATTTTTTCCTGGTTTTGCGCAGTTTGTGCAATCCGAAAATTGCACAGAATTTTCAGCCTTCAAGCCACATGAAATGACCATTTTTCTGGCAGCAAATGAGTAGGTTTACTGGCTGAATTTTTTGAAAAGCTGGTCTGCAAAAATTCTGGAAAATTTCCAGAATTTCTTCACTAAAAATATGAACAACATGAAGGTAAGATTGAAGGTATAATCATGGTGATTTATTTCTTTTGGAAACTCATCCTAATTTTTCTCCTATTATTGGCCAATCCCCTATCCTTCAAGACTGATTTTTGAAATTCAAGGTTGAGGAATTATCACAGATTTTTTTTTTTGGAATTTAAAAGAAAAGATTTAATGGATTTTTGTTTATTTAATTTATGAAGATGTTAAGACCAAGCTAGAGGTAATAAAAAGGACAAGAATTCCTCGAGAATTCTTTTTAGGACACAATGATAAGATTAGGACATTCTCTTCATGTCTCCCCTAAGACAACATTCCTATTTTTATGGAATGCAAGAAAGTAAAAATTCAAACTTAATTAAGATAATCATGATAAAAACTTAGATGATGGGATTTGAACTCATGACCTTAGAGATTAATTCCAAAGCTCTAACCACTAAACCACAACAACTCTTGTTCTTATTTTCTCACCCACATATTCCTCTTATTTAATCCTCAAGCTATCTTCCTATTTTGACCTCAAGCAAAATTACCATTTTACCCTTCCTGCTCAATAAGCATAACTAAGCCTTTTAACCCATAAACCACAATTGTAAAGCACATAAAATCATTCAAAAAAATATATATATTCATGCAAAATAATATGATATGCATCCCAACCCCCTTACTCTAGGGTTGGCTTTGGGTGGGGTTTCACAAGTAAGATTCCATATGCCTCGGTAGTTGGATATATCATATACACTATGATATGTACTAGGCCCGATGTATCTTGTGCTTTCTGTTTGACGAGCAGATACCAATCTAACCCCGGTGAGGGTCATTGGGTGGTTGTAAAGGACATTCTTAAGTACTTACGAAGGACTAAGGATATGTTCTTAGTATATGGAGAAGGTGATTTGAAAATAAACGGGTATACTGATGCTAGTTTTCAATCTGACAAAGATGATTTCAAATCACAATCCAACTACGTGTTTACATTGTGCGGAGGGGCAATAAGTTGAAAAGGTTCAAAACAAGAGACTATTGCCGACTCTACGACAGAAGTTGAGTACATGGCTGCTTCTGAAGCAGCTAAGGAAATAAAGATAGAGAGAGTTTCCACGGATGAGAACATAGCTGACCCGCTTATAAAAGCACTATCCCAAAAGAAACATGATTGTCATGTTGAGTCATTAGGTATTGGATACATGAATGATTGACTCTAGTGCAAGTGGGAGTTTGTTAGTGTTGTGCCCTAGAGGCAATCACTTGTATATTGTATATGGCACATTTTATTTTCATAAAAGGCATTATTTATCTTACAGTTTCCTTTGTTTACTTTAAGTAATATAACTGTTCAATAAAGTCCCTAGTACAACACTGTGTTAAGAAAATCATGATAGAGATCATAATATGAGATTCCTACTACACTGGATGGTGTTAGTACTTAAATAGTCCCTAGTCATAGTGTTATTGAGGCAGGACATCATTAATGTGTTAAGACTAGCATGTGTTAGACTTCCTGATTTGATCAAGCGGTGGTTCTCATAACCGTGAGTATTGAGATACTCAAAGTTAACACATGGATGCTTGTTAATGGAACAAGTTCATTGGATGACCTAGCTTTGAGATAATCACATGGATAACTATTTAGTGCCAGTGATATAATCTCAATATAGCAAACGTGCAAGTATCCTTAGACTTGAGATCTCCAAGGTACTTTGTTTGCTGAGCTTTGTACTTTGATTCCAATCTTCGGAGCTCGGTCGAGGGCTACCTATGGGATGGATATTGGGTACATTGTGAGGTAATCAAAAGTAGTTGAGAGGGTCAATAAAGGATTCACCACTCCTAATAGTAGGGGTGAAGATCTCACGGCCACTTGTAGGAATTACTAATTGAAAAGTCCTTAGCCAAGCCGATTGTGTATTGGAAATAGTTCCAATTGATACACATCTAGAGTAGTGGGTTCCTGGTACAAGTACTATTATATTCGGGCCAGAATTAATTCTAGAGGGAGTTGGCACTAATTCCGTACTCCTAACCAAATGAGATATTGTATGGTGAAAGGAGTTAATTGCACTGAAGTTTGTTATTAAAGGGTTTATGTCAAGCCACTTAACTTCCTGGACTCTTGGGTGGTCATGATGTGTTGTAGATACCGCTCATGATCTGGGAATATGAGTTTATTAATTGATAAATTAATAAACCAATCTTGATTAGAATTAATAAGATTAATTCTAATTAATTATGAATTATTAATCTCAAAGACATTTAGATTAATTCTTGTTCGCTACCAATTGACTGGGAAATATAATAGGTCACACACAATAGAGGATTATATATTTAAGATGTTATTTGATAACATAGTGGGGTTAATTGCGAGAAAGAGAAGTTGTTGTGGACAAATTATAATTAGTTATAATTTTTGTTCTAAGTTGTAATGTGAAAACTTGTTTCCAATTACAATTAGAAAATTCTAATTGTTTTAGAATTTCAGATTTTTAGTGGATTTTGGAACGTATATTGGATATGCTCGAAACCCTAATCCAAGGGTGATTCACACGAAAATAGGAGCTGCAAAACACACGACCTTCTCTCTCTCTCTCTCTCTCTCTCTCTCTCTCTCTCTCTCTCTCTCTCTCTCTTGTGTTACTGAAAATGTGGGGCCCTAGCCGCCATCTTTTTCTGCTAGTACAGGAAATTTTGGTGCTTGAGTATTCCTATGTGTGGATTACTATCAGAGATAATCACACACTGTGATTATAGTGGTTAGACGTTCAACCCATGTGGAGTTTGCACAAAAGAATTGCTGGATCGCGCTTCGACTTGAAGAAGAAATTTTGTTCTTCAAATGATCAAACAAAGGTAAAAGGTTGTTACCTTTATTATCTTTATGTCTTGTTTTTCACACATAGGTGGGTCCTGGGAGGGTATCTTGTTTTATTTTTCACTGCGCCGTATACGATACGAGCCAGAGATACCCAACAATATAGGCAAGTACACCAATCATGTAGTCTAGTATTGTGGTAAGTATCAAAGAACCTTAAGGAATGGGGGCTACAACTCCTACTTCCTTCTTTTCTCATTGTTTAGCAAAAAATAAGTGTAAGGTGTAAAACTAACTACATGAGGAGAGAAGTTATATTCTTATACATAAGAGAGAATCACAACACCCCCAAGGAATACGGAAGAGAAAAACCCATGCAACAAAAAGAAAGTCCCCTACTCAAAACCTAAGAAATGAGTACCCCTTGAATCCACAATTCCTAATTCTAGGTACCGGAGTGAGTCACATGTCAATCTTTCTCTCTCTCAAGTTATAAGATTTCTACCATGTTTGATTGATTGATATCTCTACCTAATCAACCAAACCTAAAGGTGCATTAGTCATCACTCACCGTCCCAAATCATCTGAAGGTCACAAAATCCCTATCTCTAGGCAATTTCATAAACTCTTTAGTTATTAGCCCTAATTCCCAACCTCCCTCTCGGGTTAATTGAAAATGGCAAATGCTAACTTAGTCAAGTGGGTTTCCTATCCTTAACCTCATCTCTCAAAATCATTAAGGAAGAACAATCATTTGAAATACGTTAAACAAAACCTATTCAACCAAGATAGCCAAATAAGATCAAATAACCAAATACCAATGAATACGAATCATAGATCTAATGAAAATACATCATTCTCAAGCACAAAAATAGGGTATAACCCTTCATTACAATTAAAAATCCTTTCTTAGCACAGGAATACAAGAAATATTACAAAAGAAGTAGAAAGGCAAACTCATAGACAAGCTTTTTTCTTCCTCTTCTTGAAGATTTCAAGTAGACTCTCTTCTTCTTCTTTGGATCTCTTGGTCCTTCCCTCTTATTAGTACTCAAACTTACAAGAATTAGGGTTCTTGAGAGAAACCCTAGCCTTTTCTAAACTCTCCTTCTTGATTTTGTGTGTAAAGAAGGCTTACATAGGAGTTTGGTCATACAAGACCTAGAAAATACACTCAAAATCATTTTTTCTGCTCAAGCCACCATGTTTTTGCAGAACTATAGAGGGCTAGGGAAGTTGAACTTCTCTAGCCCGCCTAGTTTCTGGAAAAACTAGGCTGGGTAGAAGAAAAATGGGGGGCCATGTTAACTTAATACATACATACATACATACATACATACATACATACATACATACATACATACATACATACATACATACAAACATACATACATACATACATACATACATACATACATACATACATACATACATACATACATACATACATACATACATACATACATACATACATATATATATATATTGTGAAACCCCAGTCAAGACCAACCTTAGAGTAAGGGGGTTGGGATGCATATCATGCTTTATTTCATGATTAACTATGTTTTCATATGATTTCTATGTTCTTTGAATTTGATTTTTATTATCTTGAAGTCTTGTTGGTGAGTGATGTGTGAGAGGGGCAAAATAGTAATTTTTGCCCGAGGTGAAAATAAGGAGATAGCTTGTGGATTGAATAGGAAATAATTTTTCTAGTAGAAATAGCAACAAGAGTTATTGTGGTTTAGTGGTTAGAGCCTTGGAATTAATTCTTGAGGTCTAAGGTTCAAAGTCCATCATAGAAGCTTTAGCTTGAGTAAATTTTATTTTGCTTGGAAAAGGAACGTTTCGGCCATGAGGGCCTAGATCAATGTGGTGATGATGTCCTAGGAGAGACATGTTAGGAGAATTTTCACTTCACTCTTTTGTTCTTCGCGAAATGCCAAAAGGGAATTCATTCTCCTTTGATCGTTAGCTTTTCTTAATTTCCAACTCCTTAGTTTAAGCAAGGTGTTCTATCCTTTTCCTTTCCAGAAAATTCAGTAGAGGACTAAGGTCTTTTAGGATCAAAATGTCCTAGAAAAAGGCTTCTCATGGTTTGGAAAATATAAATGATTTGTGGGAAAACAAAATTCAAGAGGAAAATCCCCCTTGAAAGCTTGCTGAAATTTTCCCTCTAACTTAGTTCATCTATCTTCATGAAATGAGCTGAGATTTTCCAGCTTGTTGTACCTTCAAAAGGTCGAAAATTCTAGCTCACATTTCCTCCCAAATGCTACCAGAAAAATGGTCTTTAGGATCAGTTGAAACCTGAAAGTTTCTTGCCCAAATTCGGACTGCACAAGCTGGAGTAAAACAGGAAAAATTCCTTTACAAAAATCAGCTTTGGGAGCTCCAAATCAAGCCGTTTTCTCCCAGATTTTGTGCAGCACCTTAGCCATGTTTTTCCTCCATAAAGAAGGCTGGAAACCAGCCTTGAATACCCCTGAAATCCCCTTCAAAACTCGCTGCAAATCTGCTGGAAAAGGCAGACGAAAATTCTGCCGGGAAATTTCTGTTTAGCAAAATTCCTGAGCAGAATTTTTGTCCAGCTTGTTTCGTATTTTGTTTCAACCGAAAACCCCAACCTACTTCTGTCAAAACCTCCCTTAAACCTCCATGAATAGAGCTCCATTGTTCCCTGAAGCTTCTGCATGAAATTCCCTCCATGGCTGACCGAAAATCTCTCAACCAAATCCCTGCAATTTAGCTTGATTACTTTCCAAAATTTCAGCCATCTTGTTTAACAACTTTCCATAAAATTTTGCTCAATTGATCAGACATCTTCTCCACCATTGTGCACCCTAGTTTCGGCCATCACAAGGCTCCTTTAACCAGCTTTAATTCCCCAGAAAACTGCACAATCCAATCGGCCATAGGAGACTTCAAAGCTGTCCAGAAAAATCAAGATATTCTTGGAATATCTAGTTTCCAAATTCTCTTCCAAAAAATATTCTTCAAGGATTGTAACAATTCTTTCCTTTCCCTTCCAAATCAGAGAAGTCACTCCCTAAACCCTACAGAATTTCGGCAGCCACAACTCCTCAGAAAAATCATCAGCTTCTCTTCTCTCTCTCTCGATTTTTATCAAGCAACAAGAACACACACACACTACACCAAGAACACCTACTCCTTCTCCACACCTAATACCCCTCCAAACCACTTCAAACCCTCACGAAAATCTCCAGATTTGATCTACTCCTTGCTGTGCATTCATCAACACCCTTATTAACATCAAACTCCTCAAATCATCTTGCTACTTTGGATAAAAAAGCAGAAATTTCTATGTAGAACAAGAACATCTTCAAGGTAAACTTATTCTAACAACTTCATCCTCTTCAAACTTAATCTCTAATGAAAATCTATATGAATAAGCATGCTAATGATCTCTTCTTCTTTCTCTCTCTCTCTCTCTCTCTCTCTCTCTCTCTCTCTCTCTCTCTCTCTCTCATGGACCGAAATTCCTCCCTTGGCTGAATGGTCTCTTTTTCCATGACCATGCTTTCGCCACCCTTCTTGAACAAGATTAGCCATCTAGGAGTTGAGATCTTCTCTAAACTCCTTCAAGTCATTCATCAATCAAGTAAGTACCTTCAATCCTCTTTTTAAAATAGAGAAGCATGTCTCTAGGTTGATGAATGGCGATGGGTTTGTGTATGTGATGTTGTTGATTGAAGCATGAGTATATGTATGATTGTGAAGGAGATGGAATTTATGCATGGAAGGATTATGTTGGTGGATTTAATGATGAGTTGAGATTTGATGCATGTCATAGGTAGTATTTGTGATGAAGCATGCTAGACATTATGTCACCATGGATGAATAGGATTTATATGCATAATTAGATTTTGAAGCCATGATCATGTTAATGCTAGTAGAGGTTAAATCATGTAATAATAAATTTAGATCTATGCCTATGTGCAAGACTTGGATGATTTGATGAATTGAAGGATTGAGTATGTTATTGATTATGGTTGACCATGGAATCTTGATCATGATCTAGTTGTCCCTAAGTAAATTTTATTTCATGAATAAAATATTTACTAATGATTTTTGCTAAAGAATTTCGAAAACCCTAGGAAGGGTAGATTTGAAATTATAATATATGTAAAACATATTTTAGTCAAGTAAATAATGATTTTTCTAGAAAATAAAATAAATAAATATTATTTAAAATAAAGCAAATTAATTAAAGCCCTTATGAAAAAGATTTATACTTAATAAAATATTTACTAGATCAAAACCTTTAAGGATTTACTTATTATTTTCCAAGGAAGACTTATTAAATTTAATCTTAACTAGTTTTAGCTATCAATTATTTTCTAACAACTAAACTACCATTAAATTACTATTTTACCTAGTACCACCTATGACTCTTGATCAAATAAACTCTAAATTTTCCATAACAAGAGTTGAACTTTCAACTTAATAGAATTTATTTTCTAATCCATTAATTATTTTAAATAACAAATTAAACTGAACTTATAAACCTATTCAATTATTGTTTTGCCTTAAAGCTTGGGACACTAGGATCATGGTAGTAGTGGATTAAATTGATTTAAAATTGAGAAAGTGTAGTGTGGCTTGAATCTGATTAAGATTTGTATTTGCCCATGTAGGGTTAGGTCATCTGTCCGAGACCTTGTTGTTGTAAGCAAGAATCAGGTAAGCTCCTGCATAAAACCTATCGATGTGAAATGTTTTCTTATGACAAGCTAAATATGGAGTGTATGGACACTCGTTTATTTGAAGGAAATTGAGGGTTGAATTCATATTTATATCCAACGCTGGAATTGTTCAAAAGTTAATGAGCAGATTTTTCCAAACTTGAAACTCTTTCTAAAACTAAATTCTCTCAAAGCTTTGGAAACCCTCAAATTGTTATTTTCATGAAGCACAATGCTTTGTTCATTTTGTCCCAAGTGGGGAATGTCGTTGAGTACTCAATAAAGGTGGACTACTAGGACTAGTCTTTGAAGGGTTAGGGTGAGTCTCTCAGTAGGTGGCCACCTCTGAGGGGTGAGTCCTTCCCGGATAAGATGCCAGTTCCAGTGTGTCGTGCCGGTCCGAGCTAGCAGTTTATTTTGTTTCAGTCAAGTGACTGTGTTTTTGCCGGAATGGACACCCGGTGGTTGTTTGGGTATAGAGAAGGAGGAGTATCTTGCCCAGTAGGCCGATCACCTACTTTTGTCAGTCTGCACAACGTGTTAGGCATTCTGACCGATTATGGGGCCCAAAGTGTAGTAGCCCATATCCCTTTCTTTCAAGTGGTTGATTTCATTACTTATGTATGGCTAGAAGAGCCAAAACGCCACTCTTGCTTTTGACTAATGTTTATTTCTTGCCAATGTTTCTCTTATAAAGATTTCATACTTTGCATCCACGAACTGTTTCCGCTAAACCCCCAAAGCACACACGGACTTACTGAGATTTCTGTCTCACCACCTTTTATCATGATTTCAGGTTGATCTTGTTGTGGGTGAGTAGCTACATTGGAAAAGAATGTGTCTTTTGATTTTATGTATTGCTTTGGGAAGACGAGAGTGGGTGATTTTAGTTATGGTTTTTGTTTTGGAATTTCATGGATGTACTTTTGAAGTATTTTTGGGTTGTAATAAATTCTTTTAGTTTGAGTATTATTTATTCCAGCAATTTTTATTTGTGACCTAGTTATAAAGACCTCTTGTCCTTCGGACGGGGCGACATCCCCGGCCCTGGCGGGCCTATCTTTTTCGGGGGTGTTACAAGTGGTATCAGAGACTACGTTATAGATAAATATTGATGATATATGATTTATTTATTTAAGTTTAAATCTTATCTAACCTATTTTATTGATGTTGTAGGATGGTTAGACTGCTTAGGACAGCAAGGAAATGGCAGCAGTGGCACCCACCTTATTATCTAGATCAGGAGGACCTTCCAGTTCCCCAGCCTGCCCCTCTGCCAGTTGTCCCTATAGAGGATAACAATGATGTCGAGGATATCCCTATAGAGGATAATAGTGATGATGAGCTTGACTTGATGGAGGATAGCAGCGAGGACGAGGTCCAGATCCTTGAACCACCTCCAATCCCGGTGATAGATATAAGCTCTGATAGTGAGGATGATGTTATGATAGTGGAGCCTGAACCCCACCCTGCTAATCCCGAGGTGGATTTAGCAGCAACTAGTGATGACCCGGGGGAGATAGACTATGAGTCTCCACCCAGACCTTCCTTTATTCCTCCCTTCAGCCGAGTTGTGACCGGGGAGAGTTCTAGGCGCCCTGGGAAGGAGCCTATGGAGGGATTTGCTAGCGGTGAGGGGGTGGATTTCTCTAAAAACACCGAAAGTTGGATATATGAGGCAGATGATGAGGATTCCGATGAGGAGTAGAGAGTTAGGAGTCATTTTGATTTGGATGTTTATTTATTTACAGCTTTTCATGAATTGAGATGTTAAGAATTCTTAAAGTTCATTTTTTTTCAAATTTCGAAATTATGCAAGTCAATTTTTGAAATCGAAATTTATGAGCAATCCTTTAAATAAGTTGCATTTGACTTCTTTCTACTCGTACTTGGCTATGTATGCATACACCACTAAAATGATTTGATACTTGAGTGCATACATTTAACATTTGGGGTATGGTATAGAATGGCACCCAAGAGACGTGCAGTTCCTTCCACCAGAAGAACTCTAGAGGTAGACCAGGTAGCACCGGAAGTTGAACCAGAACAGATGCAGTCACCCCATCAGGGTGATGGGCAAAGTGATCCCGCGATGGGCATGGGGTCTGATGCCCCGGTAGATGGGTCAATGGGTCAGACACTCAGCAAAGTGGCTGACATTCTTCAGACGCTAATCGAGTGGAGGCACCCTAGAGGGGAAGATGAGGCGTTGGAGAAGTTCTTGAAATTCCAACTGCCTATCTTTATGGGTGAAGCGGAACAAGACCAGAAGGCCGAGCAATGGATCGAGCAAATGGAGGATATCTTTGCAACGCTCCAGTATTCGGAAGAGCGGATGGTTAAGTTTGCGGCTTTTCGGTTGAGAGGACCAGCTCGGGCGTGGTGGCAGCAGGTCCAAGAGGACTGGGTAATGGATGAGCAAGAATGGATGTGGTCCAACTTCGTTGAATCTTTCAGGGTGGAGTACATCCCTCAGTGGATTGTAGAGAAACGGGAGGACGAATTTCAGAATCTGAGGCAGGGGAGCATGTCTGTGGCTCAATACGCGGCTCGATTCATGCAGTTGTCGAAATACTACCGAAGACTGGTCAACACCGAGCAGAATTGGACGAGGCAATTCATTAAGGGGCTAAGACCGGAGCTGAGGAGAGCTTTGGCACTTGCTCCACCGACAACTTACTCGGGGGTGGTGGACGCTGTTACTCGCACAGAGAATGAAGACCGCAGCAGGATAGCGGCCAAGCCCTTCCAACCGCCGAGACAACCAAAGGGACACTTTCCGAGGCAGCAATCCCACAAGCGCCCTGCAAATCATCTCTGGCAGAACCGGGAAAAGCAAGCCCGGACAGCACCGACTGGACCTGCACCGAGCCTCCCGTCCTGCAGGCAGTGTGGAAGGAAAGGCCACACCGAGAGGAATTGCTGGTCCAAGGGAAGAGATAGGAAATGCTACCACTGTGGTGACCCGAACCACCTGAGGAATACCTGCCCTAAACTGCACCGAGTCGGGCAGGGAAACCCGGGACCCAACTGGGCCAACGCCATGGGAGCAGCCGGAGGTGGATCGCCGAAGCCACAAGTGAAGGCCAAGGTATTCGCTCTCAACAGAGAGGAAGTTGGGGCTGATGCCGTGGTGGTGGAAGGTACGTTCACTATTCAAGGACGATCCGTTAATTCTTTGATTTACCCTGGCTCTACTCATTCCTATATAAACAAGTTGTGTGCATGTCATTTGGGTTGGGATGGAGTGGAGCTACCTTTCATTTTAGAAGTAAGCACCCCTTTGGGGAAGATGGTGCAAGCGGATCGGTATGTGAGGGACTGTAAGGTTAAGGTGGGGAGAGAAAATCTGGAGGGAGATTTGATTGTGTTGGACATTGAAGACTATGACTTAATTTTGGGGATGGACTGGTTAGCCAAGCATGGGGCTAGGGTAGACTGCAAGAGTAAGACAGTTCAGTTTGTCAGACCGGGCTGTGATGTGTTAGAATTCGATGGAAAGAGGGTGAAAGAGTTGAAGTACTTGATTGTAGGGGCTAAGGCCCGAAAATTATTGAGGCAAGGTTGTAAAGGTTATCTGGCTTACGTGATGAACAAGCCTAAGGACCTGTGTACTTTGGAGGACATAGAAGTAGTGAAGGATTTTCCCGATGTATTTCCAGCAGAGCTTGATTCTCTACCTCCTAGTCGAGAAGTGGAGCTTACTATCGACTTAGTTCTCGGAGCGGAACCAGTATCGCGGACTCCGTACCGGATGGCGCCGGCAGAGTTGAAAGAGCAACTAGAGGAGCTCGTTGGCCAAGGCTATATTAGACCAAGCACGTCGCCCTGGGGAGCGCCTGTGCTATTTGTAAAGAAGAAGGACGGGACCTTGAGGCTGTGCATCGACTACCGAGGGCTGAACAATTTGACGATTAAGAACAAGTACCCTCTTCCGTTGATTGACGAACTATTCGATCAGCTGCAAGGATCCAGTTGCTATTCCAAGTTGGATCTGAGACAAGGATATTACCAAGTGCGGATAAGAGAGGAAGATATCCCCAAGACAGCCTTTAACACCCGATATGGGCATTACGAGTTTGTGGTAATGCCGTTTGGGGTGACTAACGCTGTAGCAGTATTCATGGACCTGATGCACTGAGTATTCCGACCTTACCTGGACAAATTTGTAGTAGTATTCATCGACGATATTTTGATCTACTCCAAGAGTCCGGAGGAGCATGCGGAGCATCTGAGGCTCGTGTTGGAAAAATTGAGGGAGCACAAGCTATACGCGAAGTTCAGCAAGTGCGAATTCTGGTTGGACAGTGTGGCATTCCTTGGTCATGTGGTGACTAAGGAGGGAATTAAGGTAGATCCGGCCAAGGTGGAAGCGGTATCAGACTGGAAGCAGCCGGAGAATATTACCGAGATCCGGAGTTTCTTGGGTTTGGCGAGAAACTACCGAAGGTTTATCAAGGGATTCTTGACACTTGCATCGCCAATGACCCGTTTGTTGAGAAAGGATGTTCTGTTTGTGTGGAACGAGAAATGCGAGAAAAGCTTCCAAGAACTAAAGAAGCGACTGATGACAGCACCAGTATTGAGTCTACCAGAGGAAGGCAAATCTTACGCACTGTACACCGACACTTCAAAAGAAGGACTGGGAGCGGTGTTGATGCAAGACCGAAAAGTAATTGCCTATGCATCATGGAAGTTGCGACCGCATGAAGTGAATTACCCTACTCACGACTTGGAGCTGGTGGCTATAGTGTTCACCCTAAAGAAATGGCGACACTACTTGTATGGAGCCGAGTACGAGGTGTTCACCGACCATAAGAGCCTGAAGTATATCTTCACTCAGAAGGATTTGAACTTGAGGCAACGAAGGTAGATGGAATTCTTGGAAGAATACCGTTGCTCGATCAACTACCATCCCGGGAAGGCTAACGTGGTGGCAGACGCCCTAAGCAGAAAAGTTGGGATGGCTAGGCTGAAGATGCAAGAAATGCAAGTAGTTCAGGATGTATTGGACAGAAGGACGGAAGTGCGAGACAAAACGATTGTTATCAGCAACTTGAAGTTGGTGCCGGACTTAAAGCAAGAAATAGTGGAAGCTCAGTGAAGTAACGCCGAGTTTCAAATTTTTAAGGATAAGGAGCTTAAGCGACCAAACAGCGAATTCCGTCAGGACGAGGCAGGAGTTTTCCATTTTAGAGATCGATTGTGTGTACCCGGGGAGCAACAACTAAGGGTCAGAATTTTGGAAAAGGCACACAAGAGCAATTACGCAATTCATCCAGGAGAGGTCAAGATATATCAAGATTTGAAGAGAGCATACTGGTGGCCCGGAATGAAGCGAGATGTGGTCAAGTACGTATCGACCTGTCTCACCTGCCAGAAAGTTAAAGCGGAGCATAAGAAGTCAGCGGGACTATTGCAGCCATTGCCAGTGCCGGAATGGAAGTGGGAGGAGGTGACTATGGATTTCGTCACCGAACTCCCTATGTCAAAGACTCAGAAGGATGCCATATGGGTAGTAGTGGATCAACTGACCAAGTCGGCCCACTTTATCCCGGTAAATGTAAGGGACTCCATGGAGAAGCTGGCTCAGACATATGTTCGAGAAATAGTCCGACTCCATGGAGTACCTTCGAGCATAGTGTCAGACCGAGACCCGAGGTTTACTTCTCGTTTTTGGGGAAGTTCCAGGAAGCAATGGGATCGAATTTGAAGTTCAGTACGACGGCGCATCCACAGACTGATGGGCAGTCAGAAAGGGTAATACAAATATTAGAAGATATGTTGAGGGCCTGTGTTCTAGATTTTGGGGACAAGTGGATAGAATGCGTACCTTACGCGGAATTATCTTATAACAACAGCTATCAGGCCTCGATCGGGATGGCACCTTACAAGGCTTTGTATGGGCGCAAGTGTCAAGTACCGTTGTATTGGAGTTGGACGGAAGATGGACATGTGAGCAAAACCGAAGGGGTTTGTGTGCAAGAGAAGTTGGATAAGGTGAAGCTAATCCGAGAAAGGTTAAAGGCGGCTCAGAGCCGGCAAAAGAGTTATGCAGACAACCGGAGGAGGGAATTGGAATTTCAAGTCGGGGACCGTGTGTTTCTGAAGCTATCACCCAACCGGGGGATTGTGAAGCATCCGAAGGGTGGAAAATTGAATCCGACGTATTTGGGGCCGTTTTTTATTAAGGAAAGAATCGGACCAGTAGCGTACCGGTTGGACCTACCGGATGGGTTGACGGGTATCCATGACGTGTTCCATGTGTCACAGTTGAAGAAGTATAATGCGGATCCCGGTCACGTGTTGAATGAGGAACCGTTAGTGTTGCAGCCAGACTTGAGCTACGTGGAAAAGCCTGTTCGGATATTGGACCGCAGTGTCAAAACCCTCCGGAATAAGCAGATACCGATGGTTAAGATTCAGTGGGAGCACCATGGCACGCAGGACGCTACATGGGAATCGGAAGAATGGGTTAAGCGGAAGTATCCCGAGCTGAAATAGAGGCATGACGAAATTCTTCTAAGGAGGGGAGGATGTGAAACCCCAGTCAAGACCAACCTTAGAGTAAGGGGGTTGGGATGCATATCATGCTTTATTTCATGATTAACTATGTTTTCATATGATTTCTATGTGCTTTGAATTTGATTTTAATTATCTCGAAATCTTGTTGGTGAGTGAGGTGTGAGAGGGGAAAAATGGTAATTTTTGCCCGAGGTGAAAATAAGGAGATAGCTTGTGGATTGAATAGGAAATAATTTTTCTAGTAGAAATAGCAACAAGAGTTGTTGTGGTTTAGTGGTTAGAGCATTGGAATTAATTCTTGAGGTCTAAGGTTCAAAGTCCATCATAGAAGCTTTAGCTTGAGTAAATTTTATTTTGCTTGGAAAAGGAGCGTTTCGGCCATGAGGGCCTAGATCAATGTGGTGATGATGTCCTAGGAGAGACATGTTAGGAGAATTTTCACTTCACTCTTTTGTTCTTCGCGAAATGCCAAAAGGGAATTCATTCTCCCTTGATCGTTAGCTTTTCTTAATTTCCAACTCTTTAGTTTGAGCAAGGTGTTCTATCCTTTTCCTTTCCAGAAAATTCAGTAGAGGACTAAGGTCTTTTAGGATCAAAATGTCCTAGAAAAAGGCTTCTCATGGTTTGGAAAATGTAAATGATTTGTGGGAAAACAAAATTCAAGAGGAAAATCCCCCTTGAAAGCTTGCTGAAATTTTCCCTCTAACTTGGTTCATCTATCTTCATGAAATGAGCTGAAATTTTCCAGCTTGTTGTACCTTCAAAAGGTCGAAAATTCTAGCTAGCATTTCCTCCCAAATGCTACCAGAAAAATGGTCTTTAGGATCAGTTGAAACCTGAAAGTTTCTTGCTCAAATTCGGACTGCACAAACTGGAGTAAAATAGGAAAAATTCCTGTACGAAAATCAGCTTTGTGAGCTCCAAATCAAGCTGTTTTCTCCCAGATTTTGTGCAGCACCTTAGCCATGTTTTTCCTCCATAAAGAAGGCTGGAAACCAGCCTTGAATACCCCTAAAATCCCCTTCAAAACTCGCTGCAAATCTGCTGGAAAAGGCAGACGAAAATTCTGCCGGGAAATTTCTATTCAGCGAAATTCCTGAGCAGAATTTTTGTCCAGCTTGTTTCCTATTTTGTTTCAACCGAAAACCCCAACCTACTTCTGTCAAAACCTCCCTTAAACCTCCATTAACAGAGCTCCATTGTTCCCTGAAGCTTCTGCACGAAATTCCCTCCATGGCTGACCGAAAATCTCTCAACCAAATCCCTGCAATTTAGCTTGATTACTTTCCAAAATTTCAGCCATCTTGTTTAACAACTTTCCATAAAATTTTGCTCAATTGATCAGACATCTTCTCCACCATTGTGCACCCTAGTTTTGGCCATCACAAGGCTCCTTTAACCAGCTATAATACCCCAGAAAACTGCACAATCCAGTCGGCCATAGGAGACTTCAAAGCTGTCCAGAAAAATCAAGATATTCTTGGAATATCTAGTTTCCAAATTCTCTTCCTAAAAATATTCTTCAAGGATTGTAATAATTAGTACTTCCTTTCCCTTCCAAATCAAAGAAGTCACTCCCTAAACCCTACAGAATTTCGGCAGCCACAACTCCTCAGAAAAATCGGCAGCTTCTCTTCTCTCTCTCTCGATTTTCTTCAAGCAACAAGAAAACACACACACTACACCAAGAAAGCCTACTCCTTCTCCACACCTAATACCCCTCCAAACCACTTCAAACCCTCACGAAAATCTCCAGATTTGATCTACTCCTTGCTGTGCATTCATCAACACCCTTATTAACATCAAACTCCTCAAATCATCTTGCTACTTTAGATCAAAAAGCAGAAATTTCTGTGAAGAACAAGAACATCTTCAAGGTAAACTTATTCTAACAACTTCATCCTCTTCAAACTTAATGTCTAATGAAAACCTATATGAATAAGCATGCTAATGATCTCTTCTTCTCTCTCTCTCTCTCTCTCTCTCTCTCTCTCTCTCTCTCTCATGGACCGAAATTCCTCCCTTGGCTGAATGGTTTCTTTTTCCATGACCATGCTTTCGCCACCCTTCTTGAACAGGATTAGCCATCTAGGAGTTGAGATCTTCTCTAAACTCCTTCAAGTCATTCATCAATCAAGTAAGTACCTTCAATCCTCTTTTTAAAATTTAGAAGCATGTATCTAGGTTGATGAATGGCGATGGGTTTGTGTACGTGATGTTGTTGATTGAAGCATGAGTATATGTATGATTGTGAAGGAGATGGAATTTATGCATGGAAGGATTATGTTGGTGGATTTAATGATGAGTTGAGATTTGATGCATGTCATAGGTAGTATTTGTGATGAAGCATGCTAGACATTATGTCACCATGGATGAATAGGATTTATATGCATAATTAGATTTTGAAGCCATGATCATGTTAATGCTAGTAGAGGTTAAATCATGTAATAATAAATTTAGATCTATGCCTATGTGCAAGACTTGGATGATTTGATGAATTGAAGGATTGAGTATGTTATTGATTATGGTTGACCATGGAATCTTGATCATGATCTAGTTGTCCCTAAGTAAATTTTATTTCATGAATAAAATATTTACTAATGATTTTTGCTAAAGAATTTCGAAAACCCTAGGAAGGGTAGATTTGAAATTATAATATATGTAAAACATATTTTAGTCAAGTAAATAATGATTTTTCTAGAAAATAAAATAAATAAATATTATTTAAAATAAAGCAAATTAATTAAAGCCCTTATGAAAAAGATTTATACTTAATAAAATATTTACTAGATCAAAACCTTTAAGGATTTACTTATTATTTTCCAAGGAAGACTTATTAAATTTAATCTTAACTAGTTTTAGCTATCAATTATTTTCTAACAACTAAACTACCATTAAATTACTATTTTACCTAGTACCACCTATGGCTCTTGATCAAATAAACTCTAAATTTTCCATAACAAGAGTTGAACTTTCAACTTAATAGAATTTATTTTCTAATCCATTAATTATTTTAAATAACAAATTAAACTGAACTTATAAACCTATTCAATTATTGTTTTGCCTTAAAGCTTGGGACACTAGGATCATGGTAGTAGTGGATTAAATTGATTTAAAATTGAGAAAGTGTAGTGTGGCTTGAATCTGATTAAGATTTGTATTTGCCCATGTAGGGTTAGGTCATCTGTCCGAGACCTTGTTGTTGTAAGCAAGAATCAGGTAAGCTCCTACATAAAACCTATCGATGTGAAATGTTTTCTTATGACAAGCTAAATATGGAGTGTATGGACACTCGTTTATTTGAAGGCAATTGAGGGTTGAATTCATCTTTATTTCCAACGCTGGAATTGTTCAAAAGTTAATGAGCAGATTTTTCCAAACTTGAAACTCTTTCTAAAACTAAATTCTCTCAAAGCTTTGGAAACCCTCAAATTGTTATTTTCATGAAGCACAATGCTTTGTTCATTTTGTCCCAAGTGGGGAATGTCGTTGAGTACTCAATAAGGGTGGACTACTAGGACTAGTCTTTGAAGGGTTAGGGTGAGTCTCTCAGTAGGTGGCCACCTCTGAGGGGTGAGTCCTTCCCGGATAAGATGCCAGTTCCAGTGTGTCGTGCCGGTCCGAGCTAGCAGTTTATTTTGTTTCAGTCAAGTGACTGTGTTTTTGCCGGAATGGACACCCGGTGGTTGTTTGGGTATAGAGAAGGAGGAGTATCTTGCCTAGTAGGCCGATCACCTACTTTTGTCAGTCTGCACAACGTGTTAGGCATTCTGACCGGTTATGGGGCCCAAAGTGTGGTAACCCATATCCCTTTCTTTCGAGTGGTTGATTTCATTCCTTATGTATGGCTAGAAAAGCCAAAACGCCACTCTTGCTTTTGACTAATGTTTATTTCTTGCCAATGTTTCTCTTATAAAGATTTCATACTTTGCATCCACGAACTATTCCGCTAAACCCCCAAAGCACACACGGACTTATTGAGATTTCTGTCTCACCACCTTTTATCATGATTTCAGGTTGATCCTGTTGTGGGTGAGTAGCTACATTAGAAGAGAATGTGTTTTTTGATTTTATGTATTGCTTTGGGAAGACGAGAGTGGATGATTTTAATTATGGTTTTTGTTCTGGAATTTCATGGATGTACTTTTGAAGTATTTTAGGGTTGTAATAAATTCTTTTAGTATGAGTATTATTTATTCCAGCAATTTTTATTTGTGACCTAGTTATAAAGACCCCTTGTCCTTCGGACGGGGAGACATCCCAGGCCCTGGCGGGCCTAGGTTTTCTGGGGGTGTTACATATATATATATATATATATATATATATATATATATATATGTACAAGACCAAACAGCCTAGGGAAGTTTAAGTTTCCTCGGCCATGATGTTTCTAGAAATTTAGACACACAAGAAGAATACCAGGTAGCTAACCTAGACTAACACATACATATTTACATACAACCTGGCGGCCTCAACATTCTAGAAAAACATAAAATTGTTCACAAAACCTGGCGGACTGGACGCTTTCTTCTAGGACAAAATTGCACACATTCTTCTTTTCTTCCATTTGCCTCCATTTCTTCCTTGTTCTTCTTTCTTTCATCTTCACTTGATCTTTTCTATTTCCTATCAAAACAAGATGAGAATGAGGTAGTGATTGGTGATTTAGACAAGAATTTATTTATATTGAAGCACAAAAATAGTAGAAAATGTATATATGATGAAGCTTCATCATACACCCCTACACTTAAACCTTTGCTTGTGCTCTAGCAAACCAAAAAGCATCACAAGCAAAAAGTTTCTTCACATGATAAAATGGAATTTTTGAACATAAGTAGGCCAAGATGGTAAAGATGTTATTTTTCTTTTGAGTTAAAAATTATGTCCAAAACCTAATTTGCCAAGCCATTTTTTTGTGTAAACTAATAACTTAGGAACAAAATAATCAAAGACATCGAAGTTAAGTTAAACAAGTCTATGCTCATTCAAGGTGTTCCGTTTTTTTTCTATGGGTTTCGAAAGTAAGTAGAATGATTTATATAAGCTAGGCACAATAAGTTAATTCTAAATTCTATGATCTCCCAACCACCAAAGTCCAAATAGGCAAATGTGGGGTTAGTCTATCGGCTCACTTTATTCTCTCAATGCTTTTTTCTTTTCTTTTTTTTTTTTTTTGTATTTTTCTTTTTCTTGTAGTAAGGTAATGCAAAAGCCTAGTAAAGATGTATAATAATGATTTTTCAGCTTTTGCGTTACCTTGCTACATAAAATTTTTCTATATTTTTGTTGATTAAACAAGGTAATACAAAGACCTGGGAAAGATATAGATAAAGATTTTTCAACTTTTGTACTACTTTACTTTATTCTCTCATTGTTTTACCTCAAACCTTATTTACACACCCGAATAAGGACAAATTGAGCAATCATAGAACAAAGATTAAGCTAAAGTTCCATACTTATACTTCATCAAAACCACTACTTTAATTCCTAAGAAACAGTACAGTGTCACTTTTACTAAAGCCTAAACAAGGTTAATCTAAATTTTCAAGATCTAACTATTTCATTCCTAATATACAAGTTTACCTAAAAAAAAAATTATCCAAGGCCAAAAAAGTCCAAAAAATGAAAAAAAAAAAATATTTGCCCATAACATAACTCCTCAAAATCAAAGAAAAATGGCCTATATCATGCACAACAACTCCTTACATAATAAAAACTTGAAGATAGTATAAACCTAACTCTTTCCCAATATTTAGATCAGACAATGTCCTTATTAGCATAAATATAGCAACAACCACATCCAAATTGGGCTAAAATGAAGAAAAAGGTAAAGAAGGTTACTAATAATCCCGAAGTGCTCGTAGCTTTATGGAGAAGTGAAATCTTGTCAAAAGAAGAAGAAAAAAACAAAACTGCCAAAAATAAGTGAAACATGGTAAATGCCAAAATATAAGTAATAATACTATAACATAAGCAAAATCGAAATTCAAATCAAATATATACAAAAAAGAATCCAAAAAGATGAAAAGAAAAGAAAAGCTAAAGTAAATAGGGCCCATTATTCCTACTTCCTTATTTTCTCATTGTTTAGCCAAAAGTAAGTGGAAGGTGTAAAACTAACTATATAAAGAGAGAGGTTATATTCTTATGTACAAGAGAGAGTCATAATACCCCTAAAGAATAAGGAAGAGAATAACCCATGCAACAAAATGGAAGTCCCCAATTCAAGACCTAAGAAACAAGTACCCCTTCAACCCACAATTCCTAATTCTAGATACTGGAGTGAGTTTTTTCTTAGTTATTTGAGGTTATTTTAAAATACATTTGTTGTAATAACTAGGCATATTCCTTCCTATTTGACATTTTTCTTGTGAAATGTGTTTTTGGAAAATATGTGCATATTTAAGTTAAAATTGAGTAGAAAGTGCACAATTCCAAAATGTACAATATAGAGAGGTGAATTAAAGGGTAGAAATTCTACGAAGACTTCCTCAGCCACGAAATTGGCATCCAAGAGGCTTATGAAAGTATAAGAGAACACAATGGCTAGATATATAACACAGCAAAGTGAATTAAATGGCAGAAATTCTGATTCTCTCATTGAAGGAGGAATTTACCCAAATCAAGAAGGATTGTTCAAGGGAGTCTTCAAGAAAGAAGAAAGAGATTTGTCTATAAGTGCTTTCTTTTCTCTTTGTCTTCTTTTCCTTTAGCAATGATGTATTCAATGCTTTTATTGTAATTTAACATTATTTTAGGATTCATAATTTTGCGTTAATTTAGTTATTTGATCAATTCTTTGCCATTTTTGGTATTTGATTACTTAATTTCATTGATTATTGTTGTGAGTTCTTCTAATTGACTTCGACAAAACAATGTTAGGAGTTTCATTGCATTGACTTCGTATTTGTTGAATCTTGATGGATTTAAACCATAAAGTTAGGATTTTAGAACTAAGTGATCAAATATTAAGTTAATTTTGCCTTGACATAGGGTTATTAGCTAATTTCATATTTTTAAGGAATTGAGATTCATGTATATTTTGGTTGGGATGGCTTGATTGACAGATCTCCTAATAGAATCAAAATATATAATGATGAGCTTAATGCATGTTTTGGTTATGTTAACTTGATTGACAAATCTGTTAATATGAATCAAAATATAGGATTCCATGAATTGACTAACGAAGTGGAATTTACCCAAATAAATTCATGACTTGACAAACGATTGCATTTTACTGTGCGTTCCTTCATGATACCAATATGATAATTAATTGAGAGAATTGCTAGTTGGTTCATTATCATGTTTTCTAGGATAAGTGTTTAAATTACATAAACCTACATCCTTGAGTTGTATATATTACTTTCTTTTTCTTTTTATTCTTTTCTAACTTTATTTGGGTCGGTTAAACAATGAATGAAAAGTGATTAGTACGTACTTTTTCCTTTGAGGATCGATACTCGTTAATTCCCTATACTATGTTTGCGATGAGTATACTTACTCACATGTGTATTTTGGAATTAATGTTTTAACTAAAATTTGACTAAGGGATGGATTTAAAATTAATGCTTTTATGCTCTCAAAATTTACACATCACATGTCAATCTCACACTCTCTCGAGTTACTAGATTTCTACCCCTATGTTTGATTTATTGATATCTCTACCTAACCAACCAAGGCTAAAGGTGCATTAGTCATCACTCACCATCCCAAATCATCCGGTGGTCACAAAATCTCTATCTCTAGGTAATTTCATAAACCCTTTAGTTATTAGCCCTGATGCCTAACCTCCCTCTCGGGTTAATTGAAAATGAAAAATGCTAACTTAGTCAAGGGGGTGTCTTATCCTCAACCCCATCTCTCGAAATCATTAAGGAATAACAATCAATTGAAATACATCAATCAAAACCCATTCAACTAAGATAGCCAAATAACATCAAATAACCAAATATCCATGAACATGAATCATAGATATAAGGAAAATACATCTTTTTCAAGCACAAAAATAGGGTACAACCATTCATTATAATTAAAAATCCATTCTTAGCACAAGAATACAAGAACTATTACAAGAGGAGTAGAAATGCGAACTCATAAACAAGCTTTCTTCCTCTTCCTCTTGAAATCTTCTAGTAGACTCTCTTCTCCTTCTTTGGATATCTTAGTCATTCCCTCTTCTTGGTACTCAAACTTACAAGAACTAAGTTCTTAAAAGAAACCCTAGCCTTTTTCCAAACTCTCCTCCTAGATTTTATGTGTAAAGAAGGCTTATATAGGGGTTTGGTCGTGCAAGACCTAGAAAATACGCTCAAAATCATGTTTTCTCCACAAGTGGGTGGCCCAGCTAACCCTCCTAGTTTCTAGAAATACTAGGCTGGGGAGAGGAAAAATAGGCAGCCAAGGGAACTTCAAGTTCCCTAGGTCACCATGTTAACTTACTATATATATATATATATATATGTATGTATGTATGTATGTATGTATGTATGTATGTATGTATGTACAAGACCAGGCAGTCTAGAGAAGTTCAAGTTCCCTAGGCCGTGATATTTCTGGAAATTTAGATGCACAAGAAGAATACCGGTGGCCTAGGGATGTTCAACTTCCCTAGGCCGCCAACCTAGACTAACACGTATATATTTACATACAACCTGGTGGCCTAGGGCTTCTTGGACAAAATTACACACATTCTTCTTTTCTTCCATTTTCCTCCATTTCTTCCTTGTTCTTTTTTCATTCATCTTCACTGGATCTTTTCCATTTCCTAGCAAAACATGATAAGAATGAGGTGGTTAGTAGTGATTTAGACAAGAATTTATCTCCATTGAAGCACAAAAATAGTAGAAAATATATAAATATAAATATATATATATATATATATATATATATGTGATGAAGCCTCATCAATTTGAGTTGGGATGCTTTTAAATTTCCATCCTTATTTTTCTAATCTCTTGATAGATTAAGGTGTTTAGGTGTCTTTAAAGTATGCTAGATTCACTAAAATTCTCAAGGGTGTTAGTTGTATTTACATCTAGTGTTCTTGTGTTTGTAAGTTTGGCAGAGAGTTGGGTGACCAACTCTTGGATATTTGTTCTAAAAATCAAGAGGTTTTTGTGCTTATATCAATTTACTAATAAATATTAAATCCTTGTGCATTGTATGATTGTGATCCATGATGGTTTTTAATATAGATAGATATTGTGTATACCTTATGTGTGGAGACAAAGGTACTTGTATTAATTGTTTTTCACTTTTCTATAGAACTAATGTAAGCCTTGATTTGAAAGGCATAGGCAATTGCATTTTATTGTTTTAAATTTATTTTTTCTTCTTCTAAATTTCATAACAATTGCCAAGCCTAGATGATGAAGTAAAACCCAGGAAGAGAATAATGAAGGAGGACACAACAAACAGAAGGCGACGCCGAGTGCAGCCAGCATCAAATACATTCTAGTGCTAACCTTGGCATTGTTTTACGCTCAACCAATGCCACGTGCAACTAGGGAGTTGGCATCGGATGTATTTTGTTGCGGCGATATTTGACGCTAACCGGTGGTAGGTGTTGCTATTGAGCTGGCGCCAAACATTTTTCTGGACGTATTTTTCCTTGTATTTTTATCTTTTCCTTTGGGGTTCCATATAACATAAGATTTATTTCTTGCAATTGTATATTATCTATTGATAAATATTTTGCATGAAAATGGTTAATAAAGAGGAACCACCATAGCACTAAACAAAATTATTTTATTTTATGTTGCTTAATCTATTATTTAGTCACTTAAGAATTAAAGGATAGAAAAGAGCATATAAAAGGTTTAAGCTTGGAATCATGCTTATTTCATTAATTTTGTGATCAAATACACATGTTCTTGAGTATTAATTTTCTCTAGATAGAACAATTATGGAAAAACATTCTATTTAAATAATAGGAAGTTGTTTGAAAATAAAATTCATAGATTATTCTCTTAAAGGGTTTTATCCTTGATATAGAGAATAATGTTCAATTTAAATATTTTAAATTTAATTCCTAAAAGATTATTAACTTAAGTAGTAAAAAATAAAATTCATGCTTTATTCTCTCAAAGAGTTTTATCCTTCACATAGAAAATAATATTAAATTTTTAGTTTTTTACTAAAAGATAATGGAACCAATATGTTTTAAAAGAAAACATTTTAGACCAAAACCCTGATTTTGTTAAAAGATTAAGTGAGAGAGAAGTTCCACTAGCCTCGTGGCCTTCATTACAAATTTCTGTTAGAGATTGTGGTTATTCTCGTGTTATTTTGAGATGACCCCTTATACGATAAATTTCCATGAGAACCTAGGTCTAACGGAGAAATTATAATTAATGCTTAGGATATATGTTAATATCAGCTAGCTTACATTAGAGGTATTAACATTAGATTATCCATAGGTAATATGAGGTAGTGGCCATCCTATTAATGAAACTATTTCTAGGTTATTACCTATTAAGGATATTTAATTAGTGATGGTTACATATTTAACTTAGAAAACTATTAACCTTCCTATGAAGGTTTGTCAATTATTCTAAGAGCCAAAAATTTCATATTTTTGATAGTGGTTTCAATGAGTTGATCATTATCAAGGATATAATATGATGATTATATATGCATTTTATATATTTATTCAGTTTATACAAACCTATTGAATGAATATTTTTCTCATTTTTTTGCTGTCAACAAAAATATTTGGTTTTAGTCCATTGTCCATTATTCTCAAGGAGAAGTAGCATCGTTCAAACTAAGACACTCGGCACTGCTTATTATTAGATTACAAAGGATGTAAACATCAGAGAGGTAACAATGCCAATTAAGCCAACCAAGGTGATGCTATTCAAATTCAAAGAACACAGGGATCCAAACTTCATAGAATTAGCGGTGCCATTGGCTTAACATAACCAGCACTGCTGGCAGCAAGTATTCAGAAAAAGAAGTGTAAGCAATGCAAATAAATGAACATGAGCGATGCCGCTTAACATCGCAGAATGTCCCTATTCACCAAAGAACTATAAATACCTAACTTAAAAACCCTAGGAAAGAGACTAGAATATCCAAGGATGGCAATAAAGCCTTAGGAAGCAAGGAAAACACTTAGGAGAGGAGGATCAAGGTAATTTGGGAGAGAATGAAGAGAATTACCCATTAAATCCACTGAGGAAGAAAAGAAGCCTTGTCTATGATTTTTCTTTTACTTTTCCTTGTATTTTCATTGGAGAGATTTATTGGATTTGAATTGTAATTAAGAGTTGTATCCTAATTTTTCCTTGGAATGGATTATGTATTCAAGATCTATTGATAGGAATCCTCCCAAGCATAATAGCACATCTAGAGAAGGGGAATTGAGAGCCAATACTTCCTTTAAGGCCCCTTAGGGAATACCAAATTTTAAGAGGTAATAATATGATTTTCAAGAAAACAAGAAAAAATCAAGAAGGTTGTTAAGTAATGGAAGATCAAAAGATGACCAAAAGGACCTTGGCAAGAACAACAATTTTTGTGGAAGGTAAAAAATGCACAAGAGAAGGCAGAAGACCAAAGCTGCCAACTGGAGGGTAGAAAGAACCCCCTTTGGGGCACCTAGCGTGGCCTATCACAGCAACATGCCACCTTCAGATAGGGAGCATCTAGCCCCGGCTACTTTAGGGTAGTTAACACCTGCTGATGTTAGGTTGAATGCCTTATTTTGAATTTTCTTCTTGTTTTACTTATTTTGTTCTTAATTCAAAATCCATAATTTTTCTATTGTAGTAGGGATATTTTAGACATGTTTAAAGCCTAAATGGCTAATTTTTAATCTCCTTTTAGCTAGGGTAAGTTGCCTATATACAGGCCATTATAATAATTCGAATGAAACTTGGATATTTGATATTAAATCAAAAGACTCTATGAGAGTGTTTTCTCTTGGGTTCTTCCCATAAATACCAAGACCATGCCTAGGGTTTCATTCCTTGCATATGAATTAAGTCTATAAACTCTTAACGATAGATTAATCTAGCTTTCTATAAGGGTCTTAGGTTCTAGATCATCTAAGATTCTTCATAGGAGTATCATTAGCTGCCTAAACCTCTAGTTCAATTGTTCTTGGTTCCTATTGAGCTAAAGGACTTTGGAAGTGATTTAGTGGAGTTGATTCATTATTCTTAGAGTTGTAGGATCTTTATTTGACCTAAGGATCTAGTATTTTAAATTAGGTGTTGATTGTTCTTGTAATACCCCGCCCATTTATACCTTGGGAATTAGAAAATAAGAATTTAATTTTGACTATATCATACTTGTAGAGAGTGCTTATGTAACATTCTCATTAAACTTCTTTATGAGTATTAAAGGTGCCTGTGAAATAACGTGAATAATTTCTGATTATTAAGGTGACTACTTACTATTATGTGAGAAAAAAATTGATTTATAATGATTAGATTGGATATTTTTATAAAGAAACATTATTACAATTATTTTAGTAAGAAAAACAAATTTTACAAGTTTTCTAAATCCTATTTTTGAATTATTTGACTATATTATGTGAATTGTAAAGGTGTAATATCCTTCAAATTTCCCCTTAGGAAAAACTAAAAAATTAATTTTATCTTATGAATTATTCAAATTATTTATGTATCTATTTTATTTAAATCTTATATGAGATTTAAAATTTCTTAAGGGAATAAAATGAAGAAAATGTGACTATTAGTGTGGCTTTTTGCTTCATGTGTGGTAATTCATTTATTATCAATTAGTTACTATATTGTATCTAAAATAATATTATTACAATGATTTTTATTAGAGAAAAATGATTCCTTGAATATTCAAATTTTATTTCCAAGTTTTTTTTGAATAATTAAAAGTCTTGGTCAATTCAACACCAAAAATTATTTTAACTAGCTCTATTTTTACCAAAAACCCAAGACTTTTAAATAAATTTGGTACAATTTTCTAGCCCTTAAAATCCCTTAAGCCCTAGCCTTTGAATTTTAGTTGAATTCAAACAAACTTAGCTCAATTATTGGATTAAAAACAACCCTAGTATATAAATAATTTTTTCTTCATTGTCCCTACCTACACAACCAGCAACCTCCCTCACCTCATTCTCATTTCTCTCTTTTTCTTCCAAGTAGAAAACACCCCTTTTGCTTCCTTAAGGCTGACTAACAGCCTAGTCCAAGAGAAAATCATTTTCCTCTTGGATTTTCTCAAGAATTGAAAGCACCACATCCTTCTCTTTGATTGTCCTGTTCACAAACATAAGTAGCCCAACTCACTAGGGTTGAAAAAAAGCCCGCTTACTGATTTTTCAAGCTTGAGCAAGGATCCTTAAGAAGGAATGACACACTCCATTTTTCTTCACTCCTAATTTTTGAAGCTATGAAAACAAAATAGAAGGGCCATGCATGCGCCAACAGTGGCGAAAACAAAACACATATAGCAGCAGAAGGTAGGATAAAAAACAATACCTTGGTGCTTTGCTATTCTCTTCACCCATGAAGAAGCCGATGGAACCACTGAGATAGCTTCTCCTCGCGATGATGTTTCAGGGGCTGTTGACGCTTCCGATTGAAAACCCGTGATTCGCCTACTCCTTCGTGGCAGGAACGATCATGAACACAGAAGCCTTTGCTTCTCAGAATATTCCACCACCCCATATAAGTTGGTGACACAACTTAGGTGAAGAAGGTCAAGTCATCTTGATCCTTTGCTATTAATCAGCAAAATCAAGAAGATAAAAGTAAAAGAAAATAAACGAGATAGAGAGAGAGAGAGAGAAAGGCAAGAATAAGGCTTCTATTTTTTTTTCACAGACCACTGTAACACATCAGATGCACACACGGTTATCACTCCTTGATAACCTAAACCGTGGAGGTTTTTATTTTTCAAAAACCCTCTGGTTGTTATCTAGATAACCATCACAGAAGACGTTGTTTTTCTAACTCTTCAGTTCTATAAATTAATTAAAACTCTTTGGTCCATGCTATTAGGCCATTAATTAATTTTATTAATTTTCTTGGACCCAATGAGCCTGAAATAAAAAACATTAATTATATATTTTCTAAGCCTATAAAAATAACCTAATAAATAATTAATGAACCCAAATAAACCAAAATAATTATTTAAACCTTTCCATATAGTTTAGGCCCAGGTTAATTTTCTAATCATTCAATCTGAGCTTAATCCCTGAATAATTAATTAGTCAATTAAATTAGATAATAAATTTAATTAAATTTTCTCATTATTTTATTTTATTCCAGTCTAAAAATAAATTAGACTTCCTGAATAAAATAAAATTCTTTTTAACTGAGACCATTTCCTAGACCCAAAATTAATTAGGATTTACGAGCTATTCCAAGGACTAAAAAGACATATTGCCTTGGCCACTAAAATGACTAACATACCCCTGCTATATAAATAGTTGTATTGTATATTTTAAATATTTTCTAATATCACCATAAGAAAATATGGACTCCAAAGATAATGCTGCATTAGCTATGTCTTCGATCTACAAATGGAATGACTAAAATACCTTTCTACACATCGCCGTACATTTTGAGAGGAAAAAGTATACTAACACCTTTCTAAAAAAATATCTACCATTCTTAAGCTTCTAGTTGAATAATTCACGACTTCTTGGAATATTTTCTCTTTCCAAGAGGGCTACCCTAAAGCAAATATCCAAGTTATGTTCCTCAGGACCCTAGATAATTAAATCATTCGAACAACCACAAGGGGCAATATAGTGCAAAAACTATCTCGTATAAATCTATCTTAATTTACTAGTTATATATACCCAACATACAAGTATATTGGTCCTATTAAGAACCTTAACTATAGTATATCGAAACATACACTTCCAGCTTTACTCGACCACGAACTCATACTTAAGTTGTAGAGTACAAGTCCAAACTGTAGCAGTAGTAGTCAAGATTTTTACCACATAGTACTTTTAGAAACCACTACTATAGGTCCAGTTCTACATATTTGAAATATGCTTGTGTTATGAAATGAGAAGACTACTCACTGGTTAAAGGTAAGTCATTCCCTATTTAGAATTCATAACCAAATAACCTTACCATGATGAGATTCCCATTCTCATAATTCTGTTAAGAACAATAGTTTATGTGTTAAGTAACCCATGATCTATACCTTACTGTGTAATACCTCCAATCACATGAACCATTTACTTAAGCACAATGGGTCTTTTTCAATGAAAATTGCACCCAAAAATAAGGAAGACTTCGCATATAATTTCTGAGAATAATACTTTTATTAATACAAGTCAAAATTATATCAGAAACCTAGTCTAAGAAGGCATACATCCTAACAATCTCCTACTTGCACTCTAAGACTAAATGAGTCCATAGGTGCCCACCCCTATGGCGTCTAAGTGTCTTCTAAGGACTCCCTCAGCCAAAGGCTTGGTGAAGATATCTACTAGATTGTTCTTCGAGGTAATCTATTCCACTACAACTTCCTGTCTCTGGATGAAATCCCTGTTAGTGTTATGCCCTAGAGGCAATCACTTGTACGTTGTATATGATATATTTTATTTTAATAAAAGACATTATTTATCTTACAGTTTCATTTGTTTACTTTTGTGTAATATAACTATTAGATAAAGTCCTTAGTACAACACTGTGTTAAGGAAATCATGATAGAGATCATGATATGAGATTTCTACTACACTGTATAGTGTTAGTACTTAAATAGTCCCTAGTCGTAGTATTAATGAGATAGGACATCATTAATGCGTTAAGACTAGCATGTGTTAGACTTCCTGATTCGATCAGGCGATGTTTCTCATATCCGTGAGTATTGAGATACTCAAAGTTAATACATGGATGCTTGTTAATAGAACAAGTACATTAGATGACCTAGCTATGAGATAATCACATGGATAACTATTTAGTGCCAGTGATATAATCTTAATATATCAAATGTGCAAGTATCCTTAAACTTGAGATCTCCAAGGTACTTTGTTTGCTGAGCATTATGCTTTGTTTCCAATCTCTGGAGCCAGATCAAGAGCCACCTATGGGATGGATATTGGGTATATTGTAAGATAAACGAAAGTAGTTGAGAAGGTCAATAAAGGATTCACCACTCCTAATAGTAGGGGCGAATATCTCACCACCACTTGTAGGAATTACTACTTGAGAAGTCCTTGGTCAATGCGACTATGTATTGAAAATAGTTTCAATTGATAAACATCTAGAGTAGTGGGTTCTTGGTACAAGTACTATTATATTCGGTCCAGAATTAATATATTTTGAAGGGAGTTAGCACTAATTCTGTACTCCAAACAAAATGAGATATTGTATGGTGAAAGGAGTTAATTGCACTATAGTTTGTTATTGAAGTGTCCATGTCAAGCCACTTAACTTCTTCGACTCTTGGCTGGTCCTAATATGTTGCTAGATACCACTCATAATTTAGGAATATGAGTTTATTAATTGATGAATTAATAAACTAATCCTGATTAGAATTGATATGTTAATTCTAATTAATAATGGATTATTAATCCCAAAGACGTTTGAATTAATTCATGTTCGCTACCAATTGACTGGGAAACCTAATAGGTTACACACAATAGAGGATTTTATATACCCAAGATGTTATTTAATTATATAGTGGGGTTAATTGCGAAAAAGAGAAATTGTTATGGCCAAATTATAGTTAGTTATAATTTATGGGTCAAATTGTAATTATGAGAACTTGATGATTCCAATTACAATTAGAGAATTCTAATTTTTTTAGAATTCTCAGTTTTTCAATATTTTTTCATGACATATAGGAGATATGCATGAAACCTAAGGGGTGAGATACACAAAACAACAGCTTCCAAAACCTTTCTTTTTCTCTCTTTCTTGTGGTTCTTCAGCAAACAAGAAGAACAAAAACCCTAGCCGTCTTATTGTTTTCTGCTAGCACGGAAAAATCTTAGAGCTTGAGTGTAATCCTCTGTGTGGATTTCTGTTAGAGATAATCACACACTGTGATTGTAGTGGCTGGACATTCGACTCTCATGGTATTTGATAAAGAGGATTGCTGCATCGCGCCACAATTGTCAAACAAGAAGAAGGAAAATTTTATTTTTCAGACATACAAAGAAAGGTAAAACCATTACCTTTTGTTCTTTATTAAACCTATTTTAAATCACATGCTTGTGATCTTGGAGCTTGGATTTCTTAGTTTCTACCACAATAATTATTATTATTGTGATATAGAAATCCCATCAATCCCAGATCAAATGGTACTTCTTCTCAATGTTTTTCCCTTTTTTGTGGCTCTTGGGTTCTTTGAATTGTGAGACTGCACTAGTGTTGTCGCGATACATCAGAACCAGCTTATCCATCTGTAGCACGACTCCAAGTCCTAAAAGGATCTTCTGAAGCCAAACTGCTTCCTTGGATGCCTCCAAAATTGTCACATACTTAGCTTCTATGATTGAGTCAGTAATGTAAGATTGCTTGATACTCCTCCATAAAATAGCTCCTCCAGCAAGGTAAAGACATATCTACTGGTGAATTTTCTCTCATCCTTATCCACCTAGAAGTCAAAGTTCGTATATCCTGTAGGAACCAAGTCATCAATCTTGTAAATTAGCATATAATCTCTCATACTCTTAAGATATTTGAGAATATGCTTAACAGCTTGCCAATGAACCTTCCTGGGATTTGACTGATATCTACTAACTAAGCCTACTGCAAAGCAGATATCTAGTCTAATATACAGCATGGCGTACATGAGAATTCCCACAGCTAAAGCATAGTGATTCCTACTTATTCTATCTTTTTCTTCTTGAGACTTGGGACAGTCCTTCAAGGAAAAAGACAACCCATATCTGCAAGGGATCAACGCTCCCTTACATGAGTCCATGCTGAACTTGGCCAGTATTTTGTCAATATATATAGCTTGGGATAATTCTAACATTTTCTACTTCCTATTTTTGAGAAACTTAATCCCAAGAATGTAACTGGCTTCACCCAAATCATTCATACTAAATTGACTAGATAGCCAAACCTTGGTAGATGACAGTATCCTCACACCATTCCCAATAAGTAGAATGTCATCTACATATAGCACAAGAAAAACTACGTTTATGCCTTCCAGATTTCTATAGACACATGGTTCATCCTCATTTTGAATAAAACTACAAGATTTTATAGTCTTATCAAAATGAATGTTCCATACTCTGCCTGCTTAAGTCCATAAATGAATTTCTTAAGGTTACAAACCATATGCTCTTGGCCCTCAGCAATAAATCCTTCCGGTTGGGACATATAAATGTCTTCACTAAGATGGCCATTTAAAAATGCTGTCTTGACATTCACTTACCGTATCTTATAGTCATAATGACATGCGATGGGAAGAAGGATACGAATAGACTTAAGCATGGCTACCAGGGAAAATGTTTCCTCATAATCAATACCTTCTTTCTGAGTATACCCTTTTGCCACAAGCCTAGCTTTAAAAGATTCTACCATCGTATTCGTTTCCCTCTTTCTCTTGCACACTTACTTACAACCAATGGATTTTATCCCTTTAGTTGAAGCTATAAGATCCCAAATTTGATTGAAGTACATAGACTCAATCTCGGCTTTCATTGCTTCATACCATAAGTTTGCATCGGCATCAGCAATAGCCTCCTCATATCTAGTAGGATCTTATTCCTGATGGTCAGAGACTTGGTCAAAAACCTCTCCAGTTCATCTTTCTAAAACCCTAGATATCCTCCCACCACGACAAGGGTCCGTTTGTATAGGTTCCTGAGGTTGTGCCTCTTCTTGTTCTATAATTGGGTTAGAAGAAGTCGATTCAGAAGATAACTTCTTTTCGAGTTCTAACCTAGTTGAACCTTTAGTGGATGTACTTTGATCATCCTCCAAATATTTAGCATTAGTATTTATAAGTACTTTTTGCTCCTTAGGATGATAAAATTAATTACTCTTTATTCCTTTTGGATACCCAACAAAATAGTATAATTTTGACTTTGGCTCTAATTTGTCTTCCTTGATCAGTACATAAGTTAGACATCCCCATATCTTAAGATGATTTAGAGTAGGCTTATGTCTAGTTTATATCTCATAGGGCCTCCCAGGTATTGACTTGGAAGACACTAAGTTCAGAATATATGCTGCTACTTCAAGGGTATATCTCCAAAAAGACACTGAAAAAGTAGCATGATGCATTATGCTTCGGACCATTTCTATTAATGTCCTGTTCCTTCTCTCAGCTATTCTATTCTGCTGGGGTGTTCCTGGCGTAGAGAGCTGGGATGCTATCCCATGGTGTACCATATAGTCCTTAAATTCACCATGGAGGTACTCTCTACCACGATTCGATTGTATGGTCTTGATTAATTTACTTATTTGACACTCCACTTCAGCCTTAAACTCTTTGAACTTGTCAAAAGAGTCAGATGTACATCTCATCAGGTAAACATAACTATACCAAGTATAATTATCCATGAAAGTAATGAAGTACTTAAACCCCCCTCTTACTAGTGTAGATAAAGGTCCATCACATCAATGTAAACAAGAATCAGTGTTTGCTTGGCTCTATCTGCCGTTTTTCGGTGAAGGACCTTTTGGTCATTTTTCCTATAAGACATGATTCACACGGAGGCTAACTTTCCAATCTCAATGAGCCCAAAGGCCCATTATGAATTAACCTTTGAATCCTAATTGAGTTAATGTGACCCAAACTTAGATGCCAAAGATATGAGTCATTGACATTGGTCTTTCTCTTCCTATTTAAAAGTTCAGATTGAGCGCTAGTTAATTGATTGTTAATGGGATTAATGAAGAATAGATTTCTATACATATGCCCAGTACATATAACTTTCCCATTTCTACTGATAGTTATACCAGAATGGAAAGAAATAGAATATTCTTAATTTATTAGTTTTGCACCTAAAACTAAATTCTGTCTAAAATTGGGAACAAATAAAACATCATTCAATACAACTATTCTATTACAATCAAAAGAAAGTTCCAGTTCTTCCACTTTAAGGGCCCAAACTTGTGCTTATTTCCCACACGCAGTCCATGTTCACCCTTTTGGGTCTTTAATATTTCTAAACCCATACAAGGAGTTATAGATGTGAGCAGTGGCTCCTGAATTAATAATCCAAGTGAAAGTTGATCCAACCATTGATATAAACTCTAGATATTACACATTGCCTGTAGGGTTTTTCTTAGCTTTATGATTTGGACACTCATTTTTCCAATATCCCTTTTTCCCACATTTGAAGTATTTGCTCTTAGCTTTATCTTTGGGCTGGTGCATTACATTACCCTTCTTCTTCTTGAATTTTCTGGGCTTGGCCCCAGTTCTTGAAGAATAAGCAATCATAGCCCTTGCTTGTGGCTTCATGACCTTCATTTTTGCCTGAAGCTCTTCCATCAACTCAGTTAAACTCATGTTTAACTTGTTCATGTTGTAATTTAACTTGAACTAAGTAAAAAAGTCCAGTAGAAATTCAAGAACCATGTCCACTTGGCTATTGGGATCAATGACAGCCCCTAAGACCTCCGCCACCTCGAAAGCAACAATCATTTTGAGCATGTTCTCTCTAACTGATGCTCCTTTAGCCATCTTAGTGTTAATGATTGTTCGAAGAGCCTCCTGCCTTGCGGGCCAGCTCTTGTTCGCGAACATCGTGGCTAGTGAGTACTAATATCGTATACAGTTACCATGTGCTCATGTTTGGATTGAAGCACATTTAACATGGAGGCTATATGTAGCATTATGCCATCTCATCAACCTTTTTCCATGCCTTCTAAGCCTCACGCTCCTCATCAGTAGAACCTTTCTTGATCATAGGGCAGGTCTCGTAAAGGACATATTTATACTCCTCGGTTGTAAGTATTATGTCCAGGTTCCTTTTTTAGTCCACATAGTTAGGACCTGTTAGTTTATTCTCACGGAGAATAACGGCAAAATGACTGAAAGAACATCCACCAACCATTTCTGAAAAATGAAAAATAAAAGAAATTCTCAAATTTGCAAAGATAAAATAATTTTGTGTACTTTATCCTCATATTAAACTGATAATAGTTAACCCCATCACTATTATCTTTAACCTGATTAATTTGGCTCTTAGAAAAACTAAAATAGCTTCTTGGGAAGATTAACAGTTTCTAAAGCTAAGTGTGTTAACTACTACAAATTAATTTTCCTTCTACATAATGATCTAGAAGATAATTCCATCAAGGGGATGACTATTTCTTCTCATTTCCTATGGACATACCTCGCACTATAACCTCTAACATGGGTTGGCCGATCATAGTACGTGTCCCGAGTTATTAATTACATCTTTCTATTAGTTCTAAATCCTTGTAGTATCTCCATTCTATATGGGTTCACTCTTAAGGTGACACAAAGAGACCCACGATCTCTAATGAGGATCGTAATGGAAGCCGTTGAGCTATTGGAACCCCTTTCCCGCTTAGTTTTTTTTTTTTTTTTTAACAAAGGTTTTCTTGGAAAAACATCTTTTGAAAAATTTCAATTAAGTTCTCTTTTAACTTAAAAATAAAATATCTAAACCCATAAAAATTTCTATGTTAATGTTTATACCTTTTGAGAAATTTTCTTCATGGATTAATTTTATTTAAGTTAAAACTTAATAATTTCAAAAAAAAAAAAATCCATTTAAAACTTTCTAGAGATTTTGATCTCAAGTACTTATTTGACAATTTTCCTTTGTGAAAAAGAATTAAAATGACTTTCCATTTTAATGTACAAAAATTTTTAAATCTAAAAGGTTTTCTATGTCAAGGATAAATACCTTTAAGAAAATAACCAAGGATTAATTTTTGATTAAATTAAAATTAACTATTTAATTAAAGAAAAATATTTTTTCTTGACAAATAAAATTTCCTAAAGACTTTGATCTTTGAGAAAATGTACACATTGGAATTAAAATAAATAGCATACTAGAAAACTATAAAATTTTTCATGCTTTTCTAGTTTTAAACTTAAGTACCCAAATAATAGAATTAAACACATTAATTAAATTATTTAATGGTCTTGTTTAATCCTAAAAATCATTTACTATTATTTTTCATGAAAAATATTCAAAGAATATTAACTATTACAAAAACAATAACTTCACCTAATACGGGACCAAAAACCAAAAAAAGGAAACAGCCCAAAAAAAAGGGATTTTTTTTTTCTTTCTAGTCTTGTGCACCCACCATACTGGATCATGGCCCATGGGACGACCTATGGACCATGACCCGGTTGCCCGCGACCCATAGCTCCACAGGTTGCCCCAACAGCACAATCATTATTGTGACCGCATCCTGCCCAGGATGCACACCGCATTTGCCGAGCCGTTGATCGGCTTGGCCCTTGCTGTGGCTCTTAAGTCATGGCTAGGCTAAGCCACTCATTAGGTCCTCTCACATCAAGCTGTTGCGGGTCAGCTCGGCTCGGCAGTGGCTCTTCATCTTCCTCTTTTGTTTTTTTTCTTATTTCTTCTACGAATTTTTCCATAAAGCTTCTGCAACTCTATTTGCGATCATAACAGGCGGCTCGTTTGTTACAGTTTTTTATCAAAACAAAAACCACATCCACCTATACCCTTTCAAATTAGGTTCACACGATTGCTAAGCAAAAACATTAAAAATTTACAAAGATTCCTAAACCTCAACCGCAAGGTGTACAAAGAATTCTACCTATACCAAAACAACGAAGGATCACAGGCATTCATCAAACAAATAACTTGCCAATTTTATTAACTGACCTGCATCTTTCCTAAGCCTTTCAAAGCTTCATCTCTCTGATACCAATTGAAGCTATGAAAACAAAACAAAAGGCCATGCATAACCATCAGTGGCGAAAACAAAACATAGATAGCAGGGGAAGGTAGAGAAAAGAAAAACAACACCTCTGTGCTTTGTTATTCTCTTCGCCCGTGAAGAAGCCGATGAAACCACTGGAATAGCTTCTCCTCGCGTTGATGTTTCAGGGACTGTCGATGCTTCTAGTTGAAAACCCACTATTCGCCTACTCCTTCGTGGCATGAACGATCATGAACGCAAAAGCCTTTACTTCTCAGAATATTCCACCGCCCAATATATGTTGGTGACACAACTCAGGCGAAGAAGGTCAAGTCTTTTTTATCCTTTTCTATTAATTAGCATAATCAAGAAGACAAAAGAAAAAGGAAACGAATGCGAGAGAGAAAGAGAGAGATAGGCAAGAACAAGGCTTTAGTTTTTTTTTTTCACAGACTACTGTAACACACTAAATGCACACACGGTTATCACTCCTTGATAACCTAAACTTCAGAGGTTTTTATTTTTCAAAAACCCTCTAGTTGTTATCTAGATAACCATCACAGAAGACGTTGTTTTTCCAACTCTTTATTTTTATGAATTAATTAAAACCTTTTGGTCCAGGCTATTGGGACATTAATTATTTTTATTATTTTTCTTGGACCCAATAAATAATTAATGAGCCCAAATAAACCAAAATAATTATTCAAGCCTTTCTATCTAGTTTAGACCCAGGTTAATTTTCTAATCATTCAATCTGGGCTTAGGTCCTGAATAATTAATTAACCAATGTAATTAGATAATACATTTAATTTAATTTCTCTCATTCTTTTATTTTATTCCAGTCCAAAAATAAATTAGACTTTCTGAATAAAATAAAATCCTTTTTAACCAAGACCATTTTTTCGACCCAAAATTAATTACGATTTACGGGCTATTCCGAGGATCCAAAAGACACATCACTTTAGCCACTAAAATGGCCAAAATACCCTTGATATATAAATAGTTGTATTTTATATTTTAAATATTTTATAATATGACCATAAAGAAATATTGATCCCAAGGACAATGTTTTGTTAGCTATGTCTACAACCTACAAGTGAAATAACTAAAATACTCCTCTACACATCACTGTGCATTTAGAGAGAAAAAAGTGTACTAACACCTCTTTAAAAGACATCTACCATCCTTAGCCTTTTAGTCCAATGATCCACAACTTCTTGGAATATTTCTGCTTTCCAAGGGAGCTACCGTAAAGCAAATATCCAAATCATATTGACCAGGATTTTGGATAATTAGATCATTCAAACAGCCACAATGGGTGATATAATGTAGAAACTATCTCGTACAAGTCTATCTTAACTAACTAGTTACATATACCTAACATACAAATATATTGGTCCTACTGAAGAACATCAACTATAGTATATCAAAGCATACGTTTCTAGTTTTGCCAAACCACCAACTAATACTCAAGCTATAGAGTACAAGTCAACGCTATAGCAGTAGTAGTCTAAGTTTCTACCACATAGTACTTTTAAAAACTACTACTATAGGTCAGTTCTATGTATTCGAAATGCGTTTGTGTTATGAAATGAGAAGACTACTCATTGGCTAAAGGTAAGCTATTCCTTATTTAGAATTCATAACATAATAACTTTACCATGATTAGATTTCCATTCTCATCATTCAGTTAAGAACAATAGTTTATGTGTTAAGTAACACATAGTCCATACATTACTGTGAAAGACCTCCATTCACATGAACCATTTACTTAAGCACAATGGGTCTTTTCCAATGAAAATTACTTACAAAAATAAAGAAGAATTCACAAATAATTTCTGAGAATAATACTTTTATTAATACGAGTCAAAATTATATTAGAAACCTAGTCTAAAAGGGCATACATCCCAATAATTGTGACGAAAAAAGAAAGCTGCTTTCCTTTTATTTTTCCTCTCAAGACACATAAGGAAATAAGCCATAGAACTAAAGTTAGAAGCCCTTCTTTGTTGTGTTGAAAGTGCCTTAACCGAAGCTTTCAAGAGGTTAGCGAATTTTTTTTTTCTTGAATAAGCATGTTGGCAGAAAATACAAGCTTTCTATCCGGCCTTGGATTTCTATGAAAAATGCCATATTTGCTTGTAATGGTGATGAAATAATATTGTGGGTTTGATTAAGATTACATGTTATATTATGTATAGGAGAAGTCTTTTATATAAAGAAGCCATTTTTCCATCTTATTTATGCAAGAACTGAAAATTGATCCATTTTGTCCAGTTTTTGGTAACGTGATTTTTATGCCATGATTGGGTGAAATATTGATGAAGGAATGATGTATTTATTGTAAAGACATGTTATAATATGTGTAGTTGAAACCTTTGCATAAAAAAGCCATTTTTCCCTCCATTATATAAGTAAACCGAAAATGCATGAAATCTATCCAGAAAAAGTATCTTGTTATATAATGCTATATTCTTTGTGATTTTGTGCGAATAATGGGGTGAAATATGTGATGTTATGGACTACAATATGTGTGTAAACTTATTTAAGCAAATAGTATGATTTGCTGTGGGTATTAAGTGTGATGACGTTGTGATAAAAATAGAGCACTACAGGAAACGTATTTAAGCCGAAATGAGTGTTGTATTTAAACTTAAAAATTATAAATAGCTTGCTTGAGATAGAGTTTCTATATGATTGATGCATTAAATTTGGGCACATAGAAATCACGATCCATTCTCAATCAAGATTAAATTAAAACATTAATCACAAATTACACATATGAGCAAATGCACTCATCATTAAGCATAATATAGGACATTAACAAGTATCGATACTCATGGAAAAAGTACACACTAATTAATTTTCATTCAATGTTTAACCTACTAATTAGATTGATAAAGAGTCAAAAATAAAAATAAAGATAAAATATATACACAACTCATGGAGAGAAAAACATGTATTTGAATAATCACTCTTGAAAACATGACAGTAAACCATTAGCAATTATTATAATTAATTACTTCCCTTGGCATCATAAAGGAGTTTAATGTAGAATCCATTCTCTCTCGATTCATGGTCTCACTATCTCTTAGTCAATTTTAATGGATATCTCTGTCTCATTAAAACAACAAAAAGATGCATATGACACAAATCCTCGATAACTATCCCTATCTCTACGTGATAGTGGTATGAAATCATTAACCCTCCTATCTCTAGGTGAAATCAACAACTTTTGATAACTTAATCTCGACTTAACCTCTTTCTCGAGTTAGTTGAGAAAATAATTCAGGAATTGAGCAATAAAGACTACCTTCTAACCTTTTTCTTAAGTAAATTAGAAGAATGGTCCAATCTCATGAATTCATCTTTAAAAATAAGTAATCAAATACCAAAAAGATTAATCAATTGAACAAAATACTAAATTAATTAATTATCACAAATCCAAAAAAAAAAAAAATATTCAAATACAATTAAAACATTAATCTCATCATTGTTCAAAGAAAAAGAAAACAAAGGTATTAGAAAGAACTAATAGACAAGCCATCTTCTTTCTCCTTTGAAAACCTCCTTGAGACAATACTCCTTCAAGTAATGAATTCCTCCTTCAATGAGTGAGTGTGGCTTTAGCTCCTTGAATTCTATATATTAATCTTCACTTATTTTTGGTTAAATAGGCCTCTTAGTTGCTAAAATTCATCCTTCAAAAGCCCTAGGCCGAGTAGTAGTTGGAAGCAAGTTAACCTCTTTGGCAATTTCCAATTTGACATGAAAAAGTACTCTGAACTACCATAATAAAGCAGGGCCGACGCTAGGTTACTTTGACTGGACCCGCGCTGGTCCAGCTCTGGAAATCTCCCAATTTAAGCTCTGTTTTCTCTGGTTTTCCATAACCAAGCTACGGCTGGTTCAACCACATTGAGCAGGTTCCTGGTCAAGTCTGAAAATCTATAATTTCGCTTTAAATTATCTAATTTCTGTACAGATTCACTAAAAACACTTTCTACAAGCAAAATATCAACTATGAAGGGAAATAACTAGTTATTAAACCAAAAGTACGACAAAACATCCTCAAATAACTAGAAAAATATAGACATAATTAGGCTATATAACATTCCCCCACACTTAAGCTTTTCTTGTCCTCAAACAAACAAGAATTACTTACTAAGTGAATAGCTTGTGCACAAGACAAAACAATTCATCAAACTCATTCTCAATCAAATTTATCTATAATAAAGCAATAATCGTCTTCCAACCTTAAACACAAACTTGTCATTCATTCAACCTTTTCAAAACCTTGCAAACTCATGTATTAAACTAAATATTCCCAAAGCTATCAAATTTAAGTTAAACAAGCCCATATTCAGTACAAGAAAATTATTCTATCCCTTAAGCAAAAATATAAAAAACATAGATCATATAAGTCAAGCTAGTTAACTAACTCAAGCATTATGAACTCAAATTTGCAGAACCTCAACTAGTAAAATAAGGAAACACTCTACTCTTTTTCTTCTAACAACTTAGGGAATTGATAGCCTCAAGTGAATTGTTTTCTCTTCACACACCATATTGGCTCTCTCATAGTCATCCTCTCTTTTTTCTTTTTTTAGCACCTTTCAACATTTTCTTTCTTTTTTTTTTCTTTTTTTGCCTACCTTCGGAATAGCCCTAAGAGAGTACACCAAATAATACTTGTTACTTCTCTCTATATTAACCCACATTTTAGCAAAAGGACTACAAAATTTCAAAATAAAAGCATCTTTTCAACTCAATTTTTCCAGCTTACATACACACTGATTTTTCTCACTCATTGTTTTTCTTATTTCCTTACATTCCTTATTCATAACTCAAAGTCAAACAAATTATAAATTCATGAAACAAGAATTAATCAATACTTTTTCCCATCTTTCATCATATTATCCACATTTAAACTCACAGAACAAAACAAACTCAAATACCAAATATAACCAAGGTTAACTTCAATTCTCAAAACTCAGCAATATTCAACTTAATATACAAGTTTACTTTTTAACAAAAATCTAACCATAATAAATGACAAATCCATATCCAAAGTTAACAAGAAAATCATAACTCCATTGTAGACAAATTTGAAAAAATTTATCACCAAAAATCACAAAAAAATCATCTTCAGCAAAAAATTTATTTTATATCCAAAATCCACTCATCATGTAAGAAGAATGAAGAAAGTTTTTGACTTAAATCCCTCCCCCACACTTAAGTTGGACTTTGTCCCTAAAGGCCTAAAATATCACAAGAAAATTTATCCACAAGACTAAAAAAATAAGGGAAAGAAAGACAAGATAAAGAAATACTCTCCATAGCCATATATTGCTAAGAACAATGTTGAATTCATCTCAAAAGAGCATTATTTCCTTGGCAACTATTGAGTCATCCTAAAACAAAACAAAAAAAAAAAAAAACAACAACAACAACAACAAAAAGCATAAAACTAGAATAAAAAGTGAAAATAAAATAAAACAACTAAAAGATAACTATCTAAGAAAGCTCAAGAAAATCAAAATAAAAGAAAGAAAAACTAAAAGAAAAAGAAATAAAAGTATAATATCATGAGGCATCCTCCTCAGAATCATCATCATCCATATTAGCATCATCATCATCATCAACAGCTCCACTAGTGGATGCACCTCCTCCTAGTATAGGAAACTGTTGTATCCAAGTAGATAGTCTTTACTCATAAGCATCCTACCTCCTATGTGTTGGAATATATGCCCTTTTAAACTAGGTTTCTAATGTAATTTCGATTAATATTAATAAAATATTTATTCTCAAAATTTTATTTGTGAATTTACATTATTTGTGTGCATAATTTTGCTAAAAAAGACCCATTATGTTTAGTAAGTGGTCCACGTGAATGATAAACTTTCACAATAATGTATGGATCACGGGTTACTTAACACATATATTAGTGTTATGCCCTAGAGACAATCACTTGTATTTTGTATATGACATACTTAATTAATAATACATGGTATTATTTATCTTTCAGTTTATGTTGTGTGAATATAACTGTAAGATAAAATTTCAAGAAAATACTATGTTAAGAAAATCATAATGTGAGGTTCCTACTATAATAGATAGTATTCGTACTCAAATTATCCCTAGTCATACTATTAATAAGATAGGACATCATTAATGCATTAAGACTAGCACGTGTTATACTTCCTGATTTGATCAGAGAGTGGTTCTCACATCCGTGAGTATTGTGATACTCAAAGTTAACACGTGGATGCTTGTTATTTGAACAAGTTCATTGGATGACCTAGCTATAAGATAATTACATGGATAAATATTTAGTGTTAGTGATAGAATCTCGTTATAGCAAATTTACAAGTATCCTTAGTCTTGAAAACTCTAAGGTACTTTGTTTGTTAAGTATTGTACTTTGATTCCAATCTCTGGAGACCTTACAAGTGAAGGAATCACAAAAACTATAAAAGGAAAAATGCAGTGGAAAATTTTAAATTTTTCGAGCCACATCTAGGAGAAGGTACTTACTTTTCTTATTAATCACGGATTAACCAATGAGGGGCTGGGTTACACTGGAACCTTTTGCATTGGAAGGGGAGAAGGAGGCACCTGCTGTTCAATTGGAAATGCCACCAATCTTCTACTCCTACACATTATGCGTCTCCAAGTTTCTTCTCTTTATCTTCAGGAATATGACTCTACCTTGCTCTAGACATTAGCTTGGTGAGAGTTCTTTTCTTGGATAAAATCACTCTACTAGAGAGAAGGAAAAGAAAGAACGCAGAAGAGAAAATAAGAGGAGGCGGCAGCCGCTAGAGAGAAGAGAACTCTTAAGAAAAGGTCGTCACATTTTTATTCTCTTCTTGTCACTATATTGGGCCAGCCTAGGGCTATCTCAACCCATTAATGGCCGAAAAACATGAAGCCCTAATGGGCTAGGTGCTATGCTAAAAAACCAATCCAAGACTATCTTAATCCTCTTAATTAATTAATTAATTATCTTTTTTAGGTCTTATTAAATACCCAAGAGTAATTAATTAATTCTGATTGGACTCTTAAAATATGTCAACGTATATCAGCCCAATTAATTAATTTATTCCAACCTAATTCTCTTATTTAATAAATTATCTTTTCTGGGTCTTATCAATATCCAAGACTAATTCATTAATCCTATTTGCACTCTTTGAATAAATTTTATTTCTCTTCCAAATAATTATCCATCATGCCCAGATTATGTCTAAATAACACCAAGGTAACTTGAACTACTCCGGGGACTAAGAAACATATTATTTATGGCTACTAAAATGACCAAAATGAATTTACTATTAAATAGTTGTATTTTATCATTTTAAATATTTCTATTTATTACCATAAGAAAATATTGACCCCAAGAATAATATTGCTAGAGTAACGTCTCCGACCTATAGGTGTAATGACGGGAATACCCCTCTGTGAACACCTATAAATGAGACAAGATAAATGTACTAATACCCATATCAAAGATATTTACTATCCTTAGATCTCTAGTTCAATAATCCATGACTCACTTGAATATACTTGCTTATCATTAGAAGCTACCCAAAAGCACACATTCTATAGTCAAGTTCCTAGAGCCTTGGATCATTAGATTATCTTGGACAATCACAAGGGGGTGATTTAACTTCACTAAGTGAAGCATAAAAACTCTATTGCATGAGTCCATCTTAACTAACTAAAGTAATACACCCAACATACAAAGATATTGGTCTTACAAATGAAATCTCACCCAACATACATCAAAGTATAAAATCCTAGCTTTGCCAGACCACCAACTCATACTCAATTATGAAGGTATCTGTCCATGCTGTAGCAGTAATAGTCTGGTCTCTATAATTATAGTACTTTAAGAGAGACCACTACTACAGGTCCAGTTCTACCTACTCAAAATACGCTTATGCCAACGATGTGAGTGAACTACTCACTGATTTAAGGTAAACCATTCTTTATTGGAAATCATGATATAATAGTCTTACCTTGATGAAATATATAATTCCATCAAATGACTAAGCATTCAATTTTACTTATATGACAAGTACACATGATCTATACCTTACCGTAAAAAACAACCCAACACATAGAATATTACTTTTCATACTTGAACCTTAAATGTGCAATAACATAATAAACAAACAAAATTGAATGAATAAACATTTTATTGCAATATGTTTACACAGAATATATAGTCCTTGAGGGCATATTTTCCAACAACAAGACCGCCTATTGGATGGACATTGGATACACCGTGAAGTAAATGAAAATAGTTAAGAGGGTCAATAAATGATTCACCACTCCTAATAGTATGAGCGAATATCTTAATGCCACTTATAGGAATCATTACTCAAGAAGTCCTTGGCTAAGGCAACTATGTGTTGGAAATAGTTCCAATTGATACACAAGATGACGAATGGATTCTTAGAACAGGTACTAAAATATTCGGGCTAGAATTAATAGGAATCACCCCAGGCACGAAGACCACTCAAAAGAAGACAAAGCGAAATCTAAACCACAGCTCATGGCACCTTGGGTGAGATCCATTTTCAAGAAGTTTCAACAAGAGTTTAAGGTCAACCAAGCCAAAAAATCAGGGGCCAAAAAAATGGTGAATGACTGGATAAAGAAAGGAAGGCCAAAAGGAGTACAAAGAATGTAACAATCCTTATGGAAGGTCAAGCAAACAAATGAACAAGGATTAAAGGGCAAACGGGCAAATAAAGAATGCAACCCAAGGGAGCTTCAAATGAAAATAATATTGGTTTCAAAACTATTTGGAAGATTAAGGAAACGCATGGAAAATGAATGGAAGTAATGAAGGTCAAATAAGCAAGAATTGGAGTGCCCAAAGCTGGCCTGGCGCCCACAGACTAGGCGCCAGCTGTGAGTTGCCAAATTTCTTCAATTTTGACACTAATACTACTATTCCAACATAGCGAACTCGGCGGCGGCACTAGAAGCCCAACTCGGCACTGGGTGTGGACTGGTTAAGTCCCGTTTTATTGTACCGACTTTTGCGCACGAGAACTATTCCTCCAGATTGGACCCAGCACCACTCCCAGGAGACCTACCCGGAGCTAGCCCCATTCTAGAACTCGAACCCCAGACATTTTTCAGCTATTTTAGGGTTATTTTGTAATATTTTCAAAATAGTTAGGGCAAAATAACTATATATATATATATATATATACTGTTATAACTCTTATAACACAACTTTGGTATTTTGGGAGGATATGAAATTGTAAGAGTTCAAGAACTCTTTGAGAGTTTTGGAGAGGATGATCCTCTTGGGTAATGTCCATTAAACATCAAGACTAAATCAAAGGATTTAATCCCACTTTTGATCTTGTCTCTAAATCTTGAGGGATAATCTAAACTTTATCTCTATTCTGAGCGCTAGGTTTCCTAGTGTGTTTGATAGGATTGAGTTATGTGCCTCCAATTCCTATCCTTGGTATTCTAATCTTTGATAGATTAGGGTATTAAGGTGTCTTTGAAGTTGGCTAGATTTACAATATCACAAGAATGTTATTTTTCTAGAATTTTAGTGTTCTTGTGTTTAAGTTTGGTAGGGTTCTTATTTTGAGTTTAATATGCAATTTTGGTGCTTTCCAAGATCATGTCAAAGTGGTATCAGGGATCATATCAAGTGGTATCAGAGCTTGCATTGCATTGATTCTAATTAACCAACTTTCTCTGGGCTAAGATACAATCTTCTTCAAGATCTATTGATTTTTAAATTTTGGTCACTTTTTCTTTTGCAATTTTTGGATGTAAAACACTTGAAATTGTGCCATGGAAATATTGTTAATTTGACCCTATATGTGATATTGATGTTTGAAGTGTCATTTGGTGTAAAATTTTGTTGATTTGGTGCCAAAACCAAGCTAAAATTTGCTATACAACATTGAGCTACGAGATTGCACTCAATGTGTTTGAATTATTGTGTCAATGAATTGTGATTGCTCATACTTGACTACCAAAGCTTCCATTCATGAAGTATGATGAATAATTTGTTTAGTAAAGACCATTTAAGTGATTGTTATTACTAAATTGTGATTGAAGTTATGATAGCATCGCTTAGTGTAACAACTCTTTGAAATCCATGCATTTTCCTTATTGCACACCAAGTGTTTGATAAATTGCCTTTAAGACACCTTTCTTTCTTATCCCTTGGAATTTAGTTGAATTTATTAGCAGAACTAAATCCTTTGAAGTGGAAAAGAGTTGGGAAGAACTTGAGTGTGGAATTGAGAGTTTAAAAAAAAAAAAAAAAAGGTAAGAGAGTGAGCTCATTTTACAAAAGATAAGAAGAGTGCAAACATGAGCGAAGAGTGACCACAAAAAAATTAAGTTTAAACACGTGAGGGAGTGAAGTGAAGAATTTTATTATGTTTTCTATTTCAATTTTGTGGGTACTTTTCTTGAAAGAAAATTTACAATGGCCAGTTAGAGTGAAAGAGAAGGGTATGACAATGATGAGGAGTCTTGCTATGGTGAGGGTAGTTATGGAGAATCTAATGAATATGAGCAAGAATATGAAGAGGATGATTTTGAGAACATGAGATATTTGGATGAACATGATGGGAGGCTGAGTACAAGTGGAAAAGAGTGCGAAAACTATGAAGAAGACCTAGGGGAGAGTGATCAAGAATGTGAGAATTTGAGTCCTATGGAAGATTGGAGTATGAGGAGTGAAAACAATGGAGAATCTTATTCAAGTGGGAAAAATTGGGAATATGCAGAAGAAGAACATGGGAGTGAGGAATATTAGAATGAGGAAGTTTATGTGGGAGGAGCAAAAAAACAACAAAGCATGGGCTGTAAAATAATTTGAGGGAGCGTGAATGCAAAATTTGTAGGAGTTTAGAGCACACTTCTTGTTATTGTCCAAAAAGAGTTAAACAAAGAGGGAAAAATGTAGTGCATAAGATACTGAAAGAAGATGTGCATGAAAGGAAAAACTATAACTGTTACAATAGCAGGAGTTGTGACACCCCAACTAAAACCAACCTTAGAGTAAGGGGGTCGGGATGTATATCATATTTTCTTGCATGCGTAAATATATTTTTGTATGATTTTAGGTGCTTTGGATATGTGATTTGTAGTCTAGATGGTTTAATTGTGCTTATTGAGTAAGAAGGGTAAAATGGTAATTTTTATTGAGGTGGAAATAGGGACATAGCTTGAGGGTTAAATAGGAAAAATATTTGGGAGAGAAAATAAGAACAAGAGTTGTCGTGGTTTAGTAGTTAGAGCTTTGGAATTAATTCTTGAGGTCTTGAGTTCAAATTCCATCATTGGAGCTTTAGCATGATTAAATTTTATTTTCGTATAGGAAGGCTAAATTTCGGCCCTTGCATGCTTTAGGGAAGAATAGGAGTGTTATCTTAGGGGAGACATGATAGGAATGTCCTAATCCTACTCTTGTACTCTACAAAAATTTCTAAGAGATTCCTACCCTTCTTGATCCCTAACTCTCCTTACTTCTTAATCAATTGGATTGTTCCATTTACCTAAGCCAATTTCATTTCCAGAAAATTTCAGCAAAGTTCAGTGGCATTGAAGGTTCAAAAATGTCTAAGTGTGAGGTATCTTATTGACCAAAAATGGGGAAGAATTATGGAAGGTTCCCAAGAGAATTAATCTCCATGGTTGAACCTTCAAAACTCCAACCTAGTTGTGTCATCTTCTTCATGTAGTAAACTAAAAATTTTTCCAGCTTCTTGATCAGTCCAATTGTCAAAATTCTCAGCCATCTTTCCCTCCCAAATGCTGCCAGAAAAATTACCAATTCACTCAGCTTGAAGGCTGAAAATTCCAGCCAAAACCGAGCTGCACAAAAACTGTGCAAACCAGAAAAATTTTCTAGTTAGTTTTGCAGCTTGGTAAGCCAAAAACCAAGCTGTTTCTTCCAGCTTTTCAACCAGCAATTCAACCTTGTTTTTCCTCCATAAAGAAAGCTGGAAACCAGCCTTAAAGGACCCTCCAATGGCCCTTCAAACCTTTAGCAAGCTGACTGAGATATGGCAGAAAAATCAGCCCAGAAATTCCAGCAAGCCTTGTGGAAAAACTGAACAAAATTTCTAGCTTTGTTCCTTCTTCACCCTTATCCGAAACTTCCTCCATTTTTCTGTACAAAGACACATTGATCAGCCATGAACTGAACTCCAGCATCCTTACCATTGTTCTGCACGAAAAACAACTCCATGGCTGCTCAAATCTCTCTATTAATCACCCCAATCAAGCCATTAATTGAAGTCCAAAATTCTAGCAAAATATTTAGCAAACTACCATAGATTACCCCTCAAACAACCAGAAAATTCCTTCCCCATTGCACACCATATTTCGGCCACCATTAAGCCCATTCGAACAGCATTCATCTCAGCAGAAATTCCAGCAATTCAGTCGGCCATTGAAGCTAACAAAAGCTCTCCATCATCCAAGATCTTCTTACCATATTTGTTTCCAAAATTGATTCCCTAAATTATTCTTTTTGAATTTCAAACAATCAGCTTTCCTTTTCCTTCCAAATATGAAAATCCAATTACCAAAACCTTCCAAATAATTCGGCCACCCTTTCCCTTTAAATTTTCGGCCAACTCTCTCTCTATTCTCTTCATTCTCTTCAAACCTCCAAGAACACCAAGAACACCGACAACCATTCTCACGCCTAAGGCCATTCAAAACCACTTCAATCTTCTCCAAAAACTCCAGATTATACCTACTCATTCTCATGAATCCATTCCTGCAATTTTTAACATCAAACACAACAATCAAAGCCTCACTTTTGGATCAAAATCAGAATTTTCTTGAAGGCTCAAGAACATCTTCAAGGTAAGCATGAACAATCATCTCAATCTTCTTCCATCTTCGACTTTGATGAGGATATACTAATGAACTCCCTTTTTCTCTTCTCTCTCTCTCTCTCTCTCTCTCTCTCTCTCTCTCTCTCTCTCTCTCTCTCTCTCTGCCGAATAGTTGCTACAACCATAGCCATGTTTCCTTCTTCCTCTCTGGACGAATCAAGCTATCCACGCGAGAGGATTCTTTCGAAACTACTTCAAGGTAGTCATCATTTAAGTAAGCCTCTCCAATCTCCTCTTTAAAATTCTAGATTCATGTCTCTTGGATGTAGTGGGATGAGGATGGGATATATTTGGAGATTGATTATGTGTTTTGTGATGGAGTTGGGATTGATGCATGAGTTGATTTGTCTTGGTTGAATGTATGGCGTTTTAGGGTTTGTTGCATGTCTTCATGTTGTGAATAGTATGAATGATCAAGCATGTTAAAGATTATGTCACCATTGGTGAATAGGGTTTATGTTCATGTATTCTTATTAGGGCCATGATTATGATTATGTTAGTAGAGTTGGATCACGTCGTGGTAGATTTAGATTTATGTTTTTATTCATGATTTGGATGTTTTATTGATTGGTGTACAGAGTATGTTCATGATTATGGTTAGTAATAGGGATTATGATCACGACCTTGTTGTCCCTAAGCTAATTTTATTTCATTAATAAAATGATTAATACTATAATTTCTTCTAGTAATTTCGAAAACCCTAGGAAAATGTGGATTTGGACTCTTATATAAAATAATTATATTTTAGTCAAATAAATGATAGCTTTTATTAAAGAAATAAAATATATAGATAATATATAGAATAATAATATCAAATAAATCCTTTTATATAAATAATTATAATAGGTAAAATATTCATTTTGTAAGTCTTTTATTCATAAATACTAATAGAATTTATTTATTATCTTTTAATCAAAACATAATAAAATTTACTTGCTATTAATTTTATTTACCAAATATTTTCTAACCATGAGTTATTAAAAATCATTATTTTAAATAATATCATATAGGACCTAGGACCCTTCATCAAATAAACTCTAATTTATTTATAGCAAGATATAAACCTTTAATTTATTAGTAGCTAATTCACAAACCCTAGTTATTTTAATATCAAGCTAGATTTATTTTATAAACCCTTTATTTATTATCTAGCTTTAAAGCTTGGGACACTAGGGTCATGATTTTGGTAAGTTGAAATAGGATTATTTGTAAAAGTAAATTTTGACTTGAGTTTAATTATGGCTTATGTTTACCCCAAGCGGGGTTAGGTCAGCTTTTGGAGATCTTTATTTTATCTCGAACAAAGGATTAGGTAAGCCCCTGCATAAAACTTGTTTGTTGTAAAAGGTTTCTATGGCAAGCTAAACCCGAAGTTTGTGAACACTGATTTGGTAAAGGCAATTAGGGACTGTTTCCTTTCTTGTTTCAGTCAAACCAATTATTTGAAAAACAACAAGCAATGTTATTCAAATACTAAACTGTTTCTAAAACTAATTTTGACAAAGATTTTGGAAACCCTTGATTGCCATTTTCAAGTAAAGTTATGTTTTATCAGTTTTCTCCCAAGTGGGATGAACTACGTTAAGTACTCAATAAGGGTAGGCTAATAGTACTAGTTTTGAAGAGCAAGAGTGAGTCTTCTAGCAGGAGGCCACCTCCAAAAGATAAACTCAACTTAGAAAAATGTCAGTACTACTTAGTCATGCCAGTCCAAACTAGCCATGTGGACTGTGTGTTGCAGGAGTGGTCAACCGGTGTTGTTTGGGTGTAGAGAAGGGGGATAATCTTACCCGGTAGGCCGATCACCTACCTTTTTGTCAGTCTGCACAAAGTGTGGCATTCTAATCGTTGTATGGCTATGGGGCCCAACGTGTGGTAACCCATGGCCACCCTTTTAAGTAGTTGATTTTATTGTACCTGTATGGTTGGAAAAGCCAAAACACCACTTCTGCTTTTGAACTTTATTTATTGCTTGCCGGTATTTTTCTTATGAAGTTCTTACACCTTACATTTATGAACTGTTTTCACTGAACACTCCAAGAACACACGGACTTACTGAGATTTTTATCTCATCACCCTTTTTTCCATGATTTCAGGTCGATCCTACTGTGGGGATGAGTAGCTAGTTGTTGCCTGCCTTGGAAGATATTCTGTTATTTATTTTTATGAGATTCTTTGGGAGTTGAGAGTGAACAATTGTTATTTTTATTTTGGATTTGTCTTGAATTTTTGGATTGTAATAAGTTTTAATTTTTGAAGTATTGTTTCAATTTGATTGTGTGACCTAGTTATAAAGACCATTTTTCATTTGGATGGGGCGACATCCCTAGCCTTGTTGGGCCTAGGTAGTGGGGTGTTACAGGAGTGATGGCCATTATTACTATAGGTGCCCAAGTTTGCTACAACAACTAGAGGTGAAGGAAGAGTCGCAAAGAAAGATGGGAGAATCTCAAGCCTCTATAAGCATGATGCAACAAAAGAGTAGTAGAGGTTTGATTTGTGAGATTTGGTGTAGTAGAAGGTATACAAAGATTGATTATCCAAATAACTTGGCATATGAAAGATTTTATGGGGTGCACAATTGCAAAGGAGAGAGATAAATTGAGAAGCAAAAAGCGAGACTTGAAACTAAAGTGGCCAAGAAAAATTTGTAGATGTTAAGGAGCCAAGAAGGGCAAAAAGTGAAGAAAAAATTGAGAGGGTTGAGCAACGTGAGTTGCATAATTTTGAGAAGGAGGAGAAGCTAGAAAGGGAAGCCAAATGCCAAGAAATACTCAATCAAAATGATGAATTACTGCATGAAGAAGTTGGAAAAAATGTTGATGAGGTTGATGAGGAGCTTAGTGATGATGAAGAAGAAGACGTAGATCCATTAAGTTCAACAAATGGGGTGCTTAAGGAATATTACAATATTATATTCTTTCTAGAGGATGAGTCAAACCTATTGGGAGCAATAGAGGAGAATGATCAAGAAGGAGTTGAACAAAATGGAGTAGAATTTGTTGAAAAGCAAATACATTCAAGGAATAAGGTAGAGGGGAAGCAAATGCGTGCTATGGATGAAGGTTTTCAAAGTGCTTCAAGTACTTATGAAGTCGGAAAATGCTCACATCCCCGAGAGGAGAAAAAAATGAGTTGGCTAGAGGTTGTGCAAAAGCAAATGAAAATGAGTGAAATTAGTAAGGATGAAGCATCTAGTTCAACTTCACAAAATGACATCAAATCTAGTGGAAGAGATAGAGTGGATGGAATAGATGGGGATACACCTGAGAAACCATGTGCATTAATTGGTGCTATGAGGGAAATTGATGAAGCTTGTGTGGTTGAATGAAAAGAAGATCTACAAAGAGAAAATATTTTCAATTCAATGTGTTAAATCAAAGAAAAATCATGTAGCTTAATTATTGATGGTGGGAGTTGTAAAAATGTGATTAGTGCTACATTAGTGGAAGAATTGGGGATGGAGCCCTTGAAACATCCTAAACCTTTTAAGCTTCAATGGCTGAACAATTGTGGTGAAGTCAAGTTAAACAAACAAGTCAAAGTTACAATTGTCATAGGGGGATATAAAGATGAAGTGGTTTGTGATGTATTTCCTGTGCATGTAAGGCATATTTTGTTGGGAAGACCCTTAGATGTTTAATAGAGATATGGTCCATAAAGGGAAGAGGAACACATATTCTGTGAGGAAAGATGGAAAGAAAATCACTCTACTTCCCTTATCCCCTAGTGAGGTTTTGAGAGATTAAAATATCCTAAGGGAAAAGAAAAAGGAAAGAAGAGAGGGAAAGGAGAAGAAAAAGAAGATGAGTAAGAAAGAAAATGAGGAGAAAAAATGAGAGAAGAGGGAAGAACAAAAGAAGGGGGAACAAGAGGTTGAGGTGAGAGAAGAAAGAAAGATAAAAATTGAGGAAATGAAAGAAGATGGGGTTGAAAGGATAGTGACCACCTCAAGTTGGAGAGAAAAAGAAAAGAGAGACAAACAAGAGGACAAAAAAAGAAAAGAGAGAGGACGTAAAATGAGAGAAAAAATATGGGAAGTGAAAAAAGAAAATATAGAGAATAATGAGATACAAGGCCATGACTTTTTACTTTCACAAAAACTCTCTTGTTTGAATTCTTGTACAGGTTTTTATTCGAGGACAAATCCATTCCAAGAAGGGAGAAATGATAGGAATCGCCCTAGGCATGAAGGCCACTCAAAAGAAGACAAAGCGAAATCCAAACCATAACTCATGGCACTTTGGGTGAGATCCATTTTCAAGAGGTTTCAACAGGAGTTTAAGGCCAACTAAGCTAACAAACCAAGGGCTAAGAGAATGATGAAGAAGTGGATAAAAAAAGAAAGGCTAAAAGGAGTATAAAGAAGGCAACAATCATTGTGGAAGGTTAAGCAAACAAATGAATAAGGATTAAAGGAAAAACGGGCAAATGAGGGAATGCGACCCAAGGGAGCTTCAAATGGAAACAATCTTGGTTTCAAAACTATTTAGAAGAACAAGGGAATGCATGGAAAAGGAATGGAATGAATGAAGGTCAAATAAGCAGGAATTGGAGTGCCCGGAGCAGACCCGGCACCGGACCAGATCGCCCTACTAGGCGTCGGTTGTGAGCTTCCAGATTTCCTCAATTTTTGCGTCAGTACCATTCCAACAGAATGGACCTAGTGCTGGCTCTAGAAGCTTGACTTGGTGCTGGGTGTGGACTGGTTATGTCCCATTTTTATTGTACCAACTTTTGTGCACGAGAACTGTTGCTCCATATTGAAACCGACACCAGTCCTAGGAGACCTACCCAGTGCCAACCCTGTTCTGGAACCCAAACCCCTGATATTTTTCTGCTATTTTGGGGTCATTTTGTAATATTTACAAAGTAGTTAGGGCAAGACAACTATATATATGCTGTTATAACTCTTGTAACACAAGTTTGGTATTTTGGGAGGCTATGTAATTGTGAGAGTTCAAGAACTCTTTGAGAGTTTTGGAGAGGATGATCTTCTTGGGTAATGTCCATTAAATATCAAGACTAAATTAAAGGATCTAATTCCACCTTTGATCTTGTCTCTAAATCTTAAGGGATAATCTAAATTTCATCTCTATTCTATGTGCTAGGTTGCCTAATATGTTTGATAGGATTGAGTTTGGTGCTTTCAATTCCTATCCTTGGTGTTCTAATCTTTGATAGATTAAGGTGTTAATGTGTCTTTGAAGTTAGCTAGATTCACAATATCACAAGAGTGTTATTTTTCTAGCATTTAGGTGTTCTCGTGTGTGAGTTTGGTAAGATTTTTGTTTTGAGTTCAATCTACAATTTTGGTCCTTTCTAAGATCATATCAAAGTTATTTTAGGGATCATATCAAGAATTAATTAATATTCTTGAGGGAGTTGGCACTAATTCCATACTCTAAACCGAATGAGATACTGTAAGGTGAAAGGAGTTTATTGCACTGACGTTTTTCTATTAAATGGTTCATGTCAAGCCACTTGACTTTTTGAATTTTTTTATGGTTATGATGTATTATTAGATACCACTCATGATATATGAAATATGGATTTATTAATTAGAGAATTAATAAATTTAATCTTAATTAGAATTAATAAATTAATTCTAATTATTAAAAGGATTACTAATTCTATTATGATAGAATTAATTCATATTAGCTACCAAATGATTAGAAAACCTAATAGGTCACACAATAGAGGAATTGGTATTCAAAATATTATTTGATAATATTATGGAGTTAATTTGTGAGAAGAAATAACTTTATATAATTAGTTATAATTCTTGGGGCCAAATTATAATTAGCAATATATTATGTGCTAAATAGCAATTTGGAAATCACAATGCCATAATGAAAAGATAAGAAAATGTTTAGTTATTATTGGATTCCTAAAACATTTAGGAAACAAACAAAAGACTTGCTTCGATTGACCATATATGATTTTAGGCGAGAAAAAGACATTGGGTTTTCTTTTGGAAATACACTATGGTTTTTCTTTTCTTTTCACAGAAAACAAGATTTTTCATTTTTCTTATTCTTCTTTTTGAAAGAAGTTTTCTTCTCTTCTCCAATAAAATTAATTATAAAGCTACCAAGTATTATTCTACTAGCATAGATTTTGGTAGTTCTTAAGTACATTCTTCGTGTAGATCAATATTAGAGAAATTTCTATCCTTGGAATTTGGTGGCTTGATTGGATTGATTTTTAAAGAGGATTTGCACGGAAGAAAATTTTAAGAACCTGCGTTTTTTTATGTAATTAATTTTTCTTCCATTCTCATAATTCGTTTAATTACATAGGAGTGATCTTTTGCATGGATTTCATTTTATTTTTCACTGCGTGTAAACTGGTTTACATTATCGAAATCCAACATTGGCATCAAAGACACATCGTATGTTTTTTATGGATTTTATTATTATTTTGAAATTATTTCAAAATAAATTCGACGTTATGAAATTGTTTCATAAATATTTTAAAATTTGAAATAGTTTCAAGATTATATCCGGGTCCATGAAAATTATTTGATATAAAATTTTATTTTAGTGGGTTATACACACACACACACACACACACGCATTAATTACTGAAATTGGTTTCAGTAAATTATAGAAAGTGTTTCCTGTTAATTCACAGAAATTGTTTCTGTGAAAAAGAAAAAAAAATGATATTTCGTTAAGAAAAATGAGCCGAAAAGAAAAAAGTTGGAAATTGTGGAAATTGTTTATGCAAACCATTATTACTTTAGTTGCATCCTTGGGAGGATGAGTTGTAGCCTTGGGAGGCTTGTGCCCATTTTTTTGTTACAACTGAAAAGAAAAAAAAAATTTGAAAGAAATAGAAATTGTTTCTACAAACCATTATTATTGTGGTTGCATCCTTGGGAGGATGACATAAAGCCTTCGAGGCTTGTGCCATGTGAAGTCAAAGTTTCTTGATTGGAAATTATTTCCAATCAAAAAATCATTATATATAAAATAAAAAAAAAATTTTTGTTCTGTTTTCTGTTTTCGATCCTTCACTGATAGCGCATGGTTACTTTTTCCTTCCATAAAGCACCTGAATTTCCCCAAAATTTCACTTTGGGACTAACAGAATTAGTTCCCAAAATATGATTTCGGTAACTAATATATTTTCTAAAATATTGATTTTTGATTATATATTATTTCAATTCCAAAAATATGATTTTAGCAATTAATATATTTTCTAAAATATTGATTTTAGAAGTGATTTGGAAGGGAGAATCTCATTGGATTAGGGATGGAAATTTTAATATATTTTCTAAAATTCTGATTTTAGGTTTTATTTCCAAAGTAGTGATTTGGAATTGTACGCTATGTTTTATTTTGCTTAATGAGTTTTGAGCATGATGTTAGCATGATGGATGGTTATGGACTTAGACCAAATATATCTGTTCATGCATTATTTACATTTTGGTTTTAATAAAATAAGGCATGCGTGTCCAACCTTTTCTATTATTCTTGTGTATTTTCTCTTCTTATCTAAACTCCCCTCAAATGTAACTCGAGGTTTCTTTACTTAGGAAATCTATATAAGTAGATTACATAGGTTAGATAGAGTTAGAAAAATTATTTACAAGACAATGGAGATGGTGACCAAAACAAGGCGAGAGGGTAAGACCTTCTACTTATATCATGCATGAACACATAGGGTTGACCATATTAATTTCCTTCGTGGCTTGAGGAAATTAATTTAGGAAAAGTCAAAACCATACCATGTAATTATATTTTATGCCATGTATATATGATAAAATTATGCACGCTATGTATAAGACCACCAATAAACAAATCCCTCAAACAATATTAAATCTAAAGCATTCCGTTAACATAACAAGAACGAAAGTTCTTTTTTGAGATTAGGTTGTTAGGCATACCCAAGCTTCCTCGACATTAAGCATGTTCAAGTTATGGAATATGATTCTGAATTAATAGGTTAGATTTAACTAATATCTTTATCCCAGTTGGGTATACCCGAACATAAAGAATATTAGAGGCTAAGTTGGGGTAGCACTAAATGCTTTAAGATTAAAAGATGTTAATCACCCAATGATCTGGTAGTTATATTTGATGTAATTGGTATTGGAAACCTACCACTGAACTTAAGAGTGATTTATTAGACATACACAAGGTTATTCTTAAGGAATTTGGATACCGATCCACTAAGAAAGCTTCCAACAGGCTTTCTTAAGTTAATAGTGAGGGCTATTGGTTTCAGTAAAATAGTGGAATAAAAATACCATTAAAGTCCTAATTATTTGCATTATATGTGCATATACATTACGCTAATTTCAATATATTTACTACATCTAGGTCGTCTGTATCATGACAACAAACTTGAACTTACGTAGCATTTTGAAAATGAACAAACTTCTGACTCAAAGTTTCCAAACTAGTACAAAAACTTGAGAATCGTTCTTAAATTGAAAAAATTGCTCTACGTGCTAGAGACTCCTATTCCACAACTACCAGCTCAAGATGCTCATACTGATAAGCATGCTGTCCACAAGCATAAAGAGGATAGTAACACGACATCCTATGTGATGTTAGCGTCAATGACCCCTGAACTGCAAAAACAGCAAGTGCATATAGATGCTTACTCGATTATATTACATCTTTGAGAGCTGTTTGATGCTTATGGCAGAATGGAAAGATATAAGATATCAAAACAACTGTTCCATTCGAAGATGGCTGAGGTCACTTTTGTGGCCACTCATGGGATGAAGATGCTAAGCTTAATTGAGAAGCACGGGTCTCTTGTGTTTATGATAGGAATTGCCCCAGGAACAAAGGCCATTCAAAAGAAGATAAAGAGAAATCCAAGCCACAACTCATGGCATCTTGGGTGAGATCCATTTTCAAGAGGTTTCAATAGGAATTTAAGGCCAACCAAGCCAACAAACCAAGGGCCAAGAGATTGATGAAATAGTGGATAAAGAAAAGAAGGCCAAAAGGAGTACAAAAGGAACAACAATCCTTGTGGAGAATTAAGTCAACATTGAAACAAGGATTGAAGACCAAAGAACTGACAAAGAGAGCTCGAGACCACCAACATTTTGTTTGGAAGATCAAGGGAACACATGGAAAAGGAATGGAGGTCAAATGAGCAGAGGTTGGAGTGCATCAAAGTAAGAGAGGCTGTCTAGAGTTAACTTGGTGCTCGCGCAAATCGACCGACATGGCGCCAACCCAGATCTGGCTCGGTTCTATTACTTGGATAAAACTAAGCCAGTGCCGACTCCATGTGCTATAGCCGGCACTGGCTCCATTCGGGCCAGTTTCAAACTTTTGCAATTTTTCTTATTTTTAGCCTTTTTAGTTGTAATTTAATTTTCACGATTTTTATTATATTTTAACCTATTTTAAGGCATGTAATGGGGCCTCAAAACTTGTGTTAAGGCCATTTAATAGCTAGGATTAGCTTGTTAAGTAGTTTAAGTCAAGGTAACTATAAATACCCTATTATAACATTGTAGACATAACTTTGGTATTTTGGGAAGCAGAATTCAGATTTTCTATCTAGAGAGAGTTCTTGAGGGTGATACTCATGGGTGATTCCATTAAATATCAAGACTAAATTAAACGATTTAGTCCCACATTTGATTTTGTTTCTAAATCTTAAGGGATAATTTAAACGTCATCTCTATTCTATGTGCTAGGTTGCCTAGTGTGTTTAATAGGATTGAGTTAGGAGCTTTTAAATTCCTATCCTTGGTGTTCTAATCTCTAGTTAGATTAGGGTGTTAAGGTGTCTTTGAAGTAGAATAGATTCACATTATCACAAGAGTTTTAATTTGCTTTCATTTTGGTGTTCTTGTGTGTAAGTTTGTTAGGGTTCTTGTTTTGAGTTCAATCCATATTTTTTGGAGCTTCCCAAGATCATATCAGTTTGTGATGGACAATGAATTAAGTATTGACTTAATTCTACAATCTTTGCCAAGTAATTTTTCACAATTTGTGATTAACTACTAGATGAATAAGATTGAGTCCACCATACCCGAGTTGATAAATCTTCTCAAAACTGTGGATTCTTTCATGAAGAATGAATCTAATGCAGTTATGTTGGTAGACTCTTCCTCTTCTAGCAAGAAAGCTCCTAAGAAGAAGAAGAAGAAGAAGAAGAAGGCCCCTACTAAACCTAAATGTTGTGTGAAGAAGAAAGAAGCAGCCACCAAAAGTGAAGGATCAAAACGAAAAACATTAGCGAAAAATTTTTAAATTTTTCAAGCCACATCTAGGATAGAGTACTTACTTTTTCCTATTGGTCGTGGATGAACCAACGTAGTGACGGGTTGTATTGGAACATGCGTCAGAGGAGGAGAACGAGGCGCCTGCAGTTTGACCAGTATTGCGAAACCCCAACAAAAATCAACCATAGAGTAAGGGGGTTGGGATGCATATCATATTTTCTTGCATGCATAAATATATTTTTATATGATTTTATGTGCCTTTGATATGTGATTTGTAGCCTAGATGGCTCGATTGTGGTTGTGGAGTAAGAAGGGCAAAATGGTAATTTTGGCTTGAGAATGAATTAGGGAGATAGCTTGAGGATTACATAGGAAAAATATTTGGAAGATAAAATAAGAACAAGAGTTGTTGTGGCTTAGTGGTTACAGCTTTGAAATTAATTCTTGAGGTCTTGAGTTCAAATTCCATCATTGGAGTTTTAGCATGATTGAATTTTATTTTGTGCTAGGTAGGCTATGTTTCGGCCCTTGCATGCCTTAGAGAAGAGTAGGAGTGTTGTCCTAGGGGAGACATGATAGGAATGTCCAAATCCTACTCTTATGCCCTACAACAATTTCTAAGGGATTCATACCCTTCTTGATCTCTAGCTTTCCTTACTTCTTAATTAATTAGGTTGTTCCATATATCTAAGCCATTTTATTTCTAGAAAATTTCCAGCAAGCTTCTTTGATCTTGGAGTGTCGAAAATGTTTGTGTGAGGATGTCTTCTTTACCAAAAATAGGAAAGGGTTGTGGAAGGTTCCCAAGAGAATTAATCTCCATGGTTGAACCTTCAAACTCCAACCTATGTGTGTTCATCTTCTTCATGTAGTAAACTGGAAATTTTTCCAACTTGTTGATTAGTCCAATAGTCAAAATTTTCAGCCATCATTCCCTCTCAAATGCTGCCAGAAAAATGACCATTCCATTTAGCTTGAGGACTGAAAATTCCAGCCAAAACCGGACTGCTCAAAAACTGCTATGCAAACTAGAAAATTTTCTGGACAATTTTCACAGCTTGGTGAGCCAAAAACCAAGCTGTTTCTTCCAGTTTTTCAACCAGCAATTCAACCTTCTTTTACCTGCATAAAGAAGGCTGGAAATCAGCCTTAAAGGACCCTCCAATGGCCCTTCAAACCTTCTACAAGCTGACTGAAATATGGCAGAAGAATCTGCCTAGAAATTCCAGCAAACTTGCAAAAAACCTGATCAGAATGTCCAGCTTGTTTCTCCTTCATCCTTATCCAAAAACTCATCCAATTTGCTGTGCAAACTCGCCCTGATCAGCCATGAACTGAGCTACATCATCTTCTCCAGAGTTCTACACAAAAAATAGCTCTATGGCTACTCTTAAAATCTCTCTATCAATCACTCCAATCAAACTATTAATTGAAGTCCAAAATTTCAGCAAACTACCATAGATTAACCCTCAAACAACTAGAATATTCCTTCACCATTGTACACCATATTTTCGGCCACTCTAAAGCTCCTTCAAACATCATTCATCTCAGCAAAAATCACAGCCAAGCAGCCGGCCATTGAAGCTTCCAAAAGCTCTCCATTAACCAAGATCTCCTTACCATATTTGTTTCCAAAATTGATTCCCTAAAATATTCTTTTTGAATTTCAAACAACCAGCCTTCCTTTTCCACTCAAATCTGAAAATCCAATTACCAAAAACTATTCAAACAACTCAGCTACCCATCTCCCACAGAATTTCGGCTAGCTTCAACCAATTTCTCTCCATTCTCTCCAAACATTCAAGAACACCTACTACTATTCTCACGCCTAAGACCGTCCAAAACCACTTCAATCTTCTCCAAAAACTCTAGATTATACCTACTCAACCTCGTGAACCCATTCCTGCAATTTTTAACATCAAACTCGGAAATCAAAGTCTCACTTTTGGATCAAAAACCAAAATTTTCTTGAAGGCTCAAAAGCACCTTCAAGGTAATCATGAACGATCATTCATCTTTAACTCTTAATGAATACATATACATACATATATATATATATATATATATATATACTGATATACTTTCTCTCTCTCTCTCTCTCTCTCTCTCTCTCTCTCTCTCTCTCAGCCGAATGGTTGCTCCAACCATGGCCATGTTTCCTTCTTCCTCCTTGAACGAATCAAGCTGTCCATGCGAGATGATTCTTTTGAAACTTCTCCAAGGTAGTCATCATTCAAGTAAGCCTCTTCAATCTTCTCTTTAAATTCTAGATTCATGCCTCTTAGATGTATTTGAATGAGGATGGAATATATTTGGAGATTGAGTATGTGTTTATGTGATGGAGTTGGGATTGATGCATGATGATGATTGGTCTTGGTTAGATTATATAATGATTTAGGGTTTGTTGCATGCCTTCATGTCGTGAGTAGTATGATTAATCAAGCATGTTAGAGATTATGTCACCTTTGGTGAATATGGTTTATTTTCTTGTATTCTTGTTGAGGCCATGCATATGATTATGTTTAGTGGAGTTGAGATATGTGTTGGTAAATTTAGATCTATGCCTTTATTCATGCTTTGGATTATTTGATGATTGGTGTAGAGTGTATGTTCATGATTAGGGTTAGCAATAGAAATTATAATCATGACCTTGTTGTCCCAAAGCTAATTAAGTTAATCAATTTTATTTCATCAATAAAATGATTAATACTATAACTTCTTCTAGTAATTTCAAAAACCCTTGGAAAATGTGGCTTTGGATTCTTATATAAAATAATGATATTTTAGTCAAATAATTGATGGCTTTTATTAAAGAAATAAAATATATAGATATTATATAAAATAATAACATCAAATAAAGCCTTTTATATAAATAATCATAATAGGTAAAATATTAATTTTGTAAGTCATATATTCATAAATACTATTAAAATCTATTCATTATCTTTTAATCAAATACATTAAAATTTATTTACAATTAATTTTATTTATTTACCAATTATTTTCTAACAATTAATTATTATTTTAAATAATTCCATCTAGGTCCTAGGACCCTTCATCAAATAAACCCTAATTTATTTAAAGTAGGATTTAAACCTACAACTTATTAGTAGCTATTTCACAAACCCTAGTATTTTAATATCAAGCTAGATTTATTTTATAAATCCTTTTATTTATTCTCTACCCTTAAAGTTTGGGACATTAGAATCATGATTGTAGTAAGTTGAGTTAAGATTATTTATGAAAGTGAATTTTGGCTTGGGTTTAATTATGGATTGGGTTTACCCCAGGCGAGGTTAGGTCAGCTTTTGGAGATCTTTATTTTATCTCGAGCAAAGGATCAGGTAAGCTCCTGCATAAAACTTGTTTGTTGTAAAAGGTTTCTATGGCAAGCTAAACCCGAAGTTTGTGAACACTGATTTGGTAAAGGCAATTAGGGACTGTTTCCTTTTTTGTTTCAGTCAAACTAATTATTTGAAAAATAGCAAGCAATTTTATTCAAACACTAAACTTTTTCTAAAACTAATTTTGACCAAGACTTAGAAACCCTTGATGGCCATTTTCAATTAAAGCTATGTTTTTTCAGTTTTCTCCCAAGTGGGATGAACTACGTTGAGTACTCAATAAGGATAGGCTAGTAGTACTAGTTTTGAAGAGCAAAAGTAAGTCTCCTAGCTGAAGGCCACCTCCAGAAGATGAACTCAACTTAGAGAAACGTAAATACTACTTAGTCATGCTAGTTCGAGCTAGTAGTTTTTAGTCATGTGGACTGTGTGTTGCCGGATTGGACAATTGATTTTGTTTAGGTGTAGAGAATGAGGAGAATCTTACCCGGTAGACCGATCACCTACCTTTTTGTCAGTCTGCGTAAAGTGTGGCATTCTGACCGTTATATAGTTATGAGGCCCAATGTGTGCTAACCCATAGCCGCCTTTGAGTGGTTTATTTTATTATTCATGTATGGTTGGAAAAGCCAAAACGCCACTCTTGTTTTTAACATTATTTATTGTTTACCAATATTTTTCTTATGAAGTTCTTACTCCTTGTATTCATGAACTGTTTTCACTGGACACTCAAAGTCGTGAGTAGGGTAGTTCACTTCGTGCAGTCGCAACTTCCGTGATGCATAGGCAATCACTTTCCGGTCTTGCATCAACACTGCTCCCAGTCCTTCTTTCGAAGCGTCGGTGTACAGTGCATAAGATTTGCCTTCCTCTGGTAGACTCAATACTGGTGCTGTCATCAGTCGCTTCTATAGTTCTTCGAAGCTTTTCTCGCATTTCTCGTCCCACACAAACAGAACATCCTTTCTCAACAAATGGGTCATTGGCGATGCGAGTGTTAAGAATCCCTTAATAAACCTTCGGTAGTATCCCGCCAAACCCAAGAAACTCTGGATCTCGGTGATATTCTCCGGCTGCTTCCAGTCTGATACCACTTCCACCTTGGCCGGATCTACCTTAATTCCCTCCTTAGTCACCACATGACCAAGGAATGCCACACTGTCCAACCAGAATTTGCACTTGCTGAACTTCGCGTACAGCTTGTGCTCCCTCAATTTTTCCAACACGAGCCTCAGATGCTCCCATGCTCCTCCGGACTCTTGGAGTAGAACAAAAAATCATCGATGAATACTACTACAAATTTGTCCAGGTAAGGCCGGAATACTCGGTGCATCAGGTCCATGAATACTGCTGGAGCGTTAGTCACCCCGAATGGCATTACCACAAACTCGTAATGCCCATATCGAGTGTTGAAGGCTGTCTTGGGGATATCTTCCTCTCTTATCCGCACTTGGTAATATCCTTGTCTTAGATCCAACTTGGAATAGCAACTGGATCCTTGCAACTGATCGAATAGTTCGTCAATCAACGGAAGAGGGTACTTGTTCTTAATCGTCAAATTGTTCAGCCCTCAGTAGTCGATGCACAGCCTCAAGGTCCCGTCCTTCTTCTTTACAAATAGCATAGGCGATCCCCAGGGCGACGTGCTTGGTCTAATATAGCCTTGGCCAACGAGCTCCTCTAGTTACTCTTTCAACTCTGCCGGCGCCATCCGGTACGGAGTCCGCGATACTGGTTCCGCTCCGGGAACTAAGTCGATAGTAAACTCCACTTCTCGACTAGGAGGTAGAGAATCAAGCTCCGCTGGAAATACATCGGGAAAATCCTTCACTACTTCCGTGTCCTCCAGAGTACACTGGTCCTTAGGCTTGTTCATCACGTAAGCCAAATAACCTTTACAACCTTGCCTCAATAATTTTCGGGCCTTAGCCCCTGCAATCAAGTACTTCAACTCTTTCACCCTCATTCCATTAAATTCTAACACATCACAACCCGGTCTGACAAACTGAACTGACTTATTTTTTTGCAGTCTACCCTAGCCCCATGTTTGGCTAACCAGTCCATCCCCAAAATTAAGTCATAGTCTTCAATGTCCAACACAATCAAATCTCCTTCTAGATTTTCTCTCCCCACCTTAACCTTACAATCCCTCACATACCGATCCGCTTGCACCATCTTCCCCAAAGGGGTGCTTACTTCTAAAATGAAAGGTAGCTCCACTCCATCCCAACCCAAATGACATGCACACAACTTGTTTATATAGGAATGAGTAGAGCCAGGGTCAATCAAAGCATTAACGGATCGTCCTTGAATAGTAAACGTACCTTCCACCACCGTGGCATCGACCCTAACTTCCTCTCTATTGAGAGCGAATACCTTGGCCTTCACTTGTGGCTTCGGCGCTCCACCTCTGGCTGCTCCCATGGCGTTAGCCCGGTTGGGTCCCTGGTTCTGAGTCGGGTTTCCCTGCCCGACTCGGTGCAGCTTATGGTAGGTATTCCTCAGGTGGTTCGGGTCACCACAGTGGTAGCACTTCCTATCTCTTCCCTTGGACCAACAATTCCTCTCGGTGTGGCCTTTCCTTCCACACTGCCTGCAGGACGGGAGGCTCGGTGAAGGTCCAGCCGGTGCTGTCCGAGCTTGCTTTTCCCGATTCTGCCAGAGATGATTTGCAGGGCGCTTGTGGGATTGCTGCCTCGGAAAGTGTCCCTGTGGTTGTCTCGGCGGTTGGAAGGGCTTGGCCGCCATCCTGCAGCGGTCTTCATTCTCTGTGCGAGTAGCAGCGTCCACCGCCCCCGAGTAAGTTGTCGGTGGAGCAGGTGCCAAAGCTCTCCTCAGCTCCGGTCTTAGCCCCTTGACGAACTGCCTCGTCCGGTTCTGCTCGTCTCCCAAAGCAGTACATAAAATCAGAAAAACACATTCTCTTCCAAGGTAGCTACTCACCCACAACAGGATCAACCTGAAATCATGATAAAAGGTGGTGAGACAGAAATCTCAGTAAGTCCGTGTGTACTTTGGGTATTTAGCAGAAACAGTTCGTGGATGCAAAGTGTGAAATCTTTATAAGAAAAACATTGGCAAGCAATAAACATTAGTCAAAAGCAAGAGTGGCGTTTTGGCTCTTCTAGCCATACATAAGTAATGAAATCAACCACTCGAAAGAAAAGGATATGGGTTACCACACTTTGGGCCCCATAACCGGTCAGAATGCCTAACACGTTGTGCAGACTGACAAAAGTAGGTGATCGGCCTATTGGGCAAGATACTCCTCCTTCTCTATACCCAAACAACCGCCAGGTGTCCATTCCGGCAAAAACACAGTCACTTGACTGAAATAAAATAAACTGCTAGCTCGACCCGGCACGACTCTCTGGAACTGGCATCTTATCCAGGAAGGAGTCACCCCTCAGAGGTGGCCACCTACAGAGAGACTCACCCTAACCCTTCAAAGACTAGTCCTAGTAGCGCACCCTTATTGAGTACTCAACGACATTCCCCACTTGGGATAAAAAGAACAAAGCATTGTGCTTCATGAAAATAACAATTTGAGGGTTTCCAAAGCTTTGAGAGAAATTAGTTTTAGAAAGAGTTTCAAGTTTGGAAAAATCTGCTCAAAGACTTTTAAATAATTTAAGCGTTGGAATTAATGATGAATTCAACCCTCAATTACTTTCAAATAACCAAGTGTCCTTGCACTCCTCATTTAGCTTGCCATAAGGAAATCATTTCACATCAATCAGGTTTTATACAGGAGATTACCTGATTCTTGCTCACAACAACAAAGTCTCGGACAGATGACCTAACCCCACATGGGCAAATACAAATCTTAATCAGATTCAAGCCACAATCCACTTTCTCAATTTTAAATCCACTTAATCCACTACTACCATGATCCTAGTGTCCCAAGCTTTAAGGCAAAACAATAATTGAATAGGTTTATAAGCTCAGTTTAATTTGTTATTTAAAATAATTAATGGATTAGGAAATAAATTCTATTAAGTTGAAAGTTCAACCCTTGTTAAGGAAAATTTAGAGTTTATTTGATCAAGAGCCATAGGTGGTACTAGGGAAAATAGTAATTTAATGGTAGCTTAGTTGTTAGAAAATAATTGATAGCTAAAACTAGTTAAGATTAAATTTAATAAGTCTTCCTTGGAAAATAATACGTAAATCCTTAAGGGTTTTGATCTAGTAAATATCTTATTAAGTATAAATCTTTTTCATAAGGGCTTTAATTAATTTGCTTTATTTTAAATAATATTTATTTATTTTATTTTCTAGAAAAATCATTATTTATTTGACTAAAATATCCTTTACATATATTATAATTCCAAATCTACCCTTCCTAGGGTTTTCGAAATTCTTTAGCAAAAATCATTAGTAAATATTTTATTTATGAAATAAAATTTGCTTAGGGACAACTAGATCATGATCAAGACTCCATGGTCATAATCAATAACATACTCAATCCTTCAATTCATCAAATCATCCAAGTCTTGCACATAGGCATAGATCTAAATTTATTATTACATGATTTAACCTCTACTAGCATTAACATGATCATGGCTTCAAAATCTAATTATGCATATAAATCCTATTCACCCATGGTGACATAATCTCTAGTATGCTTCATCACAAATACTACCTATGACATGCATCAAACCTCAACTCATCATTAAATCCGCCAACATAATCCTTCCATGTATAAATTCCATCTCCTTCACAATCATACATATACTCATGCTTCAATCAACAACATCACATACACAAACCCATCGCCATTCATCAACCTAGAGACATGCTTCTAAATTTTAAAAAGAGGATTGAAGGTACTTACTTGATTGATGAATGACTTGAAGGAGTTTAGAGAAGATCTCAACTCCTAGATGGCTAATCTTGTTCAAGAAGGGTGGCGAAAGCATGGTCATAGGAAAAGAGACCATTCGGCCAAGGGAGGAATTTCGATCCATGAGAGAGAGAGAGAGAGAGAAGACGAGATCATTAGCATGCTTATTCATATAGGTTTTCATTAGAGATTAAGTTTGAAGAGGATGAAGTTGTTAGAATAAGTTTACCTTGAAGATGTTCTTGTTCTTCACAGAAATTTCTGATTTTTTATCCAAAGTAGCAAGATGATTTGAGGAGTTTGATGTTAATAAGGGTGTTGATGAATGCACAGCAAGGAGTAGATCAAATCTGGAGATTTTCGTGAGGGTTTGAAGTAGTTTGGAGGGGTATTAAGTGTGGAGAAGGAGTAGGTGTTCTTGGTGTAGTGTGTGTGTGTGTGTGTGTGTGTGTGTGTGTGTGTGTTCTTGTTGCTTGAAGAAAATCGAGAGAGAGAGAGAAGAGAAGCTGTCGATTTTTCTGAGGAGTTGTGGCTGCCGAAATTCTGTAGGGTTTAGGGAGTGACTTCTCTGATTTGGAAGGGAAAGGAAAGACTAATTGTTACAATCCTTGAAGAATATTTTTAGGAAGAGAATTTGGAAACTAGATATTCCAAGAATATCTTGATTTTTCTGGACAGCTTTGAAGTCTACTATGGCCGACTGGATTGTACAGTTTTCTGGGGAATTAAAGCTGGTTAAAGGAGCCTTGTGATGGCTGAAACTATGGTGCACAATGGTGGAGAAGATGTCTGATCAATTTGAGCAAAATTTTATGGAAAGTTGTTAAACAAGATGGCTGAAATTTTGGAAAGTAATCAAGCTAAATTGCAGGGATTTGGTTGAGAGATTTTCGGTCAGCCATGGAGGGAATTTCGTGTAGAAGCTTTAGGGAATAATGGATCTCTGTTAATGGAGGTTTAAAGGAGGTTTTAACAGAAGTAGGTTGGGGGTTTTCAGTTGAAACAAAATAGGAAACAAGCTGGACAAAAATTCTGCTCAGGAATTTCGCTGAACAGAAATTTCCTGGCAGAATTTTCGTCTGCCATTTCCAGCGGATTTGCAACGAGTTTTGAAGGGGATTTCAGGGGTATTCAAGGATGGTTTCCAGCCTTCTTTATGGAGGAAAAACATGGCTAAGTTTCTTCACAAAATCTGGGAGAAAACAGCTTGATTTGGAGCTCACAAAGCTGATTTTCGTACAGGAATTTTTCCTGTTTTACTCCAGCTTGTGCAGTCCGAATTTAGGCAAGAAACTTTCAAGTTTCAACTGATCCTAAAGACCATTTTTCTGGTAGCATTTGGGAGGAAATGTGAGCAAGAATTTTTGACCTTTTGAAGATACAACAAGCTGGAAAATTTCAACTCATTTCATGAAGATAGATGAACTAAGTTAGAGGGAAAATTTCAGCAAGCTTTCAAGGGGGATTTTCCTCTTGAATTTTTTTCCACAAATCATTTACATTTTCCAAACCATGAGAGGCCTTTTACTAGGACATTTTGATCCTAAAAGACCTTAGTCCTCTACTGAATTTTCTAGAAAGGAAAAGGATAGAACACTTTGCTCAAATTAAGGAGTTGGAAATTAAGAAAAGCTAAAGATCAAGGGAGAATGAATTCCCTTTTAGCATTTCGCGAAGAACAAAAGAGTGAAGTGAGAATTCTCCTAACATGTCTCTCCTAGGACATCATCACCACATTGATCTAGGCCATCATGGCCGAAACCCTCCTTTTCCAAGCAAAATAAAATTTACCCAAGCTAAAGCTTCTATGATGGACTTTGAACCTTAGACCTCAAGAATTAATTCCAAGGCTCTAACCACTAAACCACAACAACTCTTATTGCTATTTCTACTAGAAAAATTATTTCCTATTCAATCCACAAGCTATCTCCTTATTTTCACCTCGGGCAAAAATTACCATTTTGCCCCTCTCACACATCACTCACCAACAAGACTTCAAGATAATAAAAATCAAATTCAAAGCACATAGAAATCATATGAAAATATATTTAATCATGAAATAAAGCATGATATGCATCCCAACCCCCTTACTCTAAGGTTGGTCTTGACTGGGGTTTCACAATTTACCCAGAAGACCTTCCAGTTCCTCAGCCTGCTCCTCAACCAGTTATCCTTTTGGAAGATAGCAGTGATGACGAGGTCCCGATCCATGACCCACCCCTAATCTCGGTGATAGAAATAAGTTCTGACAGTGAAGATGAAGCGATAGCTGTGGTGAATGTTCCCCACCCTCCTAACCCCATAGTGGATTTTATCAGCAGATTGTGATGACCCAGGGGAGATAGATTATGAATCTCCACCTATGCCTTTCTTCTTTCCTCCTCCCAGTCGAGTTGAGCCCGGAGAGAGTTCTAGGCGACCCGGGAGGAGCCAATGGAGGGGTTTGCCAGTAGGGCTGGGGTAGACTTTTCTAAGAACTCTGGGGAATGGCTGTACAAGGCTGATTTTGAAGATTCGGATGAGGATTAGAGGGCTGAGAGTTATTTTGATCAGAATGTTTATTTATTGCTTTTCGTAAACTTTTATGTTAAGGAATTTTATTTCTATTTTCTGTTAAAATTTTAAATTTATGCAAATCAAGATTTGATAGAGAATTTATGAGCAATTCTTTATATAAAACTTACATCCAATTTTCTTTTACTTATATCTGACTGTGAATGCATGCTCAACTAAAATGATTTCATCATTGAATGCATAAACTTATCATTTGGGTATGGTTTAGAATGGCACCCAAATGCCGTGTAGCTTCATCATGCAGGAGAATTCCGGAAGCAGATCAGGTGGCACCAGAAGTTGAGACAACTTAAATGCAATCACCCAACCGAGGCAATGGGAGTGAACCGGATATGGGGATGGGGTCTGAAGCACTAGTTAATATGTCGATGGAACAGGCATTCAGTAAGATGACAGAGATTCTGCAGACCCTGACCGAGCAGAGGAACCTCAAGGGAGAAAATGAGGCATTGGAACTGTTTTTGAAGTTTCAGCTGCCCGTCTTCTTTGGCAAAGCTGAGCAAGATCAGAAAGCTAAGCAGTGGATTGAATAGATGGAAGACATCTTTGCTATGCTCCAGTACACTGAGGAGCAAATGGTTAAGTTCGCGGCATTCCGTTTGAGGGGCCCAGCTCGAGCATGGTGGCAGCGGGTTCAAGACGACTGGGACATGGTTGAGCAGGAATGGACGTAGTCCAGCTTTGTTAAGGCCTTCAGGGCTGAGTATATCCCTCAGTGGATAGTGGAGAAACAAGAAGACGAGTTCCAAAATTTGAAGCAGGGAGGTATGACAGTGGCTCAGTACGCAGCATGGTTCACCCAGCTGTTGAAGTACTGCAAGAGACTAGTAGACACAGAGCAAAATAGGACAAGGCAATTTGTTAAGGGACTGAGACCGAAATTGAGGAGGGCGTTGGCACCTTCTCCTTCAACGACCTATTCGGGGGCCATAGATGCAGCTACCAGGACGGAGAATAAGGATCGCAGTAGGATGGCAGAAAGGCATTACCAGTCGCCAAGAAACCGCAAGGACACTTCCCAAGGAAACCAGCCAACAAGCGACCCGCCAATCAGCACTGGCAGAATCGGGACAAGCAAGCCCGGACCGCCCCAGCCGGACCATCTCAGAACCTTCCGTTATGTCAATAGTATGGGAAAAGAGGCCACACAAAGAAGAACTATTGGTCCAAATGAGGAGAGCGGAAATGTTATCATTGCGGCAACCCGAATCACTTGCGGAACGCCTGCCCTAAACTGCACCGAGTCAGGCAAGGAAATTTGGCTCAGAATTCAAGGCCCAATAGAGCCAATGCCATGGGAGCATCTGGGAGTGGAGCACCAAAGCCTTAAGTGAAAGCCAAGGTATTCACCCTCAACAAAGAGGAGGTTGGACCCGATGCAGTAGTAGTGGAAGGTACGTTTACTATCTAAGGACGTTCCATTAATACATTGATAGACCCTAGCTCTACTCATTCCTATTTAAACAAGAACTGTGCATGTCATTTTGGATAGGGTGGAGTAGAGTTACCTTTTTCCTTCCTGGTAAGTACACTTTTGGGAAAAATGGTGCAAGCGGATCGGTATGTGCAGAACTGTAAAATTGATGTGGGAGAGAATGCCTGAAGGGAGATTTGATAGTGTTGGATATGGAGGATTATGATTTGATATTGGAGATGGATTGGTTAGAAAAGCATGGGGCTCGGGTAGATTGTAAGAATAAGTCGGTTCAGTTCATTAGACCGGGTTGTGAAGTGTTGGAATTCAATGGCAAGAAAGTAAAGGAATTGAAATATCTGATTGCGGGGGCTAAGGCCTGGAAATTGCTAAAGCAAGGATGTCAAGGGTACTTATCTTATATGATAAATAAACCAAAAGACCAGTGCACTTTAGAGGACACCGAGGTAGTGAAGAACTTTCCCGATGTGTTCCTAGTGGAACTTACTTCTTTACCTCCCAGCGAGAAGTGGAATTCACCATTGACCTAGTTCTGGGAGCTGAACCAGTGTCTCGGACCTCGTATCGGATGGCACCGGCAGAGTCGAAAGAACTAAAGGTGCAGTTAGAAGAGTTAGTGGAGCAAGGCTACATCAAACCTAGCACGTCACCCTGGGGAGCACTCGTATTATTTGTGAAGAAGAAGGAAGGAACTCTCAGGCTGTGTATTGACTATCGAGGCTTAACAACCTAACGATCAAGAACAAGTATCCCCTACCACTGATTGATGGGCTGTTCGACCAGTTACAAGGATCTAGTTGCTACTCCAAATTAGACCTGAGGCAAGGGTATTACCAAGTGGGGATAAAAGAGGAAGATATCCCCAAGATAGCCTTCAACACTAGATATGGACATTATGAGTTCGTGGTAATGCCGTTCGAGGTGACCAATGCTCCAGCAGTGTTCAGGGATTTAATGCACAGAATGTTCCGGCCCTACTTAGACAAGTTCGTGGTGGTCTTTATCGACGACATTCTAATCTACTCCAAGAGTCAGGAGGAGCATGCAAAACATTTGAAACTCATATTAGAGAAGCTTCGGAAGCACAAGCTTTTCTCCAAGTTTAGCAAGTGTGAGTTCTGACTGGACAGTGTAGCATTTCTTGGTCATGTAGTGACCAAGGAGGGAATCAAGGTAGACCTAGCAAAGGTCGAAGTAATGTCGGACTGGAAGCAACCGCAGAACATCACTGAGATTCAGAGCTTCTTGGGATTAGCTAGTTACTATAGGAGGTTCATCAAAGGATTTTCAACGCTTGCATCACCTATGACTCGATTGTTGTAGAAAGATGTCCCATTTGTTTGCAGTGAGAAATGTGGGAAGAGCTTCCAAGAGTTGAAGCGAAGATTGGTGACACACCTGTGTTGAGTTTGCCAGAAGGAGATAAGCCTTACGCGTTGTATACCGATGCCTCAAAAGAAGGACTGGGGACAGTGTTGATGCAAGACCAAAAAGTGATCGCTTACGCTTCTCGAAAGTTGAGGCCTCATGAAGTCAACTACCCTATGCATGACCTGGAGTTGGCTGCTATTGTGTTCGCTTTAAAGAAATGGAATCATTACCTGTATGGAACTGAATACTAAATGTTCATCGACCACAAGAGCTTGAAGTACATCTTCACACAGAAGGATCTGAATTTGAGACAACGAAGATGGATGGAGTTTTTAAAAGAGTACCGCTGTCCAATCAACTATCATCGCAGGAAAGCCAATGTTGTTGCTGATGCCCTGAGCAGAAAATTCAGTATGGCCAGATTAAGAGTGCAGGAGATTCAAGTAGTTCAGGATGTGTTGGACAGAAGAGTGGAAATGCAAGAGGAACGAATTGTTGTCAGCAACCTGAAGTTGGTACCGGATCTAAGGCGAGAAATCATGGAAGCTCAGCAAAGTAGCGCTGAATTTCAGCTTTTCAAGGATAAGGAGCTTAAATGGCAAGGCAGTGAGTTCCGACAAGATGAAGTAGGACTTTTACATTTCAGGGATCGGTTGTGTGTACCCGGAGAGCATCAGTTAAAAGACAAAATTTTAGAAGATGCGCACAAGAGCAAGTACGCCATTTATCCAGGGGAAGTCAAAATGTACCAAGATTTGAAGAGGACCTATTAGTGGCTCGAAATGAAGCAGGATGTGGTTAAGTATATCTTGACTTGTCTCACCTATCAGAAGGTTAAGGCGGAGCACAAGAAGTCAGTAGGATTATTGCAGCCATTGCCAGTACCTAAATGGAAGTGGGAGGAGGTGACCATAGATTTTGTCATCGGACTTCCTATGTCAAAGACCTAGAAGGATGCTATATGGGTGGTAGTGGATCGACTGACCAAGTCAGCGCATTTCATACCAATGAATGTAAGAGATTCCATGGAGAAGTTGGCTCAGACCTACGTGAGCGAAATAGTCCGTCTCTATGGAGTGCCTTCAAGTATCGTGTCTGACTGAGACCCAAGGTTTATGTCTCATTTTTGGGGCAAGTTTCAAGAATCGATGGGGTTGAGTCTGAAGTTCAGTATAACGGTGCATCCGCAAACTGATGGACAGTCAGAAAGAGTTATACAGATATTAAAAGATATGCTGAGAGCCTGTGTTCTGGATTTCGGGGATAAATGGATCGAATGTGTGCCGTATGCACAGCTGTCATATAATAATAGTTATCAAGCTTCAATTGGGATGGCTCCGTATGAGGCTCTGTATGGACGCAAGTGTCATGTTCTGCAATATTAGAGTTGGTCAGAAGATGGGCACATAAGCAAGACCGGAGAAATTTGTGTCCAAGAAATGTTGGACAAAATCAAGTTAATGAGGGAAAGGTTAAAGGCGGCTCAGAGTCGACAAAAGAGCTATGCAGACAATAGGCGGAGAGAGTTGGAGTTTCAAGTGGGAGACAGTGTATTTCTGAGATTATCACCAAATAGAGGAATTTTGAAACATCCGAAGGGTGGAAAGTGAATCCGAGGTATTTGGGACCGTTCCCGATAAAGGAAAGCATTGGGCCGGTAGCATATCGACTAGACTTGCCAGATGGATTGACGGGGATTCATGATGTGTTTCATATGTCATAGCTGAAGAAGTACAATGCTAATCCCAACCATGTCCTGAATGATGAGCCGTTGGTGTTGCAGCCCGATCTGAGTTATATGGAGAAACCCGTGTGAATATTGGACAAAAGTGTCAAGACTCTTCGAAACAAGCAGATACCAATGGTAAAACTTCAGTGGGAGCATCATGGCACGCAAGATGCCACATGGGAATCAAAAGAATGGGTAAGGCGGAAGTATCCCGATCTGAAATAGAGGTATACCTGAATTTCGAGACGAAATTCTCCTAAGGAGGGGAGCATGTGAAACCCCAACAAAAACCAACCTTAGAGTAAGGGGGCTAGAATGCATATCATATTTTCTTGCATGCATAAATATATTTTTATATGATTTTATGTGCCTTTGATATGTGATTTGTAGCCTAGATGGCTAAATTGTGGTTGTTGAGTAAGAAGGGCAAAATGGTAATTTTGCTTGAGGAGGAATTAGGGAGATAGCTTGAGGATTAAATAGGAAAAATATTTGGGAAAGAAAATAAGAACAAGAGTTGTTGTGATTTAGTGGTTAGAACATTCAAATTAATTTTTGAGGTCTTGAGTTCAAATTCTATCATTAGAGTTTTAGCATGATTAAATTTTATTTTGTGCTAGGTAGGCTATGTTTCGGCCCTTGCATGCCTTACGGAAGAGTAGGAGTATTGTCCTTGGGGAGACATGATAGGAATGTCCAAATCCTACTCTTGTGCCCTACAACAATTTCTAAGGGATTCATACCCTTCTTGATCTCAAGCATTCCTTACTTTTTAATCAATTAGGTTGTTCCATTTATCTAAGCCATTTTATTTCCAGAAAATTTCCAGCAAGCTTCTGTGATCTTGGAGTGTCAAAAATGTCTGTGTGAGGATGTCTTCTTGACTAAAAATGGGGACGGGTTGTGGAAGGTTCCCAAGAGAATTAATCTCCATGGTTGAACCTTCAAACTCCAACCTATGTGAGTTCATCTTCTTCATGTTGTAAACTGGAAATTTTTCTAGCTTGTTGATCAGTCCAATAGTCGAAATTTTCAGCCATCATTCCCTCTCAAATACTGCCAAAAAAATGAACATTTCATTTAGCTTGAGGACTGAAAATTCCAGCCAAAACCGGACTGCTCAAAAAACTGTGCAAACCAGAAAATTTTCTGGACTGTTTTCGCAGCTTAGTGAGCCAAAAACCAAGCTGTTTCTTCCAGTTTTTCAACCAGCAATTAAACCTAGTTTTTCCTCCATAAAGAAGGCTGGAAACCAACCTTAAAAGGACCTTCCAATGGCCCTTCAAACCTTCTGCAAGCTGACTGAAATATGGCAGAAGAATCTGCCCAGAAATTCCAGCAAGCTTGCGAAAAACCTGATCAGAATTTCCAGCTTGTTTCTCCTTCACCCTTATTCGAAAACTCCTCCTATTTTCTGTGGAAACACACCCTAATCAACCATGAACTGAGCTTCACCATCTTCTCCAAAGTTCTACACGAAAAACAGCTGCATGACTGCTCTTAAAATCTCTCCATCAATCACTCCAATCAAACCATTAATTGAAGTCTAGAATTTCAGCAAGATATTTCAGCAAGATATTTCAGCAAACTACCATAGATTAAACCTCAAACGACCAGAAAATTCCTTCACCATTGTACACCATATTTTTTGCCACTCTAAATCTCATTCAAACATCATTCATCTCAGCAAAAATCACAGCCAAGCAGCCGGCCATTGAAGCTTCCAAAAGCTCTCCATTAACCAAGAGCTTCTTACCATATTTGTTTCCAAAATTGATTCCATAAAATATTCTTTTTGAATTTCAAACAACCAGCCTTCCTTTTCCTCTCAAATCTGAAAATCCAATTACAAAAAACCATTCAAAAAATACGGCTACCCTTCCCCCAGAGAATTTCAGCCAGCTTCAACCAATTTCTCTCCATTCTCTCCAAACCTTCAAGAACACATACTACCATTCTCACGCCTAAGACCATCCAAAACCACTTCAATCTTCTCCAAAAACTCCAGATTATACCTACTCAACCTCGTGAACCCATTCCTGCAATTTTTAACATCAAATTCGGAAATCAAAGTCTCACTTTTGGATAAAAAAATAGAATTTTCTTGAAGGCTCAAGAGCACCTTCAAGGTAAGCATGAACGATCATTCAACTTCAACTCTTAATGAATACACACACACAAATAGACTTTCTCTTTCCCTCTCTCTCTCTCTCTCTCTCTCTCTCTCTCTCTCAGAGTTGAATGGTTGCTCCAACTATGGCCATGTTTCCTTCTTCCTCCTTGGACGAATCAAGCTGTCCACGCGAGAGGATTCTTTAGAAACTTCTCCGAGGTACTCATCATTCAAGTAAGCCTCTTCAATCTTCTCTTTAAATTCTAGATTCATGTCTCTTAGATGTAGTTGAATGAGGATGGAATATATTTGGAGATTGAGTATGTGTTTATATGATGGAGTTGGGATTGATGCATGATAATGATTGGTATTGGTAAGATTATATGATGCTTTAGGGTTTTTTGCATGCCTTCATGTCGTGAGTAGTATGATTAATCAAGAATGTTAGAGATTATGTCACCTTTGGTGAATAGGGTTTATGTTCTTGTATTCTTGTTGAGGCCATGCATATGATTATGTTTAGTGGAGTTGAGATCATGTGTTGGTAAATTTAGATCTATGCCTTTATTCATGATTTGGATGATTTGTTGATTGGTGTAGAGTGTATGTTCATGATTATGGTTAGCAATAAAAATTATGGTCATGACATTGTTGTCCCTAAGCTAATTAAGTTAATCAATTTTATTTCATCAATAAAATGATTAACACTATAACTTCTTCTAGTAATTTCGAAAACCCTAGGAAAATGTGGATTTGGATTCTTATATAAAATAATGATATTTTAGTCAAATAATTGATGGCTTTTATTAAAGAAATATAATATATAGATATTATATAAAATAATAACATCAAATAAAGCCTTTTATATAAATAATCATAATAGGTAAAATATTAATTTTGTAAGTCTTATATTCATAAATACTATTAAAATCTATTCATTATCTTTTAATCAAATACATTAAAATTTATTTACTATTAATTTTATTTATTTACCAATTATTTTCTAACAATTAATTATTATTTTAAAAAATTCCATCTAGGTCCTAGGACCCTTCATCAAATAAGCCCTAATTTATTTAAAGTAGGATTTAAACCTACAACTTATTAGTAGCTATATCACAAACCCTAGTATTTTAATATCAAGCTTTATTTATTTTATAAATCCTTTTATTTATTATCTAGCCTTAGAGTTTGGGACATTAGGGTCATGATGGTAGTAAGTTGAGTTAGGATTATTTATGAAAGTGAATTTTAGCATGGGTTTAATTATGGATTGGGTTTATCCCTGGTGGGGTTAGGTCAGCTTTTGGAGATCTTTATTTTATCTCGAGCAAAGGATTAGGCAAGCTCCTACATAAAAATTGTTTGTTGTAAAAGATTTCTATGGCAAGCTAAACCCAAAGTTTGTGAACACTGATTTGGTAAAAGCAATTAGGGACTGTTTCCTTTCTTGTTTCAGTCAAACCAATTATTTGAAAAACAACAAGCAATTTTAATCAAACATTAAACTTTTTCTAAAACTAATTTTGACAGAGACTTGGAAACCCTTGATTGCTATTTTTAATTAAGGCTATGTTTTATCAGTTTTCTCCCAAGTGGGATGAACTACGTTGAGTACTCAATAAGGGTAGGCTAGTAGTACTAGTTTTGAAGAGCAAAAGTAAGTCTTCTGGCAAGAGGCCACCTCCAGAAGATGAACTCAACTTAAAGAAACATCAGTACTACTTAGTCATGCTGGTCCGAGCTAACAGTTTTTAGTCATGTGGACTGTGTGTTGCCGATATGGACAACCGATTTTATTTGTGTGTAGAGAATGAGGAGAATCTTACCCGGTAGACCGATCACCTACCTTTTTGTCAGTCTGCACAAAGTGTGGCATTCTGACCGTTGTATGGTTATGGGGCCCAACGTGTGGTAACCCATAGCTGCCTTTTAACTGGTTGATTTTATTATTCATGTATGGTTGGAAAAGCCAAAACGCCACTCTTGCTTTTAACATTGTTTATTGCTTGCCTGTATTTTTCTTATGAAGTTCTTACTCCTTGCATTCATGAACTGTTTTCACTAGACACTCAAAGCACACACGGACTTATTGAGATTTTTATCTCATCACCCTTTTTACCATGATTTCAGATCGATCCTGCTGTGGGGATTAGTAGCTAGTTGTTGCCTGCTTGGAAGATATTCTAATTTATTTTATGTAATGCTTTGGGAGTTGAAAGTGAACAATTTTATTTCGGATTTGTTCTTGAATTTTTGGGTTGTAATAAGTTTTAATTTCAAAGTGTTGTTTTATTTTTATTTGTGTATCTTAGTTATAAAGACCCCTTGTCCTTTGGACTGGGCGACATCCCTAGCCCTGATGGGCCTAGGTAGTGGGGTGTTACAAGTATGCCCACCAATCTTTTACTCCTACGCATCAAATGTCTTCAAGCATCTTCTCTTCATCTTTCGGAGTTTGACTCTACCTTATTCTTAGGCTAGCTTGGCGAAAGCTCCTTCTTTGGATAATCAAAATACCTCCAAGTGAGAAAGAAGAGAAGGACGAGAAAACAAGAGGAAGAGACGGCACGCTTAGAGAAAAAGCTCAGGAAAAACTACCGTTCATTTTCCTCCCTCTCTTGCACCTTAATTTCGGCCAGCCTTAGGGCTTGATAAAGCCCTAATGGCCAAAAACACTAAGCCCTAATGGGCTTGGTGTTGTGCTCGTTAATTAATCCAGGACTGGCCAAATCTTCTTAATTAATTAATTATCTTTTCTGGACTTCATTAAATACCCAAAGCCAATTAATTAATTTTAATTAGACTCTTAATATATGTCAACATATATCAGCCCAATAAATTAATTTATTCCAGTCCAATTCTCTTAATTAATTTATTATCTTTTTGGGGCCTTATAAAAAATCCAAGATTAATTAATTAATTGGAATTAGACTCTTAGAATAAATTTTATTCTCTTCCAAAAAAATTATCCATTAAGCCCAGATTGTGTCTAAACAACACTAAGGTAACTTCAGTTACTCCGGAGACCACGAGAAATATTATTCATGGCTACTAAATGACCAAAATACCCTTACTATTAAATAGCTGCATTTTACCATTTTAAATATTCCCATTTATCACCATATGAAAATATTGACCCTAAAAATAATATTGCTAAAGCAATGTCTCCGACCTACAGGTAGAATGACGAAAATACCTATTTGTGTAACACCCATCAATGAGACAAGATAAATGTACTAACACCCATCTCAAAGACATTTACCATCCTTTGATCTCTAGTCTGACAATCCATGATTTACTTGAATGTACTTGCTTATCACTGGAAGCTATCCAAAAGCACACATTCTAGAGTCACATTCTTAGAGCCCTGAATTATTAGATTATCCTGAACAATCACAAAAGGGTGATTTAACTTCACAAAGTGAAGTATAGAAACTTTGTTGCATAAGTCCGCCTTAACTAACTAGAGTAATACACCCAATGTACAAGGTTATTGATCTCACAAGAGAAATCTCACCTAACATACAGCCCAATTAATTAATCTATTCCAGTCCAATTCTCTTAATGGTATGTCTATAGGAAATGAGAAGAAACGGTCATCCCATCAATGGAGTTATCTTCTAGATTATTACCTAGAAAAAAAATTAATTTATGGCGGTTAACACACTTAACTTAAGAAACTATTAATCTTCCCAAGAAATTATGTCAATTTTCTTAAGAGCCAAATGAATCATATTAAAGATAATAGTGATAGGGTTAAGTATTATCAGTTCTAATATAAGGATAAAGTGTACGAATTATTTTTGTTTTTCACAAATTGAGATTTTATTTTATTTTCAATTTTCAGAAATAGTTGGTGGAGGTTCATTCAGTCCTTTCGTCGTTATTTTCCGTGAAAACAAGCTAATGGGTCCTAACTATGTGGATTGGAAGAGGAACCTGGATATAATACTCATAGCCAAGGAGTATAAGTATGTCCTCTACGAAACCTGCCCGGTTATCAGGGAGGGTTCTATCGATAAAAGCGAGAGGTTGAGAAAGTATGGAAGAAGGCTGACGAGATGGCTCATTACTACATGTTGGCTCCATTTCTAATTTGCTCCAATCCAACACGATCACATGGCCACTACTTACGACATTATCACGTCATTAGCTACATTGTTCACTGACAAGAGCTAGCCCCGAGGCAGGAGACTCTTCAAACGATCATCAACACCAAGATGGCTGGGAGAGCATCAGTTGAAGAGCATATGCTCAAAATGATTGCTGCTTTCAAGGAAGCAAAAGTCTTGGGAGCTGTGCTTAATCCCAAGAGCCAAGTGGATATGGTTCTCGAGTCTCTACTGGGCTCTTTTACTTAGTTCAAGTTGAACTACAATATAAAAAAGTTAAACATAAGTTTAACTAAGTTAATGAAAGAGTTCTAAGTGGCAGAAAAGCTCATGAAGTTACAATCAAAGGCTATGACTGCTTCTTCTTCAAGAACTAGGCCCAAGCCTAGAAAGTTCAAGAAGAAGAAGGGTAATGCAGCAGCTCAGCCTAAGTCCCAACATAAAAACAAACCCAAGGGCAAATACTTCAAGTGTGGGAAGAATGGACACTGAAAAAAGGAGTGTCCAGATCTTTAAGCCAAGAAAAACCCCACGGGTAATATTTTCTATCTAAAGTCTATTTTAATGGTTGAATCAACTTCCACTTAGATTATCGATTTAGGAGCCATTGGTCATATTTATAACTCCTTGCAAGGGTTTAGAAAGATAAGAAGACTTCAAAAGGGCAAACATGGATTATGCGTAGAGAATGGAGCACAAATATGGGCCCAAGCAATAGGAGAGTTGGAACTGGTTTTTTATTGTAATAGAATAGTTGTTTGAAAGATATATTATATGTACCTAGTTTTAGATAGAATTTGGCTTCAGTTGAAAAACTAATAAATTAAGGATATTCTATTTCTTTCTATTATGGTGTCACTATCAGTAAAAATGGAGAAATGTTATGTATTGGGCATATGTATGAAAACCTATTCTTCATTAATCCTATTAACAATCAATTAAATAATACTCAATCTAAACTTTTAAATAGAAAGAAAAAGACCAATATCCATGACTTATATTTTTAGCATCTAAGGTTAGGTCATATTAACTTAATCAGGATTCAAAGGTTAATCCACAATGGCCCTTTGGCTTATTAAAATTGGAAAGTTAGCCTCAATGTAAATTCTACCTTATAGGAAAAATGACCAAAAGGTCATTTACCCAAAAGACAAATAGAGTCAATGAGATATTGAGTCTTGTTCACACTGATGTGTGTAGTCCTTTATCTACACCAGCTAGAGGGGCATTTGAGTACTTCATCACCTTCACGGATGATTATACAATATTTGGTAACATTTACCTGATAAGGCGCAAGTCTGACACTTTTGATAAATTCAAAGAGTTTAAGGCTGAAGTGGAGCGTCAAACAGGTAAACTAATCAAGACCTTACGATCAGATCGTGGTAAAGACACTACTGGAAAATGGTCGATCACCCATGGCAAATTCCGTGGCTGATCGACCAAATTTCGTGGCTGATTGATCTCAGCCACGGAACAGCCACGAAAAATTTTTCGTGGCTAAAATCGTCGTGGCTGATTAATCAGCCACGGAAATTATTTCCGTAGGTGATTAGCCAGGGAATATTTCGTGGTTGATTAATAAATTTCGTGGCTGATTTAATAAATAATAATTAATTTTTATTTTAATTAAAAAAAGTCATCAGCCACGGAAATAAATTCCGTGGCTGATTTAATAAATAATAATTATTGAAAATTCGTGGTCCACAACCCACTTCGTGGACCAAGCACACATGATCATAGCAACATCCATTTAGTGTGGTCCACAACCCATTTCGTGAACCAAGCACACTTGATTGTAACCTTCAAATTAATTGAAGAATGTTTTGAGTCCTTTGAGAGTTGAACCCATGACCTCCCATATGAGAAGTTGAGACTTAACCAATTGGGCTATGTCCAATTGCTTGGACATGTCTCTTTTTTTTTTTTCATTTAAACCATTCCTAACATTCATTTTGTATTTTTTTTTAAATCTTTATACTATTACAAAATACAATAATTATATTCAATTTACTATGAAACCATATTATTCAATATAATAAATTATTTTGTATATTTATATAATTAAAAGTTTATATACTGTTAATTATTTTATCGTTTTTATCAAATAATTTTTTCAAATATATACATATATATATATATATATATATATATAATATGCATGTATTGATATATGTGTGTATGTATGTATGTATGTATGTGTGTGTGTGTATATATATATATACATATGTATATATATAATATATTTATTTATATAGATAAATATTTATAAATATTTATCTATATATCTATATTTATAAATATTTATATATAAATATTTTTAAATATATATAAAATAAATATGAATTTTTATTTATATATATATTTATAAATATTTATATTTATATTTATATTTAATAATATTTATATTTATATTTATATATAAATAGTTATATGTAAAGAAATATTAATTTATATATAAATATTTTTAAAAAATATTTATAAATATATATTGATCAAAGATTTTCGTGACTGATTCGTAGGAGATCAACCACGAAAAAAATCACTGGCTGATTTGTGACTGATCAGCCACAGATCAGCCACGAAAAATTTTTAAAAAATTGATTATACATTGATAAAAGATTTTCGTGGTTGATTCGTAGGTGAACAGCCACGAAAATGTCCGTGGCTGTTTCGTGGCTGATTCGTGTGAATCAGTCACAAAATCTTTTATCAATATATAATTAATATTTCATAAAAGCTTTTCATGGCTGATTCGTGGGTGAATCAGCCACGGATATTTTCGTGGCTGATCACCTACAAATCAGCCACAAAAAATTTTTTAAAAATTGATTATATATTGATAAAAGATTTTCGTGGCTGATTCGTAACTGATCAGCCACGAAAATATCCGTGGCTGATTCGTGTCTGATTTACCCACGAATCAGCCACGACATTTTTATCAAATATTGATTATATATTGAAAAAATATTTTCGTGACTGATCACCTACGAATCAACCACGGAAATCTTTTATCAATATATAATCAATTTTTTTAAAATTTTTGTGGCTGATCCGTGGCTGATCTCCTATGCCAGTTTCCGTGGCTGATTGCCTAATTTTTAGTAGTGAGAGTACCTCCTCAATGAATTCAAGGATTACATAGTACATCATGGGATAGTATCCCAACTCTCTATGCCGAGGACACCCCAGCAAAATGAGTAGTTGAGAGAAAGAACAAGACATTGATGGAAATGGTTTGAAGCATGATATCTCATGCTAGTCTTCTAGTATCTTTTTGGGGATATGCCTTGGAAACAACGGCATATATTCTGAACTTGGTACCTTTTAAGTCAGACCCTAGGACACCCTATGAGATGTGGACTGGGCATAAGCTAAGTCTAAATTATCTCAGGACATGCGGCTATCTAGCTTATGTACTGATCAAGGAAGACATGTTAGAACTAATATCAGAATTATATGCTACTTTGTTAGATATCCAAAAAGAACAAAAGATGGTTACTTTTATCATTCCAAGAAACAAAAAGTACTGATAAGTACTAATGCTAGATACTTGAAGTATAATCAAAGCATATCTACTAAAGGTTCAACAATATTGGAACTCGAGAAGAAGTTATCTTCTAAATCGACTTCTTCTAACCCGATTATGGAACAAGAAGAGGCGCCGCCTCAGAAACCTATACAAAGGGAGCCTAGTTATAGTAGGACGGTATCTAGGGTTCCAGATAGGTGGACTAGAGAGGTCTTTGATCTAGTCTCCAACCATCAAGAACAAGATCCCACTAGATACGAGGAGGCTATTACTGATACCAATACAAACCTATGGCATGAAACAATAAAAATTGAGATTGAGTCAATGTACTTCAATTAGGTTTGGGATATTGTAGCTTCACCTAAAGGGATAAAACCTATTGGGTGTAATTGGGTATACAAGAGGAAAAGGGGAGCTGATGGGAAGGTAGAAACCCTTAAAGCTAGGCTTGTGGTGAAAAGGTGCATTCATAAAGAGGGAATCGACTATAAGGAAACCTTTTCCCCGGTAGCCATGCTTAAGTCCATCTGTATCCTTCTTGCTATCGCATGTATTATGACTACAAGATATGGTAAATGAATGTCAAGGTGGAATTTCTCAATGGCCATCTTCGCAAAAATATCTATATGTCCCAACCAAAAGGCTTCATTGCAGAAGGCCAGGAACATATAGTTTGTAAATTTAAGAAGTCTATTTATGGACTTAAGCAGTCATCGAGAGCATGGAACATTCATTTTGATGAGACTGTAAAGTCTTACGATTTCGTTCAAAATGAGGATGAACCATTGTATATAGGAAACTGGAAGGTATAAACGTGATTTTTCTTGTACTGTATATAGATGGCATTCTATTTATTGGGAATGATGTAGGAACATTGGTATCTACTAAAGTTTGGTTGTCTAGTCAATTCAGTATGAAGGATTTAGGAGAAGCCAGTTATATTCTCAGAATTAAGTATCATAGAAATAGCAAGCAGAGAATGTTAGGATTTCTCAAGCTACATGCATTGACAAGATACTGGCCAAGTTCAGTATAGACTCATGTAAGGGAGTGCTAATATCTTGCAGATATAGGTTGTCTTTTTCTTCAAAAGACTACTCAAAGTCTTAAGAAAAGAAAGATAGGATAAATAGGATTCCCTACACTTTGGCTGTGGAAAGTCTAATGTACGCCATACTGTGCACTAGGCCAGATATCTGCTTTGTCGTAGGTTTAGTTAGCAGATATCAGTCAAACCTTGGGGAGGTTCATTGGCAAGTTGTAAAGCATATTCTCAAGTACCTCAATAGAACGAGAGATTATATACTAGTTTACAGGGCTGATGACTTAGTTTCTATAGGATACACAGACTCAGACTTCCAAGTGTATTAAGATGAGAGAAAATTCACTAGTGGATATATCTTCACCTTGTTAGAGGGGCCATTTCATGAAGAAGTATTAAGTAATCTTGCATTACTGACTCACCTATGGAAACTGAGTATGTGACAGCTTCAAAGGCATCCAAGGAAGTAGTCTGGCCCTAAAGGTTCCTTTCAAAACTTGGAGTTGGACCACAGGTGAATAGGCCGATTGTAATGTATTGTGATAATATTAGTGCAGTCTTGCAATCTAAAGAACTTAGGAACCATAAAAAGGGAAAGCATAATGAGAAAGTACCACCTGAACCGGGATTTCATCCAAAGATAGGAAAATTTAAATGGAAAAGATTACCTCAAAAATAATTTAGCAGATCCCTTCACTAAACCTTTGGCTAAGAGAGTATTTAGAAGACACTTAGACTCCATAGGGGTAGATACCTATGGACTTATACAGTCTTAAAGTGCAAGTGGGAGATTGTTGGAATGTATGCCCTCTTAGACTAGGTTTCTGATGTAATTTCGATTAATATTAATAAAAGATTTATTCTCAAAATTTTATTTATGAATTTAGATTATTTTTGTGCACGATTTCGCTAGAAAAGACCCATTATATTAAGAAAGTGGTCCACATGAATGGTGGACTTTCACAATAAAGTATAGATCACGGGTTACTTAACACATAAATGTTTATTCTTAACTGATTGGTGAGAATAGGAACCTCGTAATGAATAGATTATTATGTTATGAATTCCAAATGAAAAATAGCTTACCTTTATCCAGTGAGTAGTCATCTCACTTCATAATATAAGCATATTTTGAATACATAGAACTAGACCAATAGTAGTAATTTCTAAAAGTACTATATGGTAGAAACCCAGACTACTACTACTACAGCCTGGACTTATACTCTACGGCATGAGTATGAGTTGGTGGTCTGAGGAAGCTAGAAACATGTGCTTTGGTATACATTAGTTGAGGTTCTATCGTAGAACTAATATACTTGTATGTTGGATATATGTGACTAGTTAGTTAAGACAGACTTATATAAGATATCTTCTATGCTATATTGCCCCTTGTGATTGTTCAAATAATCTAAATATCCAAGGCTCAGGGAAACATAGCTTGGATGTTTGCTTTAGGGTAACTCCCTTGGAAAGTGGAAATATCCTAAGAAATCGTGGATCATTGGACTAAAGGTCTAAGGATGGTAGTTGTCTTTTAGAGAGGTGTTAGTACACTTCCTCCTCTCTAAATGTACGACAATACGTAGAGGGGTATTTTAGTCATAGCACCTGTAGATCAGAGACTTTGCTAACGCAGTGTTGTCCTTGGGGCTAATATTTTCATATGGTGATATTATAAAATATTTAAAATATAAAATACAGCTATTTATATAACAAAGGTAAAGGCACGGGAAATGGGAAAAACACAGGGCATGCAATGGAAGCAAACATAAAAAAACTGGAAAAACACAATAGGGGATTCCAGGGTAAGGCCGGCTTCGGCTGCCCTAGTCGACGTCTGTTGCGCCCTGTCCAAATCCTGAGGTTTTAAAATTTTTACCTCTCCTTTTGGTTCTCAAAGGTGGCTGGGCCGGAATGTGTGCAACCAGGGTAGGTGTGTTGGTAGAAGCCTCTGGTGCGATTCCTGCAAGCCTCCTACTCCACCTTTGCATGTATGTCAACGCCGAACTCTCGAATTTCCAATATATGGCCTGCCTAACTACCGTTTTGTGAACAACTAATAGGCTAGGGAATTTTCTAGAGAGAAAGAGAAAGAGAAAGACACCAGGCCTTTCACAGAGAAGAAGTCGTCTCTTAGAGTGTGTGTTCTATAACAATGATATTGTTTTCAATCCTCCTATTTAATCTAAATAAAACCCTAGGTTAAACTGGACCGGGCCACTGGACTCTTAATTTAACCTTTTGGGCTTAATTAATTATTCTAATTAGAACCAACCTAATGACCCAATTAATAATTAATTTTTCCAACCTAAATAAACTAGTCCAATTAATAAGCCTATATTAGTTTAGTCACAGGTTAATCTTTAATTATTCAAACTGGACCAAAGCCCTGAATAATTAATTAACCAACTAAACTAATTTAATGAGTTCTCTCTTTCCATGGACCTTTATTTTATTCTAGCCTAATAATTAAACCAGGCTACTTAAATAAAATATATTCTATTTAATTTAAGATCAATTCCTTAGCCCGTATTTAATTAGGACTCACGATCTATATTGGGGACTAAAAAACACACCGCCTTGGCTACTAACATGACCAAAATAACCTTGCCATATAAATAGCTGTATTTTACATTTTAAATATTTTATGATATCATCATAAGGAAATATTAACCCCAAGAACAGTGCTACGTTAGCAAAATCTCTGTCCTATAGGTGTAATGACTAAAATACCTCTCTATACATCGCCGTATATTCAAAGAGGAAGAAGTGTACTAACACCTCTCTAAATGACATCTACCATCCTTAAGCCTCTAGTCCAATAATCCACGACTTCTTGGATTGTTTCCGCTTTCCAAGGGAGCTACCCTAAAGCAAACATCCAAGTCATGTTTCCCAGGACCCTAGATATTTAGATCATTCAGACAACCACAAGGGGCGATATAGTATAGAAACTATCTAGTACGAGTTTGTCTTAACTAACTAGTCACATATACCCAAAATGCAAGTAGATTAGCCCTACGATAGAACCTCAACTATAGCATATCAAAGCATATGCTTCCAGCTTCGTCAGACTACCAACTCATACTTAAGTCGTAGAGTACTAGTCCACGCTGTAGAGGTAGTAGTCTAGGTTTCTACCATATAGTACTTTTAGAAACCACTACTACAGGTCATATTCTACGTATTCAAAATACGCTTATGTCATGAAGTGAGTGGACTACTCACTGGCTAAAAGTAAGACATTCCCCATTTAGAATTCACAACATAATAATCTAGACATAATGAGATTCCTATTCTCATCAATCGGTTAGGAACAAAAATTTATATGTCAAATAACCCATGATCTATACCTTACTGTAAAAGACCTCCATTCACATGAACCACTTACTTAAACACAATGGGTCTTTTCCAAATGTAATTGTGCACAAATAAAATTGTAGATTCATAAACAATTTCTAAAAATAAATTCTTTTATTAAACATTCGATTCTTACATCAGAAACCTAGTCTAAGAGGGCATGCATCCCAACAATCTCCCACTTGCACTCTAAGACTAAGTTAATCCTTAGGTGTCCACCCCTATGGCGTCTAAGTGTCTTTTGAAGACTCTCTCGGCCAAAGGCTTGGTGCATGGATCTATTAGATTGTTCTCGAAGGCAATTTGTTCCACCACGACTTCTCGTCTCTGGATGAAATCTCGGATCAGGTAGTACTTCCTCTCGATATGCTTTCCCTTCTTGTGGTTCCTGGGTTCTTTTGATTGTGATACTGCTCTAGTGTCGTCGTAATACATCACAATCGGCCTGTCTATGTGTGGCACGACTCCAAGTTCTGAAAGGAACTTTTGGAGCCAGACTGCTTCCTTAGATGCCTCCGAAGCTAACACATACTGAGCTTCCATGGTTGAGTCAGCAATGCAAGATTACTTGATACTCCTCCATGAAATAGCTCCTCCAGACAAGGTGAAGATATAACCACTAGTGGATTTTCTCTCATCCTTATCCACTTGGAAGTCTGAGTCTGTGTATCCTGTAGAAACCAAGTCATCGGCCTTGTAAACCAGCATATAATCTCTCGTCCCCTTGAGGTACTTAATTATATACTTTACAGCTTGCCAATGAACCTCCCAAGGGTCTGACTGATATCTGCTAACCAAGCCTACAGCAAAGCAGATATCTGGCCTAGTACACAGCATGGAGTACATAAGACTTCCCACAGCCGAAGCGTAGGGAATCCTACTCATTCTGTCCTTTTCTTCTTAAGACTTAGGACAGTCCCTTGAAGAAAGTGACAACCCATGTCTGCAAGGAATAAGAGCTCCCTTGCATGAGTCCAAGTTGTATCTGGCTAGCATCTTGTCAATATATGCTGCTTGGGATAATCCTAACATTCTCTGCTTCCTATTTCTAAGAAATCTAATCCCGAGATACTAATTGACTAGACAACCAAACCTTTATAGATAACAATGACCCTACATCATTTCCAATGAGTAGAATGTCATCCACATACATGACAAGAAAAACCACATTAATGCTTTCAAGTTTCCAATACACGCATGGTTCATCCTCGTTTTGAACAAAACCATAAGACCTTACAGTCTCATCAAAACGAATGTTTCATGCCCTTGAGGCCTGCTTAAGTCCATAAATGGACTTCTTAAGCTTGTAAACCATATGCTCTTGGCCTTTAGCAATAAAGCCTTCCGGTTGGGACATATAGATGTCTTCACTACGATGGCCATTTAAAAATGTCGTCTTGACATCCATTTGCCATATCTCGTATTCATAATGACATGCGATGGCAAGAAGGATACGGATGGATTTAAGCATGGCCACCAGGGAAAAGGTTTCCTCATAGTCGCTTCCCTCTTTCTGCGTATACCCTTTCGCCACAAGCCTAGCTTTGAAGGTTTCCACCTTCCCATCTACTCTCCTCTTTCTCTTGTATACCAACTTACACCCTATGGGTTTTATCCCTTCAGGTGAAGCTCCAAGATCCCAAACCTAATTAAGATACATGACTCAATCTCAGCTTTCATTGCTTCATGCCACAAATTTGCATCGGCATCGGCAACGGCATCAGCAATAGCCTCTTCGTATCTAGTGGGGTCTTGTTCCTGATGGTCGGAGACCAGCTCAAAAGCTTCTCCAGTCCACCTTTCTGGAACCTTAGACACTCTCCCACTACGATGAGGCTCCATTTGTACAGGTTCTTAAGGTTGTGCCTATTATTGTTCCACAATCGGATCAGAAGAAGTTGCTTCTGAAGATAACTTCTCCTCCAGTTCCAACCTAGTTGAACCTTTCGTGGAAGTACTTTGATCATCCTCTAAGTATCTGGCATTGGTACTAACCAGTATCTTCTCCTTCTTAGGATCATAAAAGTAACCACCCTTTGTCCCTTTTGGATACCCAACAAAATAGTATAATTCTGATCTTGACTCCAACTTATCTCCCTTGACCAGTACATAATCTGGACAACCCCATATCCTGAGATGATTCAAACATGGCTTACACCTAGTCTACATCTCATAGGGAGTCCAAGGTACTGACTTGGAAGTCACCAAGTTCAGAATATATGTCACTGTTTCTAGGGCATATCCCTAAAAAGACACTGGAAGAGTAGCATGAGACATCATGCTTTGGACCATTTCCATCAATGTCCTATTCCTTCTCTTAGTTACTCTGTTCTGCTAGGGTGTTCGCGGTGCAGAGAGCTAGGATACTATCTCATGATGTACCATGTAGTCCTTGAATTCACCAAGGAGGTACTCTCCACCACGATCCAATTGTAAGGTCTTGATCAATTTACCTGTCCGACACTCCACTTCAGCCTTAAACTTTTTGAACTTGTTAAAAGAGTCAAACTTAGGTCTCATTAGGTAAACGTAACCAAACCTTGTACAATCATCCGTAAAAGTGATGAAGTACTCAAAACCTCCTCTAGCTGGTGTAGATAGGGGACCACACACATCAGTATGAACAAGACTCAATACCTCATTGGCTCCATCTGTCTTAGGGGCAAATGACCTTTTGGCCATCTTTCCCATCAGGCTGGACTTACATTGAGGCCAATTTTCCAATCTCAATGGGCCTAAGGGCCCATCATGGATCAATCTCTGAATCATGGTTGAGTTGATATGCCCCAACCTTAGATGCCAAAGATAAGAGTCATTGACATTAGTCTTTCTCTTCCTTGTTAAAGGTTCAGATCGAGTGTTATTTAATTGATCGTTAATAGGGTTTAAGAAAAATAGATTCCCATACATGTGCACAGTATATAAAATTTCTCCATCTCTGCTAATGGAAATACCAGAATGGAAAGATACAGAATATCCTTGATTTATTAGTTTCGCAACCGAAATCAAATTCTGTCTAAATCCAGGTACATATAAAATATCTTTCAAAACCACTATTCTATTACAATCAAATACAAGATCCATTTCTCCTACTGCAAGGGCCCAAACTTGTGCTCCATTTCCCACACATAGTCTATATTTGACCTTCTAGAGTCTTCTAATCTTTCTGAACCCTTGCAAGGAGTTACAAATATGATCAGTGGCTCCTGAATCAACAATCCAAGTGGAAGATGATCCAACCATTGATATAGACTCTAAATAGAAAACATTACCTGTGGGGGTTTTCTTGGCTTGAACATCTGGACACTCCTTTTTCCAGTGTCATTTCAGTCAACACTTGAAGCACTTGCCCTTGGGTTTGTCTTTGGGTTGGGTCTTGGGCTGGACCGCTACGTTCCCCTTCTTCTTCTTGAACTTTCTAGGCTTGGGCCCAGTTCTAGAAGATGAAGCCTTAGCAATCATAGCCTTAGATTGTGGCTTCATGACCTTCTCTACCATCTGGAGCTCCTTCATCAACTCAGTCAAACTCATGTTCAACTTGTTCAAATTATAGTTCAACTTGAACTGAGTAAAGGAACTCGGTAGAGATTCGAGAACCATATCCACTCTCAGGGTGAATGACAGCCCCTAAGATTTTTGTCTCCTCAAAAGGAGCAATCAATTTGAGCATATACTCTCTGACTGATGCTCCCTCAACCATCTTAGTGTTAATGATGGTTCGAAGAGCCTCCTGTCTTGCGGGCCGGCTCTTATCCGCAAATATCATGGCTAATTATTGGGTTATGTCATACACAGTGGTCATGTGCTCATATTTGAATTAGAACACATTAGACATGGAGGCTAATATGTAACAACGAGTCATCTCGTTGGCCTTCTTCCATGCCTTCTCAGCCTCACGCTCTTCGGCAGTGGAACCCTCCCCGATAACAGGGCAAGTTTTATAAATGACATACTTATACTCTTCCGCTATGAGTATTATGTCCAGATTCTTTTTTCAGTCCACATAGTTTGGTCCCGTTAGCTTATTCTCTCAGAGAATAACAGCCAATGGACTAAAAGAACCTCCCACCATTTCTGAAAAATCAAAAAATAAAAGAAAAAAGATTCAGTTTGTGAAACAAAACAAATATGTGCACTTTATCCTTATTATCAAAACTGATAAAAATCAATTTGGCTATTAGGAAAACTGACATAGCTTCTTGGGAAGATTAACAGTTTCCTAAGCTAAGTGTGTTAACCATCACAAATTAAATTCCCTTTTAGGTAATGATCATGAAGATAACTCCATCGAGAGGATGGTCATTTCCTCTCATTTCCTATGGACATACCTCGCACTATGACCTCCAACAAGGGGCTGGCCGACCATAGTACGTGCCCTGAATTATTAATTACATCCCTCCATTAGATCTAGATCCTTGTGGTATCCCATCCTATACGGGTTCACTCCCAGGGTGACGCGAGGGGACCCACGATCTCTAATGAGGATCGTGATGGAAGCCGTGGGGCTGTTGGAACCCCTCTCCCACTTAGTCTTTTAAAACAAAGGTTTTCTGAAAATTATCCTTTTGAAAATTTCCATTAAGTTTTCCCTTAACTCAAAGATAAAATGTCTAAGCCCATAAATATCTCTCTGTCAAGGTTTATATCCTTTGAGAATTTTTCCCATGGACTAATTTTATTTAAGTTAAAAACTTAATGATTTCAAAAAAATTTCAATTAAAACTTTCTAGAGACTTTGGTCTCAAGTTTATTTGACAAAATAATTTTTCTTATGCCTAACTAAAATAAAATGACTTTCTATTTTAACCTTACAAAAATATCTAAATCCAATATATTTTCTATGTTAAGGATTAAATCCTTTGAGAAAATATCTAAGAATTAATTTTTGTTCAAGTTAAAATAACCATTTAATTTGTAGAAAAATGTTTTCCTTGTCAAAAACATTCCCAAAGACTTTGGTCTTTGAGAAAACGCGCACATAGGTACCAAAAATAAATAGCATACCAGAAAACAGTAGACGTTTTCATGCTCTTCTATTTTTAAACCTAAGTGCCTAAATAATAGAATTAAACACATTAATTAATTAATTAATTAATGGTCTTGTTTAATCCTAAAATCCCTTACTAATATTTTTCATGCAAAAATATTCCTTGAATATTAACTATTGCAAAATATTAACTTTGCTTGGTATGGACCCCAAAACCAAAAGAAATTGCAAGAAAAATTACAAGGAAAATTTTTAAAAAATTTCCTTGGTCCACTACACCCACCACATTGGATTAGCCACCCATAAGAATTGTGGTCCACCGCACCCGCTACACAGATCTAGGACCCACGAGAAAACAGTACAGACCAGCCTTTCAGACCCTAGCCGACATCAGTTAGGGCGGTCTAGCCGGCGTCGGTTCAGTTCTGGACGGCTCCTTCTTGCAGTTTTTTTTTTTTTTTTGCAAATTTTCCCTGTTTTTCTGCACGGTTTCTGGTGCCATTGGCTCTCCGATTTCAATCTTAATGCAAAGAAATCAACAAAAAACAACAACTGCCTATACCCCTAAATATTGGGCTTACACAATTTACTAAGAAAAACAGTAAATTAAAGATTCCTCTACCACCACCCGCGAGATTTAACAGAGAATCTATCCAAACCATAAACAGCAAAGGATCACAACTTTAATCACACATATGTGTCCAGTTTTATTCATCTAGATGTATGCTCCCTATATTTTCACAAAACCTTCACGCTCTGATACCAATTGAAGGCACGGGAAACGGGAAAAACACAGGGCACACAACAGAAGCGAACATAAAAAAACTAGAAAAACACAATAGGGGATTCCAGGGCAGGGCTAGCACTGGCTCCAGTTGCCCTAGCCGGCGCTGGTTGTGCCCAATCCAAATCCTGAGGTTTTAAAATTTTTACCTCTCCTTCTGGTTCTCAAAAGTGGCTGGACCGGAACGTGCGCAATCGGGGTAGGTGTGCTGGCAAAAGCCTCTGGTGCGATTCCTGCAAGCCTCCTACTCTGCATTTGCATGTATGTGAATGCTGAACTCTCGGTCTTCCAGTATATGGCCTACCTAACTATCATTTGGTGAACAACTAACAAACTAGGGAATTTTCTGGAGAGAGAGAGACGCCTGGCCTTTCACAGAGAAAAAGCCGTCTCTTAGAGTGTGTGTTCTGTAACAACGACGTTGTTTTCAATCCTCCTGTTTAACCTAAATAAAACCCTAGGTTAAACTGGACTGGGCTATTGGACTCTTAGTTTAACCTTTTGGGCTTAATTAATTATTCTAATTAGAACCAACCTAATGGCCTAATTAATAATTAATTTTTCCAGCTTAAATATACTAGTCTAATTAATAAGCCTATATTAGTCTAGTCCCAGGTTAATATTTAATTATTCAAATTGGGCCAAAGCCCTAAATAATTAACTAACTCACTAAACTAATTTAATTAATTCTCTCTCTCCATGAACCTTTATTTTATTCTAGCCCAATAATTAAATCATACTATTTAAATAAAACAAATTCGATTTAATTTAAGATCAATTCCTTAGCCCATATTTAATTAGGATTCACAGTCTATACTGGGGACAAAAAAACATACCGCCTTGGCTACTAAAATGACCAAAATACCCTTGCTATATAAATAGCTGTATTTTGTATTTTAAATATTTCCTGATATCACCATAAGAAAATATTAATCCGAAGGACAGTGCTGCGTTAGCAAAGTCTCCGACCTACAGGTGTAATGACTAAAATACCCCACTATACATTGCAATTTATTCAGAGAGAAATAAGTGTACTAACACCTCTCTAAATGACATCTAGCATCCTTAGGCCTCTATTCCAATGATCCACGACTTCCTAGATTGTTTCTGCTTTCCAAGGGAGCTACCCTAAAGCAGACATCCAGGTCATATTTCCCAAGGCCCTGGATATTTAGATCATTCAGACAACCACAAGGGGTGATATAGTACAGAAACTATCTTGTACAAGTTTGTTTTAACTGACTAGTCACACATACCCAACATGCAAGTATATTAGCCCTACGATAGAACCTCAACTATAGCATATCAAAGCATATGTTTCCAGCTTCGTCAGACCACCAACTCATACTCAAGTCATAGAGTACTAGTCTACGTTGTAGCGGTAGTAGTTTAGGTTTCTACCATATAGTACTTTTGGAAATCACTACTACAGGTCATGTTCTACGTATTCGAAATACGCTTATGTCATGAAGTGAGTAGACTACTCACTGGCTAAAGGTAAGCCATTCTCCATTTAGAATTCACAACATAATAACCTAGACTTGATGAGATTCCCATTTTGATCAATCGGTTAGGAACAAAAGTTTATGTGTTAAGTAACCCATTATCCATACCTTACTGTGAAAGACCTCCATTCATATGGACCACTTACGTAAACACAATGGGTCTTTTCCAAACGTAATTGTACGCAAATAAAATTGTAGATTCACAAACAATTTCTGAAAATAAATTCTTTTATTAAAACATTCAATTTTTACATCAGAAACCTAGTCTAAGAGGGCATACATCCCAACAAAAGGTATTTTGATCATTTTATTAGCTAAGGTGGTGCATCTTTTAGTCCCCGAAATAGCTCATAAGTCCTGACAGATTTGGGTAAAGGATTTGGTCTTGCTTGTTATGGGTTTTATTTTATTTAAGTAGACTAGTTTATTTATTGAGTTAGAATAAAATAAAATGCCCAAGAGAGAGATTAAAATTATATCCTTGTTTAAGTGGTTAATTAATTATTCAGGGCTTACCTGGGCTTAAATTAGGAATAAGGCTAGGTTAATTATCTTGGTTCTTTTGGGTTGATTTATTTATTTATGGGCTTTATTGGTCCAATAGTAAATAAATAAATAAAAGGCTTGTTATTATTTATGGGCTTGTTAATCCAAAACTAAATAAAAATGATTAAAGCCTGGCCCAATGAAATGGACGAGGTCCACAGATCCGTTTAGCTTGTTTTACCCTAGCTAGACTTTTTCGGGGGAATAAGATAATGCGATTAGCATACTAATGGGATTACATAAACAGGACAAATTATGTAAAGCCAGATTTTGCTTCTCTCCCTTCTCCCCGTCTCTATGTGTTCTCAATTTTTGAGATGCTAGATCAGTAACGTCCTGCTCTTTGATAATTGCTCAATAGCAATCAATCAGAGAATAAAGACTATTTTCTTTGCTCGTTAGCTTTCACCAGCAGTTCAAGTTGTGGTGATATTCTGCAAGCCTAGAAACTTTTACGTGTTCATGCGTCGTAGCAGATGACTTGCAGGACAACAATCTGAGGAGAGGAGAATAGAACGAAAAGCTTTAACTAGTTAGCTAGAAGCAGTTTAGTCGATTCTATTGGTTCAGTGTAAGAAAACTTTAAAGTGCAGAGGTATTCTATTCTTCTGTTATGCCTTATTTTCTGTGTCTTTCATTACTTCTGTGTGTATGTTATGCCATTTATTCATTCACTATGCATATCGGCCATAGCATCTCGAAGCTGGAGAAGAATAGTCATCTGAGACTCCATTCTAAGCCTAAGCTGCTTTATCTGGGTACGCATCTCAGTCTCGAACCCAGCACTAAGTTGTGATCTCGAACTACTAGTATGATCTTGAGGCTATGGTGGCTGCTCCTCCTCCTCGTCAATAGGGGGTATCTCCTCCATCCTAGGATGTTGGACCTCCAAAGGTCTTATCCATCTCCTCTCTCTCTTATGACATCTATACCCACACTGGACCTATGTATGCTCAGTCACTATGTCCTGCTCAGTGGTGGTCTCAGTAAGTTCTCCATCACAACTCACTCCAAAGGCTTGTAGGATACGTATAATCACTAAAGGAGAGACAAAGGCCTTGGAGGAAAGGCGAGAGTAGACGACCTCTCTCATAGATTGGATGATAAGTGGGGTAAGAGGAATAGGCTTACTCTAAAGCATCTTATGAAGAATATAAATTTCAATTACTCTCGACCCATTGAAACTACTAGCCTTAGGTATGACATTGAAAGAGAAGATATAGACTAAGGCTTGCAGTTGGGCTTCAAGGTTATTATTGGAATAGTGGCCCACCAGTCCTACAGGTCCCCTCTTATACATCCCCAGGGTAGCACGGGTTCAGTCACATTCCAGGAAGCCTCAGAAATGATCATCTGGCTATGATAACATGGCTATACATGGACCATTATCAGATATACTCAGGATACCAGCTAATCTAGCCCTATCAAACTCAATGGGTTCTCCCTTAATCATCGTAGAAATAGTCTATATGTTGTTTTTCTTCTTGTCCCACATGTTAACATAAAACTCCTTAACCCTCACTAGACAGTAAGCATCCTAGAGTCTAATAATGGGCTCCTATCCTAATCTTTTAAACATAGTTGAGAGCTGAATGGTATTGTCTAGGGATCGTCTGAATGTTTTTTCTACAATGATTTTATCGTTCAAATGGGTTTGGTACCAAATTTAGCAAGTAGGCTCAAAGAATTAGATAGGCTGCATAGGAAAGGGCTCAAAAGGAGTAGAAGAAGATGAGGCCCTAAACCTCTTAGCCCATAGAGCCATACCCCGTGGTCTAGACATGATCACAAAAAAGAAGAAAAGGCAATACATGAACAAGTGATCACAACCCCACTCACAATAACCACCCTCTCAACCAAGCTTGCCCAACAACAATTTTTCAACATAACCTCCACAACACCACACCATTATAACATAACAACACAATCACCTCATAAATATCTGCACAAAGATCACAATATCCCAATCCAAGCATAATATCAATATAACTGCTCAATGAATCAACTAATTCACAATAAGGATCATGATCACGATAAAAACATAACAATAGAATCAAGACAATCCTACAACAAATGTTTCTCAAACATAAAGAAATCTCCTTTGTGTAATCACAATGATAATACAAAAAGGCGTGCTCAATCCCCCACAAGAAGATCAAAGCAAGAATTTTTATCAACAAAATATAATGCTAATAATGAACCTGTGCTAGTTTAGTAACAATGAATTTGACAAGTTCATTAAATCAAATCAAACAAGGTGAATACATAATTTTTTGCCCAAATCCTAAAAATAACAATAAATTCATATGGAAATTTTAACCGTAGAAAGTAAAGAAAAAGTATACTACAATGTTCTTGGATGTATGGGCAATCACCCAATATCAAAGGATTAAAGAAATCATGCACCTATTGGATGGGTTAAAATCTTGAAATTCTACGGAAAAAAATCAAATTTTTCTTGTTTTCATTCCAAATATTTAAGAGAAAATTAAGGATGTTGTGTATGGAAGGTTTTTTGGAAGTGTTTAGAACAATCCGACGGTGTTTTGAAGTCGAAACCGGCGATGGGTTGAGAGAAAAAGAGAAGGAAAGTCATTCTGGTTTGAAAAAAAGACCAAAAGTCAGCTGCTGAACCACTACATCCAACGTGACCTGGCGTTAGGTCTAAGCACCTGGACCAGTGCTAGGTCGAGTCTATTTTCTGGTAGTTAAAAAGCCAAAGCTAGACCGGCGCCAGGTAAAACTTTTGATCCAGCACCTGGTCAATTCTGTTCGAGATTTTTTTTTTTTGTCTTCTTTTTTTTATATAAAGATAGAAATAAAAATAAAATATCCCAATTTTAAAAAGTATAATGCACGAACATATGAGGCAAAAAGGCGAATAACAAAAATAAAAAATTGTCCAATACTAAAAGTAATAAAGCAAGAAAATTTAACGTTTTTCACAATCTTGGTCTCATGGATTGTTCTCCATGTTTCTAGATAGAGATTCAGCTTGACGATCCCTAAGTGTGAAACCCCAACTAAAACTAACTCTAGAGTAAGGGAGTCGGAATGCATATCATATTTTCTCGCATGCATAAATATATTTTTGTATGATTATATGTGCTTTAGATATGTGATTTGTAGTCTAGATGGCTTATTTAAGCTAAGTGAGTAAGAAGGGCAAAATGGTAATTTTTCTTGAGGAGGAAATAGGGAGATAGCTTGAGGATTATATACGAAAAATATTTGGAAGAGAAAATAAGAACAACAGTTGTTGTGGTTTAGTGGTTAGAGCTTTGGAATTAATTCTTGAAGTCTTGAGTTCAAATTCCATCATTTGAGTTTTAGCATGATTAAATTTTATTTTTGTTTAGGAAGGCTATTTTGATCCTTGCATGTCTTAGGGAGGAGTAGGAATGTTTTCCTAGGGGAGACATGAAAGAAATGTCCTACTCCTACTCTTGTGCCCTACAAAAATTTCTAAGGAGTTCATACCCTTCTTGATCTCTAGCTTTCCTTACTTCTTAATCCATTAGGTTGTTCAATTTATCCAAACCAATTTTTGTTTCCAAAAAAAATCCAGCAAAGTTCTGTGACTTTGAAGGTTGAAAAATGTCTAAGTGTGAGGTATCTTCTTGACCGAAAATGGGGAGGAGTTGTGGAAGGTTCCCAAGAGAATTAATCTCCATGGTTGAACCTTCAAATTCCGCCCTATATGTGTTCATCTTCTTCATGTAGTAATCTGGAATTTTTCCATCTTCTTGATCATTCCAGTTGCCAAAAATTTCATCCATCTTTCCCTCTCAAATGCTGCTAGAAAAATGACCATTTCACTTAGCTTGAGGACTAAACATTCCAGCCAAAACCAAGCTGCACAAAAACTGTGCAAACGAGGAAAATTTCCTGGACAGTTTCGTAGCTTTTTAGCTTTTCAACCAGCAACTCAACCTTGTTTTTCCTCCATAAAGAAGGCTGGAAACTAGCCTTAAAGGACCTCTCAACATCCTTTCAAACCTGCAGCAAACCGGATCAATCATGGTAGAAAATTCTACCCTGAAATTTCCAGCAAACTTGCGAAAAAAATTGATCAGACTTCTAGCTCTGTTCTTTCTTCACCCATATCTGAAACTTCCTCCATTTTTCTATGCAAACTCACCTTGAACAGCCATGAACTGAGCTTCATCATCTTCTCCAGTATTCTGCTTGAAAAACAGTCCATGACTGCTCCTAAAATCTCCCCATCAATCACTCCAATCAAGCCATTAACTGAAGTCCAAAATTCCAGCAAAATATTCAGCAAACTACCATAGATTACCCCTCAAACAACTAGAAAATTCCTTCACCATTGCACACCATATTTTGGCCATCCTTAAGCTCCTTCGAACAGCTTTCATCTCAGCAAAAATCCCAGCCAAGCAGCCTGCCATTGAAGCTTCCAAAAAACCTCCATCATCAAAGATTTACTTACCATATTTGCTACCACAAAATATTCCCTAAATTATTCTTTTTGAATTTCAAACATCCAGCTTTTCTTTTCCTCCCAAATCTGAAAATCCAATTACCAAAACCCTCCAAACAATTCGGCCCCCCTTTCCCCACAAAATTTCAGCTAGCCTTCATCCAATCTCTCCATTCTCTCCAAACCTCCAAGAATACCAAGAACACCTACTACCATTCTCACGCCTAAGGCCACCCAAAACCACTCCAATCTTCTCCCAAAACTCCAAATTATACCTATTCATTCTTGTGAATCCATTCCTGCAATTTTTAACATCAAACTTGGAAATCAAAGTCTCACTTTTGGATCAAAAACCAGAATTTTCTTAAAGGCTCAAGAACACCTTCAAGGTAAGCATGAACAATCATCTCCATCTTCTTCCATCTTTGACATTGATGAGTATATACTAATGAACTCCCTCTCTCTCTCTCTCTCTCTCTCTCTCTCTCTCTCAGCCGAATGGTTACTTCTACCATGGCCATTTTTCTTCTTCTCCTTGGATAGATCAAGCCTTCCTAGCGAGGGGATTCTTTTGGATCGACTTCAAGGTAGTCATCATTCAAGTAAGCCTATTCAACCTTCTCTTTAAATCTTAGATTCATGTCTCGAGGCTGTTTTGGAAAATGATGGTTTATGAATAAAGTTTGAGCATGTGTTTTGTGATGGAGTTGGGATTGAAGTATTAGAATGGATGTGGTTTGCGATGGAGTTGGGATTGATGCACGTGGATGATTGGTTTTGGTTGAATTTTATGGCTTTTAGGGTTTTGTTGCATGCTCTTCATATCGTGAGTAGTATGATTGAATAAACATGTTAGATATTATGTCACCTTTGGTGAATAGGATTTTATGATTATGTATGTTTGTTAAAGCCATGAATATGATTATGTTAGTGGAGTTTGGATCCTGTGGTGATAGATTGGATCTATGCTTTATTCATGATTTGGATGTTTTGTTGATTGGTGTAGAGTATATGTTCATGATTATGGTTAGCGATAGGAAATATGATCATGACCTTGTTGTCCCTAAACTAATTTTATTCCATCAATAAGATGATTATTACTATAATTTCTTCTAGTGATTTCAAAAACCCTAGGGAAATGTGGATTTGGACTATTTTATAAAATAATGATATTTTAGTCAAATTAATAATGGCTTGTATTAAAGAAATAAAATCTATAGATATTATATAAAATAAAATATATAGAAAATAATAATATCGAACAAAGCCTTTTATATAAATATTCATAATAGGTAAAATATTAATTTTGTAAGTCTTATATTCAAAAATACTATTAAAATTTATTTATTATCTTTCAATCAAACCCCATTAAAATTTACTTACAACTAATTTTAGTTACCAATTATTTTCTAACAATTAATTATTAATAGATTATTATTTTAATAATTCCATCTAGGTCCTAAGACCCTTCATCAAATAAATCATAATTATATATAGCAAGATTTAAACCGTCAACTTATTAATACCTATTTCCCAAACCCTAGTTATTTTAATATCAAGCTAGATTTTTTTTTTTTACAAACCCTTTATTTATTATCTAGCCTTAAAACTTGGGACATTAGGGTCATGATTGTAGTAAGTTGAGTTAGGATTATTTATAGAAGTGAATTTTGGCTTGAGTTTAATTATGGCTTGTGTTTACCCCAGGCGGGGTTAGGTCAGTTTTTGGAGATCTTTATTTTATCTCGAGCAAAGGATCAGGTAAACTCCTGCATAAAACTTGTTTGATGAAAAATGGTTACTATGGCAAGCCAAATGTGGAGTGCGTGGACACTCACTTCTGTAAAGGTAATTGAGGATTGTCTCATTTCTCAATTCAGTCAAACAAATTATTTGAAAATCAATGAGCAGTTTTACTCAAACCCTAAAACTCTTTCTAAAACCAGCTTTGTTCCATACTTTGGAAATCCTTAATTTCCATATTCAAGTGGAGCTTTGTTTTTTTCAATTTTCTCCCAAGTGGGATAAATTACGTTGAGTACTCAATAAGGGTGGACTACTAGGACTAGTCTTTGAAGGGTTAGGGTAAGTCTATTAGTAGGTGGCCACCTCTGAGGGGTAAGTCCTTCTCGGATAAAATGTCAGTTCAGTAGGTCGTGTCGGTCCGAGCTAGCAAGTTTCAATCAGGTGAACTATGTATTGTCGGAATGGACAACTGGTTTTGTTTGGGAATAGAGAAGAAGGAGAATCTTACCCGGTAGGCCGATTACCTACTTTTTGTCAATCTGCACAAAGTGTGGCATTCTGACCGTTGTAGTTATGGGGCCCAACGTGTGGTAACCCATGACCACTCTTTTGAGTGGTTGATTTTATTGTACATGTATGGTTGGAAAAGCCAAAACGACACTCTTAATTTTGATTATTGTTTATTGCTTACCAGTATTTCTCTTATGAAGTTCTTACACTTTACATCTACAAACTGTTTTCACTGAACACTTAAAACACACACGGACTTATTGAGATTTTTATCTCACCATCCTTTTTACCATGATTTCAGGTCGATCCTGCTATGGGGATGAGTAGCTAATTGTTGCTTGTCTTGGAAGATATTCTGAAATTTATTTTATGTAATGCTTTGGAAGTTGAGAGTGAACAATTTTTATTTTGGATTTATTCATGAATTTTGGGTTGTAATAAGTTTCAAATTTTAAAGTATTGTTTTATCATTGTTGTGTGTCCTAGTTATAAAGACCCATTGTCCTTTGGACGGGGCGACATCTCCGGCCTAGGTAGTGGGGTGTTACACTAAGAAATTTAGCCAATTGACCAATTTGATTTTTTAGGTTGTGCATTGAAGCTTTCAAATTCCTTGTCATTGCGTCCACTCCTTGGAAAAGTGTTTTAGTAGAACTTACCATGCGATTAACCAACTCTTCTAATGATGGCTTTGGTGGTGGTGAATTGTAAGGCAAGAAAGCTGAAGTCCTTTGGTTTCTAGTAAAGTTTGAGGGGTTTTACCTTGGTTGGTTTTGATTTGTCCAAAAAAAGTTAGGCTGATTTCTCCAACTAGGATTATAGGTAGCACTGTATGGATTGTTACCTTGTCGCCCATTCCCTATGAAAGAAGCTTGTTCTAAGAACTCTAGAGATGATCCCATGTTTTGACACTCATGATTGGGGTGCCTTTCTCCACAAAAATCATACTTACCATTCATTACCTGTGAAGGACCCGTCATTTGTTCTATCTTTTGAGCCAGTGCCTCAACTTTTTCTTCCAAAGCAGCCATAACATCTACTTTATGAGCTCCCTAAACATGAGCTTTAGACCTTGAATTGCTTCATGAGTAATTGTTCATAGAAATATCCTCAATCAACTTATACAACTTCTCAGGGGTTTTAGAGTTTATGGTTTCTCCTGCAGATGCATCAATCAATTACTTTGAAGAAAAATTCAATCCACTTGTAAAAATCTGCGTTTGCATGACTAGTTCAAACCCATGATGTGGACATTTTCTAATCATTTCCTTCCAACTCTCCCAACACTCACATAGGCTTTTGGACTCTAATTGTTAGAAGGCAAAGATGTCAGTCCTAAGCTTGGTTGTCCTAGCTGGGAGAAAATATTTGGTTAAGAATTTTTCAGCTAACTCACTCCAAGTAGTGATTGACCTTATGGGTAAGGACTTTAACCAAGATTTGGCTCTATTCCTAAAAGAGAAAGGAAAGAGTCCCAATTTAATAGCATCATTCAACACCTAATTCATTTTGAGAGTGTCACAAATTTTTAAAAAACTAGCAAAGTGGGAGTTAGGGTCTTCATCAGGTAACCTATCAAATTGGACCATGTTTTAAACCATTTGGATTATGTTGGATTTTATTTCGAAATTGTTGACTTCTACCCTCGGTGTAGTTATACTCAAGTCTGTGCCGGAAATCACAGGCTTAGCAAAATCTCCTATAGTCCTTCTATTATTTTCACCATTACCACCATTATTGTTTTGGTTTACTTCCATCTCTCTTGCTAAACTAAATTGGTCAGCATGATTTCTATATGCTAGCCGAATTCTTATGAGCGTTCTTTCAATTTCCAAATCAAAGTCTACGATGTCTCCTACATTATTTCAGGTTATAAACTAAGAAGTCTTCCTATAAAAAAAAACTAAGATTATAAGAATTTGGATTTACATATATACAAACAAACAATTATCATATTACACAAAAGTCAACATATACAAATTCATACATTATACAACAACTATGGCAGCTATTTAAACAAAGAACATATATACATATTTACATATAAACATATCTAAATTAATGAACTCCAAACTTTCATGATATTTTTTTCGGGCAACGGCGCAAAAAACTTGATGCGTTAAATTTGGGCACATAAAAATCATGCAATTTTGTATCCATTCCCAATCAAGTTTAAATTAAAACATTTATCCCAAATTACACATAAGAGCAAGTGCATTCATTATTAAGCATAATATAGGACATTAACGAGTATCGATCCTCAAGGAACAAGTAAACACTAATTACTTTTCAATCAATGTTTAACCTACTAATTAGATTGTTAAAGAGTCAAAAATAAAAATAAAGAAAAAGACAAAAATATATACACTACTCTTGGAGAGAAAAACAGTACTTGAATAATCACTCTTGAAAACATAACAATAAACCATTAGCAATTATTGTAATTAATTACTTCCCTTGGTATCATGAAGGAGATTAATATAGAATCCACTCTCTCTCGAGTTATGGTTTCACTATCTCTTAGTCAAATTTAATAGACATCTTTATCTTACTAAAACAACAAAAAGATGTATAGGATGCAAATCCTTGATAACTATCCCTATCTCTAGATGACAGTGGCATGAAATCATTAATTCCCCCATCTCTAGGCAAAATCAACAACTTTTGATTACTTAATCTCGACTTAACATTTCTCTCGAGTTAGTTAAGAAACTAAATCAGGAATTGAGAAATAAAACTATCTCCTAACCTCTTTCTCAAGCTAATTAGAAGAATGGTCCAATCGTATCAATTCACCTTTAAAAACAAGTAATCAAATACCGAAGAATAATCAATTGAACAAAATACTAAATTAATTCATTATCATAAATCCAAAAAAAAATAATATTCAAATACAATTAAAACATTAATCTCATCATTGTTCAGAGAAAAAGAAAATAAAGGTACTAGAAAAAACTCATAGACAAGCCCTCTTCTTCCTCATTTGAATACCTCCTTGAGACAATGCTCTTTCAAGTGATGAATTCCTCCTTCAATGAGTAAGTGTAGCTTTAGCTCCTTGAATTCTATATATTAATCTTCACTTCTTTTTTTGTTAAATAGGCCTCTTGGTTACTAAAATTCATCCTTGAAAAGCCCTAGGCCGAGTATAAGCTGGAAGTAAGTTAACCCGCCACAACAGAGTAGGCTGGTGCAGGGTCACTTCGTTTGGACCCGCGCCGGTCTAGCTCTTGAAATCTCCTGGTTTGAGCTCTATGTCCACTATTTTTCTAGAACTGAGCCGCAACCAATTCAACCACCTTGAGTAGGCATCGGGTCAAGTCTGAAAATCTACAATTTTTCTCTAAATCATCCAATTCCAATACAAATTCATCAAAAACACTTTCTACAAGCAAAATTTCAAATATAAAAGGAAATGACTAGTTATTAAACCAAAAGCACCACAAAACATCCTCAAATAATTAAGAAAATATAGACATTATTAGGCCCTATCAATGATATATGACCTGTTGGAAATAGTTTAGAGTTCATTTCATGATTATTTGACAATTGGAATTTGGATTAATACAAGAGAAATTTTGACTTGTTTGCTGCCCGAAATTCTATGAAAATAGTATGAAGTCGTTTTCCTAAAAACACCCTTTCCATTTGAATTTACCCTTTAAAATTTTATCATATAAACTTCAAGATATTAAAAAATTTTGAGAACAATAATCACTAAACAATCATTTGTAGATTGAGAGAAATGAATTTTTAAATATAATCGCGCAAAACTGTCTGAACATGCACTGTTTTATTAGCAAATTTATAAAAATTAATTGACCCTCTTTTAAGTGAAATTTTGGGGATAAAATTATACATTAATTCACCTAACATGTTAAGGTACCAAACTGAAAAGTTTCATAAAAAAAATTAAGTGTTTTGCTTAGGTAATTAAGGTGATTTTTATTACCCGTATTTTATTGTTATGAGCAACGTTTTAATCTTTAAGTGAAAAAGAGTTTGCATGAAATTTTTGGCTTTAAATTGATAGAAATTGACTTAAATGGATTTTATGAGTTGACTAGAATAATTATAAATGGATTTATGTTAGCTTTAGTTATTATACTAAATTATATGCTTTTGGGGTAATAAAACCCTAAATTTTTGCAAATGAAACTTTAAAAGGGATATTGATTCTTGCAAGACTAGTTTTATAATATGCGGTGAAATAAATGTTGATCACGTGACGTCTTTCAACTTGTGTGTGTTAGATTATAAGATAATTTGTGATTATGTATAGTAATTAGGGTTTTAGTATGGTAATTAGGGTTTGCATGGTGATTAACATTGTGTTTGATCATTTGTGTAGATTGAGGAGTTCTATAGTTAGTAGAATTATTGGTTGCCTTAGAAGGCTAATAAATATTGTGATGGAACATTTTTACCTCGAAGGTTATAGGTGTTAGATTATTTAAGGCTTAAGTAATACCCTAATTGCCTTATAGTCTTAAGTGGAATTTTGTTTAGGGCATATAAAAGGAAATTAATTCCTATGTATTGTATATGGTAGACTTGGTGGATTTAGATGGAGGAGAAGGAGGAGCAAGGGCTTAAATTAAGTCAAAATAAATTTGTTAGCTTGGACCAAAGTAAATCCTTGCATCTCAAGCATATGTTGAAATGCATAACATGAAATACAAAAAATACCATGTTAGAATATGCAACAAATGCATATATAATATTCGCATAATTTTATGAAATGTTTTACAATTACAACATGTAATTTATGACTTAAAGTATGAGCACGTAGTTTTATGCACGAAAAATAATGCTTATTATAAATAATGATTTTATTATGATTAATTCATGCAAAAGTATTTATGCCAAGCTTTTCATGAGTATTATAATTACGGAATGGAACCATGCATCAAATATATACGACACATGAAAATACATTTATGCATTTCATGCATGAAAAATATTGCGAAAATGGTGAATTATGAGAAATAAATGAACACTTCTCAAATAAATTTTAGAATGGATATGGAAATGTTTGTTTTGGAGATTTTGGGGAAAAGTAAATGTAGTTTCGATTTTGGTCGAGTTGAGGCCTAGGAATTTACTTTAAAAGACTAGAACAATTTTTTTTTAAAAAAAAATTAATTATTCCATATTAGAATAATGAACTCTTGAACCATTAAATTAATGACATTGAAATCTCAATGGGTGAGGTTATAAGACTAGCTTTCGTTAGTTTAGAAGACAATTAAGATAGATTGACCATCTTTGAAAAGCTGTCTTTTTCCAAATTGGGCAAAAGTTCTAGTAGTCGAACACAGTCCTTAGCTAGTAATGCGGTCTCTAAGAGGAGTTGTAGGATGGACATGGGACATTCGGTCTAATTTCATATGAGAAAGGTGGAGGGGTATTCTCGAAAGAGATTAACACCCTGCCCAATTATTTAGCATTGTATATGTCGTTACCATATATATGACGGATCACGATATGTTATCATGGTACAAGTATCTTGATGATACGAAAGATATGGTATTGTGATAGGTTCAAGGCTTTTGATAAAAGAATTTGATGTTTTAGAAATGTGATATGAATAATTTACCCGACAAAAACTTTATTATGCAAGGTATTCATTTTGTACGTTCTCAATTTCCTCAAAAATGATTATGTATTTAAATCATATAAAATTATTTAAATCATGATTATATCCATTCAACTCAATATTATGCATCATGATACTGATTTTGGAAATTGTGACACGAACTCACACACTTCAGACTTATTGAGATTTTTTATAATCTCATACAATTTACCTAACCATGTTTTCAAGAGAAGAAGAGTTGAGTGTATGAGAGTAATAGGTTTAGATTTAGTCTTTTCCTTTTCTCTTGTTGAATTCTGTTTCGAATTTATGATATTGACCTTTAATCTCTTTTGGATTTTTTAAACTATGTAATATTTGGATTTGAAGATTTTTAAGTTGTAATAGATTGTTTCTAAATGCAATTTTAGCCATAAATATTTATGTGTCTTTTTATTTTATACTATGTTATAAAGACCCCCCTAGTCCGAAAAGATGAGGTGACATCTCCAGCTTGATTGGGCTACGTATGTAATGGGGTGTTATATTTCTTCATAAAAATCTTTGTTTTAGCCGTCTGTTGGGTCTTGTATATTTCTCTAAATTTAGCTACGAAATTCACCATAAAAACCATCCCCCCTCCCATGCTCGTATCATCTATTGATTTCTATCTTGGGTATTCAATTACTTTGGTTTAATTGTGTTCAATTAGGTTATTGGAATTGTTGATTTTATCAATTGATTTGTTCAATCTTAATGAATTCAAGAGATGGGGTTAAGATTTAGAACACCAATTTACCTAATTTGATATTTATCTTCTTTAATTGAATCAAGCAAGGAAATTGAGAATTTAGGTCGATTAAAAGGTTAATGAAATGACCTAGAGATAGGGGTTTTTGAATGCTCTTGGATAGTGGCATTAATCATTATGCTTTCTTAGATTAGGTCTTAGGATTGGAGATTTCAAAACTGGAGAGGGGTGAGATCTAAGTTTATAACTGTATTCAATTTCTTGTTTAGAAGTTAATTGATATGGGTAGTATTCTTGATCTAAGTTTATAACTTTATTCAATTCCTAGTTTAGAAGTTAATTGATGTGGGTAGTATTCTTTCCTTTGAATGATTCTAAGGGAAATTCACTTAATTGCATGGCTTTATTCTTCTATCCTAATCCTCATTATCCTTATGGCTTACCTTGTTGATTTCATTATATTCCAATAATGATCTAGTGTACTTTAGTTTAGTTATTTTCATTTTCTTATCCTTTTGTTTTGCTTGGCCAAATAATAAAATGAGAGTAAAGTATGCGTACTTGTCACCTTTCTTATGGATTCAATATTTACTATTAAGATCTATACCACGTGATAGTTATACTTGCCTAATGTGTCTGTGTGTGGGAGAGAGAGAGAGAGAGAGAGTGTGTGTGTGTGTGTGTGTGTGTGACAAATTGTTATATTTTAATTAAAACTTGACCAATTATGTGATTTTTGTTAATAATATTTTCTATATCTATGCACTGCTCATCATTTACTTATTTAACTTTGTACCATGAAGTTTTGAAAATATTTTAGGAAGATTATAAGAGTATTTTAATACTTGAATTGAAATCTATATTTGTTGGAAATTGGTTACAAAATCAGCTTACCCTTGAAATAGAATTTCATGAAGAAAACTCTTTGAATGACACATAAACCTTTGAATAATTAAGTTAACTGAATTGTTGAGGTTATATGAGTAATGTTATCTTATATTGTATGATTCTTACTTGAAGATACTTATGTTTATTTCAGCTTGGGAACATGTGAATGAGGATTGTGAATCTAAGTGCTTGAGGTATTAGCTTAGATGACTAAGAATGTGAATGGGAATGAGTTACAATTTTGAGAATTGATATAGGAGGTTGATACATGTATAATTTGGGTGTTTGAAAGATATTGGAGGTTAAGGACTACAAAATTAGAAATTTGTGTGCTTTGGAAGACATTACAGGTCGAGGACTACAAAACTAAGTTAAAGCTATCAATCTATTTCTTGGATTAAAGTAAGTCCTTGCATATCATAAAAACACTTTGCACATGGGTTGTTTGGAAACTTCTCGAAATTTGATATGAATGTCCTTACATCTCATGAAAGCTTTTGTATGAATTATTTTAGGACATTATAATTCCTTTCATACCATGATATGTTTTGCACATATGATATTTTGGAAATATCTCATATTTGATATGTAAGTCCTTATGTACATGAAATACTTTATACATGATCTATTTTGGAAAAATCTTCTTAAGGTTGATATGTATGAATTGGGAGCCTTGCATCGATTATTATGACATGTATATGATCATGCAATTATGAGGTTTTTTTTTTTCATGCCAATATTTACAAAAGCCATAGCATAAATTTTGAAATTATTGGCTCCAATTATCACTATCTCTTACAAGGTGATTTACGAATATAAGGATATTATGAGTTCTATTAATTGTTGGAACGGATCTATTGATATATGTCTTTATATTTTGGAAGATTGTATGATTTTAAATGTATTGTCGAGATGAAAAATGTACATGTGTTTTGAAACTGGAACTGAATTTTAGGAAATGTATTAAGTTATTCCTTGAAGGAATAGCATCATGTTGAGTCATCTTAAAATGTGAATGGCATTGAGTACTCAATGGGAAAAACTCTCATATTAGCTTACGTTAGATTGAGGGTATCTTCTGATAGATTGGTAGTCTCCGGAAGTTTGCCACTTTTCAAGTAGAACGATAGTAATCGATGCCCTGGTCCTTTGCTAGCAATACACTTCCAAAGAGAGTTGGATGGCAAAAGTGGGACATCCAGACATAATTATTAGGGAGAGAAGACCCCTACCTAATAATTTGGGATTGCAACACATTTTGCCCTTATACTATAAATCATGATATTACGATATTGGAAAATGGTTCAAGGTTCGTTATGTATGATTTTTATGTTAAAAAAATTGTCCTATTGATAGTTTTCTCCAAATAAAATTATTTTTGGCACTACACTTGAGACGTACTTGTATGATTCTCCCATAAAAAAAAAATTCGAAAATGCATAAAGGCATACAGTATACATCTATATCCCTTCAACTCAATACTTTTCATACATCATGAATTGTTTCAAAAACTGAGCTATAAGCAAACTACAAGACTTATTGAGATTTTATGTCACACATTTCTTTAATCATGTTTTCAGGATGACTTAAGTTCTGACAAGCCTAAAGAATTTAGATTGATCTCTTTCGTATTGAGATACTCTTGTTGAGACATTTTATATTTCTCTTATTTGGATATTCAAATTGTTTTATTTTGGTGATCTCTATATAAGTTGGGATCTGTAATAGATTTTATTTAGCTTTAATTTTAATTTTTTCTGAGTTGTTATTTTATTTAGAGAGTTGTAAAGACTCTTTGTCCTAAGGATGAGATGACATCCCCAACCTGTTTGGGTTACGTATATAATTGGAATATTATAAGATTCGTCTCCTCCAATAAGTGTGCTTGAAGTTGAAGTAAATGTCCATTTCCTAATATACAATAAAGCAGTTAGTACAAGACCCTTCACCAGATGAACTAAACAAACTAAACAAAAAAAATACTATATGGAAGAATGCATATATAGAGATAAGAAGAAGATAATGAGATTTTCTTGTTATTTGAACTCTATTTTCTCTCTTTAAAAACAAAATAGGAGGAACCTCTTTATAGTAGACAAATGGTGGGATCATAATTATGACATTAAATGATTACATTATTGCAAATAAAATTCATTGAATACCTGTTTAGAATTTTAGGCAACAATGCATGTATATATTCAAGATATAGTGTGTGTGTGTGTGTGTGTGTATGTGTGTGTGTGTGTGTATACACGGTATTCATTAATGAATACCTATATATTCATGTACACATATAGTATATGAATCCAAAAATATATCCAAGATACTAAATACATTAGTGAATCTACATTTAGTGAATGCATTTGGAATGGCCAAGTTACATGAATAGTTTCCATACTAAGGAAGAGGCCATGAATATCAACCTGATTCGGCAAGAGTTTCTAGAGAATTGAGTCTTACACAATTCTCCTTTTGAAGCGGTCCTACTTCTTTCTCACATAGGTGATTTGCTTAAGCCTCAAGTAATTAGTTACTTACTTTAGAATTATCAAAGTAAAATATTGCTATCCTTATCCTTTCAACATCATTGTTTCATTATAGGAATGGGTTGAGATTATCCCCCATAGAGACCACATTAAGTCTTATAACTAGGTTGTCCCATTGATCCTATATCTTGAGATCTCTAGTCAACTAGGCTATATTTCCTTTAAAAAACTTATTCTTTCACGAGCTTTAATCCTATTCCCTTCGTCATCATTTCAGTAAACTTTTTATTCAACCCTTTGGTTAATGAATCCACAATATTCTCTTTTCACTTTACATAGTCCATAGAGATAACACCTATTGAGAGTGGTTGTCTAATAGTATTATGTCTACGACGTATGTATCTTGACTTACAATTATAGATGTTACTCTATGCTCATCTAATAGCTAATTAACTATCACAATAGATACAAATTGGTGTCACAAGCTTCTCCTATTTTAGAATGTCTTTTAAGAAATGGCATAACCATACAACTTCTTCACCACATTTATCCATGGCTATAATTTTGGATTCCATTGTGGATCTAGCAATAATAGTTTATTTTGAGGACTTCCAAAAGACAACATCACTAGCTAGTGTAGACAAATATCTACTAGTAGAATTTGACCCCTTTATATCAGATACCCACAGGCATATATATATATATATATATATATATATATATATATGTGTGTGTGTGTGTGTGTGTGTGTGTGTACATAATATATATATATATATATATATATATATAAATATATATATGTATATCTATGTATATAGATATACATTACATATGTATATATACATATATATACATATGTATATATGTATATATACATATATATACATATGTATATATGTATATATGTACATATAGATACATCTATACATATGTACATATATATATACATATGTGTGTGTGTGTGTGTGTGTGTGTGTGTACATATAGATCTATTTTGAGACATATATGTACTTCAATTGCCATATTGAAACCTTGCTAAGAAAGATCTATTTTGAGACTGCTATAAAATCACAAATATAAATATCCAATATAGCTAAATAATAAAAAATAACTTAAAAGAATAACAATAAGAATTAAAGAGAAGAAGAAGACAACAATTCGAAACTTCTTTCATCGCAATCTCTTTAAAATAGATTTGTCCCATCTATAAGTATGCTTGAGATTGAAATAGATGTTTGTTTTCTAAGATACAATAGATACAATGAAACACTTAGTGTAAGACTTTTCACTCGACGAATTGGACAAAACTAAACAAAAACACTATATAGAAGAATGTACACGCAGAGATTAAGAAAAAAAAAGATAATGAGATTTTCGTATTGTTTAAACTATATTTCCTTTTAAAAATAAAATAGGTAATATTAATTTATAGATTAGGTAAGTGGTAGGATCATGAATATGGCATTAATGATTGCATTACTCCAAACAATATTCATTAAATACTTATTCAGAATTCTAGACAACAATTCATGTGCATTATAGTATATAAGAATGCATGTATAAACAATATTCATTAATGAATACCTATACATTCATGTATACATCTAGTACCTGAATCTAAATAAATATCCAAAATACAAGATACATTAGTGAATGTATTTGGAACATCCAAGTTACATCAAACAGCTACCACACTAAAGTAGGTATATCTCCCACTTTTATCTTTTATGGTGATACATTGAAACAATTTCTGTATAGTCAAAAATCATACAAGTACAGTAGAATATAATTAAGAATTAGAGTTTTAAAGTCGCATGCTTATTTTTTCTTCTTGTAGAAGAAGAAATCATGGGCATGATCGAATTTTCTAGGGCAGCATGTTGCCCAACATTTCTCTGAACTACAATCTGTAGGGTACAACTAGCAAGAAAACCAATTAATCTATTGTTCCTGTGTATATACATGCACAAAGATTGCTCCATTAGTCTTTCAAAGTATGCTATCAACTTCACAAACTATTCTACCAGTAAAAGTACTTTAGGGTATTTTCTAAAGAAAAGAAAAATTGAGAGGAGCAACAAAGGATAAGGGTAGCGGCTAAGGTTAAGACATTAAGCTCCTTGGCCGAACTCATTTAGGGTTTTATTAATCCTAAAAATGGCCATCCTTAGCCCTAGTGGATTAGAGGTTTTTCTACTTACCAGGCTTTATTATTTTTATCTTTTGATGTGATCTTGAATGGACTTTTCTTGGTGTTGTGGGTGGTTTAGTTGGTTATGAGTTCAGCTCTTCCTATGGGACCAAAAACAGTGAATTTATTGAGACAAAAAGGAGAAATTAAACTAACAACCTACCCTCTATCAAACCCTTGAAGAACTAGGCTTCAGAGACCCTCAAGAATAGTAGAAAGTTCTACTATAATCTTACCCTAATATCCTTGAAAAAACAAAGGCAAACAAGAACAAATAGAATAGAGAAAATAGGCACCCAAGTAATGAAATTCAAACAAACCTTAGAAGAGCAAAGCAACTAAGACCCATTTGAAAGAAACCATATTGGATTATTCAAAAGATTTTATAGACTCATTCATAAGGAGGACTAACCCTTAAGCATGGTCTTGAACAAGATGAACAAGGAGGCTAGGGCCTCTCAAGACTCTCTCTTCAAATTTGAAGAAAGTGTGTGAATTGTCTTGTCAAATCACTAAAAGCTGTCTTTATACTACCCTAACCCTAGCTAAGTGATCCCTGAGGTTCTAATACAATTTAGGACCTTAATAGGTCTTTACAAAACATTTAAAATGGAGGAAAGCTATAGAAAACATCAAAAACACGATGGCTGCCCAGGCTGGAGCCGACGCCGACTAGGGCTTCTACAGCCGGTGCCAGTTGCGCGCTGTTCTTTGGGCCATCGGTGCAAGTTGAAGCCAGCCCCGATTAGGCTACTTGGGCCGGCACTAGTTGTCTGCTGGAAGGCCACCTTTTGGTTAAATTTCATCCGTCTTTATTGCCGGCTTGAGTTCTTGTTGGGGTCCTTCTTGAATAGTCATCAAAATGAGCTCTTGGCTAGCTTCATCAACCTTCCAACCCTCTTCCATCCTCAAGCATGGTTTTATGAGCAATTGAAACTCATCTTAAAGCTTCTTGATCCAAGATCTTGTCATCGGTCCTTGTCTTTACACAGTCACGCCTCCCCCTCCTTGATCTTGACCTCCATGATGAAATGGAGTCTCATCATCTTGGGTCATTTTAATTCTCTAAGAATTAAAATCCAAAAATAATAAATCCATGACCCACCTTCTTTATTATTTTATTTGGGCCTTTTTTAATTTAATTAAAATACAAAACAATAAATATATGACCCAATATAATTATTAGTCCAATTTTTTATTTTATTCAAGCCCATGCATTGCTTTGGACTTTCTAAAATTAAGTAATTAATCTAGCCTATGAATAAACTTGGACTTAATTAATTATTCTAGCCCAATGCATTTATTTAGACTTTTTAAAATAAAATAAATTCATCTCTCATTCCTAAATATCAAATTAATTTGTACAATGACTAAAATAGCTATTGCAATTTCTAGAGCTACTTTAAGGATCAAAAGACATATTAATTTTGGCTACTAAAATGACCAAAACTCTCTTAGTAATAAACAACTGCATTTATTCATTTTAAATATGAAGTTATCACTATATGAAGATATTGATCTCAATGATAATATTATAATAGCGTTATCTCTGACCTATAGATATAACGATGAAAATACCTCTCTATGTAACACCTATCATTGTGATGGGACAATTTAGTATTATCACGTTTCTCAATGACACCTATCATTCCTTGACCTCTCGTCCAATAATTTATGACTTTCAAAAATAAACCACTTATCCAAGAGATCTATTCTTAGAGTAATACACACATAGTCGGTTCCCAAGGTTCTAGATTTTCATAGATTATTCTCAACTGTCACAAGGAAGTGTTCACTTCTTTCGTGAAGAAAAGTATAGAAGCTCTATTATACAAATTTGTCTTGGTTAACTAAAGATATGTGCTTAACATACAAAGCTATTGACCTCATAATGGAAATATCACATATCATATATCAAAGCACATACATTTAATTTTGTTTGACTACCAACTCATACTTAAACCATAAATTATTTGTTCACATTGTAGTGGCAATAGTCCAATCTTTATTTATTATACTACATTAATAAAGACTACTACTATGTGATCCGATTCTATATTCCAAATACTCTTATACTATTAGCATAAAAGGACTCTTTACTGGTTAAAGATAAATTATTACTCACCTAAACACCATAGTGTATTGATCTTCACATGATAAAATAGGATGGAAGCCATGAGAACATTAGAATCCCTCTCCCACTAAATATTTTATTTGAAAGGATTTTGCTTGTGTTTTTCCAAACAATAATTTAGGTAATTATTTTTATAGTTTCTAGATTCAAATTATTTTCTACTTTAAGGGCACAAATACTTTAAGAGAATATACTATAAATCTTCCTTTCAAAAAATCTAAATTGCCATATTTACTTTAAAACACAACTTTAATACTTTGGTCATAATAAAAGAATAAAGCATGCCATAATAAAATCACTTTCATACTCTTTCTATTCTTTTAACCTATGTTACCAAACTAAAAAAATTAAACATCATAATAATAATGATTTTGTTTAATCAAAGGGTGATTCCAATTCTACCTTTTTTCATGCAATTTATTTATCAAAACAAATAAAATCTATGCATAAAAAATAAAGAAGTCGTATGATTGATTTAAAAAAAAAAAAAAAAAAAGCTTAGCTCTACTAGAATAGATCCAATGCCAGTTCTCTGGGCAACCACCAATTCTCTAGACAACCATCTAGCATGGTTCTATCTCAGTCCATGCCATTTTTTCTTCCATACTATATTCGATGTCAGTTTTGTTGAGCGAACCGGCATTAGTTCTCTCCTGGCTAGCAATACCAAGCTGGCTCAGCCCAAGGTAACTTCTAATTTTGTTTATTTTACCTTTTCGTGTAGTTTTTCTTCTATCCATCATTGTTACCAATTAATTTTTTGGTCTAAAACCTAAATATGTATGAAAGATAAAAGGTTTTAAGCAAAAATTAATTATTTACAATTGCCTATACTTCTACACGTAAATGCACATTATATTCGAATAAAAACAAAAAACCAGCAAAAAAGAACTGAAAGCTACTCCTTTTCCTTCATTTTTTCTTGGGATTAGTATCATCATCCAGGTATGGTAATTGTTACAAAACTCATGAAATTGAATTTAAACAATAAAATACAAATGCCTATGCCCTTCAAATCGAAGCTTACACAAATACTACCAAAAGTGAATAACAATTAATATAAGTGCATATGCCTCCACACACAAGGCATACATTGTAACACCTCACTACCTACATATCCTGAAAGGCGGGGATGCCACTCCGTCCTGAGCACCAAGGGTCTTTATAATAAGGAAACAAAACTCAAAAGGGAAAATAAACTATCTAAAAACTTATACAAATCTTAAGCTAACAAAAACAAATATATCAACAAAATAATAAATACAATGAATCATCACAGTAAATTCTAGTCTCTCAAAAGGATCACAACCTTTAAAGTTGACGACCTGAAATCAAGAAAAAAAAGAGTGTGAGAATTACTTCCCAGTAAGTCCCTTATGTGCTCATGTTCTTCCAAAACATTTCATATATACAAAGTAAAAACAATTGAAAAGTGTTTGCAAGTCAAAGTTGACTTCTTTTCAAAATTCTAAGTGGTATTTTATGTAACTTTTGCTTGATAGCATATTAGAACAATTTTTCAGTAAATCAAGCACTCAACAATAAACACGTGGACTACAAAACCCTACATCATAGTCCCTACCATGAAACCCTACAACATGACAATACACAGTGAAACTCTGTACCACTACACAGCAGGTGATCGGCCCATAGGTGAGATACTCTTCCATAGCTACATCCAAAATAATTGGATGTCTAATCTCGAAAAACTGTGCACCTGGACTGAGTTGCTACATTAGACCAGCCTAACTCACTAGAACTGTCGTTTTATCCAAGTTGAGCTTATATCCCATAGATGGCCACCAGCTGGGAAACTAATCCTTACTTTCAAAGACTAGTCTTAGCAGCCTACCCTTATTGAAGATTCAATGAAACATCATCCCGGTCAAGGATTATTCTCAAATCAACATAGTAGAATCCTGCTCAAAGATCAATCTCAAATAATCTCATTCAAATCTTAGTCCAGCAATCATAGTTTTCAAATAGTTTTCTTGAAATTGTTTGATAAACAAAATGTTATTTTATTGGAAACATGATTGTTTTAGCAAAACCATTTTATCATAAAAACAAGTAGACCATGTTGCAATCCAAGAAACTACGTTTTGATTCAGCATCATTTTATATAGGGCTTGCAAATGTGAGCATTTAATAAATAAGGTTTTATGCAAGGGTTTACTTCTAGACTAGTTCAATCAAATCAAATATCAAATCAACAAATCTTCTATCTACGTGCTACAAATAGGCCATTTGAATTCCCTCTTAGCCGTAAAAGACTTTGGAGATTGAAAGGTGACTCATTTGCAACTCAAAATGAATCTATTTGATAGAAAAAGCAAGACTTGTCTAGAAATTCTTGAGTAGAACTTGTGAATGCCAAGAGAGAGATTGTTTAAATGAAGAGAAAAAGAATTTCAAGTGATTTAAAAATGCATGTTTTTGGGTTTTGGGAAGAAATTGTGCTTAAGAAGAAGTTTTGGTCACTAATGTTTTGGAACCAAAAAAGCATTATTTGTGTCTTCTTGTATGAGCAAAGACGACTTGAAAATAACCAATCGCTAGTTGCAAGCAATATGGCCATAAATAAGAGCGAGAATTTGGAGGGTGTTTTTGTTTTGGGTTGAGAACAAACGAGAGGTGCGTTTTCTTTTGGTGTTGTTTTGTTGCCTTGATTTTGTGTGTGTATGGGTGTGTAGGGACCGAAATCTAGCAAGGGTTTAGGGTGGAATGATTTTTGTTGTGTTGAAGTTTAGATAGACTACATCTCTATCTTAAGAGATAAGATAAAGGCTTAAGTATTTGAAGGAGTAAAGAACTCTTTCTTTGCTCTAGCCACTTGAACAGGAGAAGAAACAAAAATGCAGCATTGCTTTTGCCCTAGGCTGGATGAAAATGGGAGGAGATTGAGAAAGTGTGACCGAATTTGTGTAGGGAAAAGGAAGAAATGAAATCTAGCTTTTGTTTAATAAAATTTTAGATATTCAAAGATACAGTAGATAATATCTTCAAAAGATTTTTCAACTATCACTAGTTTATCTATCTAATTAATATAATATTCTTAGAGTATTTTCAAAAACTGGATTTTTTTTGCTGAAGAAATCCTTGCTATTGGCTAGGGCTAGAGAACATATCAAGTAGGCAGTTTAAAAAGTAGTTTGGATTATTAACTTAAAAGATATTTATATATTATTTCAAATCACAAGATAAAATTCTTCTAAATTTCAAATTATGTAAGATAAGACTAAATTACTCTAAATTTCAGTCATATGCATTTATTTATATATAAATTAGATTTCTAGAGGAATTATCTAAAATAAATCTTATAGCAAAGATAAATAGTAATTTTTAGAGGATAAAAATCAGATTTTTATCTCAATGTTTTTAAAACTTTAAAAAACTAATTTGAAGGGATTTATCCCTTAAGAAAGGCAGCTAGCAGCAAGAAAAATAGCTCGAAATTTTTTATTAATCAAATACTTAAAGAATTTAAAAGAGATCAACAGTATTTTAGAGAAGATAAATAAAATCAGCATTATCTTTAAAGCCAGATAATAAGAGAATAAAAATTATTTAATTTATGGATAAAACAAGAACTTATCTAAAAAGATAAAAGATTCCAAGACATAGAGTTCTAGATTATTAAAATAATAAGGGCTAGCTAGAATAGGGATTTTTGGCTAATGGATAAAAGGAATAAAAGAAGCAAATTATGGTTGAGTTTGGATTCAAACTCGGGTTACCAAGGAATTAAACATCAAGTTTTATCCACTAGACCAAATCAACTCTTGTGTTTAAATTTCCCAACAAATTCTTTTCACCTTCAACCTCTACATCTTATATACCACATATCAAATTCTACTCATCAAATATAAATCCAACTAACTCAACCATAGCATTACTATCACTTACTAGGCAAACACACATATAAATAAACACAATAAACAAATACACACATATAAGTGCATTAAAATTTCATATGCTCAAATAATATGCCATGTAATGCCCACTTTCCTTATATAGTTAATGGTAATTTTAGGTGGAGTACTACATACATAATATATATCCATATCAACAACATGAGGGATCACAAGCAAATAATTAAAAAGAAGAAACTTTTTTGCTTTTTTAACCTAAACATGCTCCTAGCTTTACCAAAAACGAGGCTATGATATCACTTGAAAAGATTGTGGAAATTTTCAAAATGTAAATAACACAACAGAAGTATATAAATTTTACCTTTTCTTCTAGAAACACTTGACGAATGGTTAGGTTGTGATTCTATGGCTTGCTAGCTTTCAACCATTTTCATTTCTGATTTTGGCTCAAATCCCACCAACAGTCTACTCTAGCGCATCAATGCGTGACCTCTTGGTCTTTTTAAATATGACCCTACCTTTCGCCGGTGAAAGCTAAGGCCTAATGTGAGGTCTACTCTTGACTAACTGCTAAGAAAATAATATCAAGATATTTCTCTCAAGCTTCTACAGTGAAGAAGCAAAGAGAAAAATAAGAAGAAAAGAACAATCATTCTTGGCTTAAAAGAAAACCAAGCATGAAACTAGGGAAGGGAGGAGGTGGCTAAGTCTAGGGAAAAAATAATGCATGGGTTCTTTTCCTCTGATAATTGCTCTGGTATTTATTCCTCGAACTATCAGATAGTAGCAATCAATTATCTGGGATTGATTTAAACCCAACAAAAGACCTTTCTCACCCCTTAAGTGGAGGCCAACTAGGGATTAGAAGCCCTAGCCAGCCAATCCTAGCCCAATTAGGCTAGTGTTAATTTCTTAGACCTCTAGTCCAGGCTATTAGGCCAACTCTTAATTTATTTATTTTAATCCTGGACTAATACATATCTAAAATAAATAATTAAATAACCCAAATAGACCAAGCCTATCTCTTAAGCCTTTTCTTGGTTAAGACTTGGGCTAACTCTAATTATCCAATTTGAGTTTGAGCTCTAACTAATTAATTAACCAATTAACCAGGCTATTAATATAATCACTATTGGCCTTTTACTTTATTATAACCCAATAATAAATCAAGTTTTCTAAATAAAATAAAACTCTCTTTATTTAAGACTATTTTCTAAATACAAAAATAATTAGGTCACATGGGCTATTTCGAGGATCAAAAGGCACATTGTCCTTGATTATTAAAATCACCAAAATATCCTTACTATATAAATAGTTATATTTTACATTTTAAATGATTCATATTATCAACATAAGGAAGCATTAACCTAAAAGATATTGCTATACTTAGCAATGTCACTGGCCTACAGGTGGTACGACTAAAATACCCCTCTATATTGCACTATTCATAAAGAGACGAAATAATATACCAATACCTCTCTAAATGACCTCTACCATCCTTAGACCTCTAGTCCAATGGTCTATGACTTTCTAAAATGTTTCCGTTTTATTAGGAAACTATCCTTAAGTAAACACTCAAGCCATATTCCTAAGGCCCTAGATATATACACTGTCCAAACAATTACAAAGGGTGATATCTCCCATAGGAGTATAAAAACTATCTTGAATTAATCTGTCTTAACTAACTAGTTACACATACCCAACATATGAGCATATTAGTCCCATAAATGAATTTCACTTATAGTACATCAAAGTACATGCTTCTAACTTTGTCAGACCACTAACCCTACTCAAGCTGTAGAGTATAAGTCCACACTATAATAGTAATAGTTTAGATTTCTCTTATTTTAGGACTTTTAAAATCCACTGCTATAAGTCCAGTTCTATGTATTCTAAATATGTTTATACCATGAAGTGAAAGGATTACTCACTAGCTAAAGGCAAGCCATTCTTCACCTAGAATTCAAAGTATAATAATCTTATCATGATAAAATTCCCATTCTCATCAATTAGTTAAGAACAATTAGTTTATATATTAAGCAACCCATTATCCATATCTTACTATCAAAGACCTCCATTTACATGGATTATTTACTTAACGTAATGGATATTTTTTTAACAAAATTGTGCATTTTATTAATAAAAAAAAATACAAATGACATTGAGAATAAAAATTTTATTTATTAATTCGAATTTACATCATTTACATAGTTATTTAGGGCATATGTTCCAATAATTTTTCACTTACACTCTAATACTATGTAAGCCCATAAGTGCCCACCTTATGGCATCTAAGTGTCCTTTAAAGACCCTTTCTACCAAAAGCTTGGTAAAAGGATCTACCGAATTATTCTTAGAGGTTATTTGTTCTGCCACAATTTCCTGTCTCTGGATGAACCCTCGGATCAAGTAGCATTTTCTCTCAATATACTTCCCCTTCTTGTGATTTCTTTTGACTGTCAATTAGCTTTCAAGTTGTCACCATACAAAACAATGGGTTTGTCCATCTACAACATAACTCTAAGTTCTAAAAAAAACTTCCAAAGCTAGACTGCTTCCTTGAACCACCACCGAAGTTTCCACACACTCAACTTCTATAGTTAAATTAGCAATACAAAATTGTTTAATACTTCTATATGAAATTGCCCCTCTAGACAAGGTAAAGATATATCTATGAGTGAATTTTCTTTTTTCCTTATCTATCTGATAATCTGAGTCCATGTAACCTATTGGAACTAAGTCATTAGCTTTATTAACTAGTATATAATTTTTTATTCCCTTGAGGTGCTTAAATATATACTTTACAGCTTGCTAATAAATCTCCCTTATGTTTGACTAATATCTACTGACTAAACCTATAGTAAAATAGATATCTGGCCTGATATACAGTATGGTATATATAAAACTTCCTACAACTAAAGCATAGTGAATCCAACTCATCTTGTCTTTCTCTTCCTATGTCTTAGGACAGTCTTTAGAAGAAAAAGATAACACATGTCTATAGGGAATTTGAGCCCTTTTACATAGGTCCATGTTGAATCTGGCTAACATCTTGTTAATGCATGTAGCCTGGGATAATCCTAACATTCTCTACTTTCTAATTCTAAGAAGTTTAATTCTGATAATGTAACTAGCTTCTCCCAAGACTTCATACTAAACTGACTAGAAAGCCAAAGCTTTATAAATGATAATGTCCCTATATTATTACCAATGAGTAAAATGACATCCACCTATAATACAAGAAAACACATATTTATGCCTTCTAGTTTTCTGTACACATATAGTTCATCTTCTAGATTTCACAGACTCATCAAAATGGATGTTTTATGCTCTTGATGCTTGCTTAAGTCCATAAATAGATTTCTTAGGATTGCAAACTATGTGCTCTTATCTTTTTGTAACAAAACCTTTCGGCTGGGACATATAGATATCTTCACTAATATGGTAATTGAGGAAGGTCATCTAGACATCTATTTTTTTATATCGCATAGTCATAATAACAAGCTATGGCAAGAAGGATATGAATGGACTTAACCATGGCTACTAAGAAAAAAGTTTCCTCATAGTCGATCCCCTCTTTTTAAATGTAAAATTTTGCCACCTACCTAGCATTGAAGGTTTTTACCTTTTCATCTACACCTCTCTTTCTCTTGTATATCCACTTGCACCTTATGGGTTTTATCCCTTCAAGTAAAGCTACAAGATCCCAAACCAAATTAAAGTGCATTAACTCAATCTCAGGTTTCTTTGCTTCATGCCATATGTCTGCGTCAGTATCAATAATAGCCTCCTCATACCTAGTAGGATCTTATTTTAGATGATTAGAGACTAGGTTAAAAATCTATCCAGTCTATCTTTCTCGAATCCCAAATACCTTCCACTATGATTAGGCTCTTTTTGTACAGGATTTTTAGGTTGTGTGTGAAACCCTATCCAACCCTATCCCTAGTCTATCTGTGAGAAGTGAGAGCATGTGCATGAGCATTTGAATTTGAATTTATAGTATAGTTATCTAAATTATTTAATGGATATATGTGAGCATATATGTTCTTATACTTGGTTGTGTTTGGGTTCGCTTAGTAAGCTAGTAATATCTTTCTTTTCTTTTGTTTTTTTTTTTTCTTTGAATGGATTGAGATATGAATTATTTTAGGGTGTTTAAAATAGATATGAAGCTTAAGTGGGAGAGAGAAGGTAATTTAGTTAGGATACAGAAAATAAGAGTTATTGTGGTTTGGTGGATAAGACTTAGTAAGTAATTCTTGGTGGCCCGAGTTCGAAACCCAACTCCTCTAAAATTACTTCCGATTCTTTTCTTTTTATTTCCATTAGCCTAGGGGCAGCTCAGTGCCACTTCTGTTTAAGGAGATAAATCTTCCCTAATCAATTTCTTAGTACCGGTAAATTAATTTTTACTTGATAGTATTTTTTTAATATTGTGCAAAATTATTTCCTTCCTAAAAGATTAATTTAAACAATACACTGATTGTTTGAAATTTAATCATCAGTTTTCAAATAAATCCGTATTATTTTGTTTATCCTTTTAAAGGAATAATACATATATAAATATGAATAATAATAATAATAATAATAATAATAATAATAATAATAATATAAATAACATTTTTCAATTTTTTTTTAAACCATTCCAAGTTTGTTGGATTTTTTTTTCAAGGGATTTATTTTTCTTATAAAATGGTTTCCCAATTCTTAAAAAAAAAAAAGGTTTAGCTTGGGCTAAGCCGGCTTGGTTGCGACTGGCTCTGCCTTGGGCATAGCAAGGCACAGGTAATGCAAAGCCTGAAGAATCAAAACGGAAAACATTAAAGAAACCACAGCATAAAATTTTTTAGTTTTTCAAGACACATCTAGGAGAGAATACTTGCTTCTCTTTATTAGTCACAGATTAACTAATAAGGGGTCGAGTTATACTAGAACTTGAGTTGGAACACAAGAAGAAGGCACCTGCGGTTCGATCGGTATTCCCGCCAATCTTCTACTCCTCCGCATCAAGCGTCTTCAAGCTTTCTCTTTTCGTCTTTCGAAGTATGACTCTACCTTGCTCTTGGGTTAGCTTGGTGAAAACTCCTTCTTTGGTTAATCAAGATACTCCCTAAGAGAGAAAGAAGAGAAGAACATAGAATAGAGAGTACGGAAGAGACAGCACACCAGAGAGAATAAGAAAAAAATTAACGTCGTTATTTTTTTCCTTCTTCTTTTTTCTTACTTTCGGCCAGCCTTAGGGCTTCCTCAAGCCCTAATAGCCGAAATCATCAAGCCCTAATGGGCTTGGTACTATCTCATAAATCAGTCCAAGACTGGCCAAATTCTCTTAATTAATTAATTATCTTTTCTAGGCTTCATTAGATACCCAAGACTAATTAATTAATTCTAATTGGACTCTTAATATATGTCAACATATATCAACCCAATTAATTAATTTATTCTAGTTCAAATCTCTTAATTAATTAATTATCTTTTTTGGGCCTTATAAAAACTCAAAACTAATTAATTAATTCTAATTAGACTCTTAGAATAAATTTTATTCTCTTCCATATAATTATCCATTAAGCCCAGATTATATCTAAATAACACTAAGGAAACTTGAACTACTCCGACGACCAAGAGATATATTATTCATGGCTATTAAAATGACCAAAATACACATACTATTAAATAGTTATATTTTACCATTTCAAATATTCTCATTTATCACCATATGAAAATATTGACCCCAAGAATAATATTGCTAAAGCAATATCTCCGACCTACAAGTGAAATAACAAAAATACCCCTCTATGTAACACCCATCAATGAGACAGGATAAATGTACTAACACCCCCATATCAAAGACATCTACCATCCTTAAATCTCTAGTCCGATAATACATGACTCACTTGAATGTTCTTGCTCATCATTGGAAGCTACCCAAAAGCACACATTCTAGAGTCACGTTCCCAGGGCCCTAGATCATTAGATTATCCTGGACAATCACAAGGGAGTGATTTAACTTCACTAAGTGAAGCATATAAACTCTGTTACATGAGTCTATCTCAACTAACTAGAGTAATACACCCAATATATAAGGATATTGATCTCACAAAAGAAATCTCACCCAACATACATCGAAGTATAAAATCCTAGCTTCGCCAGACCATAAACTCATACTCAAGTATGAAGGTATCCGTCCACGCTGTAGTAGTAATAGTTTGGTCTCTATAATTATAGTACTTTAAGAGAGACCACTACTACAAGTCCAGTTCTACATATTCGAAATACGCTTATGCCAATGAAGTAAGTAAACTACTTACTGATTTAAGGTAAACCATTCATCATTGAAACTCATGGCACAATAGTCTTACCTTGATAAAATTCCCAATTCCATCAAACGACTAAAAATTCAATTTTACTTATATGACAAGTACCCATAGTCTATACCTTACTATGAAGAACGACCTAATACATAGACCATTACTTGTTATACTTGGACCTTAAATATGTAATAATATAAGAAATAAACTAAATTAAATGAATAAACATTTTATTGCAATATATTTACACATAATACATAGTTTTTGAGGGCATACTTTCTAGCAATCTCCTACTTGCACTACAAAGACTAAGAAAGTCCAAAAGTGCCTACCCCAATAACATCTAAGTGACTGCGAATCACATTTTCTTTCAAAGGCTTGGTAAAGGGATCCGCTAGATTGTTGACAGAGAAAATTTGATCAACCACAATCTCCCAGGTGAGATGATACTTTCTCTCTATATGATTACCCTTCCTATGATATCAAGGTTCCTTGTATTATGACACCATCCCAGAGTTATCACAATATATGGTGACAAGCCTATCCATGTGTAGTAGTACTACTTCAAGTTTTATGAGAAACTTCTGGAGCCACACAACTTCTTTAGAAGCCTCTGAAGTAGCAACGTACTCAGCTTTATGGTAGAATCAGCAATGCAAGATTGCTTGATACTTCTCCATGAAATAGATCCTCCAAACAAAGTGATGCCATATCCACTAGTGGATTTTCTTTCATCTTTATTCGTCTAGAAGTCTGAGTCTGTGTAACCAGTAGAAACCAAATTATTAGCACAATATACAAGCATATAATCTCTCGTTTCCTTGAGATATTTGAGTATATACTTTACGGCTTGCCAGTGAGCTTCCCCTGGGCTTGACTGATATCTACTTACCATGCCTACTACAAAGTAGATATCTGGCTTAGTACAAAGTATAGTATACATGAGACTTCCCACAGCCAAAGCATAAGGGATCCTGCTCATTTTTTGCTTGTCTTCCTGTGTTTAAGGACACTGCTTGGAAGATAAGGATAATCCATGTCTAAAAGGTATAATAGCCCGTTTACATCTAACTATGTTGTACTTAACCAATATTTTGTCAATATAAGTAGACTGGGATAACCCTAACATTCTTTGTTTCCTATCTTTAAAAAGCTTAATACCTAGAATGTAGCTAACTTCTCCCATGTCTTTTATGCTAATTTGACTAGATAGCCAAACTTTAAAAGATGACAATGTCCAATAAGTAGAATGTCATCTATATAAAGTACCAAGAAAATTACTTTGCCACTATCTGATTTCCTATATACACATGATTCATCCACATTTTGAATAAAACCATAAGCTTTCACAGTTTCTTCAAAACGTATGCTCCAAGCTCGTGATGCTTGCTTAAGTCCATAGATGGACTTCTTAAACTTACGAGCTATTTGTTCTTGACCTCTAGCAACAAAACCTTCTGGTTGGGACATATAGATGCCTTCGCTAAGATAGCCATTTAAGAAGGCCGTCTTGACATCCATCTGCCATATCTTGTAGTTATAGTGACCTGCGATGGTTAAGAGAATTCGAATAGACTTAAGCATGGCTACTGGTGAAAAGGTTTTCTCATAATCGATCCCTTCTTTCTGAGTATAATCTCTAGCAACCAACATTGCTTTATAAGTTTCAACCTTACCATCCTCACCTCTATTCCTCTTATATACCCACTTACACCCAATGAGTTTTATCCCATCAGGTGCAGTAACAAGATCTCAGACCTGATTGAGGTACATGGACTCAATCTCAGCATTCATAGCTAGCTGCTAGTTGTTTGTATCAGCATCAACAATGGCCTCCCCGTATCTAGTAGGATCTTGTTCCTACTAATCAGAGACTAGATCATAGATCTCTCTAGTTTACCTTTCTGGAACTCTTGTGATCCTCCCACTACGACAAGTCTTAGATTGTATAAGAACATCCGGTAGTATTTCTCTTAGTTTCTCGATCGGGGTGTTAGAAGTACCTAAAGTTGAATCAGTGACCAACTTCTCTTCTAACTCTATTCTACTTGAACCCATGGTGGAAGTAACTTGTTCATCCTCCAAGTATCTAGCATTAGTACAAACAAGTACTTTATGCTCTTGAGGATAATAGAAATATCCATCTCTTGTTCCTTTTAGGTACCTAACGAAGTAGTATAACTCTGATCTTGGTTTCAATTTACTTCCTTTTGTCAGCACATAAGCTAGACAACCCCATTCTTTAGATGGTTCAGAATGGGCTTTCATTCAGTCCACATTACATAGGGTGTCCTAGCAACTGATTTGGAAGGTACTAAGTTTAAAATATATGCCGCTATTTCTAAAGTATACCCCCAAAAAAAAGAGGAAGAGACGCATGACTCGTCATACTTCTGACCAATTCCATCAAAGTTCTATTTCTTCTCCCAGTTACTCTATTCTATTGGGGAGTCCCAGGCACAGTTAACTAAGATACTATGTCATGACGTACCAAGTAATCTTTAAACTCACCGAGGAAGTACTCTCTACCATGATCCGATCTCAAAGTTTTAATTAATTTACCTGTTTGATGCTCTACTTCAGCCTTAAACTCCTTCAATTTATCAAAAGAGTTAGACTTGTACCTCATCAGATAAATATAACCAAAACAAGTGTGATCATCTGTGAAAGTGATGAAATACTTGTAGCCTCCCCTAGCTGGTGTAGTCATCAGACCACAAACATCTGTATGAACTAGTGTTAGTATTTCTATGGCTCTATCCGCCTTGTTAATAAGGGACCTTTAGGTCTTTTACCTTTAAAGCAAGACTCATATTGAGGCCATTCTTCCAATCTCAATGAACCTAAAGGCCCATCATGGATTAGCCTCTGAATCCGATAGGGATTTATATGTCCCAATCTTATATGCCACAAATACGAGTTATTTGATATGGCCTTTCTCTTTTTATTATCAAGTACAGTTTGAATATTGTTTACTTAATTTCTAATAGGATGTATATAAAAGAGATTTCCATACATGTTTCCTGTACAAATTAAATTATCATCTCTACTGATAGAAACACTAGAATGGAAAGAAATAAAATATCCTTGATTCATCAATTTGAAAATTGAAATCAAATTCTGTTTAAAACAAGAAACATATAAAATATCTTTTAAACCAACTTCCTATTACAATAAAAAATAAACTTAGGATCTCCTACTGCCTCAGCCCATATTCTTGCTCTATTACCTACTTGAAGTCCATGCTCACCCTTGCTTAGTCTCCTTGTCCTTCTAAACCCTTACAAAAAGTTACAAACATGGTCAGTGGCTCCAGAATCAACTATCCAGGAAGATGTTGACCCAATCATCAAAATAAACTCTAGGGATAGAGTAATACCTAAAGTAGACTTGGCTAAGAAGTCCAGACAATCTTTCTTCCAATGCCCATTCTTGCCACACTTGAAACATTTACCTTTAGGCTTCCCATTGGTCTTGGCCTGACCAGATGCTTTAGGTTGGGCCCCTACGTTGTTTTGGACCTTCCTCTTCTTAAATTTCTTAGCCTTTACCTTAATTCCACAAGAAGAAGCAAAACGAGAGACCAAAACCTTTGACATGGGCTTTATGATCTTCTCTACCGCCTAAGCTCTTTCATAAGCTCCGAGATATTCCTATCCAACTTGTTCATGTTGTAGTTCAACTTGAACTGAGAATATAAATCAGGCAGAGTGTCAAGAACCATGTTAATTTGGCTATCAGGATCTATCATTCGGCCTAGAACTTTGGCCTCCCCAAAGTAGGCAATCATCTTGAGTGGATGCTGTCGAACCAATGCCCCCCTTAGCCATCCTAGTGTTCATAATTGCCCTAAGAGCTTCCCGCCTTGCGAGCCGGCTCTTGTCAGCAAACATGGTACGCAATGATAAATCCATATCGTACGCAGTGGCCATGTGCTCTATTGGGATGTTTGCCCTCTTAGACTAGGTTTCTGATATAAAAATTGAATGTTTTAATAAAAGAATTTATTTTCAAATTTTATTTTCTAGGTTTCTGATGCCCCCTTGATGACGTAAGCAGGCATCAAGGGCATGGAATATTCATTTTGATGAAACTGTAAAGTCTTATGGTTTTGTTCAAAACGAGGATGAACCATGTGTGTACAGGAAACTTGAAGGCATTAATGTGGTTTTTCTTATCTTGTATGTGGATGACATTCTACTCATTGGAAATGATGTAGGGTCATTGTCATCTATAAAAGTTTGGCTGTCTAGTCAACTCAGTATGAAGGACTTGGGAGAAGCTAACAACATTCTCGGGATTAGACTTCTTAGAAATAGGAAGTAGAGAATGTTAGGATTATCCCAAGCGACATACATTGACAAAATACTGGCCAGGTACAGCACGGATTCATGCAAGGGAGCTCTTATTACTTGCAGACAAGGGTTGTCACTTTCTTCAAGAGACTGTCTTAAGTCTTAAGAAGAAAAGGATAGAATGAGTAGGATTCCTTACTCTTCGGTTATGGGAAGTCTTATGTACGCCATGCTGTGTACTAGGCCAGATATCTGCTTTACCATAGGCTTGGTTAGCAGATATCAGTCAAACCCTGTGGAGGTTCATTGGCAAGCTATAAAGCATATACTCAAGTACCTCAAGGGAACGAGAGATTATATGCTGGTTTACAAGGTCAATGACTTAGTTCCTACAGGATACACAGACTTAGACTTCCAAGCGGATAAGGATGAGAGAAAATCCACTAGTGGATATATCTTCACCTTGTTTGGAGGAGCTATTTCATGGAGAAGTTTCAAGCAATCTTGCATTACTGACTTAACCATAGAAGCTGAATAAGTGTCAGCTTCGGAGGCATCTAAGGAAGCAGTTTGGCTCCGGAAGTTCCTTTCAGAACTTGGAGTCGTGCCACACATGGACAAGCCGATTGTGATGTATTGCGACAACACTGGAGCAATATCACAATCAAAAGAACCCAAGAACCACAAGAAAGGGAAGCATATCGAGAGGAAGTACCATCAGATCCGGGATTTCATCCAAAGACAGGAAGTAGTGGTGGAACAGATTGCCTCCGAGAACAATCTAGCAGATTCATTCACCAAGCCTTTGGCTAAAACAGTCTTCAAGAGATACTTAGACGCCATAGGGGTGGACACCTACGAACTTACTTAGTCTTAGAGTGCAAGTGCGAGATTGTTGGAATGTATGCCCTCTTAGACTAGGTTTCTGATGTAAAAATTGAATGTTTTAATAAAAGAATTTATTTTCAGAAATTGTTTGTGAATCTACAATTTTATTTATGCATAATTATGTTTGGAAACGACCCATTGTGTTTAAGTAAGTGGTCCATGTGAATGGAGGTCTTTCACAATAAGGTATAGATCACAGGTTACTTAACTCATAAACTTTTGTTCTTAACCAATTGATGAGAATAGGAATCTCATCATGTCTTGGTTATTATGTTGTGAATTCTAAATGGGGAATGGCTTACCTTTAGCCAGTGAGTAGTCCACTCACTTCATGATATAAGCGTATTTCGAATACATAGAACAGGACTTGTAGTAGTGGTTTTTAAAAGTACTATATGGTAGAAACCTAGACTACTACCGCTACAGCGTGGACTAGTACTCTACGACTTGAGTATGAATTGGTGGTCTGACAAAGATGGAAGCATATGCTTTCATATACTATAGTTGAGATTCTATCGTAGGGCCAATATACTTGCATGTTGGGTATGTGTGACTAGTTAGTTAAGACAAACTTGTACAAGATAGTTTCTATACTATATCGCCCCTTTTGATTGTCTGAATGATCTAAATATCCAAGGCCCTGGGAAACATGACTTGGATGTTTGATTTAAGGTAGCTCCCTTGGAAAGCGAAAACAATCCAGGAAGTCGTGGATCATTAGACTAGAGGCCTAAAGATGACAGATGTCATTTAGAAAGGTGTTAGTACACTTCTTCCTCTCTGAATGTACGGCGATGTATAGAGGGGTATTTTAGTCATTACACCTGTAGGTCGGAGGCTTTGCTAATGCAGCACTGTCCTTGGGGTCAATATTTTCTTATGATGATATCAGAAAATATTTAAAATGCAAAATATAACTATTTATATGGCAAGGGTATTTTGGTCATTTTTGTAGCCAAGACGGTGTTTCTTTTGGTCCCCAGTATAGAGCGTGAGTCCTAATTAAATATGTGCTAAGGAATTGATCTTAAATTAAATGAAATTTATTTTATTTAAGTAGCCTGATTTAATTATTGGGTTAGAATAAAATAAAGGCCCATGGAGAGAAAGAATTAATTAAATTAGTTTAGTAGATTAATTAATTATTCAGGGCTTTGGCCCAATTTGAATAATTAAAGATTAACCTGGGACTAAACTAATATAGGCTTATTAATTGGACTAGTTTATTTGGATTGGAAAATTAAATATTAATTGGGCCATTAGGTTGGTTCTAATTAGAATAATTAATTAAGCCCAAAAGGTTAAACTAAGAGTCCAATGGCCCAGTCTAGTTTAACCTAAGGTTTTATTTAGGTTAAACAGGAGGATTGGAAACTACATCGTTGTTACAGAACACACACTCTAAGAAACGGCTTCTTCACTGTGAAAGGTCAGGCGCTCTCTCTCTCTCTCTCTCTCTCTCTCTCTCTCTCTCTCTCTCTCTCTCTCTCTCTCTCTCTCTCTCTCTCTCTCTCTCTCTCTCTCTCTCCAAAAGAATTCCCTAACCTATTAGTTGTTCACCAAACGGTAGTTAGGCAGGCCATATATTGGAAAACTAAGAGTTCGGCGTTCACATACATGCAAAAGAGGAGTAGGAGGCTTGCAGGAATCACACCAGAGGCTTCCACCAGCACACCTATCCCGGTTGCGCACATTTTAGTCCAGTTACCTTTGAGAACCAGAAGGAGAGGTAAAAAATTTAAAACCTCGGGATTTGAACAGGGCGCAACCGGTGCCAGCTAGGGCAGCCAGAGCCGATGCCGGCCCTGTCCTGGAATTCCCTGTTATGTTTTTCCAGTTTTTTTTATGTTCACTTCCACTGCGTGCCCTGTGTTTTTTCCGCTTTCCGTGCCTTCATGCTCATGCTCAGATTGGAGCATACTAGACATAGAAGCCAACATATAGCACTTGGCCATCTCATCGACTTTCATCCATACCTTCTCGAGCTCTCACTCCTGATCAGTGGATTCTTCTCCAATCTCAGGATAGGGATCAGAAAGAACATACTTGTACTCCACGGCAGTGAGTTCTATATTCGGGTTCCTCTTTCAATCTGCATAATTTGGGCCTGTTGATAGGGCCTAAATTAGTCATATATTTTCTAGTTATTTGAGGCTATTTTGTGATACATTTTGTTCAATAACAGGTCATATTCCTTCATATTTGAGATTTTACCCTTGGAAAGGTATTTTGTGCATTATTTCATATTTTAGGGGTAAAATAAAACAAAAATGTAGCTAAACAGAGTAGAGGCTGCGCCAGCCAGGACAGGGGAACAGGTGCCGACCACGTGCTACTGGCACGTATTTTGAGATAATAAAAAATCGGTGAAACAGAGCTGAACAGAACATAGCCAACGCCAGTTAGGAGCTCAGAGGTGGCGTCGGCTGCAGTCTAGAAGAGGTGGCATGAAAATCAATACAAATGAGTGAACAAACAGAGAAACAGACCACAACCGGCGCCGGCCCTAGGCAGGACAGGCAGCGCCGGCTATACACTGCCACTGAGGCGGTGCCTCAATTTTTGTGCACATTTTTTTGTCAATTTTCAAAGTTTTAGTATTTTTCCTACTTCTAGTCAGCCAGAAACCCTAAAGGAATGGATTTAGGCACTTCTAAAGCCTATAAACAGAGGAAAAACACAAGGAAAATGAGGGAATTCGCATATTAAAATAGAAAATCACTCAAAATTAAGGAGAATTGTACAAAAGGGTCTATAAAGGAAGAAGAAGAAGGCTTGTCTATGAGTACTTTCTTTTAACTTTGTTTTCTTTTTCTTAAACAATGATGTATTAATTGTTTTATTGTAATTTGACATTGTTTTCGGTATTCATGGTTTTTAGAGTTACTTTGATCTTTTGATTAATTGATTGTTGTTCTTGGTATTTAATTATTTATGCTGATTATGAGATTAATTTGTTGTTTCTTTCTATTAACTTGCTTGGAAAAGGGGTTCATGGTGGTTTCAATTCATTAATTTCATATTTGTTATCTATTAACTTGCTTGGAAAAGGGGTTAATTGCTAAGAACTAAGTAATTAAAGGTTAATTGATTTCTGCCAGGATATAGATTCATTGGTTGATTTCATGTTTTAAATTTGCCAGGATATGAAAATTTAATCAAGGATTGTGTTTAATGCATCTTTTGGGTGAATTAGTTGAAACAGGATATGTGATGCTAATTTGTCTAGAAAATAGTGATTTCATGGATTGGAAAAGAAGTGAATCTATCTTAATCCTTCATGATGCCAAGAGAATGATTAGTTATGATAATGATTGGGTACTTTAAGGTCGTGTTTGTCAAAATAATAGTTTGAGTTACATAATTCTCCATCCTTGACATGTATATATTCTTTTATTTTATTTTATTTTTCTTTTTATTTCTTTTTCACTTTATTGAGTCGGTTAAACCATAAAAGAAAAATGATTAATGCATACTTGTTCCTTGAGGATCGACACTTGTTTTAAACCCTATGCTATGCTTAATGATGAGTACGTTTGCTTTTATGTGTAATTAGGGGTTAACGTTTTAATTTAACTTGATTGGGAATGTGCTTATTTTTATCTGATTTTTATACCCAAATTCAAACACATCACCTGTCAACTTATTCTCCTTGAGAATAATTGATAATGGACTTAAACTAGACATTTCTGAAACATTGCGAAAAAATATTCATTTAGTTTGCAAGAAATAAAAATGCACACTTTTTATATTATTTCTTTGATAATAGATAACTCTTATAACCATTATCAATAATATAAATAGTTTGACTCTTAGAAAAAGTAATAGAGCTTCGTAGGAAGATTAATAACATTCTAAGTTAAATGTATAACCATCATGAATCAAAACGTCCTAAATAGTTAATGGTGTAGCAAAAGTTCCACCGATAGGATAGCCACTGATTCACACCACCTACGAGCAATCTAGTACTAAAAACCTCCAACGTAGATTGGTTGATCCTACCAAATACCCTTGGATTTTAATTTTACTCTTCCATTAGTTCTAGATACTTGTGGAAATCTATCCTATAGGGGGTCATGCTCAGAATGACACAAGGAAATCCACTATCTCTAATGAGAGTTGTGATAAAAGTCATGGGATCATTGGAACCCCTCCCCCATTTAATCTTTTATTAAAAATAAAGTTTTAGGCCCATAAACATTTTCTATAATTTATGGTTTCATTAACTTTAGTAAAAAATTAAAATTCAATATTATTCTCTATGTCAAGAATTAAATCCTTTGAGAGAATAAACTATGAATTTATTTTACTATTCAAAGTTAATAACCAAGTAAAACTTCATTAAATAACCTAAAGTTCAATATTATTCTCTTATGTCAATTATTAAACCCTCTAAAAGAATAAACCATGAACTCTTTTATTTTTAAAGTTTCTTAGATTAAAACGTTTTATAAAACATTGTTCTATCTAGTAAGACTTTGGTCTCACAAGAACTTGCGCATTTGATCACAAAAATCAAATAAGCATGATAACAAAAGTAAACTTTTCCATGCTCAAACTATTCATTTAGACCTAAGTGACCAAACAATGGATTAAACAACATGAATTAAAAATTAATGATCTTGTTTAATCTAAAGGTGGTTCCATCCTGTACTACTCATTTTCATACAAATTATTCATCCATAGATAAATAAAACCATTTCAGAAAATCAACCTCATACAATGGTTTCAAAATATGATTACATCAAAAAAAATGAGGTATAGAACTTCAGCAGTACTCTCCCTTTAATTGGATAAAATTTCGTACATCTGTCTTTGGGCAGAGTGGACCTGGCACCTGGTCCTGCGGGCCCTCCTAGCGCTGGGTTTGCTTTCTTTCTCCAAAACCTCCGACCGGGCAGAATGGACCTGACGCCTGGTCCAATGGGGCTACCTGGTGTCGGGTCCGTTCTAGAGATTGCCGATTTCTAGAAAAATCCTACTTTTTAGACATTTTTCGCCCCTTAACAATTCCAGCAATCACGTTTTTCAGTTCCCAAAATTTACAGGCTAAAAGAAATGCAAAAATAGGCATAAAAACATGTCTTTACAAGCACCTATGCCTCTAACCGTGAGGCGCACATGAACTCTAGAAATCAATGTATGAGGGATCACATGAAATCATAAAAGATTCATTTTTAATAGTAAAGAAACCACCTTTTTCAGTTTTTAACCCTAGTACATTCTCCTAGATGAAAACCTAGCTCTGATACCAATTGAAAGATCAAAATAGAAAACATCAAAGAAAGAGCAGCGGAAAATTTTTTAGTTTTTCGAGCCACATCTAGAAGAGAGTACTTACTTTTCTTTATTAGTTGTGGATTAACCAACGATGGGTCAAGTTGCACTGGAACTTGCATTGGAAGGTGAGAAGAAGGCGTCTGTGGTTCAATCGGTATTCCCGCCAATCTTCTACTCCTATGCATCAAGCGTCTCCAAGCTTTCTCTCTTCGTCTTCCAGAGTATAACTCTAAAGACAATAAATCAAAAGAAGCCATGCACGCACAGATAATAAAACCAGAAAAGGCACCAGACATAGCGCAGCGGAAGGCGAAAAAATGAATACTAATAAGGGTGAAAATCACAATTATTTTCCTAGTTATTTGAGATTGTTTTGAAATACATTTGTTATAATAACTAGGTGTATTCCTTCCTAGTTAACATTTTATTTGTGAAAAGTGTTTTTGGCAAATTTGTACAGATTTGACTTAAAATCAAGCAGAAAGTGTACAATTCCATAATATACCTAGTGCCTGGTCTCTTAGCTGGCGCCAGGCCCAGCTAAGGGACCAGGCGCCAAATCCATTCTGGTACAATAGAGGAATTCGAACCAAGCTTCAGGAGAAACTAGAACAGACCTGGCGCCAAGTCAGGTAAATGCACCTAGCGCTGGGTCCATGATATCTACCAAGGAGAACAGGCTAAAAATAGAGCAAAAATAGAGGAAAAACAGAGTGCACCTAGCGCCAGGTAGGTCGAAGTACCCAGCACTAGGTACGCTCTAGAAGGCGAATATTCTGTGCACAAAATTGAGAATTATCCAATGATTTTGGTATTTTCCTAGTCCTACTCGGCCAAAACTTCCTCAGCCATGAATTTAGTATCCAAGAGGCTTATAAAAGCCCAAGAAAACACAAAGGTTGAGTAAGATATGCACATAGAGAGAGAGGTGAATCCAAGAGAAAAAAATTCTCAATTACTCATTGAATGAGAGATTCACCCAATCAAGGAGGATTGTTCAAGAAAGTCTTCAAGAAGGAAGAAAAAGGCTTGTTTATAAGTGCTTTCTTTTACTTTTGTTTTCTTTTCCTTAAACAATCATGTATTCAATATGTCCATTGTAATTTGACATTTTATTTTATTATTATTTTTTTTTTTTTTGTGATTCATGACTTATTGATTAATTTAGTCCTTTGATCAATTCATCATTTATCTTGGTATTTGATTATTTATTTTTCTTACGGAGTTAGTTGATTGATTTTTGTTATTAACTTGCTTGAAAAAGAGGTTAGTAATGACATTAATTAATTAGTTTCATATTAGTTATCTCTAAACTTGCTTGAAAAAATGTTAATTATCTAGAACATTGGTAATCAAAGGTTAGTTGATAATTGTTAGAATATAGTTTCATTGACTAATTTCATGTTTTAAATCACCTAGAATATAGGAGTTTATATGAGGATTGATTTTAATGCATCTTTTGGATAAATTGGTTGAGAAAAAATATGTTCACTAATTTAACTAGAAGATAGTGATTCCATGGATTGCAAATGAAGTAGATCTATAGTGATTCCATGGATCCTTCATGAGACCAAGATAATAATTGATTGTGATATTGGTTAAGTGATTCATTATCATGTTTTTAAATGCTTTTGTCTAAATTGCATATTTTCACATCCTTGAGTTGTATAAATTTCTTTATTTTTCTTTTTATTATTCTCTACATTAGTTGATAGGTTAAACAATGAATAAAAAATGATTAGTGTGTACTTGTTCCTTTGAGGATCGATACTCCTTAATTCCCTATACTATGCTTGCAATAAGTATACTTGCTCATATGTGTATTTTACGTTTATTTTTTAATTAAAACTTGACTAAGGGATGGATTTAAAATTGATGATTTTTATACACTCAAAATTAATGCATCAAATTTTTGGCGCCGTCACTGGCGAACAATATCATGAAATCTTGGATTTCGTTGATTTAACCGTGTTTATATGTGTATATATCTATATGTATATATGTTCTTTGGTAAATAGGTGCTATATCTGGTTGTTTGTAATATTGTGTGACTTAATTAACTTGCTTATATCATGTTGTACTTGTAAATACTACTAACTTTTGTGTTTAGGTAATTTGTGAATATATCTAATGTGTGTGTGTTTTTCTTTTCTTTATTTTTTCTATTATTTGATTTTACCTTTTTATTTTTTTATTTTCTTTATTTTTCTATTATATTTGTTTGTTTTTATTTTAATTTTTTATTTAATTTTTGTGCGAGGTTGACATCATCATGGATAACTATTTTTGGGCACAAAATCAAAAGAGTTACAATAATGATAGATTGGCAAGATTACAACCTCGCATTAATGTTTCTAGTGAGATGTCATTAGTAACATTAGTGAATTCTTTTGTGGCCAGTACAAATTCATCGACTGAGGGATATGAAGAATCATCCCAATGAATGAGCTCTAACAAGACACAACTAGCAAAGTTGATTGATGAGATCTTCAATAAGGAATTGAAAATCGCAGACAAATAGTGTACCTCTCGATTCATGAAGTCCATTGATGCAATTAATGATGTGTTGAGCTCACCATACCTCAAAGAGTTGGATGTTTCAACGCTATATTATAAGCAGGCTTTGGAGAATGGTGGTAATTTCTACTCTTCACCTCAATTTCAGGGAGGTAACTTAGTTTTTGTAGACCATGCCTTGAAAAGTAAGGATTTCTTGATCCCATCTTTGAGAACTCAAATACTAAGTTTAAAAGGGAATTTTAATTGTGAAAATTCTTTTAAAGGGTTAATTGGTGATTTCGGAGTTGATGCATCTATTAGATATCATAGGCATGTTGAAAAAGATATTTGCATGTCTAGAGAAATGTTAGAACATGAGGTTGATGTGTCTTGCTTTGCTAAGAAAAAATGTTTTCATGCACATTACCTTTTTCAAAAACCTCCTTTCTTTCTACATTCATCATATCTGTCTTCTACTTTGAGCTTTCCTCTCTTTTCCAAATGTTTGATAAGGAAGCATGATGAGTGAGAAGAGTTTGTATCTTTATTTTTGGTTTGGGTTTGTTTAAGTTGTTAAGTGTTATTTCCCCTAAATAAGGAAAATATTTTCCAGCTTAAGTGTAGGGGAGAGAGTCGTGTCTTTATTTGTTTTGATAGGATTTTTTTTTTTTTTAGTTCGTATTCTTTTATTTAGGTGTGCTTTATTTTGCTTTTATTTTCCTTGTGCTTTTATTTGTGTTTTTTTTTATAGGTGGGAATAAAGTCCTCGTGAACAAGCCCTTCTCTCTTTTTCCAGTTTTAATATCTATTGACACTTTATTACACTTGGGAAGTATGGCATAAACTTTCTACCCCTTTATTATTATTGGTCCCTTTGGAGATGCTTTCTTAGGTTTATTTTTTGCCAATGAGGACATTGTCGAATTTAAGTGTGGGGGAGTATTTGGTGATATTCTTTGTCTAAGTTTTTATCAATCATCTTTGTGTTTTCTTGGTATTGAGCTACTTTGGCAAATTTTGGTTTAAAAGATTTTGATTGCAAAACAACTTTGTTGCAAGTTCCTTGAAAGTTTTGAACAGTTGAAGATTTAAAAGTTTGGAAGTTTTGGAGCTAATTCACAATGAAAGCATTTTCTTTTCTTTATTCTTCCACTTTATTAATTTTTGTCTTCTTGGCTTTGCTTTCACTATTATATCTTTGGCCATTGAGGACAATGTCTAGCTTAAGTGTGGGGGGGGGGAAATGATCTTGAAGAAGTACTCTTCCATATCATTTTGTGAAAAGTTTTCAAAAATTTCAGTGGTTTTCATTGTTCAGCAAGGTTGTAATTCTTTTTCTTACTTAGATATGAGTTTTGTCATTCATTAGATGAATTTTTATGAAATTGGTTTCTTAGATAAGATATTTTGCAAGACTTGAGAATTTTAATTAATCTTGTTTATGCATTGGTGTTTGAATATTATTTGACTCATCTAGTTGAAATATGGAGGATATGAGGAATATGAGAAGAGTTTATTGGCTAACTCTTGTATTATGAGTTTAAATTTTACTGGCTTTAAGTTATGATGAAAAATGTGAGTTAATAAATGATCTTTGAGAGGAAAGATTGAGGAGAATTATGAAAAAAATTTTATTTGAGTTGAAAAAAAAAACCAATGAGTGGAGACAACACTATTGTTAGGAGAATTGAAAAGATGCTCTTATTAAATTATCGTTGAAGACCTTTGGGACAATATGGGGAGAAGTAGCAAGTGAATTCGGTGCATTCTCTTGAGGCTATCCCAAAGGTAAAAAGGCAAGAAATAGCAGAAAAAGAAAGAAAGAATTTTTAAAAAAAATTATGAGTGATGACTATAAAGGGGGCCAATACGATGTGTGAAGAGAAATCCATGCACTTAAGGTTATCAATTCCCTAAATCATTGAAAAAAGTTTGAGAGAAAAATATTGGAGTGCTTTCCTTACATCATGACTTGAGTTGTGCAATTTTTGGATTTATAATGCTTGAGTTGGTAGATGGCTTGACTTATGTGATTCATATTATCTACATTTTTACTTGAAGAGTGAAATAACTTTCTGAGACTAAGGTATACAGTTGATTAATTTGACTTCAAGAGTTTTGTGATGTCTTGTCTAATGTTTCAAAGTTTGAATTATTTTTAAAAGGTGTGAATGATAAGAGTTGTATCTAAAGTTTGAAGGAAATTTTAATCCTTGGTAATGTTGTAAAGAGTTTTTGGAATGATAAGAGCTTGAAGACTAAAGTGTTTTGCTTGAGGACAAGAAAATGTTCAAGTGTGGGGGTACTTGATAGGGATTAAAATCACAATTATTTTCCTAGTTACTTGAGGTTGTTTTGAGATACATTTGTTGTAATAACTAGGTGTATTCCTTCCTATTTGACATTTCGCTTGTGAAAAGTATTTTTGGTTTGTGCAAAATTGAGTTAAAATCAAGCAAAAAGTGTACAATTCCAGAATGTACCTGGTGCCAGGCCCAGCTAAGGGATCAGGTGTAACACCCCACGACTACGTACCCTAAAAGGGCGGGGATGTCGCCCCATCCCGTAGGACAAGGGGTCTTTAAAACGAGGTATAAAATATAAAGGAAATCTCCAAAAGAATCAACTTTGATAAATGAAGTAATACTCTTATTACATCAGGCTCAAATTGGAGCAATACGAAATAAAAGAAATACTGTTCAAAAGTATAAATGACAAAAATCTCCTAGAACAGCATAGGAAAAATAGCAAAAGCCTCTACTGTCAGAGCCCCGCTGACTCAGCACAATCTATCTCCTGAAAACATGATGTAAAACCGTGTGAGAATAAATCTAAGTAAGTCATTGTGTGCACAAGGTGTTTTGAATAGTACGTGTATGCAAAGTGTAAAACATGTGTAGAAATAATTTGGCAAGTCATAACCAATCTCTTTTCGCAAGGAGTGGGTTTTTCTCATTGTCACATTTTGTACAAAATAAATCCTCCACTCGAACAAGCAGTCATGTCACCACACGTTGGGGTCCATGAGAACAAAATGGCCAAGGCACCACACTTTGTGCACCTTATTTGGACCAGATTACCACATGTTCGGCGCTCTGATCAAAGTGAGTGTATAGCTCACCGGGTGAGATACTCCTCTATCTCTACACCCAACAAAACCATCCGGGTGTCCATGCTGGGAATATAAATAATACCATACCAGGTACAAATGCTAACTCGGACTGGCCTGACCAACCAACACTGTCGCCTTTTCAAGCAGAGTTCATCTTCTAGAGGTGGCCTCCTGCCAGAAGACTTATGCTAGCCCTCCAAGACTAGTGTTGTTAGCCTACCCTTATTGAGTACTCAACGAACATATTCGTCAATTCCTGATTCAAAATATCTCCACACCTTGGCTTTGTACAACGTGGTTTTTCTCTAAAAGAGTTTTCTAAAAATTTAGGAAAGAATAGTTTTCCTGATAAAATCATTAGTTTGACAAAACCGTTTAAAGAATAATCATCCATGTTTCAACCCAAATAGTCATAGTTCAACAATAGCTTCACAAAGCTTCACAACATAGACTTGCCATCACAATATTTAACCAAAGAGTTCATACAAGGACTTACCATCACAACATTTAACAAAAGAGTTTATGCAAAGACTTACTTGATATGCCTCAGATAAATGAGATAAAATCACAGACTTGCTTTCCTCAATTATCCTCCCGATCTACACCATATAATATCATGATCAGGGTCTCAATTAATTCGAACATGCTCTAATCTCATTTATTTTCACAACAACTCGCAATCCCCTATTTAAATCCAAGTAAACTATCCAATCCCCAAAGATCATATACTGTGACCATATGCTCATCCAACTAATAGACATCATTAAACCTTACTTTTGGCATCAAGGGTGGGTATTCCCTTACCTTGCAACAGCTGGGTAATGAGGTCTCGATGCTCCTATGGTGATCGTCCCGAGTTCGCTTGAAAAGAAAAGAAATGCTACCTCCTTTGCTCCTCTTGACCGAAAGTAAAGAAGAAGATGAAATCAGCCTCTATTTGGCGTGATTTAAGGGAAGAAGAAGGAGAAAAGAATCATTAGAGAAAACGGCATCAAGAGGTTGAGAGGATTTTTGCTTACCTTAAGGTGTGTTCGATTTTTGCTAGGTATTGCTCTTAAGATTTTCGAAAATTGCTGTGGAGTTCTTGCTGGAATTTTTCGTGTAGAATAGAGAGGGTAATCGGCTACTATGCTTTAGGGTTAGAGAAGATTGGTTTAGGGTTAGATGGTGGTGTTTAGGAAGACTCCTAATGGCTTTAGGTTTCTTGGACAGCAAGGGAAAAAATTTGCAGCTTGCTGTACCTTTGATGCTGGCCGAATTCAAGAGGGATTAGGAGGAGAAAAATGTTCTGAAATTGCTCCCTACGCTGGCTGAAATAATGCTCAAGAAAAGGGTTGAGTGTGACGTTTCGAAGAGTCTTGGTACTCCGAGAAGCTGCGTCCACAGCGGCAGTGTATGACGTTGGCGGCGATGGGGCCAATGCTTTCCTCAACTCTGGCCTAAGCCCTTTCACGAATTGCCGGGTGCGCTTCTGCTCCGTATCTACCAATCACTTGCAATACTTGGACATCTGCATGAATCGGGCTGCATATTGGGCCACGGTTATGCCTTCCTGCCTGAGGGTCTGGAATTCATCCTCCTTCTTCTCAGCCACCCATCGAGGAATGTACTCAACCCGGAAAGCTTCCGTAAAATCGTCACAGATCCACTCCTGCTCCTCCTTGTCCCAATCACCCCGTACTTGCTGCCACCATGACGGAGACGGTCCCCTTAGCTTAAAAGCAGCAAACTTCACCATCCTCTCTTCCGAGTACTGCAAAGTAGCGAAGATGTCCTCCATCTGCTCAATCCATTGCTCGGCCTTCTCGTCTTGTTCTAGCTCCCCTTGGAAGATGGGTGGCTGGAACTTCAGGAAACGCTCCAGAGCCTCATCCTCTCCCCGCGGTGGTTTCTTGGCCACCTTGTCCACCCTTTCAGTCAGGTTCTGCAGGATCGAGGCCATCTTGTCAAAAGCCTGACCCATGGTCACATCCCGTGACCTCTCCGAAGGCAATTCCTGCTCTTGTGGCAGGTGCTCTTCCACGTCGGGGGTGGAACGATGCATCTGCTTAAATTCCGAGGTGGAGGATGCACTCTCCTGCACTGTTCTACTATGCACAACTGTTCTGCGTCTTGGTGCCATCTTAGTCACATTCACTCTGGGTCAATTAGTTACCAAGGGGAGAAGAATATGCTTAGATGCATGATCAGTTGATAGCAATGTACTTATTTACAAGAAAATGTGGTGATATCGTGCAGGGGTAAATCAAGTAATAAATGAAACTCATGCTTTTCATATAAACCATTCTTTGCAGAAAAGAAGGGGTTATCCCATATGACACCCTTTTTATTTAGTAAGATAATAAATAAGTCCTATGAGCAACGTGCTCCTTTAAAAGGAATAAACAACCAAAGGTATGCAAATCCCAAAGAAAGAAAAGTAAAAGCTGCTGGTCTTCTAGACTCGACTCTCTCTAGTTTCAACAGAAGCATCGGAGTCGTCAGGGCTAGTTCCACAAGACACCCCACAGAGCTATCAGGTCTCCCTATGTAGTTCCTCACAAATCCAACGCTCTCACTCGGCTGCCTTGACTCACCCTCTCGGCCTCTCTTGGCTCTCATGGCTGTCTCATAGAACTCATCCAGTGCTATTCTAACCGCACCCTTAGGCACAGGCCTCTCACTCCCCAAGTCAGATGGATCAACCAACCCCTTTCTCCTTAGCATGGCATCTATACCCAGTCCATATCGGAGTCCACACCCCTTAGGACTCTCTTCTAGCTTCCTCTTTCCCTTATCTACCCCTCCTGGAACTGACGGCCCAAGTTCCCTCTCTCCCGAGGCAACTCCATCCCTTGACCTACCTTCCTCACCACCGGACTCCTTAGGGTCGTAGGAAGCAAGGGTCCTATCAACTTCTCCTATCTGCGGGGTCTGGGGAACCTCCATTCCTTCCTCATCCTCCTCTTCTACCCCAGCCATCTCTCCCTCGTTCTCATCATCCCTATTGTTCCCCAGCTCATCTACCTCTTCCTCACTCAACTCTGCCATCTCCTCATCCCCCTCGTACTCTCCTAAGCTCTCCCCGGCCTCTATCTCCACCTCAACCACCAGGTCATCTAACGCCGGCAGCTCACGCTCCCTCTCAGAATCAGACGCGGGTGGATCAGCTACGGGTAGTGGGGCAGGTGGATTCCCGCAGCCAGCGGGCCAGTCTCTGACAGCCGATATAACCCTTTTCACCATCCTATAAACAAAAGACAAGAATTAGTACCATATCAAAATACTTAAGAAGATAGAACCTAATAAGTCAAATAATTGCCTAAACCTTGTCTCTGATACCACTTGTAACACCCCACGACTACATACCCTAAAAGGGCGGGGATGTCGCCCCATCCCGTAGGACAAGGGGTCTTTAAAACGAGGTATAAAATATAAAGGCAATCTCCAAAAGAATCAACTTTGATAAATGAAGTAATACTCTTATTACATCAGGCTCAAATTGGAGCAATACGAAATAAAAGAAATATTCTTCAGAAGTATAAACGACAAAAGTCTCCTAGAACAGCATAGGAAAAATAGCAAAAGCCTCTACTGTCAGAGCCCCGCTGACTCAGCACAATCTATCTCCTGAAAACATGATGTAAAACCGTGTGAGAATAAATCTAAGTAAGTCCTTGTGTGCACAAGGTGTTTTGAATAGTACGTGTATGCAAAGTGTAAAACATGTGTAGAAATAATTTGGCAAGTCATAACCAATCTCTTTCCGCAAGGAGTGGGTTTTTCTCATTGTCACACTTTGTACAAAATAAATCCTCCACTCGAACAAGCAGTCATGTCACCACACGTTGGGGTCCATGAGAACAAAATGGCCAAGGCACCACACTTTGTGCACCTTATTTGGACCAGATTACCACATGTTCGGTGCTCTGATCAAAGTGAGTGTATAGCTCACCGGGTGAGATACTCCTCTATCTCTACACCCAACAAAACCATCCGGGTGTCCATGCTGGGAATATAAATAATACCATATCAGGTACAAATGCTAACTCGGACTGGCCTGACCAACCAACACTGTCGCCTTTTCAAGCAGAGTTCATCTTCTAGAGGTGGCCTCCTGCCAGAAGACTTATGCTAGCCCTCCAAGACTAGTGTTGTTAGCCTACCCTTATTGAGTACTCAACGAACATATTCGTCAATTCCTGATTCAAAATATCTCCACACCTTGGCTTTGTACAACGTGGTTTTTCTCTAAAAGAGTTTTCTAAAAATTTAGGAAAGAATAGTTTTCCTGATAAAATCATTAATTTGACAAAACCGTTTAAAGAATAATCATCCATGTTTCAACCCAAATAGTCATAGTTCAACAATAGCTTCACAAAGCTTCACAACATAGACTTGCCATCACAATATTTAACCAAAGAGTTCATACAAGGACTTACCATCACAACATTTAACAAAAGAGTTTATGCAAAGACTTACTTGATATGCCTCAGATAAATGAGATAAAATCACAGCTTGCTTTCCTCAATTATCCTCCTGATCTACACCATATAATATCATGATCAGGGTCTCAATTAATTCGAACATGCTCTAATCTCATTTATTTTCACAACAACTCGCAATCCCCTATTTAAATCCAAGTAAACTATCCAATCCCCAAAGATCATATACTGTGACCATATGCTCATCCAACTAATAGACATCATTAAACCTTACTTTTGGCATCAAGGGTGGGTATTCCCTTACCTTGCAACAGCTGGGTAATGAGGTCTCGATGCTCCTATGGTGATCGTCCCGAGTTCGCTTGAAAAGAAAAGAAATGCTACCTCATTTGCTCCTCTTGACCGAAAGTAAAGAAGAAGATGAAATCAGCCTCTATTTGGCGTGATTTAAGGGAAGAAGAAGGAGAAAAGAATCATTAGAGAAAACGGCATCAAGAGGTTGAGAGGATTTTTGCTTACCTTAAGGTGTGTTCGATTTTTGCTAGGTATTGCTCTTAAGATTTTCGAAAATTGCTGTGGAGTTCTTGCTGGAATTTTTCGTGTAGAATAGAGAGGGTAATCGGCTACTATGCTTTAGGGTTAGAGAAGATTGGATTAGGGTTAGATGGTGGTATTTAGGAAGACTCCTAATGGCTTTAGGTTTCTTGGACAACAAGGGAAAAAATTTGCAGCTTGCTGTACCTTTGATACTGGCCGAATTCAAGAGGGATTAAGAGGAGAAAAGTGTTCTGAAATTGCTCCCTACGCTGGTTGAAATAATGCTCAAGAGAAGGGTTTAGTGTGTTCAGGTTTTTTGGCCAAATTAAGAGAGAGTTTGTGTGAGTTTTGGTGACTGAAAATTCTGTGCAAGTGCCGTGCGAAAATTCTGTGCAAGAGTGACGATTTTTGGACTGTTTTGGCTGCTGTTTTTGACGAAATTCTAGAGGAGAAAAGTGTGGTTTTTAGGTGCTAGAATTTGGCTTAATCAACAAAGAGTTTTGGTAGGTTTTGGAGTGCGAAGCTGTCGAAAATTCTGGGCATAAGCTAGACGAAAATTCTGAAATTTTTGATAAAGAAAAATCTGATTTTGTGTTACTATAGTAATCTGATTTGGTGGAGGTTGTTCTAGGTAATTTGAGCTAGGGTTTGAAGAGTTTGATTGCAATTAGGAGTGCAAGAATTTCGTGTAGCTTGTGCTTGCACAAAGCTGCCGAAATTCAGCTAGGAAAAGGGATTCTAATCCTAGTTGATTTAGGATTGAATAAAATCTGGTTTTATCAAGGATTTGGATAAGACTTCCTCTAGTCCTAGAAGAGTTTGGATTGAACTAAAATTCCTCCGAGAAGTGGCGGCACTAGCTGGAAATTTTTCCAGATTTTTAGCTAGCATTCTAGGGTTAAAATCAACAAGGTTTCCTACTAGGAAAATGACTCATTAATTCCAACTATCCATGGCAACATCTATTAAGCTAAAATCAAGCTGAAATTTTAATTATTAGCTAGGGTTTTTTTTTTCGAAAATCCTAAGGAATAAAAGCTGAAAATTAAGAGTGAACTTTATTCACATCAAAGTCCTTGAATTTAGGGAGTAGATATAGAGACTTTTTTCCTTGGAATATTGGCACTAAAATTTCTCTAGGTTTGCTATATCTTTTTCAGCCAAGACATGGAAACTCTAAGGAAAAGGATCTTCAAGAAGAGAAACTAGGATTCACAAGAGATAGGATTCGAACTCGGGCCACCACGGAAAAATCACCATCCTCCCCGCTATTCCAAATCAATTCCAATACCAATTCTTCCTACAAGAAGTTCTTACCACCCCAATACTCATCCTTCCAAATCTTCGACCAAACCTCCCTTAACCAGATCTTTAACAACACACTATTTCACCTCAATTAATTCAAATGCAAGAGTAACGGAAAAATTCACATGCATCCATGCAAATAAAATAATTCTAAGCTACCACATAAAATGAAAAAGACTATGCAATGCATGACTTTTCTCCATAGTCAAAGGTAGTTTTGGGCGGGGTATTACATCAGGTGCCAAGTCTATTCTGGTACAAAAGAGAAATTCGAGCCAAGCTTCTGGGGAAACCAGAACAGACCTGGCGTCAAGTCTGTCGAGTGCACCTAGCTCCAGGTCCATGTTGTTTGCCAAGGAGAATAGGCCAAAAACAGAGTAAAAACAGAGGAAGAACAGAGTGCACCTGGTGCCAAGTGGGTCGAAGGTACCTGGCACCAAGTATTCTCTGGAGGGCAAATATTCTGTGCACGAAATTGGGAATTATCCAATGTCTTTGGTATTTTCATAGTCCTACTCGGTCAAGACTTCCTCAGCTATGAATTTAATATCCAAGAGGCTTATAAAAGTACAAGAAAACACAAGGGTTAATATATACACATAGAGAGAGGTGAATCCAAGAGAAAAAAATTTTCAATTACTCATTGAAGGAGAGATTCACCCAATCAAGGAGGATCGTTCAAGAGAGTCTTCAAGGAGGAAGAAAAAGGCATGTCTATGATTGCTTTCTTTTACCTTTGTTTTCTTTTTCTTAAAAAATCATGTATTCAATATATCCATTGTAATTTGACATTGTTTTTGTGATTCATGACTTATTGATTAATTTAGTCCTTTGATCAATTCATTATTTATCTTGGTATTTGATTATTTATTTTTCTTATGGAGTTGGTTGATTAATTTTTATTATTAACTTGCTTGAAAAAGAGATTGGTAATGATGTCAATTAATTAGTTTCATATTGGTTATATCTTAACTTGCTTGAAAAAGAGGTTAATTATCTAGAACATTGGTAATCAGAAGTTAGTTGATGATTGCTAAAATATGGATTCATTGACTAATTTCATGGTTTAAATCACCTAGAATATACGGGTTTATATGAGGATTGATTTTAATGCATATTTTGGATAAATTGATTGAGACAGTATATATTCACTAATTTAACTAGAAGATAGTGAAAATACCATAGATTGCAAACGACGTGGGTCTATATTAAATCCTTCATGGGACCAAGATAATAATTAATTGTGATATTGGTTAAGTGATTCATTATCATGTTTTCAAAAGCTTTTGTCTAAATTACATATTTTCACATCCTTAAGTTGTATATTTTTTTTTATTTTCTACTTTAGTTGATAGGTTAAACAATGAATGAAAAGTTATTAGTATGTATTTATTCCTTTGATGATAGATACTCGTTAACTCCCTATACTATGCTTGCAATAAGTATACTTGCTCGTATGTGTATTTTGGGATTAATATTTTAAATAAAACTTGACTAAGGGATGGATTTAAATTTAATGATTTTTATACACCCAAAATTAATGCATCAAATACCTCTTCTGGATGTTACTTTGTTTGGCCGCAAGGAAGATGATGGAATGACGGTCACGTCTCCCTCACCCGTTAAAACTTCCGGTTGATGACCTGCCAATCTCCTGCTTCTCCGTGGCATAAATGCGAAGCTTTCCACTTCTCAAAATATTCCACTGCCCAATCAAGTTGGTGAAACAAAGTAGGCGAGGAATGGCACTTCTTGAATCTTTGCTATTGATTAGCAAAATCAAGAGGAACAAAAGGAAGAAAAATATGAACAAGAGAGAAGAAAGAGAAGGCTCTGTTTTTTTTCTCTGTGTCATGTGTCTGCTATGAAGAAGAAGAATACCCGACTATTCACAATACCAGATAACCAAAACACCAGGGTTTTAATATTTCAAAACTCCCAGAGGTTATCAACATAAAAGGTTTGGCTAAACCTTAACTTTTCTGTTCCGTGAATAAAAATAACCCTTTAGTGCAGGCTATTGGGTTAGAATTAATTTATTATTTTCCTTAGTCCCAGTGAACCTAAAAATAATAACCATTAATTATTTATTTTCTGAGCCTATTAAAATTACCCAATAAATAATTAATTAGTCCAAATGAACTAAAATAATTTTTTAAGCCTTTTATTAACTAGTTTAAGCCCAGATTAATTTTTTTAATTATTCAATCTGGACTTAGGCCCTGAATAATTAATTAACCAATTAAACTAGATAATAAATTTAATTTCTCTCGTTCCTTTATTTTATTTCAGTCCAAAAATAAACTAGACTTCTTGAATAAAATACAATCCTTTTTATTGTGACCATTTCCTCGACCTAAAATAATTAGGACTTGCGGGCTATTCCGATGACCAAAAAGACTTATCGCCTTGGATACTAAAATGACCAAAATACCCTTGCTATATAAATAGTTGTATTTTATATTTTAAATATTTTTTAATATCACCATAAGGAAATATTGACCCCAAAAACAATGTTGCATTAGCTATATTTTCGACTCACAGGTGAAATGACTAAAATACTCCTCTACACATCGTCGTTCATTTAGAGAGGAAAGAATGCACTAGCACCTCTCTAAAAGACATCTACCACCCTTAGGCTTCTAGTCCAATGATCCACAACTTCTTGGAATATTTTCGCTTTCCAAGGGAGCTACCCTAAAGCCAATATTTAAGTCATGTTCCCCAGGGCCCTGGATAATTAGATCATTCGGATAACCACACAAGGCGATATTGTGTAGACACTATCTTGTACAAGTCTATCTTGACTAACTAGTCACATATACCCAACATACAAGTATATTGGTCCTTCTTAAGAACCTCAACTATACTATATCAAAACATACGCTTCCAATTTCGTCAAACCACCAACTTATACTCAAGTTGTAGAGTACAAGTCCACGCTGTAGTAACAGTAGTCTAGGTTTCTATCTCATAGTACTTTTAGAAAAAACTACTACTACAGGTCTTGTTTTACATATTCGAAATACACTTGTGTTATGAAATGTTACTTATTGGCTAAAGGTAAGCCATTCCCTATTTAGAATACATAACACAATAACCTTGCCATAATGAGATTCCTATTCTCATCATCCGGTTAAGAACAAAAGTTTATGTGTTAAGTATCCCATAGTCTATACCTTACGGTGAAAAAACTCCATTCACATAAACCATTAACTTAAACACAATTGGTCTTTTTTTCAATAAAATCGTGCACAAATATAAAGAAGATTTCACAAATAAATTCTGGAAAAAATATTTTTATTAATATAAATCAAAATTACATCAGAAACCTAGTCTAAGAAGGTATACATTCCAACAAATTCAACTTTACTCTTGGGTTAGCTTGGTGAAAGCTCCTTCTTTGGATAATCAAGATACTCTCCAAGAGAGAAAGAAGAGAAAAACATGGAACAGAGTGTGAGAAAGAGACGGTACACCAAAGAGAATAAGAAAAAAATTAACGTCGTTATTTTTTTCCTCCTTCTTTTTTATTAATTTCAGCCAGCCTTAAGGCTTCTTCAAGCCCTAATGGTTGAAATCATCAAGCCCTAATGGGCTTAGTGATGTGCTCATAAATCAGTCCAAAACTAGCCCAATCCTCTTAATTAATTAATTATCTTATCTGGACTTCATTAGATACCCAAGACTAATTAATTAATTCTAATTGAACTCTTAATATATGTCAACATATATCAGCTCAATTAATTAATTTATTCCAGCACAATTCTCTTAATTAATTAACTATCTTTTATGGGCCTTAAAAAGACCCAAGACTAATTAATTAATTCTAATGGACTCTTAGAATAAATTTTATTCTCTTCCATTAATTATCCATTAAGCTCAGATTGTGTCTAAATAATACCAAGGAAACTTGAGCAACTCTAGGGACTAAGAGACATATTATTCATGGTTACTAAAATGACCAAAATGCCCTTACAAATAAATAGCTGCATTTCACCATTTCAAATATTCTCATTTATTACCATATGGAAATTTGACCCCAAGAATAATATTGTTAAAGCAATGTCTTCGACCTACAGATAAAATGATAGAAAAACCCATCTATGTAGCACACATCAATGAGACATGATAAATGTACTAACACCCATCTCAAATACATCTACCATCCTTAGATCTCTAGTCCGATAATCCATGACTCACTTGAATGTACTTACTCATCATTGGAAGCTATCTAAAAGCACACATTCTAGAGTCACGTTCCCAAGGCCCTGATTCATTAGATTATCCCAGATAATTACAAGAGAGTGATTTAACTTCACTAAGTGAAGCATAGAAACTCTATTGCATGAGTCCATCTTAACTAACTAGAGTAATACACCCAACATACAAGGATATGGATCTCACAAAAGAAATCTCATCCAATATACATCAAAGTATAAAACCCTAGCTTCGTCAGACCACCAACTCATTCTCAAATATGAAGGTATTCGTCTACGCTGTAGTAGTAATAGTCTGGTCTCTATAATTATAGTACTTTAAGAGAAACTACTAGTACATATCCAATTCTACGTATTCGAAATACACTTATGCCAATGATGTGAGTGAACTACTCACTGATTCAAGGTAAACCATTCCTCATTAGAACTCATGGCATAATAGTCTTGCCTTGATGACCATCAAGTGATTAAAAACTTAATTTTATTTGTATGACAGGTACCCATAATGTATACCTTCTTGTGAAAAACGACCCAACACATATACTTAGACCTTAAATATGCAATAATATAAGAAATAAACTAAATTGAATGAATAAATATTTTATTGCAATATATTTATACAAAATCTATAGTCTTTGAGGGTATATTTTCCAACAAAGCCATGGTCGGCTGCTACTTATTTTTTTCCCATTCTCCCGCTCATCTTCGTCTTTAGATGTTTTATCGCTCAGAAAACCTTGCAAAGACAAGAGTCTATCAACAGTGGAACACTATCTCACTTCTAAACTCCTAAGATTACTCCAGGAATACTTCTCCTTGATTATCAACAAACCTTGGGAAAGAAACCTGACCTCAAAACACTCGGTCACAATACGCAAAAATTCACGGAAGAACTAAATCACTCTCAGAGGACCTTTTGGTCATTGTTCTTCCCTACTCACACCACCAACACACCAAAATAAATCATCCTCTTGGGTTTCCTAAGCTCTCTCCACCTTCTATTAAACCAAAACATCCACATGCCAGATTGCACTTTCATTCTATCACTAAAGCATTTGGGATTCACGGAGATCGTTCCTTCATTCTCTAACTTTGGCTTCGACTAATCCTTGAGATCAGAGAACTCTTCTTGCAAGTAAACCTTAGTCCTGATTCTATTTTGTTCTAGTTTGACGGTGTAATTTTGCTTTGTATATTCATGTCTGAGATTGGTGCGAACTTCGTTGTTGGGAGATTTACTAATGTTCTGTTGTTGGGTTGAGAGTTTGTCTGAGTTTGTATATTCATGTCTGAGTCTGGTGTGAGTTTTGGCTATGCTTTTCTCTTCAAGGCTAATAAACCTATAGCATGGATTTTATAACGAAATTAGATTGTTGTGTGGCCTTCTTCATGTGCTAAATATATATAATCCTCTGGGCTCCCAACTAACTGTAATACCTAGTGACTTGTGTATAAATCTGTTTCTCTGTGAAGCATAAATTGCCAAAGCTCTTATCACTACCAAACTAATCCTATTGGTATCGTCTTTAGGATTAATATTAAAGAATCCCTACTGATATTTTTTTCATTTGCTACTAACATTATTATATTTACTACTGATAATATGATTGTCATGAATATTATTATAGAAATTGTTCCTACTAATATTAACAGTACTTTTATCATTAATAATACTAGTACTAGTATAATTACATCTATTATTATTATTATTATTATTATTATTATTATTATTATTATTATTATTATTATTATTATTATTATTATTATTATTATTATTATTATTATTATTATTATTATTATTATTATTATTATTGCTATTGTGATTGTTAATATAATCTCTACCACTAGTTTTACCATCACTGTAAATATTTTCATTATTACTGTTACAACTATTATTAATATTATTACTATTATTATTATTACTGATATAATAATTATCAGTGCCATCATTATTTTTAATACTATAATATTATTAAGTCTAACAAATAATGTTAATGTTATTATTTAATGGCTAATAAGTTCCTATCTACTCAACCTGTTATTTGTTTATACATATTTTCTATATAGTCCTTTTGATGAAAACTATGAGGTTGTTCATAATTTATTAACTCATGAAATTACTTACTTATTTGGTTATTTATTTATGTACCCTTAGGGGCAAACGCTATTTTATTAGCCAATTAATTATATATATACTTAATTAGTAACTTAGTCACATATTCATTTTTTTATTTCTAAACCATTATTTGGTGGTTGTCTTAGCATGCAGTGGATTGTTGATAAGAGATTTGTTGTGTCAATCATGTTAAGTCTGAGTGAAAGATATTAGTTTGTTTGAGTTGTTTAATAACGTGATGACGGTAGATGGGTTATTTTAGATGTTATGATAGTATAAGGATTAGCAAATTGGTGGCTTGGTATTTTTCTTTAGACGGAACTAGGCCTTACTGACCTAGGCTTCAAGAGAATCTTTTATCTGTGATCGAAGGAATCAAGTAAGTCCTTGCATTAAATATTTGATATAAAAGCTCTAAATTGAAAGTTGTTTGGAAATGTTTATTATCTCAATAACGTGATCATTTGGTATGCAAGCTCGACTATTTTAATTAAAGTTTTCATCAAGAAAATATTTTACTATAAGATTACTTTTGATAGTAAAACGGTTTTAGAGCTAATCATTTGGAATTCGTTCTTGCAGGACTAAGTATATTGGAAATATTTTCATTGAGATTGGATTTTGATGCACTAAAACATTGAGTACAAAATAAGGATAGGCCTCTAAGACTAACCTTTGAAGAGTACGGCAAGTTTCTCAGTAGGAGGCCACCTATGAGAGACGAGCTCTATTTGGAAAATATGATAGTCCAGTAGGTCAGGCCTGTAACACCTCGCTATCTAAGCCCGCCAGGGCCAGGGATATCGCCCCGTCCAAAGGACAAGGGGTCTTTATAACTAGGACACACAAATATAATAGCGGAAATAAAATGATACTTCAACTTAAAATTTATAACAACCCAAAAGAAATAATAATAAATCCAAGAATACTCAAAACAAATCTATAATAAAAATTCATCCACTCTCAGCTCTCCCAACATTACACAAAATAAATCCTCAGAAAATTCTTCCAAAGAAGAAAATATATAGCTACTCACGCCCACAGCAGGATGGACCTGAAATCATGATAAAATGGTGGTGAGACAGAAATCTAAGTAAGTCCGTGTGTGCTTCGGGTGTTTAGTGAAAACAGTTCGTGGATGCAAAGTGTGAAACCTTTATAAGAGAAATACTGGCAAGCAATAATATTAGTCAAAAACAAGAGTGGGATTTTGGCTTTTCCAGCCATACATAAGTAATAAAATCAACCACTCGAAAGAAAGGGATATTGGTTACCACACGTTGGGCCCCATAACCGGTCAAAATGCCGACACTTTGTGCAAACTGACAAAAGTAGGTGATCGACCTACTGGGCAAGATACTCCTCCTTCTCTATACCCAAACAACAACCGGGTGTCCATTCCAACAAACCACAGTCACTTGACGGCAAAAACAAAGTGCTAGCTCGGACCGGCACGACTCACTGGACTGACATCTTATCCGGGAAGGACTCACCCCTCAGAGGTGGCCACCTACTGAGAGACTTACCATAACCATTCAAAGACTAGTCCTAGTAGTCCACCCTTATTGAGTACTCAACGACGTTTCCCACTTGGGATAAAATGAACAAAACACTGTTCCACATGAAAATGGCAATTTATGGGTTTTCCAAAGTCTTTAACAAAATCAGTTTTAGAAAGAGTTTGAGTTTGAGTAAATCTGCTCATTGGCTTTTAAATAATTCAAATGTTTGAAATAAGAAAGGATTTAACCCTCAATTGCCTTTACATAAATGAGTGTCCATGCACTCTACACTTGGCTTGCCATAATAAACATTTTGCATCAAACAGGTTTTATGCAGGAGCTTACCTGATTCTTGCTCACAATAACAAGGTCTCCAACGGCAGACCTAACCCCACATTGGCAAATACAAATCACAATCAATTTCAAGCCACAAACTACTTCCTTAATTTTAAATCGACTCAACTTACTACTACCATGATCCTAGTGTCCCAAGCTTTAAGGTTAAACAATAAGTAAATAGGTTTAAGAGTTGAGCCTAGCACAATTATTTAAAATAATTAATGGTTTGGGAAATAAATTTAATAAGTCGAAAGCTTAAATCTTGTTAGAGAAAATTTAGAGTTTATTTGATCAAGAGTTCTAAGTAGTATTAAATAAAATATTGATTTATTAACAATTTAGTTGTTAGAAAATAATTGGTAGCTAAAATTAGTTAGAAATAAATTTAATGAGTCTCACTTGAACAATATTAAATAAATTCTTAAGGAGTTTTTATTATAAGATAATAGTTAAATTTTTAGTAATATATATTCTACTAATTGTAATTATTTTCATAAAGGCTTTAATTGATCTCATTATATTAAGTAATCTATAAATATATATATATAAATTTTCTTTTCTAGCAAAAATCATTATTTGTTTGACTAAAATATCCTTTATATATATAACAATCCAAATCTACCCTTCCTAGGTTTTTTTTTTTTTCGAAAATACTAAGAGAAATTATTTTATTGAATATTTTATTCATGAAGTAAAAATTTGTTTGGGGACAACTAGATCATGATCAAATTCCTATGGCTAACCACAATCAATACATACACAATCCTTTAATTCATCAAATCATCCAAATCATGCATACAAGCATAGATCTCAATTTATCAACACGTGATCTAACCCCTACTAGCATAAATATGATCATGGCTTCAATATTAATCCATCATGAATATAAATCCTATTCACCAAATGTGACATAATCTCTAGCATACTTCATCACATATACTACTTATGACATGCATCAACCTCAAATCATCATATAATCATCCAAGACAATCCTTCCATGCATAAATCCCATCTCCTTCACAATCATACATATATTCATACTTCAATCTCAACAATATATATATATATATATATATATATATATATATATATATATACTCAAATCCTATCACCATCCACCTATTATCATTATCACCCTAGAGACATGCTTCTAGAGTTTAAAAGAAGGATTGATGGTACTTACTTGGTTGATGAACGCCTTGAAGGAGTTTAGAGTAGATCTCAACTCCTAGGTGTCTAACTTTGTCCAAAGGAGATGGCGAGAGCATGATTATGGAGAAGAAGTCATCCGGCCAAGGGAGAGGAGTTTCGGCCGTGAGAGAGAGAGAGAGAGAGAGAGAGAGAAGAAGAGATCATTAGTATGTTTATTCACATAGGTTCTCACTAGAGATCATGTTTGGAGAAGATGAAGTTGATAGAGTAAATTTACCTTGAAGATGTTCTTGTCCTTCACAGAAATTTCTGCTTTTGATCCGAAGTAGCAAGATGATTTGAGGAATTTGATGTTAATAATGGTGTTGATGGACTCACAGCAGTGAGTAGGTCAAATCTGGAAGTTTTTGAGAGGATTTGAGATGGTTTGGAGGGGTATTAAGTGTAGGGAAGAGGTAGGTGTTCTTGGTGTAGTGTGTGTGTGTTCTTGGAGATTGAGAGATTTCGAGAGGTGGTTCTTGTGCAGCTGCCGAATTTTTGTGAGGGATAGGGCTGGCCGAATTTCTGTAGGGTTTAGGGAGTTGTTTCTCTGATTTGGAAGAGAAAAGGAAGGGTTAGTTGTCACAATCCTTGGAGAATATTTTTAGGAAGTGAATTTGGAAACTAAATATTCTAGGATATCTTGATAATTTGGAGAGCTTTGAAGGTCTCCTATGGCCGACTGGTTGAGCAGCTTTTCCGAGGAATTAAAGCTGATTCAAGGTGGCTTATGGTGGCCGAAACTAAGGTGCACAATGATGAAGAAGATGTCTGGTCATTTGAGTAAGATATTATGGAAGGTTGCTAAACAAGGATGGCTGGAATTTTGGAAACCAATCAAGCTAAATTGCAGGGATTTGTTGGAGAGATTTTCGGACAGCCATTGCTGAATTTCGTGCAGAAGCTTGAGGGAAACAATGGAGCTCTGTTAATGGAGGTTTAAGGAAGGTTTTGACAGATTAAGGTTGGTGTTTCGGCCAGAAGAAAAATAGGAAACAAAGCTGGAAATTTGGACTGCCCAGACATTTCGCTGAACAGGAATTTTTCTGGGCAGATTTTCGGCTGCCACTTCCAGCCAATTTGCAGCGAGTTTTGAAGGGAATTTCAGGGGTATTCAAGGCTGGTTTCCAGCCTTCTTCATGAAGGAAAAACATGGCTAAGGTACTGAACAAGATCTGGAAGAAAACAGCTTGGTTTTGGACTCTCAAAACTGTTTTTCGTACAGGAATTTTTTCCTGTTTTGCTCCAGCTTTGAGCAGTCCGAAATTGGTCAAGAATTTTCAGGTTTCAAACTGATCCTAAAGATCATTTTTCTGGCAGCATTTGGGAGGGAATGTTAGCTAAAAATTTCGACATTTTGAAGGTACAACAAGCTGGAAAATTTCAGCTCATGCCATGAAGGAAGATGAACTAGTCTAGAGTGAAATTTCAGCAAGCTTACTAGAGGGATTTTTCCCCTTGGAATTTCCCACCATTCTTCCACATTTTTCAGACCATGAGAAGCCTTTTACTAGGGCATTTTGATCCCACAAGATCACAGCATTTTACTGAAATTTCTGGAAAGAAAATGAATAGAACATCTTGATCAAACTAAAAAGTTGAAACCTAAGGAATACCAAAGATTAAAGGAACAAGAATTCCCTTTAGGAAATTCGAGTAGGGCAAAAGAGTGGAATGAGAATACTCCTAGCATGTCTCTCTTAGGACATCATCCCTACCTTACTCTAAGCTCCTAAGGCCGAAATTTCCTCCACTAAGCAAAAATAAAATTTAATTTAGCTAAAGCTTCTATAATGGAATTTGAACCCAAAACCTCAAGAATTAATTCTAAAGCTCTAACCACTACACCACAACAACTCTTGTTGATATTTTCACTAGAAAACTGTTTTCTATTCAATCCACAGGCTATCGCCCTATTTTCACCTTGGGCAAAAATTACCATCTTGCCCCTCTCACACAATACTCACCAACAAGACTTCAAGACAATAAAACCCGAATCCAAAACACATAAAAATCATATGAAAATATATTTAACCATGAAATAAAATATGATATGCATCCCAACCCCCTTACTATAAGGTTGGTTTTGACCGGGGTTTCACATCCTCCCCTCCTTAGAAGAATTTCGTCCTAAAATTCAAGCATACTTCTATTTCAGCTCGAGATACTTCCGCTTAACCCATTCTTCTGATTCCCATGTGGCATCCTGCGTGCCATGGTGCTCCCACTGAATCTTAACCATCGGTATCTGCTTATTTCGCAAGGTTTTGACACTGCAGTCCAATATCCGCATAGGCTTCTCCACGTAGCTCAGATCTAGCTATAACACCAATGGCTCATCATTCAATACATGACCGGGATCCGCATTATACTTCTTCAATTGTGACACATGGAACACATCGTGGATTCCTGTCAACCCATCCGACAAGTCTAATCGATAAGCTACTGGTCCAATTCTTTCCTTGATGAGAAATGGCCCCAAATAACTCGGATTCAACTTTCCGCCTTTCGGATGCTTCAATATTCCCATATTCGGAGTCAGCTTCAGAAATACGCGATCCCCAACTTGAAATTCTAGATCCCTTCGCCGATTGTCCGCATAGCTCTTCTGTCAGCTTTGAGCCGCCTTTAACCTTTCCCGAATCAGTTTCACTTTATCCAACATTTCTTGGACACAGACCTCTCCGGTTTTGCTCACATAACCATCTTCCGTCCAACTCCAATACAACGATACCTGACACTTGCGCCCATACAAAGCCTCATATGGTGCCATCCCAATTGAGGCTTAGTAGCTATTATTATACGATAGCTCGGCATACGGCACACACTCGATCCACTTATCCCCGAAATCCAGGACACAGGCTCTCAACATATCTTCTAATATTTGGATCACTCTTTCTGATTGCCCATCAGTTTGGGGATGCGCCGTCGTACTGAATTTCAAATTCGATCCCATCGCCTCCTGGAACTTTCCCCAAAAACGAGAAGTAAACCTCAGGTCTCGGTCGGATACTATGCTCGAAGGTACTCCATGAAGTCGGACTATCTCTCGAACATAAGTCTGAGCCAGCTTCTCCATGGAGTCCCTCACATTTACCGGTATAAAATGGGCCGACTTGGTCAGTCGATCCACCACTACCCATATGGCATCCTTCTGAGTCTTTGACATGGGGAGTCCGGTGACAAAGTCCATAGTCACCTCTTCCCACTTCCATTCCGACACAAGCAATGGCTGCAATAGTCCTGCTGACTTCTTATGCTCCGCTTTAACTTTCTGGCAGGTGAGACAGGTCGAAACGTACTTGACCACATCTCACTTCAGTCCGGGCCACCAATAAGCTCTCTTCAAATCCTGATACATTTTGGCCTCCCCCGGATGAATGGTGTACTTGCTCTTGTGTGCCTCCTCCAAAATTCTATCCTTCAATTGCGGCTCCCCGGGTACACACAATCGATCTCGAAAATGGAAAATTCCCGCTTCATCTTGATAGAATTCACTGTCTGGTCTCTTAAGCTCCTTATCCTTAAATATTTGAAACTCGGCGTTGCTTCGCTGAGCCTTCACTATTTCTTGCTTCAAATCCGGCACCAACTTCAAGTTGCTGATGACAATTCTTTTATCTCGCACTTCCGCCCTTCTGTCCAATACGTCCTGAACTACTTGCATTTCCTGCACCTTCAGTCTGGCCATTCCAACTTTTCTGCTCAGGGCGTTCGCCACAACGTTGGCCTTCCCGGGATGGTAGTTGATCGGGCAACGGTATTCCTCCAAGAATTCCATCCACCTTCGTTGCCTCAAGTTCAGATCCTTTTAGGTGAAGATATACTTCAGACTCTTATGGTCGGTGAACACCTCATATTCGGCTCCATACAAGTAGTGTCGCCATTTCTTTAGGATGGACACTATTGCTGCCAGCTCCAGATCATGAGTGGGGTAGTTCACTTCATGAGGTCGCAACTTCTGAGATGCATAAGCAATCACTTTTCTGTCTTGCATCAACACCGCCCCCAGTCCTTCCTTCGAAGCGTCGGTGTACAGCACATAAGATTTTCCTTCCTCCGGTAGACTTAATACCGGTGCTGTGATCAGTCTCTTCTTCAATTCTTGGAAACTTTTCTCGCATTTTTCGTTCCATACAAACGGAACATCCTTCCTTAACAAACAGGTCATTGGTGATGCGAGCGTCGAGAATCCCTTGATAAACCTTCGGTAGTACCCCGCCAACCCTAAGAAACTCCGAATCTCGGTAATATTCTCCAGTTGCTTCCAGTCTGCTACCGCTTCAACCTTGGCCGGATCTATCTTAATTCCCTCCTTGGTCACCACATGACCAAGGAATGCCACACTGTCTAACCAGAATTCACACTTGCTGAACTTCGCGTACAGCTTGTGCTCCCGCAGTTTCTCCAGCACGAGCCTCAGATGCTCTGCATGCTCTTCCGGACTCTTGGAGTATATTAAAATTTCATTGATGAAGACCACCACAAACTTATCCAGATAGGGTCGGAATACTCAGTGCATTAGGTCCATGAATACTGCTGGAGCGTTAGTTACCCGGAACGACATCACCACGAACTCGTAATGTCCATAGCGGGTGTTAAAGGCTGTCTTGGGAATATCGTCTTCTCTTATCCACACCTGGTAGTAACCTTGCCTCAGATCCAACTTGGAATAGCAACTGGATCCTTGCAGCTGATCAAACAGCTCGTCAATCAGTGGGAGGGGGTACTTGTTCTTAATCGTCAAATTGTTCAGCCCTCGATAGTCGATGCATAGCCTCAAGGTCCCGTCCTTCTTCTTCACAAATAGTACAAGCGCTCCCTAAGGTGACGTGCTGGGTCGGATGTAACCTTGACCTACCAACTCCTCTAACTGCTCCTTCAAGTCCTTCAATTCTGCCGGTGCCATTCGGTACGAAGTCCGTGATACTGGTTCCGCCCCCGGAATTAAGTCGATAGTGAATTTCACCTCTCGATCGAGAGGTAGAGAGTCAAGCTCCGCCGGGAACACATAGGAAAGTCCCTCACCACTTCGGTGTCCTCCAGAATGCACTGGTCCTTCGGCTTGTTTATCACGTAGGCCAGATAACCTTGACAACCTTGCCTCAACAATTTTCGGGCCTTAGCCCCCGCAATCATGTACTTCAACTCTTTCACTCTCTTGCCATTAAATTCTAACACATCATAACCCGGCCTGACGAACTGAACTGACTTATTTTTACAGTCTACCCTAGCCCCATGTTTGGCTAACCAGTCCATCTCCAAAATCAAGTCATAGTCCTCAATGTCTAACACAATCAAATCTCCCTCCAGGTTTTCTCTCCCTACTTTAATATTACAATCCTTCACATACCGATCCGCTTGCACCATTTTCCCCAAAGGTGTGCTTACTTCTAAAATGAAAGGTAGCTCCACTCCATCCCAACCCAAATAACAAGCACACAACTTGTTTATATATGAATGAGTAGAGTCGGGATCAATCAAAGCATTAACGGAACGTCCTTAAATAGTGAACGTACCTTCTACCACCGCTGCATCGGCCCCAACTCCTCTCTGTTGAGCGCGAATACCTTGGTCTTCACTTGCGGCTTCAGTGCTCTACTCCCGGATGCTCCAGTGGTGTTGGCTCGGTTGGGCCCCGGGTTCTGAGCCGGGTTTCCTTGCCCGACCCGGTGCAACTTGGGGCAGGTACTCCTCAGATGGTTTGAGTCACCACAATGATAGCATTTTCTATCTCCGCCCTTGGACTAAAGTTTCTCTCAGTGTGGCCCTTCTTCCCACACTGCCTGCACGATGGGAGATTCGGTGCAGGTCTAGTTGGTGCTGTCCGGGCCTGCTTTCCCCGGTTCTGCCATTGATATTGGCAGGGCGCTTGTGGGGTTGCGGCCTCGGGAAATGTCCCTGCGGTTGTCCTGGTGGTTGGAAAGGCTTGGCCGCCATCCTGCTGTGGTCCTCATTCTTCGTGCGAGTAGCCGCGTCCACAGCCCCCGAGTAAGTTGTCAGTGGAGCAGGTGCCAATGCTCACCTCAGCTCCGGTCTTAGCCCTTTGACAAACTGCCTCGTCCTATTCTGCTCGGTATCCACCAATCTTCAGCAGTATTTAGACAATTGCGTGAATCGTGCTGCATATTGAGCCATTGACATGCTCCCCTGCCTCAGATTCTAAAATCCGTCCTCCCGCTTCTCCACAATCCACTGTGGGATGTACTCAGCCCTGAAGGCTTCAACAAAGTTGGACCATGCCCATTCTTGCTCATCCACCACCCAGTCCTCTTAGACCCGCTACCACCATACCTGAGCTGGCCCTCTCAATCGAAAAGCTGCAAACTTAACCATCAGCTCCTCCAAGTACTGGAGCGTTGTGAAAATGTCCTCCATTTGCTCGACCCATTGTTCGGCCTTCTGATCTTGTTCGGCTTCACCCATAAAGATGGGCGGTTGGAATTTCAAGAACTTCTCTAACGCCTCATCTTCCCCTCTAGGGTTCCTCCGCTCGGCTAAAGTTTGAAGAATCTCGGCCACCTTACCGAGTGCCTAGCCCATTGACACATCAGCCGGGGCATCCATCCCCATTCCCATCTCAGGATCATTTCGTCCATTACCCAGATTAGGTGATTGCATCTGCTCAGTTTCAACTTCTGGTGCTACATGGTCTGCCTTCGAAATCCTTCTGGCTGAAGAAGCTACACGACGCTTGGGTGCCATTCTAAACCATACCCCAGATGTCAAGTGAATGCACTCAAGCATCAAATCATTTTAGTTGTGCATACATGCATGGTTAAGTGTGAGTAGAAAGAAATCATATGCAAATTTATTTAAAGGATTACTCATAATCTTGATTTCAAAAATTGACTTGCAGAAATCCAAAATTGTGAACAGAACATAGAATTGAAAATCTTTGACAAACTAGTTCTCGAAAGACAGTAATTAAATAATCATCCAAGCAAAATAACTCCTAACTCTCTAATCCTCATCCGAACCCTCATCATCCGCCTCATACAACCAACCTCCAGTGTTCTTGGAAAAATCCACCCCATCCCCGCTGGTAAATCCCTCTATTGGTTCCTTCCCAGGGCGCCTAAAGCTCTCACCGGGCTCAACTCGGCTGAAGGAAGGGATGAAGGAAAGCCTAGGTGGAGATTCATAGTCTATCTCCCCCGAGTCATCACTAACTGCTGCTAAATCCACCTCAGGATTAGGAGGGTGGGGTTCAGGCTCCACTATCATCACCTCATCCTCACTATCAGAGCTTATGTCTATCACCGGGATTGGAGGTGGCTCTAGGATCTGGACCTCGTCCTCACTGCTATCCTCCATAAGGTCAATCTCATCATCACTGTTATCCACCATAGGGACAACTGGCTGAGGGGCAGGCTGGGGAACTGGAAGGTCCTCCAGGTCTAGATAGTAAGGCGGGTGCCACTGCTGCCCTTTCCTTGCTGTCCTATGCAGTCAACCATCCTACAGCATCAACAAGATAGGTTAGCTAAGATTTAAACAAAAATAAATAAAACATATATCATCAATATTTGCCTATAACCTAGTCTCTGATACCACTTGTAACACCCCGCCACCTAGGCCCGCCAGGGCTAGGGATATCACCCCATCTAAAGGATAAGGGGTCTTTATAACTAGGACACACAAATATAATAGCGGAAATAAAATGATACTTCAACTTAAAATTTATTACAACCCAAAAGAAATAATAATAAATCCAAGAATATTCAAAACAAATCCATAATAAAGTGTGAAACCTGTGGATGCAAAGTGTGAAACCTTTATAAGAGAAATACTGGCAAGCAATAATATTAGTCAAAAACAAGAGTGGTGTTTTGGCTTTTCCAGCCATACATAAGTAATAAAATCAACCACTCGAAAGAAAGGGATATTGGTTACCACACGTTGGGCCCCATAACCGGTCAAAATGCCGACACTTTGTGCAAACTGACAAAAGTAGGTGATCGACCTACTGGGCAAGATACTCCTCCTTCTCTATACCCAAACAACAACCGGGTGTCCATTCCAGCAAACCACAGTCACTTGACGGCAAAAACAAAGTGCTAGCTCGGACCGGCACGACTCACTGGACTGACATCTTATCCGGGAAGGACTCACCCCTCAGAGGTGGCCACCTACTGAGAGACTTACCATAACCATTCAAAGACTAGTCCTAGTAGTCCACCCTTATTGAGTACTCAACGACGTTTCCCACTTGGGATAAAATGAACAAAACACTGTTCCACATGAAAATGGCAATTTATGGGTTTTCCAAAGTCTTTAACAAAATCAGTTTTAGAAAGAGTTTGAGTTTGAGTAAATCTGCTCATTGGCTTTTAAATAATTCAAATGTTTGAAATAAGAAAGGATTTAACCCTCAATTGCCTTTACATAAATGAGTGTCCATGCACTCTACACTTGGCTTGCCATAATAAACATTTTGCATCAAACAGGTTTTATGCAGGAGCTTACCTGATTCTTGCTCACAATAACAAGGTCTCCAACGGCAGACCTAACCCCACATTGGCAAATACAAATCACAATCAATTTCAAGCCACAAACTACTTCCTTAATTTTAAATCGACTCAACTTACTACTACCATGATCCTAGTGTCCCAAGCTTTAAGGTTAAACAATAAGTAAATAGGTTTAAGAGTTGAGCCTAGCACAATTATTTAAAATAATTAATGGTTTGGGAAATAAATTTAATAAGTCGAAAGCTTAAATCTTGTTAGAGAAAATTTAGAGTTTATTTGATCAAGAGTTCTAAGTAGTATTAAATAAAATATTGATTTATTAACAATTTAGTTGTTAGAAAATAATTGGTAGCTAAAATTAGTTAGAAATAAATTTAATGAGTCTCACTTGAACAATATTAAATAAATTCTTAAGGAGTTTTGATTAGAAGATAATAGTTAAATTTTTAGTAATATATATTCTACTAATTGTAATTATTTTCATAAAGGCTTTAATTGATCTCATTATATTAAGTAATATATAAATATATATATATATAAATTTTTTTTTCTAGCAAAAATCATTATTTGTTTGACTAAAATATCCTTTATATATATGACAATCCAAATCTACCCTTCCTAGGTTTTTTGTTTTTTTTTTCGAAAATACTAAGAGAAATTATTTTATTGAATATTTTATTCACGAAGTAAAAATTTGTTTGGGGACAACTAGATCTGATCAAATTCCTATGGCTAACCACAATCAATACACACACAATCCTTTAATTCATCAAATCATCCAAATCATGCATACAAGCATAGATCTCAATTTATCAACACATGATCTAACCCCTACTAGCATAAATATGATCATGGCTTCAATATTAATCCATCATGAATATAAACCCTATTCACCAAATGTGACATAATCTCTAGCATACTTCATCACATATACTACTTATGACATGCATCAACCTCGAATCATCATATAATCATCCAAGACAATCCTTCCATGCATAAATCCCCTCTCCTTCACAATCATACTTATATTCATACTTCAATCTCAACAATAAATATATATATATATATATATATATATATATATATACTCAAATCCTATCACCATCCACCTATTATCATTATCACCCTAGAGATATGCTTCTAGAGTTTAAAAGAAGGATTGATGGTACTTACCTGGTTGATGAACGCCTTGAAGGAGTTTAGAGTAGATCTCAACTCCTAGGTGTCTAACTTTGTCCAAAGGAGATGGCGAGAGCATGATTATGGAGAAGAAGTCATCCGGCCAAGGGAGAGGAGTTTCGGCAGTGAGAGAGAGAGAGGGGGAGAGAGAGAAGAAGAGATCATTAGTATGTTTATTCATATAGGTTCTCACTAGAGATCATGTTTGGAGAAGATGAAGTTAATAGAGTAAATTTACCTTGAAGATGTTCTTGTCCTTCACAGAAATTTCTACTTTTGATCCGAAGTAGCAAAATGATTTGAGGAATTTGATGTTAATAATGGTGTTGATGGACTCACAGCAGTAAGTATGTCAAATCTGGAAGTTTTTGAGAGGATTTGAGATGGTTTGGAGGGGTATTAAGTGTAGGGAAGAGGTAGGTGTTCTTGGTGTAGTGTGTGTGTGTGTTCTTGGAGATTGAGAGATTTCGAGAGGTGGTTCTTGTGCAGCTGCCGAATTTTTGTGAGAGATAGGACTGGCCGAATTTCTGTAGGGTTTAGGGAGTTGTTTCCTTGATTTGGAAGAGAAAAGGAATGGTTAGTTGTCACAATCCTTGGAGAATATTTTTAGGAAGTGAATTTGGAAACTAAATATTCTAGGATATCTTGATAATTTGGAGAGCTTTGAAGGTCTCCTATGGCCGACTGGTTGAGCAGCTTTTCTGTGGAATTAAAGCTGATTCAAGGTGGCTTATGGTGGCCGAAACTAAGGTGCACAATGATGAAGAAGATGTCTGGTCATTTGAGTAAGATATTATGGAAGGTTGCTAAACAAGGATGGCTGGAATTTTGGAAACCAATCAAGCTAAATTTCAAGGATTTGTTGGAGAGATTTTCAGACAGCCATTGCTGAATTTCATGCAAAATCTTGAGGGAAACAATAGAGCTCTGTTAATGGAGGTTTAAGGAAGGTTTTGACATATTAAGGTTGGTATTTCCGCCAGAAGAAAAATAGGAAACAAAGCTGGAAATTTAGACTGCCCAGATTTCGCTGAACAGGAATTTTTCTGGGCAGATTTTCGGCTGCCACTTCCAGCCAATTTGCAGCGAGTTTTGAAGGGAATTTCAGGGGTATTCAAGGCTGGTTTCCAACCTTCTTCATGAAGGAAAAACATGGCTAAGGTACTGAACAAGATCTGGAAGAAAACAGCTTGGTTTTGGACTCTCAAAACTGTTTTTCGTACAGGAATTTTTTTCCTGTTTTGCTCCAGCTTTGAGCAGTCCGAAATTGGTCAAGAATTTTCAGGTTTCAAACTGATCCTAAAGATCATTTTTCTGGCAGCATTTGGGAGGGAATTTTAGCTAAAAATTTCGACATTTTGAAGGTACAACAAGCTGGAAAATTTCAACTCATGCCATGAAGGAAGATGAACTAGTCTAGAGTGAAATTTCAGCAAGCTTACTAGAGGGATTTTTCCTCTTGGAATTTCCCACCATTCTTCCACATTTTTCAGACCATGAGAAGCCTTTTACTAGGGCATTTTGATCCCACAAGATCACAGCATTTTGCTGAAATTTCTGGAAAGAAAATGGATAGAACTTCTTGATCAAACTAAGAAGTTGAAACCTATGGAAAACCAAAGATCAAGGGAACAAGAATTCCCTTTAGGAAATTCGAGTAGGGCAAAAGAGTGGAATGAGAATACTCCTTGCATGTCTCTCTTAGGACATCATCCCTACCTTACTCTAAGCTCCTAAGGCCGAAATTTCCTCCACTAAGCAAAAATAAAATTTAATCTAGCTAAAGCTTCTATGATGGAATTTGAACCCAAGACCTCAAGAATTAATTCCAAAGCTCTAACCACTACACCACAACAACTCTTGTTGATATTTTCACTGGAAAATTTTTTTCTATTCAATCCACAGGCTATCTTTCTATTTTCACCTTGGGCAAAAATTACCATCTTGCTCCTCTCACACAATACTCACCAACAAGACTTCAAGACAATAAAACCCGAATCCAAAACACATAAAAATCATATGAAAATATATTTAACCATGAAATAAAATATGATATGCATCCCAATCCCCTTACTCTAAGATTGGTTTTGACTGGGGTTTCACAAGGCCGGTCCGAGCTAGCACCTCAGTCCAAGTGGGCTGATTTTCTAGGGTGGACATCCGATAAGTTAGGGTAAGAGATGGAGGAGTGTCTTACCCAGTAGGTCGTACACCCACTACACTGTGATGCAGGGTTTCATAATATTTGTCATGTTGCAGGGTTTCAGGGTAAGGCTATGATGCAAGGTTTCATAGCTGCTTATTTTGAGAGGTTTTTTGTATAATAAATATCTTTGTGGTTTTGATCTATTATGATATTTGCCACTCACTTTGTTATGGAAAATGTATGACTTGCAATTCACTTATGTTGAACGATTTCAAAGTGCATTCATGAAAATTTATTTTGGTTCAATCATGAGCACATACAGGACTTACTGAAATATATTTCTCACACTCCATTGATGTCATATTTCAGGATCTGCCAGCTTTAGCATGGTTGCACCCTATTAGAGGATTACCAGCTAGAATTCTTTAATTTTATTCCTATTTGAGGGTTGTTTCATTTTATGTAATTTGAGAGAATTGGGGACTTCGTTTTCTTTTGTAATAAGATTTATTTTATTACATATTTTGAATATATCTTATCCTAGTTATAAATGTTGGGGATATGCCCTAGAGTCAATTTATACTTATACAATTATCATTATGTTTTATATAATAATATGAGGCTTTCCTTTCCATGAATAGTGAGTTTTGTTTTGTTGGTCATCAAGTACGTGACTTGATAGTAAAACCCTACAATGAATACAATGACTATTCTAAAACTGTCCTTGATCGATTATTATTATTGGAATAATAATAAATTAAGATTAGTATGTTTGTGACTTGATGGCTATGTTTTACTGGCCATGGATATTTGTGATATCGAGTCAAGACATAAATAAATGTTAGAGAACATTGTATTGGACATGACCCACTGTGAGAGTACTTCATGGAATATGTCATAAGTACTTTCTAGCCATAATAATATTGAAAGTCCTTCGACCTAAATTCATCATAGTTTCTTACTTGATAAATTCTATATTTTGACATTGTCTAAAGTAGTCTTTAACCAGATAATAAATTAGACTACTGTTGGATATAGAATAAATCAAGGAGAGGAATATGATTGATTGTGAAGGAATTTGTCCCTCTCGATTATGGGAGAGATATCCATGGGCCCCTTGATAAGTTAGACTATTAAAAATGCATGGCCGTGCTCAAATATATCAATCTAAGATATTGATATCATTTGTTTGAACAGTCTACTATGAAATCAAGAAATAATTGATTACGCTTAATAAGGATGACATGCTCCGTGCCTTATGCTTAATCTGGATATCGTGTGACAAAAGGACTAAATATAAAATTATGGTTTGGTTCAAAGAGATCACCGATCTTCATTTAACCTGGATAGTTATAATGTTTTGCTAGAAACCGCTTATAACTTGTGGGCCATTTAAATACGATTTAGGTACGCTGCCAGTGTTAAATGAACCTATAGGGTCACACAATAAGCGAACTTGTTAGGTTATTTTTCTGGTGACCAGGTTCAATGAATCTGGATGATATCCAGATTATAAGAATCTGACTCGGTAAAATAATTAGTTAAATTACCGAGATAATGGCAGAATCTTATCATATCAGTTTTAATTTAATTTTAATTTAAATTAGAATATGATAAGATATGATTAGGATTGGACTCTAAGAGGTTCGAGGGTTTTTTAAGAAAACCCTAGCCGTCTTTCAATAGTCCAATTTTTCCGGTTGAGAACATTCGTGCCATTCTCTACCAGAGAAAAAAAAAACCTCTCAAACCCTAGGCGCTAGCACTCCCCGGGTATCGAGTGAGTTCGCGGTGTGTATCCGATAGAGGACGTTCGCATACCGCAGCGTCTGGTGATTGTTCGGGTTGAACGTACAACAGCGCAACCAGAATCGAAGGATTTCGATTACAGCAACCAGAGGTAACTCTTAAAGCTTAGATCTTCTTAATTGTTTACTTGGGTCCTCGGGAGGGATTCGTAGATGTTTTCCGCATTTAGGAGTCCACGAATCCCAACAATAAAGACCCTTGGTCCTTTAGATGGGGCGATATCCCTGCCCTCTTTGGGCACTTGTGTTGTGGGGTGTCACATTGTGCCTCTTCTTACTCCTTAATTGGGTTACTAAAAGTTGACTCAAAAGTTAACTTCTCCATAAGTTCCATTTTACTTGAACCATTAGTAGAAGTATTTTGATCATCTTTTAAATATCTAGTATTAGTACTTACTATTATATTCTACTCCTTTGGATGATAAAAGTATTCACCTTTTTATTCCTTTTCGATACCCGACAAAGTAGCACAACACCGATTTGGTTCTAACTTACCTTTCTTAGTCAGTGCATAAGTTAGACATTCCCATATTCTAAGATGATTTAGACTAGATTTTTACCTAATCCACATCTCATAGGGTATCTTAGGCACTGACTTGAAAGGTACCAAATTCAGAATATATACTGCTATTTCTAGAGTATATCCCTAAAAGAAAATAACAAGAGTTGCATGACACATCATACTTCTGACTATATCTATCAATGTTCTATTCCTTTTCTCAGCCATTCCATTCTATCTCGGTGCAGTAAGCTTAGATACTATCCAATGATGTACTATGTACTCTTTGAATTCACTAAAGAAATACTCGCCACCATGATCCAAATAAAAGGTTTTGATCAGCTTACCTATTTGATTCTTCATTTTAGCCATAAATTCTTTGAACATATTAAAAGAGTTAGACTTTCATCTCATCAAGAAAATATAACCATATCTCATATAATCATCCGTAAAAGTGATAAAGTGTTCAAAACCTCTCTTAGCTGACATAGACAAAGAACAGCACGCATTAATATGAACTAGACTTAATATTTCTTTAGTTTTATCTGCCTTTTGGGCAAATGTCCTTTCAGTCATCTTTCCCATTAGACATAATTTACACTAAGCCCAGACTTCCAATCTTAATAAGTCTAAAAACCCATCGTGAATTAACATCTGAATTCTGGTTAGGTTAATGTTATCCAACCTTAGATGCCATAAGTATGAGTCATTGATAATGGTCTTTTTCTTTTTACTTCTTGTAGGTTCATTTTGAGCATTGTTTATTTGATAGTTAATAGGATTTATGAGGAATAAATTACCATACATGTACCCAGTACATAGAATATCTCTATCTTTACTAATAGTAATACCAGAATAGAATGAAACAAAATATTCATGATTAATAAGTTTGGCAACCAAAATCAAATTCTATTTAAAACCAAAAACATATAAAATATCCTTCAATAAAACTACTCTATTACAATCAAATGTTAACTCTAGATCTCCAACTGCTCCAGCCTATACTTCCTAAGTCTTCTTATCTTTCTAAGCTTCTATAAGGAGTTACAAATATGATCATTAGCACCAAAATCAACTACCCAATTGGATAATGATCTAACCATCATCATAGATTCTAGATATAAAGCATTACTTGTGGGATTCTTCTTGGCCAAAAAATCTGTACAATTCTTTTTTCTTTTTTTTTTTTTTTTTGTGTCCCTTCTTGTCATATTGAAAATATTTTCCTTTAGGTTTGGCATTAGGTTGGGACTTGGGCTGGGCTATTGCATTTCTCTTCTTTTTCTTTGTAAACTTTCTAGGCTTAGGCCCAGTACTTGATAAAGAAGACTTGAGAATAAAGGCTTTAGACTATGGCCTCATGACTTTGTCTGTCATCTAGAACTCCTTTATTAACTCTGTAAGAGTCATGTTCATCTTGTTCATATTATAATTTAATTTAAACTAGGAGAAAATTTTTGATAGATTTTCAAGAACCATGTCTACCTAGCTTTCAGGATTAATTATGGCCCTTAGGACTTCTACTTCCTCAAAAATGATAATGATTTTGAATATATGCTCCCTAACTGACGCCCCTTCAGCCATCCTAGTGCTCATGATTATCCTAAGCACCTCCTGCCTCACGGGCTAGCTTTTGTCAGCAAATACAGTGTCCAATAATGCATTAATGTCATGTGCTAATGCTTTGATCGTAGCACATTAGACATAGTAGCCAACATGTAGCAACAAGCCATCTTGTCAGTCTTCTTCCATGCCTTTCCAGCCTCGTGCTCTTCTACAGTTAAACTTTTCCTAATCTCAAGATAGGGATCGTATAAAACATACTTATACTTCTCTGCAATGAGTATTATATCTAAGTTTCATTTCCAATCTACATAATTTGGTCCTATTAGCTTATTCTCACGGAAAATAATGGTCAATGGACTGAAAGAACCACCTAGGGCCATTTTTAAAATTTGAAAAAATAAAATATTCTCAATTTGTGTAAAAATAAACAAATAATTTGTGCACTTCCTCTCATATTATATCTAGATAATAGCTAACCCTACCACTATAATTAATAACATAATTAGTTTGGTTCTTAGAAAAAAATAATAATATAGCTTCATGAAAAGATTAACAATTTCCTAAGCTAAGTGTATTGACTATCACTAATCAGCTACCTTTCTAGATAATGTTCTACAAGATAACTCTACTGATGGGGTGGCCATTTCCTCTCATATCCTATGGATAGACCTTGTACTATGACCTCTAACATAGGCTGGTGAATTATAGTGAAGGCACAAGAAGCGGGAAAACACAGGGCACGTAGCGGAAGCGAACATAAAAAAAAAACTAGAAAAACACAAAAACAGGGATTCCAGGACAAGGCCGGTGCCAGTTGCACCCTGTCCAAATCCTGAGGTTTTAAAACTTTTACCTCTCCTTCTGATTCTCAAAGGTGGCTGGACCGGAACGAGTGCAACTAAGATAGGTGTGCTAGTGAAAGCCTCTGGTGCGATTCTTACAAGCCTCCTACTCTGTCTTTGCATGTATGTGAACGCCGAACTCTCGGTCTTCCAGTATATGGCCTGCCTAACTACTGTTTGGTGAACAACTAACAGGCTAAAGAATTTTTCTGGAGAGAGAGAGAGAGAGATGCCTGGCCTTTTTCCACAGAGAAGAAGCTATCTCTTAGATTGTGTTTTCTGTAACAACGATGTTATTTCTAATCCTCATATTTAACCTAAATAAAACCCTAAGTTAAACTAGACTGGGTCATTAGACTCTTAGTTTAACCTTTTAGGCTTAATAAACTATTCTAGTTAGAACCAACTTAATAACCCAACAAATAATTAATTTTTTCAGCCCAAATAAATCAGTCCAATTAAATAAGCCTAAATCAATTTAGTCCCAGGTTAATCCCTAATTATTCAAACTGGGCCAAAGCCCTGAATAATTAATTAATCTACTAAACTAATTTAATTAATTCTCTCTCTCCATGAACCTTTATTTTATTCTAGCCCAATAATTAAATCGGGCTACTTAAATAAAATAAATTCTATTTAATTTAATTTAATTTAATTCCTTAGCCCGTATTTAATTAGGACTCGCGGCCTATACTGGGGACCAAAAGACACACCGCCTTGGCTACTAAAATGACCAAAATACCCTTGCCATATAAATAGCTGTATTTTGCATTTTAAATATTTCCTAATATCACCATAAGAAAATATTAACCCCAAGGACAGGGCTGTGTTAGCAAAGTCTCCGACCTACAGGTGTAATGACTAGAATACCCCTCTATACATTGTCGTACATTCAGAGATGAAGAAGTATACTAACACCACTCTAAATGACATCTACCATTCTTAGGCCTCTAATCAAATGATCCACGACTTCCTGGATTATTTCTACTTTCCAAGGGAACTACCCTAAAACAAACATCCAAGTCATGTTTCCCAGGGCCATGGATATTTAGATCATTCAGACAACCACAAGGGGCGATATAGTATAGAAACTATCTTGTACAACTTTATCTTAACTAACTAGTCGCACATACCAAACATGCAAGTATATTGGCCATACGATAGAACCTCAACTATAGTATATCAAAGCATATGCTTCCATCTTTGTCAGACCACCAACTCATACTCAAGTCGTAGAGTACTAGTCCACGCTGTAGCGGTAGAAGTCTAGGTTTCTACCATATAGTACTTTTAGAAACCACTACTATAGGTCATATTCTAAGTATTCGAAATACGCTTATGTCATGAAGTAAGTGGACTACTTACTGGCTAAAGGTAAGCCATTCCCCATTTAGAATTCACAACATAATAACCTAGACATGATGAAATTCCTATTCTCATCAATCGGTTAAGAACAAAAGTTTATGTGTTAAGTAACCCGTGATCCATACCTTACTGTGAAAGACTTCCATTCACATAGACCACTTACTTAAACATAATGGGTCTTTTCCAAACGTAATTGTGTACAAATAAAATTATAAATTCATAAATAAATTCTGAAAATAAATTCTTTTATTAAAACATTCGATTTTTTACATTAGAAGCCTAGTCTAAGAGGGCATACATCCCAACAATCTCCCACTTGCACTCTAAGACTAAGTAAGTCCGTAGGTGCCCACCCCTATGGCATCTAAGTATCTCTTGAAGACTCTCTCAGCCAAAGGCTTGATGAATGGATCTGCTAGATTGTTCTCGGAGGCAATTTGTTCTACCATGACTTCCTATCTCTGGATGAAATCCCGAATCAAGTGGTACTTCTTCTCGATATGCTTCCCCTTCTTGTGGTTCCGAGGTTCTTTGTATTGCGACACTGCTCCAGTATTGTCGCAATACATCACAATCAGCTTGTCTATGTGTGGCACGAGTCCAAGTTCTGAAAGGAACTTCCGAAGCCAAACTACTTCCTTGGATGCCTCTGAAGCTGCCACATACTCAACTTCCATGGTTGAGTCAGCAATGCAAGATTACTTGATACTCCTCCATAAAATAGCTCCTCCAGACAAGGTGAAGATATATCCACTAGTGGATTTTCTCTCATCTATATCCGCCTGGAAGTTTAAGTCTGTGTATCTTGTAGGAACCAAGTCATCAGTCCTGTAAACCAACATATAATCTCTCATCCCCTTGAGGTACTTGAGTATATGCTTTACAGCTTGCCAATAATCCTCCCCAGGGTTTGACTGATATCTAGTAACCAAGCCTACGGCAAAGCAAATATCTGGCCTAGTACACAGCATGGAGTACATAAGACTTCTCATAGCCGAAGCATAGGGAATCCTACTCATTATGTCCTTTTCTTCTTGAGACTTAGGATAGTCTCTTAAAGAAAGTGACAACCCATGTCTGCAAGGAATTAGAGCACTCTTGCATGAGTTCATGTTGTACCTGGCCAGCACCTTGTCAATGTATGTCGCTTGGAATAATCATAACATTCTCTACTTCCTATTTTTAAGAAGTCTAATCCTGAGAATTTAGTTGGCTTCTCCCAAGTCCTTCATACTGAATTAACTAGAAAGTCAAACCTTTATAGATAACAATGACCCTACATCATTTTCAATGAGTAGAATGTCATCTACATACAAGACAAGAAAAATCACATTAATGCCTTCAAGTTTCCTATACACGCATGGTTCATCCTCGTTTTGAACAAAATCATAAGACTTTACAATCTCATTAAAACGAATGCTCCATGCCCTTGATGCATGCTTAAGTCCGTAAATGGACTTCTTAAGCTTGCAAACCATATATTGTTGGCCTTTAGCAATAAAGCTTTTTAGTTGGGACATATAGATGTCTTCACTAAGATGGCCATTTAAAAATACCGTCTTGACATCCATTTGTCATATCTCGTAGTCATAGTAGCATGCGATAGCAAGGAGGATACGGATAGACTTAAGCATGGCTACCGGGGAAAATGTTTCCTCATAGTCGATTCCCTCTTTTTGAGTATACCCTTTCGCCACAAGCTTAGCTTTGAAGGTTTCCACCTTCACATCTACTCCCATCTTTCTCTTGTATGCTCACTTACACCCTATGGGTTTTATCCCTTCAGGTAAAGCTACAAGATCCTAAACCTGATTGAGATACATAAACTCAATATCGGCTTTCATTGCTTCATGCCACAGATTTGCATCAGCATCAGCAATAGCCTCCTCGTATCTAGTGGGGTCTTATTCCTGATGGTCAGAGACCAGTTCGAAAGCTTCTCCAATCTACATTTCTGGAACCCTAGACACTCACCCACTATGATGAGGCTCCATTTGTACAGGCTCTTGAGGCTATGCCTCTTCTTATTCCATAATCGAGTCAGAAGAAGTTGCTTCCGAAGATAACTTCTCCTCCAATTCCAACCTAGTTGAACCTTTCGTGGAAGTACTTTGATCATCCTCTAAGTGTCTAGCATTGGTACTAACCAGTACCTTTTGCTCCTTAGAATGATAAAAGTAACCACCCTTTGTCCCTTTTGGATACCTAACAAATAGCATAATTTTGATCTTAATTCTAACTTATCTCCCTTGACCAGTACATAAGCTGGACAATCCCATATCCTGAGATGATTCAGACTTGACTTAGCCTAGTCCACATCTCATAGGGAGTCCTAGGTACTGACTTGAAAGGCACCAAGTTCAGAATATATACCACTGTTTTCAGGACATATCCCCAAAAAGACACTGGAAGAGTAGCATGAGACATCATGCTTCGGACCATTTCCATCAATATCCTGTTCCTTCTCTCAACTACTCCGTTCTGTTGGGGTGTCCCCGGCGCAGAGAGTTGGGATACTATCCCATGATGTACCATGTAGTCCTTGAATTCACCAAGGAGGTACTTTCTACCACAATCCGATCGTAAGGTCTTGATCAATTTACCTGTCCAACGCTCCACTTCAGCCTTAAACTCTTTGAACTTGTCAAAAGAGTCAGACTTACGTCTCATCAGGTAAACGTAACCAAATCTTATACAATCATCTGTGAAAGTGATGAGGTACTCAAAACCTCTTCTAGCTAGTGTAGACAGGGGACCACACACATCAGTGTGAATAAGATTCAATATCTCCTTAGCTCTATCCGCCTTAGGGGAAAATGACATTTTGGTCATCTTTCCCATCAGGCAGGACTCACACTGAGGCCAATTTTCCAATCTCAATGAGTCTAAGGACCCATCATGGATCAACTTCTGAATCCTGGTTGAGTTGATATGCCCTAACCTTAGATGCCAAATATAAGAGTCATTGACATTGGTCTTTCTCTTCCTTGTTAAAGGTTCATATCGAGCGTTATTTAATTAATTATTAATAGGGTTTAAAAAAAAATAGATTCCCATATATGTGCCCAATGCATAAAATTTCTCCATCTCTACTGATAGAAATACCAGAATGGAAAGATACAGAATATCCTTGATTTATCAGTTTCGCAACCGAAATCAAATTCTGTCTAAATCCAGGTACATATAAAATATCTTTCAAAACCACTATTCTATTACAATCAAATATAAGATCCAGCTCTCCAACTGCAAGGGCCCAAACTTCTACTCCATTTCCCACACATAGTCCATGTTCGCCCTTCTGGAGTCTTTTAATCTTTCTAAACCCCTACAAGGAGTTATAGATGTGATCAGTAGCTCCTAAATCAACAATCCAAGTGGAAGTTGATCTAACCATTGATATAAACTCTAGATAGAAAACATTACCTGTGAGCTTTTTCTTGACTTGAAGATCTGGACACTCCTATCTCCAGTGTCCCTTCAGTCCACACTTGAAGCACTTGCCCTTGAGTTTGTCTTTGGGCTAGGTCTTAGGCTGGACCGTTGCGTTTCCCTTCTTTTTCTTGAACCTTCTGGGCTTGGGCCCAGTTCTAGAAAATGAAGCCTTAGCAATCATAGCCTTAGATTGTCGCTTCATAACCTTCTCCGCCATCTGGAGCTCCTTCATCAACTCAGTCAAACTCATGTTCAACTTGTTCATGTTATAGTTCAACTTGAACTAATTAAAGGAACCTGGTAGAGATTCAAGAACCATGTCCACTTGGCTCTCGGAGTCAATGACAGCTCCTAAGATTTCTGCCTCCTCGAAAACAGTAATCATCTTGAGCATATGCTCTCTGACTGATACTCCCTCAATCACCTTTGTCTTAATGATGGTTCGAAGAGCCTCCGCTTTGCGGGCTTGCTCTATATCCGCGAACATCGTGGCTAATGATTGGGTTATGTCATACGCAGTGGTCATGTGCTCATATTTAGATTGGTGCACATTAGATCTAGAGGCTAACATGTAACAACGAGCCATCTCGTCGGCCTTCCTCCATGCCTTCTCAGCCTCACGCTCCTCAGCGGTGGAACCCTCCATGATAACAAGGCAGGTTTCGTAAAGGACATACTTATACTCTTCTATTGTGAGTATTAAGTCCAGGTTCCTTTTCCACTCCACATAGTTTGGTCTTGTTAGCTTATTCTCTCAGAGAATAACGGCCAATGGACTTAAAGAACCTCCTACCATTTCTGAAAAATCAAAAAATAAAAGAAAAAAGATTCAGTTTGTGAAAGCAAAACAAATATGTGCACTTTATCCTTATTATCAAAACTGATAATAATCAATTTGGCTCTTAGAAAAACTGACATAACTTCTTGGGAAGATTAACAGTTTCCTAAGCTAAGTGTGTTAACCACCACAAATTAATTTCCCTTCTAGGTAATGATCTAGAAGATAACTCCATCGAGGGGATGGCCATTTTCTCTCATTTCCTATGGACATACCTCGCACTATGACCTCCAACGAGGGGTTGGCCGATCATAGTACGTGCCCCGAGTTATTAATTACATCCCTCCATTAGATCTAGATCCTTGTGATATCCCCATCCTATACAGGTTCACTCCCAGGGTGACGCAAGGGGACCCACGATCTCTAATGAGGATTGTGATGGAAGTCGTGAGGCCATTGGAACCCCTCTCCCACTTAATCTTTTAAAACAAGGGTTTTCTAAAAAATTTCCTTTTGAAAATTTCCATTAAGTTTTCCCTTAACTCAAAAATAAAATGTCTAAATCTATAAAAATCTCTATGTCAAGGCTTATATCCTTTGAAAGTTTTTCCCATGGACTAATTTTATTTAATTTAAAAACTTAATGATTTCAAAAATTTTCCAATTAAAACTTTCTAGAGACTTTGGTATCAAGTTTATTTGACAAAACAATTTTTCTTGTGCCAAACTAAAACAAAATGGCTTTCTATTTTAACCTTACAAAAAATATCTAAATCCAATATATTTTCTATGTCAATGATTAAATCCTTTGAGAAAATATCTAAGGATTATTTTTTGTTCAAGCTAAAATAATCATTTAATTTGTAGAAAAACGTTTTCCTTGTCAAAAACATTCCCAAAGACGTTGGTCTTTGAGAAAACGTGCACATAGGTACCAAAAATAAATAGCATGCTAGAAAACAATAGACGTTTTTATGCTCTTCTATTTTTTAAACCTAAGTGTCCAGATAATAGAATTAAACACATTAATTAATTAATTAATTAATTAATTAATTAATTAATTGTCATGTTTAATCCTAAAATCCCTTACTAATATTTTTCATGCAAAAATATTCCTTGAATATTAACTATTGCAAAATATTAACTTCGCCTCATATGGACCCTAAAACCAAAAGAAATTGCAAGAAAAATAACAAGGAAAATTTTTTTAAAAAAAATTCCTTGGTCCACTACACCCACGCACAGAACTAGGACCCATGAGAAAATAGTGCGGATCGGCCTTCTAAACCCTAGCTGGCGCCGGTTCAGCGGTCTAGCCAATGCCAGTTCGGCTATGTTCGCCTTTTCCTTCTGCAAATTTCCTCTATTTTTCTGCACAACTTTTGGCTTCAATGGCTCTCCGATTTCAAACCGAATACAATGAAATCAACCAAAATCGACAATCGCCTATACCCATAAACATTGGGCTTACACGATTTACTAAGAAAAATAGTTAATTACAGATTTCTATACCTCCATCCGTGAAGTTTAACAGAGAATCTATCCATACCATAAACAGCGAAAGATCACAATTTTAATCACACATATGTGTCCAGTTTTATTCATCTAGATGCATGCTCCCTATATTTTCACAAAACCATCATGCTCTAATACCAATTGAAGGCACGGGAAGTGGAAAAACACAGGGCACGCAGCGGAAGCGAACATAAAAAAAAAAAACTGAAAAAACACAAGAATAGGGATTCCAGGACAAGGCCGGCGCAGGCTCTGGTTGCCTTAGTCGGCACCGGTTGCACCCTGTCCAAATCCCAAGATTTTAAAATTTTTACCTCTACTTCTGGTTCTCAAAGGTGGCTGGACCGGAACGTACGCAACTGAGGTAGATGTTCTGGTAGAAGCCTCTGGTGCGATTCTTGCAAGCCTCCTACTCCGTCTTTGCATGTATGTGAACACCGAACTCTCGGTCTTCCAGTATATGGCATGCCTAACTACCGTTTGGTGAATAACTAACAGGCTAGGGAATTTTTCTGGAGAGAGAGAGAGACACCGGGACTTTTTCCACAGAGAAGAATCCGTCTCTTAGATTGTGTGTTCTGTAACAACGACGTTATTTCCAATTCTCCTGTTTAACCTAAATAAAACCTTAGATTAAACTGGACTGGGTCATTGGACTCTTAGTTTAACTTTTTGGATTTAATTAATTATTCTAGTTAGAACCAACTTAATGGCCTAACAAATAATTAATTTTTTCCAACCCAAATAAACCAATCCAATTAAATAAGCATAAATCAGTTTAATCCTAGGTTAATCCCTAATTATTCAAACTGAGCCAAAGCCCTGAATAATTAATTAACTCACTAAACTAATTTAATTAATTCTCTCTCTCTCCATAGACCTTTATTTTATTCTAGCCCATAATTAAATTAGACTACTTAAATAAAATAAATTCTATTTAAGTTAATTTAATTCCTTAGCCCGTATTTAATTAGAACTCACGGTTTATACTGGGGACCAAAAGACACACTACCTTGGCTACTAAAATGACCAAAATACCCTTATCATATAAATAGCTATATTTTACATTTTAAATATTTCCTAATATCACTATAAGAAACTATTGACTCCAAAAACAGTGCTGCGTTAGCAAAGTCTCCGACCTACAGGTGTAATGACTAAAATACCCCTCTATACATCACCGTACATTCAGAGAGGAAGAAGTGTACTAACACCTCTCTAAATGACATCTACCATCCTTAGGCCTCTAGTCCAATAATCCACAACTTCCTAGATTGTTTTTGCTTTCCAAGGGAGCTACCCTAAAGCAAACATCCAAGTCATGTTTCCCAGAGCCCTAGATATTTAGATCATTCAGACAACCACAAGGGGCGATATAGTATAGAAACTATCTTGTACAAGTTTGTCTTAACTAACTAGTCACACATACCCAACATGCAAGTATATTGGCCCTACGATAGAACCTCAACTATAGCATATCAAAGCATATGCTTCCAGCTTCGTCGAACCACCAACTCATACTCAAGTCGTAGAGTACTAGTCCATACTATAGCGGTAGTAGTCTAGGTTTCTACTATATAGTACTTTTAGAAACCACTACTACAGGTCATATTCTACGTATTCGAAATACGCTTATGTCATGAAGTGAGTGGACTACTCACTGGCTAAAGATAAGCCATTCCCCATTTAGAATTCACAACATAATAACCTAGATATGATGAGATTCTCATTCTCATCAATCGGTTAAGAACAAAAGTTTATGTGTTAAGTAACCCGTGATTCATACCTTACTGTGAAAGACTTCCATTCACATGGACCATTTACTTAAACACAATGTGTCTTTTCCAAACGTAATTGTGCACAAATAAAATTGTAAAGTCACAAACAATTTCTGAAAATAAATTATTTTATTAAAACATTCGATTTTTTACATCAGAAACCTAGTCTAAGAGGGCATACATCCCAACATATAGCACATATCCCGGGTGTCAATTTTATCTATCTGTTAGTTCTAGATCTTTGTGGAAACTCTATCCTATACGAGTTCACTCCTAAGGTAATGCAAGGAGTCCACGATCTTTAACATGGTCGTAATGGAAGCCGTGGGATTGCTAGTACCCCTCTCCCACTTAGTCTTTTAAAATAAGGGTAATATAAAAAAAAACTATATTTCTTTAAAAAATGTCATTAATTTGGCATCCTCCTAACTTATATAAAATATCTAAACCTAACAAAAACTCCATGTCAAGGATAATATACCCTTTGTGAGGCTTACCATGAATTAAGTTTACTTAACTTAAAAAGAAAAAACTTAATTATTTCAAAAATATTTCCCTTTCCCAAAGCTATCTAGAGATTTTGGTCTCATTAGCTTTTATGTGAAAAAAAAATGTTTATTAAAAAAAATTAATTAATCCGACTTCTTATTAACTTATACAAATATTTTCTATGTCAATGATAAAATCATTTAAGAGAATATCATAGATCAATTTAGTTTTTAAGTTAATAAATCTTTTAATTAAAAGAAAAACGTTTTGCATGTCAAGTTCTCAATATTTTGGTCTTAAGAATTATGTGAACTTTGGTTTGGTAATCTAAAGAAATAGCATGCTCTAAAATAGTAGATAGTTTGCATGCTCTTTCTACCTTTTAACCTAAGTGTCCAAATGATGAATTATACAAATTAAAATTATTAATGGTCTTGCATAATCCAAATCCTTTTAACTATCCATTTTTATGCAAAACAATTTGTTGTGAGAAAAATACCTCGTGTGATATGGGACCCCCAAAAAAAATAAAATTATAAGGAATGAGACCAAGTCGTTGCCTTCCCTTCCTTACGCTTTAGCAACCACCACCAATCCTCAGCACCAATGAGCTCGGGCCCAAACTAGCACTCAGGACTAGCCCAAGGTGGTGCCCAACGCTGGTGCCCTGGCAAACAACACCCGATACTGGCCCTATGTTGCACCCAAGTAGTGCCCATGTAGACAACACATGGCGTTGATGGCCAGGCAGAGCCTAGTACCGATCCCATGCTGTCTATAGCCAACAGACTAAAAGCTGCTCCTTTTCCTTCTTTTCTTATTGGGATTTACATCATTATCCAAGCATGGTAATTGTTACAAAACTCATGAAGCTGAATTTAAACAATAAAACACAAAGCCGATACCCTTCAAATCAAAACTTACACATATTCTACCAAAAAAGAACAATTAATACAAATGTCTATGCCTATGCCTCTACACATGAGACATACACAATATCTACCTATATCAAAAACCCGAGATATCACAAGCAAATAATCAACAGGAAGAAATTTTTCTACTTTATTAACCTAAACATGCTCCTACGTTTACCAAAAATGAGGTTCTGATACCACTTGAAAGGATCGTGGTAAACACTAGCATGTAAATAACACAGCGGAAGTATAAAAATTTTACCTTTTCTTCTAGCAGCAATTAAAGAATGCTTATGTTGAGATACTACGGGCTATTGGCTTTTAACAATTTTCCTTCCTAATTCTGGCTCGAATCTCACCAACTGTCTACTCCAGCGCATCAATGCATGACCTCTTGGTCTTTTGAAATATGACCTTACCTTTCACTAGTGAAAGCTAAGAGCTAGAGTGAGGTTATTCTTGACTAACTACTAAAAAAATAGTAACAAGATCTTTCTCTCAAACTTCTACTGTGAAGAAGCAAAGAGGAAAATAAGAAGAGAACAATCGTTCTTGGATCAAGAGAAAACTAAAAGTGAGACTAGAGAAGGGATTAGGCAACCAAGTCTAAGGGAAAAATAATGCACGGGTTCTTTTCCTCTGACAATTGCTCTAAGGCTTTTACTCCTCAAACTATTAGATAGTAGCAATCGGTTATCCATGATTGATTCAAACCTAACCAAAAACCCTCCTCACCCCTTAAGTGGCAGCCAACTAAGGATTAAAAGCCCTAGCCGGCCACCCCTACCCCAACTAAGCTAGGGTTAACTTCTTGGACTTCCAATCCAACCTATTAGGTTATATATTAATTTTTTTTTTTTTTAATCTTGGACCAAAACAAGCCCAAAATATGTAATTAAATAATCCAAATGGACCACTCTTATCTCTTAAGCCTTTTCCTGGTTAAGACTCGAGTTAACTCTAATTATCCAATTTGAACTCGAGCCCTGAATAATTAATTAACCAATTAACCATGTTATTAATATATTCTCTCTTTGGGCTTGTTATTTTATTCTAACCCAATGATAAATCAAGCTTCTTGAATAAAATAAAACTCTCTTTATTTAAGATCATTTCTTAAGCCCAAAATTAATTAGGTCACATGGGCTATTCTGAGGATCAAAGAACACATTGTCCTTGACTATTAAAATGATCAAAATACTATTGCAATATAAATAATTTTATTGCATTTTAAATGTTTTCTATAATCACTATAAGGAAACATTAACCCCCCAAGGATAATGTTGCACTTAGTAATGTCTCTAACCTACAGGTGTTATGACTAAAATACCACTTTACATAACGTCAATCATAAAGAGAGGAAATATTGTACTAATATCTCTCTAAATGACATTCTACCATCCTTAGACCTCTAGTTCGATGGTCCATAACTTCTTAGAATGTTTTCTCTTTACCAATGAGCTACCTTTAAGAAAACATCCAAGTTATGTTCGTAGGGCCTTAGATTTATAGACTATTCGAATAGTCACAATAGGCGATATCTCCCATAATAGCATAGAATCTGTCTTGTGTGAATCTGTCTTAACTAACTAGTCATACATACACAATATATGAGTATATTGGTCTTATAAATAAACCTCAACTATAGTACATCAAAGTGCATATTTTCAACTTCGCTAGACTACCAATCCATACTCAATGTGTAAGGTACAACTCTACGTTGTAATAGTAATAATTTAAGTTTTTTTATTTTAAAACTCTTAGAAATCACCATTATAGGTCCAATTCTACATATTCTAAATATAATTATGCTATAAAGTGAAAGGACTGCTCACTAGTTAAAGGTAAGCTATTCCTCACCTAGAATTCACAGCATAATAATTTTGTCATTATGAGATTTTTATTTTCATCAATCGATTAAGAACAATTAGTTTATATATTAAGTAACCCATGATCCATACCTTATTGTGAAAAATCTCTATTCACATGGGTCATTTACTTAACATAATAGGTCTTTTCTAGCAAAATTGTGTATTATAAATTAATGTAAAGGACACAAACGACATTGAGAATAAAAATTTTATTTATTAATTCGAATTTACATCATTTACATAGTCATTAAGGGAATACATTCCAACTGAAACTATAGTGTAATGACCATCAAATGATGAAATGCTCAATTTCACCAACCGGTCAGGAATTCATTTCTTGCATGTTAAGTATCCATAATCTATACCCTATTGTGAAGTACGACCCAACACATAAATCATTTACCAACACACTTGAATCTTCATATATAAATATGAATATAAACTCATAAAAGAAATACTATTATCATTACAAAATAAATATCTTTACAGAATTTCTTAATCTTTTTGGGTATATTTCTAACAATTTCCTTATTCACCTATTCATCATCCTTGCCAATGTCCAACATGCCCAACCTCAGGTGCTAATATAAGACTTGTTTAATAATTTAATTAAACACTTAAAATTAATTATTTAAATATTTATTTAATTAAATGTGTTTGATAATAAATAATATTAAATGCTTAATTACTTTAATGTATTTGATAACATATTCTTATCATTACTTAATTGATTAAGACATGTTAAAATCTTATTATAAATTTTAAATAAAATGAAAATTACTTAAGTTTGAAATTTGAATATCATAAATTCTCATCTAATTATTAATATTTTCTATTTAATATAAAATATAGTATAAAAATAAATTATAATTAATTCATTTTTCATATCCAAAATTATGGATGTTCCATCTACAACTTAAGCCATTTATTTTTCCTAAGAAAGATGTCCTTGGATATGCAGCAGTAGCTTTGGTAAATGAAAAATACTTAGGGTTAGAGTTGTTAATCAAACCTAACATTCGTAAATAAAAGCGCATTCGAACTCATTCAAATTCAAACATAGGATTTGACTCGATTATTAGTCGATCAAACTCGAACTTATTCGCAACTATTTGAATTCATTCAAATATAATAATCACACACACACATGCATATATATAGTAAGTATATTTATCTTTTTTAATGTTCATATTATTACTAGTTTTTATATATGAAAACTTTTATTTTAAATTAAATTTTCATATTAGTAATTCTTATTTGAATTTATTTTATTTTTTATAAAATGTTAAGATGAAAAATATGAAATAAACAAACTCAAATTCAAACAATTAATTTTTTTTCAAAATCAAATATTATCCAATAATAATCAAATGAATTTGAACCCAAACTCAAACTTTATTTTTAATCGAGTAAACTCGAATAGTGCTAGATTATGATCAACGTCGAATTTGAAAATATGATATTCTGTTCATTATGTATTAACAAATAGTACTTCCATTAATATTCTTTTTAAAAGAATACTATTTGTTTTTTATTTTAATGGAAAAATAGACCTTGTAAAATATTCACAAATTTATTATTTATTCCAATTAGTTTTAAATATTGATTTTTTAAGTTTATAAATTTTTTATAAAATTCAAAATTAATTGAATATAATCCTAATTTAAATGCATTCTTAATTGTCAATCTTTCAAGGGTCTTATGTTCCTAAACCTTAGTGGGAATAGGATTAAGTGATTTGCTGTTTGAAGCAGTAATTTTCTTTCCAACAAATGATTATGTAAACACATATGAAATAAAAATTCATAATTATTCATCATAAGTCCTTTGCAATGGCGCTTAAGATCCTTCTAGCAAGTAGCAACACTACTTTGTACTCCCTCCATCCCAAATTATCTGTCTCGTTTCTAATTTAGTTTTTGTCCCAAATTATCTGCCTCATTAGAAAATTAAGATTTAACATTCTAAATTTTCCCTCATTTAATAAAACTCTATTTTTTAAACATATTAAATTACTTTTTCCCAACAAGCTGATCTCTTATAAATAACAAGAGAGAGAAGCAATTTGGAGTACACAAAACTTTGGAATTTTAGTACTTCTTAATAAATAGAGAAAGAATAAAATGAATTTAAGGGTAAAAATAGAAGTAAAGATTTAATTAACTAAAAAAGTTACTTATTTTAACACCTACATAATCGATTAAATGAGACAAATAATTTGGAACAAATAGAGTATATTTGTATTTTATAAGAATTAAATATAGTGACTAGTCCCTTAAGTTAGCCAAGACGATTAGTGTTGGAATTTTTATACTGACATCTTAGGTTCAAACCTCTCCTGAGACATAAGCCCTATGCACATCTTCCAATAATATGTGTGGGTTTCTTTATTAATAAAAGATTTTTAAAAAAAAACTATAGTATTTCAAAATAATCAAATCTCAAACAAACCGCCTTCCATATACTATAAACTCCTTAACTCTAAACAAAATTTATATATTAAAAAAAATAAGAAGAAGAAAACTTCCCTCTCTTGTTGGAGTATTCATAATTTGGTTTAGGTTTAGCTGTTTTCCAAACAAAACCAATAATTGTAGTTTGAAAATTTTCAAACTAGATCATACCATTTGAAACCTCAAATCATTAGGTTGATTTCAATTAATTTGATGTCATTTGAAAAAAAAAACTATTTTAATAATAATGTAAATGGAAAAAACGTGCCTAACAATATCTAATACTAAAACTAAATAAAATAGGCAAAATCTCTAATTTGGTCCCTTAACAATTATTTTTAGTCGGTTATGGTCCCTATTCTTTTTTTCATATTTTTAGATCTCCTAAATAATTTTTACAACTCATTTGGTCCTTCTGTCAGTCACGCCGTTAACTTGCCATTTTTTGTAAAGGCAAATCTGAAACTTTACTATATTTCTACACCTGTGGACTGCACCCGAGCAGAAAGAAAATGAAGAAATGGATCCGTGCCTCCCAGCAAAATCCATGGGTTTTGGTGTTCTTTGGGAAGAATGTGAGGCCATTGTCTTACGAAAAAATGGCTCATAGAAAGTTGTAGCAGCCCAACCCACCACCATCTCTTTCTTCCTCTTCGTTTCTTTTTATGACAACAATCTCTCTCTCCCCTATTCTTGTCAACGCTGCTAATTTGAGTCTAGTTCTTTTGTGAAAGCATCCGACCTGACTTCTGTGATTATACAACACTGAAGGTAAGAAGAATGGTGCAATATTTTTGTCAAACAAGTTGTCACTCAGTCTATAGTGTAGACAAAAGTTTCTATTCTTTATTGTTGTCCCATGTTTGCCCAATATGTAGACAAAAGGTGATGCTTTTTTTACTCTTACCTGGTTCCCAATGCATATTTTGTAACAATTATTAGAATATAGTATAGTGTATAGGGCAAATTCATGTCTTTTTCTTCACGCGTTGCCATAAATCAAAAGTACTTCTATGGTTTCATGGAATTAGTTACTATGTTCTCTGAATACTGGATTTGCACACAAATAGATGGAACTAGAGTATTTCTATCTTCTTATCTATAATTTCTCTTTAGTTACTTGAGTGGCATAGATAGATTTAACAACTTTTACAAAGAAAGGAACTTTCTGATCTTACTTCCTGATATTATGTGCCAAAATTAGCACGCAAGTGTTGTTACCAAAATTAATGGATAGCAACCCATAGCTTTTAGAAAACTGATCATATAATTACTGTAATAGCTTTGGAATGAGGGGGCTAAAAGTCAGTACTTACTGTTGTATATGCTAAGACTTGATAATCATAGTATTTACCAGATATCCCTTGAATATTAATTAACAATAAGTTTTCTTTCAAAATTAATAATTTGTAATCGTTTTGTTAGGTCCTGAAGAATTGATTTGCAAATTTGATGCAATTTTCTAAGAGGACAAAAGTGCCTATATTGAGCAATCAGAAGTCTAGTAACTCCACTATCACATCCAACATGCTTGACTCAAAAACGTTTGAGCACTATTTTGAGTAAGCTTTGAAACTGACCTACTATAAATTTTCACTTGATTTTGTAGCCCAATTACATTGCTTAATGAACAACTAATCCTTATCAGATTGATTTGGAATGGCCTGCCCGATGACAAGAGGAGCTCATTTATGCTTGTGAACTCGTTGTGGTTTAGCATTTATACAACGCATGACAAAAAAAAGAGTCTTAAGTTAGATTGGGAAGAGAGACATCAAAGCAATATGTGTTTGTTCCAATTATGATATAGTACATTCTCCATTTCTATTTAAATGAAAACATACTCCATCTAACACATGATAAATATTGATATATTGAATGCTAATGTTATATGTTTTTTTGTTCAATGGACATTGGCGGTTTCTAATTTTATGTGAATTTAATGAAGAGAATTTGCATTTAAAGATTCCTTCTATGGTGTTAGTGGACTAATTGCAAGTTATAGAAGATAGCATAGAACCACATATTAGAAAGAAATGTCTAGAATCAAATTTGGACTTTGTTCTAAGTTCACTTCAAAAAATTAATCATTCCACTAATAACATTGTGCACCTATTACAGATTTGTGCTGAACATACTGCGTGCAAGTGGAAGGACTGTTTCTAATACATGGTTAAAAAAATTCCATTGTTGGTTCCTACAATAAGTTAGTTGGTTCAATTGCTTTCTTGAAACGTTCTTAGTGACTCTTTTGTTGTATGTTGGTGCAGCTAGTAAATGTAAAGTAATTTCTTGCTTAGGTTCCTCAACAAACAGGAGGTGAAGAATGTGGATTTTATATTCTATACTATGCTAAATTATTTATGATCAGTGCTCCTACAAGGTTTAGTATTGATAGTGGTTACCCTTATTTTGTAAGTATCTCAGTTGAGTTAGTCCCCTATTTTTATTTTTTGTTTTGTAACTAAAATAACTCAGGACTTTTAGAAGACATTCTTATAAGTTCTTTAACGACTTTGTACTTTTGGGATGATTGTAGATGAGAAGGGTCTGATTCAGTACAAAGGAGTTCAGGGAATTCAGGTAAAGTATGTGCTCACCTACTGGAGATATTCTAGCTAATGTAGGTGAATTAACTCGGAACTCAAGTAATTGGGACAATGAGATCTTCGATGCTCCAGCAACAACTATAAGTGGTTCAATAAATGACTGCAAGTCCCCAGCAGCAAGCAGTGATGCTAAGATGCAGGACGCAATTAAAGAAGAAATAGACGTGCTATCCTTTGAATATGATGATATTCCAACTCCCAATATACAACCAGTAGTTGATGAAGAAAAGAAGTATGTAGAGAGTGACCAAAATCATGATGGGTTGGAAGAAACTGTCACTACAAATGAGGGTGAGCAGATTGTAAAAAATGGAGTTGTTATGGAAAGTAATAAGGAATGTGTACAGTCTGATACAGGAGATTAATTTTTGGAGTTTGATTATGATCTTACTGATGAGGAAAATGAGGAAGTAATTAAACAAATTATTGAGGAAGGTATGGGAGATATTGAAACAAATGCCAAGTTAGAAATTCAAAGACATAGTGCTTTGCCTGCACAGGGGGAAGAAGGGCTAACACAACTGCAACAATCAGAATAGCAAACTCAAACTCAAGAAGCATCTTCAACCACTAACCATGACATTAGAGAACAGCAATCAGAATAGCAATAATCAGAACAGCAATCTGTCGGCAAAAAAAACAAGAGATGAGGTAAACCTGGGGCCCATAAAAAGATTTACTGAATCCGAATGAGGGAGATGTAGAAAACTTAGAAGTTGAGGATGAAGTCCCAGAACAGTGTGCTAGTGATGGCACAGATGATTCAGATAGGGAATATTCCAAACCCCAGCCATTTAATGTGAAAGAAGTCACGAAGAACACAGACACTAACAGTTGACCATTATTCAATGTAAAGAGAGATATGGATGGCCCTCAGTTCAAAGAAGGATTAATTTTTAAGACTAAAAGGGAATTAAAAAGAGTTATCATCCAGCATGGGATCAAGTGGGGCAGGATGATTTTTTTCAAGAAAAATGTCCGGATTAGAGTGAGGGCTGCTTGCAAAGGGAGGAATTGTGATTGGCTGCTATACGCACATAAAGTTGAAGAAACCTAAAGTTTCCAAATCTGAATGCTGCAGCCCACACATACATGTGCAAGATCTACATGCCAGCCCCTTGCTTCTGCAAGATTTATTGCCATGAAATATATGGATGATTCTAGAAATGAACGGGGTATGAATGCAACTGAATTTCAAGAAAATGTGCATGAGTGATTGAATGTGCACATCAAAAGATCTAAGGTTTATAAAATCAAGGCAGAAGTTAAGTTAATGATTGAAGAAAGATATAAAGACCAAAACAAGCTTCTAAATTATTATTGTGAGGAAATCAAGAGAACCAACTTGGGGCAGCACCGTTTACATTGATGTTGTTTAGGATGAGTAGAAAAGTGAAAGAGTTTTTAGAAGAATGTATGTGTGTTTGGCAGCTTTAAGGGAGAGTTTTCTAAAATGTTGTAAAAGGCTTGTTGGACTAGATGGGACTTTTTCAAAAGGTCCTCATCCTGGTATCTTGTTAACTGTTGTTGGTATTGGTGTTAATAATGGCCTTTATCCCATTACTTATGCCATTGTGGAGGCCAAAACCAAATCATCTTGGACTTAGTTCATAGAGGGGCTCATCGAAGATTTGAATATATGTAAACAACAGGACTGTTGCTTCATCTCTGATAGACAGAAGGTAATATGCAAGCACTTGGTTCTCTTCCTCACTTGGTTTTTTTCATCAAACTCGTTATTTAAATTCAATTGGATCTTTTTTTATTTTTAGGGTCTAGGACAAGCAGTAGGAAATCTACTGCCCCTTGTGGAACACAGATACTATGTCAAACACCTACATAACAACTTCAAGCAAAAACACCCAGGGCTACTTTGAAAGACATGATGTAGAAATCTGTAAAGGCTACGTATCCCAACAAATTTAAGAGTGAAATGCAATTGTTGAAAGATTTGGCAAAGCTGCTCGTGCTTGGTTGTGTAAGCATACACACCCTAAACACTGGAGTAGGTCGCACTTCAACACCCAAACTAAGTGTGTTGTTTTATTGAACAACCACAATGAGATATTCAATTTTCAAATCTTAGAAGTAAGGTCCAACCCATACTTGGTTTGCTTGAAAGAGTGCATGTATACCTAATGTTGAGACATCAATCGAGAAGGGCATGGGTTAAGAAGCAAAAGGGTAAGATCTGCCCAAGGCTTAAAAAGAGGCTTGAAAAATTGGTTGAGGAGTCCACCTATTGTATCGCTTCACATGCCCATAGTTACAAGTTCGAAGTTAGGAACACTAAATCTTTAGAGCAATTTTCAGTTGACACAGAGAATAGAAGGTGCACCTGCAGAAAATGGGAACTTTCTAGGATCTGTTGCACGCATAGAATTTTAGCAATTGAATATGAAGGTAATGACCCAGAAGACTATGTTGATGATTGTTATAGTATTGCTTCATATAAAAGGGCTTATAAGTCAGTCATATATCCTTGCAATAGACCAAATAATTGGCCAAAAAGCAAATTGCCAAAACCAAAGCTTGCTATGGTCCTGAAGCTTCTAGGCAGACCAAAAAAGAAAAGAAAGCTAGAAGAAGGGGAGAAGGGTTGTATAGTTGCAGTCACTAGTGCAAAGAAACTCTCAAAAGTAGGTTTTGGGAGTATGAAATGTAGGCGTTGTGGTTCTTCCAAACATAATACTAGAAAATGCCCACAAAAAGACAAGAAAAATAATATTGATAAAGATGGTAGAGCCCAAAACTGGAATACATGTGGCAAATGTTGATAGTTAGGCCATAATAGAAGGTCATGTAATGTTCAACTCTCGGCACAAGTACCTGAAAGTTCATATGAGCATGAAGTAGCTATGGATCTGACTTTACATGAAAGTTAATGGATCTGCCACAACCACAGCCGCATCAAGCTCCTATTCCAGTGTTGAAAAGCAAGTCTCATTGCCAGTCACTAAGCATGGGGTGGTGCCAATCACTAAGACTGAACAAGTCTCGATGCCTATCACTGATCAAGTCTATGCAGTGCCAATCACTGAGGCTAAGAAAGTCTCGTTACCTGTCACCGATCAAGTCTTAGCAGTGTCAATCACTAAAACTGAGCAAGTTAGTGCCATCACTAAGATTGAGCAAGTTATATTACCTATCACTAATCAAGCCTCAGCAGTGCCAATCACTGAGCAAGCAAGATGTTCAAAGGTTATTTGCTCTAACGACTCTCAGTTTTACCAAAGTGAAAGAGTTACACTCGAGACTCACATTTAATTCCTTTTTTTTTTTTTTTGGTGATTCCGCTCCTTCTATTTCCATGAAACAACTTACAAGAAAAAAGAGGAAGGTAACAAGATGCAGCTGGTGTGCACAGATTGGTCATAATCGAGCAACATGCAAAGTTTCTAGAGCTGAGCTAGACCGAAGGAGAACACATGCAACTATTTTGACAAGGGATGATTGAAGGACTAGTTTTACAACCAATAATTTTTGTGGCAAACTAGATATTTTATAGTTGAATAAATGGAAAAGTAATGGTTTTCTTCTGGGTTGTTAATGATGTTAGGGTAGATATATTGACTAAAAATTCATGTTTTTTGTTGATATTCTGCTGGGATATATATGCTGACTAATAGCATTAGTTTCATGAATGCTTATTACACAATAGCAGTAACTATTAACTTGTGACAACTAGTCTTTTGATTAATGGACAAATTGGTGGCCTTTATTCTCATGGCATTTAATCTTTATCATGGCAAAAGAGGAGGCCAAATGAAGAAGTAGAAAAACTAAAGAAGAAGAAGCGTGCTATGAATGAAAAGATTAAGAAAGAAAGCCTTGCAATTAGGATAAAAAGTCTTAATGATATAAAAAGTTTACAGTTTACAAACATGTCTATCGAGTTTTTGAAAATAAAATTTTAATTTTATATATATATATATATATATATATATATATATATATATAATATCATACAAAAATTTATTAGTTTGGTTTAAAGGAATTTTTCAATCCGAAACTAAATTAAACCAAACCTAATATAGTGATTTCAGTTTGATTTGGTCTGATTTATTTTGGTTTGGATGGATTAGATTTTTTTTAACAGCCTTACTCTCTTGTATAATTTCATGGATTTGTTAAGCGTGCAAAGTTAAAATAGATGTGATTTTTTAATTTCCAATATTATTAATTTATTCAAAATATAAATGCGACGGTTTGTTTTTCTAAAGATATTAATATTATAAATAAAATAAAATTATATTTATTAGATTTATTTTTTATTATTTCTTTATTTTATAATATTTATAATTTATTTTATTTTTAATAATAATAATAATAATAATAATAATAATAATAATAATAATAATAATAATAATAATAATAATAATAATAATAATAATAATAATAATAATAATAATAATAATAATAATAATAATAATAATAATAATAATAATAATAATAATAATAATAATAATAATAATAATAATAATAATAATAATAATAATAATAATAATAATAATAATAAAAAACAACTCCAAGACGAAAGCGGAGTAGCAGGATGAGGACTCCCACAGAGAAAAACCGTTTTAACACAGCCGCTAGATTGGATGAGCAAGGATGTCTGGTCAAAATGTCACAGTAAATTTACTAATATACCCCTCCGTTTTGAGCCAACAAAAGCCGGCTTTAATGCCCATTCTCTGTCTCTGCTTCAATAGTAGTACGGAAGAAACAATAGTTTGTACTCCGTTTGAAATTTTCTATCACTGTTTCTAATTTAATTTTTATTATAAATTATCTATTTTATTAAAAAATTAAGATTTAATATTCTAAATTTGTTCCCATTTAATAACACTCTATTTTTTAAATATATAAATTTTTTTCCCAACAAATTTATCTAATTTTAATAATAGGAAAGATAAGCAAATTGGAGTACATCAAAGTTTTAAAATTTGAGTACTTCTTAATAAATATAGAAAGAATAAAATGAATTTTAAATGTAAAAATAGAGTAAATATTTAATTAACTAAAAGAATTACTCCCTCCGTCCATTTTTATCTGTCAATTTTAACTGATTCACAAGTTTTAAGAAAAATAAAATTTTTCGATTAATTAATTAATATTTTCTATTTTATCATTAAAGAATCTCTCTCTTTATTAAGGAATAATCAAATTTTAAAGCTTTATCTGTTGTAATCATATTTAATTTACTTTACTTCTATTTTTCATTACAAGTGTACAATACTCATTGTATTAAAGAGAAGTATTTATGAAAAATAGTAATTAATATCGTCTTGGTTTGCTAATGAGACAGATAAATTGAGTCAAAAATCTTAGTTAAAATAGACCGATAAAATGAGATGGAGAGAGTATTTATCTTAATACTCGCATAATCAGCTAGATGAGACAAATAATTTAAGACGAATGGAATACACCTATAGCCATAAATTCACATGCCGAGTCAAATCTTTTTCAAGATATAAATTTATTATACAAGTTTACTTGATGACTTAATGTAGTAACTTATTTTCTTAAGTAATTTGTAAGCTAATGTTGTTATAACAAATTATTTTTTAAAAAAATGTAGGTCACTCTGAGGGCTTTATTAATAGAAAGATTGGAGGTTAACCGAGGACAAATCACTGAGAGGGTTTTTTGAAGGATTTGCTGCTTTGCCTTCTGAGTCCTTAGAAGTTAACCTACAGAACAGGTTGGGCAAAATAAAACCCCCCTTTTCCCATTTTTTTTTTTAAGGGAGAAAAATAAAAGCTTATACAATTAAAGGCTGTAAAAATTGATTTGGGTCTCTTTTTTTTTTTTTAAATACTTCCAAGGCTTGAATTGTGTCTTATAAATATGTATGACGGGGAAAAAGGAAAAAGAAAATTGGCTAAAATTAGACTGTTGAAAGTTTACTTTGGCGAAACATTCTTTAATAATCGAATGGAGACTAATTTAAATTAAATGTCTGAGAAGAAAAACAACTCCCAACCCAACCAAAACTCAAATCGAGCGGAAATCTTCTCTTCGTATTCATATTTCACCTAGTCTGCAGCCTTTGGTAATGGGTACTTCAAACTAGTGTGGAAACGGAAATTTAAAAAAAAAAAAAAAATGGGTGAGGAGGAAAGTAAACAAAAAGATTTATAAAACTACAGACTAAAAACAAGAGAGGTCTTCGGGATAGCATTCCTATCCTTGCTCACTCTCTGGAGAATTTGCCCTTCTCACAAATCGCCCCTGCAGAGTCGCAAAATTGGATGTTAAGTATGGATATGGTAAAAAAGGAAAAAAAAAATTGTACGCAACCTATGTTATAAAAACTTCATAGTTCAATAAATAATACTGCTTTTGCTTTGCAATTAAATTAATATATTTTTATTTTAAAATGTTTAAAAATAAACGTTTATTTTTTTAAGAGAAAAGAATATCCAATTCCTTTGCTTGTTTTTTTTTTTAATTGCAAAAGAAAAGAATTAAGTTGTTTAGTGCTAAGCCAAGAACAGTAGAACATTCCCAAGTTCGTTTCTCATTTTAGCAAAACACAGAGGGTTACAGCTTAAAAGCAAAAAGAAAAAAAGACAGAGAAAGGACCACAAGGGCATACATACAGTACCTTCATTCTAGGCCGTCGATCCGCATTGACTTTTCTGACTTGGTATCTGATCTTCTTAGAAAACAATCGCGTGCGTCTTTTTTCCTTGTAACGCAAAACGCTGGCTTCTCTAATTCCTCCGCTCTCTGAGAACAAGTCTATCTTAGCAAGCCTCGCCTGCACTCCAAAAATGCATATGCCCTTTTTTAATTCTCCACCAAAAGATAACAACAAATAAAAAAGAATTAATTAATCCCTCTCTCTCTCTCTCTCTCTCTCTCTCTCCCCAACAACAATTTCACATTCATCCAAGAATGCAGGCTCAAATAGCAACAGTAACATTCTAATGATGGACATATAGAATAAATTACTTCAATTTAAAGCATAACAAATGGAAAGATGGCTATCACAATCTTAAAAAATTTGCGGGAGAAACACTAGCACGTGGAGGAGAACAAGTTAGAAAACTGACACTCATGGAATTTAAACCTATTAAAAAATTAATAAAATGATTGTGGTACGCAAAATTGAATTTCTCTTTTTTCATCATTACCAATATAAAAAAATTTATTATTATTTAAATAATATTTTAATAGTCAAATATGTAATTTATTACTCGAGAAATAAAGATTAAACTTTAACAAAAAAATTTATTGAAGGCATCACAGTCAAATAGTAGCGACCACTGGTGATATATTATATTATAAGAAGTCGAAATGACATAAAAAGGTTCTAGAAAAATACCCACTTTTAATTTAATATGCAAAAGAGCGGAGCGTAAGATTAGAAGCAAAGAAGTAGTGTTTCCACGCCGACTACTACTTTGGCATGGTGAATTCAATTTAACTAAAATGGCAGCAGGAAATAACTAAAATTCAAATTCCCTTGGGATTGATTTTCCTGGCGGGATTTGAGAGACGTACATGGACATCATTTCCAGCAGCCTCTAAGACCGGAGAGTCATCGGAAAAAGGGCATCCGCGATCGGACCAAGCATTCAAAATGTTGTCATAGTCTAATTTTAGGAGCAGTGCAGCATTTGGCTTGGGAGTAGTCTCCTCCCTGGCTATTTCTTTTTGTTCTGAATCATCTTGGTTTGCTCCTGTGGCAAGTGAATTCTCTTTGCCAGCGTGTGAATTCTTGGCTTCCACCTTCTTTTTCTTCTTCTCTGATGGCGGTTTATTGAATTTTGGTGTAATGTCAACAACATTTACGCTCGGATATCTCCACCAGTCTCCGTCGTCAACATTTCTAAATGCTCTAATGCGATTTCTCATCCCAAAACCAAGGCCAAAATTAAATCCAAATCCTAGCCCCACTGGATAACCATAACAAGTACCTACTTGACTACTAGAACAGAAGGCTTTAGACTCATCAACTAAGTCACTCTTCACATTTAGATCTCCCAAGATACTATCAATTCCCGCTCCAGTTTCCTCATCAAGAATGGATTCTGCATCGAAGTCCTCTTGCAACTCATCACAGTACTCCAAGGAATCTCCTTTGGAATTGATTTCCCCCGGACTTTGGCATGGCCTTTCACATAAATTCACCTGCTTTTGTCGAATTGGATAATTGGGCTTCTCTAGCATTGGCGGGTGTATTAGGAAACAGGAATTGTCAATTGTTTGAAAAGGTACTAACAGGTCTGATGATTCGTATGAAAAAGGGTCCTGTTGCTTGGTGAATTTGCAAGGTTTTGTAAGGTGTTTTGTGGAGAATATCTTTGGGTAAGCTGTGGAAAGCAGAGCTGCTGCTTCATTGTAGGTCTGGTTTGGCCTTTTTCGAGGTGTTCGAGGTTTCCTTGTTGAGATTGCAAATGGGGAATTGCTTGATTCAGAGAGAGTTGAAGAAGGTGATGACGAATTTGAAGCCCATGATGTAGAAGGGGATTTAATAATTTCGAGGTCTAATCGATATGCTCGACCACCTCCACTTAAACACGAAGACATTTGGAGGACTTTAATCAAGGGAAGAGCCTGACAAAGCCTTCAAACAAAACCGATAATACAATGAATCGAGTTGCACGGAGTGTGAAAATAAGCCTTAAATCATAAGCTGCAAAAGGCTTGTTTTGAATTCAGGGACTAGAAGTTGAAGAAAAAATGGGTGAATTATTCGGATTGAAGGAGAATTCAAGGCCCTATGACAGAGAATCTTGAGAAAATATGGAAATTTGGAAATCCCAACTCACGTAACGGTCGGAGAAAGTTGGAAAATCAAGTGAATTGGACAACAATTATGAAATACAGTTTCAATTGCACCTTATCAATGAAGATGCCAAAGGGAGCTGCTTAAAATCCAGCAAACTTCTTGCAACAATCGGCAATGATGCACTGATTCTAACGTTTCCAAAATTAGAGTTGAGCAGGTACAAGAACACTCTAAAAAGGCAAAAGTACAAGAACCCTTAAACCCTAAAATGTACTAGATTCAACCTCAATATGGACCAAACTCAGTGACCATTAAAAAAGTGACAAAAGGCCAAAAGCTTTAACAGTATTTACTCTTAGAAGTCACCAGAAACCTTATAAAAACCCCCCAATAGAAACCAAAACCTCAAGAAAAAACTACCTTGAATTCAACGAACATCAAAGAAAATGTCTCTAATGCATGAAAATTGGCCTTAACACCTGAAGGAAAATTCAAAAGCCCAGACTAATCGTTTGAAGAATGAACAGAGAAGAACGGAGTGCCAAGTGCAAGAAACCATTAAAAAGCCTCCATCTCGGTCCTTCCGATGAAGTGAAGTAAATGCATAAAACCCGAAATTCAGTAGTGGGATTTGCTCAGAGGAGTTGAGAAGATCAACAAATATCTTAGAATGGAAAGTTATCAAGTAAGGGAATCCCAAGGTTACACTGCCATGGTTATATATATATAAGGTTGAACAAAGAGAGAGGAAGGAGTTGAGACACGAGAGTGTGAGAGAGTGATTTTGGGGAGAGAATGAGTCACGAGAGGGAAGCAGATAAAAGGTTAATATCCGCTGATGAGCTCTGTTGATATAGCAGAGACAACGTTTCCCCCCTCTCTCTCTCTCTCTCTCTATCTCATCTCTCTCACACACTACACACAAATATGTGCAGACTGTGGAGTGGATTGAGTGATGGAAATGAGAACAGAGAAAGGGACAATGGGGCAAAGTCTCACCGGTGCTTAGCTGGACCACCGTAATGCCTAGCAAATGGATGGATTATCTCGCTACCAACGTGTCTCTACAATTTTAACAAAGTATATATGTAATAATTCCGGTTTGAGTTTGAATGTATCAGTAGATTATTTACCTATAATTTGGTATATTTAGGAGTATAATTTTTAATAAGATCTAGCCTAAAAAAGTATAATATAAAATAATATAATGAGATTATTTTATTTGAAGTAAGTTAATAATTTATCTTAGTTTAAAAAAATAATAGAGTTATCAGCTTATTTTTATTATTAAAAAAATTAATTACAATCTCAAAAGTTAGTAAAACTTAATATTAAAAGTTTTAGATAATACATATTTAATATATAAATATTTATTTTTTGAAGAAAAATGAAAAAAAATTATTAAAAATTTATCAAAACGGTGAGAAATACATCAAATAAATAGTCGTAATACTATTTTAAGGAAAAAAAGAGACTTTAAATTAATGTGAACTAATAAATAGATAGGTTTATTACCCTTTTAATGAACAAATGAAAAAATTAAAAAAAAATAAAAAACATGCAACATATGTTTAATTACCTCAACTAAAGGTCAATTGAGCATCATCTATACAATCATAGTTCTTCTTTCTCATTGCTTTGTTAAAAATATTTATATAACCCTAATTTTAGAATCTTTTAGAAAACTAAGGGTAAATCTTGGGAATTTCTATTCCCGATTTTATAAATAGAAAAAGGAAAATGTGAAAGAGTCAATTCAATTACATGGTTCAAACGTGAGTCTTGTTGTTTTTTCTATCATTTGGTGCAATGTGAATTTATTTTACTTTCCGTATAAACAATTCTCTTGTAGAAAAGAATCAATTGAAAGGACAATAATTCTTTATTGTTGTTGGATACAAATTCAAATGATATTTTATTGCAAAATCTATTTTGGGGGCAAAATTTTTTTTTTTATACAAAAGAAAATTATTTATTCCTACGGAGTATCGATATAGCCAATAAAGAAAATTAAAAAATATTTATTCCTTATGCAAGATAATTTATTATTGAGCATGAAAAATATCTACATGAAAGAAAATTATCTCTGACATGAAAGTTAATTTTCATCTGTTTTTAAACTTTTTAAGTTTTATCTCTTTTTAAACTTTTTTACACATATTTAATTTAAAAAATTAAAACAAAGAATTTTATTGTGATTAGAGACCGTGGGTTTGCCTCAAGAATTCTCTTCTAAATTTTCTTCTCTCAAAGCTTCTTTTCTTCCTTTCTTTGAAGAACTTAGAGCTCTTCATTTCTTTACATAATGAAGAAGTAGGCCTCAAGAATGCAGATGGGTCTCATGACATTGTGTTAAAAAATAAATAAATAAATACATAAAACCTTTGTTTTGTGAGCAAGGAGAAAACATCAAAGAATCCTATAACTTTTCATGTTGGTAATATCAATATATTAACAAGCAAATCTAGAAGATTATTAGGGTCATTTTTCCTTTTGATTGCCCAAAGGTTTTAAACTGCAAGTTGTATATTTAATCACTAAATTATACAATATATAAAAAACTTGAAATTTTTGAATTGATGTTGGCAGAAGGAAATTTTAGAAGATACTCCCTCCGTCCATAAATAATTGGCCTAATTTTCTTTTTTATTTGTCCAAAAATAACTGTCCATTTTCTAAATGTAAATTGTATTTAATTTTTTTTTTTCAATTTTACCCTTAGCACAAATTTCTATCAATTAATTAATATTACAATTACTCATATTCAAATTATTTTAACCAATAATAAAATCACGCTATCCTATAAAAATAGTCAAAAATATAATTTAATGAGGTATATGGGTGAAAAAAAGAGAGAGACATATAATTATTAGAGTGACGTAATTAAAGAAATAGTGGGATTCAAATTAATGAAGTGAGAAATATAATAAAAATACTTCAAATGATATAATAGACATTTTAATCATTTTTATTATAGAATTTCACAATTTCTTAATATGCATAGTTTTTATAATTATTCCAATTATTTATGGACGGAGAAAATAGATCAGAGTTTATATAGAAATAACCATGAAAAAAAAAACAAGTGAAAAGTAAAAATGTAAGCTCTTGACTAACCTTCCTAATCCCTTAAGATACATCGTTTCCCCACTTAATCACGAGGTTAATTTTCATTCACAATCATAATTTTTGGTAAATGAGAAATTTCATTTAAAAAAAAGAGAGAGAGAGAGCAAGAGAAAGCAGGGGTAGTATTGTAACTTCACAAACTCAATAGGGGCATTTTGGTAACTAGGATAATCTAATCCCAAATTCCCAATCATGGGCACCAACGGATTTCCCGATGGGCTTTGTTCTTATTCAATCCTAGCCTAAGCATGCCATATTCATAGTCCCATACCAACTGCAAGAATTGTATTGATGGAAAAGTTGCTCTTATCTGATGACATGGCAAGCATCTATTGGCTGGCTAGATTTTTGGGGCTGATATGGACTGCTCTTTATTGGTTGGTGGATATTCACATGTATCTAGAAAAAAGAGGTGAGTTTTGGATCAAAGAAGAGTGCAATGATTTGAATGGATTTGGTTTCTTGTGCTGTTTTGTGTGGCAGATGCCAATACTACGTTTGGCTACCTGTGTTCAGTGGCTTCTAATTAGAATGAACCAATTGGAATTTTGTTAATATTACATTACTACCCCACGAATGAGTTCAGCCTTCCATATCAATAGTATATTTTTGAGAAATAATGCCTTATCAAAGAGGATTTTTTTTTAAATATATATATATATATATATATATATTTGATAAGAATGCGAATCTTAGATTAGTAAGATTAAAACTTCAGTTTAAAACTTTGCCTTAAAGAAATTTAAAACTTCAGTTTCAATAAACTATTTTAGATTAGTAATGTAATCTTAGTTGCTCTCCAAGTTCTACAAAATTTCCCAAACAAAGCAGAGTTCTGAAATTTGGAGGCAGTTCATAAAAGAAGTAAAGAACGAAGGGGGTTTTTCCTTTTTATTTTATATATTTTAAAAGAAAAAGTTTATTATTCCTCATCTATAGGTATCCGAATCCGAATTTCTACATATATTTTTATAAAGTTTTACACTTTTAATATATAAAAAGAAATGGGAAATGCCAGGTAATGGAGAAGAAAATACATATGCGTTTTTTTTGGCAATATGCATTCGAGAGACTGTCACTTTGCCTTTTGGACACACCTTTTTCAGGTTTAAGGATACTTTTCAAGATATTTTACAAATATCTCAAAGCATCAACATCTTCGGTACACTAACAAAAATGTTTATACTGTTATAAATTATTAGAATCTCTATTAATTAGTGGAGGTTCCACTAATTATGGATTTATGTGAATTATTATAAGATTTTTATGGATGTCCACCATTTAGTGGAGACACCACTAATTAAGATTAGTGGAAGATGATGTATGCCATTATGTAATCCACTAATTAGAGCTCTATGAATAGAGCTATTCTCTAAACTTGTAATACACCATCATTTTGTGAAAGAAAGATTAGTGAAAGAAAGATTAGAGAAATAATTGTGAGATAAAGAAAGAAAGAAGTTTGAAGAGAAATTCTTGTGCAAAGAATAGTTAGAATTTTCTTAGTGTGTAGTGTGTAGATTTTATTCTAACACTACCCTAATTTTATAACACGTTATCAGCACGAGTCTCTACCGGTACAAAAGCCAGAAGACTAAGCACAAGTTTCTGCCATTAACAAAACCAGAAGACAGGTACGTATTTATTGATCTCTATGGCTAATCTCGCTAAACTCGAATTTGTAACCCTTGATATTTCTGGAAAAAATTATATATCATGGGTTCTCGATGCAGAAATGCATCTAAATGCTGAAGGCCTTAGTGAAACTATTCAAGCAAATAATAGTGCATCTGCACAACACAAGGCTAAAGCTTTGATTTTTATTCGTCGTCATCTCGATGGAAATTTGAAAATGGAATATCTTACCGAAAAAGATCCATATGTCCTGTGGGTAAATTTAAAAGAAAGATTTGACCACCTGAAGATGGTCGTACTACCCACTGCACGGTATGAATGGTTGCACCTGAGGTTGCAAGATTTTAAAACCGTGAATGAATATAGCTCCGCAATGTATAAAATTACATCTCAATTAAAATTATGCGGAGAAAAAGTGACTAATGAAGATATGTTGGAAAAGACATTCTCCACCTTCCATGCCTCAAATATTGTCCTGCAGCAACAATATCGAGCAAAGGGGGTATACAAAATTTACAGATTTAATTACTGCCCTCCTCATTGCAGAGAAGAATAATGAGTTATTATTGAGAAATCATGAAGCCAGACCAACTGGCTCAACAGCACTCCCAGAAGTGAATGTTGTTGGCTCCAGCAGAAGCCATCGTTATAGTCGTGGTCGTGGCCATGGCCGTGGCCGTGGTCGTGGTTATGGTCGTAGACACGCTCGATATTTCCCTTATCACAATCATAATCAAACTGTGAGAAATACTGACCACCTGAAGTGGAATAGAAAAGATCATAAGGGAAAAGAAAAAGAAATTGAAGAAAAGCATGAGGATATATGTTATAGATGTGGCATGAAAGGTCATTGGTCACGAAAGCGTCAGTACGGCTAAGCATTTAGTTGAATTATATCAAGCTTCATTGAAAAATAAAAATGTGGAAGCAAATTTTTTTCAACATCCAATAAATGATGCTGATGATGATGATGATATTGATCCTGAAGATCTTAATATCAATATTACCCATATGGATGTATCGGATTTTTTTGAACACCCAGACGGTAGGATAGACCATTTAATTGGTGATGGCAGTGTCCAGAAGAACTAAAGCCTCACCCTGATATTTTTGTATTTTCATTTTCATTCTATTATAATAATATTTACGTTTGCATATATATATTTGTGTTCAGATGGCTGTTGTTAATGATGATGTATGCATTATTGATAGTGGAACTACACACACCATACTAAAACATGAGAAATATTTTTCTGATCTCAAAATGGGAGAAATAAATATTTATACGATAAATGGTGTGCAAATGTAATTGAGGGGCTTCGGAAGAGCTAGTATATTGTTGCCTAAAGGAACAACAATTATTATTGATAAGGCACTATTTTCCTCAAAATCCAGAAGAAATTTATTGAGTTTTAAAGATATCCGCAGAAATGGGTATTATGTTGAAACAAATGAGGAAAATGGGATTGAGCATCTTTTTATTACTCAAATGCATTTGGGTAAGAAATCTGTATTAGAAAAACTGTCGTCTTTTTCTACTGGCCTATATTTTGTAAAAATACGTACAATTGAAATTCATCATCTAGTAAACCAGAAGTTTACTGATCCTATTACTTTAGCATTTGGCATGACTGATTGAGTCATCCGGGATCTACCATGATGAGAAGAATCATTGAGAATACACATGGTCATCCTTTAAAAAATAAAAGGATATTAACATCAGAAAAATTCGCATGTACTGCATGTTCCCTAGGAAAATTAATTGTTAAACCATCACCAGTAAAAGTAGGAGCTGAAAGTCCTACATTTCTCGAACGGATTCACGGAGATATTTGTGGACCTATTGATCCACCATGTGGACCGTTCAAATATTTTATGGTCTTAATTGATGCATCCCGATGGTCACATGTATGTTTATTATCTACTCGCAACCTGGCGTTTGCGAGATTACTTGCTCAAATAATTAAATTACGAGCACAATTTCCTGACCATCACATTAAAAATATCCGTTTGGATAATGCTGGTGAATTTTCATCACATGCTTTTGATGCATATTGCATGTCAATTGGGATTAATGTTGAACATCCTGTAGCTCATGTTCACACACAAAATGGTCTTGCTGAATCTTTGATTAAACGATTACAATTAATTGCTAGACCATTATTAATGAAAATAAATCTCCCAACATCTGCCTGGGGACATGCTATTCTACATGCTGCAACACTTGTACGTATAAGACCAGTTAGTTATCATAAATTCTCTCATTTGCAATTGGTTTTTGGGTTAGAACCAAATATTGCTCATTTAAGAATTTTTGAGTGTGTTGTATATATTCCAATTGCACCAAACCAACGTACAAAGATGGGTCCTCAAAGAAGAAAGGGGATATACGTTGGATATGATTCTCCCTCTATTATCAGGTATGTTGAACCCCTGACAGGAGATGTATTCACAACAAGATTTGCTGATTGTCATTTTGATGAATCATTATTCCCAAAATTATGGGGAGAACCAAAACAGCATAAAAAGGATCTTGCTTGGACAACATCATTAAATTATCTTGATCCGTGCACAAGCGTATGTGAACTTGAAGTTCAAAAGATAATTCATTTGCAAAGCATTGCAAATCAAATGCCAGACGCTTTTGTTGACTCCAGAAGAGTTACAAAATTGCATATTCCAGCTATAAATGCTCCTATTCGAATTGAAGTTCCAGCGAGAACAAAATATTATACCTATAGCTGCTGAGTCAAAAACACGCCAGAAGCGTGGCCGACCTCTTGGTTCTAAAGATAAAAATCCTCGAAAGAAAAGAGGATTAAATGATCCAGAAGATCATATTGAAAAAAAGAATGATAAAGCCCAAGAGAGAACTGATGACAAAGAACCAGAAGTTGATGAAAGTAACACTGAAATTTCTATCAATTATACCACTTCAGGTAGAAGTTGGAATCGGATAGAAGCTGGTATTGATAATATATTTGCATACAATATATCTCTTGATGTTACACGGGATAATGATGATCTCGAACCAATATCGATTGATGAATGTCGGCATAGAAAAGATTGGTCGCAATGGAAAGATGCGATTCAATCGGAGTTAAATGCAACGACAAAACGTGAAGCCTTCGGACCTGCAGTCCGAACACCAGAAGGTGTAAAACCTGTTGGCTACAAATGGATATTTGTGCGAAAGCGCAATGAAAAGAGTAAAATCGTTCGATATAAAGCGCGATTAGTAGCCCAAGATTTTTCACAAAAATCAGGTATTGATTATGATGAAACTTATTCTCCTGTTGTTGATGCTATTACACTCCGATATATTATCAGTTTGGTAGTACACGAAAAGATAGATATGCGCCTATTAGATGTTGTCACTGCTTACTTGTATGAAAATTTAGAAAATGATGTTTACATGAAAATCCTCGAAGGATTTCATATGCCTGAAGCATATAAACATTATCCTCGTGAAAATTACTCTATCAAGTTGCAGAAATCATTATATGGCCTGAAGCAATCTGGGCGCATGTGATTCACACGTCTTAATGAATATTTATTGAAAGTGAGATTTAAAAATGACCAGGTATGTCCATGTGTTTTTATTAAGAAATTTGGTTCTAAATTTGTGATATTAGCTATATATGTTGATGATATTAATCTTATTGGAACTTTTGAAGAGTTCCAAGAAACAATTGATTATTTAAAAAGAGAATTCGAAATCAAGGATTTTGGTAAAACTAAATTTTGCCTTGGTTTACAAATTGAACATCTGGAGAGTGGAACATTTATTCATCAATCAACATATACAACAAAAGTACTAAAAAGATTTTACATGGACAAAGCACATCCATTGAGTATTCCAATGATCGTCCGATCATTAAATGTGGATAAAGATCCTTTCCGACTTCAAGAAAATGATGAAGAACTCCTTGGTCCTGAAGTACCATATCTCAGTGCAATTGGTGCATTGATGTATCTTGCTAATAATACACGACTGATATTGCTTTTCTTTGTCAATTTATTAGCAAGATTTAGTTCTTCACCAACACGACGACATTGGAATGGAATTAAACAAGTCCTTCGATATCTCCAAGGTACAATTGATCTCGGATTATTTTATTCAAATAAAACCAGTCCAACATTGATAGGTTATGCGAGATCTTTGGTTATTTATCGATCCACATAAAGCACGTTCTCAAACGGGCTATCTATTTACATGTGGAAATCTTGCTATATCATGGCGTTCTACGAAACAATCTATAGCGACTACTTCTTCAAATCATGCTTGAAATTATAGCCATTCATGAAGCAAGTCGAGAATGTGTATGGCTAAGATCCATGATTCATTATATCCGAGAAAGTTGTGGATTATCATCAATCAAAGATATTCCAACTCCTCTTTATGAAGATAATGCAGCTTGCATAGCTCAATTACGAGGAGGATATATTAAAGGAGATCGGACAAAACATATTTCACCAAAATTTTTCTTTACTCATGAACTCCAGAAGAAATGTGAAATTGATGTGCTACAAATTCAGTCATGTGATAACCTCGCAGATATTTTCACGAAGACTTTACCGACTGCAACATTTGAGAAGTTGAGATATAAAATCGGTATACGTCGGTTTAAATATTTAAATGAATCATCTCATCAGGGGGAGTAATAAACAGACATATAGAATAGTGTACTCTTTTTCCTTCACTAGATTTTTTTTTCCCACTGGGTTTTTATCTAGTAAGGTTTTAACGAGGCATATTCTTTATGTAATGGATGGACATCCAAGGGGGAGTGTTATGAATTATTGGAATCTCCATTAATTAGTGGAGGCTCCACTAATTATGGATTTATGTGAATTATTAGAAGATTTTTATGGATGTCCACCATTTAGTGGAGACACCACTAATTAAGATTAGTGGAAGATGATGTATGCCATGATGTAATCCACTAATTAGAGCTCTATAAATAGAGCTATTCTCTAAGCTTGTAATACACCATCATTTTGTGAAAGAAAGATTAGTGAAAGAAAGATTAGAGAAAGAATTGTGAGAGAAAGAGAGAAGTTTGAAGAGAAATTCTTATGCAAAGAATAGTTAGAATTTTCTTAGTGTGTAGTGTGTAGATTTTATTCTAACACTACCCTAATTTTATAACATATACTTGATATTTATAGAGGTTTTTTCCAATCTTTTTATCTTCTCGTTTTTGCTCTTTCCATCACAAATGTTATTCTTTCAACCTCCCTTTTATTCTATCATTATCTAATATGTAACATTATCCCCAGCAATAACCCTACTTTATTAATTCTACTACCAGGTTCTTATATACAGGATTGAAATAAAAAATTTAAAGTAAAAAAAAGAGGAAGGAACGGAAGTTATATGAAAAAAATATAATGGATAACAATGATATAATTTTTTTTAAAAAAATTAGAAGGTAAAAAAAATAGAATTAAAAAGAATCTTCTGTTATAAAATTAGGGCAGTGTTAGAAAAAAATCTACACACTACACACTAAGAAAATTCTAACTATTCTTTGCACAAGAATTTCTCTTCAAACTTCTCTCTTTCTTTCTCTAATCTTTCTTTCACTAATCTTTCTTTCACAAAATAATAGTGTATTACAAGCTTAGAGAATAGCTCTATTTATAGAGCTCTAATTAGTGGATTACATAATTGCATACATCATCTTCCACTAATCTCAATTAGTGGTGTCTCCACTAATTGGTGGACATCCATAAAAATCTTCTCTAATTATTCAAATAAATCCATAATTAGTGGAGCCTCCACTAATTAATGGAGATTCCAATAATTCATAACACTCCCCCTTGGATGTCCATCCATTACATAAAGAATATGCCTCGTTAAAACCTTACTAGATAAAAACCCAGTGGGAAAAAAAATCTAGTGAAGGAAAAAGAGTACACTATTCTATATGTCTGTTTACTACTCCCCCTGATAAGATGATTCCTTTTAAACCGACGCATACCGATTTTATATCTCAACTTTTCAAGTGTTGCAGTTGGTAAAATCTTCGTGAAAATATCTGCGAGGTTGTCACATGACCGAATTTGTAGCACATCAATTTCACCTTTCTTCTGGAGTTCATGAGTAAAGAAAAATTTTGGTGAAATATGTTTTGTCCGATCTCCTTTAATATATCCTCCTCGTAATTGAGCTATGCAAGCTGCATTGTCTTCATAAAGAGGAGTTGGAATATCTTTGATTGATGATCATCCACAACTTTCTCGGATATAATGAATCATGGATCTTAGTCATACACATTCTCGACTTACTTCATGAAGGGCTATAATTTCAGCATGATTTGAAGAAGTAGCTGCTATAGATTGTTTCGTAGAATGCCATGATGTAGCAGTATTTCCACATGTAAATAGATAGCCCGTTTGAGAACGTGCTTTATGTGGATCAGATAAATAACCAGCATTTGCATAACCTATCAATGTTGGACTGATTTTATTTGAATAAAATAATCCGAGATCAATTGTACCTTGGAGATATCGAAGGACTTGTTTAATTTCATACCAATGTCGTCGTGTTGGTGAAGAACTAAATCTTGCTAATAAATTGACAGCAAAAGCAATATCAGGTCGTGTATTATTAGCAAGATACATCAATGCACCAATTGCACTAAGATATGGTACTTCAGGACCAAGGAGTTCTTCATCATTTTTTTGAGGTCGGAAAGAATCTTTATTCACATTTAATGATCGGACGATCATTGGAATACTCAATAGATGTGCTTTGTCCATGTAAAATCTTTTTAGCACTTTTGCTGTATATGTTGATTGATGAATAAATGTTCCACTCTCCAAATGTTCAATTTGTAAACCAATGCAAAATTTGGTTTTACCAAAATCCTTGATTTCAAATTCTATTTTTAAATAATCAATTGTTTCTTGGAGCTCTTCAGGAGTTCCAATAAGATTAATATTATCAACATATATAGCTAAATCACAAATTTAGAACCAAATTTCTTAATAAAAACACATGGACATACTTGGTCATTTTTAAATCCTGCTTTCAATAAATATTCACTAAGACGTGTGAACCACATGCGCCCAGATTGTTTCAGGCCATATAATGATTTCTGCAACTTGATAGAGTAATTTTTACGAGGATAATGTTTATATGCTTCAGGCATATGAAATCCTTCGGGGATTTTCATGTAAACATCATTTTCTAAATTTCCATATAAGTAAGCAGTGACAACATCTAATAGGCGCATATCTATCTTTTCATGTACTGCCAATCTGATAAGATATCGGAGTGTAATAGCATCAATAACAGGAGAATAAGTTTCATCATAATCAATACCTGGTCTTTGTGAAAAACCTTGGGCTACTAATCGCGCTTTATATCGAACGATTTTACTCTTTTCATTGCGCTTTCGCAAAAATATCCATTTGTAGCCAACAGGTTTTACACCTTCTGGTGTTCGGACTGCAGGTCCGAAGACTTCACGTTGTGTCAGTGTATTTAACTCCGATTGAATCGCATCTTTCCCTTGCAGCCAATCTTTTCTATGCCGACATTCATCAACTGATATTGGTTCAGGATCATCACTATCCTATATAACATCAAGAGATATTATATGCAAACATATGATCAATAATTGTTTCTATCCGATTCCAACTTTTACCGGAAGTGGTATAATGGATAGAAATTTCAGTGTTACTTTCATTTATGTCTGGTTCTTTGTCATAAGTTTTCTCTTGGTCTTTATCATTCTTTGCTTTAATATGATCATCTGGACCATTAATCCTATCTTCTTTCGAGGATTTTTATCTTTAGAACCAAGAGGTTGGCCATGCTTCTGGCATGCTTTTGGCTCAGCAGCTATATGTAAAATCTTTTGTTCTGTTGGAACTTCAATTAGAATAGGAGCATTTATAGCTGGCATATGCGATTTTGTTACTCTTCTAGAGTCAACAAAAGCGTCTGGCATTTGATTTGCAATGCTTTACAAATGAATTATCTTTTGAACTTCAAATTCACACGCGCTTGTATACGGATCAAGATAATTTAATGATGTTGTCCAATCACGATCTTTCTTGTACTGTTTCTGTTCTCCCCCTAATTTAGGGAATAATGATTTCACAAGAGAATAAGAAAATAAATATAAGAAAATGATGACAAACAGGAAATGCCAAGAAAAATATCTCCTTTTTTTTTTCACTCTTCCCGATACCGACTTTTCATCTTCCTCTCTTGTCTTTTCTTCTCCTCCGACCCTCTACCTATCATCTACCTCTTCTTCTTCCTCATACAGATATATATATATATATATATATATATGTATCGATATATATCTCAGTTATCAGTCATTAGTAAACATCAAAAACAAAAATCACAAAGCAGATATAGAGACTCGTAATTCATTTGAGACATGGTCAAATTTTGACTCGGTTTCTGCAGCAGATGTTGATGTATTTTTCTTTCCAAACCAACCGCTTCTGCCTAATTTGAACACAGAAGATTTTGATATGTTTTCCTTTCCAAACCAACCGCTTCTGCCTAATTCGAACGCAGAAGATTTTGAACACATAAGATTTTGATATGTTTTCCTTTCCAAACCAACCGCTTCTGCCTAATTCGAACGCAGAAGATTTTGATATGTTTTCCTTTCCAAACCAACCGCTTCCTCCTAATTTCAGGTGAGATACCTTTGAGGGCTTCTATTTGTTTTTAGTATGCTTGATAATGAAATTAAACTCTCTTTTGGTTTGTTTTTTATGTAAATCAGTGGAGGTTTTGAACATACTGCTTTGGACCAAGTTGATCTGCCCCTACAAGAGACTGCTTTTGATACTATTCCTCTTGATGCTATTCCTTTGAATGAGGATATGCTTGTGCATGATCCTTTCTACTCTCTAATGGATTTTAAACAAAGCCAGAATATGTTTCCAGGTTATTATACATTTAAACATGAATTTTGAATGGTATTACCTTTACTGATATTATTTTCTTTTTCTAGGAGAAATAATGAGTGGTCTTGGCAACGAAGTCGGAGTAAGTACTCATGAAATGCATAATATCGAAGTTCAAGATATTATTGCAGACAAAATTCCTGGGGAGAAGAAGATGATTAAGAGGCAGAAAGAAAAGAAGGGCAATAACTCCCAGACACTATCAAGAGAAACAATTTCGCAGTACTTTTACCTACCAATCAAGAGCGCATCCAAAGAACTGAATATTGGCATAACCCGTCTCAAGAAAAGATGTAGGGAGTTAGGAATTCGTCGATGGCCTCACAGGAAATTGGTGAGCTTGGAGACCATAATCAAGAATGTTCAGGTTCTCTCTCATACATACTTAAAATTTGTAAGTATGAAACTATGAAAGATTTATAAGTAAATAACCAATGATATCACTTCGATTTACAGGAGATGCAAAATAAAGAAGAATGAGGACATATGGCTGAGAAGAAGTTGAAAGAAGCCATTACGATACTGGAATGTGAAAAACAGTTGGTGGAAGAAAGTCCTAATACGCAGTTAGAGGACCAAACACAGAAATTGAGACAAGCATGCTTCAAGGTCAAATATAATAAGAAATTTAATTATAATAAACTTAAGGAGATCATAAAATCCCAAGACTCATTTCGCAGTAATTTTACGGCTAATTCTGCTGTTAGTCTCGATGCTGGCTCAAAGGAGAAAGAAAAGGAAGAGGATGTCGAAAAAGAGGAGTTGAAGTCCATAATTACTAATTGTTTGTCTTCCTCTAATGTAAATATTGAAAAAGAACAATTACAAACCTTCATCTTACATTTGTCAGCTCAATTACAAAAGAGCAACTATAAGCATGTATCCTCAAGTTCATATGAACACTAGTGATATGAATAAAAGATGTGATGCTTATTATTAATGGAAATATATTTTTCCCTTATTATCTTTTCTGTTCCACTTCAGGTGGCCAGTATTTCTCTGTGATAAGGGAAATATCGAGTGTGTCCATGACCATAACCACGGCCACTGCCACAACTACGACTATAACGATAGCTTCTGCTGGAGCCAACAGCATTCACTTTCTAGGAGTGCTGTTGAGCCAGTTCATCTGGCTTCATGATTTCTCAATAATAACTCATGTTAAAGCTATCAATTTTGGATACCCTTTTTCTCGATATTGTTACTGTAGGACATGAAAAGTGGAGAATGTCTTATCCAATACAACTTCATCAGTAACTTTTTCTCCGTAAAATTTTTAACTAAGATGTAGTTTTATACATCACGGAGTTCACAGTTTTACAATCTTACAACTTCAGGTGCAACCATTCATACCGTGCAGTGGGTAGTACGACTATCTTCAGGTAGTCAAATCTTTCTTTTTATCCACATGACATATGGATCTCCTTTTTTTTTAGCATTTAGATGCATTTCTGTATGACATATAATTTTTTTTTTCCAGAAATATCAAGGGCTACAAATTCGAATTTAGCGAGATCAACAAATGCGTACCTGTCTTCTGGCTTTAATAACGGCAGAGACTCGTGCTGATAACGTGTTATAAAATTAGGGTAGTGTTAGAATAAAATCTACACACTACACACTAAGAAAATTCTAACTATTATTTGCACAAGAATTTCTCTGCAAACTTCTCTCTTTCTTTCTCTCACAATTCTTTCTCTAATCTTTCTTTCATAAAATAATGATGTATTACAAGCTTAGAGAATAGCTCTATTTATAAAGCTCTAATTAGTGGATTACATAATGGCATACATCATCTTCCACTAATCTCAATTAGTGGTGTCTCCACTAAATGGTGGACATCCATAAAAATCTTATCTAATTATTCACATAAATCCATAATTAGTGAAGCCTCCACTAATTAATGGAGATTCCAATAATTCATAACATCTTCATAAATTTTTTTTTAAATTTTTTAAAGAAAAATAAAAAATTCTAAAAACTCTTCCCAAATTCCTTCACTGCCACCAAGAAAATCATTATCATTAGTTTGCCTTCATTCTGTAAAGTAATAAAGAAAAAGGTTAAATTCAAAAAAAAAAAAAAACCTATACTCTTATTCTATTATTAATTGAGTATTTAAATTTTCAGATTTAATAATTAAATAACTCAAATGGGTTTCCATCAAATAGTTGAGAAATATTCATAAAACTCGTTTATATAATCGCATATGATATTTATACAACTATGAGAAATATTTAAATTTAACTAGTAAAACTTATAAATATTTATGTTAAAATTGTTAAAATTCCATTATTGAATACTTCATTATTAAAAATGAAAGTTCAAACACCTAATTATTAATCGTATAAGAGTACATAACTCTTTTTAAAATTTAACCCTAAATAAAATTCTAGCAAGGAAGTTTTTTTTCAGATTTATAATTCGAGGAGGAGCAAGCCAGGACAAGCAATATTTAGAATTATACTGCGGGCTGAGTACATGATGATAAATGGAAGGTTGAACTTTGGCGGTGTGGTAATTTAATATTGTCCACAAACGTATTTGATGTTGCTTTAGTATTTAGCATTTAGCCTTTAGCCCTTATCTTTAGGAAGAATCACTTGGAAATTTTCTGGCCTTTGAAAACGGATAACACAAGGAGGACGCTTAAGATACAAGTGAATCGCAAAGGTTTGTGGTCGTTTCCCAAATATCATAACTTCGAGTTTTATTTATTTATTTATTATTATTATTATTATATAGTTTGTCTTTTTTGAAAATTAAGTAGCTCAATGAATTTATGTCAATAAATTTTTACATTAATATATTTTGATTGTTCTTTTATGCATTAAATAAAGTTTAATACTTTTACAAATAATATCACTTTATGTAGTCGAGGAAACTATCCATAATGTACCTCAGTCATCATATACCATTGTTCTTTCATCATTTCAAATGCTTCCATCTTGAAAGGACAACAAATCTAACGAAATAATTATTCAATTTTTCAAACGAACCAAATTTTCTTTCTATCTCTCAAAATTATTTTTTAAGCCCCATTTGCATTTCGCTCCAGAACTAAACTTTATTATTGAAATACTCTTTATATGACTAAAAAAATCTATTTTTATAACTGTCATTTATACATATTAATTCTCAAATTATTTATTATTATTAAATTTAATTTTCATGACAAATTTTGTATGCAATATCCTCGGGTTTTTTTTTTCTTGGAAAAAATATAAAATCTTTATTATTAAAGTTTTTTGGATATTTTTATTTTATATAACTATCTGCACACAAGAAAATTTTGTTATTATTGGAACTTTTTTCAACTCTTTTTTTTTTTATTTTATTATGGGTGGTTAGTAATTTTATGGTAATTTTTTATTTTTCTGTACCAATTTTTTTCTCATATGTTCTAAATGTCAAAATTTTTAATAATATTTTTCATATATATACATGGATGAACAAATATATGATTAATCTGTATAATTAGAAATTCTTTTAAATCTTTGTTATTCATTTTCATTTTTATGATATTCAAAGAACTAAATGTTAATATTAAAGTTTATTATAACTTTTTTTTAAAAAAAAATGTGTATAAGTAAGTTATTTTACAAAATATTTATCTTTCTTAATTTTTTGGCCATATTTTCTCACTTGTTCTCAATTCTAAGTTTTACTACATAATATTTTAATTAGATTCAAGTTTTTTGTCTTTATTATCCAAAATATTCAGATATTTCATTTCATATGTATGTATTTCTCATGAAATTGAATATTGAAAATTTTTAACTCTTTTTTTCCTCACTTTTTTATTTTTCAAAATAAAAAAAAGAAATTTTCCATCATATCTTAGAATTTAATTTTATTTATCTTTTTATCGTTTTGTATATACCAATTTTCTTATAGAGTCTATTATAATTTTTCGCATGTACATATCTTACAAGATCAACTCTATTATATTTTTTATTAAAAATTATAATATATTATATTTTTATATAAATTTAAGTCTTCCTTAATATGGAATTAATGTTTATTCTTGAAAATAATTAGTTTTTCAGAGAGCTAGTAGTTCTATTTTATTTCTCTTTTATCAATTTGAAAAACTTTGTCATGAATATTCTTGGAGTTTCATTATTATTTTTCACATGAGAGACTCTCGCTGGTGGCCCTCGCGCCGCCATGGAAAGCAACTTGAAACAGCTGATTGGGTAGATATCTCTAACAGAAATTAATTTGATTTTTGAAGTATTAAATCTTTAATACATATTTCCTCTTACGGGATTAAACTTTATTAATATTTAAAAAAAATGACATTTTTTTTAATGGGTAAATTGGCTTCTTTTATTTCTTTTTTTTTTTAACTATATATTGTCAATGTTTCGATATTCTTTTTCATATATGTACCTCTCAAGGAATATAACTATTGCACATTTTACATTTTTTTTAATGGGTAAATTGGCTTCTTTTATTTCTTTTTTTTTTTAACTATATATTGTCAATGTTTCGATATTCTTTTTCATATATGTACCTCTCAAGGAATATAACTATTGCACATTTTAACTTTGCGTATATCCATCTGTTTTATTACATTCATATTATTTAATTCTCTCTTTGATATGGTATGTATTATTATATTTATCTCACTTTTTTTTAAGTCTTTACTTGTATCATGCTTATAGTTATTAATTCACTTAAACAAAGCTCATTGGTTAAAATGCTTTTAGATTAAACATAAAAAAAATTGAAAATTGAAAATTTTTTCCGATTAATCACAGGGGGAAAACAGAAAGAAAAATGGAAGAAAAAAAATTGAAAATGAACAATTAACTTCAACCTTTTTTTTTTAAAAAAAAAATGAGAATTGGCTATACTTTGAAAAGAAAATTGATAAATTTCCCATATTCACGTAAGTTGAAAGAAAATTAAGGGAGCAGAGAAATGTTGAAGAATAAGAACTTAAGTTTTTTTTTTCCCCTAAAGGGAAAAAAAAAAAAAAATGGAAGAAGAAGAAGCAGCAGCTAAGGTTCTACAGCATATCTTTTGAAAGCCAGTGAATATAGCCTGAGAAAAGACCAAATCTAATGTTACCATCAAGCTAGCCAGATAACGTCCTGAAATAGTTAATGATGAAGATAGACATCTGTTTCTTTGAAATGCCAATAATGCTAGTAGAGGCCAAAACTAATCTTCTAAATTCTAAACCTTTTTTATTTTTCTCCCCGCATGGAAAAACACACATACACACATACATACATATATATATATATATATATATATATATATATATATATATTTAAAATTGCTCTAGAGAATAGCTAATGGGCACTTGGAAAACAAACAAATGTCCCCATGCCTTAAAAGGATGATGATATGCTATAGCTGCTGGCCACTCCGGGTGTGTCTCCTCAAACTGTCAAAAGAAAATCTTTGGGACCATTTTCCCCATAAATACTGGCACCACTGCTGACAAAAGTGGCTTGAGATTTCTTTCCACAAGGCTTTTTTCTGAAACTGATTGAAGATTAGGTTTCATAATGGGGTTTGAGATATTATCTGCATTCACAATCCATTTTTTATCCAACTTTGGTGAAAGAAATCTCTAGCTATTAAGTTAATCCTTTCAAATAGATAGGATTTGCAATGGATCAAACCTCCACTACAAATGAAAAATTCAAAGGGGAAGAGGATTATATAATACAATTCCCAACTTATTCCAATTCCACATTCATCGGTTAAGAATTTTTAATACCAAAAACTAGAAAAAAAATTAATAATTAAAACTCTAAACAAAAATATTGAAGAAAGAAAGAGTAAATTAAGAATTTAAAATATATTAATTTATTGATTAATTTTAATTGTATGACTCATAGTTTGTCATCAAGTGTCGGTTTAAATTTTAGTCTTTCACTGAAGTCAACCCAACCATACCAAATTCGTTAAGTTTTGATAATGTTAGTTTTGAGAAGCTATTTTTACCGATCAGCCAAACTGTTGCCAAGGAACTGACCATTTGATAATAGGTTTAGGCATCGCTTCATTGGTGTGCGGGAAAATAAAATTATGGAATTTAAATTGCACAAAAATGAACCCACAATTTATGATTTCAGTTCGGTTACATTCTTTTAGTTGGAAGGTCCAAAAAATAATTGAAGGAAAGTAATATATAATTTTTTAATATTTAAAAATAAAATATTATACATATAAAAATTTTATTTTTTTTAAATTTTTTTTATATTATTATACAATTTAATTATATTTTTTCCTTTCTAATGATTACAGAAAATGAAAATGACTAAACACAAATTTTATTTTATTTTATTCAATATTCTAGTTATTATTGATTTTGAGTTTAAATTCTAATATTTATAGAAAATAATATTTGATTATTATCAAATTAAAATATCTATAGAAAATTTAATAAATTTTATTCTTAAATAAGTTATACAATCATGATATGACCTTTAAATTAAATAGTTATAATTATTTTAGTTAAAATATTGATTTTTTAAAAATTTTTCCAAAAAAAAGATATTATAGTTGAGAATATTAAAATTTTTAATACTCTATTAAGTTGAAGGAAGGGTGAAAAAGGAAAAGATAAGTGAGGACTAAGGTAAAGGATAAGATGAAAAATATAGATGCAAATAAACATTTTATTTATCTTTATATGTTTTTTAATTTTTTGAACTTTTATTATTAAAATCATAAGAAAACAACCAAACACTAGAATAAAGAATCAAAATCCTTTTCTAAAATATAATTAATTAACAAAACATTAAAATTTAAATAATGAAAAGTATGATTATTTTTGCATTTTATTTTTCTTAACAATTAAACAGAAAATAAGAGTATTAAAAAAAAAAAAGTTTAGAGGTTGAGAATAGTCCAGATTCACTACCACACTAGGCTCAAAACCAAGTACCAAATAGATTCTCAACTAATCTCAATTGAATGGCACTGGTAAATCAAGAAACATCCATTGAATGATACATCCATTAATTTTATTCTCTATAAATCAAGAAACACTATCTGAATGCTGAAATTACAAGCATCAAAGTCATCCAATTTGGGACAAAAAAATTCTCAAGTCGCCTAAAAGAAAAGGGTGATGGCATTGTCTCAGTGTTGATCAAGTCAAAATGACAATAACAGTCATTCCAGATTCTATAATGGTGAAGAGAAGCTAAATTGCACACCAGTTCTCCCTCGATCATGCTCCTGCTTTTTCAGTATGTAGCAATAGTTCACCTGATAATGCAATCAACCAGTTAAAGAGAGTCAAACAAAGCTAGCTCGACAGAAATATGGCAAAGACAGAATCACGAGAGGACTCAATCGTAGTTCCCTGTTGCCATTTTGATTTTTTTTTGGTTAATTTCCCACACATTCTTCCACACCCCATAAAGATCAACCTCAAGGGACAATTACATTGATCTTTCAAACTAGTCACCTAACTGGACTCTATATTGGGCTTTGCATCCTTGTTAAAACTTGTTCCAGTTTGTACAACTATTGAAGTCGCCAATGTCTCAATACATCTTTTTACATGTATTACGTATGGGCAAAAAGCCACCACACATATCATTATAACCATCTTTCAGTGTTGGAATGCATAAAAAGAGCACATATATGCAAGCAGGAATAAAAGAAAAAAACTAAATTTACCTCCATGCGAAATAGCTTAGTAGGCACAACAACACCAAATCCTGCTGAGCTTCTAAACGAATCTAGGAATCCTTTTAAAGAGAAATTTTGGTATGAATGCTGAGTTAAACTACTCAAGGTTCCTGTGGAAGCAAAAACATGTCCGTGAATACCAGCATCCCTGAACACCTTCAACGGCAGATCAAAAGAAAGGTCTGCAAAACCAGCGACAGCAAGATCTCCTCCAACAAAATCCATTCCAGAAGAAGCATCAGCAGATTCATGATGCAAATTTTCTTGAACTTGTCTTCTAGGTTCAGCTGGGCCCAGTCCCCGTGACTTAAAACCTAAGACTGATGTTGGCCCTCCAAAAGTGCAAACTGGAGAAGAATTACCACCCAAGAAGAATCTCTCAGGTAGATATGATGGCATACCCAAGAATCCACTTCCCCATGGAAAAACAACACCTCCAGAGATTCCAAAGTTCAGTGCAGCATTATAAAACCCCAATGGCAGTGCACAACGAATATCAAACTCCTATAAAAAATAAAGAATTCACATTAAGAAACCAAAGAAAAGACGTAGCAGCTTGCATGTAATTATAGAAGTACAACTACACAACGGCCATTGTGCTTTGGTTTTGGTACATAATGGTTGCCATTTTTTTATCACACATGATACAAGCAGTTGCATCGAGATTCCTAATGCATGGGAGAGAGATCCACTAACTCCATTGACCAAATTTTCCATCCCGGAATGCTATTGTAACAATTATAGGTGGCACATCAATATCACAGGATTTGAAATCAGAACTACCTAGATTCCAATCTACCATCAAGTGAGTATGAAAATATCTCCCTTTCCACCCACTCTTTTCCGTTTCTCTAAGGAAAGGAATCAAATATTAGAAACTAAAAAGTGGTAAAGGAGAAATTTAAGAGCAAAGTTATGAATAGTTGAAAAAGGAAACCTGACGAAGAAAACGTAAACTCTGATAATCTGGTACAAGGCCACCAAAATGAGATGTAGAAATAAAAGCATATCCTCGAGTTGGCCTCAAAGGTGAATTTCTTCTGTCTAACTTGAGTGTATACTTCAGGGTTGAGAGTAAACTGTGTCCAAGCTGCCTCCGCACTGTTCTGGATGATACTTGTGATGGATCACTTAAGGTGCGCCAAGAGAGAGTATATGATAAATCATTGATTGGGCTTGAAAACAGAGAGAGAGATAAACCTAAAGCTCTTTCCTTGTAGGAGGAAAATTTCAACCAATCCTGTGAAAGCAGACACAATCGAGTTGCCACTGGAGCAATTAATCCTTTAAACCAGGGTACAGACACACCAGCACTAATCTCTGATGTTTGGTCCCAGCCATAGGCCAAAGAACCATCCCATAAATCTCCATAACCAAACAAGTTTTTCAGCTTCAGTGATCCTTCAAGTGACCATGATCTAGCCTACAAAAGGTTCTACAATATGAAAAGCCAGAAACAAGGAAGAAGGTTAACTGAATCACAGGCAGCATATCAAGTTGAAGGCCATTTTATTTCCACGAGAGATATAAGTGGACACTTGACAAGATCATACAAACTAAGATACACTTACCAGAGGTCTAAATTACAAGAAAATGCCCCAGGTTAAAGGTAGAAGAGGGTAGTCAAGGTGAATGTATCACTAAATAAACTTCCAGAACAATGACTCGAATAGTTTTCACAATATGGAAGGAAAAGTAAATTAAGAAAATCACAAATTAAAAGGGAGCTAAACCTCATTAAAAACATTTGATAAACATGCATTCTAGCTTATTAAGCTAGATATTTTTGACAAGGTTTCAGTAACACATCACAAAGGAGCAATGAAATGCTACCAATAGATTGCCCAAAGCATAGTACCCTATACAGTATGCCCCCAAGGCCATCTAAGCCATTCCATTTTAATAATTAAAGGACCACCTTAAGCCTAATGGTCTGTACTTGTATTAAATGTCAATGACTGCAGGCACAACAATATTACGGGAAAATGGGGGGAAAAAGGAGGACAAAATCCATTCCCTTTAAGTCAATAAAGAAGTTACATAAAGAAGGCTTCTACCTGCTTCAACAAAGGGTGAACTTGGATTGGAACTTTTCTATAACAAAGTTAAAAAAAAAAAAAAACTAATTTAGGCATATTTTGACGAAAAAATGGATCTAATGTAAATAAATTTTATTTGTGAAATATTGACAATTTTATTACAATCCATGTTAATCACAATGTTGGGTTTTTTATCTTTTGTTCAAAATTTTTTTATAAAATTCAAAATAATACTTACATTAAAAATAAAAATAACTCAATATATCCAATCCAAGTACACCCAAATTCTTTCCCTAGCAGAAGAGTTGAACCAATTATGAACGCTAACCTTTACATTCTCATTGTGGAATTTGGTTCTCTAGACCCATTTCATTTAGGCAAACCACAATCATTTTATGCTTTTTGAAACAAATAAGCCAGAAGTTCCAAACACTACTGAAGAGCCTTAATATGAAACAATTTTTTCTAGGATTCACTGATATCCAAACAACACCCAACAATATAAGTGTGCTACTAGTCGTTCTCTTAGTATCATATTTCTAAAATCCAACAACATCAATAAATCTAGAACCCCAACACATCTAATATTATTTTTGAACCCAAACCTTGCAATTACTACATTAAAGCATGTAAAAATCATTCATGGCATTTATCTAATTCACACTATGAGTTGAAGTTGACAAAGAATACCTCAGGCTTAGAGTAAATCCCAAGATCTCCACTGACAGGGTTCTTTGCCTCAAGGACCTCGACCACCACATTAGTTGTCCCTGGCAGTTCAGGGGGACCAGCATCTAGGGTAACATTAACCGAATCAAAAATTTCAAGCCGTTGAAGCTTGGTGTTGACCATGGTAGCTGCCTGAAGTAACTCCTGAACTGTGGAGGCAGCCTTAAGGGCTTCAACTGTGGCTTCGATGACAGACTCCTTGGTCTTCGTGTTTCCCTTGATTATCACATCATGGACTCTTATCGGGATTCGCTCAGTTGACAAACGCCGGAAAAGGGACTCCATCTTGGCCCGGTCTGACCGCATTCGAGATTCTTCAGTGATGTGTGGTGGTTCATCTTCATCATCTCCTTCTTCTGCATCATCCTCCACTTCATCTTCTTCTTGTTCGAGTTCTTTGATTTCTTCACTCGCCTTCTCCGCTTCGTCTGGGACACCAGATTGACCCGTTTGATTATATTCAGAGGAAGATGCCATGAATATTCTCCGCTTGCGGTTGCAAGAGTGGTGGAGTGGCAGAAGTATAGGCTGAGAGCGTGGAAAACGGTGTACAAAGGGGAAATTGAAGGATGCAGTGCAGACTGTGGTTGCTCACTTGTATGAGTCTACCTAAAACAATAACCAAATTATCCACATGTCCTCCAATGTTACCTTTTTTTTTTTAATGATAGTATTATCCATTGACATAGTTGAGCGATCATGCACAAAATTCTACAATTCTTACTTATGTCATCCCATTCAAAATCTAACAGTCAGCTGAATGTTGACTAAATCTTCAACAGTAAAGTAGATTTTGACTAAGAATCAAAATGCAACATTCTTCAAAATCTAATTGGTTTTTTTAAGAATCAAAGGCGCATTGTGAGCTTTACTCGAGGTCTCACGATTGCAAAGCCAAAACGTCGATACGGCCATCCTCCATCAAAGATTTATAACAAAATTACAAAATCCAAACCCTCCAGCAAAAGCAAGAACAGAAATTAGATAGGAAAGCAATGCTAAAAACTTACACAACAATGAAGAAAGAAGAAGTTGCCGGCCTCTCGTACAGTTTTTCAGAGATTGAGACGATTTTTTAAACAAAATAGAGGGCATGCGGGAGATGCTAAATTCAGGGAGTATAAAGAAAGAAATTCGAGGAGGAGAAAGAGAAACGCTGGAAAAAAAAATTAAAAATTAAAAAAAAAAATAAATACTGAAGTAGAAGCATACCTGGAATCGACGCGTGAAGAACCGATGAAGGAGGATGGAGGAGAAAGAAATAACCCTAGCTTTCGGCCGTTATCTAATTCTTACATGAAATTTTAATATTTTTAAATCACTCAATCCGTCTGATTTTATGTAGTACAAGAAACTATGCATAGTATACCTCTCACTCAGCATAAACCTTTCAAATGCTTCGATCTTGAAAAGATAAAATTTTTAATCCTTTATACATACCCAGCTTCTTGAGTTATTATTATTATTACTAAAAAAATACTTTTAATACTAACTTTTGTATGTGATATCCCTCTTGGATCTTTTCTTTGTGACAAATTTTTAAATCTTTATTATTCAAAAACTTTGGATAGGTGAGAAGGCAAGAATAGTAGCGTCTTGGGGTTATAAACTTTGGTATTCAGATAGAGTTAGAAATAGAAATGAAATTAAGACTATTATTAACCGTAAGTTTATTGATGATATAGTTAAAGTACAAAGGAAGCATAATACGATTTTGAGCATCAAGATTATGATTGGTGGCGAGATTACTAATGTTATTAGTACGTATGCGCTACAAGTGAGACTTGATGATTCGGTTAGGCAATAATTTTGGGATGATTTAGATAAGATTGCACAGAGTATACCGTGTGCAGAAAAGCTTTTCATTGGTGGTGATTTAAATGGACATATGGGTATTGATCAGCATGGGTTTGAGAGTGTTCATGGAGGTCAGGATTTCAAAGTTAGAAATGAAACAGGAACTACTATTCTTGAATTTGCCTTAGCCTATGATTTGACAATAACAAACAATTGGTTTAAGAAGAGAGATTCTCACTTAAGTGACTTTTAGAAGCAAGTTAAATACCAGTCAGATAGACTTCTTTATTATGAGGCATAGGTTTCGTAGTGGTTGTATGGATTGTAAAGTTATTCCAGACGAGAGTGTAGTTACACAACACAGTTTGTTGGTCCTCGATTTTAATTTTAAAAAAAGGATAAGCAGCGGAGTTTTCGAATTGACCTTAGGATCAAGTGATGGAAGCTGCAGGAGGATGAAAGAACAACCTTTGTCGATAAGGTAGTTCAGGCAGATGATTGGTCTTCTAATATGGATTCGAATCTAGATACTATGTGGAGAAAAATGGCTCAATGTATTATAACAGTAGCTAAGGAAGTGCTTGGTGAAGTTAAAGGAAGAGTATCACTAAAGAAGGACACGTCGTGGTGGAACAACGAAGTGAAAGAGGCCATAAGGAGTAAAAGAGAGTGCTATAGAAACTTAGAGAAATGTAGAAGTGAAGAGAATTTAGAGAAATATAAGGTTGCAAGAAGAAAAGCTAAAAAAGCCATTAGAAAAGCAAGATCTACAGTTTATAAGGAAGCTGGATATTAAATATGGGGAGAAAAATATATATAGATTGGCTCATTCTAGGGAGAAGAAAACTAGAGATATTTGTGTGGTGAAATGTGTAAAGGACGACAACTCCAGAGTTTTGGTTAAAGACAATGAAATAAAGGAGAGGTGGAGGTCTTATTTTGATAAGTTATTTAACGAGAATCAAGTTCAAGTTCTGAGTGTGGGTAGCCTTGTGATTTCGAACGAAGAGGTTAACTATGTGTGTATTCATCGTATTTAGAAGTATGAAGTTCGAGAGGCCCTTAAAAGGATGAGACTGAAAAAGGCAATGAGACTGGATGGTATACCGCTCGAGATTTAGAAGTGTTTAGAAGAGATAGGTATTGTGTGGTTGACAAGTTTGTTCAACAAAATATATAGAGTTAAAAAGATGCCTATAGAGTGGAGGAAGAGTACTCTGATTCCACTGTACAAGAATAAGGGGGATGTTCAAGATTGTGCCAAATACTGTGGAACTAGACTCATAAGTCATACTATAAAGCTTTCGGAGAGAGTGATTAAATAGAGGTTAAAGGACATTGTGCAAATTTCAGATAATCAATTTGGTTTTATGCCTAAGCGTTCTACTACGGAGGCAATTCATTTATTACGGCAGATGATTGAATATTATATGGAAAGAAAGAAAGATTTCTATATGGTATTTATTGACCTGGAGAAAGTGTTAAGGGGCAAGTTCAATTTTTAACCTATGTTTTAGAGATCGTAGGTCCCCTCACGTCACCCTGAGAGTGAACCCATATAGGATAGGGATACCACAAGGATTTAGAACTAATGGGTGAATGTAATTAATAACTTGGGACACGTGCTATGATCAGCCAACCCACGTTGGAGGTTATAGTGCGAGGAATGTCCACAAGAAATGAGAAGAAATGGTCATCCCACGATAGAGTTATCTTCTAAATCATTACCTAGAAGGGATATTAATTTGTGGTGGTTAATATACTTAACTTAGGAAACTGTTAATCTTCCCAAGAAGTTATGTCAATTTTTCTAAGAGTCAAATTAATCATATTAAAGATAATAAGGTTAGCTATTATCGGAATTAATATGAGGATAAAGTCACAAATTATTTTCATTTTTCACAAATTGAGTTTTCTTTTATTTTCAATTTTTCAGAAATGGTTGGTGAAGGTTCTTTTAGTCCTTTGGTGGTTATTCTTCGTGAGAATAAGTTAACAAGTCTAAATTATGTGGACTGAAAAATGAATTTGGACATAATACTCACTGCTGAGGAGTATAAGTATGTCCTCTTTGAAACCTGCCCTGTTATTGGGGAGAGTTCTACCGCTGAGAAGCACGAGGCTAAGAAAGTACGGAAAAAGGCTAACGAAATAACTCGATGCTACATGTTGATCTCTATGTCTAATGTGCTTCAGTCAAAACACAAGCACATGGTTACTACATACGACATTAGCCAATCATTAGCCACAATGTTCGCCGATAAAAGCCGGTCTGTAAGGCAGGAAGCTCTTAGGACGATCATAAATACTAAAATGGCTGAGAAAGCATCAGCCAGGGAGCATATACTCAAAATGATTGCTGCTTTCAAGGAAGTGGAAGTTTTAGGGGCTGTTATTGACTCTAAGAGTTAAGTGGACATGACTCTTGAATCTTTGTCGGGCTCTTTTACTCAATTCAAGTTGAACTACAACATGAACAAGTTAAACTCATGTTTAACTGAATTAATGAAAGAGCTCCAGGTGGCAGAGAAGATCATGAAGCTACAGTCCAAGGTTATGATTGTTAGGATTTTTTCTTCCACAATTGGGCCTAAGCCTAGGAAGTTCAAGAAGAAGAAGGGAAACGCACTGGCCCAACCCAAGAAACAGCCTAACAAGCCCAAAGGCAAATGTTTTAAGTGCGGGCAGAAAGGACACTGGAAAAATGGATGTCCAGAATTTCAGGTCATGAAAAACCCTACAGGTATTATTCTTTATCTAGAGTCTATTTCAATTGTTAGATCAACTTCTATTTAGATTGTTGATTCTGGTGCCACTGATCATATCTGTAACTCCTTGCAGGGGTTTAGGAAGATAAGAAGACTCCAAAAAGGCAAGCATAAACTATGAGTAGGAAATGGAGCAGAGTATAGGCCCTTGCAGTGGGAGAACTGAACCTTATTTTTTATTGTAATAAAGTAGTTATATTAAAGGATATTTTATATTTACCCAGTTTTAGACAGAATTTGATTTCAATTGCAAAGCTAATAAATCATGGATATTCTGTTTCTTTCTATTTTGGTATTACTATTAGTAGAAATGGAGAAGTTTTATGTTCAGGGAACATGTATGGAAACTTATTCTTTTTAAATCCTACAAACAATCAAATAAATAACGTTCAATCTGAACCTTTAAATAAGAAGAGAAAGACTAATGTTAATGACTCATATCTTTTGCATATAAGGTTATGTTATATTAACTCAATCAGGATTCAGAGGTTAATCCATGATAGGCTCTTGGGCTAATTAAGATTGGAAAATTGGCCTTAGTGTGAATCCTGCCTTATGGGAAAAATGACCAAAAGGTCGTTCACCCAAAAGGCTATAGAGTCAAGAAGATATTGGTCCTTATTCATATTGATGTGTGTAATCATTTGTCTACACAAGTTAGAGAGGGTTTTGAATACTTCATCACTTTTACGAATGATTGTACAAGGTTTAGTTATGTCTACCTGATGAGGCACAAGTCTGACTCTTTTGACAAGTTCAAAGAGTTTAAGGCTGAAGTGAAGCGTCGGACAGGTAAACTAATCAAAACCTTACGATCGAATCATGGTGGAGAGTACCTCCTCGATGAATTCAAGGATTACATGGTACATCATGGGATAGTATCCCAACTCTCTGTGACGGTACACCCCAGCAGAATGGAGTAGCTGAGAGAAGGAACAGGATATTAATGAAAATGGTCCAAAACATGATGTCTCATGCTACTCTTCCGGTCTCTTTTTGGGAATATGCCTTAGAAACAGTGGCATACATTCTGAACTTGGTGCCTTCTAAGTCAATACCTAGGACGCCCTATAAGATGTGGACTAGGCGTAAGCCAAGTCTAAATCATCTCAGGATATGAGGCTGTCTAACTTATGTACTGATTAAGGGAGACAAGTTAGAACCAATATCAGAATTATGCTACTTTGTTGGGTATCCAAAATAGATAAAAGGAGGTTACTTTTATTATCCCAAGGAGCAGAAAGTACTGGTAATTACTAATACTAGATACTTGGAGGATGATCAAAGTACTTCCACTAAAGGTTCAACAAGGTTGGAACTCGATGAGAAGTTATCTTCAGAATTAACTTCTTCAGACCCGATTATGGAACAAGAGACACAACCTTAAGAACCTGTACAAACGGAGCTTCATCGTAGTAGGAGGGTATCTAGAGTTTCAGAAAGATGGATAGGAGAGGCTTTCGAGTTAGTTTCTGACCATCAGGAACAAGATCCCATCGGATACGAGGAGGCTATTACTGATGTCGATGCAAATCTATGGCATGAAACCATAAAAGTCGAGATTGAGTTTATGTACTTTAATTAGGTTTAGGATCTTGTAGCTTCACCTGAAGGGATAAAACCCATTGGATGTAAGTGGTTATACAAGAGGAAGAGATGAGCGGATGGGAAGGTGGAAAGCTTCAAAGCTAGACTTGTGGCGAAAGGGTACACTTAGAAAGAGGGAATTGATTATGATGAAACTTTTTTCTCAGTAGCTGTGCTTAAGTCCATTTGTATCTTCCTTACCATTGCATGTCATTTCGACTATGAGATATGGCAAATGGATGTAAAGACTGCATTTCTTAATGGCCATTTTAACAAAGATATCTATATGTCCCAACCAGAAGGTTTTATTGCTAAAGGCCAAGAACATATGGTTTGCAAACTTAAGAAGTCCATTTATGGACTTAAGTAGGCATCTAGAACGTGAAACATTCGTTTTGACGAAATTGTAAAGTCTTACGGTTTCATTCAAAATGAGGATGGACTATGCGTATACAGGAAATTGGAAGGCATAAATGTGATTTTTCTTGTCTTATATGTGGATAATATTCTACTCATTAGGAATAATATAGGGACATTATTATCTACTAAGGTTTGGCTATCTAGTAAATTTAGTATGAAGGATTTGAGAAAAGCTAGTTACATTCTCGGGATTAAGTTTCTTAGAAATAAGAAGCAAGGAATGTTAGGATTATCCCAAATAACATACATTGATAAGATGTTGGCCAAGTTTAGCATGGACTTATGCAAGGGAGGTCTAATCCCTTGCAGATATGGGTTGTCTTTTTGTTCTAAGGACTATCCTAAGTTTCAAGAAGAAAAAAATAGGATGAGTAGGATTCCCTACGCTTCGGTTGTGGGAAGTCTCATGTATGCCACGCTGTGCATTAGGCCAGATATCTGTTTTGCCGTATGCTTAATTAGCAGATATCAGTCAAACTCTGAGGAGGTTCATTGGCAAGTTGTAAAGCATATTCTTAAGTATCTCAATAGTATGAAAGATTATATGTTGGTTTATAGGGCTGAAGACTTGGTTCTACTGGATACACAGACTCAGATTTTCAGGCAGATAAGGATGAGAGAAAATTTACTAGTGGATATATCTTTACCTTCTCTGGAGGAGCTATTTCATGGAGGAGTATCAAGTAATTTTGTATTGCTGACTCAATCATAGAAGCTGAGTATATGGCAGTTTCGAAAGCATCCAAGGAAGCAGTTTGGCTCCAGAAGTTCCTTTCAGAACTTGGAGTTGTGCCACACATGGACAGATCGATTGTAGTGTATTGCGATAATTTTGAAGCAGTCTCGCAATCCAAAGAATCCAAGAACCACAAGAAAGGGAGGCACATCTATAGGAAGTACCACTTGATCCGGGATTTCATTCAGAAATGAAAAATTATAGTGGAACAGATAGCCTCGGAGAACAACCTAGCAGATCCCTTCACCAAGCCTTTGGCTGAGAGAGTCTTCAAAAGACACTTAGACGCCATAGGGGTGAGCACCTACGGGCTTTCTAAGTCTTAGAGTGCAAGTGGGAGATTGTTGAAATATATGCCCTCCAGACTAGTTTATCTAATATAATTATCGAATTTATTAATAAAAGAATTTATTCTCAAAATTTGTTTGTGAATTTACATTTTATTTGTGCACGAATTTTGTTGGGATAGGACTCTACGGTTTGAGTATAAGTTGGTGGTCTGACGAAGCTTGAAGCACATACTTTGATATACTGTAGTTGAGGTTCTGTTGTAGAACCGATAAACTTGTATGTTGGGTATATGTGACTAGTTAGTTAATATAGACTTGTACAAGGTAACTTCTACGCTATATCGCCCCTTGTGACTGTTTAAATGATCTAATTATCCAGGACCCTGGGGAACATGACGTGGATGTTTACTTTAGGGTAGCTCCCTTAGAAAGTGAAAACATTCCAAGAGTTGTGGATCATTGGACTAGAGGTCTAATGATGGTAGATGTTCATTAGAGAGATATTAGTAAACTCTTCCTCTCTAAATGCACGGCGATGCGTAGAGGGGTATTTTAGTCATTATACCTGTAGGTCGAAGACTTTGCTAATGCACCATTATCCTTGGGGTAAATATTTTCTTATGGTGATATTAAAAAATATTTAAAATGTAAAATATAGCTATTTATATAGTAGAGGTATTTTGATCATTTTAGTCGCCAAGGCGATGTGTCTTTTAGTCTCCGAAATAGCCCTTAAGTCCTGATAGATTTAGATTAAGGAATTGGTCTTGCTAATTATGGGTTTTATTTTATTTTATTTAAATATTCTAATTTATTATTGGACTAAAATAAAATAAAAGGCATAAGAGAAAGTATATATTTTATCAAGTTTAATTGGTTAATTAATTATTCAGGGCCTAAGACCCAGATTGAATAATTCGAAAAATTAATCTAGATATAAACTAGATAAAAGGTACAGAATTTTATATTGGTCTATTTGAGCTTATTAATTATTTATTGAGCTATTTAATGAAGCCCAAAAAATAAATAATTAAGATTTATTATTTATGGGTGTTCAAGTTTAAGAATAAATAATTTTATCTAACCTAATGAAAAAGACCAAGGGTAAAATAAAATTTAAAAAATTAAATTAATTAATTAAAATAAAAAAATAATACGGGATGAATCATGTGTTGTTTTGCGTGAAGGATAATAGAAAGCATCCATTTTTTCTATTTTCACGCAGTTGGATCCTTTCTCTCGGGGAATTGGGAAAGGAAATGAAAAGGACATCATGCAATGTATAAGATGTTCTTTTCAATTTTTTTCCAATTCACAGACACCCAGTAAAGCATTTTCACGGAGAAGCCTTCAAAGGCTTAGCAAAAGATCTTCAAGCTTTACCATTTCGGAAGATCAAAGTGTAAATCCCATACCCTAGGTACCTAGATAGGGTGAGATGTCGCCCCGTCCAAAGGACCAGGGGTCTTTATAACGAGGTATAAAATAAAATAAAAACTGCTAAATAAAATTAAAAGAATAATTCTATTACATTCGGAAGCAAAACTTATATAAGCCTGAAAAAAAAAATCAAAATTAACAAGCGTCTCCGGAAATAAATTCAAAACACAACTAAATAAATAAATTGGAGCTCAACCCTAGCTTCGCCCCACTCACTGTAAGCAATCCCTTGAAATCATGATATAAAAGGGTGTGAGATTTGTTGGGAATGTGCCCTCTTAGACTAGGTTTTTTTATGTAAATATCGAATATGTTAATAAAAGAATTTATTTCAGAAATCGTTTGTGTTTCAAATCCTACAAGATTGACATCTCAGTAAGTCTCGTGTGTGCAAACGTCAATTATAACCATTTTATGTATGCAGGTTTATCAAAACCACAAAATCGTGTTTGCAAGTCAATCTCATATATAACAGTCATACAAAGGAGCCTTGCTCAATAAATCCAAAACAGTTCACAATCACTCACTGTTTCATCACAATCATAATTCATTAAATAGGGATTAGCAAATGATTCAACAATATAGTAACACAATTCATATCATGGTTACCACTATGATAGCTCCCCAATGTATTCTTTCAACAAAGGGGCAGTGGAGAATTCACCCATTAGGTGAGATACTCCTCTATCTCTATACCCAACATTTCAGTTGTCCAATCTGGATCAACAATGTCCACATGGACCAATATGCTAGCTCGGACCGGCTTGATAAGTAGTAGTGTCGCCTCTCCAAATTGAGTTTATCTTCTGGAGGTAACCTCTTGCCGGAAGAATCAATCTTGCTTTTCGAAACTAGTACTACTAGCCTACCCCCGCTGAGTACTCAACGCTCTCCGATTAGGGGCAGAATCATTTTTCTTTTTTCGAAAGTCTTTGATTAGTTTGATTGCAAAACGTGATTTTCACAAGAACATTTTCAAATCGTTTGACAATAGTGTAAGAAATTGTTTTTGAGTTTGAATAAATAAAATTTAGTAAATTCGTTTTGAAAATAAAACATCCACGTTTCCAATTCAAATCTCAGAACAATCCAGTATAACTCATCATTTTTAGTTAAGGCTCAATCTTTGTGTCAAAACATCATATTGACATTAATTCCAAATAACATTGTAAAAATTGCTTGCAAACAAGTATCATTTATCAAAACAGTTATGCAGGGACTTACTTGGATAAATCACAGCCAAATCCAACTCAATCGATTGCTCTAATTTCCACTCCTTCCTTATCTAGAGCAAATAACCCTGCAATTAGGATTTAATCGATCCATCCATTATTTCATACAACATGACTCTCCATGATTTCATTATTTCCCTACTTCATCCATGGTATTTAATTCACTAAATCATATGTATAACTTTCCTTTACTATTCTATTGATCATAACCACGCATTGATCTAGATCAATTCATCACATGACAACTTCCATATTAAACTAACATAAAATCATCATAAATAGCCCCATAAACATTAAAAGATCTTATCTTTGCCTATTTAGCATGGATCTAGATTTAGTATGACAAGATACATCAATGTCCTATCTCATACATGCTTTGTCTATGGCTTTCATCAACAAATTCATCAATCTAATTTACTCATGCTTTCATACTAGACTCCATAAGCATCCTTAAGCCAATATTTTGAAGTTTAAGACTATTTAAATCAGTAAAGATAAGATCTTGGTTACCTCTTAGCGATTTAGACTTAAAACACGACAATTTCTTGTTGACCAGCTTGAGTTTGATCGATAGTTGAAGAGTTTGGATCGCTTGGATGACCTTGATCAAGACTCACCATAGAATGGATAAAATCAGTCCCTTATGGACGTGATTTAAGGAAGAGAAAAGGAAAAGAATAGAGTAGGGGTTGAATAAAAGAGTTGAAGTTCAATTACCTTGTAGTGAGTCTCAGTTTTGGTTTTGTTTTTGGAGAGAGCTGTCCGAAGTTGTGGGTAGGGTTTCAACTGTCTATTTCGTGTATTTGGAGGGGCTGAGAAGGTGAGAATTTCGTGGTTGACTGTATAGAAAAGTCTAGGGTTATAGGTTTAGGTGCTTGAAGGAGTTTTGGTCTTGCTATGGTTTCTTGATCATAAGAGAAAATTGTTCAGCTTTGGTGTTCTCTATGGCTGCCAAAATTTTAGAAGGGGATTAGTGTTGATTGCTGCTATGTTTGTGAAGCTGACGGTGGCCGAGATTCTGGACATAAAGAGAGGAAAAATCTGATTGGTTTTGGATCCCTATAATAGCAAAAATAGGAGAGGAAGAATGGGTCTTTGTGTAGCTGTATTTCTGCTTGATAGCTAGGGAACTTTTGTGCAGATTTTGTGCTGGAATTTATATGTGAATTAAGGTTGAAGGTGGCCAAAAATTTGGAGGAAAAGGAGAAGAATTTCTGGTATTTTTTTTGGTTATAACCAAATCCTAGTTGGTTAAAGCTTTCTCAGTTAACCCTAGCTAGGTTTTGGAGAGTTTTTGGTAGGTTGTTTCTCTTCATTGTGGTGGCAGTTTTGAGAGAATTTTCCAGAAAATCTTAGAAAAGAATTAGGTCATCTAATTAGAAAATAGTTTAATTAATTCCCTATATTAATTTGGATAATAGCTATTAAATAGTTATTAGGTAAAAATTCTGGTTTCCTATTCATATCTACTGAAATTTTCCCTAAAGGCTTCGAAAATTCCTGGATTTATCCAAGAGATAAATACTTCATTTAAATTCACCTCCAAGCCTTTTATTTCCATAAAAAAAATATTATTTGAAAGAAGATAAAATATGGGAATTTATTTCCTTGAAAATAATACCTATATACTTTCTTATATATATATTTTTCTTTACTAATATATTATTTAGATTTTGCTAAAAGAAAATCTAGATTAGTAATCTTTAAAATTCTCTAAAAGATTATGATAAGATATTAGAAACAAAAATTTAATTTGTTCTCCAATATTTTATAAAATAATTTTCAAATAAATCACTCTCCTAATTTATTTTTCTCTTCTTAGGAAATTAATTTCCTAGTGGTGATTCTCCTAAGGATTTCGGCCAAGCTAAGGAAAAATTAGGGAAGAAGGGGGGGGGGGGGGGGAAATAAGAGAATGAAAAGAATTTGAAATAGTTAGGATTCAAACTCAAGCCCGTCAAGCTTTATCCACTATGCTACTTTTTTTTCCCCCCTAAATATTCTCCTAACAAATTCCCTTGATTTCTTCCCACTTGCTTTATCCCTTTTTCTAATAAACTCTCCTTAATAAATGAAAGCTCAAGTAATCCACCTACTTCAAGAACAAATTAATTCATGCAATCCACAACTAATATTTTCATGAAAAATAATTCAAATCATCAAATGTGGTATAACTCAATATGACATGCATGACTTTTCCCCACTTACTAAAGGCGGTCTAACATGGGGTATTACACAAAGGCTTCGCGTAAATGAGACGCAGTTGACGTTTACAAGGACATGATCCAATAGCTTCAAGTATTCTTGTACAGACATCTAAATCAATGCGAAAAGGGCCATTCAATCATGGAGGTAAATTTTTCGTTTTGAAAGTATGCTTTCGGTTTGATGATTTTTGTCATTTTAAACCTTCAAGATCATCTCATAAATCACATAAATAGGTTTGCTAGACATCATAAGTATAGCTTATTTACTATGATACTTAACTACTTCACCAAACATCAAATCTCATGTATGCATAATTTCTTTTTAAGCATACCATCAACATCATGCATATACGTAGCCAAAGAGATAAACTCATCATAACTCAAAACATGATGATATCGTATTCACAACACATATACTCAAACTATCATCCTAGAGTTCATTAACATATTGACTTTCAGATAATCAAAGAAAAAGAAGAAGATCATTTGCTTGGTTGAAATTGGCCTGATGAAAGATCAAAGACGTGATCTTAATAATGTTATGACCTATTTGACCGTGCAAATGGAAGAAACATGAGTCGTGAGTATGCTAGATGGCTTGGTCTTGAAGAAGCCGACCCTCTTTGAGTGTACTGAGAGTTCATTTGTGTTTCGGCTACTTTTAGGAGAGTGGAGAGTGAGAAAGACGAGATTACCTTGACTTGGAGTGAGGGAATGCTGAGAGCAAATGGGAGTGTGTGTTTGTTCTTTCGTTGGAGAAAAAAGAATAGGGTAGAGGGCTGAAATCTTGAATATGAGTTGTGTGGGAGAAAGAGAGAGAGACCGAGCCTCTTTTTGGTGTGAGTTGTGATCATGATTTGTAGGTGTTGGGTATCTCAGGCTCATATCCTATACGGCGCAATGGAAAATAAAACGAGAAACCCTCCCAGGACCCGTCTATGTGTGGAAAACAAGACATAATGATAAGGTAACAGTTTTTACCTTTGGGTGATTGTCCGAAGAACAAAAATTTTCTTCTTCAAGTCAAGGCGCGATCCAGTAATCCTTTTGTGCAAACTCCATAAGAGTTGGACGTCTAACCACTATAATCACAGTGTGTGATTATCTCTAACAGTAATCCACACAAAGGAATACTCAAGCACCAACGTTTCCTATGCTAGCAGAAAAAGATGGCAGCTAGGGCTGTTTTTGTTTTCAGTAAAATGAGAGAGGAGAGAGAGAGAGAGAGAGAGAGAGAGAGAGAGAGAGAGAGAGAGAGAGAGAGAGAGAGAAGACGTTTGTTTTGTGGCTCCTATTTTCGTGTGAATCACCCTTCTAGGGTTTCATGTCACTCATAATATATGTCACACAAAAATTCCTTCCAAAACTGAGAATTCTAATCCTATTAGAATTTCCTAATTGTAATTGAAAACATAAAGTTCTCACAATGACAACTTGGATCACAAATTATAACTAATTATAATTTGTCCACAACAACTTCTCTTTCTCTCAATTAACCCCACTATATTATCAAATAACATTGTGAGTAAATAATCCTCTATAGTGTGTGACCTATTAGGTTTCCCAATCAATTGGTAGTGAACATGAATTAATCCAAACGTCTTTGAGATTAATAATCCATAATTAATTAGAATTAATCATATTAATTCTAATTAGGATTGGTTTATGAATTCATCAATTAATAAACCCATATTCCCAGATCATGAGCGGTATCTAACAACACATCATGACCACCTAAGAGTCCATGAAGTTAAGTGGCTTGACATAAACCCTTCAATAACGAACTTTAGTGCAATTAACTCATTTCACTATACAATATCTCATTCGGTTTGGAGTATGGAATTAGTGTTAACTTCCTCCAAAATTAATTCTTGCCCGAATACAATAGTACTTGTACCAGGAAACCACTACTCTAGATGTGTATCAATTGGAACTATTTCAAATACACAACCGCCTTGGCCAAGGACTTTCCGAGTAGTAATTCCTACAAGTGGCCGTGAGATATTCGCCCATACTATTAGGAGTGGTGAATCATTTATTGACCCTCTCAACTACTTTCGTTTATGTCACAATGTACCCAATATCCATCCCATAGGCGGCCCTCAATCGAGTTCCGAAGATTGGAATCAAAGTACAATGCTAAGCAAACAAAGTACCTTGGAGATCTCAAATTTAAGGATACTTGCACGTTTGCTATATTGAAATTATATCACTGGCACTAAATAGTTATCCATGTGATTATCTCAAAGCTAGGTCATCCAATGAACTTGTTCTATTAACAAGCATCCATGTGTTAACTTTGAGTATCTCAATACTCACGGATATGAGAACTACCGCCTAATCAAATCAGGAAGTCTAACACATGCTAGTCTTAACGTATTAATGATATCCAGTCTCATTAATACTACGACTAGGGACTATTTAAGTACTAACAATATACAGTGTAGTAGGAATCTCCTCTATAATGATTTCCTTAATACAGTGTTGTACTAGGGACTTTATCGAACAGTTATATTACTTAAAAGTAAACAAAAGAAACTGTAAGATAAATAATGCCTTTTATTAAAATAAAATGTGTCATATACAATGTACAAGTGATTGCCTTTAGGGTACAACACTACCAAACTCCCACTTGCACTAGAGCCAATCATTCATGTATCTAATACCGAATGACTTAACATGACAATCATGTTTCTTTTGGGCTAGTATTTTTGTAAGCGGGTCAGCTATGTTCTCATCCATAGAAACTCTCTCTATCTTTATTTCTTTAGTTGCTTCATAAGCGGCTATATACTCAGCTTTTGTTGTAGAGTTGGCAACAATTTTTTATTTGGAACTTTTTCAACTTATTGCCTCTCCACACAACGTAAACACGTAGCCAGATTGCGATTTGAAATCATATTTATCAGATTGAAAGCTGGTATCAGTATACCTGTTTATTTTTCAAATCACCTTCTCCATATACCAATAACATATTTTTAGTCCTTCGTAAGTACTTCAGAATGTTCTTTACAGCTGCCCAATGACCCTCACTAGGGTCAGATTGGTATCTGCTCGTCAAATTGGGAGCACAAGATACATCGGGCCTAGTACATATCATAGCGTACATGATAGATCCAACTGCCGAGGCATATGGAATCTTACTCATGTGATCTCTTTTAACTTGTGTCTTGGGAGATATCGACTTTGAAAGGCTTACACCATGTGACATGGGTAAGAATCCCTTTTTGGATTGATCCATGCTAAACCTTTTTAGCACTTTATCTATGTATGTAGACTGTGAAAGACCTAACAACCTTTTGGATCTATCTCTATAGATCCTTATTCGGAGAATATAGGTTGCTTCTCCAAGGTCTTTCATGGAGAATTGTTTGAACAACCAAACTTTAACCGTTTGCAAGACAGGTATATCGTTTCCCATTAGCAATATGTCATCTACATAAAGCAATAAGAAAACGATTGCACTCCCACTAACCTTCTTGTATACACAAAGCTCATCCATGTTTTGAATGAAACCAAACTCTTTGATTGTTTCATCAAAACGGATGTTTCAACTCCTAGAAACTTGCTTAAGTCCATAAATGGACATTTGCAGCTTACATACCTCTGTGCCATCACTGGATGTGAAACCCTCAGGTTGTATCATATACACTTCCTTAGTCAAATTTCCATATAGGAAAGCTGTTTTCACATCCATTTGTCAAATCTCATAATCATGATGAGTAACAATAGTTAGGAGTATCCTAATAGATTTCAACATGGCTACTGGCGAGAAGGTTTCATCATAGTCAATACCATATTGTTGACGATAACCCTTCACCACTAGTCATGCTTTATAGGTAACTAAGTTACCCTCCATGTCCGTTTTCTTCTTGAAAACCCACTTGCACCTAATATGTTTAATTCCTTTGGGTGGATCAACCAAAGTCCATACTTGGTTGTTGTACATGGAATCCATATCTAACTTCATGGCCTCAAGCTATTTGCCAGATTCTGAACTATTCAGAACCTCCTTGTAGGTAGTAGGCTCATCTTCATCTATGAGCAATACGTCATTGTAGTCACTAATGAGAAATTCATATCTCTCAGGTGCCACACGTATCCTACTAGATCTACAAGGTTCTTGTATATTAGAAGGTTCATTTATTCTCTCAATAGATGCGGGGTTAGACGGTTGATCCTCATTTGTTTGATCTTCATGAACTTCACTAAGTTCAATCTTACTCCCACTATCCCCCTTCATGTGCTCCTTCTCTAAGAAGACGACATGCTTTGAAACAAACAATTTATTTTCGGAGGGTAGGTAGAAGTAATATTTGAAAGATTCTTTTGGATATCCCACAACAAACACTTGTCAGACTTACTATCAAGTTTATCTGACTGTGGCCTTTTAACAAAGGCAGGACAACCCCATACTCGCAAGTGAAATAACTTTGATCTCTTACCAAAGAGCATCTCAAATGGGGTAGTATCAATCGATTTTGTTGGAACTCTGTTTAGTACATAAACAGAAGTCTCTAGTGCATACCCCCAAAACGATTTTGGTAGGCCTACAGAAGCCATCATGGTCCGTACCATGTCTAGAAAGGTTTGATTCCTTCTCTCAGATACACTATTATGTTAAGGTGTATGTGGTAGAGTCCATTGAGATAATATCCCATTATCTCTAAGATAACTCAGGAACTCTTGGCTTAAGTATTCTCCTCCTCGATCAGATCTTAGAGTTTTAATACTTTTGCCAAGTTGTTTCTCTATTTCATTCTTGAAGTCTTTGAACTTTTCAAAAGTCTCAGATTTGTATATCATTAAATATAAATACTTGTATTGTGAGAAGTCATCGATAAAGGTTATGAAATAATTATAATCTCCTCTTACTTGTATTGACATTGGACTACATACATCAGAATGTATGAGTTCTAATAACTCCTTAGCCCGTTCTCCTTTTCTTGGAAAAAGGAGTTTTAGTCATTTTACCCAGTAAACAAGACTCGCATGTGTCATATGATTCATAATCAAATGACCCTAAGTCACCAAGCTTGTGTAACTTAGAAACACGATTTTCATTTACATGGTCCAAATGACAATGCCATAAGTAAGTGGTGTTAGAATTATCCATTTTAGGTTTCTTATTATTTATATTGAGAACTAGATTGTCTGGGTCTAGAACATATAAACCATGAACCAAAGTTGCTGAACCATAAAGAATATCATTCAATGAAAAAGAATAACATTTATTCTTAAATATTAAATGAAATCCATATAAGTCTAAACACGCAACTGAGATAATGTTTTTCATTAAAACTCGTACAAAATAATAGTTTTGTAGTTCTAGAATTAATCTCGAAGGCAGGTTTAGCTCGTATGTCCCCACAGTAAGTGCAGCAACATTTGCCCCATTTGCAGTACGTAGGTCCACGTCGCCTTGCCCCATTTGCAGTACGTAGGTCCACGTCGCCTTTCTCTAGCCTTCTACCGCTCTTTAGTTCCTGCAAGTTATTGCACAAATGAGATCCACATCCGATATCTAATACCCATATCTCATTTCTAAAGGCAGTATTTTTCTCAATCATAAACATTCACGAAGTAGAAGTAAAAGTGTTTGTAAGCTTCTCATTCTGCTTCTTGTCCTTAATAGTCTCCAAGTAGGCTTTGCAGTTGTGCCTCCAGTTGCTTATCTTACCACAATGATGGCATGGGCCCTTGGTAACTGCGTCCTTCATATTTATATCATATTTGGGCTTCATGGGAGCCTTCTTCTTCTTATTTTGAACTTTCTTCTTAGAAGGGGAAGATTCTACCATTAAAACTTTCTTCGCAGTTTTGAGAAGATTGATCAACTCAGGAATGGTGGATTCAATCTTGTTCATCTGATAGTTAATCACAAATTGTGAGAAACTATTAGGCAAAGACTGTAGAATTAAGTCAACACTTAAGTCATGATCCATTGCAAACTCGAGAGATCCAAGCTTTTCTATTAAGCCCAGCATCTTCAGCCCATGAGTGGCCACAGAAGAACTCTTTGCTATTTTGCAATGAAATAGTTGTTTTGAGATCTCTATCTCTTAGTTCTGGCTTGGGCATCAAACAGCTCTCGAAGATGTAGTATAATCGATTGAGCATCTATATGCTCGTGCTGTTTTTACAACTTGAGAGTCATAGATGCTAGTATAATACATGATGCTGTATCACTATCCTCCTTGAGCCTCTTATGGACAGCATACTCATCAGCATGAGCATCTTGGGCTGGTGGTGGTGGAATAGGAGCATCTAGCACGTAGAGCAACTTTTTCGATTTGAGAACGATTCTCAAATTTCTATACCAATTGAGATAGTTTGATTCGATTAACTTGTTGGTTTCCAAGATGCTACATAAGTTTAGGTTTGTTGACATGATGTAAGTGGCCTAGATGTAAAGATAGAGAGCATTAGCTATTTGTATATGCACATGATATGTAAATAATTAGGACTTTAATTAAGCGCATTTTTACTCTACTATTTTGCTCAAACCAATAGCCCCCACTACTGATTCGTGAAAGCCCATTGGAAGTTTTCCTAGTGGACCAGTATCCAAATTCCTCAAGAATAACATTGGGTTTGCCTAACAAGCCACCTTTGAGTTCATTGGTAGGTATCCAATACCAATTATATCATATGTAAATACTGGATCATTGGGTGATTAACAGCTTTTAATCTTAAAGCCTTTTGGATTACCCTAACTTTTTCTTTAAATTTCTTTATGCTTGAGTATGCTCAACCGGGATAAAGAATTTAGTTAAACTCGACCCATTAATTTGGAATTTAATTCCAAATAAATTTAATTCCATAGCTTGAACATACCCAATGTCAAGTAGGCTTGGGTTTTTCCAACAACCTAGTCTCGAAAAAAGGACTCTCAATCTTACTATATTAATGGAAGGAATTATGTTTAATATTAATTGAGGGATTTGTTCCTTTTAGTGATTTCATTGAATGACATGCATAAAAATTAATAAATCGCATAATTGAAAATCATGGTAATAAAGCGATTACGTGGTATGGTTATGGACTTTTCCTAAATTAATTTTTTTGAGCCATAAAAGAAATTAACATAGTTAACCCTATGTGTTCATGCATGATTTAAGTAGAAGGTCTTACATTCTCGCCTTGTTTTGGTTGCCATCTCCAAAATTAAAAATAATTCTACTCTTATCTAACATATGTAAACTAATTACATAATTTTCTAAAGAGAGAAAACCTCGAGTTACATTTGAGGGAAGTTAGATGAGAAGAGAATTACATAAGAATTCTAGAGAAGGCAAGACACGCAGGCCCTATTTCATAAAAAACCAAAACTGTTAAATGCATGAACAGATATAATTAGTTTTAGTCCATAACCATTCACCATTCCATTGACTATGCTTAAACAAAATAACATATACTTTTTATTATTCCAAAATCACTATTTTGAAAAAATAAAATAAATTCTAAAATCAATATTTTAGAAAAATACATTAATTTTAAATTTTTAAAATCACTATTTTGAAAAATAAAATTGTTTGTCTCAAAACTAATTTTGAGAAAATACTTTTGGGTCCCGTCTCGCAACGATAACGACAGTCCCACTGGCCGATCAGTGGGCGGGGTCAAGGGGGCAGCGCCCCTTGCGGGGGTCGGGGGAGCAGTGCCCTCGTGGAAAAATTTTTATTTTGCCGCCTCTCATCAAATAAGATTTTTCCCTTTTCAAAATTCTATTCCAATTTTTTTTTTTTAAACAGTTAGATCATGCAAAACAGAGCATAATCGGTGCCAGCTTGGAAGCCAGAGCTGGCGCTGGCTCTGTTCTGGTTTCCAAAAATTTTTCTCTTCCAAAAACGATTTCTGGACATCATGAATAGAATGGAACCGGCACCGGTTTGGAGGCCAAAGCCGGGACAGGCTATAGTCGGAAAGTGACAGCGATTTTCAGGAAAATTTTTCAGAAACAAATTTTGGTGCCCTAATCTTCTGCAGAATTTTAGTGAGAACAATTCTCAACAGAATTTTCTATTTTGAAGCTCAAAACAACAACTAATTTGTTAGTTTAGACAAAACAAAACAGAAAATCAAATTCACAAGATGAAACAAAAGGCAATTACCATGTTAAGAAAACGTTTTTCTGCACAAAATTTTCAGCACATAAAGAAAGACCTTTTGAAATATGTTATAAATTTTACACAATCATATTGTGCTACGGATCCAACCCACAAAGCTCGAAACGATTTCGACTCGAGTGAAAACGATTTTCATAGCGAACAAAGATAAGCACGAATACATGAAAATAATTTTTCATACCAAAACAATGTCGGTAGACCACACATAGCATGGCTCTGATACCACTGTTAGGTATCTCAGGCTCGTATCCTATACAGCGCAGCGGAATATAAAACAAGATACCCTCCTAGAACCCGTTTCTGTGTGGAAAACAAGACATAATGATAAGGTAACAGCTTTTACCTTTGGGTGATCATCCGAAGAACAAAAATTTTCTTCTTCAAGTCGAGGCGCGATCCAGCAATCCTCTTGTGCAAACTCCACGAGAGTTGGACGTCTAACCACGATAATCATAGTGTGTGATTATCTCTAACAGTAATCCACACAGATGAATACTTAAGCACCAATGTTTCCTGTGCTAGTAGAAAAAGATGGCGGCTAGGGCTGTTTTTGTTTTCAGCAAAACGAGAGAGAGAGAGAGAGAAGAAGACGTTTGTTTTATGGCTCCTATTTTCGTGTGAATCACCCTTCTAGGGTTTCGTGTGACTCATAATATATGTCACATGAAAATTCCTTCCAAAACTGAAAATTCTAATCTTATTAGAATTCCATAATTGTAATTGAAAATATCAAGTTCTCACAATTACAACTTGGATCACAAATTATAACTAATTATAATTTGTCCACAACAATTTCTTTTTCTCTCAATTAACCCCACTATGTTATCAAATAGCATTGTGAGTAAATAATCCTCTATAGTGTGTGACCTATTAGGTTTTCTAATCAATTGGTAGTGAACATGAATTAATCCAAATGTCTTTGAGATTAATGATTCATAATTAATTAGAATTAATCCTATTAATTCTAATTAGGATTGATTTATTAATTCATCAATTAATAAACCCATATTCTCATATCATGACGGTTTCTAGCAACACATCATGACCACCCAAGAGTCCATGAAGTTAAGTGACTTGACATGAACCCTTCAATAACAAACTTCAGTGCAATTAACTCATTTCACCATATAATATCTCATTCGGTTTGGAGTACGAAATTAGTGCCAACTCTCTCCAGAATTAATTCTGGCCTGAATACAATAGTACTTGTACCAAGAACCCACTACTCTAGATGTGTATCAATTGGAACTATTTTCAATACACAATCGCCTTGGCCAAGGACTTTCTGAGTAGTAATTCCTACAAGTGGCCATGAGATATTTGCCCCTACTATTAGGAGTGGTGAATCATTTATTAACCCTCTCAACTACTTTTCTTTACTTCACAATGTACCCAATATTCATCCCATAAGCGGCCCTCGATCGAGCTTCGGAGATTGGAATCAAAGTACAATGTTCAGCAAATAAGGTATCTTAGAGATCTCAAGTCTAAGGATACTTGCACGTTTGCTATATTGAAATTATATCACTGGCACTAAATAGTTATCCATATGATTATCTCAAAGTTAGACCATCTAATGAACTTATTCCATTAACAAGCATCTATGTGTTAACTTTGAGTATCTCAATACTCACGGATATGAGAATTACCACCTGATCAAATCAGGAAGTCTAACACATGCTAGTCTTAACGCATTAATGATGTTCAGTCTCATTAATACTACGACTATGGACTATTTAAGTACTAACACTATACAGTGTAGTAGGAATCTCATATCATGATCTCTATCATGATTTCCTTAATACAGTGTTGTATTATGGACTTTATCGAATAGTTATATTACTTAAAAGTAAACAAAAAAAATTGTAAGATAAATAATGCCTTTTATTAAAATAAAATGTGTCATATACAATGTACAAGTGATTACCTCTAGGGCACAACACTAACACTAGGAGAGAAGGGAAGCCAAGAACTTCTTGAATCTGTGTGTGTTCTTTAGTATTTTGGCAGGGAGTGGAAGGGAGAAAGTAGAAACCGAGAGTAATGGAGAAAAGGTATGTTTTTGTTGTGCTAAAGTGAATGAGACGAAAAAAAGTAATGAATGATTTTGAGTGCGTTTGTGTGCTTGCTTGAGGAGAGAAGGCTGAGAGCTTTTAGTTTGTAAAAGCAGAGGGAGGGCCAAAAGTCTTTGTGTGCTTTGTTGCTTCTGGTTTGTGTAGGCAAGAGAAGGGAAACCAAGAGCTCTTTGTGAATGCTTTAGGTTTTTGGTCTTGATGTGTTTAGGAAAGAAGGAGGTGAATTTTCTTGGAGACTTGATGTGTGTGAGTTCATAGAAGAGGGGGGAAAAGGAGGTGAGGTTTGAATTTCTAATGAGATGAGAGACAACAACATGCCTTAGTTGGAGAAAGTACTTTCCAAAAGAAAGGGTCCCTTGCCTTACTTAAGATTGAAAAATTCCTTCTTCCTAAATCCCTTTCCAAAACCGGCTAGCTTATGGAATGAAAATGAAAGTCATCTAAGGGAGCTTGATGACCAAAATCTAGAGAGTAATTTTCTCTCATCCTAGCTAGATTTTAAGTAATTGATTAGGAGAGTGATGCTAAGAGGATAATTAGAAAATTCAAAATTCAAACTCTAAGGAAAAAAGGAAAGGTTGGCTAGCTTTGGTAAGAAAAATAATCTGTTCAATCCTCATTCCTAAATCAAGGAATAATCATAGGAGTTAGGGAACAATATGGCCAACTACCATAATGAGGAGAAAGGGGTATGGCAAGCATGTGAAATAAAAAGGCAAGAATATATTATAGGGAGAAGAATTAGGAGCCAATTCCCATCAAATTTTTCTTGATTGATTATTCTCGAACTCAAAATAGAAATGGTGGCTAGGAGGATGTAGTAACTGGCTAAGAGAGGTGGAAAATAAGAAAAATATAAATTTGAGCAAAAGGTGGAATTTGAGTTCTGGTTGCTAGACTAGAAGTTCAATGCTCTAATTGTTATACCACTCTAGTTCTTGTGTCTTCTTTATTACTCTATAATCCTTATCCTTTATAGTTCCATACTTAAATCCCTTCACACATAAAATCTTAAACAAATAAATGAGGAATCTAGGTCTATTCAAGTAAAGCAATTAAGCTACACATAGAGCATACACAAACACACAATTCACTAATGCACGTAAATAATCTATTTCTAGAGTGGTTTAGGGTGGGGTTTTACACCAAGTCCAAACATCAACTCCCATATTTCCTCTCTTTGGGGGTAGTTGAGATAACATGGCAATATCCTCATGCGTGATTAGTTGTGGAATATATTCAAAGATCTAAGAATGACTAGTTTGCTATGCATCCTTTTCATTAGCAAGAAGAGCAAAAAAAAAAAAAAAAACCACAACAGCATCTCCAATGGTTTGCTAGTCATTTACCTCAACTCCTGAGCTATTTTTACTGCTAGATATTAGAAGCTTTGCCCTTCTATTCTTACAATAAGAATGAAAGAAATTAGTGTTAAAGTCTTCCTCCCTTATCCACCTTAGCCAAAACTTGTCTCTCCAATAGTCATCCTTAGTCTTCAAGTGGAATGTAAGCTGGGCTTTAGCTTCTTGTAATGTGGAATGATCTAAAGGATATTTTCTAGCCTTATATCTAACTTCATCTTGTAAAACATCATATTTAGCCCTTTGAACATTGTCAAAAACATTCTCAAAGACTGATCGATTCTAATCTCTCAAAGTTTTATTGACATTCTTTAATTTATCACTAAGGATTTGCATTTCATTCCCAGGTATAGTATTACTCCATTCCTCCTTGACAAACTTTAAGAAATCTGGACCACATCTTCTAAAATTTAAATGGTATTAGACCAGAATGAGAGGCAATAAATTCTAATGATTAGAACAAAGAAGAATGATCCGAACAACTTTTACTAAGGTGTTAAGCTTTAGTAGAATAAAGGGTAGATATTCAAGAAATATTAAGAAAGGCATGATATAACCTCTCAAAGCATGGTCTATCCCTTAATTGAGCCCATGTAAACTTACTACCTTTGAATGTTGGGCTTTAATTAAAGACCACATGCATTGATGAAGGAGACAAAATGCCCCATAGCTGTAAGCTTTGGCTCATAACTCCCAGGATATTTAGATAATTCTATAATAACATTAAAATCTCCACTTAAAAGCCATGGAACTAACATGATAATGAAATATCCATAAGGGAGGACCATAACTCAAAACGTCCAACTCTAGCACACAAAGCATAGACAATGGAACAAAGCATATCCACACATGTGGGTGTACCAATTTTGATGTGCACAAATTGGCAGTGATCCAAAAATATATTTATATCAATTAAACCCTTTCAGCAAATTCAAAATTTTCCAAAACAATTAGAAACCAGTTAATAAATCACAACTTAAATGCAAATCGATTAATCTATTCAGAATCAATCATAGGCTCCAAGATATCAAAGACATTTAGATTATAATTTCGAATAAGTCTCCTTAAATATCTTAAAGAAAATTGATCAACTATTTCTCTAATATTCCGTATCAAGATATTCATATCAACAAAAATTATTAGATGGGCCAGAGGAAATTTAGCTTTTTGAGAGGGTAAAACCTTCTCGGCTGTTGTGAAGTGGCAGGTTGTTACTTCTTCTTACGTTATTTTTTGGAAACTTTGTTGTTGAAAGTTTCTAAAATAAGCAATTGAAAATCCCATCAAAGAATATCTTGTTCAGAATCTAATGAATAACCTTTGTTTGATTTCCTTTTGTTAAGGAATTTGTTACAACTGATTCACAAGAAGTTGTTGGCAACTTAGCTGTTTCATAGTTATAAATAATATTGCTTAGTTATAGATAATATTGCTTAGCTGTTTCATAGATATCTTATAGATATTTATCTGTTATGAATCTACTGAATCAAATACTGTATAAATATCAGTAAGAATATCAATGAAAAAATCATCGATCAGAGTTATCATCAAACACCTTCTCTTCTTCTTCTTGTATTTTTTCTTCATGGTATTAGAGCTCAAACTCTGATCAATATTCTACATTTCTTTTAAATTGCTGCTGTTCATTTTCTTGTCACAATGACAAAAGAACCTGAACTCACAATCCAACAGTTTCATCAATGTTCCAGCTTAGAATCCATTCGATTAAGTCTTACCAATTATCTCTTATGGCGATCACAGGTTATTCCCTTGATTCGGAGCCTTAGAATCTATCATCATGTCTCATCTAGTGACAAACCTGAAGAGAAAATAGAAGATGCATCAGGAATGGAGATCGACAATCCAAACTATCACCTCTGGATAGTCAATGATGGCCTTCTCACATCCTGGCTTCTCGGAACAATGAAAGAAGAAATCATTAGGATGGCCTACGAAGAAGACTACACTGCTTCTCAAATTTGGCATTCTCTTTATCAACAACTTTTACGACATACCATGGAAAAGGAAAGGAATTTAAAAAATATGCTGATAGGAATCAAGAAAGGATCTCGCTCTGTCGAAGATTATCTCAAAGAATTCAAATCAATATGTGACAATCTAGCTGCCATTAAGAAACTAGTCTCAGATATGGACAAGGTTTTCCAATTTACTCATGGTCTCGGTGGGGATTACATGCACTTTAGAACAGCAATACTGACAAAACCTCCATATCCATCCTTCAATCAGTTTGTAATGGCACTTCAAGGGAATGAACAAACTGTTCTCACACAGTGAAATGCAGAAAAGCATTTCCTTGATCAAGCTCAAGCCTTTTTCACACAGAGAGGCTGTGGAAGAGGACGTCGTGGAGGAGGAAATGGCCGAGGAAATTTCAACTCAAGAGGACGAGGTTTTATTCCTGCTGGGCGTTTCAAATTTTCAAATAACAACTACTCACATGGTGTTCATGCAGCTAAATCTTCAACAAATGGTCCAGGAGCTTTATGAGTGGATATTCAATCAAAATCTAATGCTACATTATCAAATGGTGATAAATCTACTTGTCAAATTTGTGGAAAAGCTAACTATGTTGCTTTTGATTGCTGGTATAGGTTTGATTATTCTTATCAGTCTGAAGATATTCCTCAAGCTCTTGCTACTCTCACTCTAAATAACAATGATCCATCTCTCTATGCTGACATTGGTGCAATAGCCCACATGATCAACGATAAAGGTAAACTACTTTCCAAAATGCCATATGTCGGTTATAATAAAATTTTTGTTGGAGATGGAAATGGTTTCACTATTTCTCATATTGGCAATGCTTGTGTTCCCACAAATACGGGACTAGTAAAGCTGAATAATGTTCTAGTTGTTCCCGAATTGACGAAAAATTTACTCTCTGTTGGTGAATTTGCATCTGATCATTAATGTGTTTTTGAATTTATTGGATCTGATATGGTTTTGTTATTAAGGATCAAAACAAGAGGATCATCGCCCATGGCAGTAGAAAAGGCAAACTCTATGCCTTAGATGGTGTGTTTCATGAAGCTCTTAGTGCTATCAAAAAGGACAATACAACATTTTCCATTTTGCATTAGCGACTTGGCCATCCTCACACAAAAAGACTTTCTTTTCTAAAGGATAAAAACTTGATTGATGTTAGTGTTTAGGTTTCAAAACCGAGTATTTGTGTTAGTTGTCAGATGGGTAAGAGTTGTAAATTACCTTTTAATAAAGCAAATCAAATCTCTATGTTTCCTTTGGAGAAAATACATTGTGATTTATGGGGTCCAGCACCTATTGCTTCAAATCAATCTTTTCGATATTATGCTATCTTTGTTGATGATTTCTCTCGTTTTACATGGCTATATCCTTTGAGAAAGAAAGCAGATTTTTTTGATTGCTTTGTGAAGCTTCAGAAACTTGTGGAGAATCAATTAGATCGAAAAATAAAAGTGTTTCAATGTGATGGTGGTGGTGAATTTAATTCCACAGCTTTTCAGGTCTTCTGTCAACCTCTGGAATTTCTTTGCAAGTATCTTGCTCATATACTCCTGAGCAAAATGGAGTGGCTGAACGGAAGCATCGTCATATAGTAGAAACAAGTTTAACAATGCTTTTTCATGCTAATTTACCCTTGCATTTGTGGGTAGAATCCTTCTCCACTGCAGTATACTTGATTAATCGTCTTCCTTCTCCTGGTTTGAACAATGTGACACCATATTATCATATTCACAACAGAAATCCAGATTATGGTGGCTTGCGTGTGTTTGGATGTCAATGCTTTCCCTCTCTTCGGCATCACAACAATTCAAAATTCTCCAAGAAGACTTATCCTTGTATTTTTTTGGGCTATAGTCCTTTACATAAAGGCTATCACTGTCTTGAGCCTCACACGAAGCATGTATATATTTCTCAGCATGTTATCTTTAATGAAGAATTCTTTCCTTGCAGGCCTAATCCACCACAAGTCTCTAAGCCAAACTTTGATCTCATACAGTACCCTTCAACAGATGAATGGTTCTCTAAGGATTCATCTATGGATTCTCTTCCTTTGGAGACTGAAAATGTACCAGAAAAACATCGAGGTTGTTGTGATACTCCATTACAATCTCATGACAATGATGCAACCAATGATAATTCTTCTTCTGCACCGATATCCATCAGTTCATCCTCTATTGATGAAAATAATACAATCTCCTCTACCTCAACATCTACTGCTCCGTCATCCATAGATGTTCCTGATGATTCTTCCTCTACTAATGTTCCATCATCCTCATTGCCTATTGCCTTGTCTAAGTCACAGCGTGACTGTCATCCTCCATCGTATTTAAAAGATTATGCAATAGTTGCTGTCTCATCGAAACCAGTAGAACCAAAAACTCTCAAGTCTACTTTAAAGGATCTAAATTAGGTCGCTGCAATGAAAGAAGAATTAGCATCTCTTTATGACAATCATACCTGGGCATTAGTACCTCATCCGTTGAATGTTAATGTTGTTGGCTAAAAATGGGTGTTTCGAATAAAAACAAAAGAAGATGGATCTATTGATAGGTTTAAGGCAAGACTTGTTGCTTGTGGCTTCACCCAAATTCCTGGTGTTGATTTTGATAATACTTTTAGTCCGGTGAACAAACCTACAACTATACGGTTAGTCATTTCTCTTACCATTTCTCATAATTGGACATTGAAACAATTAGATGTTAGAAATGCTTTCTTGCATGGTGTCTTAAAGGAAATAGTTTACATGGAGCAACCTCCTAATTTTGTTGAACTTGAATTCTCTGATCATGTTTGCTTACTTAAAAAGTCACTCTATGGACTAAAATAAGCACCTTGTGCTTGGTTTGATCGTTTATCTCAGTTTCTACTTCACATTGGTTTTCCTTGTAGTAAGGCAGATCCATCTTTGTTCATTTTACGCAATTTTTCCATGGTGATCATACTCCTTATTTATGTTGACGATATACTAGTTGCGGGTAATGATTCATCATATATTCAACAATTAATCACTCAACTTGGGACAGAGTTTGCAATCAAAGAATTAGGTTCACTTCACTATTTCCTGGGAATTGAAGTAAAACGATCATCCGATGGTATTTTTCTAAGTCAACAAAAGTATATTCATGATCTTTTGACTTGCATAGGAATGCTTGATAGCTTCCCATCTGCCACACCAGAAGCAATAAAGACTACTTTTGATGTTGATCAATCTACTCTTGTTGATGCATTCTCCTATCGAAGCATTGTAGGTGCTCTTCAATACTTGACATTCACTCGTCCTGATATTACTCATGCTGTAAATTGAGTATGTCAACATTTCTATTCTCCAACTTTGGCAAATCTTCAAGCTGCAAAACGAATTCTGTGTTATTTGAAATGAACTCCTGACTTCAGCCTTCATTATCTCTCACGCAGTCCATCTTCTCTTTATGCATTCAGTGATGCTAATTGGGCAGGCTGTCAAGTAACCCGTTGCAACACTAATGGTTTTTGTATCTTTCTTGGTTCAAATTATATTTCCTGGAGTTTAAAGAAATAACTCACTATTTCTCGCTCTAGTTCTGAGGCTGAATATCGCTCTATGGCATCTACTACTACTGAAATTACTTGGATCACTTATCTTCTGTGTGATTTGGGAGTTCAGCTTCTTAGACCTCCACACCTTTTTTGTGATAATTTAAGTGCTCTAAATATGACCATTAATCCAATGTTTCATTCTCATTCTAAACATATCTCTTTGGATTATCATTTTGTTCGTGAAAAAGTGTCTGTTTATCAGTTAGTCACTCGTTACATACCATCAGTTTCTCAACCTATAGATATTTTCACCAAGCCTTTGGCCAAAGCTGCTTTTCATACTTTTCGTCGCAATCTACATGTTCAGCCTCCTTCCCATGTCAGATTGAGAGGGAATGTTAAGGAATTTGTTATAACTGATGCAACAGAATCTGTTACAACTAATTCACAAGAAGTTGTTGGCAACTTAGCTGTTTCATAGTTATAGATAATATTGCATAGTTATAGATAATATTACTTAGCTGTTTCATAGATATCTTATAGATATTTATCTGCTGTATCAAATACTGTATAAATATCAGTAAGAATATCAATGAAAAAATCATCGATCAGAGTTATCATCAAACACCTTCTCTTCTTCTTCTTGTATTTTTTCTTCACCTTTTAGTTGACAATAATTTATGATGATCATCTAGAATTCTACCTAATAATGGTCCGTCAATCAAAGTTGCAAATTCTTGTGCAGCTGATTGTTGAGATAAATCAATACAGGCAATCTCATCCTGAACATCAATGAGGGATGAGTTAGGAAACTTCTTTCTACCGTGATTCTCAGAGGATATAGGATTCTAACCAAGCATGACAGATGCTTCAAGGATACTGCAGAAGTCCTCAAATGAAGAAATGACTTTTGCTGAACTTACATCAGAAGTTTCCAAATTCAATGCATGAGGGATTATGACAGTTTTGCTGAGGGAAATCTCTTTTAGGCAGTGATCAGGCGAGATAGCAATACGAGTTGATTAGAGGGGTTAGCCATGCATGTATTTGTCAATAAAGGAATCAAAAGTTATGCTCCATCAATTGCCTTAGTTGCTGTTTATAAACTTAGAGCTTATGGGAAGATTTCATTTTTGGACATTAGGATTTGAAGCTAGTGTCGGCTATATTTTTTCAACCTTGCATTTTGTCTTCTTCATTAGGTTACATTGCAAGTTCTTATTATTGGGAGGTCGATTAACCTTCTTTTCACAATTCAATTTCCTATGTCTAATTCAACAACAATTAGGGCAATATTCCAATAGATTTTCGTAGGCCACATTTTGATAGAATCCTTTTTCACCAACTCCTATCCAAATCCTTTTTTTTTAATTTTATTTCAATAAATTCAGTTCAACACAAATGCGAGCCATACTAGGACGAGAAAGAGGAACCGTATCATCATCAATTTTCAATAGCTTGCGTATTACCGAGGCCAACTAGAATAATACAAATTTTATGAATAGTAGGGTCAAATGAAACTCAAAATTCTGGTGTTGGCTTTGGGATTTTCATAGGAAACCCTAATAGAAACCACAGACCTTTCAACCACAAAATATAGTCTTCCTCAGACATTGGACCAATCAATATGTGAAGGGATCAAACCATCCAATAGAAACCTCACCTTGAGCCCTGTAGTCTTGAACTTCTTGATCGATTCCATTGAGGGCTTCCCTTGAGGGAATTTTCAAACAAGTACAAACTTGTAGGATGTTGTTAGCTTCTTGACGTCAGTAGGAGAAAAAAGAATAGCAAGTTCATCTTTATGATGAGACAAAGGCTTAATAGAATCAGCTTTTGAAGAAGATGAACAAAATAGCAAAGCAAAGTACTTACATTCCCAAGGATTGCAAGAGGAGAGGGGGGAGGGGCAGTAGGAGGAGGCGGCAACATTACCATATAGCTGGAAGGTAAGGCAAAACCTAAGATGGTCAGCACAGATTTTATGCTTGACTTGGTATAGGATTTTAACAGTGTTTGACTTAGTATGAGATTAGAGTAAAAATTGTAATATAATAATAATATAGTATAATAGAACATGTTGGTCACATAATACTTTATGTCAAACATAAACATATAAAATAAAAATATTAATTATTTTTTAATATATAATATATTAAAATATTTTCTTTTTAGGAAAATGTCAATTTTTTTGAGACAATTCATGTGAAACCCCACCTAAAACCAACCCTAGAGTAAGGGGGTCGGGAATACATATCATATTATTTTGCATGAATATATATGTTTTTGCATGATTTTATGTGCTTTAGAATCGTGGATTATAGGTTTAAATGCTTAGTTATGCTTATTGAGTAGGAGGGGTAAAATGGTAATTTTGCATGAGGTCAGAATAGGGAGATAACTTGAGGAGTAGATAAGAAAAATATGAGGGTGAGGAAATAAGAATAAGAGTTGTTGTGGTTTAGTGGTTAGAGCTTGGTGAATTAATTTCTAAGGTCATGAGTTCAAATCCCATTATTTCAGTTTTATCATGATTATTTCCATTAAGTTTGAATTTTTGTTTTCTTGCATTCCATAAAAATAGGAATGTTGTCTTAAGGGAGGCATGAAGAGAATGTCCTAATCTTATCCTCATGTCCTAAAAAGAATTCTAGAGAAATTCTTGTCCTATTTATTACCTCTTGCTTGTCCTAATATCTTTATAATTCAAAACCATTAAATCCTTTCTTTTATATTCCAAAAAAATTCTGGGATAACTCCTCCACCATGAAATTCGAAAATCAGCTATGGTGGTTGGGTAGTTGGCCGAAAATAGGAGGGTAAATAGGAAGGGTTCCAAGAGAAAATCAATCACCATGAAAGGACCTTCAAATCTACCTTCATGTTGTTCATACTTTAGTGGAAAGAAATCTGGAAATTTTCTAGAATTGTTGCAGCCCCTTTCTTCGAAAATTCAGGCCATAATCCCATTCATTTGCTGCCAAGAAAATAGTCATTTTATGTGGCTTGGAAGCTGGAAAAACTGTGCAAATTTCGGACTGCACAAAACAGCACCAAACCAGAAAAAAAAAACTGGGCATTTCGCAGCTTGCAATCAAGGAAATGAAGCTGTTTTTAGTTCACCTTCAAGCCAGCAAATCTCTTCTGTATTTGTCCAGAAATAAGGTTGAAAAACCAACCTTGGAAGACCCTCAAACACCCTAGAATAACCTCTGAAAATCGAGCTAAGAGTGTGCAAAATTCTGCACCAAAAATTCTGCAATCTTCGAAAATTCTGAACAACTTGAAACCAGAATTTTCCAGCCTTGCTTCCTTCTAGCCTAAGGCCGAAAATCATCTTCAACCTCTGTAAAAATTGAGCTTGCTCAGCTGTGGACTGAACACCATAAACCCCACTCTTACCTTGAGCATAAGGACTCCATAGCTGCACCACAAAACACTCCTAAGATCACTCCATTCAAACTCTTTTGAACTTCAAATAATTTCAGCATTTTACTCCATTAAAACCACTCTTGCATTAGGCTAATTAACCAGAATTTTCTCTGCCTTCATGGACTGAATTTCAGCCAGCCTTGAGCAACATTAACCTTCAATCATTTCAGGAAAAACTCCATGTTCAGCTGGCACCATTGAAAGACATAGAAACCTCTCTTGATCAAAACACCATAGCTAACCTCTTACCTTAAACCTCTCCACTATTTCCTCAATTTAAATTTCAAAAAAATCTGATCATCCCCTCTCTTCCTAGCTGAAAAATGAAACCCTCATTCATTCCATACCATTCGGCCAGCCTTCTACCAAAATTCGTGCAACATTCTTCCAAATTCTCTCCATTTTCACCTAGAACACCAAGAACACACACTAACCTTCTTCAAGCCTAACCCTACTCCAAACACCTCCAATCACTCTCAAACACTCCAAATCATTTCCATTTAATCCCTACACCTCATTTCTGGTATTTATAACACAAGACCTCGCAAACAAAAATTTTCAAGCGGATCGAAATTAACCTTTTTTCTTGAAGGTCTCAAGAACATCAACAAGGTAAGTCAATAACAACTTTCTTATTCATCTTCTTCCATTCAATTATACCATTCTAATGATCTCTCTCTCTCTCTCTCTCTCTCTCTCTCTCTCTCTCTCTCTCTCTCTCTCTCTCTTCTAACCGAAATGGTTGATCAAACATCAACCATGATCGTTTGTTTCGTTGGACCATTCAAGACACTCCATCGCGCGTGGACCTTCTTTTGTCTTCTTCGAAGTACTCGACAACCAAGTATTCATTCTTAAATCTCTCTTATTAAATTCTGAAATCATGTCTTTTAAGTGTTGATAGGGAGATGGAATATTATTGGGAGATTGAGTATATGTATATACGGATTGGGGTTAGGACATGATGATTGTTGTATATGACTAGGATATATGTATTTTCCTTTCGAATCATTGTATGTTCTTCATGCTTAATGAATTTTATGGATATTTGAAGCATGATTAGATATTATGACGCCAAAGGTGATTAGGCTTTTATGTTCTTATTGTTCCATGGAAACCATGATTGATGATTATGCTTAGTAGGATTTTAGCCATGTGATGGTATGAGATAGTTCAAGTGTATGTTCATGAATGGATTAATATATTGTTGATGATTGAGAACGTGATCATGAATCCTTTCTAGCACTAGGAAAATCATGATAAAAGATTATTTTCTTATTAATTCTAGGTTATATTCATTAACAAAATTAATTACAAAAAAATTAGAATTACTACTATAGTTTCCTTCAAAATTCGAAACACTAGGGGATTTGGATTGAAATATTTAATTAGACTATTAATATTTTTATTAAACACAAATTTAATAAAATTCATTTATTCTTAATTTTATTTATTATTAATTAATTATTATCTATTAAAAATTTATTTAAATTAAAAATTATTTAATTTATTATTTATTTATAATAAAGCTATTTTTAAATTATCATTTATTAAAATTATTTAGGACTTAATATTATTTAAAATTCAAACCTTAGTTTATTTATTATTAATAACACTCAAGAATTATTATTTGAGTCTATAATTCATTAACAATTATTTTAGAACCCCTAGTTATTTTAACTTATCAAACTAGACTTATTTTATAAAATTCTTTAGCATCTAGCCTTAAAGCTTAGGACATTGAGGTCATGGTTAATCATGGTTGTAACTAGTTGAGCTAAGAATTATTTATGTAAGGCAGGTATAGCTTGAATGTGACCTTATGTTTTATGTTTACCCCAGGCGGGGTAAGGTCAACCTTGGAAGACTTTTGAGTGTGAGCAAGCAAAGAAGCAGGTAAGCTCCTGTATGGAGTTTTGTGAAGACCAAAAGTTATTATGGCAAGCAAATGCAATGTATATGGACATTTATTTGTAAAGGCAATTAAGGACTGTTTTTTCCTTTTTATTTCGGTCAAGCAAATCATTTGAAAATTGAACAAGCAGTTTTATACAAATCTAAACTTTTTGTAAAACCCAACTTGACTGGACTTTTGGAAACCCTTAATTGCTATTTTCAAATAAAGCAAAGTTTGATCAATTTTCTCCCAAGGGGAACAATCAACGTTGAGTACTCAATAAGGGTAGACTACCAGGACTAGTCTTTGAAGGGTTAGGGTAAGTCTCTCAGTAGGTCTCTGAGGGGTGAGTCCTTCCTGGATAGGATGCCAGTCCGGTAGGTCATACCGGTCCGAGCTAGCAAGTTTCAATAATGTGGACTGTGTGTTCCGGAGTAGACAACCGGTAAGTTTGGGTGTAAAGATGTAGGAGTATCTCACTCGGTAGGCTGTACACCTACCTTTTGTCAGCTTGCACAAAGTGTGGCATTCTGACAGTTATTTAGTCATGGGGCCTAACGTGTGGTAACCCATGGCTACCCATTTGAGTGGTTGTATATATTATGCACATGTATGGTTTGAAAAGTGAAACACCACTCTTTATTTTCAGCATTTATTTATTGCTTGCCATCACCTTTTTCTTATGAAACTTTTACAACCTGCATACATGAATTATTTTACCTGAAACACTCAAAGCACACACGGGCTTACTGAGATTTTTATCTCACCACCTTTTATGCCATATTTTCAGAAAGATCCTGCTGTGGAGGTCATTAGCTAGATTGTTGCCTGTGCTTGAAGACTCATGTTATTTACCTTAAGTGTTGTTTGAGAGATTGTTGCAAACAATTTATTTTGGATTTGTGCCAGTATTTATCTTTTGGGTTGTAATAAATTTAATTTTAAAGTCTTTTGTTTTATTTTATTTTCATGTAACCTAGTTATAAAGACCCCTTGTCCTATGGACGGGGCGACATCCCCGACCCTGTTGGGCCTAGGTAGTGGGGTGTTACAATTCAAAATAATAGTAGGTTAATTTAGTTAGGATGGAAAGAGTATATAATTAGTCTATATAATCAAATTTTTTTTTTTAAAAAAAAAAATTGTTATTCATTTTCATTTATACTAGTCTAAAAACCAGTGCTATGCATAAATATATTTTTTAAAGGTAAATGTTCAAAAAATACAAAAGAAACACTACTAAAATAACTACTTTTTGCATAGTTTCCATACTTGTAATTTTATGTGGAATATTCCTAATTCTCACTGACTCTCCCAACAATAAATAAATAAATAAATAAATTGTATTAAAAAAACATTACCGAAAGCATTTTTGCAACATGAGCTTACATAAAATGGTAAGACTAAAATGAAATTTTTTTAATCAATGTTATAAAATTTGGGTAGTGTTAGAATAAAATCTACACACTACACACTAAAAAAACTCTAACTATTTATTGCACAAGAATTTCTTCAAACTTCTCTCTTTCTTTTTCTCACAATTCTTTTTCTCAAACTTCTCTATATTACAAGTTTAGATAATAGCTCTATTTATAGAGCTCTTAATTAGTGGAATACATCATCTTCCACTAATCTTAATTAGTGGTGTCTCCACTAAATGATGGACATCCATAAAAATCCATAATTAGTGGAGTTTCCACTAATTAGTGGAGTTTCCACTAATTCCCTAATAATTCACATAAATCCATAATTAGTGGAGCTTCTACTAATTCAAATATTTACAATGCTCCCCCTTGGATGTCCATCAATTACATAAAGAATATGCCTCATTAAAACCTTACTAGATAAAAACCCAGTGGGAAAAAAAATCTAGTGAAGGAAAAAGAGTACACTATTCTATATGTTTGTTTATTACTCTCCCTGATGAGATGATTCCTTTAAATCTTTAAACCGACGCATACCTATTTTATATCTCAACTTCTCAAATGTTGCAGTCGGTAAAGTCTTCATGAAAATATCTGCGAGGTTGTTACATGACCGAATTTATAGCACATCAATTTCACCTTTCTTCTGGAGTTCATAAGTAAAGAAGAATTTTGGTGAAATATGTTTTGTCCGATCTCCTTTAATATATCCTCTTCGTAATTGAGCTATGCAAGCTGCATTGTCTTCATAAAGAGGAGTTGGAATATCTCTGATAAATGATAATCCACAACTTTCTCGGATATCATGAATCATTAATCGTAATCATACACATTCTCTACTTGCTTTATGAATGGCTATACTTTCAGCATGATTTGAAGAAGTAGCTGCTTGGAGATATCGAAGGACTTGTTTAATTCCATTCAAATGTTGTCGTGTTGGTGAAGAACTAAATCTTGCTAATAAATTGACAGCAAATACAATATCAGATCATGTATTGTTAGCAAGATACATCAATGCACCAATTACACTGAGATATGGTACTTCAGGACCAATGAGTTCTTCATCATCTTCTTGAGGTCAAAATCTTTCTTCACATCTAATGACTGGACGATCATTGGAATACTCAATGGATGTGCTTTGTCCATGTAAAAGCTTTTTAGAACTTTTGCTGTATATGTTGATTGATGAAACTTGCCAAATGTTCAATTTGTAAACCAAGGCAAAATGTAATTTTACCAACATCCTTGATATCGAATAATCAATTGTTTTGTGGAGCTCTTCAGGAATTCCAATAAGATTAATATCATCAACATATATCACAAATTTAGAACCATATTTCTTAATAAGAATACATGGACAAACCTGGTCATTTGTAAATCCCGCTTTCAATAAATATTCACTAAGACGATTGAATCACATGCGCCCAGATTGCTTCAAGCCATATAATGATTTCTGTAACTTGATGGAGTAATTTTCACAAGAATAATGTTTATAGGCTAGGATAATGTTTATATGCTTCAGGCATATGAAATCATTCGGGGATTTTTATGTAAACATCATTTTCTAAATTTTCATACAAGTAAGCAGTGACAACATCTAATAGGCGCATATCTATCTTTTCATGTACTGCCAAACTGATAAGACATCGGAGTGTAATAGCATCAACAATAGGAGAATAAGTTTTATTATAATCAATACATGGTCTTTGTGAAAAACCTTGGGCTACTAACCGTACTTTATCTCGTATGATTTCATTATTTTCATTACGCTTTCTCATAAATATCCATTCGTAGCCAACAGGTTTTATACCTTCTGGTGTTCAGACTGCAGGTCCGAAGACTTTACGTTGTGTCAATGCATTTAACTCCGATTGAATCGCATCTTTCTATTGTAGCCAATCTTTTCTATGCCGACATTCATCCACTGATATTGGTTCAGGATCATCATTATCATGTGTAACATTAAGAGATATATTGTATGCAAACATATTATCAATAATTGTTTCTATCCAATTCCAACTTCTAGCGGAAGTGGTATAATTGATAGAAATTCACTATGAACATCTGGATCATTTAATCCTATTTTCTTTCGAGGATTTTTATCTTTAGAACTAAGAGGTTGGCCATGCTTCTGGCATGCTTTTGGCTCAGCAGTTATAGGTATAATCTTTTGTTCTGCTAGAACTTCAATTCGAATAGGAGCATTTATAGCTGGAATATGCGATTTTGTAACTCTTCTGGAGTCAACAAAAGTGTCTGGCATTTGATTTGGATTTGTAATACTTTGCAAATGAATTATCTTTTGAACTTCAAGTTCATACGCGCTTATATGCGGATCAAGATAATTTAATGATATTGTCCAATCAAGATCTTTCTTATACTGTTTCTGTTCTCTCCTAACTTAGGGAATAATGATTTCACAAGAGAATAAGGGAAAAGAAAAAGAAATGCAAGAACATGATGACAAGTAGGAAATGATCCCGGTACCATCTTTTCCCCTTCCTCCTTGTCTTTTCTTCTCCTCCGTCCCTCCATCTATCATCTACCTCTTCTTCTTCCTCGTACATATATATATATATATATATATATATATATATATGTATATGTGTATTGATATATATCTCAATTAATTAGCCATTAGTAAACATAAAAAAAATAAAAAAACCTCAAAGCAGATATGGAGACTTGTAATTCATTTGAGACATGGTCAAATTTTGACTTGGTTTCTAACACAGAAGATTTTGATGTGTTTTCTTTACTAAGCCAACTGCTTCCGACTAATGTCAGGTTTAATGCAGAAGATTTTGATCTATTTTCCTTTCCAAGCCAACCAATTTCGCCTAATTTTCCAAGCCAACTGTTTCCGCCTAATTTGAGGTGAGATACCTTTGAGGGCTTCCTTTTTTTTTTAGTGTGCTTAATAATGAAATAATGAAATTAAACTTTCTTTTGGTTTGATGTGATGTAAATCAGTGGTAGTTCTAGACATGCTGCGTTGGATTTTCAATTTGATCTATCCATTCAAGAGACTGCTTTTGATGCTGTTCCTCTAAATGAGGATATACTTGTGCATGATCCTTTCTACTCCCTAATGGATTTTGAATAAAGCCAGAATATGATTCCAGGTTATCATACATTCAAACATGAATTTTGCATGGTATTACCTTTACTGATATTGTTTTTCCTTTTCTAGGAGAAATAATGAGTGGTCTTGGCAACGAATTCGGAGTGAGGACCCATTAAATGCATAATATCGAAGTTCAAGATAATATTGCAGATGAAATTCCTATGGAGAATGAGATGATTAGGAGGCAGAGAGAGGAGAAGGGCAATAACTCCAAGACACTATCAAAAGAAACCATTTCGCAGTACTTTTACCTGCCAATCAAGAGTGTGGCCAAAGAACTGAATATTGGCTTAACCCCTCTCAAGAACAGATGTAGGGAGTTGAGAATTCGTCGATGGCCTCACAGGAAGTTGATAAGCTTGGAGACCCTAATCAAGAATGTTCAGATTCTCTCTCTCACACACTTGTAATTTGCTGAAATAAGTAAATAATGACTGGAATGAATGTATCTCCACCGATGATATCACTTCGATTTACAGGAGCAAAATAAAGACGAATGAGGACATAAGTTAAGAGAAGCTATTGAGATACTGGAACGTGAGAAGAAGTTAGTGGAAGAAAGTCCTAATACGCAATTAGAGGACCAAACACAGAAATTGAGACAAGCATGCTTCAAGGCCAAATATAATAAAAAACTTAAGGGGATGAGAAAATCCCAAGACTCATTGCGCAGTAACATCACGGCTAATTTTGCTGCTAGTCTAGATGCTGGCCTAAGGGAGAAGGAAGAGAAGAAGGATGCCGAAGAAGAGGAACTGAAATTCATAATTGCTACCTGTTTGTCTTCCTCTAATGCAAACATGGAAAAAGAACAACTACAAACATTCATCCTCAATTTGTCAACTCAATTGAAAAAGAGCAACTACAAGCATGCATCCTCAAGTTCATGTGAACACCAGTGAGATGAATAAAGGAAATGCAAGTGAACACAAGACTTATGATCAAGAGGAGATAGATTTTTTTTTTTCTGAACTGTTAGCAGTAATATAATATATATTGACATCCGAATGTAACATCTCAAAGATGTGATACTTATTATTAATGGAAATATCATTTTCCCTTATTATCTTTTCTGTTTCACTTCAGGTGGCCAGTATTGCTCTGTGCTAAGGAAAATATCGAGTGTGTCCATGACCAAAACTATGACCATTGCCACAACTACGACTATAATGATGGCTTCTGCTAGAGCCAATAGCATTCACTTCTGGGAGTGCTGTTGAGCCAGTTGGTCTGGCTTCATGATTTTTCAATAATAACTCATTATTTTTCTCTGCAATGATAAGGGCAATAATTAAATCTGTGTATACCATTTTTCTCGATATTGTTATTGCAAGACAATATTCGAGGCATAAAAGGTGGAGAATATCTTTTCTAATATATTTTTCTCCGCATAATTTTAACTGAGATGTAATTTTATACATTACGGAGCTATATTCAGTCACGATTTTAAAATCTTGCAACTTCAGGTGCAATCATTTATACCGTACACTTAGTAGTACGACCATCTTCAGGTGGTCAAATCTTTATTTTAGCATTTAGATGCATTTCTGTATCGAGAACCCATGACATATAATTTTTTTCAGCAATATCCAAGGCAACAAATTCGAGGTTAGCAAGGTTAGCTATAGAGATTAATAAATGCGTACCCGTCTTCTGGCTTTAATAACGGCAGAGACTCGTGCTAATAACGTGTTATAAAATTTGGGTAGTGTTAGAATAAAATCTACACACTACACACTAAGAAAACGCTAACTATTTTTTGCACAAGAATTTCTTCAAACTTCTCTCTCTTTCTTTTTCTCACAATTCTTTTACAAAATGATGGTGTATTACAAGCTTATAGAATAGCTCTATTTATAGAGCTCTTAATTAGTGGAATACATCATCTTTCACTAATCTTAATTAGTGGTGTCTCCACTAAATGATGGACATCCATAAAAATCCATAACTAGTGGAGTTTCCACTAATTAGTGGAGCTTCCACTAATTCTCTAATAATTCACATAAATCCATAATTAGTGGAATTTCCACTAATTCAAATATTTACAACAATAAAAAAGTACTAATATTTTTTCTTATAGGAAATGCCGCCTTTTTTGTAATTGGATGATTTTGGAAAGAAGTTTTTTCTCTTGCTGTGTAAGCCCATGTTCATAAAAATGAAAATGCAAAAACTAAACAACATAATTTAAATTAAACCAACTTCCGAGAGGAAGTTTGCGACATTTTAATTATTTTGATCAGTCACAAATTATATATTTCTTCCGTCCTAAAAAAAGATGTTAATCTAGCAAATGACGCACAGATTAAGAAATTGTTAAAACATATATAATTATAATAAAAATTGACTATTATATTCCTAAATAATAATAAATCTTCATTAATTAGATTGAGAATACACATATATTTATTGAGACAAATATTTATTGAGTAGTTGAAGGAGGAGTAAATTAGGAATATACGTAATAAATGCATTCCTGATTTATAAAATTGATAAGTATTTTGGTATTAAAAAAATAAAATTTTTTTACATTCTTTTTAAGACGGAAGGAATATTTCCTTTTCTCATTATTTCTGATAACGTTTTGTTTTTCTTTAATTATTTTTTTGGGGAGAGGAAAAACCAATATGGAATGTGCTCAATGATTGTCTGCCTAACAACTTTGCCTCTTGGTTACTTTAATAGCAATCTTTTTGTAGTTAATCAGAATCCTTATAGCTAAAAGCCAACTATTTGGTGTAAATTTGATGGTTGTAGGGAAGCCTGAAAGTGTGTTTAGTTTGAGGAGCCTAAAATGGAGTAGAGAATGAAATTGATGAACATAAAGAAGAAAGAGACAGTTGGAGAGAAAGGGAGAGGCAACATTGAATTTCTTAGGTAGGCCTCTTTGTGCAATTTTAAGATTGCTCTATATCATTGCAATATTTTTTTACACTACTTTTGAAGTTAACTGCCACAACTGTATAGTAACCAACTTCCCATGTAAATTTGGCACTGGCCTTCATTAAAAATAATATAGTTTAATATTCAAGAAAATAAATTCATACAAAGCTTGCCTTAAGGTATTGGAATGAAGTGATTTTAGCTTCATCTTTGAGAATCTACCATGTTGACAAAAAACTATTGGACCTATATAAGGTTTATAATAATTTCTTCAAATTATCCTTTTCCCTAATAGATACAGAGTAAAGCAAGTATTTGTAGAGTGTATGGTGAAGGTTTGCTTGAAATCACATTTTAAGGTATAATTATTTTCAGAAGAATATAACTTTATATTTTTTTTCTATTTTTGGAAAAAAAAATTTGATCTAATAAAATGAATTTTATTTGTAAAATATTAATAGTTTTATTATTCACACATAGTAAATTACAATGTTAATATTTAAGTTTATAAATTCTTTATAAAATTTAAAATTATATTTACGTTTCAAAAAACCTAATATAATCTCAATCAAAGCACACAATTATTGTATGGACATTTGTAGACAAAGAATTTTGGGATAAAATATATTTTCAAGATTAAAAGAAAATTCTATATTTTAGTCTTGATTAATTAAAATTAATTCATGAATAAATATAATTATTCTTGAATTAATTAATATAATTGGGCTATTATTAAAAGCTCATTAAATCTAATGGATTATAAAATTAGACTTTTGAAAATCTCATAACCCAAATATGATGTGGGTTAAATGAAATTAGACTAAAACATACATTAAGCCTAAGTGTTCTTAAACCCAGGTCCATTAGGGTTTGTTGGGAGTCTCCTTCAAAATCCCACATCGGCTATTTATGCTAAAATCAAGGGATTTTTAGCCTATAAATAGGCTCTTCCCTCAATGGTTCAAGGCACCCCCAAGATCCTCAAGTTAAAGCTTCAACAAACAAGAAGCTTCATCAAGTTTCAAGCATTCAAGCTTCATCAAATTCAAGGTTCAGAAGCTTCAAGGTTCAGAAACGTCATCAAATCAAGGTTTAGAATCTTCATCAAATTTCAAGGCGTTCATCTTGCTCTGCATCAAACAAGTCTCGAAGGCTTGGCAATCAAGTGTTCGTCATCAAATCCCGTTCAATCCAAGATCAAGCTCTTCAACCCTCGAATCAACGTTTTTCAAAAAGAGAAAAATCGAAGGACTCATCCTGCAATTTAGGACTTCTTCGGAGATTTGTAACCACTTTTCATATTTACTAAATATTTTGTAAATTTAGATATTTTTCTTGTCTTATTTGTAGACTTGAAATTTGTCGTCTACAAATTTCTGGCACGCCCAGTAGGACCATCTTTGCCTCCCATCTCTTCTCTTCAAATCAATCCCAAGTTCAAGTTCAAGTACAAGTACAAATCAACTCAATGGCCCCAAAGAACAGCAAAACTGCATATGCTGGTTCAAAGGCTGCCGATATCATGGAGACTGCTACAACTGTTGGCAAGGCTCCACAAGCTTCAAGCCAAGGCATGCTGACAAGAAGTAAGACTCAAGCTCTTTCACAAAGTGAGGCTCAAAACTTCAGCATTGTCTCATCGTCTGCAACTGCAAAGTTGAAGCAAGATGCTGCTTCTACAATGCGCAAGATGTCAACTTCATTGGAGATTTGGAGAAGACCAACATCTCCAAACAAGTTGACCAAAGTTCAAGTACTGGCTCTGCGCTTCAATCCCTTTATGGGGACTTCAAATCCAAAGCTTCATCAAATGAAGATTCCACTGCTTCTTCTGTGGCATTGGTTATGATGACGGGCACACAAAATCTAGAAGAGCAACTCGCGCACCTCACGAAATTGGTGGAGGGACTCACCAAACTCTCCCAAGAGCAAGATCTTACCATCGCCCATCTCATCAATCACTTTGAAAAGACTGGCGAAACGAGTCAAGCTCCTCTAAAGAGATCTAAAGTGCAAGAGGAAGTGGAAACTTCTAAGAAATCACAGGATATTCAAATATCCTCCGAAGGTATGATTCCTGTGGACCAGCTTAAAGACTTCATCATGAGCACGATTAAGGACAAGTATGAAGGAGGTAGTAAATTCACCTTCACATATGCAAAGCCGTATTCGCAAAGAATTGATTATATGAGAATGCTAGCTGGATATCAGCCACCAAAGTTCCAACAATTTGATGGCAAAGGAAATCCCAAACAGCACGTGGCTCACTTCATCGAGACGTGCAACAATGCTGGAACTTATGGGGATCTACTAGTGAAGCAGTTTGTACGATCCCTCAAAGGAAATGCATTTGACTGGTACACCGATTTGGCACCGGGTTCCATCAACAGTTGGGAGCAACTTGAACAAGAGTTTCTCAACAGATTCTACAGCACTCGTAGAATCGTCAGTATGGTAGAACTTACCAACTCTCGCCAATGGAAAGACGAACCAGTGGTGGACTATATCAACAGATGGAGGAATTTGAACCTCAATTGTAGAGATTATCTAAGTGAATCATCTGAAATTGAGATGTGCATTCAAGGCATGCACTGGGGACTCCAGTATATCCTTAAAGGAATTATGCTAAAGACTTTTGAAGAATTGGCGACCCGCGCTCATGACATGGAATTGAGCATCGTCGCACATGGGGTTAAGGCACCTGTCGAAGACCCCAACAAAGGCAAAGAAAAATAAAATTTTATAAAAGGGAGCAAACCTTTTTCTAAAACTGAAACAAAGGAGTCCATGGCCATAGTCGCGGCTCCAATAAAAATTTCTTCAAAGGTAACTCAAAAGGTGACCAAGAAGATGGATCCTCCGCAGGAAAGGAAAAAAGGTAACCTTAGAAGAAAGACAGTCTAAGGAATATCCTTTTCTCAACTCTAATGTTTCTTCAATGTTCGATGAACTATTAGCTGCTAAAACTATAGAGTTGCCGGAGGCAAAGCGCCCGAATGAAGTTGAACGAATAAAGGATCCCAACTACTGCAAGTACTATCGGCTGATTGGCCATCCAATTGAGAAATGCTTTGTATTTAAGGACAAGATTATGTAGTTGGTCTATGAAGGACATGTAGTTCTTGAAGAAGACAAAGCATCCGCAAATTTGACAACTGTTGGCATCCCTCCCGTTGAACTCGATATTTTGGAGGTTAAATTTGGAAGTTTTGATCCTGTCAAGGTTGAAGTTGATAGACAAGTCTTTCCTACCAAAGCATATCAATAAGAAGTTGAAGAACCTTTTGTCCATGGCGAAGATGAAGATTGGACCCTTGTGACAAGAAGAAAGAAACATACCAAAGCTTTAAGAGGTGGAGCTTCACTAGTCAGAAGCAGATTCACAAAGAAAAATGTGAAGAAGGTCAAAAGTAAGAAGACCAAATCTGCATCAACAGTGGATGATTCTTTCTAGAAGAAATCTCCGCCACCTCTCACACTAAAAGACTTCATACCAAGGGAACTTGCTAAAAAGTTCAACATTGTTTCATGCTATGCCATACATGAGGAAAGCAAAGAAGACAATGATGAATGTATAAATGAAGGAGACCTGGAGAGAATTGAAGCTTCAGCAGACCTTGCTAGCTATATGGCTGAGATCACATTTACTGATGATGACTTGCTACTTAGCTCAACGCCTCACAATCGACTGTTATTTGTGGTTGGCTACGTGCAAGAACAAAGAGTGAATAGGATACTGTTAGATGGAAGATTAGCAGTAAACATCTTACCTCTGCGAACATTAAGAGAGTTGGGTATTTATGGATGAGTTGTCCCAAAGTCGCCTTATGATACAAGGCTTCAATCAAGGAAGGCAACGAGCTAGTGGTACTCTTCAATTGGATATATTAATTGAAGATATGCTTTCAATTACTCTTTTTCATGTTATTGATGCCAAGATCTCCTACAACATTCTACTAGGAAGACCATGGCTCCATGATAATGGTGTGGTGCCATCAACCCTGCAACAATGTTTCAAATTTCATCGAAATGGCGTAGTGAAGAAAATAGATGCTGATGATAAACCATTCACTGAAGCTGAGGCGCATATTGCTGATGCTAAGTACTACGTTAAAAAGGATGGTGAATCAACTAAGATCGATTTATCAAGAGGGAAGGAAGATAAAAAGGTTACCTTCTCCAAAGATGTTAAAGCTACAGTATGTGCAGAGAGCTCTACTAAGCAACATGCATGCAATAAGCCACTAGGAGGGCTCACTTTGCCTCTTACAAAGGTTGATCTTATCAAGTCGTCAAATACTCCTATAAAAGGATTTGTTCGACCAAAGAAAGAAGCAAAAGTAAAGTATGGTGAATTACCGACCTCACGTACAGAGGAAGGATTTTACCCAAATGCTTATAAACTCCTAGCCAAGGCTGGATATAACTCGCAAAGTCAATATTTGTTGGGAAAACTTCCTGCTGATGTCAACAAGGAAAATGGTCAAAGCTCGGGATCTATCCAAAACATGCCAATAGGAAAAGAGCGTGCTGGCCTGGGTTACAAACAAACATCTCCCATCTGACTCAAGATTAAAAGGGCCAACGTACAGTATATTACTGTAGAAGATGAAGTGACGTCAAAACCGCGATCTGCTTTTGGTGGGACAGGAGATACAAATGCACATCCATCTGTCTTCACTAGATTAGGCCCAAACAAAAAGAAGAAAATCTGTTTTCAAGAGGTTTGGAGTTACAGTCACTTCAAAGGCAAGACATTCCAGCAAAGTCTCCTCCAAGGCAAGAGCGGTGGTGAATTGTAATGGAATCTTAAAAATAATAACAAAAGTGACACATGATGTGCCTTGTGATGAAGAAAGCATAGCCTCTTGTAATCACATTACTATCTATGATGAAGAGTGTGCCGAAGAAGAGGATGCTGAGCATGCTCCAGCAGAACTTGAAGAAGGCGTAAAAGCCACAATTGATGAACTTAAAGAAGTAAACTTGGGCACTGTTGAAGATCCTCGCCCAATTTACATAAATGTACTCTTATCGCCTGAAGAAGAAAAGGCCTATGTTGACCTGTTGAAGGAATTCAGAGACGTCTTTGCTTGGACATATAAAGAAATGCCAGGCTTAGACATCAAAATTGTTGTCCACCATTTAGCTGTAAAGGATGGGACAACACCAGTAAAGCAGGCCCAATAGCGTTTTCGACTTGAGCTGGTTCCATTAATTGAAGTAGAAGTGAACAAGCTGATCGAAGCCAAATTTATTCGAAAGGTCAAGTATCCAACCTGGATTGCGAATATTGTCTCTGTAAGGAAGAAAAATGGACAAATTCGAATTTGTGTGGATTTTAGGAATCTAAACAATGCCTGTCCAAAAGATGATTTTCCACTGCCTATTTCTGAATTGATGGTAGATGCAACCACTGGTCATAAAGTTCTATCTTTCATGGATGGATCCTCTGGGTATAACCAAATCAAAATGGCACCTGAAGATGAGGAGCTTACTGCCTTTCGTACTCCAAAAGAAATCTATTGCTACACAGTAATGCCTTTTGGTCTAAAGAATGCTGGAGCCACATATCAAAGAGCAATGCAAAAGATCTTTGATGACATGCTATATAAGATCGTGGAATGCTATGTGGATGATTTGGTGGTCAAGTCACGTAAACGAGCTGATCAACTTCAAGATTTGAGAAAAACTTTTGAGTGACTCCGAAAATATCAATTGAAGATGAATCCTCTTAAATATGCTTTTGGTGTCACCTCTGGAAAATTCTTAGGTTTCATCGTTCGTCATCGAGGTATCGAAATAGATCAATCAAAGATCAATGCAATTATGAGGATGCCCGAACCGAGAAACATCCATGAATTAAAGAGTTTACAAGGAAAATTGGCCTACCTTCGAAGGTTCATCTCAAATCTTGCCGGACGCTGCCAACCGTTCAGTTATCTAATGAAGAAGAGCGTACCATTTGAATGGGATGAAACGTGCCAAAATGCTTTCAAATGCATCAAATCTTACTTGATGAAGCCTCATGTGCTTGCTGCACCTATCCCGGATAAGCCATTGATTTTGTACATTGTTGCGCAAGAATGCTTAGTGGGGGCATTGCTTGCTCAAGAAAATGACAATAGCAAAGAAAATGCACTCTTTTACTTAAGTCGGATAATGACACCAAATGACTTGAATTATTCACCAATTGAGAAGCTTTGCCTAGCCTTGATATTTGCAATTCAAAAATTGAAGCATTATTTTCAAGTGCATATTGTACGCCTTATTTCCAAGGTTAATCCTATAAAGTATGTCATGACAAAGCCTGTGCTATCTGATCGTTTAGCAAGGTGGTACCTTCAACTCCAACAATTTGATATTGTCTTCGTCCAATAGAAAGCTGTCAAATGACTAGTGCTGGCTGATTTCTTGGCTGATCATCCTATCCCTGCTGAGTGGGAACTAAGTGATGAGTTACCTGATGAAGATGTTCTCGTCATTAAGATTCTCCCACCATGGAGGGTGTACTTTAACGGTGCGGCACATCGTAAAGGTGCTGGAGCTGGTGTAGTATTCATCACCCCTGAAGGAGATGTACTACCGTACTCTTTCACCTTGACTAAAAGATGCTCAAATAATGTGGCTGAATACCAAGCCCTTATACTTGGATTAGAGTTGGCTGTTGATATGAAGCGACTGCACCTTGAAGTATATGGGGACTCCCAATTGATTGTTAATCAATTACTTGGTGAGTATGATGTTAAGAAGCTTGAGTTGATCCCGTATTATAATTATGCGAGACGACTTATGGGATATTTGGGTGATGTGACGATTGAGCATGTATTAAGAAGCAAAAATAAGCAAGCTGACTCGTTGGCAAAATTGGCTTCTACTTTATGTCTACATGATCAAGAAATTCAAATTCCTATATGTCAAGCTTGGGTCATACCGCCTATTTTTGAAGATGAAGACAATAAAGGACATGAAATCCATTCTGTTTTTGTTTATGAAATTAATGAAGAAGATTGGAGACAACCTTTTGTAGATTATCTCAAAAGTGGAAAGCTTTGGATGATCCACGAAGACGGAGTGATATTCGCCGGCGTGCCACCCACTTCTTTTTCTATAGAGATACGCTTTTTCGACGTTCGTTTGAAGGTGTCTTCCTGAGATGTTTAGGTCAAGAAGAAGCTGTGCAAGTAATGGAAGAAGCTCATTCTGGCATATGTGGAGCCCATCAATTTGGTCCGAAGCTTCATTTTTGTATCAAGAGGATGGGATATTATTGGCCTACCATGGTGAAAGATTGTCTAGATTATGTTAGAAGATGTCAAGCATGTCAATTTAATGCCAATTATCTACATCAACCGCCGGAGCCATTGTACCCGACAGTTGCTTCATGGCCATTTGATGCATGGGGATTGGATGTTGTTGGACCATTACCAAAGTCTTCTACTGGGCATCTTTATATCTTGGCTGCAACGGATTACTTCTCTAAGTGGGCAGAAGCTGTGGCATTAAAAGAAGCAAAAAAGGAAAATGTCATTGATTTTATATGTGTAAACATTATTTATCGATATGGCATTCCTCGATACATTATCATAGATAACGGCAAGCCCTTCTGCAATAGTTTGATGGACAAGTTATGCAAGAAGTTTAAATTCAAGTAGTACAAATCTTCTATGTACTATGCCCAGGCTAATGGACTCGCTGAAGCTTTTAACAAGACTTTATGCAATTTGTTGCAAAAAGTGGTTACTAAGTTAAAAAGGGATTGGCATTTTCGTATTGGAGAGGCACTGTAGGTATATAGGACCACTTACCGCACTCCAACCCAAGCTACCCCATATGTATTGGTATATGGTGTGGAAGTTGTCCTTCCACTAGAGCAACAAATTCCTTCCTTGAGGATCGCTATTCAAGAAGGTCTCACTAAAGAAGATAATGTCTGTCTCAGACTTGAAGAGTTAGAAGCACTTGATGAAAAGAGGTTAGAGGCACAACAAAGGTTAGAATGCTACCAAGCTCGTGTTTCCAAAGCCTTTAACAAGAAAGTGCATCTTCGTTCCTTTCAAGTCGGTGATTTAGTTCTCGCTGTGAAAAGACCAATCATCGTTGGACATAAACCAAAGAAGTTGATATCAAAGTGGGATGACCCATATGTTGTTCAAGAGGTCTACTCAAATGGATCTTACAAGATAGTTGCTGAAGATGGGTTGAGAATTGGACCTATCAATGGCAAATATTTGAAGCGATATTATGCTTAAATGAAGGCTCCTTGACTGCACGAGCTTAAACTGCAAGTTGTTCCTCGACTGCACGAGCTTAAACTGCAAGTTACTCCTGGCCCGCATGAGTTTAAATTGTGTAAAGGCAACCACCAATAGTGTAGTACGTGGTTAAACTGCTGAAACACTCCATCAAGTCCAAGTTGGTAAAAATGGATACTCCTGGCCCGCACGAGTCAAAACTGTGAACGCCCCCTCCCCTCCAAACCATATCCATCCATTTTGAACTACGTTTGACTTGATTCTTAATTTATTCTTAAGATACGTAGGCAGCTTAGAAGAAATTTCTAAGTTCAGTCACATCCTTTCATCATTCTCCATTTTTCTCAAGTTATGACTTATTGTGAAGTCGACGTTTGCAATAAGTAAACAAAACACATATGTGCAAGAAAAGGTTGAGAAAATATGAAAGAAGTATATTATTGATGCTAGTAAGGAAGCAAGCTTATTTTACAAGAAAGGAAAAATACAACTGCTTAATGAACATATGAGGTGCTACACGACATCAAGTAAAAAACTTGAAATTTTCCAAGTCTTGTTGCATTGCCACCAAATGTTCTCTTATATTATTCAAGTTGGCTTCATCCTCTTCGTTTGCTTTAGGGGCGTTTTGAAGTGAAACAAGCTCTTCTTTGAGGGACAAGCAGGTGGACTCTACTTCTAAAAGCTGCTTGTTCTTTTCCTTAACAGCAGTTAAATATTTTTTATCCTCTTTCTTTAAGCGTTTGAGCGTCCTTTTGAGAGCAGCAATATTAGTTTTAACTCGTTGTGAGTTGGCCTTACTCTCTTCAATTTGACTTATGAGGTCACACTTTTTAGCCTCAACATCACTTAAGTGTTGGCTAGCAGCAGAAAGCAATTTTTGCATGAGACTCTTTTGAGGCTTTCTCCGAAGAGGTGGATCTAGCATTGTCAAATTCACGTACTCTAGAAAAGAAAGAACTCAAGCGATTATCTAATTGTGACATGTCAATAATAGGATCCTTGCTCAATTCTTTAAGAATATAGCAAGCTTGATCCTCAAGTGAAGAGATCTGCTCGATAGGCGTTTGTCGAATTTGTTGATAAAATTGTTGCCATACATCGATGACAAACTTCTTTTTGCAACTTGACAGTAGGGACTCTCCCGGGAAGGTAGAGATGGCTGAACAATGTTAATGAGCTGCTACCTTAGATGTCAAATCCTCACGTTGAGAGTAAGGGATGTTCTCGCAACCACCTTGCTTTGAGCAGTGAGAATCATTGATCGAGCCTTGAGAATAAGCATCCTCATCAAGGGCCACAACATTGGCCTAATGAAAAAGAACAGCAAAGAAGTTGAGTCAAAAGAAAAGAAAATTGGAATAAAAACAAAAAAAAACAAAAAAAAAAGAAAAAAACAAAAAGGGAAAACCAGTTTTACCTTGTCCTTGAAGGTCTCTTGATTCTTGGGCTCTTGGTTTAAAGTTGTAGTTGTTGCCTTCGTTCTCTTCCAACAGCGGTCTCTACTACTAGAACTGGCTTCTTCAATTCAATTCAACTCCTTTCGTTTTGAAGATGATGAAAGTTTCTCTATAACCAAGTCATGATTCGAAGAAGAATGTCTGTCATGTCTTGAAGGATTTTCTAACCCCTTTGAAGCATTGAGAGTGATAGTATCTTGATGAAGTTTCTTCTCGGGGTAAGGCAAATTCTTTACTTTCTTAAATGCAAGGTTTTGGGAATTCAATATCGAGATGTGATCTTCAAGAAAGGTTCCATGTACTTGTTCCCACCATGATTTATACTCGAGAGTATAGTGTTTCTTTTCGCTATAAGGAGTGGCTGGAAATGTTACCTTAGCCATTGTTCCGCGAAGCGTGCATCTTACCGAAAGACGTAAGCCATCTATTAAGGCAGTTTTACGGGTAGAAATCTCAAAGTAGCCTGGGATATCTTGAAAGAATCCAAATTGGCGACTAAAGCGATGTGGGCTATAAGGCTTAATGATGAAGTGATCGTCCTTTCGCAAAGTTAGAAGACTTGAATGAAGGCTCAAGAAGTAAAGTTGTTCCTCCAAAGGGGCTACCTCGTTATCAACAAAGTCATGTTTTTTATGCTTGGTAAGGATGTTCGTAGCCCAAACAATGATCTCACCTCTATAAATCCGCTTGCGGGCTTCGTCTTCACTAAAGTACTTTCCGCTACTTTCACCAGAATAACTCGCCATTGGAGGGTTGTTCAGGCCTTGAGAAACTTCATAGTGAGTTTTGAAGTATTGTGCAAGCCATCTATATATATAGTGAGTTGGGAAGATAGATTTCTCCTCACTGGGATGTTGAGAGTTGGAAATATAATTCAATCCTCTGTAAATGCTGGTCAAGACGGGAATAGCCAAACTAACTCGTTCCCCGTATGCCATCAAACTTGCCATTTTGAAGGTACTTGGACGAATGATGTTTACTTCTTCATTAGGTAAGACAAAGACGCAAATCCAACATGATAAAAATACTGCAAGGAATGTTTGATCTCTGTTGTAGCTTCTAATGCCCAACTTTGAAAACAAAGCTTCTTCTTCAGATGTCCATGCAGTATGAGGTGGGATAACTCCACATAGATTATCAGTAAACTTGGGGCATGATCTCCTTTCTTCCCTTGGAGGAGGCGCTGAATACTTTATTGCTCTTCTGAACCAGAAGTCGAGCCACTTATTGATGGAAACACCAGAGTTGTTGTTGTCCTTTTTGTTCAAGTGGTATGCATGGAGAAGATGTTCGCAACTCCTTGGAAGGAATCGCTTGCCATCATGGTCCATACCGATGAGTTTCGCAGCATGAGGAACAACTTCATCATAGTGCATTCTAAGTATTGGTAAGCCTCCGAGTTTGTGCAAGTCCCAAAGTTAAATGGACACCTCGCCAGCTGAAGTTAAGAGCGTGTTGGTGAGAGGACACCAAGATTCACAAAAGGCTTTGAGAACGTTGGGGTTGCAATCGTACGTAAAAAACGATGTATAGACAGCTTCATAGATCTTCGTAGATCTTAAGTGTCCTTCGCAACGACTTAGAATGTCGTGTGCCCACTCCCAATATCTCTCCTTAAAGTAAAACACACCCAAAAAGTTCAGTGGTGAGGTCCATTGAGTCTCCTTTTGAATCAGTCGGCGTCCAAGTGAAGGTAACACATTGGGATGAGTTTGAGGTTCATGATTTGAGGAAAGAAGAATCCATGCCTTTGGGAAGCAAGTGCCTTTGAAGTTGACTTCCGTTGACTATTCCTTCACAAGTCGTTGGAGTGTCGCCTTTGGAAGGGGCCCTGCATACTTGCCTGACTTTGCCTCATAAACCGTCAAAGTCGTCCCTGCTTCAGTTGGATCATTCTCGTGGTCATGAATGACTAGCAGTTGTTTGCCCGAAGAAGATCGTAAATTTGAGAAGTGCACCATAATTGGACCTAGTAAATAGTAAAAAAAAAAGGTCCCCAAAAAAGAAAAGAGAGAGAAAGTTAGCTTAAAATAACAATAAGTAAAAAGTTAGTTAAAAAAAAAAAAAGAAAGAGAAAGTTAGCTTAAAATAATAATAAGTAAAAAGTTAGTAAAAAAAAAAAAGATATTGAGTTTACGAAAAAAAAAAGTTTTAAAAAAATTTAAAAAAAAAAGAAGTTAGTTTAAAAAAAGGGGGGGGGGGGGGGGGTTGAGTTTACAAAAAAAAAAAAGAAAAAAGAAAGTCTTTGCGTTTACGGGAAAAAAAAAAAGGACAAACAGTTAAATGGCCTTTTTAATAAAAAAAAACCTGGGAAAAAAAAGTCAACTTCGAAAAAAAAACAAAAAAAAGGAGAAAAAAAAAGGCGAAGTGCATGTGTGGTGTGAAGAAAAAGGTGGTCAAGAATAGCGGCCGCTGCAATTTCGCTAGCAAATTGTGAAATTGAAAAAAAAAAAAAACTTATCTTTCGCCGCGAAAGTTGCACCCAAGGTGGCAGGATCTTTAATTGAGAATAATGAAGATTTCTTTAAATTGGTGTGAAAAAAAATTGATTAAGATGAAGGCCTTTTTATAGGCACTATAGGATGTTTATTCTAAATCCTATAAGAATTCTAAGTCTTGATTAAAAGATTTTTAATTGAGATTTAAATTTAAATCTAAAAATTTTGATTAGTGGATTCAAGAAATATGATTCCTACTCAAAATTGGATTTCAAATCTTTTTTCCTTATAGGAATAGAAAAAAAAAATTCTATTTTAGTAAGGAGTTGAAAAAGGCTTTTATATTAATTTCTAATTAAATTGAGAAATTAATATTTTAAATACTTCAAGCCTTGTTTTCAAATTCTTTTGACAAAATATTTTCCCTCAAGTTTTGAAGTGGGAGCATTTGTAGACAAAGAATTTTGGGATAAAATATATTTTCAAGATTAAAAGAAAATTCTATATTTTTGTCTTGATTAATTAAAATTAATTCATGAATAAATATAATTATTCTTGAATTAATTAATATAATTGGGCTATTATTAAAAGCTCATTAAATCCAATGGATTATAAAATTGGACTTTTGAAAATCTCATAACCCAAATATAATGTGGGTTAAATGAAATTGGGCTAAAACGTACATTAAGCTCAAGTCATCTTAAACCCAGGTCCATTAGGGTTTATTAGGAGTCTCCTTCAAAATTCCACATCGGCTATTTATGCTAAAATCAAGAGATTTTTAGCTTATAAATAGGCTCTTCCCTCAATGGTTCAAGGCATCCCCAAGATCCTCGAGTTAAAACTTCAACAAACAAGAAACTTCATCAAGTTTCAAGCATTCAAACTTCATCAAATTTAAGGTTCAGAAACGTCATCAAATCAAGGTTCAAATCAAGGTTCAGAATCTTCATCAAATTTCAAGGCGTCGAATCAGCGTTTTTCAAAAAGAGATGCAATTTAGGACTTCTTCGAAGATTTGTAACCACTTTTCATATTTACTAAATATTTTGTAAATTTCAATATTTTTCTTTGTCTTATTTGCAGATTTAAAATTTATCGTCTACAACATTGACTTTGCATAATTGCATTTATATAACTAATTGATGGATCAAACAATTTTGAAAGGTTAACCTATTTGGTGATAGTTCTAGATCTATCATTTAGAAATAGTAAAATTATTAGCCATTCAAATGGAAATCAAGCAATAGGTCTTTTCGTGCTGCTTGAGTTGTTGAGGACAAGTGTAATTGTTCAATCCATGCAAGTAAGGCAGCTAGTTGATATGATTTGTTTTGGTAGAACTTAACATCATTGTAAAATGATTAATTTGAACTTATGTTTGTTTCTATCTGTGCAAATAATATAGCAAAATATGCTCTAATACCATTGAGAGATAACATCAATACCGTTGTTGATGGTTAATTTAACTGAACATTTAGATACATAACTTTGACTCTACATTTTGCAGGTCTTGTCAAGTATAGATCTTTACCATTGATAGAATAATGGCAAAATTTGGGGTGAAAATTATACAAGGTGAACGTGTTTATCTGTGATGGTAAGACACTATATTTTTCAAAACACGTTGTTTGTACACAAAATACCCCATGTTTTATCCGCATTTACCTGCATAATTATATGTCTAGAATAGCTACATGAATAGACGTGCAGCTTCGATTAAAGAATTCTGGTTGAGAATACAAGTTAAACATGTAATCTTAACATCTTCTTATTCATTTCGTTCCTCTCGATATAAAGAAAAAGCTGGATGAACATGTATTGAAATGATTATTCCGGTCAACAAGACAATAAATACATGGATTGAGATATTATAGGGTCCATGGTGCAATTTCGGCGCATGGCTTGAGCTTTCCTCATCTTCATCTAAGAATTTTGAATCAGCATTCCAGTTAAAATGTTGAGCCATTAAACCCAAAGAACGAGCGCTGCACACAGCCAAAGATAAGATCACTCTTAGATAATGTAAATAAATGAAAAAGAACATACCATAGCAAATAAAATGCAGATCTTAGGTAATGTAAATGAAAAAGAATATGCTACGGCAAATAAGATACAGTGGAAAGTGAGGTGAACTACTTCATACATATGAACTATAGCAGTATTAATCCATTTCGAAGCCTTTCTCTGATTTATGGCATCAGCGCAGGCGTGCATCTATTTAGAAGGAGAGAGAAGACAAAATTTGACCTTTTGAGTGAGATCAAGTACTTTTAGCTGTAAGGGGGAAAAAAGAATGCAAGAAGTAAGTAAAAGAAACAACCTTGCATACCTAGACAAATAAAGTAAGATATTCAAATTCTTGGTCAATTTAATTGAAATGGTTTTTGTATAATTCAAGAACAACATTACAGCAAAAACTCGAACTTTTTGATAGCACAAAGCAGTTCCACATGTAAAGACACACAGAATCTGTTTATTTTTGTTGCCAGTTTGCAACATAATCTTTCAACGTTATTAGTTCTTCTCTATGTACTTAAAATTCCAGCTTTGCTACAGCATAGCTGATCATTTCTGATTGCTTTAAACTCCGGGATTTCAGTCTTCCATACATGTAACAAACCAATAGAAAAAGGAAACCTTGGAACAAAAGGCAAGGAAAAGAAGGTTCCCTATATAAATTTTCTCAGGATTTTGAAATCATAACGGGGGCAATAGTCAACGACATATTATCTGTATGTCAAAATTATCCTTCTTGGAACTGTGCAAACTAAAAATGGACATCCGGATTCAATTCTTCAACCAAAACCTTAATAAAAGTCAAATATGTCACCTGGACATCATAAAACTTGAAATAAAACCGAGAACTATCGATGGAAAGCTTAGTTTGGAGAATCTCAGAAATGGTTGAACTAAGTTTTCCATTCATGCTGGGTCCAAGGCCACCAATTGAGATCAGTTCCCCATATGCAGCTGGCTCTTCAGTACCAGCAAATGAAACAGGAACTCCTCCGTTCAGCAAGATCATCACGTGCTGAACAATAAGGAATAAGATGCATGGGTATAAGGTGAAACAAGATAATATTGTGAAGAAAATCTCATTCAAGTGCATAAATTATTCGGTTATGATAAAGTGTTTTATTGTCTTGACCACCACCCTTACAAATCACAACTTTTATAAGCTCATATACACGACAAAAATATTTCGGACTCAACACCATCACACAAATAGGCTGTAAGTATTTGTGAAAATTACTTATTTCCCAGATAGTTGAACATCAACTGCCAAAATTTAGGAATCAAAACCTTTATCATCTAAGAAAAGAGATCTAACTAGAGGATTCCAACCACATCCCTTTTACACATTTCATTTACTTCATACCAAGAACAAGTTCTAATGGCTAGTTTTTAATTCAGGTAGACTACCTCTACATCTAGGTTTCTACATTTTCCATTTACATTTGTAAACACACTTTAATAATGTTTCAGTGAAAAACTTTACAAGTGCAAACTGCCCATGAAAAAAAAAACTAGAAGTTGCCCGGCATCTTACTTCCCTTCCATGCATGTAGCTAATTAAGGAATCAATTCAGTACCATTTACCTCAAGGAAGGAAGCATGAGAAACTCTAAGCAAGTAACTGCAAGGGGACATTTTCAAACACATTTGCCTTTCAGTTCCACAACCAACGTAAAAGACCTCAAGTTCAATGTACCACCAATAGACTCCAAATGGATATGATATATAAGACGCATACCATCAATCATCTAAGATACAGTGGTTGCCAACTATTCAGTGGTTGTAAGGATGATGATTTTTATACAGAATTCTCAGCGGAAGGAAAAGAAACCAAATCCAGTTTGATGTAATCCACTCCTGACTCTAACTCTCACTCATATAGAAAAAGGCTAAATTCTTATAGGAATTTAGTTTAATAATAAGATCTAAACAAAGAAAAGTATCTGAATTTAGATTGATTCTCTTGGGTGACATTGATTTAGGAGTTAATAAGGTAATTATTGTCTTTAATTGGTGAGTTAATTTAGGTCCATCATGCTGCATTTCCTTTTACATATAGATACCATAGGGCTAATCATCAAAGAAGAAATTAATCAGTCTAAACACTTGAAATTGGATCTATACCTTTTTTTTTTGTCTTTCCATTTCGTTTATTCCAAATTATTCATTTCATAGTCTGATATTATCTCAAATTTGCTGCTGACTGCCATTAAAATAATTATTTCAACTGCAATAGTTAAACTACACGACGAAAAGACAACTAAAAGTAACTATGTCGTGAGAAACCATGCAAGATTTGATTTAGACCAGGTATACAGAAGACATGTATCATATTCTTATATCAGTCCAGACAAATATATTGCTCCAAAAACATCCTCTACATGGAGTTTTCTGCAGAGTTTTTAACTTAAACATACAAAATGAAAAGAACAAACAGCATAAACCCAACTGATAATTAAAAAAAGAAACCTAAATTTCACAGAAGCAAATCATCAAACACAAGAAAGTCACTTGATGACTACATATGCATATGCTAGACAAGGCAAGAAAAATGCTCAATCACCAATAAATTACACTTGTACTCGGCAATGTATGTGTATATGTAAGTAAACAAGGTGAAATGGGTGTTTGGCTCCTCAACTGATTCAGGTTTCCCAATGATTTTGGCAACAGCTTTGGTAGCATCCTTGAGAATATCAGAGGCTACCACTGAGTCCACTGGAATATTCGTGAACAAATTCAACGTTGGCATTCTTCTACTTCTTTTCCTAGTTCCAATTTTTCTATTTCTCTCCTTTCTTCTTTGCTTCTTTGCTCCTTTGAAAGGGCTTCTGTGTGTTGTAGGAAGGTATATTTTAGCGGCTACAACGGTTGGTTGGTTTCTAATGAACATTTCTGGATAACACTTCACCTCTTGTTTCCAGTACTTCTGTATAGGCTCCTATTCCGAAAGATTTTAGAGAGATTTTTCCTTTTAGCCTTTGCTTGTCACATTTATTTTCCGCGTCATTTTTGTTTCAAAATTTGAAAATTTTATTTATGTAAATTTATTTATTTATTTATATCTAACTTAATTTATTTTATAATAATTTATTATTATCAATTAATTATGACTTATTTATATTATAAATTTTAAGTGAATAGAAAATTTTTAATACGAATATATGAGTTATTCAATGAGAAATATAAAAAATATTTATATCAAATTATTATACATCTGATTATTAAAAAAATTATTAATACATAATATTAAGACTATTGACTACACGTATTAATGGTTCAGTAACTAACTTTAAAGTTTTAGACTTTGAAATTGGGTTTGGATTAAGGTCAAACACTAATTTATAATGTATAAAATACTTCAATATCCTATCATAAATTGCAAAAATAAGTACATGATAAACTATCATGAGGAGAAAAAAAAAAAGAACACTTAAATAACACATTATGAGAAAAATGGTACCATACAAGAAAATTTTGTAACACTAGTACACACCATTTTATTTTTTCAATACATTTTGTATTTATTAATAATATGGCAGCAAATGAAGTTAAATGAGTGAGAGTAATTATAGAGAATTAGAAATTGAAAGAAGAGGCAAATGTAAAGAAAGTAATTGAGAAAGTTAGGACAAGGGCGTGACGGCAATTGAGCTAAATGTCTCGACAAGTCTTCCAATTTTAATTTTTAAATAGCTACTAAAATTGATATAATATATTTTATAAAATATAGCAATTGAGAAAGTAAGGACAAGTGCAAAACAACAATTGAGCTAAATATATATAAGTCCTTCAATATCTTTTTTTGTTTTCATTTTTTTAAAAGAATTTGTCAAAATTGATAATTGTTACAAGCAAAATGATCGAACCACCGAAAGATCAGATAGCATATGGCCAGGGCTATTAGACAACTCGATTAGTCAACCCAAAAGATGGCTTGCCAATTGAATCGGCAGATCAGCTAGAAGACATGACTAGGTTTTCATGAACTCGAGTTTGAATACGCTAATGCCTGAAATTCAGAAAACGTTGCAAGAATTTTTAACCTAATCAAGAGTCCACTTTTTCATCATATTTGTTATGAGTATCAAGGGAATTAGAAATGGCAAAAAGTGGTAAACATATGATAACTTATTCCTTTTAAGTCACCTATAAAGGATCAATAAAAGGGAACCCGACATACATCAGAAGAATCTGCAAGCAAATTTTTACTTTATGTCTTTCTGGAGTTTTTAACTTTAGTTTTTTCCTTACTTTCGGTTATATTTTCATTGCTTTTATTAATATTTTTTGTTCATTTTCATCATCTTAAGACAACTCCTTTAGTTGTGAGAGTTTGCTTATATCTTCGGAAGTGTAATTGGGATTCTAAGTATATAAAGAATTTCTTTTTGTCTTTTTTTTAGGTTTCAATTGCTCATCTATAAAAGAGATTCAATTATGTGTTAGCCAATCAATCTAAGATTAGAACTTTAGCTTGCCGATTTATCATTTCTATGCCAATCGATGGGCTTGAAATTTGATGACCAATGCTATTTGGTATTAAGAATGAGATCACCTTGAAGTGAGCCCATCTAATCATTTCATGCTATTGCGTTTTGGAAGACTTATCAACAATAAAGAGCTAAACAACGACAGTGCTGCTGGCCATCATGATAAAACTGATCATTCTTTAGCCGATGCTGAGTCTACAACTCATCCAACATATTTTTTAGCGATTAGACAAAATTCTATGAAAGCACTAGGGAATTGATGCAAAATTTAGTTCAATAATTCATTATCATGTTCAAGCTAATTCTGCAAAATGAATTATAGGCATTGGTCGGGCCCAGAGGAATTGTCCTAGTGGAAAATTTTCCTCTAGCTGAAGCTAATATAACTGCCCACCATTTGCAGTGTGGTAACATGGAAGGATTCGGGCTCATCGTCAAACAACTTGGGGCCCAGACCCCTTTTTTCAGTCAATCTCAAAACTTACTTGGCAGAGATCATATACTTGAACCTGAGTAATTCCAATACTACAATCAATTGAATCTTCCCAGTTGTTCAGCCGACTGGCCCTCTTGAAAGATATCAATCGGCTAGTACAAGTATGTTCTTACCAACTTACATTGGGAGGCAAGCATCCATTTATGCAAAGGAGCAACTGTTCATCGAAAGATAGCCACCAATATATGTTGGGGCCAAACATCAATTAGAGTTATTCCAACATGTTTTAGACAATCATGACCTATTTTGAGGGTGCCAACTGAAAGAATCATGGTATAAAACAAGAGCAAAAAACACAGTGAAATTTTTAAAATTTACCTTTTCCTTTTGAGAACACCTTAGATTGTTTAAGTTGTGTTTGAACGGACTATTGAACCTCAAGCGATCTCCTAGAAGACTCTGACTTAAATCTCACCAATCTTCTGCTCTGGCATATAAAGCTTTGATCTTTCAACCTTTCGGAGTATAACCCTACCTTATTCTAGCTGGTGAAACCTAGGAGTAGGATCCTGGTCAATTTCCTATCTCACTACTACAAGCAGAATCAAGAAAGCCTTTGTTTTCAATTTCTATTAACTAGAAATCAAGAGAAACTAGCTACTCTATGAAAAAGCTCGGAGCTTTTCCAAACAAAGAGAGAGGTGATGGAGAGAGAGGAGGAGAAGGTGGCCAGGGAGAAAGTGAGAAAGCTTAGGGTATTCTGAAAAACAATGTTGTTCTCTGTTGTATTAGTTACTCATCAGGGATAATATAATATAATATATATACATATATATACCCAACAAAAAAAACCCTATATCCCTCAAAGAAGGCTAGCTTAGGCCACATAAGGCCCTAGTCATCCAACCCACTATCTTGGTCAGCTAGCCCTGGCCTACTATCGAGTCAGATTTTATTTATTTATTTTATCTTAGACCAAAACAAGCTAAAAAAAAAATAATAATAAATAAATAACAACCCAATTAGACCAACCTATTCCTCAAGCCTTTTCTAGTCTAGGCTTAGGCTATCTTTAATTATCTAATCTAGACTCAAGCTTTGAATAATTAATTAACCAATAAATTAGGTTTTAATTAATTCTCTCTTGTGCCTTTTATTTTATTTCAACCCAATAATAAATTAGGCCCACTAAATAAAATAAAACCCAATTAATTTAAAACTATATCATAACCCAAAATTAATCAGGCTTTACGGGTTACCCTGAGAACTAAAAGACAAATCATCATTTGCTATTAAAATGGGCAAAACATCCTTGGTATATAAATAGTTGCATTTTACATTTCAAATATTTTTTAATATTACTATAAGGAAATATTAACTTAAAGGACAATGTTGTGCTTAGCAATGCCTCTGACATGTAGATGTTATGATTAAAATATCCCTCTATGTGATGCCAGTTATAGAGATAGAAAACAGTGTACTAACACTCTCTAAATGACCGTCTATCATCCTTAGACCTCTAATCCAATGATCTATAACTTCTTAGAATGTTTCCAATTTACCAAGGAACTACCTTTAAACAAATATCTAAGTCATGTTCCCAGGGCTCCAGATCTATATATCATCTAGATAGTCAGTCATAAGGGGCAATATATCTAGTTAGGAACATCGAAGCCATCTTGTATAAATCTATTTTAACTAACTAGTCACATATACCCTACATATAAGTATATTGGCGCTACAATAAAACCTCACCCGTAGTATGTCAAAATGTTTACTTTCAACTTTGCCAGACTACCAAACCATACTCAAGTCGTAGGGTATTAGTCCACGTCGTAGTAGTAATAGTCGAGTTTCTCCTATTTTAATACTTTTAGAAACCATGGGTCCAAATCTACGTATTTTAAATACACTTATACCATGAAATGAGATGACTATTCACTGGTTAAAGGTAAGCCATTCTCCACTTGAAACTCATGGCATAATAACCTTATAATGGTTAGATTTCTATTCTCATCAATCAATTAAGAACTACCAGTTTATGCGTTAAGTATTATGTGATCCATATCTTACTGTGAAAGACCTCCATTTACATGGATCACTTACTTAAGCACAATGAGTCATTTTCAGCATAAATCACGCATAACAAATTAAAGCAAAGAACACAAATATTATTGAGAATAAAACTTTATTTATTACTTTAAAGATTAGAGGGCATACATTTCAACAATCTCCCATTATCACTTTAAGACTATGTAAGCCCATACGTATCCATTCTTATGGCATATAAGTGTCTTTTAAAGACTCTTTTTGCTAAATGCTTGGTGAATAAATCTACTAAATTGTTTACAAAAGGAATATGTTAAATCATGATTTCTCATCTCTGAATAAATTTCTAGATTAGGTGATACTTCCTCTTGATGTACTTCTCCTTCTTGTGGTTTCTTGGCTCTTTGGATTGTGAAACAACTTTGAGTTGTCACGATAAAGCACAATTAGCTCGTTCATCTGCTGCACAACTCCAAATTTTGAAGGGAACTTTTAGAATCATACTGCTTTCTTGGATGCCTTCAAGCTGCCATATACTCAACTTTTATAGTAGAATCAGTAATACATGATTTCTTAATGCTTCTCCATGAAATAGCCCCTCTATACAAGGTAAATATATATCTATTAGTAGATTTTCTTTCATCCTTATCCGTCTAGAAGTCTGTGTTTATGTATCCTATTGGAATCAAGTCATCAACTTTATAAATTAGTATATAATCATTTATTCCCTTGAGGTGCTTAAGTATATGTTTTATACCTTACCAATGAACTTTTCATAGGTTTGACTGATATCTACTAACTAATCCCACCAAAAAGCAGATATCTGGTCTAGTATACAATATAGTGTACATAAGTATAAGACTCTACTTCATCATGAGGGATAAGCACAAGAAGGGAAGACACTCAACTAATATAAGGCCCAACGACAAGGCAAGGACAAAACAATTCCAAGAAAGACTCCAAGTATTCATGAAATCCTATGTGAAGATGGAGAGACCTTGGGAGGTATTGATGGCTTAAAGGAGCTTAAATTGATGACAATTGAAGAAGAATATCAAAAGAAGCCTGAAGGAGATCAAAAGGGAATCAAGAAGATTGAACAAAACAGAGCGGACTTGAAATTGAGCGCCATCGGCTGAATAGAAAGTAGCCGGTGCCGGACCTATTGGCATAACCGTAAAATTTTTGGCTGATAGAGTACAGCTGGCATCAGCTCACTTCGGGACACAGTCCCTGTTTTGCATGTTTTGATGTTTTCTCCAGTTTATTTCTATTTTTAATGCATTGTAATGGCTTTTTTAGACTCAAACTTATCTTAGGACCTCACTAAACTAATTGCTAGGGTTGAGGTTGTATAAATATCCCTTTATGTAGCAAGAAAACACAATTTATCCTGTATATTCAAATATCATAATGAGAGACTTGAGAGGTTCTCCCTCTTTGTTCATCCTTTGTTTAAGACCATGTTAAGGGATTAGTCTGCCTTTTGTTTGTGTGTCTAAATTTTGTTGGATAATCTAGTTAGCTTATCTAGATTGGATCTTGGATTGCTTGTTCATCCAAAGTTTTCTCTAGGTCTTTAATTGAGTGCCTATAGTTTCTATTCTTGTGTTCTTAAATCTTTTATTAGTTTAGGGATATTAGGGTACTACTATAGAAGATCTTTACTACTAAACTAAAGGTCCTTGAAGCTTAGTTCTTTAGGGGTTGTTAGTTTATGAGAAGGGTAGTTCTCTTGTTATTATATTCATCTATATTATCCTTGTTTGAGCATTCTTACTTCTGTTGTGTTTAAATACTTTTGGGCCTCCAAATTTATGTAAGAATAGCCACCCACAAGCTCACACCAAAGTTGGTATCAAAGCAAGATAAGCCTTAATTCCAATCAAAGCTTGAAGACAAGAAAAGAAGCATAAGAAAGTTGAAAAATAGAGCAATCCCGTAGTTGAAATAAATACCTCAAAAAGGTCACTATATCTTTGATATTTCTTGAATTTTCTTGGGAAAAATTTATCCTTGATGTTGGTATAACACTTGAGAACAAATTTTTTATGTACTTGTGGTGAAAATAAGCTTGTATGGATGTAAAAATTCTGCTAAGTCTCAAGTGATGTGATTGTTTCCTAAGTGTTTGACAAAAATTCTATGAGGGGATTTGTAGCTAAAATGATGGACTATAGCTGCTTGTTTATATTCCATGGGATATTAATATTTGAATCCCACTTCCTAGATGAATTCCATACTCATTTGAACTATTTTTATTAATATTATCTTATGGTTATTCTTGTTCTTACTACTCTATGAGCTAGTTATTAAGTGTTTCTTGCTTCTTACTTTTTTATATCCTCTTTTCTTTGAATTGCCTGTTTATACTACTTCTACTTATTCTTGTATTGTTGAGTCTTCCTTCTTTGAAAATTCTTGCTTGGAACTTGCTTATATTTAGATGTCCAATAAGTATTTGTTGAAATTCCCTTAAGACCCCTAATTAAAGAATCCTTAGGATTTAGTTGAACCACTTGGTTGGACTAGAACCTTAGTTATTGGGAAGACTTGGGATTGAACAAGAAGGCTTTGAGTATTGAGAAAAAGGTAAAAGGGTGACATTATCATCAAAAGAGCCAAAAAAAGAGTAAACACGAAAGTAGAGTGATTATACATTGAGAGTAAACACAAAAGGGAATGAAAGTGAGGATCCATTTTTTTTGCTAATCTCTCTTGCAGGTTTAATTGATTGAATATTGCCTCACCACAGCACATGAATAAGAAATTTCTAGGCCTAACCAAATTAAACCTAGTAGACCTCAAGAAGAACATATTGATACTGGGACTTTACATGAAGACATATATGTTATGATGAGAACTATGCAAAGTGGGTTCGCAGACAAGATAAGGGAGTTAACGAGTTAAAGAAATCATTATGGCTAATCTTCTACCGTGGCAGAACAAAGAGGGTAAGAATGATTTGAGGCCACTAGTCCTAAAATAAGGGATGATATCTATACCCTTCTGTTGAATGCCCAACATGGCGAAGAGTGGGAAGAGTACTCTATTGGTAGATTCCAATAAGCTCATTTAAAAGGAGGGAGATATGACATGAGAGGGGGTCGATGTAGGGCGCAAGGAAGGAATGATGGAAATAATCTAAGAGGATTAGAGAGAGTTTGAGGGAGTTGGTGAATGGTATGAAGGAGAACATGAAGAAGACTATGGGGAACAAAATAGAAGATTGAAAAATAGAGGAGGTAGGAGAGAAGGAAATGAAGAAGAGAGGGAGTTAAATCATATTAAAATAAAAGTGTCAATGTTCTTTGGAAAGAGTGATCTCGAATTCTACTTTGAATGGGAAAGTAAGATGAAAATATTCTTCGAGTGTCATGCCTATAGTGAAAGATTAAATATAAAATTGGCTATTTTAGAATTTTCGAAGTATGCTTTAGTATGGTGGGAGCAATTTAGTACTCAAAGGAGGCAAATGGGAGTAGAACATGTGGCAATTTGGAGCTTGTTAAAGGACATGATGAGGGAAAGATTTGTTCTTTACCATTATTACAATGATCTCTATCAAAAACTCAAATCTTTCAAATAAGGGAATAAGAGTATGGAGGATTATCACAAGGACATAGAAGTAATATTGATGACAACTCATGTCAATAAAGATCCTAAGCCAACAAAGGCTAGGTTTTTGGGAGGATTAAATAAGGAGATAATCAATTTAGAAGAGTTATACTCTTATAAGAGTTTGGAAGAAATAGTTCATGCAACTATGAAAATTGAAAGGCAACTAAAGAGGAGGGCCTTTGCTAAGACTATACCACCAAATCCAAACACGTCTAGCAAAAAGCCTATTAAGAAGGATGAAGCTCCAAAATCTCTCCAAAGGGACTACAACAAGCCAAAGGAATGACGGAAACCAACGGAAGATTGAAAATCTAGGAAAGGTTGGAATAAGGATAGAGGAAAGGCCATGGAAAGACCGTAACGGAATAAAAATATCAAATACTTTAAATGTCTTGGTTGTGGACACACCTCTCATGAGTGTTCTAGCAAGAGGAGCATGTACACTAACCCCTATAGAGAAGTCTCTACCAAAGAGAATGAAGGATAAAGATACAATAAAAATTAAGAAGAAAATGATAATAAGGAAAGTGATAAAGGAGAGATTATTGCTCAAGAATATACTTTGGTTAGAGTTACAAAAAGATCCTCGAATTCTCCAGTCATTGAGGATCAAGACCATCAATAAATAGAAAATATATTTTAAACAAGGTACTTAATCAACAAAATACCTTGTAGGATCATTGTGGATAGCAGAAGTTGTACTAATGTGATTAGTGCAAGCTTGGTTTATGAGTTGGGCACGAGTTACATTAAACACCAAAACCTTACAAGTTACAATGGTTAAATAATATGGGGAAATGAGGATTAACAAACAATTATTAGTGTCCTTTAAGATGGAAAAGTACAAGGATGATGTGATGTGTGATGTGGTGCCGATGCAAGTGGGCCACTTATTTCTAGGGAGGCCTTAACAATATGACCGAAGTGTAAAGCATGATGGAAGAAAGAACACTTACTCCCTACTCAAAGAAAGATCTAAATTTGTTCTTACTCTCATGGCCCCAAGTGAGATGAACAAAGACTAAAGAATCACGAGAGTAAGAGAAGGAAAAGAATGCACAAGATGCCAAACAAAAATAGGAATTGGAGAGGAAAGAGTAAGAGAATAAAGAAAGGGAGTTGAAAGAGAAAGTAGAAAATCTAAAGCCCTTAATGATCAAAGACAAAAGTAAGAAAAAAAAGGTGTGAAGGGAAAAGGAAGGTGAACTTTTTTACCTAGGGGAGTGAGATCATTGAGGTTATAGAAGTTAACAAACTAGTCATCGTTCACATTTGTGAATTTTCTTTTGCCTCTAGTAATGACTCTATTGCTTCTATGTATCATGAAATTACAGGTATGATCCAAGAGTTTGAGGGTAATTTCCCTAAAGAGACATTGGGAGATTTGCCACTATTGTAGGGCATTAAACACTAAATCGACTTCATACCTGAAGCTATCCTTCCAAATTAACTGGCATATAGAAGCAACCTAGAGGAGGCCAAAGAATTACAGCGACAAGTTGAGAAGTTGCTTGAGAAGGGTTATGTGAGAGAGAGCTTACACCCGTGTGCTGTTATGGTTCTTCTGGTGTCGAAGAAGAATAGGACATAGCGAATGTGTATGGATTATTGTGCCATCAATAATATCATGGTAAAGTATTGCTAACCCATTCCTAGGCTGAACGACTTGCTTGATGAGTTACATGGACCATGCATATTTTTAAAAATTAATTTAAAGTCTAGTTGTCATCAAATAAGGATTAAAGAATGGGATGAGTAGAAAACTGCTTTTAAAACTAAGTAAGGACTTTATGAGTGGCTTGTGATACCTTTTGGACTCTCTAATGCACTTAGTACATTTATGCGTTTGATGTATCATATGTTGAGACAGTTTATTGATAAATTTGTTGTTGCAGGTTTTGATGATATCTTGATATATCGCAAGTCCTATGTTGATCATATTGGTTATCTTAGGAGTGTGCTAGTTGCTCGTCGTAGGGAGAGACTTTTTGCTACTTTTGAGGAGTGCATTTTGCTTAGAAAGGATTATATTTTTGGGATATGTTGTGAGTGCCAATGGTATTGAGGTTGATGAGAGCAAAATTTAAGCCATTCAAAATTGTCCTACACCCATTACCATTACCAAAGTTAGGTGTTTCTATGAGTTAGTTAGTTTCTATAGACGTTTCATTAAGAATTTTAGCACCATAGCTGTTTATTTGATTGAAATTATGAAAAAGAGTGTGAGTTTTAGATGGAAAAAGAGCATGAAAAGACTTTGAAAACCCACAAGAACAAGTTGAGCCAAGTCCCATTTCTAGTCTTGCCAAACTTTGAGAGGGCTTTTGAAGTAGAATGTGATGCGAGTGGAGTGGGAATAGGAGCCGTATTGACCTAAGACAAAAGACCTATCGCTTATTTTAGTGAAAAGTTATCTGCAGCGGTCCTAAACTACTCTACTTATGATAAGGAACTTTATACCGTAGTTCGGACCTTTGAGTATTGGCCATATTATTTACTTCCTAAAGAGTTTTTATTCACACTAACCATGAATCTCTTAAGCATTCAAAGAGGCCACAAAATCTCAACAAAAGACATGCACGGTGGATGGAGTTCATTACAGCTTTTTCCTATGTAGTCAAGTATAAAAAAGTAAAGAGAACATTATGGCAGATTCTCTTTCGAGGAGCTTATCACCCACAAATCGATGGTTAAACGGAGGCAGTTAACTAGACCCTCACGCAACTCCTAAGGGTTGTGATCAAAAGAAATTTGAAGGTGTGGGAAGAATACTTACCCCATATTGAGTTTACTTACAATCGCACTACCCACTCTACTACTTCATTTTCTCCACTTGAAATTATTTATGGATTTAATCCATTAACTTCATTAGACTTGATTCCTTTGCCTATAGGAAACTTACAAGCTTGTCTAGAAGGAAAAAGGCTTAGGTGATTAAGGCGATCCACGAAAAGGTCAAGATTAATATCGATAAAAAGAATGAAAGCATAGCTTTAGCAAAAAACCAAGGTCACAAAAAGATAATTTTTGAACCCAGAGAATGGGTGTGGATACATATTCGAAAAGAAAGGTTCCCTATACAAAGTAAATCAAAGCTCAATCCTATGGGAGATGGACCGTTTCAAGTTTTGGAGAAATATGGCAACAACGCTTACAAGATCGACTTGCTCGGTGAGTATAATGTTAGTACCACTTTAATATTAGTGATCTTTCTCTTTTTGATGTAGGTATTGGAGATGATTCGAAGATGAATCATTTTCAAAAAGGGAAAGATGATGAGACTCCGCTTCATCATATGGGATAAGCATAGGAATGGGGAGATACTCAACCAACACAAGAGTTGATGACTAGGGCACGAACAAAATGATTTCAAGAAGGACTCCAAGTATTTATGAAATCCTACATGAAGCTAGAGGGGCCTTAGGCGGCACTTGATGGCTTGAAGGAGCTTAACTTGATGATAATTGAAGAAGAATATCAAGTGAAATTTGAAGGAGATAAAAAAGGAATCAAGAAAATTGAACAAGGCAGAGTGGGCATGAATTAAGCACAATCGGCTGAACAAAAAGTAGCTGGCACTAGCCCTTTTCTAGCTAAAATTTTTTGCTAATAGAGTACAGCCAACACCGGCTCAATTCGAGACACAATCCATTGTTTTGCACATTTTGATATTTTCTCTGGCTTATTTCTATTTTTACTGATTTGTAATGAGATTTTTAGACTTAAACATATCTTAGGACCTCACTAAACTAATTGTTAGGGTTGGGGTTGTATAAATATCCCTTTATGTAACAAGATAATATAATTCATCTTGTATATTCAAATATCATGAAAAGAGACTCGAGAGGTTCTCTCTCCTTATTCATCCTTTGTTCATGACCATGCTAAGGGATTATTCTACCCTTTGCTTGTATATCTAAATCTTGTTGGATAATCTGGTTAATTTTTTTAGATTAGGTATTCGATTACTTGTTCATCTAAGGTTTCTCTAGGTCTCTAATTGGGTGTCTATAGTTTCTATTCTTGTGTTCTTAAATCATTTGTTGGTTTAGGGACATTAGGATACTACTATAGAAGATCTTTACTACTAAACTACAAGTCCTTGAAGTTTAGAAGAGTAGTTCTCTTATTGCTATATTCATCTATATTATCCCTGCTTGAGTATTTTTGCTTGTGTTGTGTTTAAATCCTTTTGGGCCTCCAAATTTATGCAAGAAAAGTCACCTATAAGCTGACTTTCCACAGTTGAAGTATAAGAAATCCTACTCATCTTGTATTTCTCTTGTTGTGTCTTAGGACACTCTTTAGAAGAAAGAAACAACTTATGTCTGCAAGGAATTTGAGCCCCTTTACATGATTCTATACTGAACCTAGCCAATATCTTTTCAATGTATGTGGCTTAGGATAATCCTAATATTTTTTGCTTTCTATTCCTAAGAAGCTTAATTTCAAAAATGCAACTGGCTTCTCCTAAGCCCTTCATACTAAATTAATTAGAAAGACAAATCTTTATTGATGACAATGTCTCTATATCATTACCAAAGAGTAGAATGTCATTTACACATAATACAAGAAAGATCACATTAATGCCTTTCAATTTTTTTGTACACGTATGGTTCATCCTCATTTTGGATAAACCCATAAGACTTTATGGTTTCATCAAATCGAATGTTCCATACTTTTGATACCTACTTAAGTCCATAAATAGATTTCTTAAATTTGCAAACCATGTGCTCTTGTCTTTAGCAATAAAACCTTCTGACTAGGACATATAGATGTCTTTACTAAGATGATTAGGGATGAGCACTATTCAAATTTACTTGAATTTTCGAATCAAACTGAATCGAATTTAAGAATTTGGTTCAGTTTTCAAGCATTTCGATTCGATTCAGTTCGATACTAGTTTCTCCTAAATATTCCAGTTCAGTTGAAATAAAATTCAACTGAACTAAAAAACTAAAATATAATTAATAAAATATATTATTTATATTTAAATAATTTAATAAAAAATATTACTCCCATCCAATGTTCCCAACCCCAGTCCAAGTCCTCAACGCAGCCAACCAAACCTAATTTGGAAATTGGAAGCCTTAGCTACCCAGTGTACCCATTCAGCCGCCTCTTTCACTCCAGTCCTCCTCCTCCTCTGCTCCTCCTCCATTGCTCTATAACCCGTCAACCCTCTACTCTTCTATTGCTCTTAGCCACCTCATTTAGTTCTCCTCCTCCTCGACTCCTCCTCTCCTCTGTGTCACTGTTGCCTCGCCAACCAACTCCCCACTCCCTAGATATCAAGCTTTTGAATCCATGAGTCTACTGTGACTATAAGTTTCTACCAACGCTACCACCGGCGCTATTGAAGAAGTTCGTCGCTGAAGAAGTTCACCATTGTGGTGCAGCTGCTTGCTTGACGAAAGAAAGATAAGAGTGGCTGACAGATTTGACTCACTACTACTAGCATTTAACAGGAAAAAGGAAAAAAAGAGTTGATTTTGAGGCTTTCTGAGCTAATAATTGTCTGCGTTTGGAATTGATGTATTGTTTCTTAATTCTAATTCTGTGCATTGATCACAATTTTGATTTTACCTAATTATAGATGTGTTTATGCATGCTTCTGTTTTGAATTGCATTATTGATTGCCATTTACAGTTCACACCTGTAGGCTACATGTGTGTGAATAGTTAGGAGAGTTTCTTTTTTTCTTTCTTTCTTTTTGGCACAACCAGTAATTTGAATAATAGAGTTTTATTTGAATTCACTGACCAATTCAAGACTCCAGGATCGAAATGAAATGATCACTCAAATATTATACCTGGTAGAGGGTGTTTTTAACCTTCGAGATATCACTTTCCTGTCATAGGGTCATATTTTCTTTACTAGTTGAAATGTTTATAATTACATATTTTCCATGGATTCTTTGCTTATGAAGCAATGTGAAAAGTAAAAAGGCATCGGCAAATAGTGGTAAGATAGAAACTGATTGATGAAAACTTTTAAACTAAAGGAAAAGAAAAACCCCAACCTCAAGTATTACAGCCTACTTGAGAGTGAGATAGATAACAACTTTAATACTCTTCAAGATGTAGTATGAAAAAAGAAGCTAATTTAGCTTACTTGAAGCAATATTTTCAATTTTTTTATTACCTCAGATATGTTGTTAACCAATGTCTTGGAGTAACTTAGATTCAGAAACCACAATTAGTAATATAGAACTTCATTCCCTTGGGTGGTTAAGACAAACCATAAAATCAAATGGGTTATGATTAAGTAGAGAACATCAAGCAATTAGGTAAGAGTGTTGCTCAAGTACCCTAAATGTGGTTGTTAAATTCATAGAAGAGAATAATCCCTATGCATTATTGGTGTAAAGAATTTTTTACCCAAGCAAATGTGATCTATTTTGATATATTATTTTATAAATATAGTCTTTATAAAAATGTATTTGTGAAAGAGGAATAAGGATATTGTTGAAGTTAATCCTTCTTTGTCATATATTTTGATTAGATCTTTAAACACCGATATTGTTGAAGTTAATTAGATTAAATTATTTTTTTCCTATTTGATTTCTAAATTTAGAAAAGGAACTTCTTTTTTAATTGAAAAGTCTTTTGAAATTATTCACTTCTGGTAAATTGAGAAAGGCTAAAAATGGATGCTTGATTGTATAAGTTCATCTTACCCGAACATATACTAATTGAAAATTGTAGATTAAGATGTTATCATATTGGTAGATAGCACTGGTGATGGATTCTGAAATGTATAGATCTTATTGTAGATTTGTAGTCCAAGTATCAATCTTTTTTATTCTTCAATAGGTATTTATTTATCTTTATTTTATAGGATGTCAAATCAAGCAAATAGTAACCCTATAAATACAAGTAGCAATGCACAAAATAATCCACAAAGTCATGGAGGGTCTAACACTCCAAATAGTAACGAACAAAATTCCAAGAAGAGAAAGATATGATGCCTTGATTAGTTATGTGGTCCTATTTTACTAAATATACAACTGAGGATGGAGAAAAAAAAGCACGATGCAATTACTGTGATCTTTCTTATGCGGCTAATCCTATCATAAATGGTACCACTTCATTAAAAAATCACATGAAAGGCTGTTTGAAAAATCCATACAACAATGAGGCTCATGCAACCCAACTAAAACAACAACTATCCTTATTTGCACATACTGCTAAGGCCGGTTCAGTTGCTACTTGGAGATTTAATCAAAATGATACTAGAAAGACGTTCATATATAATTATTGTTGATGAGTAGTCATTTTCATTTGTTGAAAAAGAAGGATTTAGACATTTCATGTCTGTTGCTTGCACAATTTTCCAAATTTTATCTAGAACTACCATTATAAGGGATTGTTATAATATATATTTATGTTAGCCCTAAGGGCATTCTCTTATATTTTGACTTATGACAAATTTTGATGTGGACTAACTTGTGTGTTCTATACGTGATAAGACAAGTTTGACCTCAGTTCTTCTAAGGAAGATTGCTAAGCAACTCTTGAGTAATGGAATCCAAGAATGGGTAATCAAGTAGAAGACCAAACTTAAGATATTGCATACCAAGAAGTTCTTGTGAAAGAACTTTAGACTAGGAATCGTTATTAAGGTATCTCTTGTTAATTCCTATGTCCCTTTACTTTATGATTCAACTTTATTTCTATCTTGAAGCACACAAACAAGAAGATTTCAAAGTTTTAAAACTCAGAATTTTGAATTGAGTAGTTTGGATAATTCTGCATCCAAAAGATTCATCCAAAATCCTGTAAACAGTGTCAAATCTTTTCTGCTTGAAAAAATGTCATTTTAGACTTACCTTTTGGATGCATCGTCATCCGAAACATAAGTCCAAAACACAGGTAAATCTGACAGTGAATAATAGCCATTTTATAGCTGTTGGTACTTCACTTTATGTCTCTATATAAGGCTTCTAAACTCAATTTAATAGTAGATTTTTGCTCTATCCTTCTAAGAAACACTCTTGCTTTATAGAAAACAAAAATCTTCTTTATCAAAGTACTTCAAAGTGAATTCAAATTGTGTCTTAAAGGTAAAAGTGTTTGTACTTTTTCTTGGTGCACATCTGCTCAAAGAAGTGAGTATTTACTATTCTATTGATATTCAATCTTTTGTGTAAACTAAGGTTGCGGTGTAAAACTTATCTGGGGTGAGCTTTGATTTGTTCGTTGATTGAGCGGTTTTAAAAAACCAGGTATGGTGATCATATCTTGTATTTGGTACAGATTGATTCCATTAGGTTTGGTAAATGAAATCTGGTTGAAAATCCTTAAGTGTGAGCTTAAAGTAGTGAATGTAGATTTTGGTATATTGAACCATTATATATTCCGTGTATTATTTCTCTGCATATAGCATTAACAGCATTGTGCTTCCTACTTTAGTCTGAATCTGAATATTTTTCAAAATTTTCTTGGATAGCTTTCTTTGTTACCATTGGTCTAACAAACTTGAAGAACATTTATATTCTGTAAATCAGAGCTATTAAAAATTTTTAGTTTACCAAAAACCTTATTCACCCCCTCTAAGGTTTTTCATTGGGTAGAGCTTAGTCTGCATATTCTCGGTCTAACAACCTTGTAGGAAAGATTCTCATGGCAAGCTCATCCTCTTTTCCATATATTGAAGGTTCTTCAACAAATCGACCCCATTTGTTCAATGAAAACAATTATACATTCTGGAAAAATAGAATGAAAATCTATGTGTGCTCAATCAACTTTGAGTTGTGGAATTTGATAGAAAATGGTGCCTTTATTTCGTCAAAAGTTGTTGATGGTGTAAAAATGCCTAAACAAAATGACGAGTTTGATTTTGAAGACCATGCTAAGATGACATTGAAATTTCAGGCTATGAATATCTTATGTTGTGCACTGGATGCCACTGAATATAATTGAGTTAGTGATTGTGATTCAGCTCATGACATGTGGAAATTACTTGAAGTCATCTATGAGGGGACAAATCAAGTTAAGGAATCCAAATTGGGGCTTCTAATTTATGATTATGAATTATTCACAATGAAGCCGAATGAAAGCATTACTGATATGTTCACTAGGTTCACGAATATCACAAATGATCTCAAAGCCTATGGAAAGGTTTATTCCCTTGGAGAACAAAATCAAAAAATTCTGGATGCCTTACCTAAAAGCTGGCAACCTAAAGCTCTTACTGTGGAAGAATCCAAGGATTTAAAATCCTTATCAACCGAAGAGCTAATTGGCTCTCTTTCTAACACATGAAATAAAACTTAAGAGGTTTAGGAATCCAATAATCACTTTTATACCATGTTTTCAGGTCGGTCCTACTGCGAAGGTTATTAATTAAAGATTTCCTTAATTTAAAGACTTATTTCTTTGCTATGTATTTCATTTGAGAGACTTTTGCAGATATATATTTATTTTTAGAACTTGTTCATGTATTGCTTGGGCTGTAATAAGTTTAATTTTGGATAATTTCTTCCATTTCTTTTGTGTGTCCTAGTTATAAAAACCTCTTATTCTATAGATGAGGTGACATCCCCAGCCCTAATAGGGCACGTAGCTAATGGGGTGTTACAAGTGGTATCAGAGATAAGGTTTAGGCAATTATTGATAGTATTACTTTACTTCATTAAGATTAACTTTTTTGACTAATCTGGCTTATTTATGCTATAGGATGGTTAGAATGATTAGAACCGCAGGGAAGGGACAACAGTGACACCCACCAATCCCTATCCACCCGAAAAACTTACTAGTGCCACAACCTACACCCTAACTGGTCATATTTTTGGAAGAAATAAGTGATTATGAGGTTTAGATTATTGAGCCACCTCCTATACCTGTAATAGACTTAATTACTGATAATGAAGATGAGGATATTGACATGGAGTATGTCCCAAACCCACCTAGTCCCGTGCTTGATTTGACTGCTGATAGTGATGATCCGAGGGAGATAAACTATAAATCTCCACTTACACTTTTTTTTGTACCCCTACCCAACCATGTTGAAATTGGGGAGAGTTCTAGGAGACTTGGAAAGGAACTAATGGACTATAGGTTTGTGAATGGTGTAGGGGTAGACTTTTCTAAGAATACTAGAGGATAGTTGTATGATGTTGATACTAAGGATTCTAATGAGGATTAAGGGCTAAGTTTGGCCATGCTTAGGAAGTTATTATTTACTGCTTTCAATAAACTCTTGTGTTAGGGGTTCATTTATGTTTAATGTTTTATTTCGAAATTTATGCAAATAAGAGTACCTTGGTGTACTCTAATCTTGAAAAAACATAATTATTTATACAAAGCTTGCATCTAATTTGCTTTTATTTAAGTCTGAATGTGAATGCATGTTCGATTTAAATATTTTAAACTTCGATGCATAAACTCATTATCTAGGGACATAGTTTAGAATAACACCAAAGTATTGTGCAGTAGCATCCAGCAGAAGGGTTCCTGAAATAGAATCCGTGACTCCAGAGTTTGATGCAACTCAACTATCATCACCAAATCAGGGGAATGAGAATGAACCTAAGCAAAAAGTGGGGTCTGAAGAGCTTGCCAGTGTGGCCATGGGGCTAGCATTCCATAAGATGACGGAGATCTTGCAAACCCTATCCAAACGAAGGAACCCGAAGGGGAAAGATGAAGCTTTAGAGAGGTTTCTGAAGTTCCAACCTCCCACCTTCTTGGGAAAAGCTAAGCAAGACCAGAAAGCGGAGCAGTGGGGTAGAGCAGATGGAGGATATCTTTACCACACTCCAATACACTGAGAAGCAGATGGTAAAATTTGCTGTGTTTAGGCTGAGAGGCCCACTCGAGCATGGTGGCAGCGAGTCCAAAAAAACTGGAAAATAATCGATTAAGATTGGTTATGGGCCAACTTTGTGAAAGCATTCAGAGCGAAATATATCCCCCAGTGGATAGTGGAAAAAAAGGAAGACGAGTTCCAAAATCTGAAGTAAGGGAGCATAACCATGGCTCAGCATGCTACTTGTTTCACAAAGTTGTCAAAGTACTGGAAGAGGCTGGTATACTAAGCAGAACCGAACTAGGCAATTTGTTAAGGGATTGATGCAGGAACTGAGGAGGGCTTTGACACTTTCTCCACCGACGACTTATTCGAGGGTGATAGACACGGCGACTCGGATTGAGAACGAGAATCGAAGTAAGATAGTACCAAAACCATTATTGTTACTAAGGCAACCATCGAGACACTTTTAGAGGCAGCAAACTAATAAGTGACCTGCCCATCAGCAATGGTAGAACCGGGGAAAGCAAGTATGAACGGCACTAATTGGTCCTGCATAGAATCTCCCGTCGTGTCGACACGGCAGAAAGAAGGGTTATGTAGAGAAGAACTGTTGGTCTAAGGGAGCTGGGTGAAAATACTACAATTGCGGAGATCTGACGCACGTACAAAACACCTACCCAAAACTTCTCTGAATCAAGTAAGGAAACCCGGCCTAGACTACGGGAGCCAATCAAGATAATACTGCGGGAGCCTCCGAAAGTGGAACGTAGAAGCCGCAAGTGAAAGCGAAGGTTTTCCCTCTTAACTGGGAGGAAGTTGGAGTAGATGCGGTGGTAGTAGAAGGTATGTTTACTATCCAAAGCCGTTCAGTTAATACATTGATAGAGCCTGGATCTACCCATTCTTATTTAAACAAGAATTGTGCATATCATTTAGGTTGGGATGGAGTAGAACTATCTTTTACCATGTTGGTGAGTATGCCTTTGGGAAAAATAGTACAAGCAAATCAATATGTGCAAAATTGTAATATTGAAGTGGGGAAAGAGAACTTGGAGGGAGATTTGGTAGTCTTAGCTATTGATGACTATGACCTAATTCTGGGTATGAATTGACTAGCTAAGTATGGAACTAAAGTAGACTGTAAGAATAAGTCTGTCTAGTTCATTAGACCTGGATGTGATGTGCTGAAATTCAACGGCAAGCGAGTAAAAGAGTTGAGGTTTTTAATAGCTGGAGTAAAAGCCCAGAAATTGTTGAAGCAAGGATGTCAATGATATTTGGCTTATGTGATAAACAAGCCAAAAGATCAGTGCCCTGGAAAATACCAAGATGGTAAAAGATTTTTCCGACATGATCCCTGTGGAACTCACTTCTCTTCCTCCTAATCGAGAAGTTAAGTTCAACATAGATCTAATTCCAGGAGCGGAACCTGTATCCCGAACCCCATATCAGATGGCACTAGCAGAGTTGAAGGAACTAAAGGAGTAGCTAAAGGAATTAGTGAAGTAAGGTTACATAAGACCTAGCATGTCACTTTGGGAAGCTCCAATACTATTTGTGAAAAAGAAGGACAGGACTTTGAAATTGTGTATCGACTATCAGGGGTTGAAAAATCTGACCATCAAGAATAAATATCCTCTACTATTGATTGATGAGCTGTTCGACTAGTTGTAATGCTCCAATTGTTATTCCAAACTAGATTTAAGGTAGGGATATTACCAAGTGTGGATAAAGGAAGAGGATATTTCCAAAACGGCCTTCAATGCAAGATGTGGTTACTACGAGTTCATAGTGATGCCTTTTGGGGTGATTAATGCATCGGCAGTGTTTATGGATTTGATGTATCGAATTTTCCAAATCTACCCAGATAAGTTCGTGGTGGTATTCATCAATGATATACTCATATACTCCAAGAGTCCAGAGGATTATGTAGAGCATCTAAAGTTGGTATTGGAAAAGCTAAGAGAGCACAAGCTTTATGTCAAATTTAGTAAGTGCGAGTTTTGGCTGGACAATGTGTCATTCCTTGGCCATGTGGTGACTAAGGATGGAATTAAGGTGGACCCAGCAAAAGTTGAAGCGGTTTCGGACTGGAAGCAGCCAGAGAACATCACTAAGATTAGAAGTTTCTTAGGATTAGTCGGCTACTATAGGTGGTTTATTAAAGGGTTTTTAATGCTAGTATCACCTATGATCCGATTGTTGAGAAATGATGTACCCTTTGTCTGGAATAAGAAATGCGAGAAGAGTTTCCAACAGTTGAAGTGGAGGTTAATAATGACTCTAGTGCTGAGTTTGCCAGAGGGAGATAAACTCTACGCTTTGTAAATTGATGCTTTAAAGGAAGGTATGGGAGCGGTATTGATGCAGGATAGGAAGGTAATAGGCTATGGTTCTCGGAAGTTGAAGTCTCACGAGGTCAATTATCCGACACATGATTTGGAGCTGGCTACCATTGTATTTACTTTGAAGAAATGGCGGCATTATCTACATGGAGCCGAGTATGAGGTGTTCATAGATCACAAGAGCCTGAAATATATTTTTACCCAGAAGGACTTGAATTTTAGGCAGCGAAGATAGATAGAATTTCTAGAGGAATATCGTTGTCCTATTAATTATCATCCCAGAAAAGCCAACGTTGTTGCTGATGTCCTAAGTCGTAAAGTTAAAATGGCCAGGTTGAGGGTGCAAGAGATTCAAGCAGTCCAAGAAGTGTTGGATAGAAGAACAGAGGTGCAAGAAGAGAGGATTATTATCAATAATTTGAGATTGATACCGGATCTAAGGCAGGAAATCATCAAAGCTCAATAAAGTAATATGGAGTTTTAACTTTTCAAGGGCAAAGAACTAAAACGGCAAGGCAGTGATTTCTGGCAGGATGAGATAGGAGTGATGTATTTCCGAGATCGTTTTTGTGTACCTGATGAGCAATAACTGAAGGATAAGATTTTGGAAGAGGTGCATAAAAGTAAGTATGCTATTCATCTGGGAGAAGTAAAAATGTATCAAGATCTAAAGAAAGCTTATTGGTGGCCCAGAATGAAGAGAACGTGGTGAAGTATGTCTTCACATGTCTGACTTGTCAGAAAGTTAAAGCGGAGCACAAAAAGTCGGCAAGATTGTTGCAACCTTTACCCATTCTGAGTGGAAATGAGAAGAGATGACCATGGACTTCGTTACCAAACTCCTTATGGTAAGGACCTAAAAAGATGCCATATGGGTAGTGGTAGACAGATTGACTGAGTCAACATATTTTATATCCGTGAATGTAATAGATTCAATGGAGAAGTTAGCTCAAACATATGTGCGGGAGATAGTCAGATTGCATGGAATGCCTTCGAGTATTGTGTCTGACTGAGACCCGAGATTTACATCCCAATTTTAGGACAAGTTTCAAGAATCGATGGGTTTTAATATGAAGTTCAGTACAACGGCACACCCACAAATAGATAGTCAATCAGAAAGGGTTATTCAGACATTAGAAGATATGTTAAGAGCTTACGTATTAGATTTTGGGGATAAGTGGATTGAATATGTACCGTATGCAGAATTGGCTTACAATAATAGCTACCAATCTTCGATTGGAATAGGCCCATATGAAGCGTTGTATGGACATAAGTGTCAAGTACCTCTGTACTGGAATTGGTCGAAAGACGGCCACATAAGCAAGTCTAGAGAAGTCTGCATTCAAGAAATGTCAGATAAGGTGAAGCTGATCAGAAAAAGGTTGAAAGCGGCTCAAAACTGACAAAAAAGTTTTGCGGATAATAGGTGAAGGGAGTTGGAATTTTAGGTAGGAGATAGTGTGTTCGTAATGTTGACTCTGAGTAGGGGAATCTTGAAGCATCCAAAAGGTGGAAAGCTGAATCCAAGATATTTGGGACCATTTCCAATAACGAAAAGAATTGGACCGATAGCATATCGACTAGATTTGTTGGATGGTTTGATAGGAATACACGATATATTCCATGTGTCTCAATTGAAGAAGTACATGCCGACCTTGGACATGTTTTGCATATCGAGTCGTTAGTTTTGCAACCTTACTTGAGCTATGTGGAGAAACCCGTAAAAATTTTAGACCAAAGTATCAAGACTCTTCGGAATAAGTAGATTCCTATGGTGAAGGTGCAATGGGAGCATTATGGCACTCAAGATGCTACGTGGGAAACGGAAGAATGGGTGAAGAGAAAATACCCCAACTTAAGATAAATGTACACTTGAATTTCGGGATAAAATTCTTCTAAGGAGGGGAGGATGTAAAACACCTAAACCTATCCTAAAGTAAGAGGGATGTGATGCATATCATGTCATCATGCATAAAATATATCTCTTAAATGATTTTGTGTGCCTTAAAATTGCTGTTTATGGGTTATATGATTTATTTGTGCTTATTGAGTAGGAAGGGTAAAAAAGTAATTTTACTTAAGGTCGAAATAGGAAGATGGCTTGAAGCTTAGATAAGAAGAAGATTTGGGTGAGAAAATAAGAACAAGAGTAAATGTGGTTAAAGAGTGAGAGTTTTGTGATTTAATCTTTAAGGTCTTGAGTTCAAATCCCATCACTTAAGTTTTATTCATATTTATCCTAACCAATGTTTTAATTTTCTTCTTTCTTACATTCCTTAAAGTTAGGAATGTTGTCTTAGGGAGGACACAATGGTAATGTCTTGACCATGCAGTCTTGTCCTAAAAAGAATTCTAGAAGAATTCTTGTCTCCACTATTTTTGCAAGCCTTGTCCTAACCTCATTGAATTTAAACTATTCATAATTCCTTAATTCATTTTTATATCCATAAAATTCTTGGTTAATTACCTTTCTTGGAATTTTGAAATTCCAGCTCTTGGGGTATAGGAGTTGGTTGAAAATGTGGAGGAAGAAAAGGAAGAGGGTTCCATCAAATCAACATAGCTATTTCTTAAAAAAACTCCATCTTTTTTTTGTTCTTGTTTTGGTTAAAAATCTGATTTTTTTTTTAGATTTTCTTCAAAGCTAGTTTTCAAAAATTTCAGCAAACTTCTCTACCTATGTCTTGCAAGGAACCAACCATCTTGTGTGAGGATGAAGCTGAAATTCTTGAAATTTTTGCAGCTTCACAAACAATGCCAAACTAGAATTTTTTTTCCAACAAACTAACAATCTTTGAGCATGATCTTGAAGCCATCCATTAGTACTCAAGAACAGTTGAAACTTTCTCTTTTCTTCTTCAAGATAATGGCTAGAAAACCACCATTAAGGGACCTTCAAACGCCCTTAGATTCCAGCTGCAAAATTGTTCCAAAGAAGACCAAAAATTCCACACCAAAACCATTTTAAATTCTAAGTGTTCTTAAGCTTCAATTCCAGAATTTTTTTCCCCAACTTTGCCTCTTCATGCTAAGGCCGAATTTCTCCAGCAAACTTAATCAAAATTTTGGCCCTCATATAGCCATGGACAGAACCACTTGGCCTCTCCACCTACCTTGATCAATAGGACTCCATTAACATACCTTAAAATACTCCTATCTTCATTCTATCCAAACTTATTCAAACTTAAAATAAAATTCCAGATATTTGTTTCCTTAAACACTCATCTAGCTAGTTGATAAAACCAAAAATCCTCTGCTATTCCATACCCAATTTTGTCTAGCCCAAGACTGAAACAACTCTCCATTCCTTGGTTATATCATAGCTAGTTCAGCCATACGCCATTGAAGGACAAGAAACCTTCCAAGAGAAAACACCATTACCTAATCCTATACCTCAAACATCTCCACTTTTCTCTTAATTTGAATATTTAAAAAGCTAAAACTCTCTCTCTCATTCTTGGATAATCGAAAGCTTCCCCTAAGCTTGGCTATTCGGTCATCCATCACACAGCATACACGAAATTCCTTTTCTTCTCAATTTCTCTCAAGAACACCAAGAATACACACTACACATCTTCAAGCCTAAATCACTTGTAAACATCTCCAATCACTTCTAAACTCTCTAAACTATTAGTATTAAATCTATATTCTTCCTTGGTGTACTTTATAACACCAAAACACACAAAGTTGAACCTTCAAATGGATCAAACTACCCTTTTTTTTGTTGAAGATTCGAAGAATACTAAAAAGGTAAAATAAGAATAGTCTTCTTATTCTTCTTCTTTTCTTCAACTTCTATATATTCTTATCTTCTTACTCTCACTCTCTCCCTTTCTCTTGGTTGAAATAATGATGAACAACCATGGACAATTTTCGGATCGTTGAAGCCATCATGCACTCGAGGTTCTCCATTGACAAGTAACATCTTCAAACTTCAAGCGTCATCAAACAAGTATTTTAAACACAACTCCTCTTATTTATTTTGAACTCAAGATAGGTAGAATGATATGGTAGGATTGTTGATTTGTGAAGGCATGATATAGGCATGTATATCATATGAAGATGGTGATTATTTGATTTGGAGGTTGAGTGGGTTAAGGTTGTTGCATGAAGTATCAGAGATTATGAATATGATAAAATTGGGAGTAGATTCATGTTAGGAGTTCATATGTCATTAGTAGAAGTTAGTTTGATAGAGATTATTGCTGCCCATGCCATGCTTATGCTCTTATGTTGTTTTAGCCAGCAAATGCCATGTAAAAAATTATTACTAGTTTAATACTATCTTTGTTGTAATATATGTTAATTCAAGTCTATGTTTTTGGGATAGATTAACAGGTTATTTATTGAATCCTTGTGTGTATGAATATGTACATAGATTTCCCCTAGTAATAAAATTATTGTAAGAATTATCTTTATTATTTTTAGAATTATTATTATTATTATTTTATTTAATTTACTAAATTTGAAAAATACTAAGTTTCGAAATTGGAGACTATTTAAAATATTAATATTTTATTAGATAAATAAATAAATATTTTTATTAAATATAAATAATAATATATTAGAATTAATTAATATCAAATGTCTTTTTTATTCAAATTATTATTAGTTAGCCTTACTAAAAATTTTATTTATACTCATAAATATTACTTATATCATAATAATTTATTATTTATTTATTATTTATTATTTATTAATTAAAATTAAGAATAATTTATTACTATTTATAATAATACTACTCTTATTATTACCAATATTACTTAGGATTTATTATTACTCATTATTTATTACTAATTTTATTTATTACCAATATTACTCAGTATTTATTATTTGTTAATAAATAGTTAATATTATAATTTACTACCTATTATTTATTTATAATACCTATTTATTTTAACTTATCAAACTAATTTTATTTTATAAAATACTTTATCAACTAATATTAAAGCTTAAGGCATTGTTGCCATAATTAGATGTTGTGGCTAGTTGATCTAAGAGTTATTTATATAAGGCAAGTATTGTCTGGATGTTGGACTTATACCATATATTTACCCCAGGCAGGGTTAGATTGCTTTGAAACTACCTTGGAAGACTTTGTACCCAAGAAAAGCAAAAGTTCAGGCAAGTTCCTGTATAAAGTTGTTTGAAGATCAAAGTTACCTTAGCAAGTCAAATGCAATGTATACGAGAATTTGTACTATAAATGCAATTATGGACAATTTTTCTTTTCTTTTCAGTCAAGCAAACCATTTAAAGTCGAACAAGTAATTTTATATAAAATGCTAAACTTTTCCTAAAAACCAACTTTGACAAGAATTTTAGAAACCATAATTGCTAATTCAAAGAGAATCATTGTATGATCTTTCTTTTCCCAAGTGGGACAATCACAACATTGAGTACTTAATAATGGTAGACTACTAGGATTGGTCTTTGAAGGGTTAGGGTAAGTCTCTCAGTAGGTGGCCACTTTTGAGGGGTGAGTCCTTCCCGGATATGATGCCAGTCCTATAAATTGTACCGGTCTGAGCTAGTAAGTTCAGTTAAGTGGACTGTCTATTTTCAGAATGGACAACCGGTAAGTTTGGGTGTAGAGATGGAGAAGTATCTGTTAGTGTTGTGCGCTAGAGGCAATCACTTGTACATTATATATGACATATTTTATTTTAATAAAAAGTGTTATTTATCTTATAGTTTCTTTTATTTACTTTAAGTAATATAACTATTCGATAAAATTCCTAGTACAACACTGTGTTAAGAAAATCATGATAGAGATCATGATATGAAATTCCTACTACACTGAATGGTGTTAGTACTTAAATAATCCCTAGTCATAGTATTAATGAGACAGGACATCATTAATGCGTCAAGACTAGCATGTGTTAGACTTCTTGATTTGATTAGGCGGTGGTTCCTATAACCGTGAGTATTGAGATACTCAAAGTTAACACATGAATGCTTGTTAATGGAACAAGTTCATTGGATGACTTAACTTTGAGATAATCACATGGATAACTATTTAGTGCCAGTGATATAATCTCAATATAGCAAACGTGCAAGTATCCTAAGTCTTGAGATCTCCAATGTACTTTGTTTGCTGAGTTTTGTACTTTGATTCCAATCTCTGGAGCTCGATTAAGCGTCGCCTATGGGATGGATATTGGGTACATTGTGAGGTAAACGAAAGTAGTTGAGAGGATCAATAAAGGATTCACCACTCCTAATAGTAGGGGCGAATCTCACGGCCACTTGTAGGAATTACTACTCAGAAAGTCCTTGGCCAAGGTGATTGTGTATTGGAAACAGTTTCAATTGATACACATCTAGAGTAGTGGGTTCCTGGTACAAGTACTATTGTATTCGAGCCAAAATTAATTTTTAAGGGAGTTGGTACTAATTTTGTACTCCAAACCGAATGAGATATTGTATGGTGAAAGGAGTTAATTGTACTGAAGTTTGTTATTGAAGGGTTCATGTCAAGCCACTTGACTTCCTGGACTCTTGGGTGGTCATGATGTGTTGCTAGATACCGCTTATGATATGAGAATATGGGTTTATTAATTGATGAATTAATAAACCAATCCTGATTAGAATTAATAGGATTAATTCTAATTAATTATGGATTATTAATCTCAAAGACGTTTGGATTAATTCATGGTCTCTACCAATTGACTTGAAAACCTAATAGGTCACACATAATAAAGGATTATATACTTAGGATATTATTTGATAACATAGTGGGGTTGATTGAGAGAAATAGAAGTTGTTATGGATAAATTATAATTAGTTATAATTTGTGGTCCAAGTTATAAATATGAGAACTTGATGTTTCTAATTACAATTAGGGAATTCTAATAGGATTAGAATTCTCAGTTTTGGGAGGAAAATTTCATGTAATAGATAGTATATGTAACACACAAAAAACCCTAGTTGAACAACAAAAAAAAAAAAAAAAAACACAACAGCCACGAACATTCTCTCTTCTTTTTCACTATTTTGTTGATCTTGATTAAAGAACCCTAGCCGCCATATTATTTCTGCTAGCATAGGAAAGTTTGGTGGTTGAATATTCCTCTATGTGGATTACTATTAGAGATAATCACACACTGTGATTATAGTGGTTAGACGTTCAACTCACGTGGAGGTTGATCACGAGTATTACTGGATCGTGCCTTAACTTGAAGAAGAAATTTTTTGTTCTTCGGACGATTACCTAACAGTAAAAACTGTTACATTTACTCCCTTTATATCTTGTTTTCCACACATAGACGGGTCTTGGGATGGTATCTCGTTTGTTTTCTGCTACGCCGTATAGGATATGAGCTTGAAATACCCAACAATATCTCACTTGGTAGACTGTATACCTACCTTGTGTCAATATGCACAAAGTGTGGCATCTTGAACGTTCTTTTGTCATGGTGCACAAAGTATGGTGCTATGGCTACCTCTTTTGAGTGGTTGTATTTATTATATACATGTATGATTTGAAAGGAAAACACCACTCTTCATTTGTGAAATTTATTTGAGGCTTGCCAGCACTTTCTTTTATGAAAATTTCTTAACTTGCATACATGAACTGTTTTACTTAAAACATTCAAAACACACACGGAATTATTGAGATTTATGTTTCACCACCTTTTATACCATGTTTTCAGGTCGATCCTGCTATCAAGTTTATTAATTAAGTATTACCTTGATTTGAAGACTTATTTCTTTCCTATGTATTTCATGTGAGAAACTTTGACAGACATGTATTTATTTTTGGAACTTGTTCATGTATTGCTTGGGTTGTAATAAGTTTAATTTTGGATTATTTCTTCCATTTTTTTGTATGTCCTAGTTATAAAAACCTCTTGTCCTGTGGACAGGGTGACATCCACAGCCCTAATAAGGTACGTTGGTAGTGGGGTGTTACAGAGGATCCTAATGTCCATTTAGTTACTTTCTTAGAAATATTTTATACACTTAAGCTAGACGGAGTGTTAGAATATGCAATTAGGTTGAGGTTATTTCCATTCTCTTTGAGGGACCGTGCAAAATCTTGGTTGAAATCATTATCTACTGGTTCCATTACTACTTGGGAGCAGTTAGCTAAAAATTTTCTTGCTAAGTATTTTCCTCCTACTAAAGTGGCCAAGCTAAAGATTGACATCTTCTCATTTTCTCAGTTAAATAGTGAAACAATTCATAATTCTTAGGAAAGGTTTAAGAAGTTGATTAGAAAATGTCCTCAACATGGCTTTGACCTTAATTTGCAAATGCTTACTTTCTATAACAGATTGAACTTTTCTACTAAACAAATGGTTGATACTTCATCAGGAGGTTTTGCTTCTTCGAAAACCTCAAAAGAACTTTTTGATTTAATGGAACATATCTTAGTGAACAATCATTCTTTGGGAATGCAAAGATCAAAAGCTAAAATTTAAGGAATGTGTAATGTAGATATAATAGCATCTTTGGAAGCTAAGTTGGAAGCTCTCACTAAGAAAGTGGGTAAAATGAATACTAATTATATACCACAGGTCATGATATGCGACTTTTGTAGAGGGGGATATGTAAATCATGAATGTTAAGGAATAGGAATTGGGAGTGAACAACAACTTGAGCATGTGGATTATATGGGGAACGCCAAACAAGACAATGCTTCTTTTGGTAACACATACAATTTAAGATGGCGTAATCATCCAAATTTTTCATAGGGAAATCAAGGATAAAACCAAGTAAGACCTCAAGGTAAGTAAGCTAACTATGCCCCAAGACCTCAAGCTCCTTTACCATTTTGTGCTCTACCTCCACGACTTCCTCAAGCCACACCAAGAGCATTCTTAGAAGAACTTGTTACTAAATTGGTCACTTTTACTGATACACATTTTCGAAGTGTAGGCATTAATAAGAAACTAAGAGCCATCTATTCGCAATCTTAAAAGTCAAATTGGGCAACTTGCAAAGATGCTTGCTGAGAGACCTATGGGAACTATGCCTGGGAACATTGAAGGAAATCTACATGATGAATGTGAAAAATCTTGATCTCCTTCTCTACTACACTTTACACTTGAATAAATATTTAGTTGTAGTTGTTTTAGTTTTGTTTTGTTCTTAGTAAGGTTTATTATTAGTGAGTATTGGTTAGACATTTGCCTTGTTCAATTTGTTATGTTTTATGGTATTTCCTTGGTTATGTTATTTTTCATAGAGTTTCATGATTATATATATTGGCTTTATTTTCTTACTTGCTTTACTTATATATATATATATATATATATATATATATATATATATATATATATATATTAAAGAAGAGAAAGAAAATAAGTGTGAATTTTGCGTTTTCTAGAAGTGCACGGCATGGTCGTTGTCATAGTCCACACCACCGTGGCCTTCAATATTGAAGAAAAATTAAAAGTTCTGGGATTCCACGGTGCCATGCAAGTTATGTGCAACATTGTTGTGCATCTATATAAACGAAAACATTGTCATTTAGCTAAAATTACAGTGCCTAAACATTTTGTGCACGCATCGTGGAAGTCACACTTTGCCTCGTGGTGCATCAGTTCATAATTTTAACGATATTGTTTTAGTTTCAGGTTTCAATGATCTATGCCTAATAGTGATGTGCAAGTTAACTTCCATGGTGCCATACAAAGTCTAATTGTAGAAAAATAAAATAAATTTGTTCTTGTCTTCTTTCTCTAAAACCCCCTTAAAACCTTTCAACAGCGAGTACTATTTCCTCTCAAGCCCCTAATTACCATGCACACTATTGCTTAGCCCATTGCTTAATCCACTCTGTACAATCACATTTCTCGTAAATTTTAAACTTTCGCTTTGATTCAAAATCGCTTGGTTCTTTCTTCTTTACCCCATTCGGTCGATTTCATCTTATTGCCTAGTTATCATCTTTCGCTACTTTTCTGAAGTATTTGCATAATAAATTGTGGGAAAACAACTGGGTAAGCTTTCAAGCGAATTTATTTTATTTATGCTTTCATGTGTATATAACTGTTAGATGAAGTGCCAAGTGCAACACTGTATTATGGAAATCATGATAAAGATTATAATGTGAGATTCCTACTACACTGAATAGTGTTCGTACTTAAATTATCCCTAGTCATAGTATCAATGGGATAGGACATTATTAATGCATTAAGATTAGTACATGTTATACTTCCTGATTTGATCAGGCGGTGGTTCTCACATCTGCGAGTATTGTGATACTTAAAATTAACACGTGGATACATATTACTAGAACAAGTACATTGGATGGCGTAACTATGAGATAATCACATGGATAACTATTTAGTGTCAGTGATAAAATCTCATCATAGCAAATGTGCAAGTATCCTTATACTTGAGGTCTCCAAGGTACTTTGTTTGCTAAGTATTGTGCTTTAATTCCAATCTCTGAAGTCCTGACAAGACTGCATGTGGGATAGATATTGGGTACAATGTAAAGTAAACAAAAGCAATTGAGAGGATCAATAAAGGATTCACCACTCCTAATAGTAGGAGCGAATATCAAATCATTACTCAAGAATTCCTTGGCCAATGCAACTGTGTGTTGGAAATAGTTCCAATTGATATACATAATGAGTAATAGATTTTGGGAACAAGTATTAAAAGATTTGGGTCAGAATTAATTAATATTTTGGAGGGAGTTGGCACTAATTCCATACTCTAAATTGAATGAGATATTATATGGTGAAAGTAGTTTATTGCACTGATATTTGCTATTGAAAGGTTTAAGTCAAGCCACTTGACTTTCTAGACTTTTGGGTGGTCATGATGTATTTTTAGTTACCACTCATGATCTTCTAAATATGAATTTATTAATTAGAGAATTAATAAATTAATTCTAGTTGTTAAGGATTATTAATCCTAAAGATATTTCGGTTAATTCATACTTTTCTACCAATATACCGAGAAACCTAATAGGTCACACACAATAGAGGATTAAGAACTCGAGATGTTATTTGATAACATTATAGGGTTAATTGCAAGAAGAAGAAGATGTTGTGATCAAATTATAATTAGTTATAATTTACAGACCAAATCATAATTATGAGAAGTTATGAGTTCTAATTATAATTATTGAATCCTAATGTGTTTATGATGAGACTCCACTTCATCATGGAGGACAAGGACCGATGACTAGAGCAAGGACCAAGAAGCTTCAAGATGATTTTCAATTGATCATCAAACAATACTTGAGGATTGGAGGGTTGAGGAAGCAAGCCAAGAGTTCGTGTTGATGGCCATCCGCGGAGGACCCCAACAAGAACTTAAGCCATCAGCAAAAGGGGATGAAATTTGACAAGGGAGGCTTCCAGAGGACAACTGGCGCCGGCTCCATGTAGCCAAATCGGCTCTGGCTCCATTCTGTCCAAAACACTCAAGCAAACGAGAACCGGTCGAAGACAGAACCAAACCGGCGCCGGCTTGATGTCCCAAACCCGCGTTAGCTTTCCCCTGGGCCACCGCCGATAGCTCCACGTTTTAATGCTTTTCTCCGCCTTTCTTCACTTTTAAATGTTTGTAAAGACTTATTTTGACCCTAAACTATAATTAAACCTCAGGGATTACTTAGTTAGGGTTAAGATAGTATAAATAGCACCTTTATTGATTTGACAAGACAACACACACTTCACTTTAATTCAAATTTAAGAGAGAATCTTGAGAGGCCCTAGCCTCCTTGTTTATCTTGTTCAAGACCAAGCTTAAGGGTTAGTTATCCTTTTGTAAGAGTCTCTAAATCTTTTGGATAATCCAATGTTGTCTTCTTTGAATGGGTATTAGTTGCGTTGTTCTTCTAAGGTTTGTTTGAAATTCAATATTTGGGTGCCTATCTTCTCTATTCTATTTGTTCTTGCTTGCCTTTGTTGCTTCAAGGATATTAGGGTGAGAATATAGTAGAACTTTCTGCTCATCTTGAGGGTTTTTGAGACTTTGTTCTTCAAGGGTTTGAAAGAGTGTAGGTAGTTAAGTTATTTTATCCTTTGTCACAAGAAGAAATCTCTGTTTTGGGTTTCAATTGCTTGACTGAACACACAGTTACCAAAAACATCCACAACACCAAGAAAAGCCACACAAGAGTAGTATCAGTTTAGGAAACTGAAATATGCACAGACATGTATATAAGATACATGTGCCTATTTCAAGTATGGTTCGCGTGAGTTATAGGAACTACAAAACACAGAAACAATATTTCTGTGACTTCCTTCTTCTCCAAAAACCCTAGTTGCCGCACACATCTTGCTAGCACCGGATTAAAATGGCTCTCAAGATTCTTTCCTCGTGTGGATATTGTTTGAGGTAACTCTACACTTGAGTTGCAGTGGTTGTGATTAAACAACGACCATTCATGATTGAAAGTTTTCTGGATCGCACCATCAGCAAGAAGGAAAATTTTGAACATCAATTACGACACCAAGGCATTAAAGGTATATTCCCTACATTTTCTTTGATCCATAATTTCGCATGTAAGTGATCCTGGGGATGGTTTCTTGGTTTTATTTCCTCATATAGTATTGATTGCATGACCGAGTTAACTAACTGAGTTGATTTCAGAATTGGAATTGTTAATTTGTTGATTTTAGTGTTTGTATTGATGTTTGCTGAAACTTTGTTGAACTATTTGATTGAGTTGTGATTTGTGAATTGAATTGCTGTTGGGAATTTGGAATTTTGTTGAAACCTATGTTGATGGAGTTGTTTTGTTTGATTTGTGAATGGTGTTGTGGGATTGTGGAAGGAGAAGTGTTGAGTGAGTAAAATGGAATTGTGAATAATTTTGAAGAAATTTTAAGTTAATGAATTGAAGAAGTGGTTTTGGTAATTTGTATTACGCATTTGGGTAGTTTGAAAGGAGAAAGGACATTATGTTGGAATTAGGCAGAGCTTGAATTAAGTAAAACTTTTTCATCCTTTGAACTCTTCTGCCCTTTTTTTCCTTCCTTTGCTTTCCACTATCTACTACATTTCATCTACTATTCCTAATGGCATCTAAACACATAGCCACCAAATTGCCCTTTAAGAGAAAGAGAGGTGAGGCCTTCTCATCCGAACTACAACCCTCCAATATGGACAGATTTGTGAACTTAAAATGTGAAGAGTGATTTTATACGAGGGAGAATAGAAAGATTATTATGGAAAAGACCATAGACCCTGTCTTGGATAATGAGCTGAAAGTTTCTCATACATTTATACAAGTTGGTTGGGGGCCTATTTTGGGATTAAAGAGTGTGCATTATCCTAACTTAGTGAAGGAATCTTATGCTAACATGAGTGACAAAATGCACCAAGTTTTGAGAAATATTAACACCACAGTTAGAGGGGTTCATATCAGCCTATCTATAGAGCTTCTTGCTACCATTTTAGGGATAAGAGATGAAAGGAATTGGTTGAGATTAACACCTACAATAAGAAGGTTATGTCAGATATGGAATGGAAATTTAATGATGCTAGAGTTGAGTTGCACTTACTATATCAGATGGTTGGCTAAGCTGAGGTTTTGCATATGACTAACCTTCCCCTACAGTACAGATTGGTTGTCTACTTGTTAGCTTTCAATGTGGCTCTTATAGCTACTAGATTTAATGAAGGTAGATTATTGAATATTTATGTGCGGAATAAGCTGATGCACACACAGTCTGTCCCCCTAACCTACCTGATCATCTCCTAAATGCGAGATGTTATCTTTTCTACCCACTCTGCCAAGGCATTTGCATTCCCTCTTGTGTGATAACTAAGATTCTTCGGCACTTTCATGTGCCAACAGAAAGTAAGATGATTGCTACTACTGTTGCTAGTGAGATAGTTACTGATAGGACATTGGTGAAATGTGGCTACAATTATGATAAAAACAATAAGAGATGGCTTATTCCTAGTGAATTTAAGGAGAAATCTGGCCAACAGTAGTAGCATTCATCTGTAGAGTCATCTAGAGCTCAGCGACCCAATTTTAGACGACTGACTGCCACAGTGGATTTCCAAGCTGAGATGCATACACACTTTACCACATTTACCAATGGTATGCACACACTCCAAGCATAGTAGTGCAGCAAAGCCAGATGATTATCCAATAGTAAGGTATGATTGCTAGTTTAATAGAGCTAGTGGGACAGTAGCATCAGTGATCTTCTGACATTAAGGCATAGCTAGAGCAGATCAGAGCTATCCAGAGAGATATTCATAACACTTTTGAGATTCTGAACAATGGGCAAAATGGTGTTGATGCCTTTCTATGCTACATTTGGGATTGTCTGTAGTAGTATGGTCTTATAGGATTCAATGTACCCCAGAGTCGCCATGGAAGCAAAGGCCTAATCTGAGCATAGTATGGGATTTTTATTTTTGATGTTTTAGACTTTAGTTTATGATTTGATTTTTGACCTAGTTTTATTCTATTTTACTTATTTCATATTTCATTTCTTTTTGGATGAATATAAATTACACTCATTTTTTAGATAATGATCTTCTCCTCCTCTCTTGACGATCAATTTGAGTTTCTAATCACTTAGGAAGTATTTCTTTATTTTTCCTCCTTATCATTTTCGGTCCCATTACATATATTCACATTACATACCTTATTGGCCAATGAGGATATTTTCCATCTTAAATGTAGAGGAGAGGTTAAAATGTATTCTTTGCAAGTTTAATTGTGGATTCTTGGGTTGAAAAAGAAAAAATTGGGTAAAATATTTTCTATTTTAGCTTTGATAGTATTGTTATTATGTCTCATTTAGCATAAGAATTTAGTTAAACCTTCTTTGGATGAATTTGTTTTTAGGTAAACTTCTATTTTAAGTGTGAAAGTTCTCAATCTTGAGAATTCGTATTAACTTGTTTTATTTTAATAAACTTTGTGACACTTTTTCTCTTGGGATTGGATGATAAACTTGTGATGAAGTATAAAATATAAATTATGGCTTATTTATATTCTATGATCTTCTAGCTAGACCTAACTATGGGTTTAAATGAATGTAGATTGGGGTAAGAAAATGAGTGAATAGAGTAAGGTAAAATAAAAGTTGAAAAATCATTATTCACATATCTCTATTAGGATTTTACATTTCCTTATCCAAAGAAAGAAAATGGTTAATGAGGGAATATAAAAGCTGAAAGGTACTTATTTACTTATCTTTACTAGGCATTTACATTACCCTGTAAAAGTTAGAAAATATGTCAATCCTTTATTTACCACATTTCATTGCAGTAGCTTTGGAAGTCACAGAACTACGTTAGCTCATTTTCCCTATTTATATGAGTCACTTGGTTTGTATTCTTAACTTTGGACAAAGGATGGAACATGTTGGATAAGTATAAACTCGTTTAATAAAAATTTAATGGCTTTAGTTATTTTTATCTTAATATAATAGATTACACAAAAATTAGCTTGACCAATTAGGTATTAGATTGAACTCTTAGATCAAAAGAGAGATCATACCTTTGCCATAATTGCCAAATTTCTTTCAAAAATCCTATTAAAATGTGTTTTGAGAAGAAGCTATTTGCTTGAAGTATTTAATTCTTAATTGCTTGAGGCCAAGCAAAAGCTTAAGTATGGGGGGGGGTGATAATTGTTCATTATATGCATATTTTACGTTTCATTTACAATTCAAAGTCTTTAAAATTCATTTAAGATTGCCACTTAATCCCTTATTTTCTCCTTGTTTAATATATGTTGCATTAAATTGAAATTACAAATGGATTCAAGGAGAAAAAAGATTGAAAAAGAGCTAAATCGAAGCAACACAGTGCCATGCCCTTCACATTCCACGTCGCCATGCATCATCATGGTCAAAAAATGTGAAGACCTATGGGCTTCGACGGTGCTATGCAACTTATTTTTAATGCAGTCGTGCATGTTTACAGCACAGAATGAATTCAAATGCCATGACATTGTTTCAAGTTTAGTGTAGGAACATCAAAGTGTGCAGAACACCTTCCATGATGCCATGCAACACACAGATAACCCCCTGTTTTGCAAAATTTTAAGGATTTGAGGGAACTACCTATAAATAGCCTTCAATAGACAGATACATAGAGAGCCACCCATGAAATACCTTTAAAAAACCTTTGGAAACAAAAGGAAGAGCTAAGAAGAGAATATCAATGGAGGATTTGACGAGAAGAGGAGTATCTAAAGGAATATTGCAAAGTAGAATAGAAACCTTGTCTATGAGTTTTCATTCTCCCTTTTGCAATTTAATCTTGTTGATGTTGAATTTACTTGATTTGAGTTGTAATTAAAGGGTTGTACCCTATTTTAATATTGTATTGGGTGACTATTTGATCTATTAATTTCTATTTTAAGTAATCTATCACTTGGGTTTGATTGATTGGATTGATTAATTGGAAATTCTCCTATATTAAACTTGAGAAAGGATGTATAAGATGAGTTCCCTTTTATTTTAATCTAATAGATTTCTTTTCACTTGATGAACTTGAGAAAAAAATTTAGAGAATTGAGAATTTTGTGGTAGATAAGGTTATGGAGCACTTAGAGGTAGGGATTCTATAGCTTTTTAGCTTAGATTTGGATTTGCTTGATTTTTATGCATTATTGGGTTTAATTTATAAGATAGAGATGTCTATGGATTTGGTCCAATAGTAGGAAATTTATTACTTAAAAGAGAGTGAATTTTACATTATTTTGAAAATCTTGTCAATACTTGAATTTGATTTCAATTGATTAAATGATTCATATTTGAGTATTTGTGGGGGAATTCTTTTTAATTACATGGCCAATCTCTTTTTCTTACTTGAATCTTGTCTTGTGATTTTTTAGACTTTACCTTGTAAATTGGGTTGATGTATTCTTGTAATACTCTTTTGTACTTAGTTAGTAGTAATTAGTCATTTTACTTCTTATTTTAGTTGATTAAACAATAGAACTTAGGTGGAAGTAGGGGTAATTGTTGTCCTTTCCCGAAGATCTTCGATACTTACCAATTACACTCTATATTACACAATAGGTATACTTGCCCAATTGTGTATATGTATGTAAGTTAAAGTGGTATTTTAATTTAAATTTGATTGAGCATTGAGTATGTTTTCTATTACACAACACATTACATGCTCACACAACAACACAAGGCAACCTGCTTCAGTACACAAATTTTACTATGTTCAGCAATAAAAAACAGCAAAATTTTCAAATTCGATTAACTATTCAACAACTAACCAAAATAGTCGAATGTCAAACCAACCATAAGTAACCAATAGAGATAATCAACTCAAACTATATCAAACAACCAATAGAGATAATAAAGATAGTCAATGTGAACTAAACCAGACAACTAGAGTAAAACAAGTAGTAATCACAGGTAACAAACTCCTTTCTCCCTTTTTAGAACAAAAAAGGCCAAGCGTCGTCAATCTTTAGATTCCTTTTAAGCTTAGGCAAGGACGTTGTAAAGATTCATTTGATCAACTTGTACATGCTAAACCTCTTTCAGTAATGCAGCAACCTAAGTAGTGATATTATCCACAGAGGCTGACAGATGACTAAGTTGTACTGAGATAAGGGATGAAGTGGAAAAACTCTGGTGAACTGGCTTTGAAGTGGATATGGTAGCAATAGACTTTGGTGCCATAGACTTCATTGAGGCTTACCCTTTAAGTTCAGTAGAAATTCTGATAGGTGTCTTTGATGGCATAGAAGAACTTGGCACAGACAGCTTCTTTAATGGTAGTGAGGAAACTTTAATTCCCTAAAAATCTTGTCAGTAGAGAGCTATATGTGACTGTGACAAGCATGAAAATACTCTATCAGCAGACAAGGATAGGGCAACAATAGAGTGTTGGCTGAAGAAATATCAGCATAACGAACGATCTACTGAAAGATCAGGCCCCCAAGATTGAACTTCATTCTTTTCCCCATTTTGTAAACCAAAATAGCCAATTCCTTTAGTACAATGGAAACATTATTAGTAGGCATCTAGTTATAGCAAGATATTTTATAAAGCAAAAAATAGAACCCAATTAGCTGTGAGGACTTCAACTAGCCATTAGTAGGGTAGCAATTAATCTTGCTATCTGTCAAATAATTGCACATAGCAGCCATGTCAACCTCTTCTCCTAAGCCTTCAACTTCTCTTGCGTAAGCAAGCTTAAATATTTCAGATATAAATTTAGGACTAAATGTCATGAGGTCTCCTCACACAAATACACACTGATGAAAAGGCACTTTAGTGTTTGTGATTGATAACCTCAAATTCGAATAGAATTTTCTCACAAGAGTACCATTGTATTCAACAATGTAATCAACAGTACCCAGTAGTCCAGCATCCAACATAGCTTCTCTTAGACTAAAGTGATTAAACTTTAATGGATCAATCTTTCATTCTTCTAACACATCTTTGGCAAAAATGGCTTGAAACTGTGCCTGACTAGCATCAACATAGAATAAGTGCATTTTAGCATCAACTTGTTTTGTTTTTGCTTTCTTGACAGGCGCGACTTCCTCCTTGTGTTTGCTTGACTGTCTTGTTTTCCTTTTTTCAATGTTGTCTTCACACCAACAACTTCAACCTTAACATTTTTATCATTATTTGACATATCTGCTTCAAGAATTATCTTTCTTTTAGCTTAACTTACTGTTTTGCCAATCTGACCATGAGTATCAAAGCTCTCGGTATCATCATCATTAACTTTCTTTGGTTGTTTCTATTCTACAGAAATAGTTGTAACAGACTTTGGTACAAAAGTACATGTATCACCATACTCAGCCTCATATTACCCAATGGAAAAGAACGATTTTTATCTCCTTTCTAATATGCTTTGCACTTGACTAGGTGGCAGACAAGATTTAAGAGAATAGATTAACATGGGATCAACAGAGTGCATAAAATTCAGAGATTCTTCCAGTGGTTTAGAAGTTTCTTCCATTGTTCTTTCTAGACTAGCCCGATTTCCAAATAGAGGATCCCATTCAGCTTTGATTTGTTTAAATATTTGAATAAGAGAATGGTCCACAACAAAAGGTTTTTCATCACTAGACCCCGCAACTCTCCCTTTATCAAATTTATTTACAAGAGTTTCTGAGCAGAAAACTTATAACCCACTTAGACTTCCACATTATCATGATAGATACAATACTTAATAAACTCATGAATATCCCCAAATGATGCAATGATTTCTTGACATATATAATTAGAAATATGAAAATCGGGAATGGGATTTAAGGTAGAAGTCGCAATACCCAAATCCTAGACATCATAATAGTTTATGTTGAGTCGCCTTGAGTAGATGGTTGAAATTCCATAAGATCATCAACAACCAAAGCCCTTCGTAATTCCTCTGGGGTTTCTCAGCCATGCCTAGGGTTTTGATTGTCAGAGAATAGTTTGTTGTGGTGGCAGAGACAAGAAAGATTTTTGTAATAGTTTTGAGAAATAGACGCAACCTCTGTTGAAAAGTTTTGACTCAATTAAAACTTTGCAACTCTTGGGCTTCTGATAACTGCCTTAAACTCCACTGTGTGCTTTGAAAGAGGCACGATCTTCTGTGACAATCGATTAGTACTAGTGCATTCTTTAGTACTTTTTGCAGAGTTGTAGTCATGCCATGACTCTTACATGCTTGCAACATATCTCTGAGCATACCTCAAGCAACTCCTTTTTTTTCTAATATAACAAAACAAAAATAACAAAAATAATTATACAGAGTTTGACATAGAATGTTGTGTGTCAAAGTAAACAAAGTCCTAATACTTTGCACAATTCTTCAAAACACGTAGCATCAAGTGGTTTTGTGAAGATGTTCACAAGTTGTTTCTGTGTTGGACATATTCAATCTTCATAATCTGTTGTTCAACAAGCTCCCTAATAAAGTGATGTCTTTTATCAATTTATTTTGCTCTTCTGTGTTGAACTAGATTTTTGGAGATGTCAATGGCACTTGTGTTGTCACAATAAACAATTAACTCATATTTATTAATACAATATTCTTCTAACATCTATTTCATCCATAATCATTGAGTGAAATAATTTCCTACAATAATATATTCAGCTTCTACTGTTGACAGTGATATGCAGTTCTGTATTTTGTTGTACCATGACACAAGGTTGTCCCTTAGATAAAAACAACCTCCAGATGTATTCTTTCGATCGTCACAATTACCTATCCAGTCAACATCATTGTATCCAAATAAGATTAGACTTGAAACCTTACTAAAGTAAACACATACTCAAATATGTAACACACAGACTTCAAAATTCGCTTGATAGCCATCAAGTGTGACTCTTTAGGACTAGCCTGATATTTTACACAAACACCAATACTATAGCTGATCTCAAGATGACTTGTTGTAAGATATAGCAATCCTCCAAACATACTTCTATACAGATGTTGATCTATCTTGTCCCTTGTTATTCTTTGTCAATTTTTGTGCGACACTTATAGGTGTTCTGACAGATTTTGATGCATCCATGTTGAACTTCTTGATTAAGTTGTTAGCATACTTAGTGATATAAAGATTCTATTTTTCATGTAATACCCCGTCTAAACCCTAACCTTGGTATGTGGGAAATGGGAGTATTGGGTAACATCTTGTATGTGCATGTGAAAATTAAATTACATTTAACTAAGTATTGGTGGGGTGCATGTATTTATATATGCATGATTGTTTTTATACTTAATTGTGTTCTAGTTGGTTTAGTGAATTTATGAAGCCTTTATGTTGGGAGAGATGAGATGTCTAAGGTTTAGGATTGTTATTGGCACATGAAATGCTTGGGTTGAGGGAGAACAGAATTTGATTGTATAACATAGGCATAAGAATTTTTGTGGTATAGTGGTTATTAGTTGGAGTGTAAATTTTGGAGACTCAAGATCAAATCCTAATTCTACCAAAATTATTCTCTCTTCCCCTTCTTTCATTTTTATTTTACCTTAGCCAAAATCCATCTTCCTAATCACCGCTTGGGTTTTCCTATTTAAGGGAGTTTTATTTTCCTTGAATTTATTAAAGGGAAAAATAATAATAATAATAATAATAATAATAATAATAATAATAATAATAATAATAATAATAATAATAATAATAATAATAATAATAATAATACTCCCTCTATCCCAACAAAATTAACCTACTTACTATTTTGGGCTGTCCTAAAAAATTTAACACTTTCCTTAAAAGGAAAGTTTTTACTATACAATTTGTTATAAAATAGTCAATATACCCCACATATATTATTTTTATATACTTAGATTTGACATAAAGTATTGTGGGACCCATATATTTCTTATTTTTATTATACTATATTATATTATATTATTATTATATTCTAACTTTTACTTTTGCATTAAATATCGTGCCAAGTCAATCACTGTCAATTTTAGTGGGACGGAAGGAGTAATAATAATAATAATAATAATAATAATAATAATAATAATAATAATAATAATAATAATAATAATAATAATAATAATAATAATAATAATAATAATAATAATAATAATGGGTGTTAGGAAATATCTTCTAATTTCCTCGGTGTTGCTAACTTCTTTTATTAAAATTTATCTATCTAAATATTTAAATTATTATCTTTAAAACAATATCCACCTTTATATTTTATCTCCTATAAATGTATATATGTATATAAATACACACACACACACACACATAATTATCTCCTAGAATTTAGTTTAAAAGGATAATAATATAACTATATCTATAATTTGAAATTTATTTTAGTTAAACTTCTTTTAGTATCTAAATAAAAAGAATTTTAGTTTTTATCTCTAAAAGATATTGCAAATATCTTCTTTAAACATTTTATTGGGGGAATAGCATTGATGGATTTTTTGGAAAATTTTCAGCTTTGTCTGCCACATATGAAGCTAGTTATGTTTAGCTGAAATTCTTGAAGATTGGCTAGAAAACCTTATCAGAATTTATGCACATAAATTTTCCATTAATCAGAATTTTTTCCTAAGTGAAACTCCTTCTCTTCTCTAATAATTTTGGCTACACAAGCTGCTTCTCTTCTACATTATTCAGCCGACATCAGGCTATCTGCAAGCTGGAAACCATACCGTGCAACTTGCATATTTGTTTCCCAAGTTATTAGAAAATTTCCTCTAAGAAGAGTTCTACTTCCTTGAGGGCTCCGCTATCCAAGCTGTTTCTTCTCCAAGCTCAGCCGACAACACCCCTTTACTAGCTAAAAGGAAATATTCTTTCCATTTCCCTACTAAGACTGACTGAATACAGTAACTGAAAATTAGTTTTCATCCTCACAAAATTCTACATACACATCTCCTTTATTGGATAATCTATTGGCTACCCATATCATCTGTCGATTCGACTATATTGCATCAGAATTTTAGACCATAATACCCTACACAATTACACAGCCAAATGTCATCTTAACAGCACCAAATCCTAACAGCATGATTTCAGCTACCCCAGCTAGTTCCCTACTACAATGAATCAGCCGATATCAGATCAACTACATGTTGGAAAATATTTTCCTTTTTCTCCACCATAAAGATCGCAAAACACGGCCAGTTGATGATAGCTCTCCCAATCCCTCTAAAACTCTACATCTATATCCCCCAAAATAAAATAGGATAATGGCTACCTAAATCACTTGGAAATTCGGCTTGATCACGTTAGAAACCCATACACCACCGATAACATTTCTGCTATTACACTAGATTTTAACAGCAACCTTAACCTACATTCACACACAACAGACAAGGAAACCAGATACATACCTAGATCTCTTTTAAAGTTAAGCAGACCAAAAATCCTCTCCAAACTCTCAACTCATACGTGTTGGAAGTCTTTATTTAGAGTAGAATTGAGAATCAAGACTCTTCGTACTTTCTGCCTCCGAGTCCGTATGTATATATATACTACCTCTGTACATTGCTTAGATAGCCTTGTATCTAGACAAAGATATCAAATTTACTACAAGTGACCAAATTACATCAGGAGTCCATAGTACTCCTAGCCAGCCTAGAGGTCATCAGGTATATCATCTATCATGCCCCCTCAAGCAAGACGGAATGATATGAAGATGAAGCTTGGCAGCCAGGGAATAAAACCGAGGACGAGGGAGAGACTTGGTAAAGACATTAGCCAATTGAGCATCAAAGGGAATATATTGAATACAAAGAGCACCGCAAACAACCAAGTCATGTAGGAAATGATAATCAATTTCAATATGCTTGGTGCGAGCATGAAAGATAGGTTTGCAGCCATATGGATAGCAGAAATACTATCACAGTGTATGAGAGGGATAGTAGGCAGGAATAGACCAAGTTCACGAAATAGATGACAAAACTAGCATAATTCTGTGGCAGTGGTGGTTAACGCACGATCCTCAGCTTCCGTGCTAGAATGAGATACAGTAGATTACTTCTTAGCAGTCCAGGTAAGGAGATTAGGACCAAGAAATAGACATGCACCAGTAGTGGAATGACGGTCATCAGGATCACTTGCCCAATTAGAATCAGAAAAAGCATGCAAGAGCAGTTGGTTGGAACTCTGGAAAGAAAGACCATGTTCCAAGGTGCCCTTGATATAGCGATATATCCACTTAACTGCTTGAAGATGGGTGGTGCGTGGCTGATGAAGAAACTGGCAAACTTGCTGGACAACGAATATAATATCTAGTCAGGTAAGAGTTAGATATAGTAACCCCCTAACCATACTCCTATACTCTATGACATTAGAAAGAACATCACCTGCAAAAGAAGAGAGACGCGATAAAGGAACGAAAGGGGGTTGAAATGGTTTGCAGTGCAACATATTGAATCGCTTTAGTAGGTTTGTAGCATAGCGAGTCTGGAACAAGGAAAGGGAGTCCTTAGTGCGATATACCTCCATACTAAGGAAAAACCCAAGATCACCAAGTTGACGACAATCAAAGGTAGAACAAATACGAGTAAGAAACCTGCTAATTGTGGAAGAATCATCGCCAGTGATGATCAAATCATCAACATAAACTACAATGACTAAGAGATGACCAGAACTATGCCGAATAAATAAAGATACATCACAACGACTATTAAAAAAATCTACTTGTAACAAAAACTGATGCAGTTTATAATACCAAGCACGAGAGGCCTGTTTCAAACCATAGAGAGCACGGTGGAGCTTGCAAACATATTGAGGTTTAAGAAGGTCGATAAACCCTGGTGGCTGAGTCATATATACCTCCTCAAAAAGAAACCCATTTAGAAATGCATTGCAAACATCCAATTGTTTAAGAGGCCATTGGCGAGATACAGTTAAAGAGAGAATAACTCTGATTGTAGAAGGTTTCACCACATGACTGAAAGTCTCATTGTACTCAATCCCCTCCTGCTGACTGTAGCCTTTAGCAACTAAGCGAGCTTTATATCTCTCAATAGAGCCATCAGCTTTCCTTTTGACCTTATATACCCATTTACAACTAACAGTGTTCATTGAGGAAGTAGCTGGTACAAGAGACCATGTGCAGTTTCGTACCAATGCAGCATACTCATATTCCATTGCAACTTGCTAATGCAGAAACTTAGTAGCTTGTCGATAGCATGTAGATTCAGAAAAAGTGGAATTTGTAAGTTCAGCTGATAAGGCTTTAGGTAAGGGATAAGGAGTAGTACCATAAACCAATTCATTGATACTCTTTTATTTCTTTGGAGGAGGAGAACCTGTGTCACTCACAGAAGACCCAGGAGAAGTTAATCTAGAGGAGACAACATCAGTGGGCACATGGTGCACTTGGTGCGAACTTCTTGTGGTTTAAGTAGGAGATAGAGGTTGCTCTGGATCATCCACCGAAACTGGGAAAAAGTTTATGGAAGTAGACTGACCATTATTCGAGTCAAACGGAACACAGAAAAAGGATGAGTGCAAGTTGGAGGTAGTGGCTGGCGGAGTGTCCACGTGATAAGGAAAAAAAGTCTCATCAAACAAGACATGTCTAGTGAGGAACATTTTCCCAGTAGCGAGTTCCATACACCTGTATCCCTTATAATATAAGTCATAATCTAAGAAAACATATTTAGTAGACTTAGGAGAAAGTTTATGATTATTATAAGGAACTAGATATGGAAAGTAAGTACATCCAAAAGTTCTAAGGAAACAATAATCGGGAGGCTGCCCAGTGAGATGTTCCAATGGGGTAGTGTACTCAAGAGATTTTATAGGCAGTCTGTTTATTAGGAAAACGGTAGTAGAGAAAGCCTCGACCCAAAATTTTGAAGGTACACTAGCCTGGGACAGAAGACACAAGCCCATATTGACAATATAACAATGCTTCCATTCCACTACCCCATTTTGTTAGGCAGTATAAGGATAAGAGATCCGTTGCATTATACCTTGTTCCTTTAAGAAGGCAACAAACAACCAATTCGTAAATTCTCCTCCCCCCCTCCCCAGTCGGTCTGGATGCATTTGATACGACAAGATAAAAGATTCTCAATACTCTTCTTAAAGATAAGAAACATAGAAAAAGTATAAGATTTCTTGGCTAAAGGATACAACCATGTATGTCGGGTATAGTCATCCACAAATGACAAATAATATCGACAGCTAGAGTAAGACAAAATAGGCACGGGGCCCCATACACCAAGATGCAACAAGTCTAAGGGATGTTTAGAAGTATTTTGTCTAGTGGCAAACGGTAATTGACACGACTTGCCTAAAGAACAGACATGATCATTAGAAATAGAACCTTTAATAGGCAAACAATACTTCTTTGACAAAAATAGTAAAATTCTATTGGAAGGATGACCAAAGCGAGCATGCCAAGTCATAGGAGTTGTCTATTCACCATAGAACGAGGTAATTTTTGGAGAAGGAAGTTGGTTTCGGAGATGATATAGACCACCATTACTACTGCCATGGAGAAGAGGACGATGCATTTGTGTATCCTTAACAACAAAATCATCAGAGGCTAATTTAAAGAAATAGTTATTATCACGAGCAAATCATTGATTAGAAAGGAGATTTTTTCTAAGTTGAGGCACACAAAGAATACCATTTAGAGAGAGAGGCTTAGACAAAGTAGAAAAAGAACCCGAGCCAACGTGAGTAATGGGAAGTTGAGACCCATTTCCAACTGTAATAATGTCGGAACCATGATAAGGAGATACTTGAGACAAAGATAACACAGATGAAGTCATGTGGTGAGTAACCCTGGAATCAAGACACCAGGAAGTATTGTTGGGTCCAGAGGTTGAAGAACCAGGAATGTAATCTACAGTATAGGCCATATTCTGGCGTTCATAACAGACCCGTGCAATATGTCCAAGTTTGTTGCAAATTTGGCACGTAACAGTTGTGTTCACAGATGCTGGAATGTTAGGAAATTGAGCTCCTGAATAGGGAGAAGCTGGTGTCGGAAGCAATAGAGGTCGATGATCGGAAGAATGGCGTGGGATAGAAGCAGTATAGGGATGATGATAACCGTGACTGCGACCACGTCCTCTGCCCCTGCCACAGCCGCGACCCCTGTAAGGAGAGCGTGTCGAAGAAGCAATAGTGTTGGGAGTCCGGTCGGCAGTCAAAGCTGAACCATTGGAGATGGAGAAAATGGACATTTTCTTTAGCAGATGTTCTTCCTGAATAGCAAGATCATAAAGCTCATCAAAGGTAAGGGTAGGACGAAGATGCAAAGAAGTGGCAAACTCTTTATACTCATGACCCAGACCATCCATGACAAACTTAATGAGATTGGCTTCTAGAACAGAAGACCCAATTGTGGCTAGAGAGTTTGAGATAGATTTAGCACGGAGAAGATAATCAGCGACTGGCTTCTCAGTATCCCTTTTGAGTGTACGCAATTGATCCCAAAGGGTTCGGACATGAGTCTTAGAAAAGGGAGACAGACGCCGCTTAAGTAGTGTCCAGGCCTCATACGCAGTAAAGCAAGATAGAAAAATAGTTTGAATAGAAGGAGAGACAGTCGCCTTGATCCAACTAAGGATAAGCTTGTCTGCTTTCATCTAGAGAGTAGAAGCAGAAGAAGTGTCTTCCACTGTAGACTTGCTTAAATGAATCAAGGCTTTGAGATCATGTATGTTGAGAACATTCTCAAATTGAGACTGCTAGCAAAGATAAGAGTTTCAGTCCATAGGAACTGGGAACAAATGAGACACGTTAAAAGTGGTTGGTAGAGAAGTAAGAGAAAAACTGGGAACAGCTATGGTAGAAGGATTTGATACTATGTTGGAAGTCTTTATTTAGAGTAGAATTGAGAATCAAGACTCTTCATGCTTTCTGCCTCCGAGTCCCTATGTATATATATACTACCTCTGTACATTCCCTAGATTGCCTCGTATCTATACAAAGATATCAGATTTACTACAAGTGACCAAATTACATCAGGAGTCCATAGTACTCCTAGCCAGCCTAGAGGTCATCGGGTATATCATCTATCAATATGATCATCATCAAAATAAGACCACCGGTTTTACCCTCACTTTACCTCTTGGCTATATTAAATCTCTACAAGGTGACAATTTTTTTCCTTCTCGTTCTTTGATCTTTATTCTTGTTAAGTCGCAACGAAAGAGTAAATCCTTCCCTTCTCCTGCTTGCAATCACATAGAAAACCCTAGAAGATCTAAACGAGTACTTTTCTTCTCTCAACGGATTCAACTTGCTAAGCAAGGGTTCATCAATTGAGCTCTTAGATCGGCTAAGAGGTAATTATAGTGCCTAAACAAAAGTTTAGTTAAGTGATATAGTTGTATGAATACTGAATGTGGGATTAGGGTTTGTTTGTATTATTAGTGTTGACGTTATATTTCGGATTTGAAGAACTCATTATCCTTGTAAAGTCAAGTAATCTAACCACAAATGTTATTCATGGGTATTACAATATTATCATTATTGTTTAGTGTGAATAATATTTGTTAGTACTATTAACATTATTAAGACAATATATATAAATATATATATATATATATATATATATATAATACTTACTGATAAGATTATTATTTATTTTTATTACCATGTCTAATATTTATTAATGATCTAATTATTTATATATTTACTTACTAAATATTTTATCATTTATTTATTTACTGATATTTGAAACTAGTGAAGTGATTTATTTATGAGTTTTTAATCGGTACTATTGATGATGTTTAAAATAATATATTGAGAGTTAAAATTATTGTTGAGAAATAATTACATTTATTAAACTTATTGTTAGTAATTAGAGTATTAATATATTCAATTAATATAATATGAAAATTATATTACTCCTACGTAATATATTAGAATATAATACTATTAATATTTGTTTCTTTATTTTGTTTAAATTATTAATTACTATTTATTGATTTTTAAAATGATTAATTTAAAATATTACCATTTGTCGTTATTTAAACATTAATAATTATTGTGAATACTTATTATTAATACCATTATTTAATTATTATTATTATTATTATAATAACCATATTATTATTTGTTATTCAACTTATTAACTATTAGTTAATATCTAATAAATATTATTAATACTTAATCATCAAATGTTATTAATTGTTTTTAGTAAAATCACTATTTATGACTTGTTGATACAACTATTATCAAATATTTGTTGTTGCTTGCTGCTGTTGTTGTTGTTGTTGTTGTTGTTGTTGTTGTTGTTGTTACTACACTTGGTAGTACGCTTATTGTGTGAATTTTACATTAATAGACTTAATATTATACGCCTAGATAGAGTAGGGAATATGATCGCTTGCTTTGCTGTGAGGCTAATTAGAACAATGTTTGATTAGGTATTTTAATTTTCCATGATAATAAGATAGGGTTTCCAAGGTCAAAGGACAACACAATAATCTGATATTAAATCTTGTAGGCTGAGAAGGTAAGTTCTTGCATTAAAATGCTTGGTTCAAAAGTACTAAATTGCAAGTCTTTTGTGAAATGTATGTTGACTCAATGTTGTGATTATTTGGAATGCAAGCTTGATTATTTTATGTTAAAGGCTTTTATTCAAACAAGGGTTTAAATGGAAAATCACCTTTTATTTATAAGATAATTTTTCCACAACTTATTTGGAAACCATGCTTGCATGACCAAAGTGTTCAAAATGTTTGCATTGAGTTTTGGACCTTAAACAATATATTGAAGTGTTGAGTACTCAATAAGGGTAGACCACTAGGACTAACGTTTGAAAGGTAAGGCGAGTCTCTTAGTAAGAAGCCACCTCTGAGAGATGAGATCTACTCGAAACAGTTCGTGCAGGTCAAGCCAGTCCGAGCTAATTAACTACAATCCAGGTGGGTTATTATTTCGGGATGAACATTCGGTAAGTTAGGGTAAGAGATGGAGGAGTATCGTACCTAGTAGGTCGTACACCCATTACACTGTGATGCAGGGTTTCACAGTACTTGTCATAATACAGGGTTTCATGGCAAAGCTATGATGCAAGGTTTCATAGCCGTTTATTTTTTAGTGGTTTTCACATGATATACATTTTGTCGTGATTTTAGACTCAGTACACCACTCACTTTTGATTATGTGAAAAATGTTTGACTTGCAATCAACTTTCAAGAAATGATTTCTAAGTGCATTTATTAAACTTGTTTTGTATCTAACAAAGAGCACACATATGACTTACTAAGATGTATTTCTCACACTCTTTTGATGTCATATTTCAGGATCTGCCAGCTTTGACAAGGTTGAACGGTATTAGAGGATAGCTTCATTTAATTTCTTGTTTTAAGAGTTGTTTTATTTCATATTTATCGAAAGACCTGTAGATAGTATTTTTCCCTTGTAATAAGATTAGGGTGATAAAAGAAAGATTGAAAGTAGCTCAAAGTCGTCAGAAAAGTTATGCGAATAATAGGAGATGGGAATTGGAGTTCCAAGTGGGAGATCAAACATTCCTGAAGTTGACTCCTAGTCGGGGAGTCCAAAAGCATCCGAAATGAAGGAAATTGAGTCCGATGTATGTAGGGCCATTGCCGGTTGTTGAAAGGATTGGACCAGTAGCTTATCGGTTGGATTTACTGAAAGGTTTAAAGGGAATACATGATGTGTTTGATGTGTCACAACTGAAGAAGTATCATCCTAATCCGGAGCATGTCCTAAACAAGGAACCACTAATACTGCAACCTGATCTGAGCTATGTCAAGAAGCCGATAAAGATCTTGGACAGAAATGTTAAGACGCTTCGAAACAAATAGATTTCTATGATAAAAGTTTTGTGGGATCATCACGGTGCACAAAATGCTACCTGGGAAACCAAGGATTGGATAAGGCAAAAGTATTCGGATTTGTTATAAAGATATAGTACCCTGAATTTTGGGGCGAAATTCTTTTAAGGAATGGAGGATGTAATACCCCATCTAAACCCTAAACTTGGTATGGGGAATTTGGGAGTATTGAATAACATCTTGCATGAGCATTTAAATTTACAGTATAGTGATCTGAATTATTTAATGATGTGTGTACGTGGGTGTGTGTGTTTGTTCTTGTATTTGTTTGTGTTTGAGTTCATTTAGTAAGCTAGTAATATCCTTTTTCCTTGAATGATATCAGATGTGATGAGTTTAGGGTACTTTAAGATAAGTGCGATGTCTAGATGGCAAAGTGAAGGTAATTTGTTGGGAAATAGGAACACAAGAGTTTATATGGTCTAGTGGATAAAGCTTGGTGTTTGATTCCTTGAAACTGGAGTTTGAATCCCAACACCTCTAAAATTACATCATATTCTTTTCCTTTTGTTTCTTCCCTAATTATTTTTAGTACCAATGAATTGATTTTTACTTTATAGTATTTATAAAATTATTTTATTTACTTTCTACCCAAAAGATTTATTTAAATAATACCCTTGTTGTTTGAAATTCAATCATCAGTTTTCAAATAAATCCATATTGTTTTGTTTATTCTTTTAAGGAATACACACACACACACACGCACACATATAAAATAATATTTAAATAATAGTTTTTTTGTAAACTATTCCAAGTTTATTGGTTTTTTTATTTTATTTTATTCTGGGATTTATTTTGATTATAAAATGGTTCTCTAATTTCGCAAATTAAAAAAAAAAAAGCCTTGGCTTGGGCTGAGCCAGCTTGGGCTCGGGCTAAGTAAGCTTGGCGTGTGCTGAGCCGATGGCTCAGCCAAGGGGGCAGTCGTGCACAGTTTTGCCAAAGCCGCAGCTAGCTATGCCTTAGGCCGAAGGCATAGCCAGGCATAGTTAACGCAAAGCCTAGGTTGGTTCCCTGCATGTTTTATTTTCCATTCTCCTATTCACTGTCATCTTCAGTTGATTTTTTCGCTCAGAAAGCCTTGCGAAGGCAGGAGTCTTTCAGTAGTGGAACTCTATCTAGCTCCGAATCTTCTAGGATTACCTCGGGAATACTTCTTCTTGGGCAGGAAACTAATAACCTCATAACACCACACCTAAACTCTTCTGCAATTTTTTCTTTCCTCTAATCAACCAAGCTTCGAAGGCACGATTTGCTTTCCATTCTGGGCCTAGGATCGGCAACCCTTTAGGACTAGAAGACTCTTCTCTTCAAGTAAATATGTGAATCCTTTTTATTTTTTTTTTTTCAGATTAAAGGTTGTTGTTGTGTTAATTGTGATCGGGTAGTCTTGCATAGTTTATAGTCTTAGTATAAGGTTTTGATGATGACCCGCCCCATCTTGGTTTGCGATTATTGCTGTAATACTCTTCTAGAGCATGATTAAGATATGTGGTTTGTTATTTAAGGCTCAAGGCTTTTTGTGAAATTAAATCAAACGATCGGTAGAAGGATCGAGTTCTAGGGAAATTTTCCTAGATTCATGGAAATACGAACAGTGCTATGCAATTTAGTGATCACAGTAGATGATAGCTATTTGCCATCTAAAGTCTTTTACCTGATGGTAATGTTGTTACCAAGGCTATGATTTAATGTATTCTTGAATCGGTCGTGACTGATATTGCTCAGATTCTGGCTGCCAAAATTTTATTAAAGCTTATGTTTTGAAACCATTTATCAATTAAAACTAAATTTAAAATTATTATTAACTTGGTTTGTGTTAGCCAGTACTTGAGGCTACTAGTTTAGGAATTGTTTTGTCAACGTACTTGGTATTAATTAGATTCAGCAATTATTAACTAATATTTAACAGTCACCATTCAGTAACCCTTCTTAAAGATAAAACGTTTATATAAACCAACCCTTTAAGTGTTTATTAGTTACTAATTAATTTAGTTATTTATTAACTTATTTATTAATTTAATTACTTACTGTTTATTTATTCATTCATTAATGTTATTTATTTATTTACCTATTTATCTATATATTTATTTAATTATGTATTTATTTATACATTTATTCATTTTTTTTCTCAATTAATTATTTATTTATTTACTTGATAAATTAATTATTTAGTCATTTATTCACTGGGACAAAGCTTCATTTTTACTAGCTAATATATTGAAGCACTTCTCCTGTATCATGGTTGTTTATCTAGTTTGTAATTTTGGGGCCTATTCTTTGGTAGTTGTTCTAATCTACTTTGATTAGGTAACATGATGTATTCCATGTTTGGCATGCCATATTTGAGGTGAAAAAGTTAGTTGGTCTAAACTATTTGATGTCTTGATGTTAGTAGTTAGACTATTTTGGATGTTATGTCAGTGTAAGGGTCATAGAGAAGGTTGTGACATGATCTTTGTATTTTCTTTAGACGGGATTAAGTCCAGTTGAACGAATTGTCGGAAGAATCTCTTATATGTGATACTGAGGAAACAAGTAAGTCCTTGTATTAAATGTTTGATATAAAAGCTCTGAATTGCAAGTTAGTTGGAAAATGTTTGTTAGCTCAATGACGTGATTAAATGAATGCAAGCCTGACTATTTCCCAATAAAAGTTTTCCGTCAAATAAAGATTTTACTAGAAAATCAACTTTTAATTGTAAAACGATTTTACAGCTTATCATTTGGAAATCATGCTTGCATGACCAGTGTGTATTGGAAATATTTTCATTGAGATTGGATCTTAAATGATGATACGTTGAGTACTCTATAAGGGTAGGCCTCTTGGACTAACCTTCGAAGAGTAGGGCAAGTCACTCAGTAGGCGGGCCACCTCTGAGAAGTGAACTCTATTCAGAAAATGTGACAGTCTTAGTAGGTCAGGCTGATCCGAACTAGCACCTCAATCCAAGTGGATTGTTATTCCAAGGTGGACATCTGATAAATAGGGGTAAGAGATGAAGGAGTATCTTACCCAGTGAGTCGTACACCCACTGCACTGTGATGCAGGGCTTCACAGTGTTTATCATGATGCAGAGTTTCACGGCAAGCCTATGATGTAAGGTTTCATAAGCGTTTGTTTTGAGTGGTTTTGTATCATATAAACTATTGTGATTTTGATATAATTGCTACCCCTCACTTTTTTTTATGGAAAATGTTTGACTTGCAATCAACTTTTGATATTTGGTTTCAAAGTGCATTCATGAAATTCATTTTGACTCAATCATGAGCACACACAGGGTTTACTAAGATGTATTTCTCACTCTTTTGATGTCATGTTTTAGGAACTGCCAGCTTTAGCAAGGTTGCGTGTTATTAGAAGATTTTCTGTCTTGAATTATTTATTTTTGGTTCCTGATTGAGGATTGTTCATTTTATGTAATCTGAGAGATTTGTAGACTTTGTTTTCAATTATAATAAGATTTGATTTATTTTAGCTTGTGTATTTATTTTCCTAATTATAAAGACCCCTGATCCAATGGATAGGGCGACATCGTTGTCCCTTTGGGCACTTATGTTGTAGAGTGTGACAAAGTCGGTGACTAGAACTTCAGAAATCATTCCTGAGCTACATCATCACCCTTAGGTGTCTTCTTCTCAACGTTCTCTGACAAAGAATGGAGAATCTCCGTCATCTTGTGAAAAGCTTGCCCAATGGTCACCTCCGTAGGTCCCTCTGGTGCTTTCTCATGCCATTGTTTGTAATGCCCTCCTATATTAGGTGTAAAATGTTGCATAGGTCTGAACTCCGGGGTTGATGATGCACACTCTCGGGTGGTTTTGCTGCACATTGTGGTCCTTTGCCTTGGCACCATCTTTAACTCTACAAAGTCATTTAAGAGATAAGTTATGCATGCATGCAGTGATTAAATCACGTATGAACAAATTATGAATGTTCTACAACAGAAATTTCAAACTCAGTTTATGCAAGATAGTAAATAAAATAATTTTGGAAATAAGTAATTATTTGAAAAGAAGTAAACTTGTTGTCTATTCAAACTGCATAATTTAACAAAGAAAGAAAAGGCATGCATAGCATCCTTATTTAACATAAACAAAAGTTTCCAAAATAACACATAGTAAAGGAACACCCTTTATTAACTAGATAGAAGAAATAGGGCTTCTTAATCTCCATCACTAGGTTAGTTCAACCATCTCAATCACCATTTTCCCCTTTTGTATCCTCAACATTAGGCTCATAAAGCCAGTCCCTAGTGTTCTTGGAAAAGTCTATCCTCTTTCTATCAATAAATCCCAAGGTTCAAGAATCCTTGGTGACCCTACTGGAACTCCCTATAGCCCCAATAAGCCTCCTAGAACCTCAACCTCTGTAAGACCTACTCTCAGTCTCGCTCTCCTAACTCACTCCCTGTATTTTATCATAAACTCTTCATATTTACTTTGGGTTCCTCAAATTCTAAGTCTCTTGAATCATCACTATTTTGGGTCAAATCCTCTTCTTGTATAGGTGTGTCAGGGGCAGGCCCCTCCACTTCGACTCCCTCATTCTCACTCTCCTATTCTGACTCCTCTGGCTGGGAATCAAATTCAGACTCACTTAGTGGAGGGGGTACGGGAGGTGGTGGTGTATTAGGTCCACACATGAAAGGCCAATCCCTTGCCACTAGCACAAATCTCCTAGCCATCTTAATCACAAACAACAACTAGGGTTAGTATAAGGTTTAAACACTTAAATAAAGAAATCTCATCATTTATATGTGTATTGCCTAAACCTAGGCTCTTATAACACTTGTAACACGCCTAACTACCTACGAACCCAAACGGGAGGGGATGTCGCCCCGACCAATAGACCAAGAGTCTTTACAACTAGGAAAAATTTTATAAAATAAAATAGCAATAAGTAAAATCTTATTACAAGGCAAAACATTTTCTATAGGTCTTTCAATCTAAATAAAATATAGCGGTTCCTAGGACACGAAGAAAATCAAGAGAATGAGTACAACTATCTTCTATTAGAACCTGACGTTGTCAAAGCTGGCAGAACCTGAAATATGGCATCAAAAGAAGTGTGAGAAAAATATCTCAATAAGTCTTATGTGTGCTCTTGTTTTAAGTTAAAATAGATTTTATAAATGCACTTTGAATTCATTTCTCGAAACTTGTTTGCAAGTCAAATATTTTTTTCATAAACAATAGTGAGTGGTGTTTATCATAACTGAGACAAAATCATAATAGTACGTAACATGCAAAAATCACTCAAAATAATCACGTTATGAAATCTTGCATCATAGCCTTTGTCAAAAAACCCTGCATCATTACAAACACTATGAAACCCTACATCATAATGAAGTGGGTGTACAACCCACTAAGTAAGATACTCTTCCATCTCTTACCCTAATTTATCGGATGTCTACCCCGGAATAATAGCCCACTTGGATTGTGGTGCTAGCTCAAATCGGCTTGACCTACACGAATTGTCACCTTTTTTGGATAGAGCTCATCTCTCAGAGATGGCCTCCTGCTGAGAGACTTGCCTTACCTTTTACTGATTAGTACTAGTAGTCTACCCTTATTGAGTACTCAACATTTGATTACATCGTTTAAGATCCAATCTCAATGTAAACATTTTTAACATTTTGGTCATGTAAGCATAGGTTCCAAATAAATTGTTGTAAAATCGTTTTATATATAAAAAGTGATTTTACGTTTAAACCCTTGTTTGAATAAAAGCTTTTAATAAAATAGTTAAGTTTGCATTCCAAATAATCACAACATTGGGATAACGTACGTTTCACAAATAACTTGCAATTCAGAGTTTTAGTACCAAATATTTAATGTAAGGACTTACTTGTCAATTTTATTCAAACCCTTGAGCTACCCTTCTAGATATAATAATGCATCCAAGATTCAACTTCTCCCTTTTCACCTAATCATAAAGAATTAAATCCCATACAATGGTATTTGACTTCACTCCCAAGGTTCCTTCTATTTGACCAAACTTTGCATATGAGGGACTCTGACAAAGCACATGAATAAGAAGTAGATATTCAAACAATAAAAAGATATCCTATGCTAAATAATATGACAACTAGAATAACACATGCTAAATAATTAATGCGTACAAAAACAACAGCCTACATAGTATACTCCAGGAAACAATTAACTAAATAAGTAACCAAATAGATTAATAGAATATAAATAATGAATAATATCTATTAATAAATAACTAATAAATAGTATTTAATAATTAACAAATAATAATAACTAATAATTAACAACTAATTAATAATTAAATAATAACTAATAATTAATTAATTATTGATAAATAATAAATAAATCATGAATCATAAGTAATAGGTAAAATATAAGTTATGAACAATAAATAAATGAGTAGATAGATAAATTAATAAACAAATTAAGTAAACAATTAAATAATCACATTAGTAAATAAATAAATGTAAATACCATAATCCTAGAGAACTATGAAGAGAATTACTTGCATGTATTAATTTTGCATCTAACAATTCTTTTAATTGTATATTAAATTCTTTTTTATCTTATTCATTGTATCTCATTTGTTTTACCCTAATAATTTTATCTTTATCTTTCGTTTCTAATTTTACAGTAATCTTATTTTTATCCCAGAATTGTAAAGGATTATCTGTATAACAGTATTTTAATTTTTAAACTTTAGTAAATAATTGTAAGAAATTATTTTCAAGTAAAATATCTAATCCAATATTATAAAAATAAAATGGTGGATATTTTATGAGAAAGGGTCCCAATAGAATTATAGGTTGTTTTATTCTAGATGACCCAGATAGGATTTACCATCTTACCGCCTTTAATTTTGTGATAATGAGAATGAATCCAGTGGGACATAGAATATCTATACTTCATAAAATACTCATTTTCATTTATTTTAGAAAATTACTTACGAAAATAGTTTCAAAAAATAAATGGGACTCACCTTACTTTCCAGCTAATTTCCTCAAGTCGAGCTTTCTTACATCAATGAGTACTATTTCTTTATCTTTATTCTCTCTTCTCTCTTCCTTTCTCTCAGTTTTCCTCTTTTGCTTTTTCCTTCTCTATTTTCTTTCCTTTCTTTCTTTCTCTCATTTCTTCTTTTTTTTCTCTCTATTTCGCCACTCTCTCTCTCTTTTGCTTCTTCCTTTCTTCTCACCATTTTGGTCACCTGCCTTATCCCTCCTAACATCTATTCATAGAGAGAAATCCATCATGTGGTAAAAATATGTATTAGGTAGTTAAATGTTGACTAAGCATAGCTAATCAATGCTATGGAGACTAAGCATGGTGACTAAACTTAGCTAATTAATGCTATGGCGACTAAGCTGTTGGAATGTATGCCCACTAAAATTGTATTTCTAATGTAATTTTGATTAAATTAATAAAAATTTTATTCTCATAAATTAGTTATGTTTTCATATTTTAATTTATGCATAATATCACTGAAAAAGACTCATTGTGTTTAAAGTAAGTGATCCATGTAAATAGTGGTCTTTCACAGTAAGGTATGGATCATGGGTTATTTAACACACAAACTGTTATTCTTAACCAGATGATGAGAATGAGAATCTCATTATGATAAGGTTATCATGTTACGAATTCCAAGTGGGGAATACCTTACCTTTAGCCAGAGAGTAGTCATCTCACTTTATAATATAAGCATATTTCGAATACATAGAACTGGACCTATAGTAGTAATTTTTAAAAGTATTATATGGTAGAAACCCAGACTACTACTGCTACAGTATGGACTTATACCCTGCGGTTTGAGTACGGATTGGTGGTCTAGTGAAGTTGGAAGTGTATACTTTGATATACTATAATTGAAATTCTATCATAGGACCAATATACTTATGTGTTAGGTATATGTGACTAGTTAGTTAAGACAAACTTGTACAAGATAGCTTCTACGCTATATCGCCCCTTGTGACTGTTCGAATAATCTAATAATTTAGGGCCCTAGAGAATATGACTTGGATATTTGTTTTAGGGTAACTCTCTTGGAAAGTGAAAACATTCTAGGAAGTTGTGGATCATGGGATAAGAGGTCTAAGGATGGTAGTGTTGGGGATATGCCCTAGAATCAATTTGTACTTATACAATTGTCATTATGTTTTATATAATAATATAAGGCTTTCTTTTCCATGAATAGTGAGTTTTGTTTTGTTGGTCATCAAGTACGTGACTTGATAGTAAAACCCTACAATGAATACAATGACTATTCTAAAATCGTCCCTGATCGATTATTATTATTGGAATAATAATAAATTAAGATTAGTATGTTTGTGACTTGATGGCTATGTTTTACTGGCCATGGATATTTGTGATATCGAGTCAAGACATAAATAAATGTTAGAGAACATTACATACTCTAGCTGCGATATCTCTCTATGTCTCTCTTGGTTCTGCTCTCTAATAGAACGAAGAGGAGACGATCTTTCCTAGTGATTGCTATGTAGCAATTAGTCGGAGAAGAAAAAGACTTGACTCCTTATTCTTTTAGTTTTCAACGACCAGTCAGGCAGTGGTCATATTCTGGATAATCAAAGACTTGGCGTGAATGAGACGTAGCAGGAGAATTGCAAGACTTGAACCAGAGGCTTCAATGCTACCAGCAGTTCCACAAGAGAATGCCCCTACGCTGTCTAAACAACCAAAGTTTCATCCTAAACGTAGAGGTAACAAATTTTTAAAAGCTTCCATTGCTAATCTTGTTATCTCTGTACGTTGTTTGTCATGTTTAACCTTCATAAGCATGGTGACTAAGTATGGCTTATAAATACCCACATCAATCAGCGATATTTGGCATGGATCAACAACCGAAGTTCAGACCTCCACAAGGTAATCGATTTTCAGTCCTTGGATCTTTCCCCTCTCTTCCATCCAATCCGATGAGCAAGTCACCACTCACAATGGACCTCTTCAACCCAGCTTCTTCAAAGAATACAGAAACTCAAAAAACAGATTTGTCCTTTTATACTACTCAAACCCCTACCTCCTTCAAGGAAGCAGTAGTTCCAAAAACACCCAATAAACCAGAAAAGCCAACCCTTTTTGCAGCAAAAGAAAAATTCGAATTCCTCCCAAAAACAGTCATTCCAATCTTAGCCCTTCCCAGAGAATTAACGACTCTTCCTGAGAGAGAGTTAGTTACCAAGATACATCCAGAAGCTTACCGTCAGTCTAACCATATTTTCAAAGCAGAACCCCAGAAAACCCGTCTTTACTATGAACATATCCTTTTTGCAACAGGTTCAATTGAATTTGAACATGAAAGAAACATGAACAGAGCCGATAAAGGTATTGCTTACTCCAAATGTAGGATTATGAAAATCCTCGACCTAAACACTTGGCCGGTCACCGGTATCTATACTCCCATTCAGTTCAAAACATCCTTCAAACCTCCCACATAAAACTTCATGGATTACATAGATGCTTGGTACAATTTCATGTACCTCCGAGATCTCACACACACTTGGTTTGTCAAATATGGCAAAGATGCAATCAGCCCTATTCAGAGGTGGTACTATGCCCGGTGGAAGACCTTTGGTGGAAACAAATCCACTTTATCCGATCAAAACTTGCAAAAGTTTAACCGGTTTGTAGTAGAAAGTCAAATTCGGGGATTAACTACGAATAACTAGCTTTGTAAATTTTATATTGAAAAGAAAATATGTTTTGTATTAGGATGGGGCTATAAGCTCGATCAAATTGAAAATGTAAAGTATCTCCGTAAAGAGATAAGAGTCAAGGATGGACTCCGGTCCCTAAGCCGGACCAGAAAGAATCGGATGCTCGATCCTCCTCAAGCAAAGGCAAAAAGAAAATCGAGTAAATGCAATTGCAACTCCAATTGCAACTTTTACGACAACGACTTCAACAAGCGAGATGATGATGAAAGTGAATCGAGTCACGACAGAATACGACTCGTATGAAAATGGAGATATGGACAATCCATCCGGTATTGCTCAAGCATACCTTTGTCAGAGTCCATAATGGTGAGGCTCCACACCAAAAGCAAAAGAAAGAAAAGAACCTATCAGCTTTTTCAACAGTCACAAAAGCTACATGACATTATTCAGACGTACTGCAAAATTATTCATTTAACAGCAGCACATGGTGGACCCCTCTACTCAAAAAGACTCTTGGAGCCATTCTTCATGATGGCCGACAACATCATTCCATCCTCCACTGAAGTGGACCACGCAACAATAATGCAGACTTCAATCAGAGAAACCTACTCCCTCGGTGCTTATATAAGACAGCATGTTATTGATGAAATGCAGAGGCATACACCATTAAATCCCTCAGAGAGTGAAGACACCCTCTACCTAGATATCTGTACTACTTGTTTCAGTTTTAAAACCCTTGTACTTCAATCAGATTGAGTGAAAAATAAAATTCAATAGTTTGAAAATACAATAGTTTTATCAGCAATATATCCTGGGTCTCAAATTGGTATCAGCAACATGAACAGAACCGATAAAGGCATTGCTTACTCCAAATGTAGGATTATGAAAATCCTTGACCTAAACACTTGGCCGGTCACCGGTATCTATACTCCCATTCAGTTCAAAACATCCTTTAAACCTCCCACATATGGATTGGTTAGGATAAAAGAGAACTATTTATTTTAAATTATTTGAATATCCCTATGTAAGTACTAGTATTGCTAGAATGATTACTCAAACATCTCATGAATACAGGATTTTAAATAAAATTATTTCTATTTCCTTAGATAACGCTTCAAATAATGATTCTGCTATAGCAATTTTAAAAAATACTATAAACAGCCAAGAATTTAAGCTTGAAAGGAGTGCTTGCCATCGGGCAAAGATCTGTTTTGCCCGATTGCATGTTCATCAAGCTTCTCAACCTTTACTTCCTCACCTACCACATTATCAAAATTTTGCACCACTTTGGTCTTCTCATTCAGTCTACTAATTTCATCATCAATATCAGCATAAGTATCCTCATTTCTTTGATCAATGAACACTTCAAACAAGTCATCATCATCATCACTCAAAGGATATTCTGAGTTCTCAAAGTATTCACCATTTGAACAAGTTGCATTCATCTTATCATCTAATTCCAACTTATCATTCCAGCTCTTATCACTATCTTCAGTATCAGTCTTACTCTTATCACTTGCTTGCATATTTGGCCAGTCACATTGTTCCAATGGATCTTCTGCTCTATTCTCATTTTCAAGTACTTTAACTCTTGTATGTCCTTTAAACTCACCATGTTGCTTCTCATCATTACATATAATAGAGACTGTAGAACCAATAATGTCATCTGGTAGCTCAACTTCAATGTCAGTCGCATCATCTCCTGTTTGAATGAGATTTTTCATTTGTTTAGAAAATGCTGCTTGTACATCCATGGAAGTTCCCCTAATTGCAGAGTCTACACAAGCTAATGAAGCAGGAAGTTTAAGCTGTTCTATTCCCCTAGTAGGTGAGTCGTTATTGATCAAGGTATCTCCTTCAGCTGGTAAAGTATCACTGATCAAGATATCAACTTCAGCTGAAGAATTTAACCTATATCTAAAGGCATTCAAATTGTCTACTATAAACCAATCCTCTTTCATCTGCATTGCAAAAACCACATGTATAATTGCACTATCCATAATATGTAAACAAAGTCTATTAACACAACATTTATGGAAACCTGAACTAGAGTAGAGGGACTTACAAAATATGGATAACCTTCAGAGATGTAGAAAATTTTTTGTGCATTTTGCATAAATAAATAGGCATAATATAGGATATAGACTCCACAATCTTCCCCATTTGTCTATTGTGGAACCTAATAAATTATTTCACTCCTAATTAGCACAACATTATCATGCCTTATATAAGAAAGAAAAAAATACATATGAACTGTAAATGTAAAAAATGTCACTTACCTTAGGTATCATAAAAGGAATTTTCATCACTATATTTTCATCACTATAGGCTTGCTCTTCATTTTAAATATATCCCACACAAAACTATACATTACTAACATGGTGGCTTATGCACTTCCAGTTGTTGATAATGTTCCATTCACCACAATAGAAATATAATTCTAAAAATCACAGTATCTAATTGCTTCATATAAAAAAAAAATGAACAAAATCAGTAAGGCAGCCTAGCATACGCTCTTATTTTAGCCTCAATTCTGTGTTTTGCAATTGAAGGGAATCCAATAAGACCATGCACTTGTTGAGATTCGTAGACTCCTAAATGTAGAAAACATCCATGAATCTCTTTCGAGAACCCAAGCCAAATGATTAAGATGATCTAGTGGTTTCAAAATTACCTCTATTCACCACAATCAAGACCTTTGGCTTCTGATTTCTAGACGTGCATGTAAATCAAACGATCACCAGACGTTGCAATGTGTGAACGTCTTCTATTGAATACACACGGCGAACCAACTCGTTACCCGAGAGTACTAGTGCTTAGGGTTTAAGAGATTTAATTTTTCTGGTAAATTGGAGGCACGAATATTTTAACAGAGAGCTAATTTCAGAAGACAACTAGGATTTCCTTTTTAAAACAACCTAAACCTCTTGAAGTCCAACTTTCATAATATCTTATCATTTTTAATTTAAATTCAAATTAAAATTGATATGATAAGATTCTACCATTATTTTGGTAATTTAACTAATTAATTTATTGAGTTAGATTCTTATAATTTGGCCATCTTCTAGATACATCGAATGTGGATATATTTTCAAATTCATTATATCTGGTCATTTTTCTAGGTTCAACTAACCTAAATATATTTCTAGATACATCAAACCTGATTACCATAAACATAACCTAAAGTGTTCGCTTAATGTGTGACCCTATATATTCATTTAATGCTGGTAGTGTACCCAAATCATAGTTAAATAACTCACAAGTTATAAGCGATTTCTAACAAAACATTATAACTATTTAGATAAAATGAAGATCAGTGATTTTTTTGAACCAAACCATAACTTTATATTTAGTCATTTTGTCACACAATATCCAAATTAAGTATAAGGCACGGAACATGTCATCTTTATTAAGCTCAATCAATTATTTCTTGATCTCATATTAAATTGTTTAAACAAATGATATCAATATCTCAAATTGATATATTTGAGCACGACCATGCATTTTAACAGTCTAACTTATCAAATGGTCTATGGACATCTGTCCTAAAATTGAGAGGGACAAATTCTTTCACTATCAATCATATTCCTCTCCCTGGTTTATTCTATATCCAACCGTGGTCTAATTTATTATCTGCTTGAAGACAACTTTAGACAACATCAAAATATAGAATTTATCAGGTAGAAAACTATGATGAATTTAGGTTGAAGGACTTCTAATATCATTATGGCTAGAAAGTACTTATGACATGTTCCATGAAGTACTCTCACAGTAGGTCATGTCCAATACAATGTTCTTTAACATTTATTTATGTTTTAACTTGATATCACATATATTCATGACCAGTAAAACATAGCTATCAAGTCACAAACATACTAATCTTAATTTATTATTGTTCCACTAATAATAATTGATCAGGAATAATTTAAGAATAGTTATTGTATTTGTTATATGGTTTTACTATCAAGTCACGTACTTGATGACCACAAAACTAAATGCACTATTCATGAAAAGAAATGCCTCATTTTATTACATAATATATAATGATAATAGTATAAGTACAAATTATTTTAGGGCATATCCCTAACAATAATGACTACTTGACTTCAATTCTTTATCAAAGTTGCACAATATCAATAAAGACTAATGAGACCGACAAAATCACATGTAAGAACAACTCAATTAACAACTTGTGAATGGCATTATGTCTGTTCATCTCTTTTACTGTGAAAACGATAAATATATAAACAAACCTGAGCCACATACCATGGAACAATAGGCACAATAATGTATTTCATGGAAAGATTATCTTTTTTCTTCATCCATTCCAACACCTTTTCTTTATCAAAAGAAGTATATATGTACAACCATAATGAGTCAATCTGAACAAATGCATTTCTCTTCTCATCAGGAAGTTCATTCCAAATTTTCCTGCAAAATCTATTACTCCCATTAAAAAACGTGAGGGCAAACTAACAACTTCACGGGCATGTGCAAATTGTAAAATATCTTACTCCAAGTAGCGTTCAACGGTTTGCAAGTCCAGCATTCCTTGCAAAATTCCCCATCTTGGCTACAGTTCCTTCAATGGCTCTGACCCAGCACATGAAGAAAGAATATTTTTTATACCTTTTTTGTGCATCTTTTAGCATTGTCTTGAAAAAATTCCAGCTTCATGTGTCTAAACGGTAGTGGTTTGGATCAAATATGGCAATGGTTTTGATCAAGGACGGCGATGGCTTCGATCAACGATACCAGTGGTACTCGGTGGTAAAATTTACCCGATGGCTTCGATCAATGCCGGGTTAAATTTGATTTGCATTTACCGAGTGTAAATAAATGAAATGATGAATTTGCCTTTGCAAAATGGGTCAATATTGGAGTCGAATTATTGATTTAGGGTTAACCTGCCAGAATGTGGTCATAAGGACTTAATGTATGAAAATAAAAAAGACAAAGGACCTATAAAGTTTTTTTTTAAAAAAGAATAGAGACCAAACATGCCAAAATAAAAAAGTTCTAGGACTAAACTCACCAATTTGCCTAATTTTTTTAACGATATTTAACACAAATGATTTTCTGGTTTTATCTATTAAATATCTCCAAGACCAAATACCTATATTCTAGGGATTAAATCCCTTAAAGTGGCAGCTACAAGGCTGATAATTTCAGCCAAAGTAAAAATGGAAAAGGAAAAAGGAAATAATTTTGGTGGAATTAGGATTTGAATTCGAGTCCCCAAGAGAATATTCTCAAACTTTAACCACTAGACCACAATAACTCTTGTGTTCATATTTCTTAATTAAAATTCGTTCACTCTTTCAACCCAAGCATCTCATATGCTGATAAAATTCTAGAATTTAGATAACTCATCTTTCTCAACAAAAAGGCATCATAAATTCACTAAGCGAACTAAAACACAAATAAATATATGAACAAATATGCACATGCATAAACAAACATCTATCAAATACTTAGATAAATGTATTATGATTTCATATGCACCTGCAAGATGCAATTCAATACCACATTAGACGAGGTATTACAGACACTCTTTCATCTCATTATATATCTTTATTATATTACTTTTTAATATTGTTCTAGAAATCTTTTCCATGAAAGTTGGTAATAGTGTTGCATAAATTGTTTATAATGTGGATTTTCTGAAAAATTAAAAGGTAATTTAGTTTTAACAAGCATTTTAGCAAATCTAGTTCTAGTTTTTTTATGATCAGATTGAAAATTACCTATAATTTGACCTCACATAGTATGAATTTGTTGTTATTTAAGTGAATTTTCTAACCAATCGCTATGTGATATTTTTATATGTCTAACTAACGTTCTTATCCATCCTCCCTTCTTATGTGCATATACCACCTTATAAATTTTACATATTGCCCTATCATTATCATTATTTTTTAAAAAAGATTTCAAACCATAAATATTTTTGCTTTAGCTATAACTTTTGACGTTTCACCATCAACCTGATCCTGAGAATTAAATGTTGGAGTTGGTTGTTGTACACTAATACTAAGGCTTTCATTTTCATTACCTATTTCATTATTTATTAAATTTAAGGTTGGATCTATAATGAAATCAAAATGTGTAGATGATTGTGAAGAAAAATGATGATATTGATTTGGATCCATTATTTCTAAACAAAAACAATCAATTAAAATTCAAATAAATAAATAATAGTTCAGATAAAATGAAATAAAATATTAACAAATAATGAAATAAGAGAATTGAAAAATATAAATAACTTTTAAATTAACTTAAAAATTAAACAAATAAATAATTAATAAAGGCAAAAAATAAGAATGTAAGATTAAGAAACACTAACTAGTTGATGGCTAAGAAATAATAACACTTTGTTGAGCTTTATTTCTTGTTTTCTTCAAGACTTGAATTATTCATTATTCCACCACTTAATAATCTTCTAAAATATGAAGACTTTGCTTGAAGAATTGAAAAAATATATAAAAAATCTAATACTTTTTGTAGAGGAAATTGAGAGACTTGAGAATTATGAGAGAAAGATAAATAAAAATAGAGAGTTGAAGAGAATTGGAGAGAGTTGAGAGTGTTTAGTGAGTTTTGAAGTGAATTGTAGGGTATTTATAGAATTTTGGAGGTTGAGGAGAAGAAATAGCCGTTGGGGAGCTATTTTGCCCAAAAAAAGTGCATCAAATTACAAAAAAAAAATAAAAAAAAATAGAGAGTCGTTGGACAATGAATCTTTAGCAGGGCGGGCCAAGGATTTTTATCCTTAGCCCAGCACACTGGGGCTCGTTATAGTGGAATCGATTTGACTCTTGATCCCGGACCGGATCGGCCCACATGCCAATGTTAATGGGATCTATATTCTTTTGGGGCAAATCAGAAAAAGATGGGTCTGGTAGAAATTGGACCAATTTGGTGAGATCAAAAAGTTCTGGGGGCCTTAATTGAATTTAAAGTTTAGGGGGGATTTAGTGATACTTACCCATAATTATATACGGGCCGGGTCTGGGAACGGCCAGCACAGTAAAACCCTTTTTTTTCACTAAAACCCTTTCTCCCTACTCCCCTGAAACCTTAAACCCTTTCCTCAAATCCTTTTTAACCGAAAACGGAAAGTAAAGCTAGAGCTCTCTACTCCGGTCTAAGTTCAGACACGATGAAGAGCAAGAACACGGAAGATAATGGTAACCAAGCGTGCCGGCGGCCGCACTTGATGAAGGAGAAAGACTACAGAGCATTAGAGGAACTGTTTCGCCACCACATAGAATCTTTTGACTACTTGGTGGAGCACGGCCTGGAGACTATGCTTCTGAATATCAAGCCTGTTGAAGTGGTCCATTCTTCCTTCAATCAGAAGCTAAGAAATATCCTTTGCTTTTTTACCCAATCATGTTTATAGATGTTTTTGTTTTGCTTTTGCTTTTCTGGGGCTTTAATTTATTGTTGGGATTGGTTAAAAATTCTGTGTAGGAGTGGTTGGTTACAAACTATAGTAATTAAAGTAGAAAACATGAAATTTAATCAAAGATTTAGCGGTTAATATGCTTTTGGGTTGATTTATTGGTCCTTCATTGCTAGCTATGAATAAATTAACTTTCTATTTCAGTTACTTTAATAGATCACTCAGTTGTTTTAATAGAGACTAGATAGTTGGTATTTTATCATTTTGGAGTTTGGTCTCTTAACTTGGTTCGCACTTTGGTTTGGAAAACCGGAGGTATATCCTCCTCAAAAAGAGCGATTGATGCGGACCATTCATGATGCTCTGTATCCTTTTGAGGTTAGTTTTTAGTTTATCTTTAGTTTGAGCATTCAAGTAGTACTTGTTAATGTTTTTGATCCTTTTCTAATGTACCAATGTTACAGTGTAGACAAGCTAAAGTATCATATACGGGGAAGTTTTTGGTGGATATTTGCTTCCAGTATGGTGATGGAGCTGTCATCAGAGAAAAATTCAATTTTGGGCAGTTCCCTGTAATGTTGAAGGTTAATAGCCTTTTATCTTAATTTCCTTTTTTGTAAATTTAAAATTTATAATTGCTTCTTTTCTAAAGACAGTTGAAGCTGAGGACTCTCCTTTTTGTTTTTGGGCAAATTATATTTGACCAGTAGTGGATAAGAAAAATTATGTTTTTGCTGGAACAGAAACAGATAATTTGATATGGCAGCTAAACATTTGACAATTTGGAATTCTTTGCTTTTGAGTTAGCAACAAGTGAGAGGGACCAGAATTAACATGAAAAGAAGTTATTTTGCGATTGATATGGTTATTCCTTATGTGTAGTTATGTGATAAGACTTTTTTTTAGAGATGCATCTTTCCCGTATCTTCATTTTGTCTATCTTTCATCTTTTTCATTTACTCGTTTTAAAATAAACATCCGAGGTCTTATTTTTTAGGTTTAGTTTTGCTTCTTACATAAAACAAATCTAGATAATCTCTTCTGTCTACCAAAAGTGATTATGTAACCTTTTTAATTACAGATGGGAGATGATGGAGCTAGAAAATAGAAATTTAGATTTCTTCCCCACTTCCTAATACTAACAGACATAATTTCTCTGCATCGACTTCATAGTATCACATATGTTAGTCATTTTCTGATTGTGGATTCCAAAGTTTATTTGTTGTTTACTGAGGCTGCATTTTCTTGCTCTTTCAACATTCTTGGGGTTGCATATTTGAATAATTTCTTATGACTTTTTAGATAGGTATGACAATACTATGCAGGCTCTTGAGAAAGTAACATGATGTGTTCATTTTACAGAGGTGGTACTCGATCTTACCTGTGACTATATTAACATAGAGCTCATTGTAAATGAAAATTTAATAGATATCAGCACTCCTATCAAAAAATTCATTCAAACCACTTAATTATAAAAATGGGCATTTTGCCTCTCTTATCCAATGCTTGTAAAAATATGATTTCTATTTGCCATGATTTCATGACCACATTTTGGGGAAAGATGTTGTCCAAGCCATGTTCAACTAGATAGAATGTCATGGAATATGATTTTTAGCTGCGTAAGCATTTGAGCTTTTCCTTCCATGGGCTGGAAATGCCTAACACTAAACAGTTTAGTTGAGTTGTATGCTGGTTGTTTTTTACTTGGTGTGTCATCACATCTGAAATATGTGATCTTGGTGTTGGTTTGCCTTATTTCTAACTAGGGTGACCTGTGGTTGTGCAGTCAAAACTTTGTCATTTGAGAGATGCTGATTCAAAAAATTTAGTCTCTCTTAGGGAGGAGCCATCAGAAATGGGAGGGTAAGTTACCTAACAATTGGCTTGTCATCTTGGTCTTTAAGTTTTTGCTTATTGTTCTTTAATAGCCTACTTTATTGTAAAAAGTTGTATTTGCTGTGAACATAAGCTGCTGTCTCTTCATTTGACAGTAAAAATATTGCAATCTCTTCTTCAGATACTTCATTCTGAATGGGCTTGAGAGAGTCATTCGACTTCTAATACTGCCTAAGAGAAACTATGTAAGTACTTTGTCATCCACGAACAAGTTAAGGCTCTTTGTTTTGGAAAGTTTGGAATTGAGCATTATGCGATTAAAAAAAGAAGTGGAATTGACTTTCTTTCTTCCTATTTAAACTCTACTTTTTTCCCCCCTTGGGGAATATATTTTTGTATGCTCCAGCCAACAAGCATGGTAAGGAATTCATTTCGTGAACGGCGGGAAGGCTACACTGATAAAGCTGTTGTCATGAGGTTTTTCCCTTTCTAATTTAAAATTTCCCCTCTTAATTTGTTCTGCTTTTCATTCTTCTCCTTGAATGATCTCTTGGTCTTGTTAATAAGCAAGTTTTGGTTGTTTATTAAAAAGTACGGTCGATTATGAGCTTCAATTTCTAGGAAGGCTCTTGGGCAAGGATTTAAAAAAAAATAAAAATTAGAGGACTATTTTCTTGGAAGATATTTACTTTGATCTAAATAGGATATAAAACTTATTCAGTTGTTTGAAAATTATTAGTAAAAGACTTGCATTTCTAAATGTATCACTTCTATGTTTTACTCTTTTATTTGCGTGAAGTTCATCTTTTGCTTGAACAATTTGTGCATATACTAATAAGAGAAATTGGCAAATTTAGTCCGTTAACCTTTTATTTATTTATTTATTTTTGGGGGGGGGGGAGGGACACACACACACACAAAACCTTTTCATAACTTTTGGTCCAAACCGCTACCTCCATGGTGGATTTATAAGTAGGGTACATGATATGATCTTGAGTGGGCTTTTTCTTGGTGTTGTGGGTGGTTTAATTGGTAAGGAGTTCAGCTCAACCAATGGGACCATAAACAGAGATTCTTCTTGAGACAAAAAGAGAAAATGAAATAACAACCTACCCTCTATCAAACCCTTGAAGAACTAAGCTTCAAAGACCCTCAAGAATAGTAGAAAGTTTTACCATAATCTCACCCCAATACCCTTGAAGCAACAAAGGCAAACAAGAACAAATTGAATAGAGAAAATAGGCACCCAAGTAATGGAATTCAAACAAACCTTAGAAGAGCAAAGCAACTATGACCCATGCAAAGAAACCACATTGGATTATCCAAAAGATTTATAGACTCATTCATAAGGAGGACTAACCCTTAAGCATGGTCTTGAACAAGATGAACAAGGAAGCTAGGGCTTCTCAAGATTTTCTCTCAAATTTTGAATAAAGTGTGTGAATTGTGTTGTCAAATCACTAAAGATTCTATTTATACTACCCTAACCCTAGCTAAGTAATCCCTGAGGTTCTATTATAGTTTAGGGTCTTAATAAGTCTTTACAAGCACTTAAAATTGGAGAAAATCGGAGAAAACATAAAAAATGCGGGCCAGTCGTCGGATGCCCAGGCTGCAGCCGGCACCGGTTAGGACTCTAAAGCCTGCGCCGGTTGCGCACTGTCTTCGGGCCGGTTGATGCCAGAATGAAGCCGTTGATGCCAGAATGAAGCTGGTGCCGGTTTTGCTGCTTGGGCCAGTGCCGGATGTCCGCTGGAAGCCCCACTTTGGTCAAATTTCATCCATCTTTGTTGCCGGTTTGAGTTCTTGTTGGGGTCATTCTTGGATGGTCATCAAAATGAACTCTTGGCTAGCTTCCTCAACCTTCCAACCCTCTTCCATCCTCAAATATGATTTTATGAGCAATTGAAACTCATCTTGAAGCTTCTTGGACCTATATCTCGTCATCGGTCCTTGTTCTTGCATGGCCATGCCTCTCCCTCCTTGATTTTGACCTCCATGATGAAGTGGAGTCTCATCATCTCCCCCTCCTTGGAAAGGATTCGTCTTCGAATCATTGCCATCATCTATATCAAAGGGAGAGAGGTCACTAACATTAAAAGTGGCGTTAACATGATACTCACCGGGTAAATCTATCTTATAAGCGTTATCTCCAACTTTGGCGAGAACTTGAAATGGACCATCCCCCCTTGGATCTAGTTTGCTCCGTCGTTGCGTGGGAAATCTCTCATTGCGAAGATGCACCCATACCCAATCGCTTGGCTCAAATGACACATTTTTCCTTCCTTGATTGCGCTTATGGGCGATCTCTTCATTTTGTTTTGCAATGGTTGCTTTCACCGTCTCATGGAGTGCCTTCACCATTTCCGTCTTTTTAACTCCATCGAGGTTCAACCGTTCATCTATAGGCAAGGGAACTAAATCTAAAGGAGTTAGAGGATTAAAACTATACACAATTTCAAAAGGAGAATAAGAAGTGGTAGAGTGAATAGTCCTATTGTAAGCAAACTCAATGTGTGGCAAGCACTCCTCCCAATTTTTCAGGTTCTTCTTGATTATGGTCCGCAAGAGTTAGGTGAGTGTTCGGTTGACCACCTCCGTTTGTCCGTCCGTTTGAGGATGACAAGCTGTGAAAAACAATAGATTAGTACCAAGTTTGTTCTATAATACTCTCCAAAAGTGGCTAAGGAATTTAGTATCCCTATCCGAGACAATACTCCTTGGAATCTCGTGCATTCTCACTACTTCCCTAAAGAATAAATCGTGATGTTGTTGATAGCGCGACAATCCAGGCACATACGCCATGTCCCATCCTTTTTGGGCACCAAGAGAACCGGAACTGCACATGGGCTTAGGCTCTCTCTCACATGTCCCTTCTCAAGCAATGCCTCTATTTACTTTTGCAACTCCTTGGACTCCTCCGGGTTGCTTCTATATGCCGGTCGGTTGGGGATGACGGCTCCAGGCACAAAGTTGATTTGATGCTCAATCCCTCTTATGGGTGATAGTCCCTTGGGCACCTCCTTTGGAAAAACGTCTTCAAATTCTTGAAGAATAGCTGCAATTTCATTAGGCAAAGACAATGTAGATTTATTAGTAGAAACATAAGAACTTTTGCATAAAAGAAGAATTACCGGTTCCTTAGCTTCGATAGCCTCTATGACCTCACTTTCTTTTGCAAAATAATTCACTCTTCTTTTACCTCCCCTCTCTTGTCCTTGCTCACTCCCATCCTTGATTGTCAAAGGTACTTGTTTGTCCATCCTCTCTCTCAACTCTTTTTCTTTCCTCTCTTGTTCTTTCCTCTCAATTTCTTGTTTTTGTTTAACATCTTGCGCGCCCTTCTTCTTTTCTTTTTCCTTCATGATTCTTTGATCTTTGTTCACCTCACTAGGAGCTATGGGGGTGAGGGTAAACTTAGTTCCCTCCTTGAGTAGGGAATAAATATTCTCTCTCCCATCATGCTTTACATGCCTATCATATTGCCAAGGCCTCCCTAAGAGCAAGTGCCCCGCTTGCATGGGTACCATATCACATAGCACATCATCCTTGTATATCTCCATCTCAAAAGACACCAAAACTTGTTTGTTTACTCTCATTTCCCCACTATCGTTCAACCATTGCAATTTGTAGGGCTTGGGGTGTTTAATCCAACTCATGTCCAATTCCTCAACTAAGTTTGCACTAATCACGTTAGTGCAACTCTCACTATCCACAATGACACTACAAGGAGTCTTGTTTATTAGACACCTAGTGTAGAAAATGTTCTCTCTGTTGGTGATCTTGATCTTCAATGGCTTGTGAATTTAATGACCTTCTTGTGACTTCCACCAAAGAGTATTCTTGACCAACAACTTTCCCTTCATCACTTTCTTCTTCTCCATTTCCCTCTTGGTTTCCTTGGTACCTTTCTCCCTCTTCTTCTTTGTCGGTAGAAACCTTACCATAGGGATTAGTATACATTGTTCTCTTGCTTGGACACTCATGGGAAGTATGTCCATAACCAAGGCACTTAAAACACTTGATGTTCCTATTCCTTTGTGGTCTCTCCATGGCTTTTCCCTTGTCTTTGTTCCAACCTTCCCTAGGTTTCCAATCCTCCCTAGGCTTCCAATCTTCTCTAGGTTTCCAAGCCTCCCTTGGTTTGTTGAAGTTCCTTTGGAATGGCTTAGGAGCTTCATCCTTCTGAAATGGTCCCTTGCTAGTAGTGTTGGGGTTTGGAAGTGGTGGTCTAGTAAATGCCCTCCTCTTTAATTGCCTCTCAATCTTTATAGTGGCATGTACCATATCCTCCAATCGATCATAGGGGTGCAATTCTACCAAATTGGCAATTTCCCTATTTAATTCTCCCAAGAACCTTGCTCTTGTTGCTCTAGGATCCTCATTAATTTGAGTTCTCATCAACATTACTTCCATCTTTTTGTGGTAATCTTTCACACCCTTGTTCCCTTGCTTGAGTGATTGGAGCCTTTGGTAAAGATCATTGTAGTAATGGTGTGGTATAAACCTTGCCCTCATCATATCTTTTAATAAATTCCAACTAGCCACGGTTTCCACTCCCATTTGTCTCCTTTGTGCGCTAACTTGCTCCCACCAAACCAAAGCATACTCCGAAAATCCCAAAATAGCTAACATCACCTTTGACCTCTCACTATAGGTACGACTTTCTAGGAAGATTTTCATCTTGCTCTCCCACTCAAAATATGTTTCGGGGTCACTCTTGCCATAGAATGTGGGCACTTTCAATTTAATATGGTTCAACTCCCTCTCCTCATCATTTCCTTCTCTCCTTCCTCCTCTATTGCCCCATCCTCTATGGTGTTCCCCAAGGGCTTCAACTTGTTCCCCTTCATACCATTCATCAACTCCCTCAAACTCTCTTTCTTACCTCCTTAGGTTGTTCCCACCATTTCTTCCTTGGCCCTTACCTCGTCCTCCTCTCATACCAAGTCTTTCCCCTCTCATAGGAGCTTATTGGAATCCCCCGATTGAGTGCTCATCCCACTCTTCCCCTTGTTGGGCATTGAACGGAGGGGTATGGGCATCGCCATCCCTCATCCTAGGGCTAGGTACTTCAAATCGCTTTTGGCCTTTCCTTTGTGCGACGGTAGAAGATTGCCCAAGATGATTTATCAACTTCCTTGTCATGTTTTGGAACTCACTTTGCATAGTCCTCATCATAGCTTGCAAGTCTTCATGCAAACCCCTAGCATCAATTTGTTCTTCTTGAGGTCTACTAGGTCCACTTGGGTTAGGCCTAGAGATCTCTTGATCATGGGCCATGGTGATGGAATATTTACTTACTTATACCTGCAAAACAAAAGAGATTAGAAAGAAAAATAGATCCTCAATTCACTTCCTTGCGTGTTGGCTCTCAAGGTTGATCACTCCACGCTCGTGTTTGCTCTTTCAGGCTCTTTTAGTAATAGGTTCACCCTCTTGCCTTTTTCTCAATGCTTGAGCCTTTTTGTTCAATCCCAATTCTCCCCAATAGCTAAAGATTTAGTCTAACTTAGTGAATCACACAAATCAATGGATTTTTCCAATTAGGGGGTTTTAGGGGAATTTCAACAAACACTTGTTGGGCACCTCAAGCAATCAAGTTTTAATCAAGAATTTCAAGAAATGTGGACTCAATCAACACAAGAACAAACACTTAGACGCACAAGGAAACACTTCTAATCAAGAAACAAACAAGAGTTAGCAAGAACAAAGAAACAAGAACTAGAACTAGAATTTTGAAGAACAAGATGATCACAAGTGTGCACTAGTAAAGTTGAGTTCATTGAACATGGAATTCAATAATAGAGTAATATATTAAGTCCCAATATCCCAAGGAATGAAAATTAAGAATCAAAGTTCCTAACTATAGCCAAAAACATTCTCATGGAACATTTTTCAAACACATTAGATGCAATCCCGTCACTTAAGAACAACCAACATTTTCACCCATATTCAAGTCAATTTTCACCACAAACACAAGAAAAATTTGTTCCCAAGGATTATATTAACATCAAGGAGCAATTTCCTAAAAGAAAAATCAAGATATAACAAGAATTTCATGACCTTTTTGGAGCATGTTTTTGAGTTACGGGATTCTCTTTGTTTTCTTTTTCTTCAACTTTGTAGGGCTCCTTTTCTTGCTTTCAAGCTTTGATTGGAATCAAAGCTTTCCTTGCTCTGATACCAAACTCTTTGATATGATCTTGAGTGGGCTTTTTCTTGGTGTTGTGGGTGGTTTAATTAGTAAGGAGTTCAGCTCAACCAATGGGACCATAAACAGAGATTCTTCTTGAGACAAAAGGAGAAAATGAAATAACAACCTACCCTCTATCAAACCCTTGAAGAACTAAGTTTCAAAGACCCTCAAGAATAGTAGAAAGTTCTACTATAATCTCACTCCAATATCCTTGAAGCAACAAAGGCAAACAAGAACAAATAAAATAGAGAAAATAGACACCCAAGTAATGGAATTCAAACAAACCTTAGAAGAACAAAGCAACTAAGATCCATTCAAGGAAACCACATTGGATTATCCAAAAGATTTATAGACTCATTCATTAGGAGGACTAACCCTTAAGCATTGTCTTGAACAAGCTTGAACAAGATGAACAAGGAAGCTAGGGCCTTTCAAGATTTTTTCTCAAATTTTGAATAAAGTGTGTGAATTGTGTTGTCAAATCACTAAAGGTTCTATTTATACTACCCTAACCCTAGCTAAGTAAAGGTTCTATTACAGTTTAGGGTCTTAATAAATCTTTACAAACACTTAAAATTGGACAAAACCGGAGAAAACATAAAAAACGCAGGGCAGCCGTTGGATGCCCAGGTTGCAGCCGGTGCCGGTTAGGACTCTAAAGCTGGTGCCGGTTGTGCACTGTCTTCGGGCCGGTTGATGCCAGAATGAAGCCAGTGCTGGTTTTGCTGCTTGGGCCGGCGCCGGATGTCCATTGGAACCCCCACTTCGGTCAAATTTCGTCCATCTTTGTTGCCGGCTTGAGTTCTTGTTGGGGTCATTCTTAGATAGTCATCAAAATGAACTCTTGGCTAGCTTCCTCAACCTTTCAACCCTCTTCCATCTTCAAGCATGGTTTTATGAGCAATTGAAACTCATCTTGAAGCTTCTTGGACTTAGATCTCGTCATCGGTCCTTGTCCTTGCATGCCCATGCCTCCCCCTCCTTGATCTTGATCTCCATGATGAAGCGGAGTCTGATCAGTACATGATCGACAGGTGTTTAAATTTGCCGAATTCGGTCATGGGAGTGGTGTTGTGGTGGTTTGGACCAAAGTTTACAACAAAAAATAGTTGATGGATGAATAAGAAAAAAAGAGGGGGGGGGGTTGGTCTGTCCGAAGGCAAACAAAATAGTTAATGTACTAAATTTGCCAATTACTTGAACGGTTTATTTTTTCTTATTGACAAGGTTCCCGTTGTTTTTGCTCCAGATGCGTTAGAGAGGATCAGTCTGCTGTAACTGTGAAACTCTATTATCTTAGTAATGGCAGTGCCAGACTTGGGTTCTGGTAAGAAATAGTTGTGATCCCTTAATAGAAGTTGGCTTGCAATCCTCTTTTTCAAATATGTAACTGTACGTGCATGTTTCAGGATACAAGGAAGGGAATATTTGCTACCTGTTGGTCTTATACTGAAGGTGTTCTTCACTTTCTTTCCTCTTCAGATTTACTTGTTGGTTGCCTCCTGTACAGTTGATAGATATTCTTCTCTTTTTCTGTACCTTCTGTGAATTTAACAGCTTCTTTGTCTTATTGCATATTGCTTCTTTGACAACTGGATTTTAATTTTAAGCTATTTGATTTTGTGACTGAAAACTAAATAATTGGCTATATTGGATGACTAACTTTTGGAATGAGGTTTTGCTCACATATATAGCTTTGGCATTTAAGTTGGTTGTTTTGGAACTATCTGTTTGTTTATGTTTATGTGTGCGCCCTTTTTTTTTTTTGGGCTGCCTTCTTTTTATGTCCTCGTTTTGATGGAGCTGTGACTAGGTCCTTTATATAGACAGATGATAGCTAACTCTCATCCAGTATGGTATATATCTTGAAATAAATGCATGTAGATTAACTCAAGTGAATGCCATATGTAGTATATTTGTATAGGAACATATAATTTCACTATGCATTGTCAGTAAAAGAGACCTATGAATATGGACAAAAGAGTGAAGGAAATACATGGTATATATCTTGAAGTACATGCATAATAGATTTGCTCAAGTGAATGCCGTATGCAGTATATTTGTATACGAACATATAATTTCACTACACATTGTTAGTAATAGAGAATCATGTATATGGACAAAAGAGTGAAGGAAAACTTCATGTTCTATGCAAGAGATAATAACTATGCTTCTGCTCTATACTGCCTTTAGGGAACTGTGTGTAGCCCATATTACATATTTGGACATAAGATAATCAGTATTCTTGCATTGAATAATTGAACCACAATAAAGTTGTGATAGGTCTTCTTGGGAGTCTATTCATCTCTTGATAATTTTTCTTTTTATCTCTTTGTAAAACCAAGGATATCTTGCAAGCAATCTGTGAATTTTTTCTGTTGATTTTCCATGTTAGCAGGCTACCTGTTGCTTCTGTATGATTATTCATTGTGTAAGAAGTGTTCTATTATCATCTCCATACAGTGGTGTTGCATGCACTCTTCACGCTTTATGTTACAACCACGAGTTCCTATAATTATAGACATGATATTTGAAAGAGGTGAACAAATTGATGCACACTGGATTCAAGAATGCATAGAGAATAGAGACTCCTTCTACCAGAAGTTTCTTTGAGGCTTTGTTTGCAGTACTTGCATATTACTGGTGACTTATTAAGGAACTTATTTACTTCCGAAATGAAATATTGCACTGTATATTAATAATGCACAATATGTGCATTTCATTTTCAAAGGACCACTTTCACTTCTGTAATTTACATTAGAATCAGGTGCGGATAGGGGAATATTGGTATTAGTGGGGAATGTTGGTATCAATTTATTTTTTTGTTGTGTAATTTTCTTTTCTTTAGCCAGAATATCTCAAAATTATGTAATTTGTTTTGATAAAAAAGATTAAATTGGCTACATAGGGGAATTTTATAAGTAATATGTTCAATCTAAAGTGAGCATGACTTATAATTGAGTGTCTAAAATGAGCATGGATTATAATTTGAGTATCTGGCAGATTGATGTATGATGACAAAAATGATTCTGTTCTTGGCGACTCTGAGTCTAGTCTCTAGCACACAGAATTTTGAATTTTGGGGGGCAGGATATTGGTGGAAGGGAGTTAATAGGGAGGAAGATTGACAATTTGGAAATGCATCTAATATGCTGTACTGTTTTTTGGGAGAGGGGAAAGGGTTGGAGAAAGGAATTGGCAAGGATGTCACTTGGATTCACTTCATCTCTGTGCAGCTGATACAGCACAAGTTATTTAGTTTTGAAATTCTAAGAGATGAAAGAAAGTGTACCTGGTTCTTTGCTGTGTTTGGAAGCTTTTGGGTTTACATTCCATCCTGCTAACCAACGAACTTCATTGTCTTATTCACATCTACTTTGTAACATTTTGCAATACTCTATTGTTTGAAAAAACTTTCTCATAGTTATTGTTGTTTTGATTTTTAAATATTAATTTTCTTTGCTTTGATACTGGTATCTAATGAAGCTTTTGTTACATGAACGCTTATGTGCTAATGCTAAGAACTTAAATGTAAGGGTGTGAAGGTTACCACTTGCATGGATGGTTTGTTTAAATACTTGTCCCCAAATTTCTTGGTTTACTGTTGAGCCTGTCACAGATCTCTTATTTGACCTTTTCCCTGTAGGCCCTGGCTGACACAAGTGACCATGAAATCTATGTGAGCTTGACTTGTTGCTATGACGAGAAATATGATCGGGTAAAAGGCTCTGTTGGCACACAGCTTATTGGAGAAAGAGCAAAGATAATCCTGGACGAAGTCCGATTCTTGTCAGTTTTTACACGCAATCAGTGCCTGCAATACATTGGTACATACTATTATAATTATTGTTGGTGGTAGCAATCTTGAGGGTATAACTTTGTTCAATATGAATACTGACACATCATTTTCAGGGGAGCACTTTCAGCCTGTTATGGTTGGGATGGAGAAAGAAAGTCGATTTGCTGTAAGTTATATTTCAGAATATAAGAGTTGAATAAAGGGGCAATGTTCTTCATAATAAGTCTATAGTTAGCATTAAATCTTCTTTGGAATTGGAATAATGGAGTAAGGGATTATGGCAGGTGGGCTAGTTTGGACAAAATTGGTTTCTTTAGAATCTTATTGGCATTTATTCCTCTCTTTTGCAGGTTGCTGAAGCTGTTTTAAAGGAATACATCTTTGTCCATCTTGACAACAATCATGATAAATTCAATTTGCTCATGTTAGTTTGTTTATAATGAACTGAATATTTCTGCTTCCATTCTCTCTTTATGTACTACTCATATTTTTCTCATTCATATGGGATTGAAACTTCAGACATATTTCCATGATTTATCTTCAAAGAAGATGACATACTTCCTTGATCAGATATATGTTGCAGAAGCTCTTCTCTCTTGTTGATCAGACTTCTTTGCCAGACAATCCAGATTCTTTGCAAAATCAGGAAGTTTTGTTACCTGGTCATTTGATCACTATTTATCTCAAGGTTCAAACATTGAGCTCTATACTTTCTCAAATAAATGGCTTAAAGTATATTTTCATGCATTTGATGTAGGAAACTGGTTGTACATGAACCATTATTATGTTGGCTCTTTATGTAGCATGCACTGAACTTCAATTCTTTTCCTTAATCATCGTCTCCAATACACCTTTTGGATTTGTTGTGAAAACGGACAACAGATTGACCTGCAGGAATTATCTGCTTTTTAGAATTTAAGATGGATTTGATTAACAGGAAAAAGCAAATGTACCATCTGTGAACTGTCAAACGGTTTATCTCATTATGAGGCTAAATTTTATATGTCCCTTCATTATTATCTATGGAGGAAGTTCATGCAAAACCCCATGATGTCATGATAAAATAGATGGCTGTATGCTATGTGATTTATAGAAGTTCAGGTTTAACATGAATCTGTTTTCTGGAATAACAACTCCGAACTACATTTTGCTAGTTTGAGTTTAAGATCAAATGAAAACAAATTTCTGTCACACCATGGTTTGTCCTTAAAATGAGAAACTGTTTTTGAGGTTAACTTTTGGCAAGAAAAGTTGCTTAAGTGCACACTCTGGTAAAGAAATTGTATGAAATTAACTTATTTGTTTATTATCATTGCTCTATGATATTTGATCACTAAAAATCTAGAGAAAATCATCACAGGCCTGCAAACTAGGCTAACAAATGATATATTTTCACATGAAGAGTGGCACAGTGTTCGCCCATCATATTTTCGTAATAAATGCATATATCCGGGAGAAGCCAAAACTATTCCTTCATTTTTCATTTTTCTTTTTGAGAGAGAGAGAGTGTGGTTGTACACACACACACACACACAAAAAAAAACTTTCCCTTCATTGTTCGCTTGTCTTTTTGAGAGAGAGAGAGAGTGGGTGTAGGGGGAGATCTAGAGATAAAGACAGGTTTCTCTCCATGAGCTTGATTGTGATTACTGAAGAAGCAGCTTTAGTTTTGGCCATACAGATATACAGGAAGGAGGATTGTACTTGTGCATTCTTTGGGTTGTGTGAAAGCTTCTTATGATTTGAGCTATGCAAAAAAGAAATTCATGTATTTCTACCTTGACTGTTATTTCAAAAGTAAAATGGAGGTTTCTACTATCTTGAGAAAAAAGAGAACTGTTATTAAACAGAACTCAAAGTTAAATTCTTTAACAGATAGGTTATCACTTACATAAAACACATCATTTTGGAACAGTCCGTGATTTGTTTGTGTTTCTTAATCTTTCAATTCCCTTGATCATTGAACATTTTCTGGTACAGTTCAAGTTGATTGAATGTAGCTGATGCTGCACAAATGTTAGCATATCTATATATGCTTCAGAAAATAAAATTCCATTTTGGACTCTCTTGCATGCTCTGCCGTAAGATTCTCACTAAATGTTTCTGTAAATTCTATTCCAGGAAAAACTACAAGAGTGGTTGCTGAGGGTGAAACGGCAACTTCAAGATGAAACTGATAGCAGCAAAAAATTTGCCTTCAGCAACTGTATGCTTACTTTACAATATTGAGTTTCTATACTACTTACAAGCTTGTGACATTTTTAGTCTTGCAATTTGCATGATGAGACTTTCTGTTTTTGTCCCATTCTTGCTGGAGTATCTGCATCCTGAAATTTTAAGGTTGTGCAATTTTCTAGGCTTTCTTCTGCTTTTGCTGAGTTATTCATAATTGAGTTTATGAGAATAGTTTCCTAGCAGCCACAACACCTCCCCAACCCCCCCCCTGTCCCCCCACCCCCAACAATAACAACACAAAAAAAAAAAAAAGGGGGGGGGGGGAGGGGAGAAGAAGAATGAATGAATGAACAGGAAAAGAAGAGAAAGGGCAAGTCATGACTTCTACAGTTCCAATTGCAGGACATGGATTTATGGAGACATTTTCTGTTTGTGAATTAGTTATGTTTCTTTACAGGTAAAGTATATGGACATACGATTATTTGTAAGATCGTTATGCTGCTTTGCTTGGAGGTTTTCTAGATTTGACATTTCAATTAAGTTTTTGAGGTTTGATTTTGATTGTATTAGGTTTTTAGTTATGGCATGAGATGTATGGGCAGTAGTGCATTTAAAAGTCAGTTTTGTATGTTACATATTTGTAGTGAAAATGGAAGGATGTGTGTGCATTATATTGTGATAAATTACAAATTGCATGTGAAATAAAATAGATTTAAAAGTAAAAAGGAAAAAAAGGTTATAGCATTGGGGAAATAATAGTAAATATGTTTAAAAAATGATCAGATAGAAGGAAATGTGAAGGTAGAGGGAAATTAGTTAAAGTTATACATTGATTGACAATTTAAAGGCTAACAATGGGGTTGATCCCACCTCTGCTAGTGGGATTAAATAATTTAATCCCAAATACATGGGATTAAAAATTTAAATAGAGAATCCAAGTGTAAAAATCAACAAAAGGAAGGAGGATGCAGTCATCCCGAGTCATACCAAAAACCAAACAAACCGTGTAATGTGGTAGTGCAGAATGGAAAAGATTTTCCAATAAAACAAGTTTCTTTTGAATTTCTTTTGCTATAATTGTAGTGCCTATGGTTTCTAAATTGTTTCGAGTTGTGATATCTATTTTGGAATGAAAAGTTCTTATAGTCTTCTAGGTGGAAAATAATGTCAATATATTCTGACACACATACCTGTCATGAATCTAAGATTTGATATGGGTTTTATAATGACATGAAACAGCTGCAATAACATTCATTTAGTACTAATGATATGGTCAGTGTCCACTCTAGGTTGGGAAGGAATCATTGCTTTCTGTGCCAGCCAAATTAGAGTTTGAAAATAGTCCAAGCTATTAGCACTTGGTTTAGAAAACCAAAGATATGGAGAAATGGAAAACTCAGGCATGAAAAGCAAACACTGTAAAGGAAATATTAGGGTTGACTTATGCACTTTTGTTACCCCAATGACATTGGATGAGTGGTTCAGTTAGATCTTTGTTTTTCTTCTATGTGGAGTTTCACAGGGTTCACAAATTTTCTAGGGTTTTTGTTGGGTGATAAATGTGCAACTTCAGTATATGTAGTTCGAACTAACCTTTGGTTGCTTAAAAAATATTTCCTTTTTGATTAGCCAGGTGTCTCAGTCCATGACAGCAAATAATGGTTTTTCCCCTTCTTTTTTTGTGCTTGGTTTCTGCAGTAGCCGACATCAAGAATGTTATTGACAAAAATTCTCCTAAACAAATCAGCTTAGCTATTGAAAACATGTTGAAGACTGGAAGGCTGGCTACACAGTCAGGCTTGGATTTGCAGCAGGTATTGACAGAACAGTGTGAATGTCTTTTCGGTCTTTTTACAATGTTTTCCTTTGTTTCTTTTTATTCCTTCCCTTTAGTTGCGTTGTCAAAAAAGTGATCCTATTTTTTTTGTTTCTTTTTATTTTCAGAAGATGGATTCTCAAATAGTTCTGGATTTGTGATGTTCTAAAAGATGATGTCAAATGAAATTTTCAAATATAGGTGGAGATAAGAATATGAATATGGTCTTTTTTATGCAAAATGGAAAGAAATCCATTCCTGCATATTATCTTACACCCTCTGTCCCAATTTTATGCAGCAAGGGTTGACTTGGTATTATATTTCATGCAAAGGTGGAAAATGTAATATAGTTTCATGTAAAGGTGGAAAATGTAATATAGTTTGTTAACATGTAGGCCCAATGAATATGTCAAATTTGAAGATATAAAAGTAGTATATGGTGGGATTAAGTAGTTTTCAGGTGTATAAATTATAGTAAAAGAGGTTTCTATTGAAGGTAACTATGAAATATTTGGGATGTCCAAAAAAGCGAGTATGCCATATAAAATGGGATGTGTTAATTTTCTTGATACCTTTTTTGGTGTACATGAGGCAGAGGCTCTTTTTTCCTTCTAAATTGACATGGGGCGCATGAATGTTGGGGGGGGGGGTGTTGTATTTTTCTCTCTCTTCATTTCCATTTTGTCTTAGTCTTTAGGAATGGGTAAAAGAAACATGTTCCCTACCTGATTAGTTTTCAGATGATCAAATACTGTTCTAGTTTTTAGGCTGAAAATCGACTATTTAGAGTAATCAACAAGGTATGCAGTATTGTGTTCATACTATTGAAGATTCAGATGGCTTTCTCAAACATCAGATTGTATCTCTGAAAGAATAAAAATTATTAGTAATTTTCATTATTTATTTTGTTATTTTTAGGATTGGTTAGACAGATAATGGATAGGTTTTAGTCCTCCCTTGAAAAGGAGCAATTCTAGGTAAGCACTATTTTTTTCTTGGGGCTACTTTCAAGTTCTTTCTTCCTTCTAAATTTTTTCAAGTATATTTTTAGTGGAATTACATGTCCTTTGTTCTTGTTGTAATGAAAAAGTGAAGTGAAATGTTTGGAATTTATTCTATTCTTTGGTTACAGAGCCGTAAAGAAATGCCTCGAATAATGAACAGCTGAAATAAGTGCTGTCACAAGTATGAGATCACAAAAGAAGGGATAAAAAAAGCAAAAAGATTATCATATTTTCATTTTTAGTAGAAAAATTTGTGCACTATTACGATGGAAAAGAGGGTGGTGCGTTGGGCATGCGATTGTTGAGCTTGAAACCGGAGAACTTTTGGTTTTGTAAGAAGAGCTTTTCCAACTGAGCTAAAATATCAAAGTAATATATTTCAAAAAAATTATTCTGTAATTTCTATAGTTTGTATTATACCTGTCCATTGTATATAGCCATCTAATAGGATAAATGTCTTTTAACTATTGTTAACATTTTTTTACTTGCATCTGAGTAGAGTTTGGTTGAAGTTGTGACACATTTAACTTGCTAATGCTCTTTAGATGCTTGAGGTTGATGCATGAGATTGCTTTGAAAGCTAGAGATTTTTCTCTAGTCTTTTCTTAGGGATTCAACTTCTTTGCTTGGGGTGCGTTATGCCAACTCTTCTGACATGTTTCCTGACATTTTTTGATATCTTGGAAAATGACACCATTAGCTAACAAGTGTTTAGTTTCTAGTGTTGTAGTAAAAGATTTATTTGACCTTACCAATCAATTGTGTTATGGTTTTTAGAGGGCAGGTATGACAGTTCAGGCAGAACGGCTGAATTTTCTGCGTTTCCTTTCACACTTTCGAGCTGTACATAGAGGTGCTTCATTTGCAGGCCTACGCACTACAAGCGTGCGGAAGTTGCTTCCTGAGTATGCTTTGTTTTATTTCACATTTTCTGATTAGTTTTCACCCATGTTAAGCTTTTCACCTTAAACTCTTTTGTTCTTCTGCTCTTCTGATCCTTTCTTTTGCATTACCCTTTCTTGCTGTACAGATCCTGGGGATTTCTTTGTCCTGTTCACACCCCTGATGGTGAGCCATGTGGCTTGCTGAACCATATGACTTCTACTTGCTGTAAGTTCATCCTCTTAGCTATGTATCTCTGCGATAAAATTTTGAATGTGTTATCAAGAATTAAGTGGACTGATTTCTGGGGAATAAAAGCAAAGGAGATATTTTAGTTTTCAACTTGGCTTTTGTGGTTTTGGCTGTAACTTGATCCTTTCTCTTGGTGCTAGGGCTTGTGGCATTACACATATAAAGGGAGCTTTTGATTGGTAGTTAACATCTAATAGGAATTTCTTCTGGAATTTTAAATTTGATGATTTTCATTGATTGGCATTTGTCAGCTGACACAAAGATTTAGTTTTTGGTCAGGAACACTTTGCAACTATGTATGTCATCATCTAGGCTGCAATCCTTTGTTTTTTATGTCATTTTGTTGTTTAGTTTCAGAAATTGTCTGAGATGGTGGTGAAAGTTAATTATATAGAGTAGTCTTGGAAAGAATGAAGCTACAAGAATTTAAACCTTTTTGTGATTTCGATTGAATTCTCTTCTCGTACCTGTCATCTGCTATTTTAAGTCTTTGGTGTTAACTTGATGCTTGTGCTAAGATGAATAAGATGTTCATGTACAGTATACCATTCGAAATTTTGGACGATCCTATGCAAGTTGTGCCATCTCCAAAAGGGATCAACTATATTGATAAGTAAATGGTACCCAAATCCAAAAAGGAAAAGGGACACTGTGGGAGGTATCCATAAAGAATTCGGGTGGGCAGGCGGGGGGGGATTCCATGCCGTATAGTTTGTTAAGGGAAATGAAACGTGAAATATATGAAATTCTCAAGGACATATGTCAAAAACTAGTAGCTTTGGATGCTACATACAGACCATATAATCCTCTTAGCTAAACAAAAAAAAAGGATAAAAGTAATGTATTTAGATCCTTAGGCTTTGAACAAAATATAGGCAGCCTGCTGAAGTTTATTCAAACTACAACAAGCTCCCCTTGGTTTTCTATATAATATTTCCTACAGTTTCCTCTAAATGATTAAGATATTATATTAATGGGTCTATTTCATAAGCAAAATTATCAATGAATGAAATGTTTAGGTGTTTTTAGCTTGAATTAGCCAGAAAATTGGAGAAAGAAGTTCCTCTTCATTCAAGTTATCATTCTAGTTTTTGCTGTATCAACTATAATTATCATCCTAACAACGTTTTCCTGCATCTACTAGCATATTCAATTGTTATCGAACTGCCTATCACACTTCCCTTTATCATTTGGGAAAGGGTACCCTGCATTACTGTTCTGCAGTCTATAGAATGCAATAGAGAGAGAGAGAACAAAGAAGAGGATAAAATCACTTAATGTCAGCTGTAGCTCTTTTTTGCCAGTAAACCATCATTGAATATCTGGTGGCTTTTTTTTTTTTTTGGAAATAGTGAACAAGCAAATATTTAGATAATAAAGAAAGGGGGAAAGTTGCATTCACTGTCAACTACAGGCCAAACACCTTCATCGCAGTGCCCAAGTTTGTTTCATTGGTGTGCCATTTCAGTAACACCATGCACTTCTGCGCCTCCTGCATATTGGACATGATTTAGTCAATTAGTCTGATAATCCTTTCTGCCCAAGTATGTTTGAACTTGGTTTTTTGACTGCTAATTCCATCTTGCTAGGGCTACCTTCTGCACACCCTTCCTCACAACCTCAATCCCTTCCATCCCGCATCATTAGATGAACACACTTTTCCTTTTTTACTTTTTTTGTCTGTTTTTGTCTAGTTGCAACTTCAATTATTAGGGCTTTGTTTGTTCCTTTCAATCTTGCTTGTCGGCATGGTTACGTGACATTAAAAGGTAGTAGAGCCTCTTCTTCCACCCTTCTTTCTTTATGTCCCTTCTTGTCTCCCTCGTATCAGAGTAAGTACTGGTCAAAGAATAGAAACGAACTAAAGTGACACCAATTACTGTAGAATTCAGATTCTAAAACCTTTCCAGGAAATTGATGGTAACATGTTCCTCTGTTGGTTATGTTATTTGTAAAGCCCTTTCTGTTTCTCAAATTTGGGAAACCATACAATTTGAACTACTTTTGGCCAGCTAAAATGCTCTAACAATTTCTTTCAATTTAAATTAGCTTTTAATACTTAATCTGTTGTCAGGCATAACTTCATATTATGATTCAAAAGGAAATATAAGAGACTTCTTCAAAATGCGGATGTCAATTCTGGGGGTATTGATTAATGTTGGTATGGTGTCATCATTACCAAGGCTTGTGCAGGCTGGTCCTCCTAAGGTTCTTTCCGTTCTTTTAGATGGCCGAGTTGTTGGTTCTATACCAACTGATATGGTTGAAAAAGCTGTCAGTCACCTGCGATGCTTAAAATTGTCAACCGTGGTATGTTCTGCCAAGTTTTCTTCATAAGTTTGTATTGAGAGTATAGCTTAAAATATTCTTTTAAAAAAATACAGATTCCTGAGGATCTCGAGGTGGGATATGTTCCTCTAAGCACATGTGGGGCGTATCCTGGTTTGTACCTGTTCACATCTCCTTCAAGATTCATCCGACCAGTTAGAAATATTTCTACACCCTTGGGAGAGGGCAATGATATTGAACTCATTGGACCATTTGAACAGGTGTGTCTTAAGGGTTTTACTTATTTAGGGATGAATATCTGCATGGATAGAAAGAAGTGGAGGGAGAGGATTCATGTGAATGATTACATGTAGTCTTGTATTGGTTTATATAGTCGACCCTAAGTTTCTTGGGGGCTTAGTTTTGTTGTGTTGTTGTTGTTGTATCTGCATATAGATTCTGTGAAACTGGAGAGTTTTGCAACTCTAAAGATGCTTGTATGCTATAAGGAATTGTGGTTATTTAATCTTGTATAAATTCTCTATTTCAAAAGGTGTATATGGAAATTAGCTGCCCAGATGGTGGAGATGGTGGAGGAAAGGATATACTTCCTGCAACTCATGCAGAGATTCACCCTACTGGATTTTTGAGTGTTGTTGCTAATCTAACACCTTGGTCTGATCATAATCAAAGCCCACGTAATATGTACCAGTGTCAGGTTAATATGTACTCTTTGTTTTAATTGTGTACTAGTATTGACATATCAGTGTTTTTTGCTAAGTTTAGCTGTTCAATGGGTTGTGTAGATGGCAAAACAGACAATGGGTTTCCCTTCCCAAGCTATTCACCACCGTGCTGATCAAAAGCTTTACCATCTTCAGGTTTGTTCTTGTCATCCTATTTCCTTTCCTCCCTAGCCTGTTCTTTTGGTTTCATTGTGTAAAGCCTGAGAATATGATGGGCTAGCTTCTCGTATTTTTTGGGGAGATGACATAAATAAATTTTCAGAGATTGGAAGGCTGTATTGATGTAGTTTTGAATTTACCTTTTTGGGAATGCCTTGTCCTCTTTCTTATAGTCTTCTTTTATCTATTCAAAGGGGGAAAAAAAAAAAATAGAAAACAAAAGTGAAATACTATGGTGTGTGCTAGCAGATGTTACATGTGCTTTACTTATTGATGCATTGGGTAGGACCTAAAAAGAGGTCTAGAGCAGTATTAAGTAGTTTGTTCGCCAAGACACTAGGCAACAAGGTTCCTATTTCTCTATACAGCAGTTCATTAGCAGTTAATAAATCATGAGGATTGTGTTACAACAATGTCATTCATCTATTACAAGTCACTAATGACATCGATGGATGTTGCTTAAGAAGCTTGTAGAGAAATATAATAATTTATTGGTGGCCGATGTATAGAGAATGATGCAGAGTGATATCTGACTTACAAAGAAGTTGCCTAATAGTTGAATTCAGATTAGATCAGCTGTTTGGGGAACTGGGGTTCCTTTTAATGTTGAAGTTTCTTGACATGCTTCTATCTGAAGGATATTCTATTTTATTTCATCTGTTGTGGAACTAGTTAGAAATAATGGATTGGTTTGTGGTTGGAGGCATTCACAAATCCAATATTAACGAAAGTTATGTGGAAACAATCTTGACAAGTTATTAATAGACCAATTGGAATGCGTTATTTTATTATTTTGTCAATTGGAAAGGAAAAGAGTCTTCATTACTTAGATGGGTGACTCTTTGTTTGACAACAAGAAAACATAAATGCGAAGGTATTTGTCAGGATGAGTAAATAACGCTATTATGAAGACATATGCATACATAAGAGAGAGAGGGTGAGGGGGAGGGGGAAGAGAGAGGGTGAGGGGGAGGGGGGAAGAGAGAGAGAGAGAGAGAGAGAGAGTAGGAAGAAAAAAATTATGGTAATTTACTATAGGAAGAAAAAAAATTAGATAAACAGATAATATGATACCATTCTGCTTGCTTTATAAATGTTGAGGAAAAGAAAGAATGTTTTAGTGTTTCCCACACCAGACACCAAAAAAGACAAAAAAGGGACTTGCCTGTCGTTACTGCGAAGCAACTAACAATTTCCACGCTCATGATTCACTCATAAAGTTTCCAGAAGAAATACTGATATAACCGGCAAGTTATTGTGTTATTTGGATACCCCAGGAAAAGTTCTTTACTTCATCCCTGGTCCATCCCTTTTTGCTTCATATTCCCTTCTGCAATGACATTTGGATCAAATCAGTTATGAACATATTGTCAGGATTTAGGATGTATCTCAAGTTTCATCGATCTTGTCATCTCTTTTTCTTGTCACAGGCCTCAACTTTTCCCAACAGAGGGTAAATTAAACACATAAGCTTAAAGTTTGATATGACGCTAGGATTCCTCATGTTACAATTTTAATTATATTTATTAGAACCATTTTCATGGGGAGACTATAAACAGTAGGAGTTTTTATGTGACATTAATGAGTATTTTATATGTGCTAAGTTCACATTTCATTCACTTAGGGATTTGCCATTGGTAGACAACTTCTACTAGTAGTGAGTGGTTTCAAATATGCATCTCTTGAAGTATGTTTCAGTGATGTCTATTCTTGGTTCACTAAGTAAATATACATCTTTAAGTCAATAGTTCGTGAAATTTGGATAATATGCTCTAAATATTCAGTTTGAATTGAGAATGTCAATAGGTTGTTGTTTATGCCTATCAATAATCCTTAGCTTATGTTTGCCAAGCATTTTGGTAAGCATTTCAACTGTTATTATGGTCTTTCACATGTTGTTGATCTAGTCCTCTTTAACTCTAGTATGAAATTGGTTCCTGCAGACTCCACAGATGCCTATTGTACGCACAAAGGCATATGAAAAATACAACATTGATGATTTCCCGTTAGGAACAAATGCTATTGTAGCTGTTTTGGCCTATTCAGGGTATGACTTCTAAACATAATTTCGGTACCTTCTGTACCTTTTATTTTCTTAACATTATGTACATAGAGTATGCAGCTGTTCAAACCATCTGCCTAACCTTAATCATATTAATAGTTTTGTTTTCTGTTCTCTAACATTATTCAGATATGACATGGAGGATGCCATGGTCTTGAACAAATCCTCTGTGGAACGTGGGATGTTTCATGGTCATATATATCAGGTACTCCTGTTTTAACTGGTGTCTTAGCTTCAAGACTAGTTATTCTTTTCAAAATTGCACCTGTGACAACTTGCTTCTTCATTGTGTTATAACTTCCTTCAGAGATTTTATTTTGTTTTGTTTTGTTTTTTAATTTTTAAATATATAAAATTTTAACAAAATAAATACATTAATAATATTAGTAGTAAATATTGTTATTATTTAATTTTTTTGGAAGTTGGTTGGTTAAAATTTCCCTTTCCGAAGTGTTGCGGCTTTGCACATTGTTCATTGCCTCTTATCTTGTTTTGCTTTTTGCTTCTGTGGCTTATGTGCTAAATATAAGATATTGATAACTATGAACAGAGATTGTGTTGTGCCACTTCGTAATACTTAGACAAACCATTGGTACAAAGTTATTCACTTTAAGAGCCCCAAGTAGTTAATCATTGACATTGCATGTGTGGACCAGCAAATGAGCTTTCACATTTACCAAGTTGAAGTGGTGAAATGTAATCTTCATTATCCTTATTGTTTAGACTCCTCTGAGTAAATGGTTTCATATATAAATCTGCTTTGGTGTGGGAGACCTAATTATCTTTGTAGACTTGCATTCTCGAGGGACTCCTTGATTCAATTATAGTGTTTTCTGCTGTGCTTCAGAGAGTTGGTGGAGATGCTATTCTTACCTTGAATAGCCTTTATTGTATTTCTGGTACTACATTCAGCTTTGATCAACTTATCAAATAGTTTGGGCTGGATTGAGTTGGAAACTCCGGAGTTTGATTTTGAACTCAAATTCAAGCAAAATTTTCAGGCTTTAAGTGGAAAGCAATTTTTCCAATTTCATTCCAAACTCAATTTCACTTTAATTTAAATGTATTATTTGATGTATTTTCATTTCTCAATAACTGTTATTTACTCACAACACATCATAATCTCTCTCTTTGGACCCCATTATACCCTATATATTTAATATTTTTTTATTAAACTCATCTCAATCTAATTTTATAAATTCTTATCCACTTACATTCTCAGCTTGACTATGTTAGACCTGAACATGAATATGAGGATGTTCAGCTCGAAAGCTCATGAATATGCTCAGTTTCATATAATTAATTATATATATGCATGCGTCTATTCTTATTGTTTTTTTTTTAAAGGCTATTTGAGTTATTACTTTACTTTGTATGCTATTTTATGTTTAGATATTTTTTCTTTTCATTTCAAGCTCGAAGTTTGATTAAATTGTCAAATTTCAAATTGAGCTCAAGCTTAAAGGAATCCATACTGCATTGGAATCAAATTCGAGTTCAAACTTGATGGGCTTACCCAAGAATAGTTGAATCTCTTAGTTTCCTGCTCGATTCAATGAAAGTATGCCCCTAAGTTCAGCTCGTCTAGGGCAAGTGCTGGATCTTCATACTTCTCTTGTTGTTAGGTTATTGAACTTCCTCTTTCCTAAGCTGTGTCTGTGTAGATATTAAAGTCATCTTTTTACCGAGCATTTGTTGGTCTCTGTAAGTTTCAGAACAAGAGAATGAATTGCTTATCTTTTATTCATCAATTATAAGGGTATATATACAAGAATAGAGATCCTATAATAGGAAGTAAAATATCCTATATTAATTACAATAAATCAACCCTCTAATTCCTAGTAGTTAGCCTACAAATCAGCCTATATTTGTTAACAATCTAATCCCTACAAATCAGCCTATATACAATCTGTAACACTTCCCCTCAAGCTGGAGCATAGATATTAATCATGCCCAGCTTGTTACATAGATAATCAATCCGGACCCTGTTAAGAGCCTTTGTGAATAAATCACCTAATTGTTCTCCAGTCTTCACATGACCTGTAGTGATCAAACCTTGTTGGATCTTTTCACAAATGAAATGACAATCAATCTCAATATGTTTCATTCATTCATGAAAGACTGGATTGGAAGCAATGTGAAGTGCAACTTGATTATCACACCATAGCTTTGCAGGTACTGAGACCTTAATTCCTACTTCACCAAGAAGCTGATATACCCATATGACTTAACACACAGACTTGGCCATAGCTCTGTATTCAGCTTCCGCACTTGATCGTGAGACTACATTCTGTTTCATACTCTTCCATGAAATCAAGTTTCCCCCAACAAAAACACAATATCCTGAAGTAGATCTCCTATCTTCCTACACCCTCCCCAATCAGAATCTGAAAAACATTCGATCCTAGTATGACCATGATTGCCATATAGGATTTCACGTCCAGGAGCACCTTTTAAATAGTGCAGAACTTGTTCTACTGCCTTCCAATGATCAACAGTTGGTGATGACATGTATTGGCTCAGCACACTCACTGAATAAGCAATATCAGGACGTGTCACAGTAAGATAATTCAACTTGCCAATAAGTCTTCTGTACCTTTTAGGATTTGCAAATAATTCTCCTTCTTTGGTTAATTGTAAATTAGGAACCATTAGAGTACTACATGGTTTAGCACCTAACTTTCCCGACTCTGACAGTAAATCAAGCACATACTTCCTCTGAGATAGGAAGATTCCCTTCTTACTCCTGCTAACTTCAACTCCCAAGAAATACTTTAACATCCCCAAGTCTTTGGTATGGAACTGAGTATGAAGAAAGGACTTTAGAGACGAAATTCCTCTTGAGTCACTACCTCTTCTTGTGCATCCCAAACTTCTCAATAGCCTAGCTAAATTTTCCAAACCAAGCCCGAGGACTCTGTTTCAAGCCATAGAGAGATTTTTGCAGATGACAGACTTTCCCATTCTCCCCCTGAGAAACAAACCCAGGTGGTTGCTCCATATATACCTCCTCCTGAAGATCACCATGGAGAAAGGCATTCTTTATGTCTAACTGATGCAGCGGCCAATCATAAGTTGCTGCAAGGGAAATAAATAACCTGACAGAAGTAAGTTTAGCAATAGGAGAAAAAGTATCATGATAGTCCACTCTATAAGTCTGAGCATATCCTTTTTAGCAACAAGTCTAGCTTTCAATCGAGAAATGGAGCCATCAGGATTAATTTTGACAGTAAACACCAATTTACATCCAATAGCTTGTTTGCCTGCAGGTAAGGTAACCAAAATCCATGTACCATTGGCATCTAGAGCATTCATTTCCTCAAGCATAGCATTCCGCCATCCGGGATGAGCTAATGCCTCTCGAACAGTTTTAGGTGCAAAAACAGTGTCTAGGGATGTAAGAAAAGCACAAGAAGAGGAAGACAAATGATTGTAAGAAACAACTGAAGAGATTGGGTAAGTACATGTACGTTTACCTTTTCTCTGAGCAATAGGAAGATCAAGATCATCTTTGGTAGTCGGATCTGATGATGAAGATACGGGTTCATCAGGACATGATTCTGGAGACTCACGAACTAAGTTAGAACTTGGCGGATGTGGGCGACGTGAGTAGGTGTATTTGATGGGAGGCTTAACTGGTGTAGGGGGAGATGGACCTAAATTTGGTATGACATTATAGATTAAGAAATCATCATCCTCCCCCTGACTCATAGAACCTGAAGATGAAGGTAAAGGTGTTTGTTCCAAAAAAGTAACATCAGCAGACACAAGATACTTACCGAGACTAGGACAATAACAACGATACCCTTTTTGCACACGGGAATAACCCAGAAACATACACTTTAAGGACTTAGGATCCAGTTTTGTAACGTGAGGACGAACATCCTGAACAAAACAAGTACAACCGAATATCTTTGGTTTTATAAGAAACAATTGTTTATTTGGAAATAGAGTGGAGAAAGGAGTATTACCAGACAAAACAGAGGAAGGCATACGATTGATAAGAAAACAAGCAGTAGACAGCATTAGCCTAGAAGCATTTAGGAACTTGCATTTGAAATAACAAAGCTCTAGAAGTTTCAAGAAGATGTGTATTCTTTCTCTCAGCAACCCCATTTTGAGAAGAGGTGTCAACACAAGAAGTCTGATGGAGAATACCCTGCTCAAGCATGTATTTTTGAAAATTGCCTGAAACATATTCTTTTGCATTATCACTTCTTAAGATTTGTACAGGTTTACCAAATTGGGTGCGAATTTCAGCACAAAAGGAAGAAAAGTGACAAAATAATTCTGAGCAATTTTTCATCAAATAAAGCCATGTCATCCTAGAATAATCATCAACAAAAGTAACAAAATATCTGAAACCAGTTTTAGAGGTAACTGGACAAGGACCCCAAACATCAGAATGTACTAACTCAAAGGGAGCAGTAGCTCGCTTATTGACTCTAGGACTAGAACTAAGACGATGGTGTTTAGCAAACTGACAAGACTCACAATCTAATGAATTAATGTTTGAAAACTGAGGACAAAGTTTCTTTAACATAGAAAGCGAAAGATGACCCAATTGACAATGTGCTTCAAAAGGAGAGACTATTCCGGCACATGCTATAGACCTTGGTTTCGGTGTATCAAGAATGTAAAGACCGTCAGAATCATGTCCTTTACCAATAATCTTCTTCGTCATGAGATCCTGAAATAAACAATAACCAGGAAAAAAGGAGACGCAACAATTAAGGGCACGAGTAAGTTTGCTGACAGAAATTAAATTAAAAGACAGTTGTGGTAGATTCAGAACAGATGATAAATGGAGAGATGATGTGGGATTAGTGGTTCCAAACCCAGTAACACTAGATGTTGAACCATCGGCTAAACTAACAGGAGTGATAGATTGATGTGGCTGAAAGTTAGAAAGTAAACTGGGATTACCTATCATGTGATCTGTAGCACCAGAATCAATTACCCATTTTGAAGAAGAGGAAACAAGATATGTATTGGGTTTACCTGTCTCGACAAGAGCAGTAACATGACCGGATGGTTGTTTCACTGTTGCTTGAAGCTGAGTCAATCTAGCATACTCATCCACAGATATTGTAACAGACTTTTCAGAGATCTCAGAATTGGATGCAATATGGGCAGACTGAGCTTTCTTATACTGCAGCTTCCGACAGTCCCGTTTGATATGACCGGGTTTGTGACAATAGTGACACACCATTTCTCCTTGCTCCTGTCCACGGTTTCCAGTATTCTTATCAGAGTTGTTGGACCCTGGCCCCATGCTCTTATAGTTGCCACCACTATTGTAGTGTTGTCTTCCTGAGTCAGATGTGGTAGTACGGCTAATAAGAACACTGTTAGGCTGGGTAGATAGAACAGGTAACATATTTTCTGTATGGAGAACTCTTCGAAAAGCATCTTCTAGACAGGAAATTTCTGAACTGGAAAGAATTTGAGATTTGGCAGTCTCAAATTCAGACGGAAGACCGGCTAGAAAACTCATAATAGCCATCTTCTCTCGCTGATTCCGTTGTTCCTCCACATCAGTACTGAAGGGAAGCAACATATTGAGCTCTTCATAAGTTTTCTTGAAGTCCATAAAATAACTGGTGAGAGACTTATCTCCTTTATCTGCCCTGTAAAAATCCTTGCAAACATCATAGATACGAGAGAAATTTCCTTTTCCAGAATATAAGAACTGCAAATAGTTCATTAAGTTTTCACTGTCTTACAATGAATAACCAGACCAACCACCTCACTATCAATAGAATTACGAATTTGTATATACAAATGAGCATCTTCTCTCATCCACGACAATCTAGAGTCATCCGTAGGTGGATCATTAGTCAGATGACCATCCATAGAAATACTGAGCAGATATAATTCAATCATATGGTTCCAATCAAGAAAATTAATTCCATTTAATTTATGGTCTGTGATTTTTGAAACCAATGGAACCATATTAGAAACAATTCCAGTCTTTTTGTCAGACATAATTGCTAAGAAAAGTCAACAAGATAGTAGATTACCCACAAGGAGTCACTAGGTGCTGGCTAATCGGCACGACGTACCTCCCTGAGTTGGCGGTGTCTATAGAGGAACCTCCAAAGCCTATACCTTGAATATGGCAGCAGACTCCCTCACACCCAACAACCTAGAATTTTTTTTTCCCCTCAAATATCTATGAACAGAACCAGTCTCTGATACTATGTAAGTTTCAGACCAAGAGAATGAATTGCTTATCTTTTATTCATCAATTATAAGGGTATATATACAAGTATAGAGATCCTATAATAGGAAGTAAAATATCCTATATTAATTACAATAAATCAGCCCTCTAATTCCTATTAGTTAGCCTACAAATCAGCCTATATTTGTTAACAATTTAATCCCTACAAATCAGCCTATATACAATCTGTAACAGCCTACAAATCAGCCTATATTTGTTAGCAATCTAATCCCTACAAATCAGCCTATATACAATCTGTAACAGTCTCTATAGAATGATTATGGCCATCTCCTTATAAATTTTCTCGTATTCATCTGGTGAAACAAGGTAGAGTGGAGAAAATAAGAAACATAGATGAAATAGACGAAAGGAAACCTTAGGTATGTTTCTTCATGTTGTAGTCACTGATTTTGGTGGTAAGCAGGATTTGGTAACAAAATATCTAAGATAGTTAATGATTTTAAGAACTAAAAGGCCCCCCCCCAAAAAAAAAAAAAAAAAAAAAGTGGTAGGAATCACTCATAGTACTGTAGTATCTGTCCTTCAATTTTCTGTTTCCTTGGCTATTCAAGCAGTAGAATTGTCACCCCAAAAACTCCACACAAGTCATTGCTTGTTAACAGTCTATCAGTTGTAACTAGAAAGTTTCAAATCTAAGTACTTCACTCTAGTTAGAAGTAGCAAAAAGGACTACAAGAACTTGGAGATATTGGTTTTGGATAGGGCTTTGGCCAACTTGGTCTTGGCGATAAATTCTTAATCTGGCCGTAAGATACTTGGATGGCAATTAAAGTGTTGGGTTGGCTTCATATTTCACATAAGCTCCTTTACAAGAGACAGTTTTGGGAAATAAGGCTAATAAGTATTATGATTTTTTTGTATGGTGTAGTTTTTTCTGAGCTGATTTTGTTGATATGTTTCCTAATGGTCCAGATTTTGACTAATTGAAACTGTTATAGTAGTGCTACTACAAAATTTTCATTTTCACTTAATGTTAATGTTTTTTGTCCCCTTTTTTGGGGCTTACCTCACTTCATGATCACATGCTACTTGTTTAGTGCACCCTATCTTGTTCTGTAAATTGCATCATCATCCATTTTTTACTTTTGTCAAAGAATCTGTAGGCATATACTTCCTTTTTTGCCACTATCGCTTTCCTTTTGACTTGACTTGATTTTAAGTGCTGGACTTGTATTTCTACATATTATGTTCTAAACCTTGTATTGCTTTTGGTTGCTTGCTTGCAGAATAGTGTCAATTACTAATTTTCTTTTATCTTGCTGAAATACTTTACGGGCAGCAAAATTCTGTAGGGAGGTAAACAGGGAAAAGGAAAAAAGGAAAAAAAATTGAAATCAAAGGAAAAAAGATACATACATCTAAAGAAATGCTCTAACAGCGGGTTGCTTGAAATGAACATGTTAAATGCATCTTCTTCTCCATTCAAATGTTTCTTGATCAATATCTACTCTTTTTAGAGGATATGCCTTTTGTAAACATTCATGACCTTATTTGCAGACAGAAACAATTGATCTTACGGAACAAAGCAGCAAGTCAGATCGTGCTGGAAGGATATTTCGAAGAAGCAACCTGGACAAAACATCTCATCATTTAATTGATTCTGATGGGCTTCCATACGTAGGACAGGTTAGAGTTGGTTTTATTGGCCTCAAAATCCTTTCCTGCTTACAAAGTCTGCTGACTACCCACCTCCCTGTTCCAGAGGATAAAACCCAACGAGCCTTATTGTAGCATATATAATGAGATAACAAGCTCAACATCGAGTACCAAGTTAAAAGGTTCTGAGCCTGTCACTGTGGACTATGTTGCTGTTGATGTTAAAAATAAAAAGAACTTGCAGAAGGTTAGTAGACATGTCATCAGATGTCCATTTCATATCTTTAGTTTTACTTATTTTAATTTTATCGGTGCTGTTCTTTTTATCTTGTTGCTTAAGCGCTTAGTAAAATTTAAGATGCTTGGGATGTGCTAAGGTATTTAAAAATGTTGGTGAAGTGATCCTTTTAATTGGGTGATGTCTCCGATGATATTCTTGAAGCACATACAAATCTTGACACTTATGTTATTGAGCATTCTAGATTGGCAAGGCTCATAAAATGATTCGTTTTGCGTAATTTTTTACAAAGTCCGCAATAGTTAACCAGAAAGTGTGTATGCTTTCCACATTAATACCTGGAAAGAGCCAAATGAATTAGAACTGATGGATTTTTGGCATTCACAAAGAAAACCTGTGTATTTGAAAATGCTCAAATGAACAACCAATAGAGCAAATGCTGGAGGCATGATCATGTTGAGTGGGTTAGGGAATGGTACACAAATGAATTTGGAAGTCCTAAGCCTTCAATCACCTTATGTTGTGCTGCTCACTTTGTTGGTCATCAGCTTCTGGTATTTTACCAAATTCCTTTTTGTCATTGATCTCATTTTATAGTCTAGAAGTTACTTCCCCACAATGCCTCTATTCAAGCCCATATGCTTGGTATTCCTTGCAACTCGGAAGCAGATTTTGGGTTCTCATATAACCATCAGTGAAATGTAATCTCTTTACTGGAGGTTGATATTTCTTCTGGTGTCTCAGTTCCTTACTGTTGTCAAAATCACATACTGAAGGTGCATTTTGTTGTATTACTGTGCTCAATTTTGTTTTCCTTTTTGTGACAAGAGCAATCACTTTCACTTTTATTTCCTTGGACAGGCCAACATACGTTTCCGGCGCTCTAGAAATCCTGTTATTGGTGATAAATTTAGCAGCAGACATGGCCAAAAAGGTGTTTGCTCTCAGCTGTGGTCAGACATTGATATGCCATTTTCAGCTGTCACAGGAATGCGGCCTGATCTTATAATCAATCCACATGCATTTCCTTCCAGAATGACCATTGCAATGCTTCTGGAATCTATTGCTGCTAAGGTATCACAAGCAAGCATATTGTGCATGCCCATTTTATGGCTGTTCCTGTTGTTTTGGTAAATTTTGATTTTGCTCCAAATTGCACACAGTACAATAATTCAACCTATTGTATGGCCATTTATTAGAAGGATGATGTCGGTGTACTTGCTGCTCATCAAAGGAGGAATGCTTATAATATTTGATCGGAATACCCGTTCTTGTTCTTCTTCTGTCTGGATTGTGCAAAATCATGCTTTCTTCCTTTCTTTTCCATTAAAATTTTTTGTAGCTACTTCCGTGACAGTGTTCATACCTGCTGTAAGTATTGGAGCTTTTATTCTTTGATCCATTTCCTATTTGTAAGTGCATGTACGTGGGTCTGCATACCCATTGTTGGAGCCGTTAATACTTATGAGGCTGTTAGCCATGGGGAAAGAAAGAGGATTAGGGTCTCCACTGACTAGAGCTGACGTAAACACTGATTTTATCAGATTCAGTTTGATCAAGTTTGGCTTTGAACCAAGCTCACTGTGTGGTTTGGGCATGAACCCAGTTGTGTAAAGTTGAAAAGTGTTTTCAAAACTTTTTCTTTTAACTGTTTTTAACTTTTCTTTTTTCAAATTAACATTTGGAGACCCTTTCTGATTTTGATTTTTGAAATACTGTAAGAACATTATTAAAGATACTGCTTATATTATGTACAAAATTGTACACATTAGGAATTTATTTCTTAAAAGCATTAGTGAGTCTGGTTTGCATGCTTTTGAGGTAAGAGAGCATTAGATGACTTGAACTTAAGCCAAAAAGGTACCAAAGTTGAGATTTGAAGTTGATCAAGCTGGTTGAAATTCAAGTTTTGCAGTCCCAATGGTGAAGGGGAAAAACAATGTGTTAGTGAATACAAGTTGCTTTGTTTCATCTTACAACACAGAATGAGATAGATAGATGGCATGACTTGAATTTGACGATACTAAAATTTTTTTTGTAGATTGCATTGCCCAGTTAGTTGTGATTACTTGCCTGCCTATGTCACATGCCTATGTATCTATGTTTGAGCTACACAATTCTGATATTAAGCTTTTGACATATCCAGTTTGATATAATGAGTGCTGCTGCAAAACATATTTTGTGAACTTGATCTTTATCCTTTTTAATTGGTTGCTAAACTCTTGAGGGTCTTCTTACTCTACCATGCACTTGGTTCCCTACTAAAATTAATGATTATTCTGTTTGCATGCCTTCATTATGCCGTATAAGGCGATTTCTGTGGTTTTGGTGTCTTCATTTTCTCTTTTTCCCTTTCTTCTCTTTCTTCTGGCTTATTGTTCTGAAACCAATCAAACAATTTATGCATTGCCTGAATAGGGGGGTGCCATTCACGGAAAGTTCATTGATGCAACACCATTTGCAAATTCACTGGCTCATGGTAGCGAAGGACGCAAATCTGAATCAAATGGAACACCATCCAGAAGCTCATTGGACAAGGGCATTTTCGGGCAGAAATCTGAATCCAGTTCACTTGTTGATGAACTTGGAACCATGTTAAGAGCTGAAGGATTTAATTACCATGGTGTTGAGGTACTTTACAGTGGAGTTTATGGGACAGAACTGACATGCGAAATATTCATTGGGCCTGTTTACTATCAAAGACTCAGGCATATGGTTTCAGATAAATTTCAGGTAGGTTTCTAATAATAGTTGCTAATGGCACAACACTGATGTGCTGTGCTGGTATTAATCCATGCAAGGTGTTATTTTGTTCATCAACTTCTGCTGTTCAAGCAGAAAAAATATGTTTTAACAGTACTTTCTGGAAATTGAGTTTAAATGTTGGACAACTAATCACCCAAGCTTTTGTTGTTCCTATTGTTCTCTCATTCAATTGGAAGAGAAGGGGATGGACAGGTTGGTTGTATCATGATATAAGGAACATTATCTGTAATGATTGTAGCAAATTGTGTGTGTGGAAAGAAGAATATCCTTGATTTTTATACATTCCCCCACCTATGTATTCTGTTGGTGTATTTTGGGTCTTCTTTTGCCATATGTAGTTGTGAAAGTGGATTTGGCTTTTCTTGTTTGCAGGTCCGTTCTACTGGAACAGTAGACCAGATTACCAGACAACCTATTAAAGGCAGGAAGCGTGGTGGAGGTATCCGATTTGGTGAGATGGAAAGAGATTCCCTCCTAGCACATGGGGCGGCGTATCTGTTGCATGATAGGCTTCATACAAGTTCTGATTATCACATTGCTGATGTATGTTCCCTTTGTGGTAGCATCCTGACAACGACATTGATCCAGGCACAGAAACGAACAGTACGGGAGACTGGTGGACTGCCTCCTGCTAGAGCTCCCAAGAAAGTTATGTGTATTGCTTGCCAGACAAGTAAGGGTATGGAAACTGTTGCAATGCCATATGTCTTTAGATACTTAGCCGCAGAATTGGCAGCAATGAACATAAAAGTGACCCTCCAGCTAAGTAATGGAGCAGGGGCTTGAGAACGATTCCGGGTCAGGTTGAGAGAGAAATTTTGCAGCATAGCCTACGGGACAATGATGATATTGCCGGACCGAATATTCTCCCGGCATGAAGGATGTAACGCTGAGCGAGATGAGTTACTTTAATGGAAGATTACCAGGTATTGGGAGATTGTTTATGGGCCTTCGCATAATATGGTTGGATGTGAAGAAATGTAAAGGGTTGATGACGACGTTAGGTTGGCTGTCTGTGATATGTGCTGGCAAAACGTTCTTGCTTAAGCGCCAATCGGTTGGGGAGTGGCTTTTAAAACTGGAGATCTTCTGGTGTTTTAATTATGTTAAGACACATCAGTTATTAATAATCTGTATGGCTGTGATTTATCCACAATCTTCTATTTCTTCTTACCATGAAAAATTCAACTTGGTAATTACTTTTTTTGCTTTAATTATTTTAATCTTAATTGTCGAATATAATTATTATTGAGGCAATGTATTTTATAGATATCTTCAATGTTTTTAAAACGGGGCAGGAGTCTTGCTCAATGGGTTGTGTTCGTACATCTAGTATACTTTTTTGGGAGGAAAATTTATTTTGGAAATTTTAATTGTTTAATGTATTCATTGCACTTTTTAACTTAATTCTAATTATCTAAAATAATTATTTGAATAGTAGGTATAAAAGAATTAAAACTCTTTAAAGTTTTCTCTCTCCCTTGCTCTCTCTTTTTTAAAAGCTAGATAAGATAATTCATGGAAAAAGAAGAAACAAATTACATGGAGGGATAACAGAGTCTATGGTAACAAATAAATATCACATCTCTAACTTAAGGTGGATATAAAGAAATACAATACAAAAGATCGAATATAAACAAAATAAATAAAAATACGACTGTTTTGTGAACTTCCAAATCACTAATTACAAACATATTTGACATGAGAAGTTTATGAAAGGAAAGTGGGAGAGAGGGTCCGGACTAATGTTATGTAATAAATCAATAAATCAACTAAAAGAACAAGGAGGATTACAGAACTCATGTCAAAACATTGAAGATCAGGAGAAGGAAAGTCAGAGAAGGAGAAGGTGTAATTTGTAGACAAAATAAAGAGTGGGAGCACAAAAATCAAGAGAAAAACGAAGATGGCGGCCAAGATTCGAGCACTAGACAAAGCCATCGCTCGAATCTGGCTGCAGTTGCAGAAGGGCGGGTGGAAGACGATGACTTGATAGAGAGAAAAGTAAAGAGAAAAAAAATTTATGTGATGAATTGTATTCTACTCTTAAAGTTTTTTTTTTTTTTAATTTTTTAATCTTCTTATCTCAGTCACTGTTAGTTTGAATATTCATGCTTGTTCCTTTTGTGTCTAAATCCTCTTATCTTAATCAATATCAGTTCCGACATTCGTGCTCATTGTTCCTTTAGTGTCTAAAATTTATACTTAATATAAGGTTCAAGAGTTTTAATTTTTAAAACTCTTAAAGTTTTCTCTCTCTCGACATTTGTTAATTTTTATAACAAAACTAAAGTATGTATTGATATTATATTAAAAAATTACTATAGAATGGTGTAAATTGCATAATCCCACTAAGCTTTGATCTAATCATTAAGACAAGATTGAGTCCATAGACATTTTGATAGAGGTTTGCTCTATATGTTATCTTAGCACAAAATTCTTCCTCTGCTATAACTATTAAAACTGGGCAAGGAAGAATTTTCTTCCATAATTAATAATAAAATTAAAAATTATTGTCAAATGTCTTTTCTATTACCATAAAATATCATATCTTTTAAATGTTTCATCAGACTCAAAAATTATTAGATAAATATTAAATGACTTTAATGAACTTTTAAATCACGCCCCTTCAACAGCAACAATTGTGCTTTGCGTTTAGTGTCAGTTCTAGCAATCTTTGTATTTGATGAAGATGAAGATTGGACTCATATATCATAGTTATATTATAATTCAAATATAAATTGTGCATAGTTTGTGTTATGTAACCAATATGTGAATGTTGATAAGCCTCTTCAAAAGGTTGAGTCATTTTAGGGGCATTACCAACAGTAGAAAACAAAGAATCCTAATATAAAGTCAAATATTTTTCTAACCCTTTAACATCAGACTAGTAACTCAATTAATCTCTAGTATATCTAAAAATTATTTACACCATTTATATTTCATAGACGTGGACAATTTTCATTAGGATATTTACTAAAAACATTAACAAAATTAATACATTCTTAAATAATTTGGTGTGTAATTGAGCAATAATCTGAACAAAATATAACTAGCATTCTTAAAAATCTTTAATATATTTAAATATTTTTACATGCATTTCATTGTTAAGAAAATAAGTGCATGCCTTACACATGATTTGCAAAGAATAAAATATATTTATATAAAAATATTTATTTTACAAGTCATAAATTGAACTCCAACAATTTGAAATAAATTTATTTTAAAAATCCACTTTAATTTTTTTTGGAAAGTTTTATCTATCCTCGAACTATTTTGCGCAACAACTTTGCCCTCCAATAAACTAAATCAATTGTCGATGACCCTTTTATTAAAATTTTCTATTGTTATTGACATCATTCAGTATATATATATATAAAAATTCAGCTTAGGGTTTTCTTATTTTTTTAACCATCTCTATTTTTCTTTATTGTTTGAAATACAATGTACCATCACAAAAAATTACACCGCCAACAAGCTAGTTAAATAGCAAGTCAAGGTCACCGTTTCTTTTCCATTTCTTCTTCTTTTTTTACTTTTTTTTTTCCCGCATAACAACCCTAATTGTAAGAACAATCGACCTCATTCACTACCGCCACAAAGTCCAACAGACCTTTTTTATTTGCTATCAATTATCCCAACCTTCAGCTCTCTTGCCATAACCCCACGAGGTCCTTTTGCCGCCACCAGGGACGGACGCAAGATTGGATTATTAGGAGGCCAATAATAAATTAAATTAAATTTGATATGTTCAATAATTTATGAAAATAGTAATATTAAATTATATCTAAAATAGTTCTAAAATATAATATAAAAAATGTAATACATCAAAATATAGATTGTTACTCTTTCAAATAATGAAAATTATCTATAAGTGAATATATATTAAATTGTTTTATGATTTCTTTTTCAATATATACTATCAAATAATTTGATAGAAAATCATCTTCAATCTTGCTTCAAAGCTTGGTCTTGACTATATTCATAGTTGAAAAAGATCGCTCTGTGGTAACTATAGAAATTGGAAGAGTAAAAACAAGAGTTACTACATGATACACAAATGGATAAATTTCAAACTTTCTTGTCTTGACCATCCATTGATACAATTCAGATATAGTAAACAACTTTTCAAAATCAGGACACGTGACGAAAATGCTCAAATTTCAATTTTAATTGTGTTATTTCACATTTAGTGAAGTCCTTGGGATAGAACTTTTCAACCAACTTACAAATATAATCAATTCTAAATGATGCACGCATCTCCCTTGGATCCAAAGTTGAACAATAAATTAGCAATTATACTGTAAGATCATTGAATTTGCTATTCAACTCTTGTAATTGAGTGTTGATAACAGCATTGAAAATGTCAACTCTGCAGTGATGTTTGTTGGGGATATGCCCTAAAACAATTTGTACTTATACCATTGTCGTTGTGTATTTTGTAATAATATGAGGCATTTTTTTCATGAATAGTGTGTGTAGTTTTATGGTCATCAAATACGTGACTTGATAGTAAAATTCTATAACAAATAGAATGACTATTCTTAAATTGTCCCAAATCAATTATTATTAGTGGAACAATAATAACTTAAAATTAGTATGTTTGTGACTTGATGGCTATATTTTACTGGTCATGGATATATGGGATATCAAGTTAAAACATAAATAAAAGTTAGAGAACATTGTATTGGATATGACCCATTGTGAGAGTACTTCATGGGACATGTCATAAGTACTTTCCAACCATAATGATATTAGAAGTCCTTCAACCTGAATTCATTATAGTTTCCTACTTGCTAAATTCTATAGCTTGATGTTGTCTAAAGTTGTCTTTAACTAGATAATAAAATTAGACCACTGTTGGTTATAGAATAAACCAAGGAGAGGAATATGATTGATAGTGATGGAATTTGTCTCTCTCATTCTTGGGAGAGATGTCCATGGGCCCCTTGAAAAGTTAGATGTTAAAATGCATGGTCGTGCTCAAATATATCAATTTGAGATGTTAATATCATTTGTTTGAATAGTCTACTATGAGATCAAGAAATAGTTGATTAAGCTTAATAAGGATAGATATGCTCTGTGCCTTATGCTTAATTTGGATATTGTGTGACAAAAGGATAAAATATAAAGTAATGATTTGGTTCAAAGAGATCTCTGATCTTCATTTAACCTGGATAGTTATAATATTTTGCTAAAAATCGCTTATAACTTGTGGGCCATTTAAATATGATTTGGGCAAACTGCTAGTGTTAAATGAATTTATAGGGTCACACATTAAGCGAACACGTTAGGTTATTTTTCTAGTGACCAGGTTCGATGTATCCGAAAATGTGTCTAGGTTCATTGAACTTAGAAAAATGACTAGATACAATGAATTTAGAGATATGTCTACATTCAATGTATTTGGAGTATGTTTAAATTATAAGAATTTGAATCGATAAATTAATTAAATTATCGAGATAATAGTATAATCTTATCATATCTTTTTTAATTTAATTTGAACTTAAAATAAGATATGATAAGAGTTGGATTACAAGAAGTTTGTGTGGTTTTAAAAGAAAACCCTAGCTGTCTTTTTGTGGTAGACTTTTCATAAAATTTTCATACTTCCATAATCAGAAAATTTAGCTTATCAAAACCCTAGGCGCTAGCATTTTCGGGTAACAAACTGAGTTTGTTGTGTGTATTCGATAGAGGACATTCGTGCATTGCAGCGTCTGGTGATCGTCCGAAGTGCACATGCACCTGGAAATTTGAAGGCAGAAGTCTTGCTTCGGGCAATACATAGGTAATTTTGTAAACCCTTAATCGACCTAAATCGTTTGGTCTGGGTCCTCGGAAGGGATTCGTGGATGTTTTATGCGTTTAGGAGTCCATGAAATCTAATAGTGTTATTAGAGCAACTTGCTAAACAATTAGGTTGATTAATCTTTGTTAATCGTATTATTGAATATATATATGATATATGTAACACCTCACTACCTATGCCCCTATTAGGGTTGGGGATGTCGCCCCCGTCCATAGGACAAGGGGTCTTTATAACTAGGACATACAAAATAAATGAAAGAAATAACTCAAAATTAAACTTATTACAACCCAAGCAATACATGAATAAGTCCAAAAATAATAAATGTCTATTATTGCCTCTCAAATGAAATACATAGGAAAAATAATAATGAGTCTTCAAAACATAGGCAATTCTCTAGCTAATAACTTTCACTGCAGGATCAACCTAAAAACATGGTATAAAAGGTGGTGAGACATAAATCTCAGTAAGCCCATGTGTGCTTGGAGTGTTTCAGGTAAAGCAGTTCATGTATGCAAGTTGTGAAAGTTTCATAAAAGAAAGTGTTGGTAAGTCTCAAATAAATTTCACAAACGAAGAGTGGTGTTTTGCTTTCCAAACTATACATGTATACAATGAATACAACTACTCAAAAGAGGTAGCCATGTCACCACACTTTGTGCACCATAACAATATAACGATCAGAATGCCACACTTTGTGCATACTGACACAAAGTAGGTGTACGGCCTATCGGGTGAGATGCTCCTCCATTTCTACACCCAAACTTACCGGTTGTACACTCCAAAAATACACAGTCCACTTGACTAAACTTGCAAGCTCTGACCGGTATGACCTACAGGACTGGCATCCTATCCGGGAAGGACTCACCTCTCAGAGGTGGCCACCTACTGAGAGACTTACCCTAACCCTTCAAAGACTAGTCCTAGTATTCTACCCTTATTGAGTACTCAACATTGTTTGTCCTACTTGGGAGAAGAAAGATCACACAACGATTCACTTGGAAATAGTAATTATGGTTTCCAAAATTCTTGCCAAAGTTGGATTTTTTAGGAAAAGTTTAGCGTTTGGTGTGAAATTATTTGTTTAACTTTAAATGGTTTGCTTGACTGAAACAAAAAGGAAAATTATCCATAATTGCCTTTACAGTACAAATACTCTTATATATTGAGTTTGACTTGCTATAATAACTTTGGTTTTCAAATGGTTTCATGCAGGAACTTACCTGATCTTTTACTCTTCTTGAGTTCAAAAGTTTTCCAAGGTCAACCTAACCCCGCTTGGGGTAAACACAAGGTATAAGATAATATCCAAACCATATTTGCCTTATATAAATAATTCATAGTTCAATTAGCCACAACAATAACTAACCATGACCGCAATGTCTTAAGCTTTAATACTAGTTGATAAAATATTTTATAAAATAAAACTAGCTTGATAAGTTAAAATAAATGGGTGTTATAAAATAAATAATAATAAGTTATAGTTTCAAATAATAAATAAAATCAGTGTTAAATAATGGATAATAATAAGTCCTAAATAATATTGGTAAATAGTAATATCCAAATAGTATTATTATAAATAATAAATTATACCTAATTTTAATTAATAATTAATAGATAATAAATAACCAAAAAAATTAATAATAAATGAATTATACTTAATTTTAATTAATAAATAATAAATAAATTTTAATATAACTAATATTTATGGGTATAGATAAAAGTTCTAGTAAGGCTAATTAATATTATTAATATGGTCTACAAAGTCATTTGATATTAATTAATTTCAACATTTTATTATTTATTTTTATTAAAAAGATTTTATTTATTTAACTAATAAAATAATAATATTTTATATAATATTCTTTTTCAAACCTACCTAATGTTTTTCAAATTTTATAGATGAAATTGAATAATAGTACTAATTAAATTAATAGTAAAAATAATTCTAGAATTAATAAAAAATAGTTCTTACCATAATTTTCTATTGTTAGGGAAGGTCCATGAATATATTCTTACATAATACATGTTAATCTATCCGTGAACATAGACTTGAATTAATATATACTATAACATGGATGATCTTCTACTAGGCATAATATTATCTATGGCTTTATTGAAAAATAATATCATGAAGGCCAAATCAACAATGGTGGCATAATATCTAACATGCATCAAAACATCTCTACCTCTCATTAATCATGATGAACATATAGTGATTTTAAAGCAAAATTCGTAAGGCATAACATTCATTCCTATTCTCATGTCTTAACTCCATCCCCTTTATCCACATACACATACTCAACCCCTACTTTATTCAATCAACCTATCAACATCTAGGGGTCTTGATTCTGAAAATTAAAAAGGGAGATTAAGAAAGAAATACTTGATTGATGATCGTTTGATGAAGGATTCTCCTTGGTTAGTGAAGATCCTCGAGTGCTTGATGGCCTTTTTGGTGTTATTCGAATCTTCAACAAAAAAGGTTGGTTTGATCTATTTGGAAATTCAACTTTGTATGTTTTGGTGTTATAAAGTGCAGAAATGAAGAATATATGTTGAATATTGATGATCTAGAGGTTTAGGAGTGATTGGAGGTGTTTAGGAGTGGTTTAGGCTTGAAGATGTGAAGTGTGTGTTCTTTGAGAGAGTTTGAGAGAAGATGAATTTTGAGTGTGTTTGGAATTGTGATGGCCGAATGGCTTAGAGTAGAAGGAGCTTTTGGTTATCCAAGAATGAGAGAGAGAGTTTTAGATTTTTTTTTTTTAAAATTCAAATGGAGAAAAAGGTGGAGTTGTTTGAGGTATAGGATTGGCTAATGGTGTTTGCTCTTGGAAGGTTTCTTGTTCTTCAATGGTGTATGGCTGAATTAGCTATGTTTCAACTAAAGGATGGAGAGTTGTTTAGACTTAAGGCTGGCTAAAAATGATCATGAAATTGCAGAGGATTTTCTGGTTTTGTCAATTAGCTAAAGGAGTGTTTTAATGGAACAAAAGCTAGAATTTAATTTGAAGTTTGAACAAGTTTTGGATAGAGTGATAATAGGAGCTTTTTGAGGTATGATAATGGAATCCCATTACTCAAGGTTGGTGGGGAAGCCAAGATGTTCAGTTCATGGTTGTACAAGGGCCGAAATTCAGTGAGGTTTGCTGAAGAATTTCGGCCATAGCCATGAAGAGACAAAGCCGGAAAATTTTCTAGGATTGAAGCTTAAGAACACTTGGAATTGAAATGGTTTTGGTGCAAAATTTTTGGTCCTCTTTGGCATGATTTTGCAGCTGGATTTTAAGGGTGTTTGAAGGTCTTTTAATGGTGGTTTTCCAGCATTCATCTTGAAGAAGAACAAAGGAAGTTCCAGCTGTTCATATGTTCTAACGGGTGGCTTCAAGTTCATGTTCAATGTTGCTAGTTTGCTGGAAAAAATCTGCTCTGGGATTGTTTGTACAGCTCCGAAAATTCAAATAATTCTAGCCTTCATCCTCACATAAAATGACTGGTTTTCTTGCAAAAATTAAGTAGAAAAACTTGCTGCAATTTTCAAAAACAGTCTTGAAGGAAATTTGAAAATTTTTCCAGATTTTTTTACCAAAACATGAATAGGATGAATATGGAGTTTTGAAGGAATAGCTATGGTGTCCCCCCCCCCCCTTTCTTTAACCTCTACCTAATTTCCCTCCTTACTTTCGGTCATCTCTATCCCACAAGAGCTGGAATTTTTGAATTCTAAGCTTAGGGAATAATCTCAGAATTTTTATGATTAAAAATGGATTAAAGAATTAAGAGTAGTTTAAATTTCAAAGATGTTAGGACAAGACTAGCAAAATTAAAGGGGACAAGAATTCTTCTAGAATTCTTTTAGGACAAGATCACATGGTCAAGACATTACCATTATGTCCTTCTTTAAAGACAACATTCCTATCTTTAAGGAATGTAAGGAAAATGAAAATTCAAACATGGCTAAGATAAATATGAATAAAACTTAAGTGATGGGATTTGAACTCAAGACCTTAAAGATTAAATCACAAAGCTCTAACCACTTAACCACAACAACTCTTGTACTTATTTTATCAACCAAATATTCTTCTTATCTAAACCTTAATCCATCTTCCTATTTTGACCTTAAGTAAAATTATCTTTTTACCCTGTCTACCCAACAAGCACAAATAAATCATTTAACCTATAAACCACAATTTTAAGGCATGCAAAATCATTCAAAAGGTATATTTTATGCCTGATGACATGATATACATCCCATCCTCCTTACTCTAGGGTAGGCTTTAGGTGGGGTTTCACAATATATATGTGAATGAATGAATTTCGTCAAATTAAACGAAATTCACACACACACACACACACACACACACACACACACACACACACACACACACATATTCAACAACATGAATAACACAGATTAATCAACCTAATCATTTAGCAAGTTGCTCTGATACTACTGTTAGGTTTCATGGACTCCTAAACACGAAAAACATCCACGAATCTAACAATGCTCAACTGTAATTGCTTCTTGTTGATGATGGTTTCTTCCTCTTCATACAATATACTGTGTATCTAAATTTGGAATATGTATATTAATTGCTTCACAAAAGAATTTTGTCTTCAAGATTAATTCATCCCATCCTTCATCTCTCAATTTTTGAATGAGAAACTTAGTAGATGAAACAAGATGCATTGTATTTAAAATGTCTGGAGATTGAAACTGCAAAGCTTGGCAAAACAAATTAGAAATGTTTAAGATTGTTCACATGAGATGCATGATGAAAATGAATTCAAATGAAGTTAATGTCTCATAAGCTGTATCTGCATCTTCAAGTTGAGCCGGTGTAACTCCATCCTCAATGATATTAAGTTAAACTTTACAAGTTTCACAAAAAATCTTCATAAAACTAACAATAGGTTTCAAATGAGAACTCCAACGTGTATTTGTTAGTGTTGTACCTTAGAGGCAATCACTTGTATCATGTATATTGCATAGTAATTAATAAAAGAGGTATTCTTTATCTTTCAATTTGACTATTATATCTTAATATGAGTATAAATTGTTTGATAAAGTCCCTAGTACAACACAGTGTTAAGGAAATCATGATAAATATCATGATGTGAGATTCGTACTATACTATGTAGAGTTTGTGCTTGAATAATTCCTAGTCATAGTATTAATGAGATGGGGACATTATTAATACACCAAGACTAACACATGTTATATTCCTTGATTGGATTAAGCGGTGGTTCTTATAATCATGAGTATTGTGATACTCAGGATTAGTATATGGATGCTTGTTATATAAATAAGTTCAATGAATGACCTAGTTATGAGATAATCACTTGGATAGCTATTGAGTGTTAGTGATAGAATTTCATTATAGCAAATATGCAAGTATCCTTAGACTTGAGATCTCCAAGATATTTTGTTTATCGAGCGTTGTACTTTGATTCTAATCTTTGGAGTCTTACAAGGACTGCATATGGGATGGACATTGGGTACAATGTAAAGTAAACGAAAGTAGTTGAGAAGTTCAATAAAGGATTAACCACTCATAATAGTAGGAGAATATATCTCAAGGCCACTTGTAGAAATTATTACTCATGAAGTCCTTGGCCAAGGCGACTATATGTTGGAAATAGTTCCAAATTGATACACATATCGAGTAATGGATTTCTTGAACAAGTACTAAAATATTCGAGCTAAAATTAATAATATTTTAGAAGGAGTTGGCATTAATTCCATGCTTTAGACTGAATGAGATATAGTATGGTAAAAGGAATTTATTGCACTGGTCATTTACTATTGAAAGGTTCATGTCAAGCCATTTGACTTGCTGGACTTTTGGGTGATCAAGAGTCATTGCTAGATATCGCTCTTGATCTGCTAAATATGAATTTATTAATTAGAGAATTAATAAATTAATCCTATATTTTATTTAGGATTATTAATTCTAAAGCTGTTAGAATTAATTCATATTATACTACCAATAAGACCAGGAAACCTAATGGGTCACACACAATAATGGTTTGAATGCTTAATATATATATAATTTGATAATATTGTAGGGTTAATTAAGAGAAACAAAAATATATTTATAGGCGAATTATAAGTTTGTTATAATTCATGAGACTTGGTTGTAATTATAAAAACTTTAACTACCAATTGTAGACATTGGATCTTGGAGGACTTAATTGCAATAAACAAAAATTTTAAAAACTATAAATATAGGAATCGTTCCCTTTTGTAGAATGGATTCTGAGAAATCGTTTCTTCATCCATATTCTTCTTTAATTAAAACCTAGCCGCTCCTCTTCTACTAGTATAGTTTTGAGTGGGTTTTGTGAGCAATTCAACCTTATGTGGATTACTGCTAGAGACAATCCTACTCTTGGATTGTAGTGGGGCGATTGGACGATCAAAATAAAGGGAATTGGTTCCTGGGTCGCTGATCAAATTTCTATCCGCAAGAAAAATTTTATTTTTCTACTAAATAAGGTAATGTCCGTTTCCTTCCTCTATTCCCGTTTTAATTACAAACATGTGATCTTTGGTGTAACACCCCACTACCTAGGCCCGCCAAGGCCGGGGATGTCGCCCGTCCAAAGAACAAGGGGTCTTTATAATTAGGTCACACAAATAAAATAGCGGAATAAAAATAATACTTTAATTTAAAATTTATTACAACCCAAGGATAAATCCAAGAATTCCAAAAACAAATCCAAAATAAAAATTATCCACTCTCAACTCCCCAAAGCATTACACAAATCAAATATCAGAAAATCTTCCAAGGCAGGCAATATCTAGCTACTCATCCCCATAGTAGGATCGACCTGAAATTATGGTAAAAAGGGTGATGAGATAAAAATCTTAGTAAGTCCGTGTGAGCTTTGAGTGTCCAGTGAAAATAATTCGTGAATGCAAAGTATAAATCTTTTTAAGAGAAATATTGGCAAGCAATAAACATTAGTAAAAAACCAAGAGTGGTTTTTTGGCTTTTCCAACCATACATAAACAATAAAATCAATCACTCAAAAGAAATGATCGTGGGTTACCACACGTTGGACCCCATAACCGATCAGAATGCCGACACTTTGTGCAGACTGACAAAAGGTAGGTGATCGGCCTACTGGGCAAGATACTCCTCCTTCTCTATACCCAAACAATAATTGGGTGTCCATTCCGGCAAAACACAGTCACTTGACTGAAAAATAAACTGCTAGCTCGGACCGGCACGACCTATTGAACTAACATCTTATCTAGGAAAGACTCACCGTTCAGAGGTGGCCACCTACTGAGAGATTTACCCTAACCCTTCAAAGACTAGTCCTAGCAGTCCACCCTTATTGAGTACTCAACGTAACTTATCCTACTTGGGAAAAATGAACAAAAACACAGTTCCACTTGAAAATGGTAATTAAGGGTTTCCAAAGTCTTTGTCAAAATCAGTTTTAGAAAGAGTTTTGAGTTTCAGTAAATCTGCTTATTGATTTTCAAATAATTGTTTGACTGGAATAAGGAAGGAGTCAATCCTCAATTGCCTTTACAGAAATGAGTGTCCATACACTCTGCATTTGGCTTGGCATAATAAACATTTTACATCAATCAGGTTTTATGCAGGAGCTTACTTGATCCTTAGTTCGAGATAAAATAAAGATCTTCAACTGCTGACCCAATCCCGTCTGGGGTAAATATAAACCACAATCAAACTCAAGCCAAAATCCACTTTCACAAATAAGACTAGCTCAACTTACTATTATCATGATCCTAGTGTCCCAAGCTTTAAGGCCAAATAATAAATAAAAAGATTTATAAGCTAAGTCTAATTTGATATTTAAAATAATTAGTGTTTTGAGAAATAGGTACTAATAAGTTGAAGGTTTAACTCTTGCTAAGAATAATTTAGAGTTTATTTGATGAAGAGTCCTAAGTGGTATTATGTAAAATAATGATTTATTAATAGTTAATTATTTGAAAATAATTGATAACTAAAATTAGTTGAAAATATATTTTAATGGGTCTTGATTGAAATCTAATGAATAAATTTTAACAGGTTTTGTTTAAAAGATAATAATTGAAAGGTGATAAATTTTAAGGATATTTATGAATATAAGACTTACAAAATTAATATTTTTACTTATTATGATTATTTTCATAAAAGGCTTTATTTGATATTATCATTTTATATAATATCTATATATATTTTATTTTCTAGTAAAGCTATTATTTATTTGACTAAAATATTCTTATTATATATATAATAATCTAAATCTACCCTTCCTAAGATTTTTCGAAATTACTAGTAAAATTTATAATATTAAACATTTTATTGAAGAAATAAAATTTAGCTTAGGGACAACTAGGTCATGATCATAATTCCACTTGCTAACTATAATCATGAACATATACTCCACTTCAATTCATCAAATCATGAATAAAAGCATAAATCTAAATTTATCAAGGCATGATCCAACCTCTACTAGCATAAACATAATCATGACTTCAATAATCATACATGAATATAAATCTTATTCATTATAGATGACATAATCTCTAGTATACTTGATCACAAATACTACTTATGACATGGAGACATGCATTAAACCCTAAAAACACCATACAATCAACCAAGATAATCAACTCATGCATAAACCCCATCTCCATCATAATCACACATTTATTCATGCTTCAATCTCTACTCATCATAACAATACATGCTCAAATCCTATTCATAATCTATCTCCTACCAATATCATCCTAGAGACATGAATTTAGAATTTAAAAGGAGGGTTGAAAAGGCTTACTTGATTGATGAGTACCTTGAAGGAGTTTCGAATGGATCTCAACTCCTAGATGACTAAATCTGTCTAAGGGAGATGTAGAAAGCATGACCATTAGTGAAGAAGTCATTCATCCAAGAAAGAGAGGGCATTCAGCCAAGAGAGAGAGAGAGAGAGAGAGAGAGAGAGAGAGAGAGAGAGAGAGAGAGAGAAAAGAGAAGAAGAGAGTCCATTAGCATGCTTCTTCATATATATATTCATTAGAGATCAAAGACTAGTGAAGATGAAGTTGATTGAACAAACCTACCTTGAAGGTGTTTTTGAGCCTTCACAAAAATTCTGATTTTTTATCCAAAAGAGCAAGTTGGATTTTGGAGTTTGATGTTAAAAATGGTATGGATGGATTCACAGCAGTGAGTAGATGAAATCTGGAATTTTTGGAAGAAGTTTGAAGTGGTTTGGAGAGGTATTAGGCGAAAGAAAGGAGTAGGTGTTCTTGGTGTTCTATGTGTGCTTGAAGGTTGAAGAGAATGGAGAGATTTTGGATTGGAGGTTGCTGAAATTCTGTGTGTGTTCAGTGGCCGAATTGCTTGTGTTGTTTAGGTAGATGATTTTTTTGGTTTGAAAGGAAAAGGAAAGGCTGGTTGTTGAAATCCTAAAAGAATATTTTTGGGAATCAAATTTGGAAACAAAATATAGCAAGAATATCTTTGTTCAATGGAAGCTTTTTGGAAGCTGCTATGGCCAAATTGTTGCTCTGTGATTTGGCTGGATGAAAGCTGGTTGAAGAAGGCTAATGGTGGCCGAAAAGAAGGAGTGTAATAGTGAAGGAAGGGTCTGGTTGTTTGAGGGATATTTTATGGAAGGTTGCTAAATTAAGGTTGTTGGAATTTTGGTATCCAATCAAAGCATGATTGCAGTAATTTGTTGGAGATATTTTAGGGCAGCCATGTCTGGTTTTTGTGCAGAAGGTTGGGGAAGATAATGGAGTTCAGTTCATGGCTGTTTAAGAGTGGTTTGTGCAGAAAAAAGATGGAGTTTCGGCCAGGGCTAGATTAGGAAACAAAGCTAGACAGAAATCTTGCACAGAATTTCACCATTGCTGGAATTTTTCTGGGCAGTTTCGACTACCATTTCCAGTCAGCTTGCAGAGAGTTTGAAGAAGATTTCAGGGGTCTTTCATGGCTAGTTTCCAGCCTTCTTCATGGAGGAAAAACGTGGCTAAGGAGCTGGGAGAAAATTGGAAGAAAACAGCTTGGTTGAATACCACTAAAGCTGCGATTTTGACTAGAAATTTTTCTGGTTTTGCACAGCATTTGTGCAACCCGAAATTAACCAGAAAATTTCAGATTTCAAGCTGATCAAAAGGGCCATTTTTGGATAGCATTTAGGAGGGAATAATGGTTGGGAATTTCGACACCTTGAAGGCACAAGAAGCTGGAAAAATTTCAATTTATTACATGAAGGAAAATGAACCTAGCTAGAGTGAAGTTTAGAAGGTTCACTAGGGAAATTAATTCTCTTGGAACCTTCCCTATCTCTTCCACATTTTTGGTCCATAAGATGTCTTTCACTAAGACATTTTGAACCTTCAAAGTCACAGAACTTTACTGAAATTTTTGGAATGAAAATTGGCTAGAACAAATTTAACCAATCTAACGAATTGAGAATTAGGAAAAATTAAGGATCAAGGAGGAATGAATTCCCTTAAGAATTTTGTGTAGGGAAAAAGAATAGGATTAGGATACTCCTATCATGTTTTCCCTAGGACAACACTTCTACCCTATTCTAAAGCACATAAGTCCGAAAATATCACTTCCCAAGCAAAAATAAAATTTAATCATGCTAAAGCTCCAATGATGGAATTTGAACCCAAGACCTCAAGAATTAATTCCAATGCTCTAACCGCTATACCACAACAACTCTTGCTTTTATTTTTTCCCTAAAATAGTTTTCTTATTTAATCCTCAAGCTATCTCCCTATTTTCACCTCAAGCAAAAATTACCATTTTGCCCTTCTTACTCAATAATCATATCTAAGCCATCTAGACTAGAAAACACAAATCCAAAGCACATAAAATCATATAAAAATATATTTAAAAATGCAATAAAATATGATATGCATCCCAACCCCTTTACTCTAAGGTTGGTTTTGACTGGGGTTTCACAATTGGGTGTGGATTTCATGGTTTTTTCTGATGCATTCTTATTTGATAAGTATGATGAAATACAACAGTGGTATCAGAGCCTTCATGTTTGTATTTTAATGGGTCTTTAATTGCTTTGAAATCATTTCTGAGCATGTAACTGTATGATCATGGCTACTGTATGTCTACTGCTTTGTATGGCGTGTCTAAGTTTTCTAGTTTGAAGAGTCTGGGTCATTGAAAATAGTTTGGGAAATTGTTTCCGTGTGGGTCTGGTTTTTTTGCATAATGAATGTTGTAGAATGGTTTTGTAAATGGTTTTGTAAATGACTTCTTGTTCTTCCTGCAATTAAACTTTTGATTCAACAACCTGGATTGTTATTTAAATTATGATGTAGATTACAGTTGGTTGTTAATATTGATTAACAATGATTGATATCAAAATTGTTTCGAACGGTTTGAAAATCACTTTGCGATTCGTAAAAAAAAATTTGCAGAATCGGGGGAAGAAGATGAACAGTGACTATTATGCTTACTGTTGCTTAAAAATTTTACTGAATTATCGCCTCCGGATCATACCTGGTGCCGGTTACCTTCGACCCACCTAGCGCTAGGTATACTTTGTTCTTCCCCTATTTTATGTGCCAGCTGTGTGTGGCTGGTCTTAGCTGGCACGCGGCTTGCACTATTTTATATATAAAAAAAATAAGTGTTTTTTTTTATCTTTTCAAACTTTGAGAATAGGTTCTAATAATGATTATAATTTGCTAGAAAAATATTTTTCAAAAATTATATGTAGGACTCACAATTTTTTAAAATTTAATTTCGGCCCAAAACTTTTTAAAATTTGATTTTGGACCCAGATTTCTCCAAAATACTGATTTTGGATGTTTGTGCATTGGATGTTTTATGCTATATTTTAAGCACGTTTTATTAGTATGGTGGATGATTATAGATTAAGACCAAGCTTATCTATTCATGTATTTTTGTTGCTTTGTTTTAATTAAATGGGGCCTACGTGGCCGACCTTATCTCAAATTCTTGTGTAATTCTCTTCTCATCTAAACTCCTCTTGAATGTAACTCGAGATTTTTTCCTTTAGAAAATTATATAATTAGTTTATATAGGTTAGATTGAGGTAGAATTTTATTTACAAGATTTGAAGATGATAATCAAAACAAAGCGAGATGGTAAGACATTCTACTTAAATAATGTATGAACACATAGGGTTGACCATATTAATTTCCTTGATGGCTCAAGAAATTAATTTAGAGAGTCCATAACCATGCCACGTAATTGTTTATTACCATATTTATCAATTGATGCTGCTTATTGATAAATTGTATACATGCCAAATGATGAGACAACTAAAAGGAATAAATATCTCAAATAATATTAAATCTAATACCTTTCATTAATATAGTAAGAACGAGAGCTTTTTTTTAGACCAGGTTGTTGGACATACTTAAGCCTCTTTAACATTGAGTATGTTCAAGCTATAAAATTTAATTCCTGATTAATGGGTTGAGTTTAACCAATTTTTTCATCCCGGTTGGGCTAACCCAAGCATAAAGAATATTAGAGGCAAGGTTAGGATAGTATTAAATATTTTAATGATTAAAAGATGTTAATTACCAAATGATACAATAGTTACATTTGATGTAATTGGTATTGGATACCTACCACTGAATTTAAGAGTGGCTTGTTGGGCTAACCCAAGATTATTCTTAAGGAATTTGGATACTGGTCCATTAGGAAAGCTTCCAATGGGCTTTCCTGAGTCAATAGTGGGGGCTATTGATTTGAGTAAAATAAAAATGCGTTTAATTAAAAACCTAATTACTTGCATATCATGAGCATATACATGTTCTAATTACTCTATCTTTACATCTAGGTCACTTGCATCATGTCGACAAACCTAAACCTATGTAGCATCTTGAAAACAAATAGGCTCACCGAATTAAACTTTTTGGATTGATATAGAAACTTGAGAATCGTTCTTAAGTCAGAAAAGTTGCTCTACATGCTAGATGCTCCTATTTTGCTACCTCCAACCCAAGATGCTCCTACTGATGAGCATGCTATCCACAAGAAGCACAAGGAGGATAGTGACACTGCATCATGAATTATGCTGACGTCAATGACTCCAGAGTTACAAAAACAGCATGAGCATATGGATGCTCAAACCATTATCTTCCATCTTAAAGAGCTATTTGATAAACAAGCTAGAACTGAGAGATATGAGATCTCTAAGCAACTATTCCATTCTAAGATGGTTGAGGGTGTTTCAATGGCCACTTATAGGCTGTAGATGTTGGGCTATATTGAAAAGCTTGGGTTTCTTGGTTTTATAATGGATCACAATTTAAGTATTGACTTAATTCTACAATCATTACTAAGTAGTTTTTTACAATTTGTGATTAACTACCACATGAATAATGTTGAGATCACCATACCTGAGCTTATCAATCTACTTAAGACTGTTGAATCATCCATGAAGAACGATGATAAGGTGATCTTGCTAGTAGGTTCTTAGTCTTCTAAGAAGAAAGTTCTCAAGAAGAAGAAGAAAAATCCTACCAAGCCCAAAGGAGGCGTGAAGAAGAAAGAAGTAGCTACTAAAGGCCCATGTCATCATTGTGGCAAGATGGGCCATTGGATGTGCAACTGCAAAGCCTACTTGGAGATTATGAAGGAAAAGAAGGAGAAGGAAAGCTTGCAAGTACTTCTACTTCTACTTTTGGTATGTTTATAATTGAGATTAATACTACCTTTAATAATGAGATATGGGATTAGATACCGGTTGTGAATCTCATTTATGCAATAATTTACAGGGGCTAGAGGGCAGTAGAAGGCTGGAAAATGGCGATGTGGACCTGCGAGCTGCAAATAGAGTAAAGGTTGCTGCACTAGCTGTCGGAACTTATCATCTTAATCTACCTCCTGGATTAGTTTTAGAACTTCAAAATTGTTATTTTGTAACAGTTTTACTAAAAAATATTATCTCAATTGCTTGTTTAGACTTATTTGAATTTTATTTAAATTTTAAGAATAAACGTTATTTTTTTTCTTTAAATGATGTCCATTATGGTTCTGCAACTTTGGTTAATGGTTTATATGTTTTAGACATGAATAATCTAATTCTCAATATAAATGAAAAGAAATAAAGAAAAGATAATTCAACCTCATCTTACTTATGGCATTGTCATTTAGGTCATGTAAATGAAAAACGTGTGTCTAAGTTCTACAAGTTAGGTGACTTGAGGTCATTTGATTATGAATTATATGACATATGTGAATCTTATTTACTTGGTAAAATGACTAAAACTCCATTTTCTGAAAAAGGAGAAAGAGCTAAAGAGTTATTAGAATGAATACATACAGATGTATGTGGCCCAATGTCTATACAAGAATTAGGAGGTTATTACTACTTTACAATCTTAATCGATGACTATTCATGATATGAGTATTTGTATTTAATGAAATACAAGTCTGAAGTATTTGACAAGTTCAAAGATTTCAAGAATGAAGTAGAGAAACAACTTGGCAAAAGTATTAATACTCTTAGATCCGATTCAGGAGGTAAATACTTCAGCTAAAAGTTCTAAGTTGTCTTAGAGATAATGTGATATTATCTCAATGGACTCCATCATATACACCACAACATAATGGTGTATATGAGAGAATGAATTGAACCCTTCTAGATATGGTATGGACCATGATGACTTTTGCAGACTTACCAAAATCATTTTGGGGATATACACTGAAGATTGCTGTTTATATATTAAACAGAGTTCCATAAAAAAATGGTTGATACCACTCCTTATGAGTGTTCTTTGGTAAAAGACCAAAGTTATCTCATTTTAGGATTTGGGATTGCCCTGCTTTTGTTAAAAGGGCAATGTCAGACAAACTTAAAAGTAAGTCTGACAAATATTTGTTTGTTGGATATTTGAAAGAATCTTTCGGATATTACTTCTATCTTCATTGTAAAAACAGTTTTTTTTTTCGAAACATGCTGTCTTCTTAGAGAAGGAGCACATGTTTAAAGGAGATAGTGTGAGCAAGCTTGAACTTAGTAAATTTCAAGAAGAATAAGCAAATATTGATCAACTGTCTGAATCCACACTTATTGATGAGTCTTCTAACACACAAGAGCCTCCTAGGTCGAGTAGGATACGAGTAGCGCCTGAGAGATATGGATTTTTCATACGTGACCACAATGACGTAGAAGAAGATGAGCCTACTACTTACAAGGACATTTTGAGTAGTTCAGAATTTGACAAATGGCTTGAAGCCATGAAGTCAGAAATGGAATCCGTGTATGACAACCAAGTATGGACTTTGGTTGATCCACCTAAAGGAATAAAGCCTATAAGGTACAAATGGGTTTTCAAGATGAAACCTAAATGGATAGTAATGTGGTTACCTATAAAGCACGTTTGGTTGCAAAAGGTTATCGACAACAACAAGGTATTGACTATGACGAAACTTTTTCACCCGTCACTATGCTAAAATCTATAAGAATACTCCTAACACTTGCTGCTTATTATGACTACGTGGTTTGGTAAATGGATGTGAAAATAGCTTTTATTAATGGAAACCTGATCGAAGAAGTGTATATGACACAACCTGAAGGTTTCACATCCACATATGGCACAAAAGTATGCAAGTTGCAAAGGCCCATTTATAGACTTAAGCAAGCATCTAGGAATTGGAACATCCTTTTTGATGAGATAATTAAAGAATTTGGTTTTATTCAAAATATAGACGAACCATGTATGTATAAGAATGTTAGTGGGAGTGCAGTTGTTTTCTTATTACTTTATGTAAATGACATATTGCTAATAGGAAATGATGTTTTCATTATTCAATCTCTAAAGATTTTGTTATCCAAGATGTTCTCCATGAAAGACCTCAGAGAAGCAACCTATATTCTGTGAATAAAGATCTATAGAGACAGATTAAGGTGGTTTCTAGGTCTTTCGCAGTCTACATATATGGATAAAGTGCTGAAAAGGTTTAGCATGGATTAATTCAAAAGAGGATTCTTTCCTATGACACATGGAGTAAGCCTTTCAAAGTCAATGTCTCCAAAGACACAAGTTGAAAAGGATTATATAAGTAGAATTCCGTATGCTTCGGCAATTGGGTCTATTATGTATACTATGACATTTACTAGGCCCGATGTATCATGTGCTCTTAGCTTGACGAGCAGATACTAATTTGACTCTGGAGAGAGTCATTGGGCGACTGTAAAAAATATCCTTAAGTACTTATGAAGGACTAAGGATGTATTCTTGATATATGGAGATGGAGACTTGTAAGTAAGAGGGTATACTTGTTAGTGTTATGCCCTAGAGGCAATCATTTGTGCATTATATATGACATATTTTATTTTAATAAAAGGTATTATTTATCTTACAGTATTTTTGTTTACTTTTGTGTAAAATAACTGTTAGATAAAGTACCTAGTACAACACTGTGTTAAGAAAATCATGATAGAGATCATGATATGAGATTCCTACTACATTGTATAGTGTTAGTACTTAAGTAATCCCTAGTCGTAGTATTAATGAGATAGGATATCATTAATGCGTTAAGACTAGAATGTGTTAAACTTCCTGATTTGATCAGGCGGTGTTTCTCATATCCGTGAGTATTAAGATACTCAAAGTTAACACGTGGATGCTTGTTAATGGAATAAGTATATTGGATAACCTAGCTGTGAGATAATCACATGGATAACTATTTAGTACCAGTGATATAATCTCAATATAGCAAACGTGCAAGTATCCTTAGACTTAAGATCTCCAAGGTACTTTGTTTGTTGAGCATTGTGCTTTAATTCCAATCTTTGGAGCCAGATCGAGGGCTGCCTATGGGATGTATATTGGATACATTGTGAGGTAAACGAAAGTAATTGAGAGGGTCAATAAATGGTTCACCACTCCTAATAGTAGGGGTGAATATCTCACGGCCACTTGTAGGAATTACTACTCGAGAAGTCCTTGGCCAAGGCGACTGTGTATTGCAAACAGTTTCAATTGATACACATCTAGAGTAGTGGGTTTTTGGTACAAGCACTATTATATTTGCGCCAGAATTAATATATATATATATATATATATATATATATATATATATTGGAGGGAGTTGGCACTAATTCTGTACTCCAGACTGGATGAGATATTTTATGGTGAAATGAGTTAATTGAATTGTAGTTTGTTATTGAAAGGTTCATGTCAAGCCACTTGACTTCCTGGACTATTGGGTGGTAATGATGTGTTGCTAGATATCACTCATGATATGCGGAATATGAGTTTATTAATTGATGAATTAATAAACTAATCCTGATTAGAATTAATATGATTAATTCTAATTAATTATGAATTATTAATCTCAAAGATGTTTGAATTAATTCATGTTCGCTACCAATTGACTGAGAAACCTAATAGGTCATACACAATAGAGAATTATATACTCAAGATGTTATTTGATAACATGGTGGGGTTAATTGTGAGAAAGAGAAGTTGTTGTGGCCAAATTATAATTAGTTATAATTTATGGACCAAATTATAATTGTGAGAAATTGATGGTTCTAATTACAATTAGAGGATTCTAATTGTTTTAGAATTCTCAAATAGAATATTTTCAGTAGGATTTTTTTCGTGAGATGTAGGATATATGCACGATTCCTTCTGAAAAGAAAAACACACGAAAACAACTCCAAAACCCTAGGGCACACATGACTCCCTTCTTCTTCTCTCTCTCTCTCTTTGTTCTTCATCAAAACGTTAGCAGCCATTCTTGGTTTTGGCTAGCACAGAAAATCTTCGTGTTTGAGTGTGATCCTCCGTGTGGATTTCTGTTAGAGATAATCACACACTGTGATTGTAGTGGCTGAATATTCGACTCTCATGGTGTTTGATCAAGAGGATTGCTGGATCACACCACAATCGTCAGACAAGAAGAAGAAAAATTTTATTTTTCAGACACACAAAGAAAGGTAAAATCGTTACCTTTTGTTCCTTGTTAAACCTATTTTAAATAACATGCTTATGATCTTGGGGCTTGGATTTCTTAGTTTCCACAATAGTAATCGTTATTGTGATATAGAAATCCCATCAATACTGATGCTAACTTTCAATTCGATAAGGATGACTACAAATCACAATCTAGCTATGTGTTCTTAGGTGGTGGGGCAGTAAGTTGGAGAAGATCCAAATAAGAGATTGCTACTGTAACACCCCACTACCTAGGCCCGCTAGGGCCGGGGATGTCGCCCCATCCAAAGGACAAGAGGTCTTTATAACTAGGTCACACAAATACAATATCAGAATAAAAATGATACTTGAACTTAAAATTTATTACATCCCAAACATAAATCCAAGAATAAATCTAAGAATACCAATAACAAATCCATAATAAAATTTGTCCACTCTCATCTCCCCAAAACATTACACAAAATAAATTATCAGAAAATCTTCCAAAGCAGGCAATATCTAGCTACTCATCCCTACAGCAGGATCAACCTGAAATCATGGTAAAAATGGTGGTAAGACAGAAATCTCAGTAAGTCCGTGTGTGCTTAAGTGTCAAGAGAAAATAGGTCGTGAATGCAAAGTATAAAATTCTTTATAAGAGATCACTGGTAAGCAATAAACATTAGTCAAAAGCAAGAGTGGTGTTTTGGCTTTTCCAACTATAAATAATCAATAGAATCAATCACTCAAAAGAAATGATCATGGGTTACCACACGTTGGGCCCCATAACCGCATGGTCAGCATGCCACACTTTGTGCATATCGCCGGTCAGAATGCCACACTTTGTGCAGACTGATAAAAGTAGGTGATCGGCCTACTGGGCAAGATACTCCTCCTTCTCTATACCCAAACAACAACCGGGTGTTCATTCCGGCAACACACAGTCACTTGACTGAAAAAGAACATTGCTAGCTCGGACCAGCACGACCTACTGGACTGATGTCTTATCTGGGAAGGACTCACCCCTCAGAGGTGGCCACCTACTGAGAGACTTACCGTAACCCCTCAAGGACTAGCCCTAGTAGTCCACCCTTATTGAGTACTCAACGACATTTCCCACTTGGGATAAAATGAACAAAACACTGTTCCACATGAAAATGGCAATTAAGGGTTCCCAAAGTCTTTTGTCAAAATCAGTTTTGGAAAGAGTTTTGAGATTGAGTAAATTTGCTTATTAATTTTCAAATAAATTGTTTGTCTGAAATAGGAAAGAAGTTAATCCTCTATTGCCCTTGCAAAACTGAGTGTCCATGCACTCTACATTTAGCTTGCCATAATAAACATGTTTCATCAATCAGGTTTTATGCAGGAGCTTACCTGATTCTTGCTCACAATATAAGGTCTCCAACAGCTGACCTAACCTCGCATGGGCAAATACAAATCAAGTTCAAACTCAAGCCAGAATCCACTTTCTCAATTTAAAACAACTCAACTCACTACTACCATGATCCTAGTGTCCCAAGCTTTAAGGCCAAACAATAAATAAAAAGGTTTATAAGCTAAGCCTAATTTAATATTTAAAATAATTAATGTTTTGAGAAACAAGTACTAATAAGTTGATGGTTTAAATCTTGCTAAGAAAAATTTAGAGTTTATTTGATGAAGAGTCCTAGGTGGTATTAGGTAAAATTAATGATTTATTAATAATTTAGTTGTTAGAAAATAATTGATAACTAAAATTAGTTGAAAATAAATTTAATGAGTCTTGCTTGAAAAATAATAAATAAATTTTTAATGAGTTTTGATTAAAGATAATAATTAAAATTTTAGTAATAAATATTTTACCAATTATGATTATTTCCATAAAAGGTTTTAGTTGATTTCATTATTTTATATAATATATATATATATATTATTTTTTCCTAGCAAAAGCTATTATTTATTTGACTAAAATATCTTTAATATATATAATAATCCAAATTTACCCCTCCTAGGGTTTTTTCGAAATTACTAGCAAAATCATATTATTAAATATTTTATTCATGAAATAAAAATTAGCTTAGAGACAACTAGATCATGATCATACTTCTATGGCTAACCACAATTATGAACATATACAATCCTTCAATTCATCAAATCATCCAAACCATGCATATAAGCATAGATATAAATTTATCAAGACATGATCTAACCCCTACTAGCATAAATATGATCATGGCTTCAATAATCCAACATGAATATAAATCCTATTCACCAAAGGTGACATAATCTCTAGCATACTTCATCACAAATACTACCTATGACATGGAGACATGCATTAAACCTCAAATCATCATACAATCAACTAAGTTAATCCATCCATGCATAAATCCCATCTCCTTCATATTCATACATACATTCATGCTTCAACCTCAACAATATATACTCAAACCCTATCCATAATCCACCTTCTATCAACATCATCCTAGAGACATGAATTTAAAATTTAAAAGAAGGGTTAAAAGGCTTATTTGTTTGCTGAATATCTTGAAGGAGTTTTGAATGGTTGACAACCCCTAGATGCCTAAATTTGTCCAAGGAAGATGAAGAAAGTATGGCCATTGGTGAAGAAGCCATTCGGCTAAGAGGAGACAGATTCGGCCATGAGAGAGAAAGAGGGAGAGAGAGAGAGAGAGAGAGCATTAGCATGTTTATTCATATATATATATATATATATATTCATTTGAGATCAAGATTAGAGAAGATGAAGTTGTTAGAACAAACCCACCTTGAAGGTGTTCTTGAGCCTTCACAAAATTTCTAATTTTTTATCCAAAATAGCAAGTTGGATTTTGGAGTTTGATGTTAAGAATGGTATTGATGGACTCATGGCAGTGAATAGGTTCAATCTGGAAATTTTAGAAGGAGTTTGAAGTGATTTGGGAGAGTATTGGGTGAAAGGAAGGAGTAGGTGTTTTTGGTGTGTTGTGTGTTCTTGATGTCGAAGAGAGTAGAGAGCTTTTGGGATTGGAGCTGCTGAAATTCTGTAAAGATTAGGGTTGGCCGACTGCTTGAAGGGTTTTGGTAGCTGATTTTCTGGTTTGAAAAGGAAAAGGAAAGGCTAGTTGTTGAAATCCTTGAAGAATATTTTTGGGAAGCAAATTTGGAAACTAAATATTCAGGAATACCTTTGATCATGGGAGAGCTTTTGGAAGTCTACCATGGCCGAATTGCTGGCAGTGTTTCGGCTAGATGAATGCTGGTTGAGGGGGGCTAAAGGTGGCCGAAAATATTGAGTGTAATGGTGAAGGGAAGGTTTGGTTATTTGAGATATATTTTATGGAAAGTTGTTAAATCATGGTGGCTGGAATTTTGATATCCAAATCAGATCATGTTTGCAGAATTTTTTTGGAAAATTTTTAGGCGGCCATGTCTGGATTTTCGTGCAGAAGCTTGAGAAGGATAATGGAGTTCAGTTACTGAAGGTTTAAGGGTGATTTGTGTAGAAGAAGGATGGAGTTTCGACTAGGGGTGAATTAGGAACCAAGGCTGGAAAATTTCTGCACAGGTTTTCGCTGCTTGCTGGAATTTTCTGGGCAATTTTTTGGATGCCCTTTTCCAGTCGGTTTGTAGGGAGTTTGAAGGGGAATTTTAGGGCTTTTCAAGGCTAGTTTCCAGCCTTCTTCATAGAGGAAAAATGTGGCTAAGATGCTGAACAAAAATTGGAAGAAAACAGCTTGGTTTCAGACCTCCTAAGCTGTGAATTTGCCCAGGAATTTTCCTGGTTTTGCACAGCTTTTGTGCAGTCCGAAAATGGCCAGAAAAATCCAAGTTCTCAGCTGATCAAAAGGGTCATTTTTTGGTAGCATTTGGGAGGGAATAATGGCTAAGAATTTCGACATCTTGAAGGAACACAAAGCTGGGAAAAATTTCAGTTCCATGCATGAAGGAAAATGAATTTAGCTAGAGTAAAGTTTTTAGAAAGTTCACTAAGGAATTTAATTCACTTGAAATCCTTCCCCCCTCTTCCATGGTTTCGGTCCATAAGATGTCTCTTACTAAGACATTTTGAACCTACAAAGTCACAGCACATTGCTGGAATTTTTCTAGAATAAAATTGGCTTGAACAATTTGAACAAGCTAATGAATTGAGAAATAGGAAAAATTAAGGATTAAGAGGAAATGGATTCCCCTTAGGAATTTTGTGTAGGCAAAAGATTAGGATGAGGATATTCCTATCATGTCTCTCTTAGGATAACTTTTCTACCCTACTCCAAGCTCATAAGGCTGAAAATATTACTTCCCAAGCAAAAATAAAATTTAACCAAGCTAAAGCTCCTATGATGGAATTTGAACCCAAAACCCCAAGAATTAATTCTAAGGCTCTAACCACTATACCACAACAAATTTTGTTCTTATTTTCCCTCTAAAAATATTTTTCCTATTCAATCCTCAAGCTATCTTCCTTTTTCCACCTGAAGCAAAAATTACCATTTTGCCCTTCTCGCTCAATAGTCATAATCAAGCCCTCTAGACTATAAAACACAAATTTAATGCACATAAACTCATATAAAAATATATTCAAACATGCAATGAAATATGATATGCACCCCAACCCCTTTACTCTAAGGTCAGTTTTGACTGGGTTTCATAGCTGCCAATTCGACAACTAAAGCAGAGTACATAGCAACTTCTGAAGTAGCTACAGAAGCAGTGTGGATTGAGAAGTTCGTTACAGAACTAGGTGTGGTGCCTAGCATTGTAGATCCGATACTTTTGTATTGTGACAACAATGAAGCCATTGCACAAGCAAAGGAACCACTGTCTCATCAACGATCCAAGCATGTACTTAGTGTTGGGGATATGCCCTAGAGTCAATTTGTACTTATACAATTGTCATTATATTTTATATAATAATATGAGGCTTTCCTTTCCATGAATAGTGAGTTTTGTTTTGTTGGTCATCAAGTACGTGACTTGATAGTAAAACCCTACAATGAATACAATGACTATTCTAAAACTGTCCCTGATCGATTATTATTATTGGAATAATAATAAATTAAGATTAGTATGTTTGTGACTTGATGGCTATGTTTTACTGGCCATGGATATTTGTGATATCGAGTCAAGACATAAATAAATGTTAGAGAACATTGTATTGGACATGACCCATCTGTGAGAGTACTTCATGGAATATGTCATAAGTACTTTCTAGCCATAATAATATTGAAAGTCCTTCGACCTAAATTCATCATAGTTTCTTACTTGATAAATTCTATATTTTGACATTGTCTAAAGTTGTCTTTAACCGAGATAATAAATTAGACTACTTGTTGGATATAGAATAAATCGGGGAGAGGAATATGATTGATTGTGAAGGAATTTGTCCCTCTCGAGTTATGGGAGAGATATCCATGGGCCCCTTGATAAGTTAGATCTGTTAAAAATGCATGGCCGTGCTCAAATATATCAATCTAAGATATTGATATCATTTGTTTGAACAGTCTACTATGAAATCAAGAAATAATTGATTAAGCTTAATAAGGATGACATGCTCCGTGCCTTATGCTTAATCTGGATATCGTGTGACAAAAGGACTAAATATAAAATTATGGTTTGGTTCAAAGAGATCACCGATCTTCATTTAACCTGGATAGTTATAATGTTTTGCTAGAAACCGTTTATAACTTGTGGGCCATTTAAATATGATTTAGGCACACTGCCAGTGTTAAATGAACCTATAGGGTCACACAATAAACGAACTTGTTAGGTTATTTTTCTGGTGACCAGGTTCGATGAATCTGGATGATATCTAGATTATAAGAATCTGACTCGGTAAAATAATTAGTTAAATTACCGAGATAATGGCAGAATCTTATCATATCAGTTTTAATTTAATTTGAATTTAAATTAGAATATGATAAGATATGATTAGGGTTGGACTCTAAGAGGTTTGAGGGTTTTTAAGAAAATCCTAGCCGTCTTTTCAATAGTCCAATTTTTTCGGTTGAGAACATTCGTGCCATTCTCTACCAGAAAGAAAAAAAAACCTCTCAAACCCTAGGCGCTAGCACTCCCCGGGTATCGAGTGAGTTCGTGGTGTGTATCCGATAGAGGACGTTCGCATACTGCAGCGTCTGGTGATTGTTCGGGTTGAACGTACAACAGCGCAACCAGAATCGAAGGATTTCGATTACAGCAACCAGATGTAATTCTTAAAACTTAGATCTTCTTAATCGTTTACTTGGGTCCTCGGGAGGGATTCGTAGATGTTTTCCGCGTTTAGGAGTCCACGAATCCCAACACTTAGATCCTATCATCTGATTAGAGAGATCATAGATAGGCGAGATGTACAGATAGAGAGAATTCCCACGGATCAGAACACAGCTGATCCACTCACTAAAGCACTTTTCCAAAAGAAACATGATAACCATATTGAGTCATTCGATATTCGATATATGAATGATTGGATCCAGTGCAAGTGGGAGATTGTTAGTGTTGTGCCCTAGAGGTAATCACTTGTACTATGTATATTGCATAGTAATTGATAAACGAGACATTCTTTATCTTTCAGTTTGACTGTTATATCTTAATATGCATATAAACTATTTGATAAAGTCCCTAGTACAACACAGTGTTAAGAAAATCATGATAGAGATCATGATATGAGATTCCTATTACACTATGTAGTGTTTGTGTTTGAATAATCCATAGTCATTGTATTAAAGAGATGGGACATTATTAATACGCCAAGACTAGCACATGTTATATCCTTTGATTGGATCAAGCGGTGGTTCTCATAACCGTGAGTATTGTGATACTCATGATTAGTATGTGGATGCTTGTTATATGAACAAGTTCATTAGATGACTTAGCTATGAAATAATAACTTGGATAGCTATTGAATGTCATTGATAGAATCTTATTATAGCAAGTGTGCAAGTATCCTTAGACTTGAGATCTCTAAGGTTTTTTGTTTATCGAGCGTTGTATTTTGATTCTAATCTTTGGAGTCTTACAAGGATTGCTTATGGGATGGACATTGGGTACAATGTAAAGTAAATGAAAGTAGTTGAGATGGTCAATAAAGGATTCACCACTCCTAATAACATGAGAGTATATCTTAAGGCCACTTGTAGAAATCATTACTCATGAAATCTTTGACTAAGGCGACTATGTGTTGGAAATAGTTTCAAATTGATACACATATTGAGTAATGAATTTATTGAATAAGTACTAAAATATTCGGGACAGAATTAATAATATTCTGGAGGGAATTGGTACTAATTTCATTCTCTAGACTGAATGAGATATAATATGGTGAAATGAGTTTATTGCACTGGTTATTTGCTATTGAAAGGTTCATGTCAAGCTACTTAAGTTTCTGGACTTTTGGGTGATCAAGAGTCATTGCTAGATGTCGCTCTTGATCTATTAAATATGAATTTATTAATTAAAAAATTAAAAAAGTAATCCTATATTTTATTTAGGATTATTAATTCTAAAGTTGTTAGAATTAATTCATATTATACTACCAATAAGATTAGGAAATCTAATGGGTCACACATAATAAAGGTTTGAATGCTCAATATATATATTATTTGATAATATTATAGGGTTAATTAAGAAAAGAAAATATATTATAGGTGAATTGTAAGTTTGTTATAATTCATAGGACTTGGTTGCAATTATATAAACTCCAAGGGTCCAATTGTAGACATTGGATCTTGGAGGACTTAATTGCAATTAATAAAAATTCTAAAAATTATAAATATAGGAATCGTTCCTTTTGTAGAATGGATTCTGAGAAATCATTTCTTTAATCCTATTCTTCTCCAATTAAAATCTAGCCGCTCCTCTTCTACTAGCATAGCTTTGAGTGGGTTTTGTGAGCAATTCAACATTGTATAGATTATTGCTAGAGACAATCCTACTTTTGGATTGTAGTGGGGGCTATTGGACGATCAAAATAGAGGGAATAAGTTCTTGGGTTGCTAATCAAATTTCTGTCCACAAGAAAAATTTTATTTTTTTGCTACGGAAGGTAATCTCCATTTTCTTTCTCTATTCCTATTTTAATTGCAAACATGTGATCCTTGGGTATGAATTTCATGGTTATTTCCGTTACATTCTTATTTGATAAGTATGATGAAATACAATAGTATCTCTTGTCCTTTGCAAACTGCCCACTTGATTAAATCCTTTTCCACTGTCAAGCTCATTATTAGCAAGTAAATAGGTAATATTTGAATTATGAGCATCTTTTAGTTGATCATTACGCTTACATGAAGCACCAACAATGTTAATTATGTTGCTCAATTTGCCAAAAAAGTGATGAATAGGGATAACTTCTTTTGATGCAGCAACTAAAGCTAATTGTAAACGATGTACTAAACAATGAACATAGTAGCATAAAGGGCATTCATCTAAAACCAAAGCTTATAGCCCATTCTATTTCCCTCACATATTACTTTCGCCATCATAACCTTATCTTCGAATATTTTGAATATCAAGACTGTGACGAGAGAGGACATAAATGATTGCATCTTTTAATGTTAATGCAGCAATGTTTTTTTACATGAACAAGCCCAAAAGAATGCTCTTGTAGACAACCATTTTTGTCAACAAATCTTAAAATAATAGCCATTTGCTCTTTTTTAGATTTATCTTGAGTTTCAACAACAATTATACAAAATTTTGCATCACCAATTTCTTCACGAATAGCATTCTTCACTTTTATTCCCATGACTTGTAAATTTCTTTCTGCACTCTATATGATGTGTAAAAGGAATTTTGAGGAGCATTATGCAAAACTTCTGCTACTTTGTCATTATAAAATGATATGAAACTCAACAATTCAAGAAAGTTCTCTTCGTTTTTTTATGATTTCTTCTCATCATGACCTTTAAAAGCACATCCCTGAAATGTAAGACACTTAATAATATCAATGCAAGCTTTCAAACAAAGTTGATTTTCATACTTTTTTTTTTTCAATATGCCCATCTTGATTCATAAGATTATCACATGCTTTCTCAGCCTTTCTATGAGAAGATTTGGACTTTTCCCCACATGTGCCAAAAGTGCGCAATTTTCACTGTCATTTAGCTTCTTCCATAAATGAAAACCATTAACAGTAAATGAATCTAATCTAAAACGTCTATCATTTTGTAGAATAGATAACAAGAAAGACAAAATGCAGCATCTTTACTAGGAGAATATTCTAACCATAAAGGAAATGACTTAAACCATGATGCTTGAAAGTTACAAGAATATTTTTCTCCTAATTTTAGATAATTAGATTGTAAATACTGATATGGACCTACTTTAATATAGGCTCTACGAACTTCATCACGACTATCAACATGATATTCACATATTTTCAATCGTAACTCTGGATCACATTCCAAAGAATTGATATCAAATCCTAATTGAACTACTCGTGGAGCTTTTGCAAGACGACTTTCAAAATTTGAAGGATTAAGATTAATAGGATGTGACTCTTTACTAAATTTTGAAATTTCAATATTTTCCTTTTGAAGAATACGTCAATCGTACATGATCTTTTCATCTACTATTTTAAAAAGGAAAAAAATTACAATATTTTAATACATAATTTAGATATAATTAGATAAAATATCTATATAAATCTAAATATTAATGAAAAAACATAAAAAATAAACAAACACATTTATAGATGTGAAAAATTGATAACAACAAAAAGAAAGCATATACACATATATAGATCACCACCTAGGTCTACTAAGAGCCACCACCCAGGTTCACTGGTATACATACCTAAAATATATTAATTTATTTAAATACACCAAAGCAAATCCTGTAACAGCATAATCGAAGTTCTACGTCACTGTCACTTTTACTCCCTACATATATATTTGTATAAAAGTCACAAAATTATCTAAAAATATAAATTAAAATTGTTTTAAAAATATAAATTAAATATTCAAATTGAATAAAATATTAAAAACCCATAACTTACCTTAGTAGAATCGGAAAAATAAAACTTTATGATGAGTACATTTTGGAATTGTTTGACAGGACCCACCGAATTTTGAGTTCTTTGAAGGAATTTAAGATTGAGTGATCATTTTCGTTGATGCTTCATGAATCAGTGGCTGCACTAGAGGCATTTTTCCTTTTCATGAATCATTGTCTTTGAAGCTTTAGTGTGGTGGAGTTTTCTGGAAACTGTGGGGTAGGGTTTCAGTGGTCACTGACTGCCTGACTCACTGTGGGGTTCTTAGAATTATGAAAGGAAATGTGGGGTGGGGTTTGAGTGGTGGTTGACTCACTGGAATGCTATTGGCTATTTCTATTGGGCTTAGTGCAACTTTTAGCATGTGGAGAATGCATGACCACTGAAACAAAAGTAATTCTTGAAGGGGCCAATTTATTTTAAATTCTAGATATATATTACACACACACACACACACACACACACACACACACACACACACACATAATTTTTAAAAAAATTCTTGGCCTCCCAAGCCTACAAGTATGTCCGCCTCTAGCCGCCAGTGCCCTAATCGCGACCCTCACTATTCCCTATCGCTACCACCTTCTATCTATCTCACTTAATTCTTCTTTCCTTCTCTGATATAACTTCAACCCATAGAACCACTTAATGTAAAGAAAGGGAGTTAGAAGAGAGAAGGAAAAGATAGAAAACATTATCAAATTTACAAATCTTTGATGACAAAGTGGATCAATAGTTGATTTATAGATTAGCAGATTTATTGATCTGCTACAGAAAAGAGGAGAACAAAAAGGGAGAAGGGAAAAAAATAAGAGAAAGATGGGTGACAAGAACAAAGGTGAGGTTATGTGAGAAAGATAGATTTTTAATTTTTTTTTTAAAAAATTTCTTAGAAGAGGAAGAGGACGGGGGGAGAGGGAAGACAATGAGCAGAGAAGGGGATAGGGGAAAGGATGTGATGTAATATGGTGCTGAATTCAAGACCTATGTCTCAAACAATAACCTTTCTACCACTAGGACAAGTTGTTATCGACAAACGAGATAGATAGATGGATAGGAAATAATGAATGAGTATTACTGGTTCTTTAGGCGGTAGCAATGAATAATAGTGATATATAGCTTTAGGGTTCTTTAGGGTTCTTTAGGATACTTTTGAGGATGAAGAAGGGAAAAGAAAAAAAGAAATGTTGATTAGAAGACTTTTATATCATTTAAGTATTTTAATAGTTGATAAGGAAACTTTAAAAACATAAAAAGATTAAAATAACCTAAATTCTATTAGTACTAATAGAAAAATTTGGCGAAAGGCTAGCGATGATTAATTTAATTAGTTGGAAGGAGAATTTATTACTTTAAATAATTCAAGGGAAGATTTGAGACTCGTGTATTTTACTTTTTTTTTAAAAAAATACTTGTATCTTTAGGTGCAAAAATGAAAGGAAAGTACACAAAAAAACCCAAACACATACAAAAAGGCAAAATCAATTATAGAGATGAACATAATGATGAAGATAGGAAAGACGAGTTTAGAAGATTCCCAATAGATTCTTTTTTGCATCTCGTTGTTAGTGTATTCTTTTTTAGAATATGGAGAGAGTTTGCTAAAGAGAGTGAAAATTGCTAGAGATTAAGAGGGAAGAAAATGGATAAGTGAGAAAGTGATGAACAACAACGAGTAGAGGGATTAGTTCTTAGAGATGGTAGGAATGATGAGTAGCAATGGTGCTAATGTTAGAGAATGGATAAGGGAAGGACAAGAATAAGTAGTGTGGTGATTGGCACTATTGTTGGAAGGTGGTGATGGATAGAGATTCTTGGGCTGATATTTCAACATTAGGCAGAAGAAAGAGGATATAGGAGATTGATAGGAGATGATAATTGAAGGTGGCTAGTAGGATGTACATGGGCATTGATGGTGGAAGGTGGTGGGTGAGAGGGGCAGAGCCTAAAGACAGTGGGGTTGATGGGTCGCTACCAATTTTGATGTAACTTGTCAGTGTCAACAGTAGATGTGTGCTTCTTCTAGGTAGGTTTAGGGCTAGTTTAGGAGTTTAAGAGATGAAAGAAAAAGAAGAGAAATATGTTGTTGGAGTTTTAGATACACAAAATAAAGGTATAACATGCAGTTTGTCCTGCACTAATAAAATTAACCTTACCTTCTTACCATGTAGTATTTGGGTAATAAAGTGTCAAACTCACAAGGAATTCAAAGAAATATATTTTATGATCTCTTCTTTTACTTGAATCTTATGAATGAACTTTTAAACAATTAAGGTTAATGAAATCTTATGATGTCTTTCATAGAAAACAAAGGGGGAAATAGGAAATTAACTAATCTAAAGCATAGAAAAATTAGGAAACCACTGAAAACAAGAATAGGAACCAAGAATACAAATCCAAACCAATTAGGGAATTAACAAATCCTAGAGATAATGTCTTGAGATTAAATTAGAAAACTTATTATACACAAATGATTATCTTGAATTGGTTTTAGGATTTATATTTAGCCAAAAATTCCTATCCTTACAAAGTAGATTCACCCTTCTTAGCAACTTAAATTAATCCCGAATTTAGTCTTTAACCTAATCTAACTTGATTAACCTATCTTAGAGACTAAAATTAGACAGTGTCTTAGACTAAAAATAATGATTGATAAGCACATCAAGATATCACCAATATCAAATCATATATAACAATCAACCTTGATCCTACGTAAATTGGAATATTCAATTCCCTATCAACTTAATCAAACTAGTTAGCCTTAAAACTTAATTAAATTAAATAGATACTATTTAGAAAATCAATCAAAGATCAATTTTCTTATCTCTTTAATCATGCATTTCAAAGTTTTTAGCCATACACAATTGTATCAAAACAATTGGCAAAGATGAAATTCAGAATTGCATAAATTCCCAAAAAAGTAATCTTAATGAGATCAAAGATAGAATCTTTAATTTAACAATTTCAAAGTCTTAACATTCAGTAATCAAAACAAGAGTTAAGAATAAGATAGAATGTAATTGTCTTGAATATAAAAATAACTAAACAGGAGACACTACTAGAAAAAAGTGATTTACCAACTGACAAAATTGGTTGGTAGTTAGTTAAATTTGGTTGGTAATCATGATTTACCAACCGATTACCAACCGAATGGCGTCACATGCAAAAACCTTAGCTTGAAAATTTTCCAACCGAATTTTTTTGGAGTTGGTTGGTAATTACTAACAGCATTTCGGTTGGTATTGTAAAATCGTTGGTTGGAAATTTGGTATTAAGTTTGGCATTTGAGTTGACTATTTCGATTGGTAATTACCAATTGAAACTCGGTTGGTAACGTAAAATCTTCGGTTGGAAATTTTGCATTAAGTTTGGCATTTGAGTTGACTATTTTGGTTGGTAATTTCCAACAAACATTTATGTTACCAACCGATTGTTACAGTTGGTAATTATCAACCGAAAATGTAGTTTGTAAATTTATAATTTTTTGTTGGTAAATTTGTATTGAATATAAGATTATAATTTACTAATTTACCAACGGAGACATGTTGCTACCAACTAATATATGTGTAGGTAATTACCAACTAACTTTCGGTTAGTAATTATTTTTTTAGTTGGTAGTTTTATTTATTTACCAACTGACTTTCGGTTGGTAATTTTTCAACTATTTTAGTTATGTAAAATCTGTTGGTAATTTTTTGTTGGTAAATTACTAATTGAGTTGTTCAGTTACTAATTCTTTTTTTCCATTGGTAGTTTTCTTTCTTTACCAACCAAATATTCAGTTGGTAATTTTCTAACTATTTTAGTAATTTAAAATCTGTTGGTAATTTTTTATTGGTAAATTACTAACTAAGTTGTTTGTTGGCAGATAGTTGGTTTGAAAATTACTAACTGTTATTTAATATATTACCAACCAAATTATTTTTAATTACTAATTGAAATACCAACCGAATTCTATTCAATTATCAACTAATTTTTTAGTTGGTAATTTTTCTTTAATTTGGCAGAATTCTGGTTCATCTAAACATATAACCAAACACCTGCATTTAACAAATTCATAAAATAATAAAGCCAAAACACATCCACAAACCCAACATAAACATCATCAAATCCAACACAAACATCATCCTTCCACAAACATAAACATCATCCTTCCATAAATTTAAAACAAATATAATTCCCTCACAAAATACCACAAATCCTAACCAAACATCATCTTTAATTAAATATAAAAGATTATCATAATATGAAAGTGAGATGAACTGCAAGTCTATGGTTTAACAACAGTGAAGGAATATTAATACAATTAAGAAATACAGTAAAAGAATATTAATTTTCTGGTTGATTTAATCCATTTAGATTCTTAACCTTCTGTGTTAACAAAGAAACCTCCACTGTCAACCGCTTATATGTCTTCAACACTTTTTGAATCTGTGTGTCAACAGCTTTTTGCACCAACTCTACAAGCCTACTTTCAAACAGCATATGAAATTAAAGGCCAATACAGTTCCATTTGAAACCTACTTTCAAAGTTTTCTAACACCTGGGAAACACCCCTTAAGTTGGATGACACCAGAATCTACTTAGCGCAACTTTGTCCTGGCAATAAGAATCCAAAATCAATATGCATTTTAGGTGAATGATACAAATGACTAAATAAATTGTAAGGGTCCACTTAGTGTGGGGTTTTCCAATATTACACGTTTAAGATTTACTTCAACACCATCGTGGTAGTAACGAACAAGAAAGATGCACTTGTAGTCTTCATTGTCATGTGATATTCTCTCAATTTCTTCAACTTCTCAAACTGAAAACTAATTCCTATACCAAGTAGAAATCAAAGAAAGTACTGTTATTAACTTTTTGTGGTAGGTGATAAAAAACCAAAATTCACTTCCAATCTTTTTTCAATCCTAAAATGAATATCATGTTTAAGAGAAGCTAAAACTAATATACAAAAATGGGAACTTACAGTCATAATTGACCCATCCAATCTGTTGGCCAGCCAAATCATAGACTATTATCTTGTCTTTTAGAACAAGGTCTGCATAAAAATGGGAATGACAAAATTGACAACATAAACAAAAGATTACAACAATGCCATAGCAGTCTTAAAAGAAAAATAATAGCCAGAACATATAATACTTGGCGAGGCTTAACTAGAGCAAACTTATGCTCAGACTAATAAACTGGATATTCTAAAGTAGATGATTAGGAAGATTAGAGATATGGAAAAGTAAAGAAACTGGAGTATAACATGAAAAGTAGATACAAGAAGTGGATATAGAAAAGATGCAAAAATAGCCCAAAGCACAAATGGAAAGTGGAAGGCCATAAAGTGGGTGAAAACGGCAAAATATTTCATAACTGGCAAAGAGCATTGTTTGAGTTGAGAATCGTACAGTTGAAGTAAAGTGTTCAAATCTATAATATTGAGGGGAAAAAAAAAGGTTGCTCACAGCAGAGCATTTGAATTCCTTCCAAGAATCAGTGCTGATGCAATTTTTCTTAAAAGTAAAAGGAAAAGATTAATATACCCTTTTTTGTAAACATCAGGCATCTACATTTAGATACAAAGGAATTACAATTAGGGATGCACTTTATTCATACCTCCCAAAATTGTCAATCCTTGACCCTGAATTTTCTGAAAGCCAATACACCAAATTGCAGCACCACCCTGCAGAAACAAGTAAATTAGACTACATTGAAACTACTGTTGAGGTGTTGACCACTATAAAAGATCGAATTCTAGGATGCAACTCTTTGAAGCCTGGATAGAAGTGTTCTAAATCAAAGGAGTTTGTAATTTGAGTTGTGATGAAAGGGGGAGGATCAATGCATTCGATTCTACGAGACAAGGTAACCAAAGGGCATTTACTTGAAGCATTTATTGAGATACAATTTTCATACATTCCTCATAGATGGCCTAAATTTTACCTTTAAAGAAATCATTAATAAAGTTCATATTAAAAAGATAAAGGCTTAATGATACATGATTTATTTGAACACTTGAAATGCCAGAAAAGGCTACGCTAGTTTGAACACTATGGAAGTTATTTGCTAACTGGGTAAAAATCATGTACTTTCTCAAGTTAAAATATATGGAAAAAATATAACCTTTTTTTCCCTTTAGGTTACATATGAATCAATGTCTTGGTCTAGCATCAAGCATCCTTTAGCAAATTCTAAGGTAGCATCCTAGTCTAATATGAAGAAATCTAAATGATATGCATTAAGGATTAACATTTTGTCTCTATTGGTAAATCGATAAAAAAATTTAACAGCTCAAAGTCTGATAAGATACTTCAAAAGACATTCACTGCCAATGTAGATATAGACCTAACTTTTCTTCCTTCGTGCATGAGCCCAAGATTACGAGATCTTAGACTTCTCTTTCATCCCATCCCAACTCTCTACTAAAACACAGTACAAGGACCTTAGCCACTGACCAGTTCTTTCATGTCTCACTACTCTCTGCTAAAACACATTCTGTCTCAAGAAAAGATGTAAAGAGTTGGGAATTAGTTGATGGCCTTGTAGGAATTAGTTGATGAGCTTGGGAATTACTATAACTTATCATTAAACAAAAAAGGATGGATCCTTAGTAAGTCCTAAAAATTTTGTTTTTCTAAGTAGAAGTTTCTTGATAAGAAGTGGACAAGTATGCAAAAAGCCCTATTTAAATCTATTGTATAAAATTAAGCTTAAAGATAATCAACTAATTTGGAGTATCAAGACGACAAAAAAAAAAAAAAAAGGCAGAATTTCCCCCATATACTGGATGTTTCTAGGCACCAAGCTACCACAAAATCACTAACATTAAAAAAAATATATATTAAATGTCACAGCAATTATTCAATAGAACTAATGTAAGGATAATCACCCATTACCTATGGGGAATGATCACCCATCACTCACGAGAAATGATAACTCATCACTCACTGGGATCCATTCATATAAGTTATCATCCAAAAGAAGGATTAGAAAACAACAAGCATAAACATGTCCAAAGGGAAGAAAGAGAATTAGTATCATTGAAAAAAATAGACATAATCATCAACCAACATAATTTCCTAAACTCAAGCAAGCCATAGTGTCCAGCTAAGATGCTGACCTCAATCATGTCCAGCAAGCTGAGAGATATTAATGTATTTTTACACTATTTGTCTAGCACCAAAATATTTCAACTTAGAAAATATTTTTAAGCTGTCTATATGTATTTATGAAACTTGATATTTTCACAGTCAATTCCCTATAAAAAACCATAAGGAAATTAGGAAGTAAAGAAGAAAAAATTAAAGCCTTGCCAAAGTGCAGATCAATTGGAGCCACCATTATTTACTTAGTTTTGTTAATTGAATGATTATTTTGGTGAGTCTACATAGATGGTCAATAGGAAAAACAAATACACAAAGAGGGCATCCATATCTAATACAAGCAAAAACACCAAAGGACCATGAATTGGTGCTCTGATGCAAAGCAGAACTCCCAAGATCACCACAACATTTTCCTATGTAACTATGTCAAATACTCTTGTTATGGGTTGCCACAACATTTACCCATGTAACCATTTAATTGCACAAAACACACCTACACTTAATAGTAAGGAGCTCGGCTACTGATTTCTTCAGCACAAACTGAATAGCTAGCCCTCAGCACACACGAAACAACGTCAGCTAAGGCAAACTCTACAATCTAGTTCAATCACACCAAGCCCATCAAAACATTTTTTTTCTTCCTCTCTTCTAGCAATCGAAACTTTCCTTCTTGCACCAAGAAGCAACAGAGTAGAACTTACCAGTAAGGGCATAATTTAACAGAATTTACCAGCTTTATGCACATCTTGCAGAGTAGAACAATTCTTCAAACGCTTTCCAGCTAAGAAGCTTTGATTCGATATTGGTCCTGTGAGGAGGAATTCTCTGGTCAAATTACCAACTAATTATGATTGTTGGTAAGTGGTTGGAAAAGTTTTAAAATTTTGCAATTTTCATTTCGGTTGGTAATCAGTTGGTAATTGGTTGGTAATTACCGACCGCAGCAATCAGTTGGTAATAGTTAGTGGGTATATTGCATTTTTCTAGTAGTGAGAACAATCAGAAAAAAGAGAAAAATGAAAGAAAGTTTGAATGCTAGAACTTGGTTAGCCCATAATTTCGAGCTATTCCTTACCTCTGAACTTCTTTCTCCCATAGTGGCTCATTCCTTTGGTGCTTACTCTTCAAAATGATGAAAGAAAGATGTAAAAGTATCAAAACTTTTGAAAGATCTCATCCAAGAAATTCTTATATAACTACTTCACTACCTTAGGGTTGAATTTAGCATTTTTCAGAAAAATCGGGAGACTGGCACAAGCACATGCATGGGTGTGCATGATGCTGTGCATCTTATAGAACTTGAAATTTCGATGCTGGCATGGCTTGTTGCACAATAATACTACAAGCCGTGCATTGATTCTCAAAGATAAAAGTTGCTCTATGTGGCACAGTTTGTGGAGTAGCTATGCGACAAGCTGTGCATACTTTCTAAAAACTCTAATTTTGAATTGTTTAGCATGATTTGATGCATGACTGACTGTGCACTATCTCATGCACATGCAATAAAACACTTTCCAAAAAGCTCCAAATTACTTTTCAAGACCTCCCAAATCATTTGGCAATCATTCTTGTTTCTAAATTCATCATTTAAGACCTTATTTTACTCATTTTTCACTAAGATGACCTATAAACATCTAAGAACATAAAATGAGTAGAAACAGTCCAATATCACATAAAAAATCATACAAAAGCCAAGTAAAAGGGTTATAAAAATATAATATTTTCACACTTAGCAAACTTCTAAGCTATGATGGAAAATAGGAGAAAAGAGGGTGAACTAATTTATGTTTAATGTTGTTTGAGAATGTAGGCAAGAAAAGAAAAGAGTTACTCTTTTCTTATTTGGGAGTTTGGAAACAAAGGTTATTATAAATTGTAATTTTACAGTAATAGCGTTTGAAACTCTTATGACATCTAATAGTTAAATTAGTTTTAAAAAATTAAAAATTTTAGTTTAAGCACTCAAATTAAAAAAATCAGATAGATAATTTTTTTATTTATTTAAAGAAATTTTAAATGTATTTTTTAAAAGAGGATCTTAACAGGTTAGGGAAAAAAAAAAAGAAAAATGTGTCAAGATACAAAACTATTAGTTGTTAATTTTCATTTGTGCCCCTTATTGCTTCGCCACCTCTGTTTCTTCTCAAATGTCCTCCCCCTATTTCACTCTTCTCACTGATTCTTTCTCACCATTTCTCATTCCCTTATTTCTCAATGACACTCTTTTCTTACCAACACCACCAACGATTTTCAGAGACCAGAGAAGAAGGGTTTATGTCTCAACCAAGCTTGAAGAACAAAGAGTGTCATCAAGTTTATATGGGCAACATGGGTATTCTAAAAAAAATCACTTATTGCTGCTTCTCTACTCGTCACTTTCTTTCCAACTTTAGGAAGAAAGTTTTGTCTACTATAGTAAGGGATTTCATCCCTCTATTACTTCCTACTTCTTTCAATTTCTTTTTCTCAAAATCTAAAAAACAAGTAGAGGGAAGGACCTTTCTCTCCAAATCTCTTCTTTTCCCTCCAAATAGTAACTCTTAAAATAGCCTAAGGATTTTTGGGATGAGGTATGAGGAGAGAAGAAAATAGGAAAAATCTTTTATTAAGAAAATAATGAAACTAAAAAATTTTCTATTACATAATAATAATAATAATAATAATAATAATAATAATAATAATAATAATAATAATAATAATAATAATAATAATAATAATAATAATAAAATCAAAACAATTCAAAGGGCACTATTGTCAAATGGGAGCTACATTTGATTCTTTTTCTAATTTTGTACATTATATTTGGATGGAAGGTAGTAAAGTGAGAAAAAAAAAAAAACATGATGATATTAAACTAAAAATAAACGTAAACAATAAAGTAATTTAGTGATAAAATCCCATTTTTCTTAGGACCAAATCAAAAACTCCTTCAAAAGAAATAAAAAATTAAATCTCCACAAAAATGACTTTTGGATAGCTTAGCAACTTAGGGGACATAGAAATTGAAGTTAGGAACTAAAAATAATTTACGTTTAATCAAGATAATCCTCCACCCTCATTTAAGGTTGTACTTCTCCAATATTGGGTACAACTTGCAATTTTTTTTTTTTTTAAGAATTAAAGGTTTAAAAATTTAAAATTTCTTCCTCATCTAAAAATAGGCCAATCTAGATAGTTGAAATGAAGGTATTTATAAAAAAGACCTGACTATTGCACATTGTAACATCCTAATAACTTGACATGTATTAATTGTTCTCTCCCCCCCCCCCCTAAACTACTCATGTTACATGGAATATATATGTTTTGAATGTATATTTGTATGTATTTTAATCTTTAAGTGAACGCCTGTTAGAATGTTCTAAATGTGTGTATAATATTTAAGCAGGTATTATAAAATAAGGTCTTGTTACAAGGGATTATTATTTTTAATCTTAATTGATTAGAGAGTATATTTTACCAATAAAAAAAAAAAAATCAATTCTAAGTTTTGGAAAGGACCTAAAGGTGTTTTAAGAGAAATCGCTATCCTAAGGGCGCTAATATGAAATAATCAATTAATCTAGATTTTTTTTTTAAGAAAATGAGTAAAAATAACATTTATGCCAAAAATTGACCTCTTGGTCAATAAGGAGGCTTGGTCAATGCAAGACTTATTAAAACTTTATTTACAAAAAAAAAAAAAAAACAACCCTAATATCTTTTTTTCTCTGCTTCACTAGTCCAACCATCACCCTCTTTCTCCTTTCTTGCATCCATGATTTTCTCTTATTCCTTACGAATCCTAACCCTTGTTCTTGAAAAGGAGACCTGGTTCTTGAATTTTTAAGATTTCCCAACACATTTTCTTCCTAAAGAAGGTATGAAAATCACATCTTTTTCACCTCCATGAATGCCGACAGCAATGACCTTACTTGCTGGAAATTTTTGTACCTTGTGTGATGTCCTTTTTCTATGAATTCTAAATGAGTTTTGCATGGGTTTTGACTTGCTGAAATACATATAAAACTTGGGTGTCTTATGATGTTTGTTTCAAAAGAAAAAGAAAGGAAAGCACCCGCATTTTGATGACCGAATGTTGTCCCTATTTGCTGTCATTTTTCTATTTAGTTTTATGTAGTTCCTATGGCTTGAATCAGTGGTATTTTGATTGTGCTTTAATAAAGCATGTTGTAACTTGATTTCTTAGGTTAAATGATATCTTTTGAATGAAAATACAGGCTTAAATTCAGACGACATTTCCTTTGTAAATTGAAAAAAATTCTACTGCACACCTATGTAGAAATGTTTCTCTTAGGTATTTATGTTGCTTGTTACGTGAGAAAATGCCATTTTTTATTTTTTTACTTGGCTTTATATGATATTTTGTGTGATTATGGATGATTTTTATTCATTTTGTATTTTTATATGCTTATTGGTCATCTTAGTGAAAAATGAGCAAAACAAGGGCTTAAATGATGCTTGTAGAAATAAAAAGTTAATTGCGAAATGATTTGGAAAGCTTTGAAATGTGATTTGGAGCTGTTTGGAAAGTGCTTCAGTGCTAATATATGGTAGGATGCACAACCATATACCAAATTGTACTGAACAAAACTAAAATAGAGTTTCCAGGAGCTATGCACAACTTGTGGCACGGCCATGCCACAAGCCATGACAAATAGAGAAAGAAAAGCAACTCTTAGAAGTTATGCACGACTTGCAGCATAGCCGTGTAGCAAGCCGTGCTGTGGTAGATTTTCAATGTCTACAAGATGCATGAGTTCATGCATGCACATCATGCACACCTGTGCATGAAGCTGTGCCATTCTCCAGAAAGTTTAGGAAATTGCTGGAATTCAATCATAGGTTAGTTTAAGAGCTATAAAAAAGGGTCCTAGGGTGACGTCCAATAGAATACAACATAATTCCACGAAATTCTTTCACACTTTTGAAGGAAGGAAGAAGTCAAGGTAAGGAAAGAGTCTGGAGGCGAGGAATGACTCGATATTGTGGGTGAACCAGGTTCGATCATTCAAACTTTTTCTTGCTTTTCTCCTATTTTAGATTGTTCTCTATTCAAGATAGTTAGTTTCTATTTTGCTCTTAAGTCTTATTTTTATCATTAGATTTTGAGACTTTGAGGTTGTTGAATTAAAGATTATATCTTTGATTTTGTTAAGATTGTTTCTTGAGTATTTATGTAATTCTGGAATTCATCATTACCAATTTTGTTGATTCAATTGTATATGGCTAACAACATTTTGAAATACATGATTGAATAGTTAAGATAATTGATATTTGATTATTTTTTAAGTAGCACCTATTGATTTAATTGAGTTTCGAGGCTAACTAGTTTGATTAAGTTCATAGAAAACTGTGTATTTTAGGCTATATATGATCAAGGCTAATCGTTGTATGTGATTTGATATTGATGATATCTTGATATATTTATCAATCATTATTTTTAGTCTAAGACATTGGTTAATTTAAGTCCTTAAGATAGATTAGTTAAGTTAGATTAGGTTAATCTATTATTGCAAGGATAAGGATTTAAGTGGCTAAGAAAGTCCCCCTCTCCCCCCTCACAAAAAAAAAAAAAAAAAGAAAAAGCTCAAGATTATTATTTGTTTATGATAAGTTTCCCTAATTTGATCTCAAGACATGTTTCTAAGACAAGTTAATTTCCTAACTGGTTTGGATTTGTTTTTTATTCTTATTTTTAGTAGTTTCTTAATTCTTGTATATACTAGTTTAGTTAATTTCGTATTTATTTCCCCCTTTATTGTTTTTTAAGATATCATAAGAGTTCATTCAAGTTAATAATTTAAGAGTTGATCCATAATGTTGAAGTAAGAGAAGAGATTATATAATATATTTCTGTAAGTTTCTTATGGGATCAATACCCTACTACCCAAGTACTACATATTGAGGAGGTAGGGTAAAATTTGTTGTTGTATAACATTTCCATTCTAAACTCTTAATTCATATGTCCGAAACTTTTGAAAATTTTTTTTGGCATTATTACCGGGGAACTCTATCTTCTTTTCTTTATCTTTGAATAATTCTTGTGGTAGTTAAGTTTGATGAGTTCTTTTGGTGTTGAAAATTTTCTTTTTGTTTTTTGTTGTTTTGTAGGTTGTTTCATCTTGTGTATGAATCTAAAAAGTGAAAAGAAAGTAGCTTAAGGAGACGAAACCAAGGCACCTAAGTTGAATCCCAAGGAGACTATAATTTGTGAAGAAGTAGCTCCATTGGAGGGCACTAATTCAGCAAAGTTTGAATTTTCTACAATTAGTGAATAAAAAGAAGAGCAATTTGGTCATTTCTTTCCTATTCTTGATCCTACAATAGGGCGAAATATTTTTCTTATAGAACTTGCTACCCTTACTCTTAATGATCAACCTCTGTGTATTGCTTTTCCTGAAGTCACTACTACATTTAAATTGCATTCAAGTTTCATACAATGATTGCCAACTTTCCATGGGATACAAGGAGAAGATCCATATAGACATCTGAATGAATTCCATGTTGTATATTTTAATATGAAACCGGAGTGTATCCAAGATGAAGTTATTAAATTGAATGCATTCCTATTTAATTTGCATGGACTTGCTAAGAATAGGAAATATGAATTTCCCACTCGTTCCATCAATATTTTCTTAATGATGTAAAATATTTTTCTTGAAAAGTATTTTCTTGCATTTAAGGCAATATCTATTGGAAAGGAGATATGTGGTATAAGGCTATTAAATAGGGAGTTAGTAACACCCCACTATCTACATACACAAGAGGAGTGGGGATGTCACCCCGCCTATAGGATCAGGGATCTTTATAAATAGGTAAAGATTGAAAATCCAAAGCAATAATTAAAACTTATTACAACCGATTAAATACTTATTCAAGTTTGGGAAACAAAGCAACTAAATAAATAATCTCCAAGTGAAAACATATCAAGATAAAATAAAATCCTTCAATTCCCAAGCAAGCTCAACCTCATCAATGCAGGATCTTCCCAAAAATCATGGCATAAATAGAGTGAGAATTACTTCCCAATAAATCCTGTGTGTGCTATTGATCATTTTAAAGTTTTTTCTTGAGATTTTTAAACAATCAAGGGAAATAATTATAAGTCATTTCTAAACACTTATTAAGACATTAAGTGGTTTGTTTTATACCTTTACTCAAAAGAACACAAATACTTTTAGAAAATAACTACTCACAAAAGGCGGACTATGAAACCCTGCATCATAACCTTATTTTATAAAACCTTACATCTTGACAAAGCATTGTGAAACCCTACATTATAATGCAATGGGTAATCGGTCTATTGGGTGAGATACTCCTCCATCTTTCGTCCAAACTTATCGGTTGTCTAATTCTGAATAACAATCCATTCGAACTGAGTTGGTAACTCGAATTGGCTTGGCTTACTAGTATTGGCATCCTATTTGGAAAGAGTTCATTTTTCGGAGGTGGTCGCCGAACGGAAGTCTTACTCTAATATAGTTTTAACAGTCTATCCTTATTGAGTACTCAACGTTTAGTTATCCTATTTAGGAACAATTCTCAAATAATACTTTGTCATCTTGAGAATGCAATCATGGTTTGGTGTAGTTTTGTTTGAAACTTTCAATAAATAAAATCAGTATTATGTTTGGAAATCCTTGTTTGAACAAAATGTTATTTAGAGTAGAAGAGAAATACTAACCATGCTTGCATTCCAAGAATATAATTGTTTTAGTCACAATAGAAACATCAATTGACTTGCAACCAGAGCTTTGTTTAACAAAGAGTTTATGCAAGGATTTACCTGTCAAGTTACTCAAATCCTTGAGCTAATGAGTTGCTCCACATGCTTTGATCCCATTCTTGTCTAAACAAGAAAATTACAAATTCAAACCCTACCTTTTTAAACATAATAAGCATCCAAAATTCAACTTTCCCCTTTTCACCTAGGCACGATGTATATTCCATAAAAAGGTATTTATTTATACTCCCAAGATTCCTTCTTTTGACCAATACTTTACATACGAGAGTATTTCAACAAAGCAAAAGAACAAGAAGTAGATATTCAATCAATAAAATATAACATGTACTAAATAATATGGAAATTAAAATAATACATGCTAAATAATTAACAGGTACTAAAATTATAGACCAAGTGACATGCTCCAACAAACAAGCAAATAGATAAACAAATAAATAAGTAATTAAATTAATAAATAAATAATAAATAATAAGTAAATAAATAATGTATAAATAATTAGATACATAATTAAATAATAAATTATAAATAACAATTAATGATTAGAAAATAAATAAATAAATAATAAATGAACAAATAAATAAATAAATAGGTAATTTTAATAATAGTATACAATAATTTTAAAATAATAGAAGATAATAATAAATATTAATGATGTAAAAATAATAATTATTAAATAATTATTTAATAATAATACTAATAAACAATAATTTTGTTAGCTACTAATTATAATAATAGTAAATAATAATTATAATAACTATAGTACTAAATAATAAAAATAATTGTAACCAATAATTATGTTAACAATAAATAATTAAAATAAATAATAAATATAAATTACAAATAATAATAAATAATAATAGTGCTATTAATACCTAATAATAAATATTAATAACAAATAATAATAGATAATAAATAAAAATTTCAATAATGATGACTAATAATTTTAATAATAATAATAAATTTTACAATAATAATACCAACATGTATTAACATGTCCGCAGAATAATAATATGTTATTCATATTATATTAATTGAACATAAACGTAATAAACAATTAAACTAGTAGATATATAAATAAATATATCACAGTAATAATATCTAATTATATTAACTATTAATAATGAGGTTGTATTATAAATATAATATGCTACCCTGCATTGATGATCAGCCTTAGTTTACATACAAAATCCCGAGAAAACCCGGGCACACATCAAGCAGAAGACTATGCTTGAAAATGGTGAAAGTCAGTATCCTAGCACAAATAAACATTCACCAATAATAACTAACTTCTAATGTACAACTCCATAATGCAAATGGCTTCATATATTCCCCAAAGTCAGGCGAAACCCAGCACAGGCATAGCATATGACAAAAAACAAAAGAATTCTTGCCCACATCATGCTCATCTAATTTTAGTCAAACAGCCACATATCAGGTCGGATCTTTCTACTCTGTTCCCTTAAAATACCAATTCAAGATACAAACAACAAGCCATGGAATTTGAAATATTTCACCCTAAACTACGCGACAATCAAGGTTCCATTCATCCATGTTTCAAAAATCAAAACCGCAGTAAGGTCCACATGGTTTGTCTGCATGAAGAAAAGAAAAAGGGAGAATTTCGGTACCTCTATGGAAAACAATGCACAATCCAATTTAGATGATGCTTGGATGGCATTTCCTTGTAAAAGTGACGGATCGATTGCACAAGAAAAAGAGAGAATGCCGTGCTCTTTAAGTAAGTTTAGAAGTGAAGTAAATGTGTGAACTGAGTTGAAGTTAAAGGGAGTAAGTGTTTCGGTTCCAAGGAGAATAGAGTGTAAAAGTGTGTGCCCCGTTCTACGTGTTTTAGAGGAAGGATGAAAATGACTTGAGTAATTTGGAACGTAGCCAAAAGAGTTTTAGTCAAGAGGAGTGTTGTAGGTTCAGAAAGTTGAGGGTGGCGTCAACTTCTTCTATTAAAGTCCCGAGGCTTGATAGTTGAGATTGGGTTAAATTCCTTGGATGAAGGATGTGAAGTTTTGAGAGTGAAAAGCTGAAGTTTGTTTTCAATTTCAAAAGCTGAAGTTTTGAAAATGACAGAAAGGTTGTGTTGATTATGCAACAGTTGGGAAAGGCTACATTTTTTTTTTTTTTTTAAGGGACAAAGCTTGGATAAGTTGAGCCCAAAATTGACGGCTGATTAACAGCATCATTAGTTTTTTTTTTTTTAAAATTTTTTTTAATTTTTTTATATAACTTTCGAAAGGAGGTTTAACCCCTTGAAACTTGGCAGAACCCCCTGGAGCTAAAGATTTTCGGTTAAGATGGGGAGAAAGTGCGGAAAGATTACTCTTCTAGGCCTAAGTCAAGAATGATGGCTTTGAAAAGGACATTGCAAAATTTCAACCAAAATACGGTCAAATATGGCAGCTAAATATAAGAAGTTATTCTCCGTTAAATTCCAGGAACTCTAATAATGGGAATGGCGGAATTTCCGTTAAATGGTGGTGTTCTGAGCCGATATTATGATAGTGAGGCGGTGTTTTTAGAAATTCTATTTGTAGCGTGGTCGCATTATTATAATACGAGGTCGCATTATTATAATGCGACTAGAACAGCCCTCAGTCGCTGTAAACATAACTAAAAGCTGAACACCCGAACATAGTTGGTCGCATTACAATAATGCGACCTTCTGGTCACATTACCTTAATGCGACCTTCTTCTCATCTTACTTAAAAACTTCTTCAATTAAAGTTTCTATTGACTGAACATATTCGATTCCTATATATAAAAAAATATATGTAAAGTGCGGAAGCATTCCAAAATATAAATTACAACATCACAAGTACCATTTAGAAATCATTCTTAAAATACAATAAAATATAATACAAAGGAACATTTGAAGAAATGGTCTAATCTCTTGAAACAGTAAAAGTGTTATTATTATAATTTCTCCTAGTATGTCTACTCTTATGACAGTTGCTGCATCTTGGAGAAGAGTTGGGCGTTCGATAATCCATATCACAAGGTATCCTTGATGTTTGCGGACGGTCAGGAACTTCATTCCTCACCATTTCTTTCACAGGTGAAAGAGTAAAAGTAGAAAGCCTCCAATATTGTACATCTGTCACAAGAAAAAACTGACCCTCATATGTCAACTCGTAATTCCGGCTGGTATAGAACTCCAAAACAAATTCAATGGGGTTCCAACCTCTGTGATGACATGCTGCAAACCCATGCGAACAAGATATACTATATATGCTCCACTTTTGGCAATTGCATGATCTCTCCATTAAATTGACACTGTAAACATTTGGACTTCTACCCCCTTGTTGAACAGACGATTTGATCTCATATATGCCGGCCTGTGCATTAAATTCAGTCACAACATGCCTCTCGATTTGTCCTCAAAATAAGAATACAACTTCCACATTTCAAATGGCAAAGGGTGTCTCAAATTAGATGCCTCATCTTTGTGTTCATTGAAATACTTAACTAACTTATGAAATGTTGTTTCAACCAAAGCTTTCATCGGGAGAGATCTTACTTTCTTCAGTACACTGTTCATGCATTCAGACAAACTAGTAGTAATTGAACCATATCTATGCCCTTCATCATATGACAAAGTCCATTTATCTAAACCCATTTCCATCAAATATTTAAATGCATCTTCTTTTCGGATCCTGATTTCATCCAAGTATGCTTGACATTTTGTCCTCTTACGCTCCAAACCCGCAACATACATCAAATTTGTCAAATTTGTGTCCTTAAACTTAGCATGAAAATTTCTCTTAATGTGTCCAAGGCAATATCGATGAACAACTAAAGGTTCTTGCCATTCATTCATATGTCGTACAACATTGATTATGCATTTATGTCTATCTGAAATCAGACATATATGTCTTTCCATAATGACATGTTGACGTAGTAGCTTTAAGAACCAGCTCCAACTCTCCAATGACTCGTCATCCACGACGGTAAATGCAGCAGGGAAGAGGTGACTATTTGCATTCCAAGTGGACGCAACCAACAATTTGCCTCGATAAAATCCCCTTAAATGGGTTCCATCAATGGATACCACTGGTCGACAATATTTGAAGCTAACAATTAAAGGTTTGAAAGCCCAGAAAAGGAAACCAAAAGCTTTCAAATCACCCACACTAGTCCAATGATGTCTCCATTTCACAATGGTCCTAGGATTAGAATCCAGCAAGGCAAGCATGTACTTTGGTAGCGCAATCCAAGTGGAGGGCTAATCACCGTATACAAGTTCCATAGCTACTTTCTGGGCTTCCCATACTTTCTTGTAAGAACAACCCGTCCTCCATAGTTTCTAAACTTTTGCAATAACATCGTTCACATGGCATTCAGGGTCATTTAAAACCAAATGTGTCACATTACGTGCTATAAACTGATGATCCATGTTTCTATGCACATTATTCACAACTGTAATGACACATGTGTGTTCCTTGTTCAAAACTGTTATCTGCCATTGTCCATGGGTCTTCTTATGTATAATACGAAGATGCCAAGAGCAAGGATTGCCAGCACTTGCATGCTTACACATAGCATACCAACAGTCCTTCTTACTCTCGAAGACCTTGAATTCCCATCCTGCTTGAATAGATCACCTTCTCACTGCATATATAGCCTCCTTCTTGTTCTGAAACCTTATGTTTAGTTGTTCTGAAACCTTATGTTTAGTTGCAAATCAATATTAGTGTCGAACCAACTTCTCGTGATATCAATAGAGTGTCTCCGAAGTGATTCATTAGCACATGCACCGAACCTTGTGTCATCAAATATTGGAAATCTTGCAGGTTCCTAGGAGGTGTTAGAAGGTCCCGCCACGTCACCCCTATTATATTCTAAGGGAATGCTTGGATTATAACATGGATTGTTGGCTGGAATGTCATCTTCTTCGCTATCATATCTATCACTCCAATTCATTGGCCCCTTGGAGCCTGTGAAACCCTCACCATCAGATGTATGCACCGTTGAATCAGCATTCACTGCAACAGTGACCATTTGTGGGAGAGATGCTCTACCATATGATGGAGTGGAGGTGTTACGATGTACCCATTCCTCTTAATATGTACTGGATTCTGGACTTTATGTAGAATGCGAGAGATGTTTTGGGTTGACTAGGTTGCATCTATCGCCTCTAGATGTGGGCCAAACATTAACTGTCCCAGTATTACTACCGGTTGAACTTATGTATTCAGTTCCAAAACTATTTATGGCAGCTCTTGTATTTCCCATTGGTTGGCAAAATGTTTGGGGTTGCATGTAGTTTAAGGTGTCCCTTCCAATACCAATAGGGAGTTGAGAAAATGAATTGTATTGCTCTTGAATCGAAGGACCTAACCTCGCTACTTGATTCAACATTGCCACGAATGAACCTGTTGCTGGGGATACATCACATAAATGACTTGGGCGTTGGGAAGTCACCTCGGAATAGTTCACATGTAGTTGGATGCTTTGGGACTTAAATTTAGGCGGCAGCATCCATAAAACCTCCATATCGTCGTCATCGCTGAACTCATTTGCAGTATATTGTTGATCAGATCCATAAAGAAATGGATGTCTCAGTGTAATCTTGATTGTCACATTTCGCCCTCCTAATCCAAGATATGCACGAACTACTAGTTCCGAGTAAGATATCCGACATCAGAGAATGTAAGTTTTTTTTAATAGCTCCATCGAATCATATTGAGCCTCGATAATCGCACTGTATTTGACAATTCCAAAAAAGCATAGCATAATAGGTGGTTCCAAAACATTCATGATTACTAAGTTAGCACAATCTGAAATTTACAAGATGATATACCATTATAAGAAAATTACAAATCAAAGCCCAAAACACAGCAATTTCAAAACCAAAACAAAGCAATTTCAGAAACCAAAACAATGGTGAAGCACATTAGAGGAAAAATGCAAAGAAAATAAGTGTATGTTAATGGATGAAGTTACCTTGATACCTAAATTAGTAAAATGGCATCAACATAATCAACATTCACAGAGATTGCCCACTGAGAAATTGAAGTCGTTGGCAATAGAGAAAGCAGATTTCTGTGAAAATGGCTGCAGATTTGGAATTCTTATATCGGCGAAGGTTGCATTTCACAAATGTGACCTCAAGGTCGCATTCAGTAAATGCGACCTGTATGGCTATGTTTTTTTTTCTAAGTGCCAGCAACAACATAATCAAATTCCTTGTAAAAACGTAAACAGATTTCCTGCATATATACTATACATAATCATCTCAACACCAAAACCATCTAATCAAAATCCACACACCCAAACCAATCAAACAACAAAAACTTCCCAACACCAAAACAGTTCCAAACACACACAACCCAAACACCAAACCCATCGAAACACATATCTTTCAAATAAAAAAAACCGTCCAAACACACACAGTACAAACACTAAAACTGTCCAAACAAACACAATACAAACACCATAAAACCATCCAGACTACATCTATACAAGTAAAGAACGACTAATGCGGAGACAATACACATGGCCTTCAAGGCCTAATCTTCCTTTTGGGTCTCCCGGCAGGCTCTGGATCATCCTGTTGGGGAGAATAAATGGGCTGTGGATCATCCTGTAACACCCCACTATCTAGGCCCAACATGGTTGGGAATGTCGCTCCGTCCAAAGGATAAGGAGTCTTTATAACTAGGTCACACAATCAAAATAATAGAATGAAAACAATACTTTAAACTTACAGCTTATAACAATCCAAGAATCTAAAACACAAATCCAAAATAAAATTATTCACTCTCAACTCCCAAAACATTACACAAGATAAATATCAGAAAATCTTCCAAAGTAGGCAACAACTAGCTACTCATCCCCACAGCAGGATTGACCTGAAATCATGGTAAAAAAGGTGATGAGATAAAAATCTCAGTGAGTCCGTTTGTGCTTTGAGTGTCCAGTGAAAATAGTTCGTGAATGCAAGGTGTAAAATCTTCATAAGAGAAATACTGACAAGCAATAAACAATAGTCAAAATCAAGAGTGGTATTTTTGGCTTTTCCAACCATACATGTTCAATAAAATCAACCACTCAAAAAGATGGTCATGGGGTACCACACGTTGGGCCCCATAACCATACAACGGTTAGAGTGCCACATTTTGTGCAGACTGACAAAAAGTAGGTGATTGGCCTACCAGGCAAGATACTCCTTCTTCTCTATACCCAAACAAAATCGGTTGTCCATTTCGGCAACACACAGTCCACTTGACTGAAAACTGCTAGCTCAAATTGGCACGACCTACTGGACTGACATCTTATCCAGGAAGGACTCACCCCTCAGAGGTGGCCACCTACTGAAGGACTTACCCTAACCCTTCAAAGACTAGTCCTAGCAGTCCACCCTTATTGAGTACTCAATGTAATATATATCTCACTTGGAAAAATGAATAAAACATAGTTCTACTTGAAAATGGCAATTAAGAATTTCCAAAGTTTGGGGCAAAACTAGTTTTAGAAAGAGTTTTAGAGTTTGAGTAAATCTGCTTATTGATTTTCAAATAATTTATTTGACTGAAATGAGAAAGGAGACAACCCTCAATTGCCTTTACAGAAATGAAATTGCCTTTACAGAAATGAGTGACCACGCACTCCACAATTGGCTTGCCATAGAACCATTTTGCATCAATCAGGTTTTATGCAGGAGCTTACCTGATCCTTAGCTTGAGATAAAATAAAGGTCTTCAACAGCTAACCTAACCCCACCTGGGGTAAATATAAGCCATAATTAAACTCAAGCCAAAATTCACTTTCAAAAATAATTCTAACTCAACTTACTGCAACCATGATCCTAGTGTCCCAAGCTTTGAGGCCAGATAATAAATAAAAGGGTTTATAAGCTAAGTCTAGTTTGATATTAAAGTAATTAGGATTTTAGGAAATAGGTACTAATAAGTTGAAGGTTTAAACTTTGCTAAAAATAAATTAGAGTTTATTTGATGAATGGTCCTAGGTGGTATTATGTAAAATAATAATCTATTAATAATTAATTGTTAGAAAATAATTGGCAACTAAAATTAGTCATAAGCAAATTTTAATGGGTTTTGATTGAAAGATAATAAATAAATTTTAATAGTATTTATGAATATAAGACTTACAAAATTAATATTTTACTTATTATGATTATTTATATATAAGGCTTTATTTGATATTATAATTTTATATAATATATACATATTTTATTTCTTTAATAAAAACTATCATTTATTTGACTAAAATATCCTTATTTTATATATAATAGTCCAAATCTACCTTCCCTAAGGTTTTCAAAATTTACTAGAAGAAATTATAGCATTAACCATTTTATTGATGAAATAAAATTAGCATAGGGACAACTAGATCATGATCATATTTCTATTGCTAACCACAATCATGAACATACACTCCACTCCAATTCATCAAATCATCCAAATCATGAATGAAGGCATAGATCTAAATTTACCAAGACATGATCCAAACTCTACTATCATAAACATAATCGTGGCTTTAACAAAAATACATGAACACAAACCCTATTCACCAAAGGTGATATAATCTCTAACATGCTTGATCACATATACCACTCATGACATGGAGAGCATGCAACAAAACCCTAAAAATGCCATACAATCAACCAAGACAATCAACTCATGCATCAATTCCATCTCCATCATATACACACATTTATTCATGCTCAAATCTCAACTCCTTCACAACAACACATGCTTAAATCCTAATCATAATCCATCTCCTTCCAATATAATCCTAGAGACATGAATCTAAAATTTAAAGAGAGGGTTGAAGAGGCTTACTTGATTGATGACTACCTTGGAGTAGTTTCGAATAGATCCTAACTCTTAGGGACTTGATTCGTCCAAGAGAGATGAAGAAAATATGGCCAAGGTTGAAGTCACCATTCGGCCAAGAGAGAGAGAGAGAGAGAGAGAGAGAGAGAGAGAGAGAGAGAGAGAGAGAGAGAGAGAAAGAGAGTCCATTAGTATGTCTATATATACATATATTCATTAGAAGTTGAAGATGAGAGAAGGCGGGGTGATTGACCATGCTTACCTTAAAGGTGTTCTTGAGCCTTCACAAAATACTGGTTTTTTGATCCAAAAGAGAGAGTTGGATTTTGGTGTTTGATGTTAAAAATTGTAGAAGTGGTTTTAAGGGGTTGAGTAGGTATGATCTGGAGTTTTTGGAGGAGATTGGAGAAGTTTGGAGTGATCTTAGGTGTAAGGATGTTTAGTAGGTGTTCTTGGTGTTGAGAGAATGGAGAGAGTTTTGGTTGAAGCTGGCCAAAATTTTGAGGGATTAGGGTGGCCGAATTGATTTGGAGGGTTTAGGAAGTTGAATTTTCTGATTTGAGAGGAAAAAGAAAAATGGTTGTTTGAAGTCCTAAAAGAATATTTTAGGGAATCAATTTTGAAAACAAAATATGGTAAGAAGATTTTTAATGGAGGAGAGCTTTTGGAAGCTCCAATGGCCGGCTGTTTGTCTGTGAGTTTTGCTGAGATGAACAATGATTGAAGGAGCTTAATGGTGGCAAAAAATATGGAGTACAATGGTGGAGGGATTTCTGGTTGTTTGAGAGATGAATTATGGTAGTTTACTAAATATGATTGTTGGAATTTTGGTCTCCAATCAATGGCTTGATTGGAGGAATTGATGGAGATATTTTAGGAGCAGCCATGGGACTGGTTTCGAGCAGAATGCTGGAGAAGATGATGGAGGTTTGAACAGAAAAATAGTGGAGGTTTCGGACAAGACTGAAGAAGGAACAAAGCTGAAAAAAATTCCTAGGCAGATTTCGTAAGTTGCTAGAATTTTTTTGGACAGATTTTGCTGCCATTTTTTAGTCAGTTTGCAGAAGATTTGAAGGAGTATTCAGAGGTCTTTCAAGGCTGGTTTCCAGCCTTCTTCATGGAGGAAAAATGAGGTTAAGATGCTGGGTGAAAAACTGGAAGAAACAGCTTGGTTTAGATTCACCAAAGCTGCGAAAGTGTCTAGAAAATTTTCTGATTTGCACAGCATTTGTGCAGTCTAGTTTTGGCCTTATAATTTCAGACTTCAAGCTGGTCAAGAGGGCTATTTTCCTGGCAGCATTTGGGAGGGAATGATGGCTGAAAATTTCGACAATTGGACTAAACAAGAAGCTGGAAAAAAAAAATTCCAGTTTACAACATGAACAAGATGAATACACTTAGGTTGGAGTTTGAAGGTTCAACCATGGAGATTAATTCTCTTGGGAATCTTTCACAACCTCTCCCCACTTTCGGCCCACAAGATGTCTTATACTTAGACATTTTAGGATCAAGAAGGGTATGAATTCCCTTAGAAATTTTTGTAGGGCACAAGAGTAGGATTATGACATTCCTATCATGTCTCCCCTAGGACAACACTCCTACTCTTCACTAAGTCATGCAAGGCCGAAATATAGCCTTCCTACATAAAATAAAATTTAATCATGCTAAAACTCCAATGATGGAATTTGAACCCAAGACCTCAAGAATTAATTCTAAAGCTCTAACCACTAAACCACTACAACTCTTGTTCTTATTTTCTCTCCTAAATATTTTTACTATTTAATCCTCAAGCTATCTCCCTATTTTCACCTTAAGCAAAAATTACCATTTTGCCCTTCTTACTCAACAAGTACAAATAAGCCATCTAGGCCACAAATCACAAATTCAAAGCACATAAAATCATATAAAAATATATCTATGCATGCAATATATTATGATATGCATCCCAACCCCCTCACTCTAAGGTTAGGTTCAACTGGGATTTCACACATCCTACTGGGAGGGGGTTTGGAATCCGTCATCCGCGCCTAGTAGAGATAATCTCGCGAAATGGACGAACAAGTAGCTCATCAATGCGTGTGATAAGATCCTCCTACCCATCTATAGTCAATGAATCTGTGCCTACATGAATGCCTGTTTTAGGCTTAACGGGACTGAATCGGAATCACCATAGAATCATCTCCTAGCAGCTCATCTGCACAAAACTCGGGGGGCAAACCATCCCCGGCCTCCTGGTCATGATGGTCAGTAGCGGCATCCTGGTGATGATGGTCCTGTAGAGGATATGGTCGCGCTCGGGGTCTCTTGCATCCTCGCCTCACCCCGGCATGTGCACGACTATCAATAGGCTCTCGGGGCCTCGAAGTAGGCTAACTCACTGCAATAGTTGGCTCTTTTGATTCGATTGAGCCAGGATATCTATTGTGTGGCTGATGACACGCTGTCAGTCCTCGAGCACACATATCCCGTATCTCTATTAACGCCCTCCGAGAAACCGCATCGACATTATGAATATGTCGCTCTGCCACTACCATAGCACCTCGCACAATATTGGCCTGAAAAAAACATATAACATTTAGTTATATATTTCAACATGTTATAACTTATTACATTATAAGTACTTACCAATACAACTATACTATATCCGGTAGGTTGATATCTCGACTGCAGTGCATCGTGAGAAATGGGGTTCCCGATTTGAAGATGGGTATGATCTCTATACCACTGTATGTATGCTCCATCAACTGAGACACCTAACTTAATAGTCTGTATGTACTCTAGTCGATGTGCCCACATCTAAAGATACGGCCCATAGTATATGGCATAATCTCGGGCAGGATTGCCCCGCCTATCAATCTCATGGAGGTTAATCCATGTATCGCAATCTACCGATATAGACTATAGCATTTCAAACTGTCGCATGACCTGGTCCGGAAAGTATAGCTCGACGACCTCCCAACTAATAAGCGTTGTGCGTGACCTCCAAATATGGGCTCCATCCAAATAGTGCGGGGGGAGGAAGCTTACCAAATTTGGCTGATATGACTGCCGAATAAACTACAACACACACAATAGATATAAAGATTTCATACATATAGATGGAGTTATAAATAAAGTATGCATACATAACATATATACTCACATAATCGTCAGAGAGGGCATCAAGTTGGGAATGATAAGACACCAAAACATACATGGACATGTGATAGAGGTATAAACCTACATCCCATCGAGCTCCATATGGTGCAAGCAGTGGTAGCTCGTTGCGGGGTCTACCTCGCTCCAGTCGCACAACCCGAAGACGCCCCTAGGCCCATAGTTACATCGCATTTACAAAAAGGTATTAGAAATATTACATATGTTATCAAGAATTTTTAAAATAAAGAATGGACCAAATTCAAACTTACTTGAACTAAGACCATTGGGCCACAAATCTCCTGGGCGGACCCAATAGCAGCCTGGCACAAACATCTATACAGGTATGGTAAGATTGTACTACCCTAACTCAAGGTGCCACAGGCATCCAAATCCTCTATAATAGGCAGATATCTTAAGTGCAGTAAATTCCCAGACTTATTAGAAAATAATAACCCCCCGATCAGCAAGAATATAAGACAACGAGCACGTTACTGTATAACGTCATAGTAGTGTCATCTGCCAAAGGAATCTCCAAGTGCTCCTCAATAGGAGCCTTCCTAATCCTATTCCCCCAAATATGCTCTGCTCGTTGTCTAATACCTAGTAATCTATCACAAAGATCAATCCAATCAGATTTTAAATAGTGAAAATGCGCTCCTATAACTGGATCCCCATCTACTCTAAGGCCCCATAAAAGCGCTACATCCTCTAATATAACAGTAGCCTCTCTTACTGGTAAATGAAATGTATGAGTCTCCACCGCCATCGCTCTACTAATGCAGTAATGAGGGCGTGATCTACTTATATATGCCCAACTCGTCTAACTCCCCCAAAACCAGCACTATCCACTAACTCTATAACTCTGCCTGAAAGTGGAGTGTGCTCCCAAAATGTAGAATCGTATTGTCTAAATACCAGTGGAGACTCACAGGCACACTGATTACCAGACCATACCAATGAAGAACGGTGATTGGGCTAGAGAGATAATAAACCACCTACAAGAGGGCCAGGATGGATATCCATGTGCATGTGATCCATCCTACATATTTAGAGTAAATTGAAACAATTAACGTAATACCTTGACCATATATATAAGCTACCTAGTGGGCATACATTCGAACATATATAAGCTACCCAAATGATCCCAAAACTTCAAGGGATAGAGTTAAATGAGTATGCATTTGATTTCTATCAAAATCCCTAGCAAACTATAGCATTTGATATATACTCGGAAATTCTATTTTGCAACACTCAAGATATTAGCAATTCGAGTAGCTTTTTATTCAAGAAAATGAATTCAACTTTTTCTCGAACTTTCCAACATCTAAAAAGTATAATATGTACTACAAATTCAATCCAAACTCTTTTTAAAATCTTGGATAAAAACTACACAAAAGGTTACTCCAAAATATAGTACAACTTCAACAACAAATTGGTATCTCTAGCATGATTGTTTTCCAAATAATATTTAATAAGAATCAAGCTTATTGCCCTAGAAGAATCAAAATGTTGAATCAAAATAATATTGGCATCTCTAACAATAAAGATGAATCAAAATATTCAAAATTTGGCATCTCTAGCATCAAAATAATATTCAATCAAAAAATATTCAATAAGAATCAAGTAATAAAGTGCTAGCATGATTGCTTAGTAAATGCCCTAATAATATTCAATCAAAATATCACAAGTTTAGGCCAAAAAGATTAAATAATTATACCAAAATGTTCCAAAATGCTTGGCTTGTTGCTAAAGAAGAAACCCAGTACCGGAACAGGGACGTCGCCGACGCAAATAGTCTAAGCTCATCGCAGAAGAAGGGAGAAATCGGGAAGAAGAGGCGGAAATGAAAATCGCGTCGCGGGGGAGGGTTAAGTTATGCAACCTCTAGGTCACATTATTGTAATGCGACCTCAAAAAAGGTCGCATGCTACTAATGTGACCTATTTGCCCTTCATCGGCTCCTCAGAACAATCTGTTGTCTTTATGGTTGCATTTCTGTAATGCGATCTTATTTTATAAGGTCGCATTATAAAAATGCGACCACGCTATATCCGAAATTCCGAAAATCACCGCCCCACTGTCGTAATATCTGCTCAAAACACCACTATTTAATGGTAATTCCGTGGGAATGGCACTAAAAAGAAATGAGGTAGTTGAGAAGAAATAAATTTCAAAACTTCATAAGATTAAAATGAAAAAGAAGGATGCTTGTGGCTGTAGCAAAAAGATAAAATGTGTTTTTTTTTTCCATCCCTTAAACCTTTATATTCAGAATGCACACTCTTAGGAGTTAGGACTTTAAAGAGCAGCAAATGTCAGCTGGAAGAGTTCAAGGTTGAATGAAGAGGAGATATAGAAGAAGAAAAATAAAATGAATAGTGAAAGATGATTGAGATGGAAATGAGTAAGAATAGGAATCAGTTTCTTATCCAATCTTGTCTTAATATCCCACCTCCTAAATCTTACGAATTTGAACTTAAGGTGGTAGCTCGATAGAAGCGAAAACTGATAAAGAAACAAGGAAAACAAAAGTTCGCACAAATTAAGTAAAATCTGGGATTTGAACTGTGGTTGATAGATAATAAGCCCAAAGCTCTAACCACTTAAGCACAATAAATTTTGTATTCCCTTATTCTCACTAAAATCATTTCTTGCACATTAATAGGATAATTCCCTCACTTGCTCAAACTACTCTAACAAACCACAAATACACTAGGTAAATCACACATAAGAGTATTAAAAATACATTTGAAAGAGATGCTATACAATGCATGCCCCGTTCTATTTGTTAAGTGGAGCTTAGGGCTGGTGTCACGCCCCATGGCCGCAGACCCGGGAGCGCGACTATGGGCCTCGCAGCACCCACGGTCAACTACTTGGCAGCCGTCCTCGCTGGGTCAAAATAGATATCCCAAGTTGACAATGGGTACTTAGGCCTATCCTTATATACCATACATACTTTTCATCCTAATCCCATGTGGGATTGGGGCATCACATTCACCCCTCCTTTAGGCCCAAGTGTCCTCGTTAGGCCCATACTTTAGGGGCCAAACCCAGGACCAACCAGGCGGTATGGGATTCTAGAGGTGGCTCCCAGCGCGCACGGTGTAGCACTTAGTTCCTATACCGGGGCTGGTTACCTTCTCTGATACCAAATGTCACGCCCTGTGTCCGCGGACCCGGGAGCGCAATTATGGGCCTGGCAGCACCCACGGTCAACTACTTGGCCGCCGTCCTCGCTGGGTCAAAATGGATATCCCAAGTTGACAACGGGTACTTAGGCCCATCCTTATATACCATACATATTTCTCATCCTAATCCCATGTGTGGGATTGAGGCATCACATTCACCCCTCCTTTAGTCCCAAGCATCCTCGCTGAGCCCATACTTTAGAGGCCAAACCTAGGACCAACCAGGGGGCATAGGATTCTAGAGATGGCTCCCACCGCGCATGGTGTAGCACTTAGTTCCCATACCGGGGCTGGTTACCTGCTCTGATACCAAATGTTACGCCTTGTGCCCGTGGATCCGGTAGCGTGACTATGGGCCTTGCAGCACCCAGGGTCAACTACTTGGCCGCCGTCCTTGCTGGGCTAAAATGGATATCCTAAGTTGACAATGGGTACTTAGGCCCATCCTTATATACTATACACACTTCTCATCCCAATCCCATGTGGGATTGAGACATCATATTCACCCCTCATTTAGGTCCAAGCGTCCTCGCTGGGCCCATACTTTAGGGGCCAAACCCAGGACCAACCAGGCGGCATAGGATTCTAGGGGTGACTCCCACCGTGCATGGTGTAGCACTTAGTTCCCATACCGGGGCTGGTTACCTGCTGTGATACCAAATGTCACGCCCCATGTCCGCAGACCCGGGAGCGCGACTATGGGCCTGGCAGCACCTACGGTCAACTACTTGGCCGCCGTCCTCGCTGGGCCAAAATGGATATCCCAAGTTGACAATAGATACTTAGGCCCATTCTTATATACCATTCATACTTCTCATCTCAATCCAATCTGGGATTGGGGCATCACATTCACCCCTCATTTAGAAGAATTTCGTCCTGAAATTCAAGCATACGTCTATTTCAGCTCGGGATACTTCCGCCTAACCCATTCTTCTGATTCCCATGTGGCATCCTGCGTGCCATGGTGCTCCCACTGAATCTTAACCATCGGTATCTGCTTATTCCGTAAGGTCTTGACACTACGGTCCAATATCCGCACAGGCTTCTCCACGTAGCTCAGATCTGGCTGTAACACCAATGGTTCATCATTCAATACATGACCGGGGTCTGCATTATACTTTTTCAACTGCGACACATGAAACACGTCATGGATACTCGTCAACCCATCCGGTATGTCTAACCGGTAAGCTACTGGTCCGATTCTTTCCTTAATCGGAAATGGCCCCAAATACCTCGGATTCAACTTTCTGCCCTTCGGATGCTTCAATATTCCCCTATTCAGAGTCAACTTCAGAAATTCGCGGTCCCCAACTTGAAATTCTAGATCCCTTCGCCGATTGTCCGCATAGCTCTTCGGTCGGCTTTGAGCCGCCTTTAACCTTTCCCGAATCAGTTTCACTTTATCCAACATTTCTTGGACACAGATAATGGTGGACTACTAGGACTAGTCTTTGAAGGGTTAGGGTAAGTCTCTCAGCAGGTGGCCACCTCTAAGGGGTGAGTCCTTCCCGGATAAGATGTTAGTCCAGTGAGTCGTGCCGGTCCGAGCTAGCAGTTTGTTTTTAGTCAAGTGATTGTGTTTTGCAGGAATGGACACCCGGTTATTGTTTGGGTATAGAGAAGGAGGAGTATCTTGCCCAGTAGGCCGATCACCTACTTTTATCAGTCTACACAAAGTGTAGGCATTCTGACCGGTTATGGGGCCCAACGTGTGGTAACCCATATCCCTTTCTTTCGAGTGGTTGATTTCATTACTTATGTACAACTAGATAAGCCAAAACGCCACTCTTGCTTTGACTAATGTTTGATGCTTGCCAATGTTTCTCTTGTAAAGGTTTCACACTTTGCATCCATGAACTGGTTTCACTAAACACCCAAAGCACACACAGACTTACTGAGATTTCTATCTCATCACCTTTTTATCATGATTTCAGGATGATCCTGCTGTGGAGTTATGGGCCTGGCAGCACCCACGGTCAACTACTTGGCCGCCGTCCTCGCTTGGTCAAAATGGATATCCCAATTTGACAATGGTTACATAGGCCTATCCTTATATACCATACATACTTTTCATCCTAATCCCATGTGGGATTGGGGCATCACATTCACCCCTCCTTTAGGCCCAAGTGTTCTCGCTGGGCCCATACTTTAGGGGCCAAACCCAGGACCAACCAGGCGGTATGGGATTCTAGAGGTGGCTCCCACCGCGCATGGTGTAGCACTTAGTTCCTGATGGAAAACACAAAAACAGGGGAGCCATGGATGGAAAAAAAAACAGAGAAAAAAAAATTAAACGCGAGCCATAAAGGCCATGCGGAAGCGTGAAGATCATACCTTTGCTCTCCTTAACCCTTCTAGGTTGAGTATGAGCAGATTGAACGACTGGAATCGCCTTGCTTTGTCCACTTGAAGGAGCTTCCGGTTGAACACCCGCTAGCCTTCTACTCCGCCTTGTTTGCATTAACGCTTAGCTCTCCAGCTCTCGGGATATTCCTCAGCCTAACCTCTAGTTGGTGAACATTATGGTGAAGAGGAACGGTCTCAAAACTCCTTAGTTCTTTCGCTATTGATTAGCAAAGAACAAGAAGAAAAACAAGAAGAAGGAGAGAGACCTTGAGAGAGAGAGACTCACGTGAGTGACGTGAGACTTATAAAGAAAATTAGGGTTTTTTCTTTTCAAAGAGTTGTTTATATTTAGCCTAAACTAGGTCTCTCAATCTCTGATAAACATCTCCCCGGGATTTCAAAATACCCGGATGTTATCCTGGGAAACAGTTTGGCCTAACCTTAAACTCCTCTTAACCGTATCTAGAAAAAACCCTAAGGTCCAAGCTATTGGGCCAGATAAATATTTATTATTTTTCTTGGACCCAAAAGGCCCAAAATAATAAATATTAATTATTTATTTTCTGGGCTTACATAAGTAACCCAATAAATAATTAATGAGCCCAAATGAACCATAATAATTAATCTTTAATTATTTATTTCTTGGGCCTACATAAATAACCCAATAAATAAATAAACATTAATTATTTTTCCTAGTTTAAGCCCAGGTTAATTTCTTAATTATTCATACTGGACCTAGGCCCTGAATAATTAATTAACCAAATAAACTAGATAATTAATTTCTCTCAACTCCTATTTTATTTATTTATTTATTTATTTTATTCCAGTCCAATAATAAATTAGACTTCCTGAATAAAATAAAATAAAATCCTCTTCAACTGAGACCAATTCCTCAACCCAAAAATAGTTAGGACTTACGGGCTATCCCGAGGACTAAAAAGACACATCGCATTGGCTGCTAAAATGACCAAAATACCCCTGCTATATAAATAGCTGTATTTTGCATTTTAAATATTTCCTAATATCACCATAAGGAAATATTGACCCCAAGGACAATGTTGCATTCGCAAAGTCTCCGACCTACAGGTGTAATGACTAAGATACCCCTCTACACATCGCCGTACATTTAGAGAGGAAGAAGTGTACTAACACCCCCCTAAATGACATCTACCATCCTTAGGCTTCTAATCCAATGATCCACGACTTCCTGGAGTGTTTTCGCTTTCCAAGGGAGCTACCCTAAAGCAAACATCCAAGTCATGTTTCCTAGGGCCCTGGATAATTTAGACCATTCGGACAACCACAAGGGGCGATATAGTGCAGAAACTATCTTGTATAAGTCTGTCTTAACTAACTAGTCACACATACCCAACATACAAGTATATTGGCCCTATGATAGAACCTCAACTACAGCAAATCAAAGTATATGTTTCCAGCTTCGCTAGACCACCAACTCATACTCAAGTCGTAGAGTACTAGTCCACGCTGTAGCGGTAGTAGTATAGGTTTCTACCATATAGTACTTTGAGAAACCACTACTACAGGTCCTGTTCTACGTATTCGAAATACGCTAATGTCATGAAGTGAGTGGACTACCCACTGGCTAAAGGTAAGCGATTCCCCATTTGGAATTCATAACATAATAACCTAAACATGATGAGGTTCCCAGTCTCATCAATAGGTTAAGAACAAATGTCTATGTGTTGAATAACCTGTGATCCATACCTTACTGTGAAAGACCACCATTCATATGGATCACTTATTTAGACACAATGGGTCTGTTCCAAACGAAAATCGTGCACAAACAAAAAGTAAATTCACAAACAATTTCTGAAACTAAATTCTTTTATTAAATAATTCGATTTTACATTAGAAACCTAGTCTAAGAGGGCATACAATCCAACAGTTCCTATACCGGGGCTGGTTACCTTCTCTGATACCAAATGTCACGCCCCGTGTCCGCGGACCCGGGAGCGCAATAATGGGCCTGGCAGCACCCACGGTCAACTACTTGATCGCCGTCCTCGCTGGGTCAAAATGGATATCCCAAGTTGACAATGGGTACTTAGGCCCATCCTTATATACCATACATATTTCTCATCCTAATCCCATGTGTGGGATTGAGGCATCACATTCACCCCTCCTTTAGGCCCAAGCGTCCTCGCTGGGCCCATACTTTAGGGGCCAAACTTAGGACCAACCAGGGGGCATAGGATTCTAGAGGTGGCTCCCACCGCGCATGGTGTAGCACTTAGTTCCCATACCGGGGCTGGTTACCTGCTCTGATACCAAATGTTACGCCTTGTGCCCGTGGATCCGAGAGCGTAACTATGGGCCTTGCAGCACCCAGGGTCAACTACTTGGCCGCCGTCCTTGCTGGGCCAAAATGGATATCCCAAGTTGACAATGGGTACTTCGGCCCATCCTTATATACTATACACACTTCTCATCCCAATCCCATGTGGGATTGGGACATCATATTCACCCCTCCTTTAGGTCCAAGCGTCCTCGCTGGGCCCACACTTTAGGGGCCAAACTCAGGACCAAAGATAAAAAAATCATGAGGGAAAGAGAGAAGAAAAAGAGTGTACAAGATGTCAAACAAAAATAAGAGTTAAAGAGAAAAGAACAAGAGAGGAAAGCAAAAGAGTTCTGGGAGAGAATGGGAAGACAAATACTTTTGGTCATTATAGATGGACGTGGGCAAGAATAAGAGAGGGGAGGTAAAAGAAGAGTGAACTACTTTGCAAAAGGGAGTGAGGTCAAAGAGGCAATAGAAGCTAAGAAATTGATCATTCTTCTTATTTGCAAAGGGTCTTATATTTCTACTAATGATTCTATTTTGTCCTTGCCTAATGAAATTGCATAATTCTTCAAGAGTTTTATGATGAATTTCCAAAGGAGATGCCTAGGGGATTGTCACCCATAAGAGGAATTGAGTATCTAATAGATTTTATACCTAGAGCCATCATCCCTAATTGACTGGCCTATAGGACCAATCTGAAGGAAGCCAAGAAATTACAAAAGTAAGTGAAGGAATTGCTTGAGAAGGGACATATGAGAGAGAGCCTAAGCTCCATGTGCGGTTCTGGTTCTCTTGGTTCCTAAGAAAGATGGGACGTGACGCAAGTGTGTGGATTGTCACGGTATAAACAATATCACGGTTAAGTATCGCTATCCCATTCGTATACTAGATGACTTGCTTGATGAGTTATTTGGTGTATGCATTTTCTCTTAAGTTGATTTGAAATTCGATTATCACCAAATTAGGATTAGGGAAAGGGATGAGTGAAAAATGGCCATTAAAACTAAATAAGGATTGTATGAGTGGCTTGTTATGCCTTTTGGATTGTCTAATGCTCCTAGCACTTTCATGCATTTAATGTATCATGTTCTAAAAGAATTCATTGAAAAGTTTGTTGTTGTATACTTTGATGATATATTGATATATATCAAATCATATATGAATTATTTAAATTGTTTTAAATGTGTGCTTATGGCTTTTAGGAGGGAGAGATTATATGCTAACTTCGAAAAATGCTCTTTTTGTTTGGAAAGGGTTATATTCCTTGGGTATGTTGTGAGTGCTAAGGGAATTTAGTTTATGAGGAAAAAAAATGAAAGCCATCTAAGGTTGGCCCACTCTTACCACTATTACCTAAGTTCGTACTTTCCATGGGCTAGCTAGTTTCTATAGGAGATTCGTAAAAATTTTTAGCAACTTAGTAGCCCCTCTTGTAACACCCCACAACCTAGGCCTAGTAGGGCTAGGGATGTCGTCCCGTCCAAAAGACAAGGGGTCTTTATAACTAGGTTACACAACAAAAATAAACAATACTTTGAAAATTAAAACTTATTACAACCCAAAAATTCAAGAATAAATCCAAAATAAATTGTTCACTCTTATCTCTTAAAACATTACATAAAATAAATAACACAACATCTTCCAAGCAGGCAACAACTAGCTACTTATCCCCAGAGCAGGATCGACCTGAAATCATGGTAAAAAGGGTAATGAGATAAAAATCTCAATAAGTCCGTGTGTGCTTTGAGTGTTCAGGTAAAATAGTTCATGTATGCAAGATGTAAGAACTTCATAAGAAAAAGTACTGGCAAGTATTAAACAATGTTAAAAATAAAGAGTGGCGTTTTGCTTTTCCAACCATACATGTGCACAATAAAATCAACCATTTAAAGGGCGGCCATGGGTTACCACACGTTGGGCCCCATAACCATACAACGGTCAGAATGCTATACTTTGTGTATATTGACAAAAGGTAGGTGTACGACCTACCGGGTAAGATACTCCTCATTCTTTACACTCAAACAAACCGGTTGTCCACTCCAACAACACACAGTCCATATGACTGAAACTTGCTAGCTTGGACTGGCAGGACTAAGTAGTACTGTCGCTTCTCGAAGTTGAGTTCATCTGCTGGAAGTGGCCTCCTACCAGAAGACTCGCTCTTGCTCTTCAAAACTAGTACTACTAACCTACCTTTATTGAGTTCTCAACGTTGATTGTCCCACTTGGGAGAAAACTGATAAAACACAACTTTATTTGAAAATGGCAATTAAGGTTTTCTAAAGTCCGTGTCAAAATTGGTTTTAGAAAGAGTTTAGTGTTTGAGAAAAACTACTTATTGGTTTTCAAATAATTTATGTGACTGAAATAAGAGAGGGAATAGTCCTCAATTGCCTTTACAAAAATGAGTGTTCACACACTTCACATTTGGCTTGCCATAGTAACCTTTTTACATCAAATAGGTTTTATGCAGGAGTTTACCTGATCCTTTGCTTGAGCTAATTCAAAGATCTTCAAAAGCTGACCTAACCCCGCCTAGGGTAAACACGAGCCATAATTAGACTCAAGCCAAATTTTCTTCAATAAATAATTCTAGTTCAACTTACTACAATCATGACCCTAATGACCCAAACTTTAAGGCTGGATGATAAAAAGGATTTTATAAAATAAATCTAGCTTAATAATAAAATAACTAAGGATTGTGAAATAATTACTAATAAGTTGTAGGTATAAATCTTTGTTATTAATAAATAAACTAGGATTTATGTGATGAAGGGTCCAGAGTCCTAGATGATATTATTAAAATAATAAATTATTACTATTCTCTTAATTAATAATTAATAGTTAGAAAATAATTGATAAATAAAATTAATAATAAGTAAATTTTAATATAGTTTGATTAAAAGATAATAAATAAATTTCATTAGTATTTATGAATATATGACTTATAAGATTAATATTTTACCTATTATGATTATTTATATAAAAGGCTTTATTTAATAATATTATTATATATAATATTTATATATTTTATTTTTAATAAAAGATATCATGTATTTAGCTAAAATATCATTATTTCATATATCAATCCAATTCCAAATCTTCCTTGGGTTTTCGAAATTATTAGAGGAAAATATAGCATTAATTTTTATTAATGTAATAAAATTGGCTAACTTAAATAGTTTAAGATCAACAAGGTCATGATCATAACTGTAACACCTCACTACCTAGGCCCAACAGGGCCAGAGATGTCGCCCCGTCTAAAGGACAAGGGGTCTTTTGTGAAACCCCAGTAAAAACCAACCTTAGAGTAAGGGGGTTGGGATGCATATCATGCTTTATTTCATGATTAAATACATTTTCATATGATTTTATGTGCTTTGAATTTGAGTTTTATTGTTTTGAAGTTTTGTTGGTGAGTATTGTGTGAGAGGGGCAAAATGGTAATTTTTGCCCGAGGTGAAAATAGGGAGATAGCTTGTGGAAGGAATAGGAATTAATTTTCTAGTAAAAAGAGCAACAAGAGTTGTTGTGGTTTAGTGGTTAGAGCCTTAGAATTAATTCTTGAGGTCTTGGGTTCGAATTCCATCATAGAAGCTTTAGTTTGATTAAAATTTTATTTTTGCTTAGGGAGGATTAGTTTCGGCCTTAAGGGCCTAGAGCAAGGTGGTGATAATGACCTAGGAGAGACATGCTAGGAGAATTCTCATTTCACTCCTTTGCTCTACTCGAAATTCTTAAAGAGAACTCATTCTCCCTTGATCTTTAGTTTTTATTAATTTTCAACTCCTTAGTTTGATCAAGATGTTCTAGCCTTTTTCTTTCCAGAAAATTCAGTAAGGTGCTAAGGTCTTTTAGGACCAAAGTGTCTTGGTGAAAGACTTCTTATAGTCTGAAAATTATGGAAGAGTTGTGGGAAATTCTAAGAGGAAGAATCCTTCTAGTGAGCTTGCTGAAATTTCATCCTAAACTAGTTCACCTTCCTTCTTGGAATGAGTTGAAATTTTCCAGCTTGTGTACCTTCAAAATGTCGAACTTCTTAGCTAACATTTCCTTCCAAATGCTGCCAGAAAAATGGCCTTAAGATCAGCTTGAAACATGAATTATATCTGCCATTTTCGGACTGCTCAAGAGCTGTACAAACCAGTGAAAAATTCTGGGCAAATCGCTACCTTGGAGGCTTAAAACCAAGCTGTTTTCTTCCAGATTTTGTGCAGCACTTTAGCCATGTTTTTCCTCCATGAAGAAGGATGAAAACCAGCCTTGAATACCCCTGAAACCCCCCTTCAAACTAGCTGCATCTCAGCTGGAAGTGGCGGACGAAATTCTGCCAGAAAATTCCTGTGCAGCGAAATTGTTGTGCAGGAAATTTTCCAGCTTGCTCCTATTTCTCCTCCAGTCGAAAATGCCAACCTACTTCTGTCAAAACCTCCCTTAAACCACCATTAACAGAGCCCCATTGTTTCTCTCAAACTTCTGGACGAAAGGCAGCAATGGCTGTCCGAAAATCTCTCCAACAAATCCCTGCAATTTAGCTTGATTACTTTCCAAAATTCCAGCCATCTTATTTATCAACCTTCCATGATATCTTGCTCAATGGACCAGACTTCTTCTTCATCTTTGTACCCCTTAGTTTCGGCCATCATAAGCCCTGTAGAACTAGCTTTAATTCCTCAGAAAAGCCACACATTCAGTCGGCCATAGGAGACTTCAAAGCTGTCCATAAAAATCAAGATATTCTTAGAATATCTAGTTTCCAAATTCTCTTCCTAAAAATATTCTTCAAGGATTGTAACAACTAACCTTTCCTTTCCCTTCCAAATCAGAGAAATCACTCCCTAAACCCTACAGAATTTCGGCAGCCCTAATTCCACAGAAATTCGGCAGCTCTCCCAACCTCCCTCTCTCGATTTTCTCTAGCCACCAAGAACACACACACTACACCAAGAACACCTACTACCTTCTTTCACCTAATACACCTTCAAACCACTTCAAACCCTCACGAAAATCTCCAGATTTGATCTGCTTTTTGCTGTGAATCCATCAACACCATTATTAACATCAAACTCCACAAATCATCTTGCTACCTTAGATCAAAACCCGAAATTTTTGTGAAGGTCAAGAACATCTTCAAGGTAAACATACTCTATCAACTTCGTCTCCTTCAAACTTGATCTCCAATGAGAACTTATGTGAATGAACATACTAATGATCTCTCTCTCTCTCTCTCTCTCTCTCTCTCTCTCTCATGGCCCGAAATTCCCTCTCTTGGCCGAATGGTCTCTTTTTCCATGACCATGCTTTCGCCACCTCTCTTGGACAAGATTAGCCATCTAGGAGTTGAGATCTACTCTAAACTCCTTCAAAGCATTCATCAACCAAGTAAGTACCTTCAATATTTCTTTTAAACTCTAGAATCATGTCTCTAGGATGATGTTCTTAAAAGATGAATGGCGATGGGATTGAGTATGTGTTGTTGATGATTGAAGCATGAGTACATGTATGATTGTGAAGGAGATGGGATTTATGCATGGAAGGATTATATTGGTTGGTTGTATGTGGAATTGAGTTTGATGCATGTCATAGGTAGTATGTGTGCTGAAGTATGCTAGAGATTATGTCACATTTGGTGAATAGGAGTTATATGCATGACTAGAATATTGAAGCCATGATCATGTTTTTGCTAGTAAAGGTTAAATCATGTCTTAAAAAATTTACATCTATGCCTGTATGCAAGATTTGGATGATTTAATGAATTGAAGGATTGTGTATGTTCTTGATTGAGGATGGCCATAGAAATTTGATCATGATCTAGTTATCCCTAAAACCAATTTTCACTTTACGCAAAAATACTCAATAAAATAATATTGCTAGTATTTTCGAAAAACCCTAGGAAGGGTAGATTTGGAATTATTATATATATAAAAAGGATATTTTAGTCAAATAAATAATAATTTTGCTAGAAAAAAAATAAATATTATTTAAAATAAAGAGATCAATTAATGCTTTATGAGAATGATTCATAATTAGTAAAGTATTTACTAAATCAAAACCCTTAAGGATTTACTTATTATTTTCCAAGAAAGGCTTATTAAATTTAATCTCAACTAGTTTTAGCTATCAATTATTTTCTAACAACTGAACTATCATTAAATCACTATTTTACCTAGTACCATCTATGACTCTTGATCAAATAAACTCTAAATTTTTCCTAACAAGGTTTAAACTTTCAACTTATTAGAATTTATTTCTCAAACCATTAATTATTTTAAATAACAAATTAAACTTAGCTTATAAACCTATTTAGTTATTATTTTATCTTAAAGCTTGGGACACTAGGATCATGGTAGTAGTGAATTGAATTGATTTAAAACTGAGGAAGTGGTTTGTGACTTGAAATTGATTAAGATTTGTACTTACCCATGTGGGGTTAGGTCAGCTGTTCGAGACCTTGTTGTTGTGAGCAAGAATCAGGTAAGCTCCTGCATAAAACCTATCAACGTGGAAATGATTTCCTTATGGCAAGCTAAATGTGGAGTGTATGGACACTCGTTTATCTAAAGGTAATTAAGGGTTGAATTTGTTCTTATTTCCAACACTTAAATTATTTAAAAGTTACTGAGCAGATTTTCCAAACTTAGAACTCTTTCTAAAACTGATTGTTCCCAAAACTTTGGAAACCCTCAAAGTACTAGTTTCATAAAAAGCAATGCTTTGTTCATTTTATCCTAAGTGGGAAATGTCGTTGAGTACTCAATAAGGGTGGACTACTAGGACTAGTCTTTGAAGGGTTAGGGTAAGTCTCTCAGCAGGTGGCCACCTCTGAGGGGTGAGTCCTTCCCGGATAAGATGTCAGTCCAGTGAGTCGTGCCGGTCCGAGCTAGCAGTTTGTTTTCAGTCAAGTGACTGTGTTTTACCGGAATGGACACCCGGTTGTTGTTTGGGTATAGAGAAGGAGGAATATCTTACCCAGTAGGCCGATCACCTACTTTTGTCAGTCTGCACAAAGTGTCGGCATTCTGACCGGTTATGGGGCCCAACGTGTGGTAACCCATATCCCTTTCTTTCGAGTGGTTAATTTCATTACTTGTGTACGGCTAGATAAGCCAAAACGCCACTCTTACTTTTGACTAATGCTTGCCAATGTTTCTCTTATAAAAGTTTCACACTTTGCATCCACGAACTATTTTCACTAAACACCCAAAGCACACACGGACTTACTGAGATTTCTGTCTCATCACCTTTTTATCATGATTTTAGGATGATCCTGCTGTGGGGATGAGTAGCTAGTAGTGTCTGCCTTGGAAGAGATTGTTGTCATTTAATTCTATGTATTGTTTTGGGGAGACAAGAGTGGATAATTTTATTTATGGTTTTGTTTTGGAATTTATGGATTTATTCTTGAAGTTTTCTTTGGGTTGTAATAACTTTTTAAGTTAAATATTATTTTTATTCCGCAATTTGTTTGTGTGACCTAGTTATAAAGACCCCTTATCCTTTGGACGGGGAGACATCCCCGGCCCTGGCGGGCCTAGGCTTGGGGTGTTACATCTTTATAACTAGGACACACAACAAAAATTCAAACAATACTTCAGAATTAAAACTTATTACAACCTAAAAATTCAAGAACAAATCCGAAATAAAAATTGTTCACTCTCAACTCCCAAAGCATTACATAAAATAAATAACAGAATATCTTCCAAGCAGGCAACAACTAGCTACTCATCGCCACAATAGGATCGACCTGAAATCATGGTAAAAAGGGTGATGAGATAAAAATCTCAGTAAATCCATGTGTGCTTTGAGTGTTCAGTGAAAACAGTTCATGCATGTAAGATGTAAGAACTTCATAAGAAAAGATACTGGCAAGCAATAAACCATCAATATTTGCTTGTTTCGGAGATTCTTGATACTGCAGTCCAATATTCACACGGGTTTCTCCACATAGCTCAGATCGGGTTGCAATACCAACGGCTCATTATTCAGAACATGACCGAGATCGGCATTGTACTTCTTTAGCTGTGACACATGAAACACGTCATGAATTCTCGTCAATCCATCTGGCAAGTCCAATCGATATACTACCGGTCCAATCCTTTCCTTTATTGGGAACGGTCCCAAATACCTCGGATTCAGCTTTCCACCTTTTGGATGCTTCAAGATGCCTCTATTCGGCGTCAATCTTAGAAATACACTGTTTCCTACTTGAAACTCCAACTCTCTCTGCCTATTGTCTGCATAGCTTTTTAGTCGACTCTGAGCTGCCTTTAACCTTTCCCTGATTAACTTAACTTTGTCCAACCTTTCCTGAACACAGACTTCTCCAGTTTTGCTTATGTGTCCATCTTCTGACCAACTCCAGTATAGCGGTATCTAACACTTGCATCCATACAGGGCCTCATATGGAGCCATCCCAATTGAAACTTGATAACTATTATTATACGAAAATTCTGTATACGTCACACATTCAATCCACTTATCTCCAAAATCCAGCACACAAGCTCTCAGCATATCTTCCAATATCTGTATAACCCTTTTTGACTGCCCATCAATTTGCGAATGCGCCGTCGTATAAAACTTTAGACTCGACCCCATTGATTCTTGAAACTTACCCCAAAATCGAGATGTAAACCTTGGGTCTCGATCAGACACAATACTTAAAGGCACTCCATGGAGACGCACTGTTTCTCACACATAGGTTTGAGCCAACTTCTCTATGGAATCTCTTACATTCACTGGTATGAAATGTGCTAATTTGGTCAGTCGATCTACTACTACCCATATGGCATCCTTCTGGGTCCTAGACATAGGAAGTTTGGTGACAAAATCCATGGTCACTTCCTCCCACTTCCATTCAGGTACTGGCAACAATTGTAACAGTCCTGTTGACTTCTTGTGCTCCGCTTTGACCTTCTGATAGGTGAGATATGTCAAGACATATTTAACCACACTCACTTCATTTCGAGCCACCAATAGGCCCTCTTCAGATCTTAGTACATTTTGACCTCCCCCGGATGAATGGCGTACTTACTTTTATGCGCTTCTCCCAATATCCTGTCCTTCAACTGATGCTCTCCGTGTTAGGATTCGTGGACTCCTAAACGCGGAAAACATCTACGAATCCCTCCCGAGGACCCAAGTAAACGATTAAGAAGATCTAAGCTTTAAGAATTACCTTTGGTTGCTGTAATCGAAATCCTTCGATTCTGGTTGCGCTGTTGTACGTTCAACCCGAACAATCACCAGATGCTGCAGTATGCGAACGTCCTCTATCGGATACACACCGCGAACTCACTCGATACCCGGGGACCTGTTAGGATCCGGGCACACACAACTGATCCCTGAAATACAAAACACCTCCCTCATCTTGTCGAAATTCACTGTCTTGCCGTATAAGCTCCAAGTCCTTGAAAAGCTGAAATTCCGCGTTACTTTGCTGAGCTTCCACAATTTCCTGCCTTAGATCTGGTGTCAATTTCAAGTTGCTAACAACAATTCTCTTCTCTTGCACTTCCACTCTTCTGTCCAACACATCTTGAACTACTTGAATCTCCTGTACTCTTAATCTGGCCATACTAACTTTTCTGCTCAGGGCATTAGCAACAACATTGGCCTTCCCGGGGTGATAGTTGATTGGACAATGGTACTCTTCTAAAAATTCCATCCACCTTCGCTGTCTCAAATTCAAATCCTTCTGGGTAAAGATGTACTTCAGGCTCTTGTGGTTAATGAACACTTCATAGTCCACCCCGTACAGATAGTGTCGCCATTTTTTGAGAGCGAACATAATGGCTGCTAGCTCTAGATCATGTGTAGGGTAGTTGACTTCATGAGGCCTCAACTTCCAAGAAGCATAAGTGATCACTTTTCGATCTTGCATCAAAACTGCTCCTAATCCTTTCTTCGAAGCATCGGTATACAGAGCGTAAGGCTTATCTCCCTCTGGCAGACTCAACACATGTGCTGTCATTAATCTTCGTTTTAGTTCTTGGAAACTCTTCTCACATTTTTCACTCCAAACAAATGGAACATCTTTTCTTAGTAGTCGGGTCATAGGCGATGCAAGCGTTGAAAATCCTTTGATGAACTTCTTATAGTAACCAGCCAATCCTAAGAAGCTTCGAATCTCGATGATGTTCTCCAGTTGCTTCTAGTTTGACACTACTTCAACCTTTGTTGGGTCTACCTTGATTCCTTTCTTGGTCACCACGTGGCCAAGAAATGCTACATATCTAGCCAGAACTCACACTTGCTAAACTTAGCGAAAAGCTTGTGCTCCCGTAGCTTTTCCAATACGAGTTTTAGATGTTCTGCATGCTCCCCTGGACTCTTGGAATAAATTAGAATGTCGTCGATGAAGACCACCACGAACTTGTCCAAATAGGGTCAGAACACTCGATGCATCAAATCCATGAACACTGCTGGAGTATTGGTCACCCCGAATGGCCTTGCCACGAACTCATAGTGTTCATATCTAGTGTTGAAGGCCGTCTTGGGGATATCCTTCTCTTTTATCCGCACTTGATAGTACAATTGCCTCAGGTCCAATTTGGAGTAGCAACTGGATCCTTGTAACTGGTCGAATAGCTCATCAATCAGCGGTAGAGGATACTTGTTCTTGATCGTCAGATTGTTCAAGCCATGATAGGCGATACACAGTCTCAGAGTCCCGTCCTGCTTCTTCACAAATAGTACGGGTGCTCCCCAGGGCGACGTGCTAGGTCTGATGTAGCCTTACTTCACTAACTCTTCTAACTGCTTCTTCAGTTCTTTCAGCTCTACCGGTGCCATTCGATACGGGGTCCAAGATACTAGTTCGGCTCTCAGAACTAGGTCAATGGTGAATTCAACTTCTCGGCTGGGAGGTAAAGAGGTAAATTCCGCTGGGAACACATTGGGAAAGTTCTTCACTACCTCGGTGTCCTCCAGAGTGCACTGGTCCTTTGGCTTATTTATCACATATGCTAAGTATCCTTGACATCCTTACTTTAGCAATTTTCGGGCCTTAGCCCCCGCTATCAAATACTTCAATTCTTTCACTCACTTGCCATCGAATTCCAACACATCACAACTCGGTCTAATGAACTGGACTGATTTATTCTTACAGTCTACTCTAGCCCCATGCTTTACTAGCCAATCCATTCCTAATATCAAATCATAATCCTCAATATCTAGCACCATCAAATCTCCCTCCAAGCTTTCTCTCTCCACATCAATTTTGCACATACCGATTTGCTTGCACTATCTTTCCCAAAGGTGTACTTACTAATAAGGTAAATGGTAGCTCCACTCATCCTAACCCAAATGACATGCACAGATCTTGTTTAAATAGGAATGAGTAGATCCAGGATCTATCAATACATTAACGGAGCGTCTTTGGATAGTTAACGTACCTTCCACTACTGCTACATCAGTTCCAACCTCCTTTCTATTGAGAACAAATACCTTGGCTTTCACTTGAGGCTTCGGTGCTCCACTCCTGGATGCTCCCATGGTATTGGCTCTATTGGGTCCCGGATTTTGAGCCGAATTTCCTTGCCAGACTCGGTGCAGTTTAGGGTAGGCGTTCCGCAGGTGGTTTGGGTCACCGCAGTGATAACATTTCTGTTCACCTCTCTTAGACTAACAGTTCTTCTCTATGTGGCCATTTTTCCCACACTGTCGGCATAACGGAAGGTTTTGAGCAGGACCAACTGGTGCTGTTTGGGCTTGCTTTCCCCGATTCTACAACTGCTTGTTGGTGGGGCACTTGTTGGATTTCTGTCTCTGGAAGTGTCCCTGAGGTTGCCTTGGCGGCTGGAAGGGTCTCGATGCCATCCTATTGCGGTCCTCATTTTCTGTCCTGGTAGCTACGTCTACGGCCCCCGAATAGGTCGTTGGTGGAGAAGGTGCCAACGCCCTCCTTAATTCCTGCCTCAATCCCTTGACAAACTGCCTCGTCCTATTCTGTTCGGTGTCCACTAGCCTCTTGTAGTACTTTGATAGCTGGGTGAACCGTGCTACGTACTTGGCCACTGTCATGCCTCCCTGCTTTAAATTCTGGAACTCATCCTCCCGCTTTTCCACTATCCACTGAGGGATATACTCAGTTCTGAATACTTCAACAAAGTTAGACCACGTCCATTCTTGATCAACCATCTCCCAGTCATCCTGAAGCTGGGCTCCTCAAACGGAATGTAGCAAACTTAACAATTCGCTTTTTAGTGTACTGGAGTGTAGTAAATATGTCTTCTATCTACTCGATCCATTGCTCAGCTTTCTGATCTTGCTCAGCTTCACCCAAGAAGACGGGCGGTTGACATTTCAAAAACCGTTCCAATGCCTCATCTTCGCCCTTAGGGTTTCTCCGCTCAGTCAGGGTCTGCAGAATCTCTACCATCTTACTAAATGCTTGCCCCATTGTCACATCAACCGGTGCTTCAGACCCGCTTCCCATATCTGGTTCACTCTTATTATCCCGGATGGGTGATTGCATCTGCGTTATCTCAACTTCTGGGGCCACATGATCTGCTCCCGGAATTCTCCTGCTTGACGAAACTACACAGCGCTTGGGTACCATTCTAAACCATACCCAAATGATAAGTTTATGCATTCAATGATTAAATCATTTTAGTTGAGCATGCATTCTCAGTCAGATATAAGTAAAAGAAAATCATATGCAAGTTTTTTACTAAAGAATTGCTCATAAATTTTCTCTCAAATCTTAGAGTACTCAGGTACTCTTATTTGCATAAATTTGAATTGAAATAGAAAACAAAAAATAAAACTCCATAAAAGTTTATGAAAAATAATAAATAAACATCCTGATCGTAATAACTCTTAGCCCTCTAGTTCTCATCAGAATCTTCAGGATCAGCCTCATACAACCATCCCCTAGAGTTCTTAAAGAAATCTATCCTAGCCCCACTTGCAAACCCTTCCATTGGCTCTTTCCTGGGGCGCATAGAACTCTCCTCGGTCTCAACTTGGCTGGGTGGAGGAATGAAAGAAGGCCTAGGTGGAGATTCATAATCTATCTCCCCCGGGTCATCACTATCTGCTGATATATCAACTATGGGGCTAGGAGGGTGGGGAACATACTCCATGTCTAGCTCCTCATCTTCATTGTCAGAACTCAATTCTATCACAGGTATTGGGGGTGGCTCATTGATCAGAACCTCATCATCACCGCTATCTTCCAAAGGAATAGCTGGTTGAGGAGCAGGGAAAGGTACTGGAAGGTCTTCTGGATAGATAGGGATAGGTGGGTACCATTGCTACCCCTTTCTCGTGGGTCTAAGCATTCTAACCATCTTACAGCATAAACAAGACAGGTTAGATAAAGATTTAAACTTAAATAAATAGGCCATATACCATCAATATTTGCCTAAACCGTAGCTCTGATACTACCTGTAACACCCGCTACTTAGGCCCAACAAGGCCGGGGATGTCGCCCCGTCCAAAGGACAAGGGGTCTTTAGAACTAGGACACACAACAAAAATTTAAACAATACTTTGGAATTAAAACTTATTGCAACCCAAAAATTCAAGAACAAATCTGAAATAAAAATTGTTCACTCTCAACTCCCAAAGCATTACATAAAATAAATAACAGAATATCTTCCAAGTAGGCAACAACTAGCTACTCATCCCCACAGCAGGATCGACCTGAAATCATAGTAAAAAGGGTGATGAGATAAAAATCTTAGTAAGTCCGTGTATGCTTTGAGTATTCAGTGAAAACAGTTTATGTATGCAAGATGTAAGAACTTTATAAGAAAAAGTACTGGTAAACAATGTTAAAATCAAGAGTGACGTTTTGGCTTTCCAACCATACATGTACAATAAAATCAACCACTCAAAAGGGCAGCCATAGGTTACCACACATTGGGCCCCATAACCATACAAGGGTCAGAATGCCACATTTTGTGCAAACTGACAAAAAGGTAGGTGATAAGCCTACTGGGTAAGATACTCCTCATTCTTTACACCCAAACAAAACTGGTTGTCCACTCTGGCAACACAGTCCACACGAATGAAACTTACTAGCTCGGACCGGCATGACTAAGTAGTACTGATGTTTCTCTAAGTTGAATTCATCTGCTGGAGGTGGCCTCCAGCCAGAAGACTCCCTATTGCTCTTCAAAACTAGGATTACTAGCCTACCCTTATTGAGTACTCAACGAAGATTGTCCTACTTGGGAGAAAACTGGTAAAACATAGTATTACTTGAAAATGGCAATCGAGGCTATCTAAAGTCCTTGTCAAAATTAGTTTTAGAAATAGTTTGGTGTTTGAGTTAAACCTTGTTGATTTTCGAATAATTGGTTTGACTGAAACAAGAAAGGAAACAGTCCTTAATTACCTTTACAAAATCAGTGTTCACATACTACGTGTTTAGCTTGCCATGGTAACCTTTTACGACAAACAAGTTTTATGCAGGAGCTTACCTAATCCTTTGCTCGAGATAAATTAGGGATATCCAAAAGCTGACATAACCCCGCCTGGGGTAAACATTGTAGGATTTTTAAATTAATTAAATAGATTAAACGCGACAGAAAATAGAAAGAAATCTAAGCCATGGATCACGGGTTTGCAGTAGAAACGGGAAAAAGAGAAGATCACGCTTATTACCTCTTGAAGCCGGAATTTAAAATTTTCTTGTTCCAAGAACGCAGGCGCGATCCAGATCACAAAACCGGTTCACAGCAGCTCAACTGAAGTCCAAGAAAGAACCCCTCTGATGATAATCCACACAAGACGCTTACAATCTCACAATTCTATACTAGTAGAATTTAGGAGGCTAGGGTTTGATTAATAAGAGAGAGACGGCTAGGGTTTGATCAAGAGAGAGGCAGAGAAACGGTTTCTCTGTTATTGCGTGAATAGTCTGTGTCTCTTACCCTAAGGAAACCGTTTCCTTATATTTATAGATTTATAATTACCGTAAATTGTAACTTAGTCTTTCAACGTCCAATTGTCAACAAACTGGTCCTTGAAGTTTACTTAATTAAAATTAGGTCCCATGAATTATAACAAACTTATAATTCACCTATAAATATATTCCCTTCTCTTAATTAACCCCACAATATTATCAAATAATATATTTGAGCATTCAAACCATTATTGTGTGTGACCCATTAGGTTTCCTGGTCTTATTGGTTGCATAATATGATTTAATTCTAACAATATTAGAATTAATAATCCTTAATAAAATAAAGGATTAAATTTATTAATTTTCTAATTAATAAATCCATATTTAGCATATCAAGAGCGACATCTAGCAATGACTCTTGACCACCCAAAAGTCCAGAAAGTCAAGTGGCTTGACATGAACCTTTCAATACCAAATTGTCAGTGCAATAAACTCCTTTCACCATACAATATCTCATTCGGTCTAGAGCATGGAATTAGTGCCAACTCCCTCCAGAATATTATTAATTATGACCCGAATATTTTAGTACTTGTTCAAGAAATCCATTACTCGATATGTGTATCAATTGGAACCATTTCCATTACATAGTCGCCTTGGCCAAGGACTTCATGAGTAATGATTTCTACAAGTGGCCTTGAGATTTACTCTCCTACTATTAGGAGTGGTGAATCCTTTATTGACTTTCTCAACTACTTTCGTTTACTTTACGTTGTACCCAATATCCATCCCATAGGCAGTCCTAGATAAGACTCCAAAGATTAGAATCAAAGTACAACGCTCGTTAAACAAAGTACCTTGGAGATCTCAAGTCTAAGGATACTTGCACACTTGCTATAATGAGATTCTATCATTGGCACTAAATAGTTATCCAAGTGATTATCTCGTAGTTAGGTCATCCAATGAACTTGTTCCAAAACAAGCATCCACACGTTAATCCTGAGTATCCCCATACTCACGGATATGAGAACCACCACTTGATCTAATCAAGAGATATAATATGTGCCAGTCTTGGCGTATTAATAATGTCCCATCTTATTAATAATATGACTGGGGATTATTTAAGTACAAACACTGCATAGTGTAGTAGGAATCTCACACCATGATTTGTATCATGATTTCCTTAACACTGTGTTGTACTAGAGACTTTATCTAACGGTTTGTACACATATTTAGATATAACAATCAAACTGAAAGATAAAGAATGTCTCTTATTAATTTAATATGCAATATACATGGTACAAGTGATTGCCTCTAGAGCACAAGACTAACAAACTCCCACTTGCACTAGAGCCAATCATTCATGTATCGAATACCAAATGACTCAACATGTTTATCATGTTTCTTCTGAGAAAGCGCTTTAGTGAGTGGATCAGCTATGTTCTGATCCGTGGGAATCCTCTCTATCTTTACATCTCCTCTATCTATGATTTCTCTAATCAGATGATAGCGTCTAAGCACATGCTTAGATCGTTGATGAGACCGTGGTTCCTTTGCCTTTGCAATGGCTCCATTATTGTCACAATACAAAGGTATCAAATCAACAATGCTGGGCACCACTCCAAGTTCAGTGAAGAACTTCTTGATCCATACTGCTTCTTTAGCTGCTATGTACTCTGCTTCAGTAGTCGAATCGGCAGTAGTCTCTTGTTTGGAGCTCTTCCAACTAACTGCCCCACCACCTATTGTAAATACGTAGCCAGATTGTGATTTGAAGTCGTCTTTGTCAGACTGAAAGCTGGCATCAGTATACCCTCTTACTTGTAAATCACCATCTCCATATATCAAGAATGCATCCTTAGTCCTTCGTAAGTACTTAAGGATATTCTTTACAGCCGCCCAGTGACCCTCTCCAGGATCAGATTGGTATCTACTCGTCAAACTAAGAACACACGATACATCGGGCCTAGTACATATCATAGCATACATTATAGACCCAATTACCGAAGCATATGGAATTCTACTCATGTGATCCCTTTCAACTTGTGTCTTTGGAGACATCAATTTTGAAAGGCTTACACCATGTGTCATAGGTAAGAATCCTCTTTTGGATTGATCCATGCTGAACCTTTTCAACACTTTGTCTATGCATGTAGACTGTGAAAGGCCTAGCAACCTTCTAGATCTATCTCTATAGATCTTTATTCCCAGAATATAGGTTGCTTCTCCAAGGTCTTTCATGGAGAACATCTTGGACAACCAAATCTTCACTGATTGAAGAGTGGAAACATCATTTCCTATAAGCAATATGTCATCTACATAAAGCAATAGGAAAATAACTTTACTCCCACTAACCTTCTTATACACATAAGGTTCATCCATGTTTTGAATGAAACCAAAATCTTTAATTGTCTCATCAAAACGGATATTCCAACTCCTAGATGCTTGCTTAAGTCCATAAATGGACCTTTGCAACTTACACACGTTTGTGCTATCTTTGGATATGAAACCTTCAGGCTATGTCATATACACTTCCTCAATCAGGTTTCCATTAAGGAAAGCTGTTTTCACATCCATTTGCCAGACCTCATAATCGTAATGAGCGGCAATGGCTAGGAGTATTCTTATGGATTTCAACATCGCGACTGGTGAAAAAGTTTCGTCATAGTCAATACCTTGTCGTTGACGATAACCTTTTGCTACCAAGCGAGCCTTATAGGTAACCATACTACCATCCATGTAAGTTTTCTTTTTGAAAACCCATTTAGGCTTGATTCCTTCAGGTGGATCAACCAAAGTCCATACTTGGTTGTCATACATAGAATCCATCTCTGACTTCATAGCTTCGAGCCATTTGTCAAATTCTGAACTATTCAGAACAGCCTCGTAAGTAGTAGGCTCATCGTCATCTATGAGCAATACGTCATTATGGTCACTTATGAGAAATCCATATCTCTCAGGTGCCACTCGTATCCTACTTGACCTACGAAGCTCTTGTGTGTTAGAAGGTTCATCTATTTGAATAGATACAGGTTCAGATGGTTGATCAATATTTGTTTGCTCTTCTTGAACTTCACTATGTTCAAGTTTACTCCCACTACCTTCTTTGAACATGTGCTCCTTCTCTAAGAAGATAGCATGTTTTGAAATAAAAATTTTATTTTCAGAAGGAAGATAGAAGTAATATCCAAACGATTCTTTTGGATATCCAACAAATAAATATTTGTCAGACTTACTTTCAAGTTTATCTGACATTACCTTTTTAACAAAAGTAGGGCAGCCTTAAATCCTTAAATGAGATAACTTTGGTCTCTTACCAAAGAATAACTTATAAGGAGTGGCATCAACTATTTTTTACGGAACTCTGTTTAAAATGTAAACAGCAGTCTCCAGTGCGCACCCCCAAAACGATTTTGGTAAGTCTGCAAAAGCCATCATGGTCCTTACCATGTCTAGAAGGGTTCGATTCCTTCTCTCAGATACATCGTTATGTTGAGGTGTATATGGTGGAGTCCATTGAAATAATATTCTGTTATCTCTTTTATAACTTAGAAATTCTTGACTTAAGTATTCACCTCCATTGGAGAATTCTAGTAATTGGATTATCAAATTTGGGAGAAGAAGGAAAGCTGGTTGTTTGAAATTAAAAAAAAAAAGAAGAATACTTTAGGAAGTGAATTATGGTAGCAAATATGGTGATAATATCTTGGTTGAAGGAGGTTTTTCGTGAGCTTCAATGGCCGACTGGTTTGGTTGGATTATTGTTGAGATGGATGATATTTGAATGAGCATTAGGGTATCCGAATTATGGAGTGTAATGGTGAGGGAATATTCTGGATAGTTGAGGCTTAATCCATGGAAGTTTGATGAAGTAATTTGCTGGAATTTTGGACTCCAATTAAAGGCTTGATTACAGCGATTGATGGAGTGATTTAAGGGGTAGCCATGGAGCTCTTTTTGTGCAGAACAATGGTGAAGATGATGAAGTTTAGTTCATGGCTGACCAAGGTGGGTTTTACAGAAAGATGGGGTGAGTTTTGGACAAGGGTGAGGAGGGAAACAAAGCTGGAATTTCTAGTTGGTTTTCCGCATGACTTGCTGGAATTTCAGTGTGGATTTTTCTGTCATGTTTCAGCCAACTTGCAGAAGGTTTGAAGGGATTTTGGAGGGTCCTTTAAGGCTAGTTTCTAGCCTTCTTTATGGAGGAAAGACAGGGTTGAATTGCTGGTTGAAAAGGTGGAAGAAATAGCTGGGTTCTTGGCTTACCAAGCTGTGAAAACTGCCCACGAATTTTCCTGGTTTGCACAGCTTTTGTGCAGTCCAGTTTTGGCTAAAGTTTTCAGTCTTCAAGTTGAATGAATTGGTTATTTTTCTGGCAGTATTTGAGAGGAAAAGATGGCTGAAGATTTTGACAATTGGACTGATCAAGAAGCTGGAAAAATTTCTAGATTACTACATGAAGAAGATGAATACTTATAGGTTGGAGTTTAAAGGTTCAACTATGGAGATTAATTTCCTTGGGAACCTTCCTTAACTCTTCACCATTTTTGGAAAAAATTCCATCCTCCAAGAGGCATTTTCGAAGCTTCACAATCACAAAACCTTGTTGGAATTTTTTGGAAATAAAAATGGCTTAGATAATTGAGCAACTTAATTGATTAAGAATTAAGGGAAGCTAGAGATCAAAAATGGTATGAATCCCTTAGAAATTTTTGTAGGGCACAAGAGAAGGATTAGGACATTCCTTTCATGTCTCCCCTATGACAACATTCCTACTCCTCCCTAAGGCATGCAAGGCCAAAAATAGCCTACCTAACGAAAGTAAAAGTTAATCATGCTAAAACTCAAATGATGGACTTTGAACTCAAGACCTTAAGGATTAATTCTAAGCTCTAACCACTAAACCACAACAACTCTTGTTCTTATTTTCTCTCCCAAATATTTTTTCTATTTAACCCTCAAGCTATCTCCCTATTTCCACCTTAAGCAAAATTATCATTTTGCCCTTCTTACTCAATAAGCATAATTAAGCTTTCTAGTCTACAAATAACAAATTCAAAACATATAAAATCATACAAAAATATATTCATGCATGCAAGAAAATATGATATGCATCCTGACCCCCTTACTCTACGGTTAGTTTTAATTGGGGTTTCTCATTAACTCTCCTATTGCTAACCATAGTCGTGAACATAAACTCTAACACCAATCAACAAACCATTCATTTCATGAATAAAAGCATAGATCTATATCTACCATCATATGATCTAAACTTCACTAAACATAATCATATTCATGGCTTCAACAAGAATACAAGAACAAAAAACCCTATTCACCAAAGGTGCATAATATCTATCATGCTTAATCACTCATACTAAGTCACGACATAAAGAGCATGCAACAAAATCATCCTCATACTTCAATCCCAACTCCGTCATATAAACACATACTCAATCTCCAATCATATTCCATCCTTTTCCAACAACATCCAAAAGACATGATTTTAGAATTAAGGAGAGGGTTAAAGAGACATACTCGATTGATGACTACCTTGATGAAGTCTCAAGAAACTCCACACACTTGGAAGGCTTGATCCGACCAAGAAGGAAGAAGAGAAAATGGCCATGGTAGAAACAACCATTTCGGCCGAGAGAGAGAGAGAGAAAGAGAGAGAGAGAAAGGAAGAGAGAGAGAAGGAGAAAGAGAGAGAGTATTAGTATATTTCATTACAGATCGAAGAGGAAGGAAGATGAACACAATCTTTCATGATTACCTTGAGAGAGTTCTTGAGTCTTTAAGAAAAATTCTGGTTTTTTATCCAAAAGTAGAATCTTGTTTTCAGCGTTTGATGTTATAAATTACAGAAATGGATTCTAGAGGCTGAGTAGACGTGATCTGGAGTTTTTGGGAGAGATTGGAGGTGTTTAGAGTGGTCTTAGGCTTGGAGAATGGTGGTGTGTGTTCTTGGTGTTCTTTGGAGAAATGGAAAGAATAGAGAGAAGCTGGACGAGATTTTGCTAGATGGAGTTGGCTGAATGGATTGGGGAATCCTTATGATTGAATTTTAGATTAGGGAAAAGAAGGAAAGCTGGTTGTATGAAATTCAAAAGAAGTAATTTAGGGAGTGGATTAAGGTAGAAAATATGGTAAGAATAGCTTGGTTGATGGAGGTCCTTGGAGCTGCTATGGCCGGCTGGAATTAGCTGAGGTTTTGCTGAGATGAATAAGGTTGAAGAAGCTATAGGGTGGCCAAAATTTTGTGTGTTATGTTGGAGGAAATTTCTGGTTGGTTGAGACTTAAACCATGGAAGTTTCATGGAGTAATTTGCTGAATTTTTGAATTCCAATTGAAGGCTTGATTGTAGTGATTGAATGAGTTATTTAAGAAGTGGCTATAGAGCTCTTTTTGTGCAGATCAATGGACGAGGTGGTGAAGTTTAGTTCATGGCTGACTAAGGTTGGTTTTATAGAAAAATGGGAGTGAGTTTCGGATAGGGTTGAAGACGGATCAAGGCTGGAATTTCTGGTTGTTCATTCAAGAGATTCGCTAGAATTTTTGTGCAGATTTTTTGCAATGTTTCAGCCGACTTGCAAAAGGTTTGAAGGGGTATTGGAGGGTACTGTAAGGCTGGTTTCTAGCCTTCTTTATGGAGGAAAGGCATAGGTGAAATACTAGTTTGAAGGCTAGAAGGAATAGCTTGGTTTTTGGTCTGCTAAGCTGTAAAACTAGTCCAGAAATTTTCCTGGTTTGCATAGCTTTTGTGCAGTTTGATTTTTGGCCAAAGATTTTAGCCTTCAATTTGGCTATTTTTCTGGCAGCATTTGAGTGAGAAAAATGGCTGAGGTTTTTGAAAGTTGAGCTGACCTAGAAGTTGGAAAATTTTCTAGATTGCTACATGAAGAAGATGAATACTTATAGGGTGGAGTTTGAGGGTTCAACCATGGAGATTAATTCCCTTAGGAACCTTCCTTAACTCCTTCCCCATTTTCAGTCAAAATTCCATCCTCCAATAGGCATTTGCGAAACTCCAAAATCACAGAACCTTGCTGGAATTTTCCAAAAATAAAAATGGGTTGGATAAATTGTGCAACTTAATTGATAAAGAATTAAGGTAAGCTAGAGAGCAAAAAAGGGCATGAATCCCTTAATAATTTTTGTAGGGCATAAGAGTAGGATTAAGACATTCCCTTCAAGCCTCCCTTAGGACAACACTCCTACTTCTACTCATGGCATGTAAGGGCCGAAAATATCCCATCCTATAAAAATAAAATTTAATCATGATAAACTTAATTGGTGGAATTTGAACCGAAGACCTTAGAGATTAATTTTAAAACTCTAACCACTAAACCATAACAACTCTTATTCTTATTTTCTCTCCCAAATACATTTCCTATTTAATCCTCTAGCTATCTCCCTATTTTCACTTCAAGCAAAATTACTATTTTGTCATTCCTACTCAATAAGCATAATTGAGCCTTCTAGAGTATAAATCACGAATCCAAAGCACATAAAATCATTCAAAAACATATTTATATATGCAAGAAAATATGATATGCATCCTGACCCCCTTACTTTAGGGTTGGTTTTAGATGGGGTTTCACACCTCTAACCGAAGTGGTGAAGAAAAAAGTGGGATTTAGGTGGGAGGAAGCCTAACAACAAGTTTTCAAACTCTCAAGGGCAAATTGAGCCAAGCCCCAATTCTCATCCTACCGAACTTTAAGAAGGCATTTGAGATAGAGTGTGATGTAAGTGGGGTATGGATAGGTGAGGTTCTAACCTAAGACCGAAAGTCCCTTGCATATTTTAGTGAGAAATTGTTCGGGGTGGCCATCATTTATTCCACCTATGATAAAGAAATTTTTACCTTGGTTAAGATCCTAGAGTATTGGTAACACTACTTATTACCAATAGAGTGTGTGATCTATACTAACCATGAGGCCCTTAAACACCTCACAAGCTAACAAAATTTGAACAAGAGAAATATAAAGTGGATGGAGTTTATGGGGACATTTCTTTATGTCATTCAATATAAAAAGGATAAGGAGAATGTAGTTACAGATGCATTATCTCGAAATTTTGCACTTTTAAACTCTTTAGATGCTAAACTTCTTGGTTTCGAACTTGTTCAAGAATTGTATGATAATGATAAGGAGTTTGGGGATACTTTTCTAAGTACTATAGGTATGATGGTTTCTTGTTTGGGGAGGCAAGGCTTTATGTGCTAAAGGGGTCCATTAAGAAATTGCTAGTTAAGGAGTCCCATAGTGGGGGATTAATGGGACATTTTGGTGTTACAAAGACCTTTGGCATCCTTATGGAACATTTCTTTTGGCAAAAAATGACAAGGGATGTGGAGAAACATTATTCTCAAGGCATAATTTGTAGGCGGGCTAAATCTAGATCACTTCTACTTGGGTTATACACTCTTTTACCCACTCCAAATGCTCCTTAGATTAATATCTCAATGGATTTTATTTTAGGATTACCTAGATCCAAAAGGGGTAAGGATTCTATATTTGTGATTGTTGATCGATTCTAAAAAATGGCTCATTTTGTGGCTCGTTCCAAGACTGATGATACTTTCCATAATATAGATTTATTCTTCAAAGAAGTAGTGAGAATGCATGGGATTCCAAAGACTATTATATCAAATAGGGACACTAAGTTCCTTAGTTATTTTTAGAGAGTCTTATGGAACAAAATTGACACTAACATTTTGTTTTCCACTGCTTGCCACCCTCAAATGGATAGACAAACGGAAGTGATCAACCAAACACTCACCCAATTCTTGAGGACCATCATCAAGAAGAACTTGAAGAATTGGGAAGAATGCTTGCCACATATTGAGTTTGCTTATAATAGGGCTATTCATTCTACTACTTCTTTTTCTCCCTTTCAAATTGTATATGGTTTTAACCTTCTAACTCATTTGGATTTGGTTCCTTTACCTGTAGGTGAATGAATGAACCTTGATGGAACCAAGAGGCAGAATTGATGAAGACTTTCTATGAAAAGGTGAAAGTAACTATTGTAATGCGAAATGAAGAGATCGCCCTTAAGCAAAATCAAGGAAGGAAAAAGGTTTCATTTGAGCCTGGTGATTGGGTATGGGTGCACCTTTGCAAGGAGAGATTTCCCACTCAAAGTCATCGCCCAAGTTGGAGATAATACCTAAAAGATCGATTTACTTAGTAAGTATATAGTGAGTGCAATGTTTACGTTAGTGACTTAGCTCCTTTTGATGTAGGCGATGATTCATAGAAGAATCAACTTCAAAAGAGGGGAGATGATGGGAATCAAGCTAGCCAATTTGTTCAATCTCAAGAAGGGGGAACGGCCTTACAAGGACCAATGACATGATTGAGGACTTAGAAGTTCCAAAATGATATCCAATTGTTCCTATAACTATATTTAAGGATGGAAGAGTGTTGGAAGGATAACAAAGGTAGCTAAGAGCTCAATTTGATGGCTATCCAAAAAGAATCCCAACAAAAACCCTAACAACTTAGGCCTGCACCAAAGGGGGGAGAGAATGCTGAAATCCAGTGAACTAGTGTCGAATTGACGCCGGCCTAAGCCTGCTGAGCCGGTTCTGGCTGCACATTGTCAGCAGAACTGTTGGCCTCTAGCAAAGAGCTAGCGTCCGAACTGGCACCGGCCCATGTCGGGCCTAGTCCCTGTTTTTACTCATTTTGATGATTTCCTCCAGTTTCTTTCTACTTTGTGAAGGATCGCGAAAAAACCAGTGAAAAAATTTCAATTTTTCTGAGCCACATCTAAGAGAGAGTACTTACTTTTTCTTACTAGTTGCGGATTAACCAACGTGGGGATGGGTTGCACTGGAACTTCTTGCATTGAAAGGGGAGAAGGAGACACTTGCTGTTCAACTAGAATTCCCGCCAATCTTCTACTCCTATGCATCAAATGTTTTTCTCTTTGTCTTTCGGAGTATGACTCTACTTTGCTCTTGGTGTTAGCTTGGTGAGAGCTCCTTCTTGGATAATCAAAACACTCTCCAAGTGAGAAGGAAGAGAAAGGATGAAAAACCAAAGAGAGAGAGGGAGAGTTGACGACACACTCCAGAGAGGAAAAAACTTAAAAAACTATGTTGTTTTTTTTCCTTCTCTACTTCTACTTTTCGGTCAGCCTAGGGATTCTAGAAGCCCTATTGGCTAAAAATCACTAAGCCCTAATGGGCTAGGTGCTATGGTAAAAAATGAATCCAAGACCGGCGCAATCTTCTTTATTAATTAATTATCTTTTTTGGGCCTCATTAAATACCCAAGACTAATTAATTAATTCTAATTGGACTCTTAATATATGTCAACATATATTAGCCCAATTAATCAATTTATTCCAATCCAATTCTCTTAATTAATTAATTATTTTTTCTAGGCCTTATTAAAACCTAAGACTAATTAATTAATTCTAATTGGACTCTTAGAATAAATTTTATTTCTCTTTCAAATAATTATTCATAAGCCCCGATTGTGTCTAAACAACACAAAGGTAGCTTGAGCTACTCCGGAGATCAAGAGACATATTATTTATGGCTACTAAAATGACCAAAATGCCCTTACTATTAAATATCTGCATTTTATCATTTAAATATTTCAAATTATCACCATATAAAAATATTGACCCTAAGAATAATATTGCTTAAAACAATATCTCTGATCTACAGGTAAAATGACAAAAATACCCCTCTATGTAACACCCATCAATGAGACAGGATAAATGTACTAGCACCCATCTCAAAGATGTCTACCATCCATAGATCTCTAGTTTGATAATCCTGACTCACTTAAATATACTTGCTTATTATTGGAAGTTATCGAAAAGCACACGTTCTAAAGTCACGTTCCTAGGGTCCTAGATCATTTAGATTATCCTAGACAATCACAAGGAGGTAATTTAACTTTACTAAGTGAAGCATAGAAACTCTATTGCCTAAGTCCGTTTTAATTAATTAGAGTAATACACCCAACATACAAGGATATTGATCTCACAAAAGAAATTTCACCCAACATACATCAAAGTATAAAACCCTAACTTTGCCAGATCACCAACTCATACTTAGTATGAAGGTATCCATCCACGCTGTAGCAGTAATAGTCTTGTCCCTATAATTATAGTACTTTAAGAGAGATCACTACTACTAGTTCTGTTCTACGTATTTAAAATACGCTTATGCCTATGATGTGAGTGAATTACTTATTGATTTAAGGTAAACCAATCCTTATTGAAAATCATGACATAATAGTCCTAGATGAAATGCCCAGTTCCAACAAACGACTAAGAACTTAATTTTATTTATATGACAAATACCCATGGTCTATACTTTATTGTGAAGAACAACCTAACACATAGACCATTACTTGTCATATTTGGACCTTTAAATGTGTAATAATATAAGAAACAGACTAAATTTAATGAATAAACATTTTATTGCAATATGATCATACATAATGTAACACCCCACTTCCAAGGCCCACCAGGGCCGGGGATGTCACCTTGTCCAAAGGATAAGGGATCTTTATAACTAGGTTACACAAATAAAATAGCGGAATAAAATGATACTTTAACTAAAACAAATTTATTACATCCCAAAATACTCCAAGAATAAATCCATGAATTCCCAAAACAAAACCATAAATAAAATTATCTACTCTCGACTCCCCAAAGCAATACATAGAAATAAATGATAACAATCTCTTCCCAGGCAGATTACACTAGCTACTCATCTCCACAACTGGATCGACCCGAAATCATGGTAAAAAGGTGATGAGACAAAATCTCAGTAAGTCCGTGTGTGCTTTGGGTATTTAGTGAAAGCAGTTCATGGATGCAAAGTGCGAAATCTTTATAAGAGAAATATTGGCAAGCAGTAAACATTAGTTAAAAGTAAGAGTGGCGTTTTAGCTATTCCAGCCATACATGATTAACAAAATCAACCACTCGTAAGAAAGGATTATAGGTTACCACATGTTGGGCCCCACAACCGGATGGTCAGTATGCCACACTTTGTGCATACCGCCGGTCAAAATGCCACACTTTGTGCAGACTGACAAAAGTAGGTGATCGGCCTACTGGGTAAAATACTCCCCATTCTCTATACCCAAACAACAACCAGGTGTCCATTCCCGCAAAACACAGTCACTTGACTGAAAAGAACACTGCTAGCTCGGACCGGCACGACCCACCGGATTGACGTCCTATTCGGGAAGGACTCACCCCTCAGAGGTGGCCACCTACTGAGAGACTTACCTTAACCCCTCTAGGACTAGTCCTAGTAGTCCATCCTTATTGAGTACTCAACGACGTTTCCCACTTGGGATAAAATGAACAAAACATTGTTCCACATGAAAATGGCATTTTGAGGGTTTCCAAAGTCCTTGTAAAAATCAGCTCTAGAAAGAGTTTGAGTTTGGCAAATCTGCTCTTTGATTTTTAATAATTTAATTGTTTGAAATAAGAGAGAGTTCAACCCTCAATTGCCTTTACATAAATGACTGCTCATACATTCTACATTTGGCTTGCCATAAGGAAAACATTTCATATTAATCAGGTTTTATGCAGGAGCTTACCTGACTATTGCTCACAAATAAAAGGTCTCCAATAGCTGACCTAACCCCATATGGGCAAATACAAAACACAATCAATTTCAAGCCACAATCCACTTCCTCAATTTTAAAACAACTCAACTTACTACTATCATGATCCTAGTGTCCCAAGCTTTAAGGCTACTCAATAAATAAATAGGTTTATAGGCTAAGGATAATTTGATATTTAAAATAATTAATATTTTCGGAAATAGGTACTAATAAGTTAAAGATTTAAAACTTGCTAAGAAAAATTTAGAGTTTATTTGTTAATGATTTATTAATAATTTAGTTGTTAGAAAATAATTGATAACTAAAGTTAGTTGAAAATGAATTTTAATGAATCTTGCTTGAAAAATAATAAATGAGTTTTAATAGGTTTTGATTAAAAGATGATAATTAACTTTATAGAAATAAGTATTTTACTAGTCATGATTATTTCCATAAAAGGCTTTAGTGGATTTCATTATTTTATAAAGTATCTATATATTTTATTTTTCTTTTAAAACTATTATTTATTTGACTAAATTTTCCTTTATATAAATATAATATTCCAAATCCACCCTTCCTAGGGTTTTTCGAAATCACTAGCAAAATTATATTACTACATATTTTATTCATGAAAAAAAAAATTTGCTTAGGGACAACTAGATCATGATCATAATTCCAAGGTTACTCACAATCATGAACATATTCAACTATTCAACTCATCAATTCATCCAAATCATGCTCACAAGCATAGATCTCAATTTATCAAGATATGATCTAACCTCTACTAGCATAGATATGGCCATGGCTTCAATAATCCAACATGAATATAAGTCCTAATCACTAATGGTGACATAATCTCTAGCATACTTCATCACAAATACTACATATGACATGGAAACATGCATCAAACTCTAAAACATCATTCAATAAAACAATATAATCCTTCCATGCATAAATCCCATCTCTTTCACAATAATACATATATTCATGCTTCAATCTCTACAATGCATACTCAAATCCTATCACAATCCACATACTATCAACATCATCCTAGAGACATGAATCTAGAATTTAAAAGAAAGATTGAGGGGACTTACTTGGTTGAGGGATGGCTTGAGGGAGTTTAGAATGGATCTCAACTCCTAGATGGCTAAAATCATCCAAGGAAGGTGGAGGGAGCATGGCCATGGAGGAAGAAGCCATCCGGCCAAGAGAGGGAGTTTCGGCCATGAGAGAGAGAGAGAGAGAGAGAGAGAGAGAGACCATTAGCATGTCTATTCACATATATTCTCACTAGAGATCAAGATTGGAGAAGATGAAGTTGTTAGAACAAACCTACCTTGAAGGTGTTCTTGAACCTTCACAGAATTTTTTGGTTTTGATCCGAAGTAGCGAGTTGATTTGTGGAGTTTAATGTTAAAAATGGTGTTGATGGACTCACGGCAGTGAGTAGGTCAAATCTAGAGATTTTAGAGAAGGTTTGAAGTGGTTTGGAGGGGTATTAGGTGAAAAGAAGAAGTAGGTGTTCTTGGTGTAGTGTGTGTGTTCTTGAAGGTTGAAAGAATTTGTGAGATTATAGCTTGCAGCTGCCGAAATTCTGTGAGAACTAAGGCTGGCCGAATTTTTGTAGGGTTTAGGAAGATGATTCTCTTATTTGGAAGGGAAAAGGAAAGGTTAGTTGTTAAAATCCTTGAAGAATATTTTCAGTAAGTAAATTTGGAAACTAAATATCCTAGAATATCTTGATTGTTGAAGAGTTTTGGAAGTCTGCCATGGCTGACTGCTTTGAGCAGAATTTTGGTGGGATTAATGCTGGCTTAAGGAAGCTTATGGTGGCCAAAAATAGGGAGCATAATGGTGAAGAAGAAGTCTGGTTATTTGAGGGATACATTATGGAAAGTTGCTAAACTATGGTGGCTGGAAATTTGGTAATCATCAAGCATAATTGTAGGGATTTGTTGGAGAGATTTTTGGGCAGCCATGTCTAAATTTCGTGCAGAAGCTTAAGGGGAATAATGGAGCTCAGTTATTTGAGGTTTAAGGAAGGTTCATGCAGAACAATGATGGTGTTTCGGCTGGAGGAAGATTAGGAAACAAAGCTGGACAATTTTCTGCACAGCATTTTCGCAAGCTGAAGTTTTCCTGGGCAGTTTTCAGCTGCCATTTTCCAGCCCGTTTGCAAGGACTTTGAAGGGGAATTCCAGGGGATTTCAAGGCTGGTTTCTAGCCTTTTTCATGGAGGAAAAACATGGCTAAGTTGCTGAACAAATTCTGAAAGAAAACAGCTTGGTTTTGGATTCTCAAAGCTGCGATTTGTACAGGAATTTTTCCTGGTTTTGCTCCAGCTTTGAGCAGTCTGAATTTGGCTAAAGAATTCAGGTTGCAAGCTGATCCAAAAGACCATTTTTCTGGTAGCATTTGGGAAGGAATGTTAGCTAAGAATTTCGATCCCTTGATGGCACAATCAGCTGGAGAATTTTCAGTTCATTCCAAGAAGGAAGATGAACTAGTTAGAGTGAATTTTCAGCAAGCTCACTAGAGGAATTTTCCTCTTGAAATCTCCGACAACTCTTTCACATTTTCGGACCATAAGAAGTCCTTCACTAAGACATTTTGATCTTACAAAGCCACTGCACTTCACTGAAATTTCTGGAGAGAAAATGGCTAGAACAACTTGCTCAACCTCATGAGTTAAGAACTAAGGAAAAATCAAAGATCAAGGAAAAATGAATTCCTCTTAGAAAATTCGAGTAGAACAAACGAGTAGGATTTGAAGACTCCTATCATGCCTCCCATAGGACAACATCTCTACCCTACTCCAAACACCACTAAGGCCGAAATTGTTACTTCCCCAAGCAAAAATAAAATTTAACCAAGCTAAAGCTCCTATGATGGAATTTGAACCCAAGACCTCAAGAATTAATTCCAAAACTCTAACCATTAAACCACAACAACTCTTGTTGTCATTTTCACTAGCAACTTATTTCCTATTCAATCCTCAAGCTATCTCCCTATTTTCACCTCGGGCAAAAATTACCATTTTGCCCTTCTCACTCAATATTCACCAACAAGCCTTCAAGACATTAAAACTTAAATCCAAGGCACATAAAATCAAATAAAAATATATTTAATCATGCAGTAAAGTATGTTATGCATCCCAACCCCCTTACTCTAAGGTTGGTTTTGACCGGAGTTTCACACATAATACATAGTTTTTGAGGGTATACTTTCTAACAATCTCTCACTTGCGTTACAAAAACTAAGAAAGTCCATAAGTGCCTACCACTATGGCATCTAAGTGTCTGCAAAACATATTTTCTATCAAAAGCTTTGTAAAGGGATCTGCCAGATTGTTGACAGAGGAAATTTGATCAACTACTATCTCCCGTTTCTGGATGAACTCTCGAATGTGGTGGTACCTCCTCTCTATGTGCTTGCATTTCCTATGGCTTTGAGGTTCCTTGTATTGTAACACCACTCCAGAGTTGTTACAATAAATGGTGACAGGCCTATCCATGTGTGGTACAACTCCAAGTTCTATACAGAACTTACGGAGCCACACAACTCCTTTAGAAGCTTCAGAAGTAGCAATGCAAGATTGCTTGATACTTTTCTATGAAATAGCTCCTCTAGACAAAGTGAAGACATATCCATTAATAGATTTTCTTTCATCTTTATCCACTATTGGAAGTCTAAGTCTGTGTAACCGATAGTGTTATTGTTGTGCCATAGAGGCAATCACTTGTACCATGTATATTATATAATAATTAATAAAAGAGGCATTCTTTATCTTTCAGTTTGATTGTTATAACTGAATATGCGTATAAACTATTTGATAAAGTCTTTAGTACAGCACAGTATTAATGAAATCATGATGTGAGATTCCTACTGCACTATGTAGTGTTTGTGCTTGAATAATCGCTAGTCATAGTATTAATGAGATGGGACATTATTAATACACAAAGACTAGTACATGTTATATCCTTTGATTGGATCAAGCGGTGGCTCTCATAACTGTGAGTATTGTGATACTCAGGATTAATATGTGGATGTTTGTTATATAAAAAAGTTTATTGGATGACATAGTTATGAGAATCACTTAGATAAGCTATTGAGTATTAGTGATAGAATCTCATTATAATAAGTGTGTAAGTATCTTTAGACTTGAGATCTCCAAAGTATTTTGTTTATCGAGCATTGTACATTGATTCTAATATTTGGAGTTTTACAAGGACTACCTATGTGATAGATATTAGGTATAATGTAAAGTAAATGAAAATAACTGAAAGGATAAAAAAAGGATTCATCACTCCTAATAGTAGGATAGTATATCTTAGGGCCATTTGTAGAAATCATTACTTATGAAGTCTTTGGCCAAGGTGACTATGTGTTAGAAATAGTTCTAAATTTGATACACTTACTGAGTAATGAATTTCTTGAACAAGTATTAAAATATTTGGGCCAGAATTAATAATATTCTGGATGGATTGGGCACTAATTCCATGTTGTAGAATGAATGAGATATAGTATGGTGAAAAGATTTTATTGCATTGGTTATTTGCTATTGAAAGGTTCACGTTAAGCCACTTGACTTTCTGGACTTTTAGGTGATCAAGTGTCATTGCTAGATGTCGCTCTTGATCTGCTAAATATGAATTTATTAATTAGAGAATTAATAAATAAATCCTATATTTTATTTAGGATTTTTAATTCTAAAGCTATTAGAATTAATTCATATTATGCTATCAATAAGACTAGGAAACCTAATGGGTCACACACAATAAAGGTTTGAATGCTCAATATATATTATTTGATAATATTGTGGGGTTAATTAAGAGAAGAGAATTTGTTTATAGGTGAATTATAAGTTTGTTATAATTTAAGGGACTTGGTTAGAATTATGTAAACTGCAAGGGACCAATTGTAGATATTGGATCTTGGATGACTGAATTACAATTAACACAAATCCTAAAACCTATAAACATGGGAAACATTCCCTGTTGTTGCAGGAGATTTTGGACGATCAAAATGAGGATTTTCGAACCTTCTTTTTCACCACTTTCTTCTCCAATTAACCCTAGCCCCTTCTCTTCTACTAGTATAGATTTGAGTGGGCTTGTGAGTGACTCAACCTTGTGTGGATTACTGCTAGAGACAATCCTACTCTTAGATTATAGTGGAGCAAGGCGGATGATCAAAGCAGAGGAGTTGGTGCAAGAAAAGTTTTTTTATTTCTGCCATAGAAGGTAATCTCTGTTTCCTTCCTCTATTCCCATTTTAATTACAAACACGTGATCCTTGGGCATGTATTTCATAGTTATTTCCGCTGTGTTCTTATTTGATAAGCATGATGAAATTCCAACAGTGGTATTATAGTCTTCATGTTTATGTTTTAATCGCTTTGAAATCGTTTCTGAGCATGTAACTATATGATCATGGTGATTGTATGTCTACTACTTTGTATGATGTGTCTGGGTTTTCTAGTTTGAAAAGTCTCTGGGTCATTGAAAATTGGTAGGAAGTTTTTTCCATGTGGGTCTCTGTTTTGGTGTAAGATTTTTTGCAATCAAGCTTTTGATTCAACAATTTGGATTGTTGTTTAAATTGTGATGTAAATTACAGTTGGTTGTTAATATTGATTAACAATGCTTGATATCGAAATTATTTCAAACGGTATGAAAATCACATTGATGTTCATGGAAAATTTATAGCAAAATTTGGAGAAGAAGATGAACAGTGATTTTTCTGCCTCCAGAGCCTAGTTGGCGTCAGGTACGTTTGATCCACCTAGCACTAGGTACACTCTGTTCTTCCCCTGTGAGTGCCTCCAGAGCAAACCTGGCGTCGGGTACATTTAACCAACCTGGCGCTAGGTGCACTCTGTTCCAGCACTGTTTTATAAAAAAAAAAAGTTTTTTTTTTATCTTTTCTAATTTTGAGAATAGGTTCTAATAATGATTAGAATTTATTTGAAACATATGATTTTGGATAAAAATATTTTTAAAATTACATGTATGACCTACAATTTTCTAAAAATTTAATTTCGGCTTAGAACTTTCCAAAATTCGATTTTGGACCCAGATTTCTCCAAAATACTGATTTTGGATGTTTGTGCATTGGATGCTTTATATGCTGTATTTTAAGCACGTTTTATTAGCATGGTGGATGGTTATGAACTAAGATCAAACTTATCTGTTCATGTATCTTTATTACTTTATTTTAATTAAATAGGGCCTACACGTCCTACCTTATTTCAAATTCTTGAGGAATTCTGTTCTCATCTCCCCTTGAATGTAACTCAAGGTTTCTTCCTTTTGGAAATTGGGTAATTAGTTTATATAGGTTAGATTGAGGAATAATTTAATTTTACAAGATTTCGAAGATGGCAATCAAAATGAAGCGAGATGGTAAGGCGTTCTACTTAAATCATACATGAACACATAGGGTTGATCATATTAATTTTCTTGATGGCTCAAGAAAATTAATCTAGAGAGTCCATAACCATGCCACGCAATTGTTTATTACCATATTTATCAATTTATGTTGCTTATTGATAAATTGAATGCATGTCAAACAATGAGACAACTAAAAGGAATAAATCCCTCAAATAATATTAAATCTAATGCCTTCTATTAATATAGTAAGAATGAGAGCTCTTTTTCGAGACCATATTGTTGGGCACACCTAAGCCTACTTGACATTGAGTATGTTCAAGTTATGGAATTTAATTCCTAATTATTGGGTCGGGTTTAACTAATTTCTTTATCCCGGTTGAGCTAACCCAAGCATAAAGAATATCAAAGGCAAGGTTGGGATAGTATTAAATACTTCAATGATTAAAAGATATTAATCACCCAATGATACAGTAGTTACATTTGATGTAATTGGTATTGGATACCTACCACTGAATTTAAGAGTGGTTTGTTGGGCAAACCTAAGATCATTCTTAAGGAATTTGGATACCGGTCCATTAGGAAAGCTTCCAATGGGCTTTTCCGTGTCAATAGTGGGGGCTATTAATTTGAATAAAATAGTGGAATAAAATGCATTTAATTAAAGACCCAATTTCTTACATATCATGAGCATATACATGTTCTAATTACTCTATCTTTACATCTAGGTCACTTGCATCATGTCAACAAATCTAAATCTATGTAGCATCTTGGAACAAATAAGCTCATCGAATCAAACTATTTGGATTGGTATAGAAACTTGAGAATCATTCTCAAGTTGGAAAAGTTGCTCTACGTGCTAGATGCTCCTATTCTGCTACCTCCAGCCCAAGATGCTCCTGCTGATGATCATGTTGTCCACAAGAAGCACAAGGAGAACAGTGACACTGTATCATGTATTATGCCGGTGTCAATAACTCCTGAGTTACAAAAATAGCATGAGCATATGGATGCTTAAACCATTATCTTCCATCTTAAAGAGCTATTTGATAAACAAGCTAGAACTGAGAGATATGAGATCTCTAAGCAACTGTTTCATTCTAAGATGGTTCAGGGTGCTTCAGTGGCTACTCATGGGCTACAGATGTTGGGCTATATTGAAAAGCTTAGGTCTTTTGGTTTTGTAATGGATCACGATTTAAATGTTGACTTAATTCTACAATCATTACCAACTAGTTTTTTCACAATTTGTGATAACTACCATATGGACAATATTGAGACCACCATACTTGAGCTTATCAATTTTGTTTAAGACTGTTGAATCATCTATGAAGAAGGATGATAAGGCGATCTTGCTAGTAAATTCTTCGTCTTCTAAGAAGAAAGTTCCCAAGAAGAAGAAGAAGAATCTTACCAAGCCCAAATGAGGTGTGAAAAAGAAGGAAGTAGCCACTAAAGGCCCATGTCATCATTGTGGCAAGATGGGCCATTGGAGACGCAACTGACTTGGAGACCGTGAAGGAAAAGTAGGAGAAGGAGAAGCTTGCAAACACTTCTACTTCTACTCCAGGTATATTTATGATTGAGAGTAATATTGCCTTTAGTAATGAGATATGGGTATTGGATACCGATTGTAGATCTTATTTATGCATTAATTTGTAAAGACTAAAGGGTAGTAGAAGGCTGGAAAAGGGCGATGTAGACCCTCGAGCTGCAAAGGGAGCAAAGGTTACTGCATTTGCTATAGGGATTTATCATCTTAATCTACCTTCCGGATTAATTTTAGAACTTCAAAACTTCTTTTTTGTACTAGTTTTATTGAAAAACATTATCTCAGTTACTTATTTTTAGACTTATTTGGATTTCATTTAAATTTTAAGAATAAACGTTGTTCTTTTTTATTAAATAATATCTATTATAATTTGTAACTTTGGTTAAGGGTTTATATATTCAAGACATGGATAATCCAATTCTCAATATAAATGTAAAGAAACGAAGAAAAGATAACTCAATCTCATCTCTCACTTATGGCATTGTCGTTTAGGCCATCTAAATGAAAAATGCATGTATAAGTTATACAAGCTAGGTGACTTGGGGTCATTTGATTATGAATCATATGACACATACGAATCTTGTTTACTTGGTAAAATGGCTAAAATTCCATTTTCTGGCAAAGGAGAAAGGGCTAAAGAGTTATTAGCACTAATACATACAGATGTATGTAGCCCAATGTCTATATAAATAAGAGGAGGTTATCACTACTTTATAACCTTCATCGATGACTATTCATGATATGGGTATTTGTATTTAATGAAATACAAGTCTGAAGCATTTGACAAGTTCAAAGACTTCAAGAATGAAGTAGAGAAACAACTTAGCAAAAGTATTAAAACTCTTAGATCGAATCGAGAAGGTGAATACTTAAGGCAAGGGTTTCTAAGTTATTTTAGAGATAATAGGATATTATTTCAATGGACTTCACCACATACACCTCAACATAATAGTGTATTTGAGAGAAGGAATTGAACCTTTCAAGATATGGTACGGACCATGATGGTTTTTGTAGAGTTACTAAAATTGTTTTGGGGATATGCACTGGAGATTGCTGTTTATATATTAAATAGAGTTGCATAAAAAACGGTTGATACAACTTCTTATGCGCTGTTCTTTGGTAAGAGACCAAAGTTATCTCATTTAAGGATTTTGGGTTACCCTATTTTTGTTAAAAGGTAATGTCAGACAAACTTGAAAATAAGTCTAACAAATGTTTATTTGTTGGATATCTGAAAGAGTCCTTCGGATATTACTTCTTTCTTCCTACTAAAAATATAGTTTTTGTTTCAAAATATGCTGTCTTTTTAGAGAAGAAGCACATGTTTAAAGGAGATAGTGGGAGTAAGCTTGAACCTAGTGAAGTTCAAGAAGAACAAACAAATATTGATCAACTGTTTGAACCCATATTTATTGATGAACCTTCTAACACACAAGAGCCTCATAAGTCGAGTAGGATACGAGTGGTGCTTAAGACATATGGATTTCTCATAAGTGACCATAATGACGTATTACTCATAGAAGAAGTTGAGCCTACTACTTACAAGGACATTCTAAATAGTTCAAAATCTGATAAATGGCTTGAAGCCATAAAGTCAAAAATAGATTCCATGTATGACAACCAAGTTTGGACTTTGGTTGATCCACCTAAAGGAATAAAGCCTATAGGGTACAAATAGGTTTTCAAGAAGAAAACTGACATGGATGGTAATGCGGTTATCTATAAGGCATGTTTGGTTGCAAAAGGTTATCGACAACAGTAAGGTGTTGACTATGTCGAAACTTTTTCATCAGTCCCTATACTAAAATCTATAAGAATACTCCTAGCACTTACTGCTCATTACGACTATAGAGTTTAGCAAATGGATCTTAAAACAGCTTTCCTTAATGGAAACTTGATCAAGGAAGTGTATATGACATAATCTGAAGGTTTCATATCCAAAGATGGCACAAAAGTTTGCAAGTTGCAAAGGTCCATCTATGGATTTAAGTAAGCTTCTAGGAGTTGGAACATCCATTTTAATGAGATAATTAAAGGATTTAATTTCATACAAAACATGGATGAACCTTGTGCGTATAAGAAGGTTAGTGGGAGTGCAGTTGTTGTTGGGGATCTCAGGCTCGTATCCTATACGGCGCAACGTAAAATAAAACGAGATACCATCCCAGGACCTGTCTATGTGTGCAAAATAAGACAAAATGATAATAAAGGTAATAGCTTTTACCTTTGGGTGACCGTCCGAAGAACAAAATTTTTTTCTTCAAGTCGAGGTGCAATCCAACAATCCTCTTATGCAAACTCCACGAGAGTTGGAAGTCTAACCACTATAATCACAGTGTGTGATTATATCTAACAGTAATCCACATAGAGAAATACTCAAGCACCAAAGTTTCCTATGCTAGTAGAAAAAGAAGGTGGCTGTGTTTTTCGTGTGTTCAATCCACAGCTAGGGTTTCGTGTGACTCATAATATATGTCACACGAAAATTTCTTCCAAAACTGAGAATTCTAATCCTATTAAAATTCCCAAATTGTAATTGGAAATATCAAGTTCTCACAATTACACTTGGACCACAAATTATAACTAATTATAATTTGTCCACAACATCACTTTCTCTCAATTAACCCCACTATGTTATCAAATAACATCTTGAGTATATAATCCTCTATTGTGTGTGACCTATTAGGTTTCCCAGTCAACTGGTAGTGAACATGAATTAATCCAAACGTCTTTGAGATTAATAATCTATAATTAATTAGAATTAATCCTATTAATTCTAATCAGGATTGATTTATTAATGCATCAATTAATAAATCCATATTCCCAGATCATGAGCAGTATCTAGCAACACATCATGACCACCCAAGAGTCCAGGAAGTTAAGTGGTTTGACATGAACCATTTCATAACAAACTTCAGTGCAATTAACTCATTTCACCATATAATATCTCATTCGGTTTGGAGTACGGAATTAGTGCCAACTCCCTCCAGAATTAATTCTGACCCAAATACAATAGTACTTGTATAAGGAACCCACTACTCTAAATGTATATCAATTGAAACTATTTCCAATACACAATCGTCTTGACCAAGGACTTCTCGAGTAGTAATTCCTATAAGTAGTCGTGAGATTTTGCCCCTACTATTAGGAGTGGTGAATCCTTTATTGACCCTCTCAACTACTTTCGTGTACCTCACAATGTACCTAATATCCATCCTAGGCGGCCCTTGATCGAGCTCCGGGGATTGGAATCAAAGTTCAATACTCTGCAAACAATGTACCTTGGAGATCTCAAGTCTAAGGATACTTGCACGTTTGCTATATTGAGATTATATCACTGGCAATAAATAGTTATCCATGTGATTATTTCAAAGCTAGGTCATACAATGAACTTGTTCCATTAACAAGCATCCATGTAACACCCCGCTACCTAGGCCCACCAGGGCCGGGGATGTCGCCCCGTTCAAAGGACAAGGGGTTTTTATAACTAGGTCACACAAATAAAATAACGGAATAATAAAAATAATAATAATAATACTTGAACTTAAAATTTATTACATCCCAAAAATAAGTCCAAGAATAAATCCAAGAATACCAAAACAAATCCACAATAAAATTCATCCACTCTCATCTCCCCAAAACATTATACAAAATAAATTATCAGAAAATATTCCAAAGCAGGCTCTATCTAGCTACACATCCCCATAGTAGGATCGACCTGAAATCATGGTAAAATGGTGGTGAGATAGAAATCTCAGTAAGTCCATGTGTGCTTAAGTGTCGGGAGAAAACAGTTTGTGAATGCAAAGTATAAAATTCTTTATAAGAGATCACTGGCAAGCAATAAACATTAGTAAAAAACAAGAGTGGTGTTTTGACTTTTCCAACCATAAATAATCAATAAATTCAATTATTCAAAAGAAATGATCATGGGTTACCACACGTTGGGCCCCATAACCTCATGGCCAGCATGCCACAGTTTGTGCATACCGCCGGTCAGAATGCCACACTTTGTGCAGACTGACAAAAGTAGGTGATCGGCTTACTGGGCAAGATACTCCTTATTCTCTATACCCAAACAATAACCGGGTGTCCATTCTGGCAACACACAGTCACTTGACTGAAAGAGAACACTGCTAGCTCGGACCGGCACGACCTACTGAACTGACGTCCTATCCGGGAAGGACTCACCCCTCAGAGGTGGGCCACCTACTGAGAGACTTACCCTAACCCCTCAAAGACTAGCCCTAGTAGTCCACCCTTATTGAGTACTCAACGACATTTCCCATTTGGGATAAAATGAACAAAACACTGTTCCACATGAAAATGGCAATTAAGGGTTACCAAAGTCTTTGTCAAAATCAGTTTTGGAAAGAGTTTTGAAATTAAGTAAATCTGCTTATTAATTTTCAAATAAATTGTTTGTCTGAAATAGGAAAGAAGTTAATCCTCAATTGCCCTTGCAAAACTGAGTGTCCATGCACTATACATTTAGCTTGCCATAATAAACATGTTTCATCAACCAGGTTTTATGCAGGAGCTTACCTAATTCTTGCTCACAATATAAGGTTCCAACAGCTGACCCAACCCTGCATGGTCAAATACAAACCACAATCAAACTCAAGCTAAAATCCACTTTCTCAATTTAAAACAACTCAACTCACTGGAATCCTTGAAGAATATTTTTGGGAAGCAAATTTGGAAACTAAATATTACAAGAATATCTTTGATTGTTGGAGAGCTTTTGGGAAGTCTGCCATGGCCGAATTGTCAGGCAGTGTTTCGGCTAGATGAATGCTGGTTGAGGGAGGCTAAGGGTGGCAAAAAATAATGTGTGTAATGGTGAAGGGAAGGTCTGGTTGGTTGAGGTATATTTTATGGAAAGGTGTTAAATTATGGTGGCTGGAATTTTGGTATCCAAATCAAGGCATGATTGTAGAATTTTTTTGGAAATCTTTTAGGCATCCGTGACTGGATTTTTGTGCAGAAGCTTGGGGAAGACAATGGAGTTCAGTTAATGGAGGTTTAAGGGTGGTTTGTGCCTAAGAAGGATGGAGTTTCGGCTAGGGCTGAATTAGGAAATAAGGCTGGAAAATTTCTACACAGGATTTTCGCTATTGCTGGAATTTTTCTGGGCAGTTTCGGCTGCCATTTTCCAGCTAGGTTACAGGGAGTTTGAAGGAGATTTCAGAGGTCTTTCAAGGCTGGTTTCCAGCCTTCTTTATGGAGGAAAAACATGGCTAAGATGCTGAACAAAAATTGAAAGAAAACAGCTTGGTTTCGGACCTCCAAAGCTATGAATTTGCCCAGGAATTTTCCTGGTTTTGCACAACTTTTGTGTAGTCCGAAAATGGCCAGAAATATTTAGGTTTCAAAATGATCAAAAGGGCCATTTTCTGGGAGCATTTGGGAGGGAATAATGGCTAAGAATTTCGACACCTTAAAGGCACACAAAGCTGGGAAAATTTCAGTTCTATGCATGAAGGAAAATGAACCTAGCTAGTGTAAAGTTTGTAGAAAGTTCACCAAAGAATTTAATTCACTTGAAATCCTTTCCCCCCCTTCCATGGTTTCGGTCCTTAAGATGTCTTTTACTAAGCCATTTTGAACCTTCAAAGCCACAGCACATTGCTAGAATTTTTCTAGAATAAAATTGACTTGAACAATTTGAACAAGCTAATGAATTGAGAAATAGGGAAAATTAAGGATCAAGAGGAAATGAATTCCCCTTAGAAATTTTGTGCAAGGCAAAAGAGTAGGATGAGAATACTCCTATCATGTGTCTCTTAGGATAACATTTCTACCCCACTCCAAGCACATAAGGCCGAAAATAATACTTCCCAAGCAAAAATAAAATTTAACCAAGCTAAAGCTCCTATGATGGAATTTGAACCCAAGACCTCAAGAATTAATTCTAAGGCTCTAACCACTACACCACAACAACTCTTGTTCTTGTTTCCTCTAAAAAAAAAATACTTTCCTATTCAATCCTCAAGCTATCACCCATTTTTCCACCTCAAGCAAAAATTACCATTTTGTCCTTCTCACTCAATAGTCATAATCAAGCCCTCTAGACTATAAAACAAAAATTCAATGCACAAAAAATCATATAAAAATATATTTATAATGCAATGAAATATGATATGCACCCCAACCCCCTTACTCTAAGGTTAGTTTTGATTGGGGTTTCACAATCCATGTGTTAACTTTGAGTATTTCAATACTCACGGATATGCAAACCACCACCTGATCAAATCAGGAAGTCTAACACATGCTATTCTTAACGCATTAATAGTGTCTTGTCTCATTAATACTATGACTAGGGATTATTTAAGTACCAGCACTATACAGTATAGTAGGAATCTCATATCATGATCTCTATCTTGATTTCCTTAATACAGTGTTATACTAGGGACTTTATTGAACAATTATATTACTAAAAGTAAACAAAAGAAACTATAAGATAAATAATGCCTTTTTATTATAATAAAATGTGTCATATGCAATGTACAAGTGATTGCCTCTAGGGCATAACACTAACAGTTGTTTTCTTATTGCTTTATGTATATGATATATTGCTAATAGAAAACGATGTTTCTATTCTTCAATCTGTAAAGATTTGGTTATCCAAGATGTTCTCCATTAAAGACCTTGTAGAATCAACTTATATTCTGGGAATAAAGACTTATAGAGATAGATTAAGGAGGTTGCTATATCTTTCACAGTCTACATACATAGATAAAGTGCTAATGAGGTTTAGTATGGATCAATCTAAAAGAGAATTCTTACCTATGATACATGGAGTAAGCCTTTCAAAGCCGATGTCTCCAAAGACACAAGTTGAAAGGGATCATATAAGTAGAATTCCATATACTTCAGCAATTGGGTCTATCATGTATGAATATTTAGAAAGCCTGATATATCATATGCTCTTAGCTTAACGTGCTGATACCAATCTAACCCTAGAGAAAGTTATTGGGTGGCTGTAAAAGATATCCTCAAGTACTTACAAAGGACTAATAATATATTCTATGTATATGGAGATGGTATTTTGCAAGTAAGAAGGTATACTAATACTGACTTTTAGTCCGATAAGAACGACTACAAATCATAATTTAGCTATGTGTTCACATTAGGTGGTGGGGTAGTAAGTTGAAAAAGTTCCAAACAAGAGACTACTACTAATTCGACAACTGAAGCAAAGTACATAGCGGCTTCCAAAGCAGCTAAAGAAGTAGTATGGATCAAGAAGTTTGTTACTGAACTTGGAGTGGTGCCTAGCATTGTAGATTCGATACTTCTGTATTGTAACAATAATGGAGCCATTGTACAAGCAAAAACCACCGTCTTATCAACAATCCAAGCATGTAGTTAGACACTATCATCTGATTAGAGAGATCATAGATAGGTGAGATGTAAAGATAGAGAAATTCTCACAGATCAAAACATAACTGATCCACTCACTAAAGCACTTTCCCAGAAGAAACATGATAAACATGTTCATTCATTTAGTATTCGATATATGAATGATTGGCTCTAGTGCATATGGGAGATTGTTAGTGTTGTGTTATAGAGACAATTACTTGTACCATGTATATTGCATAATAATTAATAAAAGAGGCATTCTTTATCTTTCAGTTTGATTGTTATAACTGAAAATGTGTATAAACTATTTGATTAAGTTCCTAGTATGATACAGTGTTAAGGAAATTATGATAGAGATCATGATGTGAGATTCCTACTACACTATGTAGTATTTATGCTTGAATAATCCCTAGTCATAGTATTAATGAGATGGGACATTATTAATACCCTAAGACTAGCACATGTTATATCCCTTGATTAGATCAAGCAGTGGTTTTCATAACTGTTAGTATTGTGATACTCAAAATTAATATATGGATGCTTGTTATATGAATAAGTTCATTGGATGATCTAGTTATGAGATAATCACTTGGATAAGCTATGGAGTGTCAGTGATAGAATCTCATTATAGCAAGTGTGCAAGTATTCTTAGACTTGAGATCTCCAAGGAATTTTGTTTATCGAGTGTTGTACTTTAATTCTAATCTTTGGTGTTTTACAAGAACCGCTTATGGGATGGATATTGGATACAATGTAAAGTAAATGAAAATAGTCGAGAGGGTCAATAAAGAATTCATCACTCCTAATAGTAGGAGAGTATATCTCAAGGCCACTTGTAGAAATAATTACTTATGAAGTCATTGACCAAAGAAACTATGTATTGAAAATAGTTTCAAATTTAATACATATTTCGAGTAATGGATTTATTGAACAAGTACTAGAATATTCGGGCTAGAATTAATAATATTCTGGATAGAGTTGGCCCGTCAAACCACTTGACTTTCTGGACTTTTGGGTGACCAAGAGTCATTGTTAGATGTTGCTCTTGATATGCTAAATATGAATTTATTAATTAGAGAATTAATAAATTAATCCTATATTTTATTTAGGATTATTAATTCTAAAGCTGTTAGAATTAATTCATATTATACTATCTATAAGACCAAGAAACTTAATGGGTCACACGTAATAAAGGTTTGAATGCTCAATATATATTATTTGATAATATTATGGGGTTAATTAAGAGAAGAAGATATGTTTATAAGTGAATTTTAAGTTTGTTATAGTTAAATGGACTTTGTTGCAATTATGTAAACTGAAGGGCCCAATTGTAATATTGGATCTTAGAGGACTTAATTGCAATTAACCTAAATCCTAAAACCTATAAACATGGGAAACGTTCCCTGTTGCTGTGGGATATTTTAGATGATCAAAAGGACGATTTTTGGACCTTCCTCTTCACCACTTTCTTCTTTAATTAACCTTAGCCCCTTCTCTTCTACTAGCATAGATTTGAGCGGGTTTGTGAGCGACTCAACCTTGTGTGGATTACTACTAGAGACAATCCTACTCTTGGATTGTAGTGGCGCAAAGCAGACGATCAAAGCAGAGGAGTTGGCGCAAGATAAGTTTTTTGTTTTTTGCCATAGAAGGTAATCTCCATTTCTTTTCTCTATTCCCGTTTTAATTACAAACATATGATCCTTAGGTATAGATTTCATAGTTATTTGTGTTGCATTCTTATTTGATAGGCTTGATGAAATCCCAACAGATAGGAACCAAATCATCTGTTTGATATGCAAGCATATAATCTCTTGTTTCATTGAGATATTTAAGTATATGCTTTATCGCTTACCAGTGGGCTTCTCCTAGGTTTAATTGATATCTACTAGCTATGCCTACTGTAAAGAAGATATCTGACCTAGTACAAAGCATAGTATACATGAGACTTCCCACAGCCGAAGCATAAAGAATCCTGTTCATTTTCTGCTTATATTTCCATGTCTGAGGATACTGCTTGGAAGATAAGGATAATCCATGTCTAAAGGGTATGATAGCTCCTCTACTTTGATCCATGCTATACTTGACTAATATCTTATGAATATCAGCAGATTGGGATAAGCCTAACATTCTTTACTTCCTATTTTTAAGAAGCTTAATGCCTAGAATGTAGCTAGCTTCTCCCAAGTCTTTCATGCTAAATTAACTAGATAGCCAAACTTTGATAGATGATAATGTCCCTACATCATTTCCAATAAGTAGAATGTTATCCACATAAAGTACAAAGAAAATCACTTTGCCACTATCTAATTTCATATACACTCATGGGATTGTCTCTAGCAGTAATCCATACAAGGTTGAATTTCTTACAAAGCTCAAAACTATGCTAGTAGAAGAGGAATGACTAGGTTTAATTGGAGAAAAATAAGAAAGTAGAAGTATCGTCGGTTTCTCTCCCTTTGTTTTTTCAACATCTGTATAAGGGAACAATTCCCATATTTATAGATTTTAGAATTTATGTTAATTGCAATTAAGTCCTCCAAGATCCAATGTCTACAATTGGGCTTTTGAAGTTTATATAATTGAAACCAAGTCCCATAAATTATAACATATTTATAATTCACTTATAAATATATTTTCTTCTCTTAATTAACCCCATAATATTATCAAATAATATATATTGAGCATTCAAACCTTTATTATGTGTGACCTAATAGGTTTCCTGGTCTTGTTGGTAGTATAATATGAATTAATTCTAACATCTTAGAATTAATAACCCTAAATAAAATATAGTATTACCTTAGTGATTTTCTAATTAATAAATTCATATTTAGCAGATCAAGAGTGACATCTAGCAATAACTCTCGATCACCCAAAAGTCCAGAAAGTCAAGTGGCTTGATGTGAACCTTTCAATAGCAAATAACCAGTGCAATAAACTCCTTTCACCATACTATATTTTATTCGGTCTAGAGCATGGAATTAGTGCCAACCCCATCTAGAATATTATTAATTTTGACTTGAATATTTCAGTACTTGTTTAAGAAATGCATTACTCGATATGTGTATCAAATTTTCAACATATAGTCGCCTTGGCCAAGGACTTCATGAGTAATGATTACTACAAGTGGCCTGGAGATATACTCTCCTACTATTAAGAGTGTTGTATCCTTTATTAACCCTTTCAGATACTTTTGTTTACTTTATATTGTACCCAATTTCCATCCCATAAGTAGTCCTTGTAAGACTCCAAAGATTAGAATCAAAGTACAACGCTCGATAAACAAAAAACCTTGGAGATCTCAAGTCTAAGGATACTCGCACACTTGCTATAATGAGCTTCTATCACGACACTCAATAGATATCCAAGTGATTATCTCAAAGTTAGGTCATCCAATGAATTTGTTCATATAACAAGCATCCATATATTAATCTTGAGTATCACAATACTCACGGTTATGAGAACCACCGCTTGATCCAACCAAGGGATTCAACATGTACTAGTCTTGGCATATTAACAATATATCATTTTATTAATACTATGATTAGGGATTATTCAAGTACAAATATAACATAGTGTAGTAGGAATCTCACATCATGATCTCTATCATAATTTTCTTAATACTGTGTTGTATTAGGGACTTTATCAAATAGTTTATACGCATATTAAGATATAACACTCAAACTGAAAGATAAAGAATATCTCTTTTAAATTATTATGCAATATACATGTTACAAGTGATTGCCTCTAGGGCACAACACTAACAATCTCCCACTTGTAGTAGAGTCAATCATTCATATATCGAATACTGAATGACTTAACATGTTTCTCATGTTTCTTTTAGGAAAGTTCTTTAGTGAGTGGATCGGCTATGTTCTAATCCATAGGAATTCTCTCTATCTTTACATGTCACATATTTATGATCTCTCTAATAAGATGACAGCATCTAAGTACATGTTTAGATCGTTGATGAGACAATGGTTCTTTTTCTTATGTAATGGCTCCATTATTATCATAATACAATAGTATCATATCTACAATGCTAGGCACCACTCCAAGTTCAGTGACGAACTTCTTGATCCACACTACTTCTTTAGCTGCTTCGGAAGCCGCTATGTACTCTGTTTCAGTTGTCGAATCGGCAGTTGTCTCTTGTTTGGAACTTTTCCAACTTACTGCCCCACCACCTAACGTGAACACGTAGCCAGATTGTGATTTGTTGTCGTTCTTATCGGACTGGAAGCTGGCATCAGTATAACCGCTTACTGGCAAATTACCATCTCCATATACTAAGAATATATCCTTAGTCCTTCGTAAGTACTTGAGGATATTCTTTACAGCCACCCGATGACTCTCTCTAGGGTCAGATTGGTATCTGTTTGTCTAACTAATAGCACATGATATATCAGGTCTAGTACATATCATAGCATACATGATAGACCCTATTGCTGAATTATATGGAATTCTACTTATATGATCCCTTTCAATTTGTGTCTTTGTAGACATTGGCTTTGAAAGGGTTACTCCATGTGTCATAGGTAAGAATCCTCTTTTAGATTGATCCATGCTAAACCTCTTCAATACTTTATCTATATATGTAGACTACGAAAGACCTAGCAACTTCCTTGATCTATCTCTATAGATCCTTATTCTCAAAATATAGGTTACTTCTCCAAGGTCTTTCATGGAGAACATCATGGATAACCAAATCTTTACAGATTGAAGAATGGAACATCATTTCCTATTAGCAATATATCATCTACATAAAGCAATAAGAAAACAACTGCACTCCTACTAACCTTCTTATACACGCAAGGTTCATTCATATTTTGAATAAAACTAAATTCTTGAATTCTTTTATCAAAACTGATGTTCCAACTCCTATATACTTGTTTATGTCCATAGATAGACCTTTGCAGCTTGCATACTTTTGTGCCATCTTTGGATGTGAAATCTTCAGGTTGTATCGTATATACTTCCTCGATTAGGTTTCTATTAAGGAGAGTTGTTTTCACATCCATTTTCCAAACCTCGTAATTGTAATGAGCAGCAAGTGTTAGGAGTATTCTTATGGATTTTAGCATAGCAGCTGGTGAAAAAGTTTAATCATAGTCAATACCTTATTATTGTCAATAACCTTTTGCAACTAGACATGCCTTATAAGTTATCATATTACCATCCATATCGGTTTTCTTCTTGAAAACCCATTTGCATCCTATAGGCTTGATTCCTTTGAGTGGATCAACTAAAGTCCATACTTGGTTGTCATACATGGAATCCATTTCTAACTTCATAGCTTCAAACCATTTGCTAAATTCTGAACTATTCAGAACATCCTTATAAGTAGTAGGCTCATTTTCTTCTATGAGCAATATGTCATTGTGGTCAATTATGAGAAGTTCATATCTCTTAGGCCACTTGTATCCTATTCAACCTACGAGGCTTTTGTGTGTTAGAAGGTTCATCAATAGGTGAAGGTTCAGAAGGTTAATCAATCTTTGTTTGTTCTTCTTGAACTTCACTAAGTTCAAGCTTGCTCCGATTATCTCCTTTAAACATGTGCTCCTTCTCTAAGAAAATAGCATGTTTCGAAATAAAAAATTTATTTTCAGAAGGAAGATAGAAGTAATATCCAAATGATTTTTCAAATATCCAATAAACAAACATTTGTCAGACTTACTTTCAAGTTTGTCTGATATTTCCCTTTTAACAAAAATAGGGCAATCCCAAATCTTTAAATGAGATAACTTTGGTATTTTACCAAAGAACAGCTTATAAAGAGTGGTATTAACCATTTTTTACGGAACTCTGTTTAATATATAAATAGCAGTCTCCAGTGCAAATCTCCAAAATGATTTTGATAACTTTGTAAAAGCCATCATGGTTTGTACCTTGTCTAAAAGGGTTCGATTCCTTCTTTCAGATACACTATTATATTAAGGTGTATGTGGTGGAATCCATTGAAATAATATCCCATTATCTCTAAGATAACTTTGAAACTCTTGACTTAAGTATTCAACTCTTCGATCGGATCTAAAAGTTTCAATACTTTTGCCAAGTTATTTCTCTACTTCATTCTTGAAGTCTTTGAACTTGTCAAATTCTTCAAACTTGTATTTCATTAATTACAAATACCCATATCGTGAATAGTCATCGATGAAAGTTATAAAGTATTGATAACATCCTCTTGCTTGCATAGATATTGGACTATATACATTTGTATGTATTAGTTCTAATAACTCTTTAGCCCTTTCTCCTTTTCCAGAAAATGGAGTTTTAGTCATTTTACCAAGTAAAGAAGATTCGCATATATCATATGATTCATAATCAAATGACCCCAAGTCACCCAGTTTGTATAACATGTGATTTTAATTTACATGGCCTAAACGACAATACCATAAGTAAGATGAGATTGGGTTATCTTTTTTTTGTTTCTTTTTATTTATATTGAGAATTGGATTGTCCATGTCTAGAACATATAAACTATTAACCAAAGTTGCAGAATCATAATGGATATCATTTAATGAAAAAGAACAACATTTATTCTTAAAATTTAAATTAAATCTAAAAAAGTCTAAAAAAGCAACTGAGATAATGTTTTTCTGTAAAACTAGTATGAAATAGCAGTTTTGAAGTTCTAAAATTAATCTAGAAGATAGGTTAAGATGATAAGTCTCCACAGCTAATGCAACAACCTTTGCTCTATTTGCAGCTCGCAGGTCCATATCGCCCTTTTCCAGCCTTCTACTGCCCTTTAGTCCTTGCAAATTATTCCAAAAATGAGGTCCACAACCGGTATCCAATACCCATTCTCATTATTAAAGGCAGTATTAGGCTTAATCATAAACATACTAGGAGTAGAAATAGAAGTCCTTGCAAGCTTCTCCTTCTCCTTCTTTTCCTTCATGGTCTCTAAGTAGGCTTTGCAGTTGTGCCTCTAATGGCCCATCTTGCCACAATAATGACATGGGTCTTTAGTGGCTGCTTCCTTCTTCTTCACGCCTCTATTGGATTTGATAGGATTTTTCTTCTTCTTGGGAAGTTTCTTCTTAGAAGACGAAGTACCTACTAGCAAGATCGCCTTATCAACCTTTTTCATAGATGATTCAGCAATCTTAAGCAGATTGATAAGCTTAGATATGGTGGTCTCAATATTGTTCATGTTGTAGTTAATCACAAATTATGAAAAACAACTTCGTAATGATTGTTGAATTAAGTCAACACTTAAATCGTTATCCATTACGAAACCAAGATATCCAAGCTTTTCAATATAGCCCAACATCTGCAGTCCATGAGTGGCCACTGAAGCACCCTCAACCATATTAGAACGGTACAGTTGCTTAGAGATATCTCTCAGTTCTAGCTTGTTTATCAAACAACTCTTTAAGATGGAAGATAATGGTTTGAGCATTCATATGCTCATGCTATTTTTGTAATTCAGGAGTCACTGATGCTAGCATAATACATGATGCAGTGTCACTGTTCTCCTTGTGATTCTTGTGGACAACATGCTCATCTTAGGCTAGAGCTAGCGGAATAGAAGCATCTAGCATGTAGAGCAATTTTTCTGACTTGAGAACGATTTTCAAAATTCTATACCAGTCCAAATAGTTTGATTAGGTGAACTTATTTATTTCTAAGATGCTACATAGCTTTAGATTTGTCGACATGATAGAAGTGACCTAGATGTAAATATAGAGTAATTAGAACATGTATATGCTCATGATATGCAAGTAATTAGGTCTTTAATTAAACGCATTTTTATTCTACTATTTTACTCAAATCAATAACCCCCACTATTGACTCTGGAAATCCCGTTGGAAGCTTTCCTAGTTGACCAGTATCCAAATTCCTTAAGAATGACCTTAGGTTAGCCCAACAAGCTACTCTTAAGTGCAGTGGTAGGTATCTAATACTAATTACATCAATTGTAACTACTGTATCATTGGGTGATTAACAATTTTTAATCATTAAAGTATTTAATACTATCCCAACCTTGCCTCTAATATTCTTTATGTTTGGGTTAGCCCAACGGGATAAAGAAATTAGTTAAACCTAGCCCATTAATCAGGAATTAAATTCTATAGTTTGAACATACTCAATGTCAAGTAGGTTTTGGTATGCCCAACAACATTGTCTCGAAAAAGAGCTCTCGTTCTTACTATATTAATGGAAGGCATTAGATTTAATATTATTTAAGGGATTTATTCCTTTTAGTTGTCTTATTGTTTGGCATGCATAGAATTTATCAATATGCAGCATAAATTGATAAATATAGTAATAAATAATTACATGGCATGGTTATGGACTCTCTAAATTAATTTCCTCGAGCCATAAAGGAAATTAATATGGTTAACCCTATGTGTTCATGCATGATTTAAGTAGAATGTCTACCATCTCGCTTTGTTTTGATTACCGTTTTCAAAATCTTGTAAATAAAATTCTACCGCAATCTAACCTATATAAACTAATTACATAATTTCCTAAAGGAAGAAACCTCGAGTTATATTCAAGGGGAGTTAGATAAGAAGAGAATTACACACGAATTTGTGATAAGGTAGGGCGCGCAAGCCCTATTTAGTTAAAACAGAGCGATAAAAAAGTATGAACAGAAAAGTTTGGTCTTAGTCCATAACCATCCACCATGCCAGTAAAATATGCTTAAATTACAGCATAAAACATCCAATGCACAATCATCCAAAATCAGTATTTTGGAGAAATCTGGGTCCGAATCAAATTTTGGAAAGTTCTGGGCTGAAATCAGATTTTAGAAAATTTTAGATCCTACAATTAATTTTTGAAAATATTTTTTCCAAAATAATGGGTTTCAAATAAATTCTAATCATTATTAGAACTTATTCTCAAAATTAGAAAAGATAAAAAAAACTTATTATTATTATTATTATTATTATTATTATTATTATTATTATTATTATTATTATTATTATTATTATTATTATTTATAAAACAGTGCAAGAACAGAGTGCACTTGGTCCCAGGTGGGTCGAAGGTACCTAACGCCAGGTATGCTCTTGAGGCGGAAAAATACCATTGTTCATCTTCTTTCCCAAATTCTGCTATAAATTTTACATGAATATCAATGTCATTTTTAGACCGTTCAAAATAATTTTGATATCAAGCATTGTTAATCAATATTAACAACCATCTGTAATCTACATCACAATTTAAATAACAATCTAAATTGTTGAATCAAAAGCTTGATTGCAGAAAAATCTAACGCCAAAACAGACCCACATAAAAATAACTTCCCAGCCGTTTTCAATAACCCAGACTCTTTAAAGCAGAAAACCCAGACACGCCATACAAAGTTGTAGGCATACAATCACCATGATCATATAATTACATGCTCAGAAACGATTTCAAAGTGATTAAAGACCCATTAAAACACAAACACAAATGCTATGTTACCACTGTTGGGATTTCAGCATAGTTATCAAATAAGAATGTAGTGGAAATAACCATGAAATCCATGCCCAAGGATCATGTGTTTGCAATTAAAATGGGAATAGAGGAAGAAAATAGAGATTACCTTCTGTAGTAGAAAATAAAAATTTTTCTTGCGCCAACCAAGAAACCAATATCTCTATTTTGATCGTCCACCCGGCGCCACTACAAACGAAGAGTAGAATTGTCTCTAGCAGTAATCTACACAAGGTTGAATTGCTCACAAAGCTCAAAACTATACTAGTAGAAAAGGAGTGGCGAGGTTTAATTGGAGAAGAATAAGAAAAAAGAACAAACGTCCGTTTCTCTCCCTCTGTTTTTCAACGTCTGCACTAGGGAACAATTCCCATATTTATAGTTTTTTAGATTTGTGTTAGTTGCAATTAAGTCTTCCAAGTTCTAATGTCTACAATTGGGCCTTTAAAGTATATATAATTGCAACCAAGTCCCATGAATTAAAACATATTTATAATTCACCTATAAATATATGTTCTTCTCTTAATTAACCTCACAATATTATCAAATAATATATATTGAGCATTGAAACCTTTATTGTGTGTGACCCGTTAAGTTTCCTAGTCTTGTTGGTAGCATAATATGAATTAATTCTAACATCTTTAGAATTAATAACCCTAAATAAAATATAGGATTAATTTATTAATTATCTAATTAATTAATTCATATTTAGCAGATCAAGAGTGACATCTAGCAATGACTCTCGATCACCCAAAAGTCTAGAAAGTCAAGTGGCTTGATGTGAACCTTTCAATAGCAAATAACCAGTGCAATCTCATTCAGTTTAGAGCATGGAATTAGTGCCAACTCCATCCAAAATATTATTAATTTTGACCCGAATATTTTAGTACTTGTTCATGAAATCTAATACTCAATATGTGTATCAAATTTGGAACTATTTCCAACACATAGTTGCCTTGGCCAAGGACTTCATGAGTAATGATTTTTACAAGTGGCCTTGAGATATACTCTCCTACTATTAGGAATGGTACTTCTTTATTGACCCTCTCAACTACTTTTGTTTACTTTACATTGTACCTAATATCCATCTCATAGGCAGTCCTTGTAAGACTCCAAAGATTAGTATCAAAGTACAACGCTCGATAAACAAAATACCTTAGAGATCTCAAGTCTAAGGATACTTGCATACTTGCTATAACGAGATTCTATCACTGACACTCAATAGCTATCCAAGTGATTATCTCATAGCTAGGTCATCCAATGAACTTGTTCATATAACAAGCATCCATATATTAATCTTGAGTATCACAATACTCACAGTTATGAGAATCACCGCTTGATCTAATCAACGGATATAACATGTGCTTGTCTTGGCATATTAATAACATCCCATCTCATTAATACTATGGCTAGGGATTATTCAAGCACAAACACTACATTGTGTAGTCGGAATCTCACATCATGATTTCTTTAACACTATGTTGTACTAGGGACTTTATCAAACAGTTTATACGCCTATTAAGATATAACAATCAAATTGAAAGATAAAGAATGCCTCTTTTATTAATTGTTATGCAATATTCATGTTACAAGTGATTGCCTCTAAGGCACAACACTAACAGATACAAATTATATCTAAAAAATGTATAAATACTAGAATCACCACTTATCCCTTCAAAAGATTTATCACAAGGAAAACTCCCTTTTAAGCCTAGTAGTATAAATCTTAAAGATGGGATCAAGAAATCCTTACTTCCCAAATTATGGTCTACAAAAACTAAGTTACCTCCCTTTGAATGGGGTGAAGGGTAGAAATTGCCACCATCCTCCAAGAACTTCTTTTGATGTAGCGTTGAAAGATCTAACTCCTTGAGGCATGGTAAATTCAACACATCATCATTGATATCATTAGGCTCCATGAGTAAAGAGGTAGCTATAAATTCATGCGACAAAGAAAAATTAGAAATATGAGAGCATAGAATAGAATAAAAAATTTTAACCATCACATTGTGCAATTGTTCCTCATATCCTCTCTTCTCTCCTTAGGGCTCATCTTATTCAAGTGTATGAGCCTTTATGGCATCTTCAACCAATTTGTCTAGTTGTGTTCTTTGATGGCTCATTCATTGGGAAGATTCATCTTGATACTTAAGGAATGAATTGGTGTTGGGGACAAAAGAATTCATTGAGACTTCAAGTGGTGTCTCACAAAAAGCGCCTGTCCGAGCTTATAACTTTTCCAGATTCTCATCATTGTGGCTTCTATGAATTTGTGTCCATGGCCACATATATCCCCATAGTTGATTGCCCATGATGATAATTTTAACTTGTCGCTCAAAGAAAAAAAAAAGATCAAATTGAAAAGAAAAATAAAACAAGTAAAAATTCAAACAAATAAAAAGAACAAAATCATTAAAAAAAACGCAAATATTCACAAAGTACCTAAAAACAAAAGTTAGTGATGCGTAAATTTTGGGTGTGTAAAAGTTAATAAATTTAAATCCATTCTTTAGTTAAGTTTTAATTAAAACATTAATCCAAAAATACACATACGAACAAGTATATTCATTGCAAGCATAAAATAGGGAATTAACGAGTATTGATCCTTAAAGGAACAGGTACACACTAATCACTTTTCATTCATTGTTTAACCGACCAATGAAAATGATGAGACAATGAAGAGAAAAATAAAAAAATATGTACAATTCAAGGATATGGTATGCAATTTAGACAAGAGCTTTTGAAAAACATGATAATGAATCAATTAGCCAATATGACAATCAATTATCATCTTGGTCTCATGCAGAATTTAATATAGACCCACTTGGTTTGCAATACATAGAATCACTATCTTCTAGTTAAATTAGTGAACATATTCTGTCTCAACCAATTTACCCAAAAGATGAATTAAAATAAATCATCATATAAATCCCTTTATTCTAGGTAAAATATGAAATTAGTCAATGAATCTATATTCTAACAATCATCAACCAACCTTTGATTACTAATGTTCTAGACAATTAACCCCCTCTTTAAGCAAGTTAAGTGATAACAAATATGAAATATTAATTAAAGTCATTACCAACCTTTTTTCCAAGTAAGTTAATAACAAAAATCAACCAACCAACTCCGTAAGAAAAAAAAGCAATCAAATACCAAGAACAATAATCAATTGATCAAAAGACTAAATTACTTAATAAATCATGAATCCCAAAAATAATGTCAAATTACAATGGAAGCATTAAATACATAACTGTTTAAGAAAAAGAAAACAAAGGTAAACGAAAGCACTCATAGACCAGCCTCCTAATTCTCCTTTGAAGTTCTCATAAACAGCCCTCCTTGAATGGTGAATCTCTCCTCTTTTGAATAAATGGAATTTTTTTATCTTGGATTCACTCTCAATCTCTTGTGTTTTCTCTTGATTTTATAGGCTTCTTTGATGCCAAATTCATTGCTTGAGAAGTCTTGGCCGAGTAGGATTTGAAAAATATCAAAATTATTAGAAAATTCCTAAATTCATGCATAGAATTTTCATGATCCAGAGAAAACCTGACGCTGGGTCGCTTCGACCCATCTGGTGCCAGGTGTGTTCTGTTTTCCCCCCTGAGTTTTAGTCTGTTTTCCACTGTTCGAGCAGAATGGACCTGGCGCTTGTCCACTTGCAAGGCCTAGTGCCAAGTGTGTTCTGGAATTTCTCCAATTTTGCTTGAAATTAACTCAAATTTGCACAAATTTGTGAAAAATATTTTTCACAAGCAAAATATCAAATAGGAAAAAATATGCCTAGTTTTAACATAAAAAGTATTTCAAATTAACTTCAAATAACTAGGAAAATAATGATAATTTTAGCTTCTATCAATTCCCCCACACTTGAACTTTCGCTTGTCCTCAAGCAAAACATTTTAAGCAAAGAAAATCATAATGAAAACATAAGTCTTTATTCTTCCAAAAATTTTGAATCATAACAAGGATGATAATTTCCCTTCAAATATAACTATTTCCATTCATCAATCCCTTTGAAAACAATTAAAAATTTTGAAACATTTCACAAGACATTCCAAAATCAAATTAATCAAGTGCATACCTTAGTCTAAGAAAATTATTTCACCATTCAAATTAAAAACATAGATAGCATGAATCACACAAGTCAAGCTATTTACCAACTCAAGCATTATAAATCTAAAAATTACATAACCCAAGTCATGATGTAAGGAAAGAACTATTATTTTTTCCTCTCTATTTTTTTCAACGACTTAGGGAATTGATAGCCTCAAGTGCATGAATTTTTTTTCACACACCGTATTAACCCCCTTTTAGTCATCATTCATAATTTTTTCAACCTTTTTCCTCTTTTTTTTTCTCATGGGAATTCATTGCCTCAAGAAAGTGGATTTCTCTCCACTATCTATATTAGCCCCCATAAACAAGCAAAAACACTTTTCTCACCAACAAAGAGAAAACAACAATCAACTCATTTTACTTCAACTCACAATCATTCTTTTTCACATTTTTTTTACAATCTTTCCACTCAAAGATGTTTTTCCTCACGTTCCTTATCACAATTCAAAGCTAAGCAAAGTTTAAACCCATAATACAAGAGTTAGCCAACAACTTTCTCCACTTTCATCATATTCTCCATATTCAAACTAGATGAGTTAAATAATACTCAAACACCAATGCATAAACAAGATTAATCCAAATTCTCAAGTCTTGACAATATCCTATATAATAAACCATTTTCATAAAAATCCACCAAATGAATGACAAAAATTCATATCAAAGTAAGAAAAAGATTTGCATCCTTGCTAAACAAAGAAAACCACAAAAAATTTTGAAAATTCCACAAAAAAAAAGATATGAAAAATATCTTCAATACCTATATTCTCTCCCCCCCCCCCCCCTAAACTGGACATTGGCCTCAATGGCCAAAGATATAACAATAAAAGTAAAGCTAAGAAGACCAAAATAAATTATGTGGAAGAATGAAGAGAAGAAAATACTTCCATTACAGATTAAGTCCAACACGTGTGAATCCACCACAAGGAGTAGTCATTAGAAAAGTCACAAGAATACCTAACTTCAAAAGAAACAAAAACAAGAAAACATAAATCTAGAAAAAGAACATCAAAATAAATAAAATGAGAAGTAGTTAAAAAAAATGGATGAAGAATCATGGATCATAGAGAAAAATATCCACATGATCCAAGGTGTCAAAAGTTTCACCAAAATAATGCTTCACCCTATTTTCATTGACTTTGAAAGTACCGTTAAATGGGTGAGAGACTTCAAGAGTACCAAAAGGAAAAAACTTAGTCACCACATATGGCCCCGACCATCTTGATTTCAACTTACCTGGAAAGAGTCGCGAGCGTAAATTAAACAACAACACTTGATCACCATTTTTAAACTCCCGGGATTGAGCAATATGTTTGTATGCCACTGTTTTACATGTTCCTTGTAGATTAGAGAATTATCATATGCAGCCATATAGAAATCGTCCAAGGCATTCAAGTGAAGAAACCGAGATTCTCTAGCAAGCTCAAGATCAAAGTTAACAAGTTTAGTAGCCAAATAAGCTTTGTGTTTAATTTCTACACATAAATGACAAGACTTCCCATATACCAATCGATAAGGGGTAGTACCAAGAGGAGTTTTGAAAAAAGTCCTATAAGCCCTAAGCGTATCATTTAGTTTCAAACTCCAATCCTTTCTCGTATGATTAACCACTTTTTTTCCAAAATTCTTTTTAATTCTCTATTAACCATCTCAACGCAACCACTTGTTTGGGGGTGATGGGGGTAGTAAACTTATGAGTAACCCCTAAATCTTTTAGAACTTTCTATAATTAGGTATCACAAAAGTAGGTTTGCCTATCACTAATGAGTAGCTTAGGCCCTCCAAATAGGGTGAAGAGTTTTTTAAGAAATTTTACTACCACTCGAGTATCATTAGTAAGCAAAGCTCGTACCTCAACCCACTTAGATACATACTCAACCGCAACCAAGATGTATTTGTTACCTAAAGGAGTAGAAAAAGGGCACATGAAATCAATTTCCCAAAAAAAAAAAAAAAAATTCACAAGCTCGAAAAATTTGCAATGGCATCTTATTAGATTTAGAAATGTTACCAGTACATTGACACCTATCACAATTTTGGACAAACCTGTAAGAGTCCTTGAAAAGTGTTGGCCAATAAAATTTGGACTCAGGCACCTTCCTTGTCGTGTTGTTAGCATGGTAATGGCCTTATGTAGGTCCTTTATAGCATTGTTTCAAGATATTCACACTTTCCACATAATCCACACATCTTCGAATGATTTGATCCGCACAACACCAAAACAAGTAGGGATCCTTTCCAAAAGTAATGCTTTACTTTGAAGAGGAATTTCATCTTTTGTTGTGCATTGAAATCTTTCAGAATAATTCCTGCAACCAAGTAATTAGCAAAATCTGCGTACCAAGGTGTTTGAGAAATCTCACAATCAATAAGTAGAAGTTGTTCATCCGGGAAGGTGTCATCGATGTCTTCTTCGGCCAAAGGTTCTAGGTAGGGATTTTTCAACCTAGATAAGTGATCCGCAGCTAAATTTTCAGCTCCCTTCTTCTCCCTAATTTCCAAGTCAAATTCTTGCAACAACAAAACCCACCTTATCAATCTTGGTTTGGAATCATGCTTGGTTAGTAGGAATTTAACGGCGGAATGGTCCATATACACAATGACTTTGGATAAAATAAGATAAGAATAGAATTTATCGAAAGCAAATACTATTGCAAGCAATTCTTGCTCCGTTGTGGTGTAATTCTCTGGTGCTGTTGTAAGAGTTTTGCTTGCATATTAAATTAGTTGAAGATGCTTATTCCTCTTTTATCCAAGCACCGCGCCTACTGTATAATCACTTGCATCACACATTAATTCAAAAGGAAAAGACCAATCTGGTGCAATTAAAATAGGATAATTGATCAATTTCTTTTTAAGCACAGTAAAAGCATTGAGACATTTTTCATCAAAATAAAAATCTGCATCTTTTTCAAGTAAAGAGGTAAGCGGTTTATAAATTTTTGAGAAATCCAAGATGAACCTCTTATTAAAACTGGCATGACCAAGAAAGCTTCGAATAGCCTTCACGGAAGTGGGATGAGGGAGTTTCTCAATTGCCTCAATTTTTTCTCCATCTACCTCAATACTTTTTTGTGAAATCTTGTGTCCCAATACTATATCTTCTTGCATCATAAAGTGAAAATTTTCCCAATTTAGCATGAGGTTGGTCTCTTCACTTATTTGAAGTTCCTTCTATAAATTGGCCAAACATAAATCAAAAGAATCACAAAAAAAAAAAAAAAAATCATCCATAAATACCTCCATGATGTCTCCTACAAGTCCTTCGAAAATAGCCATTATACATCTTTGAAAAGTTTCGGGACTATTGCAAAGACCAAAAGGCATATGTTGATATGCAAAAGTACTAAAAGGGCATGTAAAGGTATTCTTCTCTTGATCTTTTGGTGCAATTGGAATTTGAAAGTAATCGAAAAAATGATCCAAAAAATAATATAACTCTTGTCCGGCAAACATTTCTAACATTCGGTTAATGAAAGGGAGAGGAAAATGGTCTTTTCGAGTTGCCTCATTTAATTTCCTATAATCAATGCAAACTCTCCAACCGATTACCAACTTCATTAGGATTAACTCTTTTTTTTCATTTGGGCTCATAATCATTCCTCCCTTCTTTGGTACTACTTGTGTTGGACTCACCTAAATACTATCAGAAATAGGGTAAATGATGCTGGAATCTAAGAGTTTAATCACCTCACTTTCTACCACATCACACATATATGGGTTCAACCTACGTTGGTGTTGCACTATAGGTTTGGCTCCTTCTTCCAACAGAATTTTGTGAGTAAAAGAAGAATGGCTAATTCCCTTAATGTCCATGATTTTTCATGCAATAACTCCCTTACATTTTCCCAATAGACTTACCAATTTGTTTTTTTGATCACACGTGTGGTCTTTTCCTATGATCACTGGTAATTTATTTCCATTAGCTAAAAATGTATATTCCAAGTGCTCAGGGAAGTATTTGAGATCCAATTCCAATGGATCCTCAATGGATAACTTCATCCTTTCCAAATTGCTTTTTTCAATTTCCTCAAATTCTCCCAACTCATAGTCTTCATTTGAATCCTCCAAATATGCAATAGATTGTTCCCTCAAGTCTATATTGCATTTGACAAATGATTCGTGCACAAAAGCAAAGATAGGCTTATCAAGAATACCAATTCTTAAACAAGAATCATCACAAGAAATAGGATGTTGCATGCTTTTATAGATTTTGATAATGACTTTTTCATCCCCAACCCCAAGTGTTAACTTTGCCCCATGAACATCAATTAATACTTTGGCAGTTCCTAGAAAAGAAGATTAAAGGGACTTTAGAATCTTTATCCATTCAATAGTAACAAAATCCACAAGAAATATAAATCTATCCACTTTAACCAATATATCTTCCACTACTCCCCTAGAATATTTAATAGATCTATCTACAAGTTGAATACTCATTCTAGTGGGCTTGGGCTCACTTAGGCCTAGCTTTTTGAAAGTTTTATATGGATTAATGCTAGCACCTAAATAGGCTAATGCATTACAAAATGTCAGAGTACCAACAATACAAGGAATAGAAAAACTCACTGGATCACTTTCTTTTCGTGGCAAAGTCTGTTAGTCTTGTAAGATAGCTGATCATTCTTCATTTAAAACCATAGTAGATAATTCCTCCAACCTCTTTTTATTAACAAGCATACTTTTGAGGAACTTTGTATATTTGGGCATGTGTATCAAAGCCTCATTGAGTGGGATGTTTATGTGTAGTTGTTTGAATATTTTTAAAAACCTGTCAAATTGTGCATCTTTTCTTACTTTTTGCACACAAGTAGGTAAGGTACTGGTGGCTGAAAATTTAGTTTTTTAGGGTGTTTTTCAAAAGGTTCACTATGAGGGGTTGGTTCCGACCTATCTCCTATAGATGGTACTGGTTCCATGCTAGGATCGGGTAGCTCCTTACCACTTCTTAAAGTAATGGCAGCTGAATCGCGTTGTGTTTCTACCCCTAATGGTGACTGTATCACTAAATCTATCAAAAACCAAATTTACCTTTCCATAATTCTAATCATGTCCTCAAAATTTTCCAATGTGTCATCTATCTCATAAAAATGTTTAGTTACATGGGTGGCAAATTTTCCTAATAACCCTTCTAAGGTAGCAGAGTTAGATGGTCGAGATGTCATTCCTTGAAACATGTTAGAATACCATCCCATGCTCCAATTGTCCATCTTACCGACATAAAGAACATTGTTAGTACTATATATACACAGTGCAATATTAAATCAAGTTAGTTAGTTAAGGTGCATGTTCACAAATTAAGTTTGGAAGACTACAACATGTAGGGACATTAAAGTACAAGCATACAAGAAAACAAAAGATGACTCCTATTCTTACAAGGAACATATACACAAATTTACATATTCACATATAGATATCTAAACATATAGACATAGTTAAATAAAAAAAAATCCAAACTTTCATGATATTGTTTCCCGCCAACGGTGCCAAAAACTTGATGTGTAAATTTTGAGTGTGTAAAAATTAATAAATTTAAATCCACCACTTAGTCAAGTTTTAATTAAAACATTAATCCCAAAATACACATACGAGCAAGTATACTAATCGCAAATATAGCATAAGGAATTAACGAATATAGATCCTCAAATGAACAAGTACATACTAATCACTTTTCATTTATTGAATACATACACATACATGCATATATTTTTTAGGTCCAAAATGACTTATATTGTGAAATAAAAGTAATAATATTTTTTAGAGGGTTGAAATCTCAAAGTACCAAATTATTATAATTGATATTGTTCCTTCATTCTAAATTAAATATAATTGAAAACGTTTCTTCATTCTAAAGTATCTATAGGAAATTGTATTTCGTTATGCTGGAATATTTTAGCATTCTTAAATATCACTTTAATTTTTCCTTTGTTATGGTCGGAATGTGCCGGAATGTTAGCATCCTATGTTATGTCATTATGCTGGAATATTTAATTGTCTTAAATATTTTAGCATCCTATGTTATGGTCTTAAAATAGTGACATGTATCAATCACTATTTTTTGCAAATTTAACAAAAAATAATAAAATATTAACATGAAAATGACTTTAAAAAATAAAAAACAACAATTTTTATTTTTCATATTTAGTCAAAGATTAAAAAAACAAAAAAAATTAAATTAAAAGTGTTATAATAATGACTGCCCCCAGGGTTCCCATCCCAGTGGGCCCCACGAGGAAAAACTTCACATACCTTTTTAACCTTTCTAAAAGCATGCCCAAAGCGTTACTTAGTTGGCAAGGCGAGGGGAGAATAGCGTTTTGCCTTTTTAACCTTTCTAAAAGCACGAGGACAAGATTTTTATCTGCCGTGAAACCGGCAATTTTACCCATTTTTCAGTAACTTGAAATGTTGCTCTAAATCTGAAGTGTGTGCTTCTTCCCTTTAGGATGAGCGGCCATCTGTTCTATGCCAGGACATCTAATGTTGCAGACACCACACCATAATTTAGGCTGCTGATCGACAAATCCAGTATTGTTATTCTTAGGCTTATCCTGGATATGTTGCAAATTAGCCACATTAATATGCTTGCACTTTGATTTTTCGGCCGTAGGCTATTTTGATCCTTGTCCTGGTGCGGAATTTTTTAGGTCTTTCTTGGCTTGATTTGAGTCATTTGTTGTGTTATTTTCTTGGCTTTTCTTGGCTTGATTTCTCACAGCTGAAGACTCTGAGTTATTTTCTATCTGCACACTTGTTTTAAGCTCCTCAAGCTTGGACTTCGGTTTCACAACTGAAGACTGCGCATTTTTTGCTGTCTGTGTGCATGTTTTCAGCATCTCACACTTACCCATGTGTTTCCTTCCCTGAAGGTGTGAATCCAACATTGCCACACTTGCAGTTGTCACCTGACAAATGGCACAGGTCCATTCTCTCTGGACTTTCTTCAGAGCATGTATTTCCAAAGGTCTTTTCTCCTCACTCTCGGCTGTTATTGTCACCTTTTGAGCCTCAGCGGCTACATTTCTTGCTTCTCACTTTAACAAGAACTGAAATCACCGAATCTCCTTCTCGACTTGTCCTAAATCGAAATCCCGAATATTCGGTCCGATTTGTTTCAAAACTTCGAGATAAGTTGAGACGGAGATTTTAAAACTTTGGTTCGAAATTGATTCTGAAAATTTGATGAAATCAAAGTTCCGAGACGATACCAGAGATATCAAAATCCCCTAATTGAATCGACCCGTGACAGCCCTACGAGCAATGGCAATTATCCAAGTCCATGCGAAGCTTGTACAAAGACTCGGGAAACAATTTAGAATTGGTGTGGAATTAGTATCCACCAATTGTAAACAATTTCCAATTGTTTAATTGTTTGCTATTTGAAAACATGTTGTTTCATTCACACCAAAAGCCTATACAATGTCTCCCAATTGGAGATCATTTCCAATTCAATAAAAAAGAACCAATTTCACACAGCAATAGGAAACAATTTCCTATTGTTTTTCTAGCTTGTACTTTTCTAATTTAGAAACAATTTCCACAGCTTTCATTTTTTTTTTTAGCTTTTTCTTCGCAAATTACAGAAACCTTTTTTGTTTAATCAAACTTTTAATGTATCATCAATTGCAAAATTTTGCAAATTTCTCAAACTATATATATATATATATATATATATATATATATGTAATGAATTTTTGACAAAACAATTTCAGTAAATTGCACAAAAAGTTTTGCAAATATTTTTATTGAAAAAATTTCAATATTTAACATGCTAATAAAAATATAACCCGCATAAAACAAATTTTCAAAATCAAAATTCGTGAAAACAATTTCCATGGACCCAAAATTATTTATGAAATAATTTAAAAAATAATAATATTTATGAAATAATTTCAAAAATAATAATATTTATGAAACAATATCATAACACAAGCAAAACCCATGAAACAGATATGTCTCTAGTATCACTGTTGGATTTCGATGATGTAATAACAATTAATGCACAGTGGAAATTAAAATGAAATCCACTCAAATAATTATTCATATATAATTACACCGATCAAGAGATAGAAGAAAAAATCATTACTTCGAAAATGTAACTTTATAACTTTCTTCTCTTGCACAGAATTTTTCTATAAATTTGTTTAAATACGAACCACCAAATTCCAAGCGTAAGAATTTCTTTTATATTGATTTACACGAGAATATATTCAAGAACTATTAAAATTTTATGTTAGTAGATGGCTAGGGTTAATAATTTTGAGAAGAAAAACAAGAAAGGCTTTCTTGTTATGAATTATTGGAATCTTTATTAATTAGTGCAGGCTCCACTAATTATGGATTTATGTGAATTATTATAGAAGATTTTTATGGATGTCCACCATTTAGTGGAGACACCACTAATTAAGATTAGTGAAAGATGATGTATGCCATAATGTAATCCACTAATTAGAGCTCTATAAATAGAGCTATTCTCTAAACTTGTAATACACCATCATTTTGTGAAAGAAAGATTAGTGAAATAAAGATTAGAGAAAGAATTGTGAGAGAAAGAAAGAGAGAAGTTTGAAGAGAAATTCTTATGCAAAGAATAGTTAGAATTTTCTTAGTGTGTAGTGTGTAGATTTTATTCTAACACTACCCTAATTTTATAACATTTCTAATGTTTTTCTCACTTAGTGGCAGATTTCACACCAAAAGGCCAAACCACAAAAAAAAAAAAAAAAAAAAAAAAAAAAGAAAAACCCCGAAATAAGTATGTATATTGCTATACACACACACACATATTGTCGGCTGAATCCTTCAACTTTCCAGAAGTCAACTGCATCACACCAAAACATATGTACGTGTGCAAGCCTTTCAAATACATCTTGGGACACACACACACACACACACATATTGTCGGCTGAATCCTTCAACGTTCCAGAAGTCAACTGCATCACACCAAAACATATGTACGTGTGCAAGCCTTTCAAATACATCTTGGGCCTTGGGTTTCTAGAATTGCAATTTGGCCCATGAGGTTCTATAATTATAATTTGGCCTCAATAATTATAATCAATATATAATTAGCCTATAAATTATTTTTAATCACAAATTAACTCTATAATATTATCATATAATATCTTGAGTACCAATTCCTCTATTTGGTGTGACCTATTAGGTTTTTTAGTCAATTAGTAGCTATCTAAATTTATTCAAATCACTATAAAATTAATAATCCTTAAAAATTAGAATTAACTTATTTATTCTAATTAAGAATAATGTATTAATTCTCTGATTAATAAATTCATATTTAGTAGATCATGAGCGGCATCTAACAATGTAACATGATCACCGAAAGTCCAAAGTTAAGTGGCTTAGCATGAAGATTTCAATAGAAAATATATCAATGCAATAAACTCTTTTCATCATACTATATCTCATGTAGTTTAGAGTATGGAATTAGTGCCAACTCCTATTAGAATATAATTAATTGTAGTATGAATTTATTAGTTCTTGATCCAAAATCCATGACTCAATATTTGTATCAAATTGGAACTATTTCAACAAAGAGTCGCCTTGGCTAAGGACTTCTGGGTAATGATTCCATACAAGAGGCCGTGAGATATATACTCATACTATTAGAAGTGATAAATCCTTTATTGACCATCTCATCTACTTTTTTTTTTTTTTTTACTTTACGTTGTACTCAATATCCATCCTATAGGTGGCCACAGATGAGACTCCAACGGTCAGAATCAAAGTATAACGTTTGATAAATAAAGTACTTTGAAGATTTCAAATCTAAGGATACTTGTATATTTGTTATAATAAGATTATTACTAGCACTAAATAGTTATCTATGTGTTGTCTATGTGATTATCTTATAGCCAGGTTATCCAACAAACTTGTTTATATAACAAGTATCCAAGTATTAACTTTGAATATCACAATATTCTTCGATATAATCTAATTAAGTGTAATACATACTAGTCTTAGCGTATTAATGACGTCCTATCTCATTAATACTATGATTATGGATAGTTTAAGTACAAGTGGTACATAGTATAGTAGGAATCTCACATTATGATCTTTATGATAATTTCTTTAACACTATACTATATGCTTGAGACTTTATCTAAAAGTTTTATAAAGATATACATATGAAATAATACAAATTAAAAGATAAAGAATGTCTTTTATTGATTTAATGTGCAAAATATATTGTACATATGATTGCTTCTAGGGCATAATCCTAACAACCAAGATCATTAACAAGGAGAGAACATATTTTACACAAAATGCCTAATCAACAAGACACCTTGTAGTGTCATTGTGGATGGTGAAAGTTGCAACAATGTTGTAACACCCCGCTATCTAGGCCCGCTAGGGCTGGGGATGTCGTCCCGTCCAAAGGACAATGAGTCTTTATAATTAGGTCACACAAATAAAATAGCGAAATAAAAATAATACTTTAACTTAAAATTTATTACATCCCAAGAATAAATCCATGAATTCCCATAAGTAAAACTATCTACTCTCAACTCCCTAAAGCAACATATAAAAATAAATGACAACATTCTCTTCCAAGGCAGATAACACTAGCTACTCATCCCCATAGTAGGATCGGTTGAAATCATGGTAAAAAGGTGATGAGACAGAAATCTTAGTAAGTCCGTGTGTGCTTTAAGTGTCCAGTGGAAATAGTTCGTGAAATATAATCAAAAGCAAGAGTGGTGCTTTGGCTTTTCCAACCAGACATAATCAATAAAATCAACCACTCAAAAGAAATAATCATGGGTTACCACACGTTGGGCCCCATAACCAATCAGAATGCCACACTTTAGGCAGACTGACAAAAGATAGGTGATCGGCCTACCGGGCAAGATACTCCGTATTCTCTATACCCAAACAACAACCGGGTGTCCATTCCGGTAAAACACAGTCACTTGACTGAAAAATAAACAACTGCTAGCTCAGACCGGCACGACCTACTGGACTAACATCTTATCCGGGAAAGTTTCACCCCTCAGAGGTGGCCACCTATTCAGAGACTCACCCTAAACTTTCAAAGACTAGTCCTAGCAGTCCATCCTTATTGAGTACTCAACGTAACGTAACCTACTTGGGAAAATGAACAAATCATAGTTCCATATGAAAATGGCAATTGAGGGTCTCCAAAGTCTTTGTCAAAATCATTTTTGGAAAGGGTTTTGAGCTTGAGTAAATCTGCTTATGGGTTTTTAAATAATTTGTTTGGTTGAAATAAAAAATGAGTCAATCCTCAATTGCCATACAGAAATGAGTGTCCATGCACTCTACATTTGGCTTGCCATAATAAACATTTTACATCAATCAGGTTTGATGCAGGAGCTTACCTGATTCTTGCTTACAATTTAAGGTCTCCAGCAGCTGACCTAACCCTGTATGGGCAAATACAAATCACAATCAAACTCAAGCCAAAATCCACTTTCTCAATTTAAAACAACTCAACTCACTACTACCATGATCCTAGTGTCCCAAGCTTTAAGGCCAAACAATAAATAAATAGGTTTATAAGTTAAGCCTAATTTGATATTTAAAATAATTAATGTTTTGAGAAACAAGTACTAATAAGTTGATGGTTTAAATCTTGCTAAGAAAAATTTAGAGGTTACTTGATATAGAGTCCTAGGTGGTATTAGGTAAAATAATGATTTATTTATAATTTAGTTATTAGAAAATAATTGATAACTAAAATTAGTTGAAAATAAATTTAATGAGTCTTGCTTGAAAAATAATAAATAAATTTTTAATGGGTTTTGATTAAAGATATTAATTAAATTTTTAGTAACAAATATTTTACTAATTATGATTATTTCCATAAAAGGTTTTAGTTGATTTCATTATTTTATATAATATATATATATATATATATATATATTATTTTTCTAGCAAAAGATATTATTTATTTGACTAAAACATCCTTAACATATATAATAATCCAAATCTACCCTTCCTACGGTTTTTTTGAAATTACTTAGCAAAATCATATTATTAAATATTTTATTCATGAAATAAAAATTAGCTTAGGGACAACTAGATCATGATCATACTTCTATGGCTAACCACAATTATGAACATATGCAATCATTCAATTCATCAAATCATTCAAACCATGCATATAAGCATAGATATAAATTTATCAAGACATGATCTAACCCCTACTAGCATAAATATGATCATGGCTTCAATAATCCAACATGAATATAAATCCTATTCACCAAAGGTGACATAATCTCTAGCATACTTCGTTACAACTACTACCAATGATATGGAGACTTTCATTAAACCTTAAATCATCATACAATCAACCAAGATAATCAATCCATGCATACATCCCATCTCCTTCATATTCATACATACATTCATGCTTCAACCTCAACAATATATACTCAAATCCTATCCACAATCCACCTTCTATCAACATCATCCTAGAGACATGAATCTAGAATTTAAAAGAAGGGTTGAAAAGGCTTACTTGATTGTTGAATATCTTGAAGGAGTTTCGAATGGTTGTCAACCCCTAGATGCCTAAATCCGACCAAGGAAGGTGGAGAAAAGCATGGCCATTGGAGAAGAAGCCATCCGGCCAAGAAGGAGAGAGATTTGGCCTAGAGAGAGAGAGAGAGAGAGAGAGACCATTAGCTTGTTTATTCACGCATATATTCATTAGAGATCAAGATTGGAGAAGATGAAATTGTTAGTACAAACCTACCATGAAGGTGTTCTTCAACCTTCACAAAATTTTTGGTTTTTTTTAATCCAAAATAGCAAGTTGAATTTTGGAGTTTGATGTTAAGAAGGGTGTTAATGGACTCACAGCAATGAGTAGATTCAATCTGGAAATTTTAGAAGTAGTTTGAAGTGATTTGGAGAGGTATTAGGTGAAAGGAAGGAGTAGGTGTTCTTGGTGTGCTATGTGTTCTTGAAGTTGAAGAGAGTAGAGAGCTTTTGGGATTGGAGGCTACCGAAATTCTGTAAGGATTAGGGTTGGCCGACTGCTTGAAGGGTTTTGGTAGCTGATTTTCTAGTTTGGAAAGGAAAAGGAAAGGCCAGTTGTTGAAATCCTTGAAGAATATTTTTGGGAAGCAAATTTGGAAACTAAATATTCAGGAATATCTTTGATCATGGGAGAGCTTTTGGAAGTCTGCCATGGCCGAATTGCTGGGCAGAGTTTCGGCTAGATGAATGCTGGTTGAGGGAGGCTAAGGGTGGCCGAAAATAATGTGTGTATTGGTGAAGGGTGGCCAATCACCTTCTGGTCCTGCATCAACACTGCTGCCAGTCCTTCTTTCGAAGCATCGGTATAAAGCGCGTAAGGTTTCCCCTCTTCCAGTTGACTCAATACCGGTGCCGTCATCAGTCTGTGCTTTAGTTCTTGAAAACTTTCTCACATTTGTCGTTCCATACAATTGGAACATCCTTTCGCAACAATCGGGTTATTGGCAATGCAAGTGTCGAAAATCCCTTGATAAACCTTCGGTAGTATCCAGCCAGTCCCAAGAAACTCTGGATCTCAGTGATACTCTCCGGCTGCTTCCAGTCGGATACCGCTTCAACCTTTTTTAGGTCCACCTTGATTCTCTCCTTGGTCACCACATGGCCAAGGAACGCCACACTGTCCAACCAGAATTCGCACTTGCTGAACTTGGCGTACAACTTGTGCTCCCGAAGCTTCTCCAATACGAGCTTCAGATGCTCCGCATGCTCCTCTGGACTCTTGGAGTAGATCAAAATGTCATCGATGAAGACCACCACGAACTTATCCAGATAGGGTCGGAACACTTGGTGCATCAGGTCCATGAACACTGCTAGGGCGTTAGTCACCCCGAACGACATCACCACGAACTCGTAGTGTCCATATCTGGTGTTGAAGGCCGTCTTAGGGGTATCTTCCTCTCTTATCCGCATTTGGTAGTATCCTTGCCTCAGATCCAACTTGGAGTAGCAACAGGATCCTTGCAACTAGTCGAATAGCTCGTCAATCAACGGTAGGGGATACTTGTTCTTAATCGTCAAGTTGTTCAACCCCTGGTAATCGATGCATAGCCTCAAAGTGCCGTCCTTCTTCTTCACAAATAGCACAGGCGCTCCCCAGGGCGACGTGCTCAGTCTGATATAACCTTGGCTCACTAATTCCTCCAATTGTTCCTTCAACTCTTTCAGTTCTGCCGGTGCCATCCGGTACGGAGTCCGCGATACTAGTTCCGCTCCCGGAACTAAGTCGATGGTGAATTCTACTTCTTGGCTGGGAGGTAGAGAATCAAGCTCCGCCGGAAACACATCGGGAAAATCCTTCACTACTTCAGTGTCCTCCAGAGTGCACTGGTCCTTTGGCTTGTTTATCACGTAAGCCAGGTACCCTTAACACCGTTACTTCAACAATTTCCGGGCCTTAGCCCCCGCGATCAAATACTTACATTCTTTCACCCTTTTGCCATTAAATTCCAATACATCACAACCCAGTCTAACGAACTGGACTGACTTATTTTTACAGTCTACCCTAGCCCCATGCTTGGCTAACCAGTCCATCCCCAAAATCAAGTCATAATCCTCGAGGTCTAATACTATCAAATCTCCCTCCAGACTTTCTGTCCCCACCTAAATTTCACAGTCTTTCACATACCGATCCGCTTGCACCATTTTCCCCAGAGGTGTGCTCACCACTAAAGTGAAAGGTAGCTCCACTCCATCCCAACCCAAATGACATGCACACAACTTGTTTATATAGGAATGAGTAGAGCTAAGATCAATTAAAGCAGTATTGGAACGTCCTTAAATAGTGAACGTACCTTCTACCACCACTGCATCGGCCCCAACTTCTTCTCTGTTGAGAGCGAATACCTTAGCCTTCACTTGCGGGTTCGGTGCTCCACTCCCGGCTACTCCCGTGGGGTTAACTCGGTTGGGCCCTGGGTTCTGAGCCAGGTTTCCTTACCCGACTCGGTGCAATTTGGGATAGGTGTTCCTCAGGTGGTTCGGATCGCCACAGTGAAAACATTTCCTTTCGGCGCCTTTGGCCCAATAGTTCTTCTCTGTGCGGCCTCTTCTTTCGCACTACCGGCATGTTGGGAGGTTTTGGGCAGGGCCCACTGGGACTGTCCGGGCTTGTTTCTCCCAGTGCTGCCACTGCTGATTGGCGGGACGCTTGTTCGACTGTTGCCCTTGAAAGTGCCCTTACGGTAGTCTTGGCGGCTGGAAAGGCCTGGTCACCATCTGGCTACGGTCCTCATTCTCAGTTCAGGTGGCCGCATCTACTGCCCCCGAATAGGTAGTTGGTAGAAACGGTGTCAATGCCCTCCTCAATTTTGGCCTCAGCCCATTGACAAACTGCCTCGTCCTATTATGCTCAGTGTCCACCAATCTCTTGCAGTATTTGGACAACTGGGTGAACCGGGCCGCATACTGGGCCACCGACATGCTTCATTGCCTCAGATTCTGGAATTCTTCTTCTTGCTTTTCCACAATCCACTGTGGGATGTACTCAGCCGTGAAGGCTTCAACGAAGTTGGACCACGTCCATTCCTGCTCGACCATCCCCCAGTCGTCTTGGACCCGCTGCCACCATACCCGGGCTGGTCCTCTCAATCGAAAAGCTACAAACTTAACCATCCGCTCCTCGGTGTACTGGAGCGTTGCGAATATATCCTCCATTTACTCAACCCATTGTTCGACCTTCTGGTCTTGTTCGGCTTCGCCTATAAAGGCGGGCAGCTGAAACTTCAGGAACCGCTCTAAGGCCTCGTCTTCACCCCTTGGGTTTTGTCGCTCAGTCATTGACTGCAAAATCTCGGCCATCTTGCTGAATGCCTGGCCCATGGTCACATTTACTGGAACTTCAGACCTCCATCTCATATTCGGACTATTCCCTTCACCTCGGTTGGGTGCTTGCATCTGGGCTGTTTCTACTTCCGGTGCCACTTGATCGACTTTTAGGACCCTTCCACCTGCTGAAGCTGCACGACGCTTGGGTGCTATTCTAAACCACACCCCAAATGATAAGTGCATGCATTTAAGGTTCAAATCATTTTAGTTGCACAGTCAAATAGATGTAAATAGAAATCGGATGTAAATTTTGGCTAAGGAGTAAATTCTCTTTCAAAAATGGACTTACATAAATTCGAAATTTTGATAGGAAGTAGAATTAAAATCCTTGACATAAAAGTTATCGAAAAATAATAAACAAATTAACATCCAAATCAGAATAACTCCTAGTCCTCTAGTCCTCATCAAAATCCTCATCATCAGCCTCATATAACCATCCCCCAGAGTTCTTAGAAAAATCCACCCCAACCCCGCTAGCAAATCCTTCCATTGGCTCCTTCCCTGGGCGCCTAGAACTCTCCCCAGGCTTAACTCGGCTGAAAGAAGGAAGGAAACAAGGCCTAGGTGGAGACTTATAGTTTATCTCCCCCGGGTCATCACTATCTGCTGCTAAGTCCACCTCGGGATTAGGAGGGTGGGGTTCATGCTCCACTATCATCACCTCATTCTCATTGTCTGAGCTTATGTCTATCATCAGATTGGGGGTGGCTCAAGGATCTGGACCTCGTCATCACTGCAATCCTCCATAGGGTTAATCTCATCATTACTGTTATCCTCCATAGGGATAACTGGCTGAGGGGCAGGCTAGGGAACTGGAAGGTCTTCCTGGTATATAGGGATAAGCGGGTGCCATTGCTGCCCTTTCCTCGCGGTTCTAAGCATTCGAACCATCCTACAACATAAACAAGACAAATTAGATAAAGATTTCAAACTTAAATAAATGAAACATATGTCATCAATATTTGCCTATAACCTAGTCTCTGATACCACTTGTAACACCCCGCTACCTAGGCCCGCCAGGGCCGGGGACGTCGCCCCGTCCAAAGGACAACGGGTCTTTATAATTAGGTCACACAAAGAAAAAAGCGGAATAAAAATAATACTTTAACTTAAAATTTATTACAACCCAAGAATAAATCCATGAATTCCCAAAACAAATCCATACGTAAAATTATCCACTCTCAACTCCCCAAAGTAACACATAAAAATAAATGACAACATTCTTTTTTAAGGCAGATAACACTAGCTACTCATCCCCACAGTACGATCGACCTGAAATTATGGTAAAAAGGTAATGAGATAGAAATCTCAATAAGTCCGTGTGTGCTTTGAGTGTCCAGTGGAAATAGCTCGTGAATGCAAAGTATAAAACCTTTATAAAAGAAATACTAGCAAGCAATAAACATAAGCAAAAGTAAGAGTACTTTTCCAACCATACATAATCAATAAAATCAACCACTCAAAAGAAATAATCATGGGTTACCACACGTTGGGCCCCATAACCTGTCAGAATGCCACACTTTAGGCAGACTGACAAAAGGAAGGTGATCGGCCTATTGGGCAAGATACTCCTTATTCTCTATACCCAAACAACAACCGGGTGTCCATTCCGGTAAAACACAGTCACTTGACTGAAAAATAAACAACTACTAGCTCGGACCGGCACGACCTACTGGACTCACTCCTCAGAGGTGGCCACCTACTGAGAGATTCACCCTAACCCTTCAAAGACTAGTCCTAGCAGTCCACCCTTATTGAGTACTCAACGTAACGTAACTTACTTGAGAAAATGAACAAACCATAGTTGCACATGAAAATGGCAATTGAGGGTCTCTAAAGTTTTTGTCAAAATTAGTTTTGGAAAGGGTTTTGAGTTTGAGTAAATCTGCTTATGGGTTTTTAAATAATTTGTTTGGTTGAAATAAGAAAGGTGTCAATCCTCAATTGCCTTACAGAAATGAGTGTCCAAGCACTCAACATTTGGCTTGCCATAATAAACATTTTACATCAATCAGGTTTTATGCAGGAGCTTACCTAATTCTTGCTCACAATTTAAGGTCTCCAACAGCTGACCTAGCCCCGCATGGGCAAATACAAATCACAATCAAACTCAAACCAAAATCCACTTTCTCAATTTAAAACAACTCAACTCACTACTACCATGATCCTAGTGTCCCAAGCTTTAAGGCTAAACAATAAATAAATAGGTTTATAAGCTAAGCCTAATTTGATATTTAAAATAATTAATGTTTTGAGAAACAAGTACTAATAAGTTGATGGTTTAAATCTTGCTAAGAAAAATTTAGAGTTTACTTGATAAAGAGTCCTAGGTGGTATTATGTAAGATAATGATTTATTAATAATTTAGTTGTTAGAAAATAATTGATAACTAAAATTAGTTGAAAATAAATTTAATGAGTCTTGCTTGAAAAATAATAAATAAATTTTTAATGGGTTTTGATTAAAGATATTAATTAAATTTTTAGTAACAAATATTTTACTAATTATGATTATTTCCATAAAAGGTTTTAGTTGATTTCATTATTTTATATAATATATATATATATATATTATTTTTCTAGAAAAAGATATTATTTATTTGACTAAAGCATCCTTAATATATATAATAATCCAAATCTACCCTTCCTACAGTTTTTTTGAAATTACTTAGCAAAATCATATTATTAAATATTTTATTCATGAAATAAAAATTAGCTTAGGGACAACTAGATCATGATCATACTTCTATGGCTAACCACAATTATGAACATATACAATCATTCAATTCATCAAATCATCCAAACCATGCATATAAGCATAGATATAAATTTATCAAGACATGATCTAACCCCTACTAGCATAAATATGATCATGGCTTCAATAATCTAACATGAATATAAATCCTATTCACCAAAGGTGACATAATCTCTAGCATACTTCATCACAAATACTACCTATGACATAGAGACATGCATTAAACCTCAAATCATCATACAATCAACCAAGATAATCCATCCATGCATAAATCCCATCTCCTTCATATTCATACATACATTCATGCTTCAACCTCAACAATATATACTCAAATCCTATCCACAATCCACCTTCTATCAATATCATCATAGAGACATGAATTTAGAATTTAAAAGAAGGGTTAAAAAGGCTTACTTGATTGTTGAATATCTTGAAGGAGTTTTGAATGGTTGTCAACCCCTAGATGCCTAAATCCGACCAAGGAAGGTGGAGAAAGCATGGCCATTGGAGAAGAAGCCATCTGGCTAAGAATGAGGGAGATTCGGCCAAGAGAGAGAGAGAGAGAGAGAGAGAGAGAGAGAGAGAGAGAGAGAGAGAGACCATTAGCATGTTTTTTCATGCATATATTCATTAGAGATCAAGATTGGAGAAGGTGAAGTTGTTAGTACAAACCTACCATGAAGGTGTTCTTCAGCTTTCACAAAATTTCTGATTTTTTATCCAAAATAGCAAGTTGAATTTTGGAGTTTGATGTTAAGAAGGGTGTTGATGGACTCATGGCAGTGAGTAGATTCAATCTGGAAATTTTAGAAGTAGTTTGAAGTGATTTGGAGAGTTATTAGGTGAAAGGAAGGAGTGGGTGTTCTTGGCGTGCTATGTGTTCTTGAAGTTGAAGAGAGTAGAGAGCTTTTGGGATTGGAGGCTGCCGAAATTCTGTAAAGATTAGGGTTGGCCAACTGCTTGAAGGGTTTTAGTAGCTGATTTTCTAGTTTGGATGGGAAAAGAAAGGCTAGTTGTTGAAATCCTTGAAGAATAGTTTTGGGAAGCAAATTTAGAAACTAAATATTCAGGAATATCTTTGATCATGGGAGAGCTTTTGGAAGTCTGCCATGGCCGAATTGCTGTGCAGTGTTTCGGCTAGATGAATGCTGGTTGAGGGAGGCTAAGGGTGGCCGAAAATAATGTGTGTATTGGTGAAGGGAAGGTCTGGTTGGTTGAGGTATATTTTATGGAAAGTTGTTAAATCATGGTGGTTGGAATTTTGGTATCCAAATCAAGGCATGATTGCAGAATTTTTTTGAAAATCTTTTAGGCATCCATGACTGGATTTTCGTGCAGAAGCTTGGGGAGGACAATGGAGTTCAGTTAATGGGGGGTTTAAGGGTGGTTTGTGCAGAAGAAGGATGGAGTTTTGGCTAGGGCTAAATTAGGTGGCTAGGGCTGAATTAGGAAACAAGGCTGAAATATTTCTGCACAGGATTCTCGCTATTGCTGGAATTTTTTCTGGGCAGTTTCGGTTGCCATTTTTCAGCCAGGTTGTAGGGAGTTTGAAGGAGATTTCAAAAGTCTTTCGTGGTTGGTTTCCAGCCTTCTTTATGGAGGAAAAATGTGGCTAAGATGCTGAACAAAAACTGAAAGAAAATAGCTTGGTTTCGGACCTCCAAAGCTGTGAATTTGCCCAGGAATTTTCCTGGTTTTGCACAGCTTTTGTGCAGTCCGAAAATGGCAAGAAAAATCCAAGTTCTAAGCAGATCAAAAGGGCTATTTTCTGGAAGCATTTGGGAGGGAATAATGGCTAAGAATTTTGACACCTTGAAGGCACACAAAGCTGGGAAAATTTCAGTTCCATGCATGAAGAAAAATGAACTTAGCTAGAGTGAAATTTTTAGAAAGTTCACTAAGGAATTTAATTCACTTGAAATCCTTTCCCCTTCTTCCATGGTTTCGGTCCATAAGATGTCTCTTACTAAGACATTTTGAACCTTCAAAGCCACAACACATTGCTGGAATTTTTCTAGAATAAAATTGGCTTGAACAAATTGAACAAACTAATGAGTTGAGAAATAGGAGAAATTAAGGATAAAGAGGAAATGAATTCCCCTTAGGAATTTTGTGCAGGGCAAAAGAATAAGATGAGGATACTCCTATCATGTCTCTCTTAGGACAATATTTCTACCCTACTCCAAGCACATAAGGCTGAAAATAATACTTCCCAAGTAAAAATAAAATTAACTAAGCTAAAGCTCCTATGATGGAATTTGAACCCAAGACCTCAATAATTAATTCTAAGGCTCTAACCACTACACCACAACAACTCTTGTTCTTGTTTCCTCTCAAAAAAAAAAAAAAAAAAAGCTTTCCTATTCAATCCTCAAGCTATCTCCCTTTTTCCACCTCAAGCAAAAGTTATCATTTTGCCCTTCTCACTCAATAGTCATAATCAAGCCCTCTAGACTATAAAACACAAATTCAATGCACATAAAATCATATAAAAATATATTTATAATGCAATGAAATATGATATGCACCCCAACCCCCTTACTCCAAGGTTGGTTTTGACTGGGGGTTTCGCAAATGTGATTATTGCAAGCTTGGTTGATGAATTGGGCATGAGTTAGATTGACCACTAAAAACCCTACAAGTTGCAATAGTTGAATAATAGTGGCAAATGAGGGTTAATAAATAAGTACTGGTGACCTTTGAGATAGGAAAGTACAAGGATGATTTACTATGTGATGTGGTACCAATGTAAGTGGGCCATTTACTTCTAGGGAAACCTTAGCAATATAACCAGGGTGTGAAGCATGATGAAAGGAAGAACACTTATTCCTTGCACAAAAAAGGCTCCAAGTTTACTCTTACTCCCATGTCCTCAAGTGAGGTGAACAAAGAACAAAAAATTATGAGAGAAAGAAAGAAGAAAAAGAGTGCAAAAGATGTCAAACAAAAACAAGAATTGGAGAGGAAAGAGCAAGAGAGGAAAGAAAGAGAGTTGAGAGAGAGGATGGAAAAATAAATACCCTTGACCATCATGGATGGCAGTGAGTAAAAATAAAAGAGAGGAGGTAAAAAGAGAGTGAACTATTTTACAAAGAGAAGTACGGTTATAGAGGTAATAGAGGCTAAAGATTTGGTTATCCTTCTTAATTGCAAGGGTTCTTATGTTTTCATTAATGAATCTACCTATTGTTTACCCAATGAAATTGCAGTTATCCTCTAAGAATTTGAAGACGTTTTCCCAAAAGAGGTGCTCGAAGGATTATCATCCATAAGAGGCATTGAGTATCAAATAAATTTTGTGCTCAGAGCTGTCATCCCCAACCGACTGGCTTATAGAAGCAACCTAGAGGAGGCTAAAGAATTACAAATGCAAGTGGAAGCATTGCTTGGAAAGGGATATGTGAGAAAAAGCATGCATATACACAGTTCCTATTTTCTTGGTGCCCAAGAAAGATAGGACGTGATGAATATGTGTGGATTGTCATGCCGTCAACAATATCATGGTAGAGTAATGCTATCCCATTCCTAGGCTGGATGATCTACTTGATGAGTTGTATGGTGCATGTATCTTCTCTAAAATTGACTTGAAGTCAGGGTATCACCAATTTAGAGTTAGAGAAGAGGATGAATGGAAAACGATCTTTAAAACTAAGCAAGTGTTATATGAGTGGGTTGTTATGCCTTTTGGGTTATCTAATGCTCCCAACATTTTTATGCGTTTAATGCATCATGTTTTAAGGAAATTTATTGGGAAATTTGTTGTTGTGTACTTTAATAATATATTGATTTATAGAAAATCTTATGTGGATCATTTGAACCATCTTGAATGTGTGCTTGTTCTCTTCAAGAGGAGAGATTGTATGCTAATATAGAAAAATGCTCATTTTATTTGGAAATGATTATATTTCTTAGGTATGTTGTGAGTGCTAAGGGAATTGAGGTTGATGAGGAGAAAGTTAAAACTATCCAAGATTGGTCCACTCCTATTACCATTACGCAAGTTCGTAGTTTCTATAGGCTAGCTAGCTTATATAGGAGGTTTATCGAGAATTTTAGTACTATAGCAGCCCCTCTAATCGAAGTTGTAAAGAAAAATATGGGGTTTAAGTGGGAGAAAGCCCAAGAAAAAGCATTCCAAACCCTCAAAGATAGATTGAGCCAAGCCCTAATTCTCATCCTACCTAACTTTGACAAAGAATTTGAGATAGAGTGTGATGCAAGTAAGGTAGGGATAGGTGCAGTTTTATCCCGAGACCAAAAACCTATTACTTACTTTAGTGAGAAATTGTCCGAGATAGTCCTCAATTGCTCCACTTATGATAAAAAAAACCTCTTTACCTTAGTTAGGACCTTAGAATATTGGTAATACTACTTTTTTACCGAGAGAGCTTGTGATCTATACCGACCATGAGACCCTTAGACAGCTCAAAAGCCAAGAAAATTTGAACAAACGACATGCAAGGTATGGAGTTTATTGGGACATTTCTTTATGTCATTCAAAATAAGACGGGTAAGGAAATTATGGTTGCGGATGACTTATCGTGAAAGGTATACACTTCTAAATTATTTATATACTAAACTTCTTAGTTTTGAATTTGTGAAAGAATTGTATGTCAATGATGAGGAATTAGGGATACATATCATGTTTGTGAGAAGTTGCCAAGTATCTTAGACATGATAGTTTCTTGTTTAGAGAGAAGGGGCTTTGTGCGCCAAATGGCTCTATTAGAGAATTGTTAGTTAAGAAGGCATATAGTGTGTAACACCCCACTACCTAAGCCCAACAGGGCTGGGATGTCGCCCGTCCAAAGGACAAGGGGTCTTTATAACTAAGACACACAATCAACATAATGGAATAAAAATAATAATTTAAACTTAAATCTTATTCCATCCCAAGAATTCAAAAACAAATTCATAATAAAATTATTCACTCTCAGCTCCTAAAGCATTACACAAAATAAATAATAACATTTCTTCCAAGGCAGGCAATAACTAGCTACTCATCCCCATAGCAGGATCGACCTGAAATCATGGTAAAACGGGTGATGAGACAAAAATCTCAATAAGTCCGTGTGAGCTTTGAGTGTCCAGTGAAAATAGTTCGTGAATGCAAAGTATAAAATCTTCATAAGAGAAATACTGACAAGCAATAAACAATAGTTAAAATCAAGAGTGGTGTTTTGGCTTTTGCAACCATACAGATACAATAAAATCAACCACTCAAAAGTGGTCGTGGGTTACCATACGTTGGGCCCCATAACCAGTCAGAATGCCACACTTTGTGCAGACTGACAAAAGGTAGGTGATCGGCTTACCGGGTAAGATACTCCTTCTTCTCTATACCCAAACAATAACCGGTTGTCCATTCCGGCAACACACAGTCACTTGACTAAAAAACTGCTAGCTCGGACCGACACGACCTACTGGATTGACATCCTATTTGAGAAGGACTTACCCCTCAGAAGTGGCCACCTATTGAGAGACTCACCCTAATTCTTCAAAGACTAGTCCTAGTAGTCCACCCTTATTGAGTACTCAACGTAACTTACCCCACTTGGGGAAAAAAGAAACAAAACATAGTTCCACTTGAAAATGGAAATTAAGGGTTTCCAAAGTCTTTGTCAAAATCAATTTTAGAAAGAGTTTTGAGTTTGAGTAAATCTGCTTATTGGTTTTCAAATAATTTGTTTGACGAAAATACGACAGGAGACAATCCTCAATTGCCTTTATAGACATGAGTGTCCATGCACTCTACATTTGGCTTACCATAATAAACATTTTTCATCAAACAGGTTTTATGCAGGAGCTTACCTGATCCTTAGCTTGAGATAAAATAAAGATCTTCAATAGCTGACCTAACCCTGCCTGTGGTAAATATAACCATAATCAAACGCAAGCTAAAATTCACTTTCACAAATAAAACTAGCTCAACTTACTACAGTCATGATCCTAGTGTCCCAAGCTTTAAGGCTAGATAATAAATAAATGCTTTATTAGCTAAGTCTAATTTGAGAGTTAAAATAATTAGTGTTTTGGGAAATAGGTACTAAGAAGTTGAAGGTTTAAATTTTGCTAAAAATAATTAGAGTTTATTTGTTGAAGGGTCCTAGGACCTAGATGTAATTATTTAAAATAGTAATCTATTGATAATTAATTGTTAGAAAAAAATTGGTAACTAAAATTAGTTGTAAGTGAATTTTAATAGGTCTTGTTTAAAAGATAATAATTGAAAGATAATAAAGTTTAATGGTATTTATGAATATAAGACTTACAAAATTAATATTTTACTTATTATGATTATTTATATAAAAGGCTTTATTTGATATTATTATTATTATATATAATATATATATATTTTTTTTCTTGAAATAAAAGCTATAATTTATTTGATTAAAATATCCTTATTATATATAATAATCTAAGTCTACCTTCCTAGGGTTTTCGAATTTACTAGAAAAAATTATAATATTAAATATTTTATTGATGAAATAAAATTAGCTTAGGGACAACTAGATCATGATCATATTTCTATTGCTAACCACAATCATGAACATATACTCCACTTTAATTCATCTAATCATGAATAAAGGCATAGATCAAAATTTACCAAGATATGATCTAACCTCTACTAGCATAAATATAATCATGGCTTTAACAATCATACAAGAATATAAATTCTATTCACCATAGGTGACATAATCTCTAACATGCTGGATCACACAACCCATTTACAACATGGAGACATGCATAAACCCTAAAAACAAAATACAATCAACCAAGACAATCAACTCATGCATCAATCCCATCTCCATCATATACACACATTTATTCATACTTCAATCTCAACTCATCATAACAATACATGCTCAACCCTCAAATATAATCCATCTCTTTTCAATATCACCCTAGAGACATGAATCAAGAATTTAAAAAGAGAGTTGAAGGGGCTTACATGATTGATGAGAACCTTGGAGGAGTTTCGAATGGATTTCAACTCCTAGGAGACTAGATTCGTCCAAGAGAGATGAAGAAAGCATGGCCATTGTTGAAGAAATCATTCGGCCAAGAGAAAGGGGTATTCGGCCAAGAGAGAGAGAGAGAGAGAGAGAGAGAGGGAGAAAAGAGAAGAAGAGAGTCCATTAGCGTGCTTATACACATATATATTCATTAGAGATTGAGGATTAGTGGAGATAAAGTTGATTGAACAAGCTTACCTTGAAAGTGTTCTTGAGCCTTCATAAAAATACTGGGTTTTTTTTATCAAAGAGAGAGAGTTGAATTTTGGAGTTTGATGTTAAAAGTGGTATGGATGGATTCACGGCAGTGAGTAGATGAAATTGAAGAAGATTGAAGTGATTTGGAGTGGTATTAGGCGTATGGAACTAGTAGGTGTTCTTGGTGTTCTATGTGTGCTTGAAGGTTGAAGAGAATGGAGAGATTTTGATTAAGGTTGCCGAAATTCTGTGGGATTGTAATGGCCGAATTGTTTGAGTGGTTTTGGTAGATGATTTTTCTGGTTTGAAAGGAAAAGAAAAGACTGGTTATTTAAGGGATATTTTATTGAAGTTTACTAAATTAGGATTGTTGAAATTTTAGTCTTCAATCAAGGCTTGATTGGAGTAATTGTTGGAGATATTTTAGGGGCAGTCATGACTAGTTTTTCAAGCAGAAGGTTGGGGAAGACAATGGATTTTAGTTCATGGCTGTTCAAGAGAGGTTTGAACAGAAAGATGAGGGAGTTTCGGTCAAGGCTGGAAAAGGAAACAAAGCTGGAAAATTCTATACAGAATTTCACAAGCTGCTGGAATTTTTTGGGCAGCTTTTGCTGCCATTTTTCAGTCAATTTGCAGATGATTTGAAGGGGCATTCAGAAGTCTTTCAAGGATGGTTTCCATCCTTCTTTATGGAGGAAAAACATAGCTAAGGTGCTGGGAGAAAACTGGAAGAACAGCTTGGTTTAAGCTCACATATGCTGCGATTTTGCCTAGAAAATTTTTTGGTTTTGCACAGCATTTGTGCAGTCTGAATTTGGCTAGAAAGTTTCAGATTTCAAGCTGGTCAAGAGGGCCATTTTCTTGCAGCATCTGGGAGGGAATGATGGCTGAAAATTTCGACACTTTGAATGCACAAGAAGCTGGAAAAATTCCAGATTATTTTATGAAGGAAAATGAACATAGCTAAAGTAGAGTTTTGAAGGTTCACTATGGAAATTAATTCTCTTAGGAACCTTCCCCAACTCCTACACAGTTTCGATCCATAAGATGTCTTACACTTAGAAATTCAAACCTTCAAAGCCACAACACTTTGCTAGAATTTTTTTCCTAGAATGAAATTGGCTTGAATAAATTGAACAACTTAAGAAATTGAGAAGTAAGGAAAACTAAGGATCAAGAGGGGTATGAATTCCCTTAGAAATTTTTGTAGGGTACAAGAGTTGGATTAGGGTACTCCTATCTTGTCTCCCCTAGGACATCACCTTTACTCTTCTCTAGAGCACTCAGGGTCGAAAATACAACATTCCCAAACAAAGGTAAAATTTAATCATGCTAAAACTCTAATGATGGAATTTGAACCCAAGACCTCAAGAATTAATTCCAAAGCTCTAACCACTAAACCACAACAACTCTTGTTCATAATTTCTCTCCAAAATATTTTTCTTATTTAATCCTCAAGCTATTTCCCTATTTTTACCTCAAGCAAAAATTACCATTTTGCCCTTCTTACTCAATAAACATAATTAAGCCCTCGAGACTATAAACCACCAATCCAAAGCACATAAAATCATATAAAAATATATTTAAACATGCAATAAAATATGATATGCATCCCAACCCCCTTACTCTAAGGTTGGTTTTGACTGAGATTTCACATAGTGGGGATTAATAGATCATTTTGGTATAGTAAAGACATTAAGCATCCTTAAGGAACATTTCTTTTGGCCTAAAATGAGGAGGGATGTAGAAAAACATTATTCTCAATACATAGTTTGTAGGAAAGTCAAGTCTAAATCACTTTCTCATGGCTTGTACACTCCTTTGCCTACCCCAAATGCACATTGGATTAATATTTCAATGAACTTTATTTTGGATTTGCCTAGGACCGAGAGAGGGGGAGGGAAGGATTCTATATTTATAATTATTGATCGATTCTCAAAGATAGCTTATTTTATAACTTGTTCAAAGACTAATAATACTACCCATATTGTAGATTTATTTGTCAAAGAAGTGGCAAGGATGGGATTTCAAAGATTATTATATCGGATAGAGACACTAAGTTCTTTAATCATTTTTGGAGAATCTTATGGAACAAACTTGACACTAATCTTTTATTTTCTACAGTTGCCACCCTCAAATGGATGGACATACAAAAGTGGTCAATTGAACTCTAACATAACTCTTGAGGACTATCATCAAAAAGAGCTTAAAGAATTGGGAAGAGTGTTTGCCACACATTAAGTTTCCATACAATAGAGCCATTCACTCTACTTCTTAATCTCCATTTGAAATTATTTATGGTTTTAACCCTCTAACTCCTTTGGACTTGTTCCTTTGCCCATAAGTGAGAGGCCGAGCCTTGATGGAGCAAGGAAGATGGAATTAGTAAAGACTCTTCATGAAAAGGTGAATGCTACCATTGAGAACTGAAATGGAGAGATCGCATTCAACTTTAGTCAAGAAAGGAAAAAGGTATTATTCAAGCCTAGAGATTGGGTATAGGTGCACTTTTGCATGGAAAGGTTTTTACCTATAGGAAAACTAAGCTAGACCCAAGAGGAGATGGCCCTTTCCAAGTCATTGCCAAAGTTAGAAATAATGCCTACAAGGTTGACTTATCCAGTAAGTACAAAATGAGTGCAACTTTCAATGTTAGTGACTTATCTCATTTTGATATAGGTGATGATTTGTGGAAAAATCAACTTCAAGAAGGGGGAGATGATAGGGATCAAGTTCACCATGAAGACCAATCACAAGAAGAGGGAACGACCATGCAAAGACCTATGACGAGATCACGCACCAAAAGAATTCAAGAAAGCCTCCAAGCCTTCATGAAGCTAATTTTGAGGATGGAGGAACTTTGGAGGGAGATTGAAGTTCACCATGAAAACTAATCACATGAAGGGGGAGTGACTTTACAAGGATCCATGTCGAGGTCGCACATCAAAAGAATTCACCAAGCCTTCATAAAGCCAATTTTGAGGATAGAGGAACTTTGAAGGGAGATTGAAGCGGACCAAGAGTTCAATTTGATGATTGTACAAGAAGAAATTTAACAAGAAATCAAGCTAGTGCGAAATGTGGAAGAACAAGATAAAGAACATGCAAAATTTGTCGAGGAAGAACAGTAGAGAACCGGCACTGACCCTAGCCACTAAATTGGCACCAGCTAGGTCTAGAATTTGGGATACAATTCCCAAAAATGAGCTAGCACCAGCTCGTGTACTTGAATCGGCACCAACTATTGTCGGGACAGCATGCACAGCTCTGCGATTTTTCTTTAGTTGACCGGTTTTTTTTTTCTTCCATATTTTAAGCTTTGTAATTATTGTTTAAGCTCAAAAACTTATATTATGGTTTCTCTAAACTTATACTAGGGCTTTGGTAGTATAAATACCCCTTTATGTAATTTGACAAGATATTCAAGATATATTATTCAAACTTTAAGGAGAGACTCGAGAGGTTTACCCTTCTTTCTTGTTCAACTTTTGTTTAAGACTAAACTAAGGGATTAGTTCACCCTTTGTTGAATCTCTAAACTCTTAGGATAATCTAATTTGGTGTTCTTCATTTGGCTCTTAGAAGTTGTTCTCTTCTTTAGTTTTATTTTGAATTCCAATTGTGTGCTTATAGTGTTCCACTTCTTTATTCATTAATTCCTTCACTGTTTCAAGAGTATTGGGTGAATCTATAGTAGATCTAACTACTAATATTTTGGGTCTTTGAAGCTTTGATTTTCAAGGGTTTGTTAGGCTAGGAAGATAATTTCTTCTTCTATTTACTTAAAATTCTCTGTTTTGGGTTCTTTTGTAAGTGTTGAATTTAAAAGCTTGTTAGCCACTATTTTCCTTAAGAAAAATTACCCCCAAGATCATATCAGGCGCGCTATCCATCCATTTATCTCCAAAGTCCATTACACATGCCCTAAGCATGTCTTCCAATATTTGTGTAATGTTGACATACTGAAGTTCAAATTTGTTCCTATAGACTCTTGAAACTTACACCAAAACCTAGAAGTAAGCCTTAGATCACAGACGGATACAATACTCGATGGTACTCTGTGTAGTCTCACTATTCCCTGGATATAGGTCTGTGCTAATTTCTCTATTGAATCCCTTACATTCATGGGTATAAAATGTGTAGTCTTTGTTAGTCTGTCCATTACTACCCGTACGATATTCTTTTGTGTCTTTGTCATTGATAGACCAGAAACAAAATATATAGTTACTTCTTCCCACTTCTACTCAGGAATTTGTAACGGTTGAAGTAATCATACTAATTTCTTATATTCAATCTTAACTTTTTGGCAGGTCAAATAAGTTGACACATACCGCACCACATCCTTTTTCATACCAGGCTACCAAAATACTTTCTTTAGGTCTTGGTACATTTTCACCTCCCCTGGATGAATAGCATATTTACTTTTATGAGCTTCATCCAATATCTTCTTCTTCAATTCTTGATCATTCAACACATATACCCTATCTTGAAAATATAACACTTTTGCTTCGTTTATTTGAAAATTTTTGCCTCGTCTTTTAATCTTCCTATCTTTGAAAGTCTAGAATTCAGTATTGTTGTGCTGGGCTTTAATAATTTCTTGCTTTGAGTTTAGCATCAATCTAAGGTTATTTATGTAAATTTTGCCCTCCTATACTTTTGCTTCTTGAGTCAACACCTTCTACACCACTTGGGCCTCTTGAATTCTTAGTTTGGCCATTTTCACTTTTCGACTCAATGTATCAGCCATTACATTGGCTTTTCTTGGATAATAATTGATGGGCATCAATACTTCTCTAGAAACTCCATCAACCTTGGTTGTCTAAGATTAAGATCCTTCTGAGTGAAATTGTACTTTAAGCTTTTGTGGCTTCAATTTCTATAATGCATAGGCTACAACCTTTCTATCCCACATTAATATAGCTTCGAATCCCTTATTTGATGCATCAGTGTAAAGAGCAAATGTCTTATCTTCCTCCAGTAGACTCAACACAGAAACTGTCATTAATATTTTCTTGAGCTCTTGAAAGCTTCTTTCACATTTCTCACTCTAAACAAATGGAATGTCTTTTCTTATCAACCATGTCATCGGTGAAGTCAAAGTTGATAAACTCTTGATGAACTAGCGATAATATCTTGCCAGTCCTAGAAAACCTCCTAGTCTCAGTAACATTCTCTGGTTACTTCTAGTTTGAGATGGCCTCCACTTTTGCTCGATCTACCTTGATCCATCCCTTGACATCACATGACCTAGAAAAGATACTGTGTCCAACCAAAATTCATTTTTGCTAAATTTGGCGAAGAGCTTGTGTTCTCTCAACTTCTTCAATACCAAGCTCAAATGCTCAACTTGTCTCCCTTGGACTTTTGGAATAATAAGAATATCATCAATTAAATAAAATGATTTTAGCCCTAAAAACTTCCACAAAATTGCTCCATGTCCATTCTTGGTCTGCCCTCTCCCACTCTTCCTAAATCTATTACCACAAGTCTCGTGCAGGTCCTTCTTAGCCTAAAGGCTCTAAACTTCACCATCCATATATCCAAGCAAGTAAAGTATGAAATATGTCTATCTGCTCCATCCACTACTCAACGTTTTTATCATGTTCTGCCTCACCAAAGAACATAGACTTTAAGAAGTATTCTAATGCTCCAACTTCTCCCTAAGAGTCCTTTTCTCTATCATGGCATGGAGGATTTCTATCATAAAGAATTAAAGACCTATCTAACTATCACCTTAATAGGTTCCCTAGGTTCCATATCTTGTTTATCCTTGTATCCTACTTCTTTACTTAGCCTAGAGTCTTGATCTCCTACTCATCCTCACTATCTATCACCTTAGCCTTCTTCCTGTATCTTTTAAAGTTTTTGTTGATTTCACTCTTAGCTTTAGTTTCTTCATAATCTATCTCCCTAGGTCATGACTATTCGTAGTCAGGTTAATCACTTAAGCTTATGGGATTGGGGTAGGTTCTATAATTTTCACGTAATCATCACTACTCTCGTCTATGAGTTGCTTAGGTTCAGATTCTAAGACAGAAGAAGATGGGCCTGTGAGTTGGACATAAGCAACGTAGGCTAATAAAAGATCACAATACATAAAGAAATAAATCCAAATAATTATATATATTGCTTAAATCTAGGCTTTGATACCCCTTGTAACATCCTACTACCTACGTACACTGAGAGGGGCAGGGATATCGCCCCAATCATAGGACCAGAGGTCTTTATAATTAGGTAAAGATTGAAAACACAAAGTAATAATTAAAATTTATTACAATAGTTCAAATAGTTATACAAGTCTAGAAAACAAAGTAACTAAATAAATAATCTCCAAGTGAAAATAGATCAAGATAAAATAAAAGTCTTCAATTCCTAAGCAGGCTCAACCTCGTCAACGTAGGATCTTCCTAAAAATCATGGCATAAATATAGTGAGAATTACTTCCCAATAAGTCTTGTGTGTGCTCTTGATCATTTTAAAATTGTTTTTAGGATGCAAGTTTTAAAGAATTAGGAGAAATATTTGCAAGTCATTTTTTAATGTTTTTAAAACATTGAGTGGTTTGTTTGATGCCTTTACTTAAAAGAACATAAATACTTTAAGAAAATAACCACTCACAAAAGGCGGACAATGAAAGCCTACAACAGTGCCTAATGTCATGAAACCTTGCATTACGTAGCTGATTGGCCTATTAGGTGAGATACTGCTCTATCTCTCACCTAAACTTATCGATTGTCTAATTCCATATAATAGTCTACTCGACTAAGCTGCTAGCTCGGACTGGCTTGCCATACTAGTACTAGCATCTTATCTAGAAAGAGTTTATTTTCTAGAGATGGCCACCTACCGGAAACTTACTATAACCTTCAAAGACTAGTTCTAGCAGTCTACCCTTATTGAGTACTCAAGATCTAGTTATCTTATTTAGAAACAATTCTCAAACAACATTTTGTCATCTTGAAAATGCAATCATGGTTTGGTGTAGTTTTGTCTGAAACTTTCAATAAATAAAATTAGTATTATGTTTGGAAATCCTTGTTTGAACAAAATGTTATTTAGAATTGAAGAGAAATACTAACCATGCTTGCATTCCAAGAATATAATCTTTTTCGTCACAATAGAAACATTAATTAACTTGTAACTAGAGCATTGTTCAACACAGAGTTTATGTAAGGACTTACCTGTCAAGTTACTCAAACCCTTGAGCCAATGAGTTGCTCCTTGTGCTTGGATCCCACTCTTATCTAAACAAGAAACTTACAAATCGTCAATCAAACACTACCTTTCTATACATAATAAGTATCCAAAATTTAACTTCCCCATTTTCACCTAGGCACGATGTATATTCCATACAAAGATCTTTGTGCTTAATCACTACTACATAGAGGGTCGCTCATTTTGGCAACATAGGGACCATTCTCCTTTGTTCAGATGATTGCTATCAATTAGGGATTCCATTCTGGAAAGGGAAAGATATGGACCGAGTAGCATTACTACTGCAGTCTTAGGCAATAGGGACCATGAGATTCACAACACAGGCATATAACTATCTCAGACCATTAATGCCGAAAGTACAATGGGCCAAAACAATCTAGAAGCATGGACTCACGCTAAAGCACTCATTCATGGTTTGGTTGTATGCCAAGGGACGGTTGAAAACTAACGATGTATTGGTGTTCTGACTAGACGACATGTCATGCCCATTATGCAAAGTACAACTGGAGACGACCAGGCACCTATTCTTCAATTGTGTAATATCGAAACAAGTATGGACGGATATTAAGGCATGGTTAGCCTTGCCACAGGATATGAATTCGATCGACACTTGCCTCTATTGGTTCAATCAGGCAAATCGCGGGTCCTTATGGCTTGCCAAAGCCAAAGTATCTGCAATGGCTACCACAGTTTACTACATCTGTCTGGCACGCAATCGAGCACTTTTTGAAGGAGTTGCCTGTCAACCTATGGAAACTACGAAAAGGATCAAAACACATGTGTACTCTATTATTTTTACCTTGTACCCTCATGTCTTGACCCATTTTATGGATTGTATCTATCAAAACTAGTTAATAGTTGCCTTGCTATTAACTAGTAAGATCCTGTGTATATAATTTTTGATCAATATATACATTTACATCTTGATAAAAAAAAAAAAAAAAAGATATTTGTTTCTACTCCCAAGATTCCTTCTTTTGACCAATACATACGAGAGCATTCTAGCAAAGAAAATTAACAAGAAGTAGATATTTAATCAATAAAATATTACATGTACTAAAATAGTACATGCTAAATAATTAACATGTACTAAAATAATAGACCAAATGACATGCTCCAACAATCAAGCAAATAGATAAACAAATAAATAAGTAATTAAATTGATAAATAAATAATAAGTAGTAAATAAATAATGAATAAATAATAGATAAATAATTAAATAATAAATTATCAATAATAATTAATGATTTGACAATAAATGGAGAATAGATAATAAATAAATAAATAATAAATGAACCAACGAACAAACAAAAAAATAAATAAGTAATTTTAATAATAATAAATAATAAATTTAATAGTAATGGAAAATAATAAAATTATTAATGATGTACGAAAATAATTATTAATAATTAATAATTTAATAATAATACTAATAAACAATAATAAATTATAAGTAATAATTTTGGACAGCTACTAATTATAATAATAGTAAATAATAAAGGTAATAGTTGTAGTACTAAATAATAATAATAATAATAATAATAATAATAATAATAATAACAATAAATGAAAATAAAAATTAAATAATTAATAATTAATAACTTATAAATTATAAATAATAGTAAATTATATTAATGCTATTAATACATAATAGTAAATATTAATAACAAATAATAATAAATGATAAAGAACAATTTTAATAATAATATGCAATAATTTTAATAATAATCATTATAAAAATAAATGATAATTAATGATTTTTTCAATAATAATAATAATAATAACAACATGAAATAACATGCCTGAGAAGAATAATTTGTTATTCATATTAATTTAATTAAACATACGAGTAATAAGTTTTTCACTAACAATTAAACTAGTAGATATATAAGTAAATATATCACGGTAATAATGTTAATTATATTAACAATTAATAATAATGTTGTATTATAAATATAATATGCTACCCTACATCAATGATCAGGTTTAGTATAAATACAAAATCCCATGAAAACCCGGGAACACATCAAGAAGAAGATTACGCGAGAAAATGGCAAAGTCAGTATCTTAGATCAAATAAACATTCACCAATGTTAGCCCAAAGGGTTTTCTCTTATGTTTTGATAAATGAAAAATATTGATGTGGACTAATATGTGTGATTTGTATGTGACAGGAGTTTTAGATTATGACATGTTTAACCACGATTCTTCAAGTCTTACAATAAAAAGGGACTACTAAGCAACTTATAGACAATGAAGATCTAGAAGGATTGATCAAATCGAGATCCTACATATGGAAGTTGCATTCCATGAAAACTTTTGAAGAATTATAGACTAGAAAATTATGGTTAAGGTATTATTTGTATTTCCTTTGTCTCTTTAACTTAGTTCAATTTATTTCATATTGAAGCACTCAAAACTATTTCAAAAAGAGGGTATTTTTCTCATCCATGCTTTATCCTTAAAAAGAAAGTTTTTGGGACTTTGGTAGAGTGATTTTTAAACAAACCTCTGAAATCCAAAACATCCCTCTAAAGCCTATTTCCAAAGCGCTTAAATTTAATGTTGTTCAAAATATACTTCATGGCATAAAATGTTATTTTGGATGCATCTTTCGGACGCATAATTTTTTATTCTGTGAGTCCAAAATCCTACAAAAGCTGACAGTAGCAACTAGCCATGACTAGCCATTGTGGCTTTGATTTCTACCCCTATAAAAGCCATTTAAACACGATTTTCAGTAGGACATTTGCTCTAGCACTTTATAAACATCCAAGGATATTTGAAAATAAGAATCCGTCATTTACATTGTGCTTCAAAGTGAGATTCATTACTTTAAAGGTAAAAAGGTAAAGTTACTATATTTGGTGTATATCTGCTAAATCTCTGAGCTAGTTCTGTAAATTTCTCTTTAATCTAAGTTGTGTCAAGGTTGAGGAAGTAAAAAGCAATTGGGGTAATCTTTGATTGTTGGGTGTATAGAGGTTGGGAATAAAATTAAGTGTAGTGACCATTTATTGTAAGATTGGTATTACCTACCATTATTAATTTGAGAAAAAGGTTTGAGTGGTTGAGTTAAAATCCTTAAGTGCTTGTTTATAGTAGTAGATGTAGATCATTTGAGCATTGAACCACCATAAATCTTTAGGTCCATTCTCTTGCATTTATTTCGTACTCTATGACTGAAATTTAACAGTTCAATTGATTAAAAAATATAGCACTTCTATCTATATTTACTGATTTAGTTAAACATATTTATGTTGAAGAATAGTGTATTTCCCATCATTTGGTATAACTTTGAAAGATCACTGACTGCATTTAAATCTGGACAGAAAAGCTTTTCTTTTGAGACTCACCCATTTTTAATCACCTTCTAGATCTTTAGAAAATCCTTGAAAATCTATATATATTTTTTGTTATAAACCTTATTCACTCCCCTAAAAGGTTTATCAATTGGTATCAGAGCATTGTTCTATATTAGTTTCGGCCTAATAGCCCTATAGGAATGATCCAGATAGCAAACACTTCATCCGTACCATATATTGAGGGGTCTTCAATAAATAAACCACCATTGTTCAATGGAATGATTTATAAGTTTTGAAAAAATAGAATGAAGATCTATGTATGCTCAATTATTTTTGAGTTATGGAATCTAATTGGAAAAGGATGTTGGGTATCTCAGGCTCGTATCCCATACGACACAGCGAAAAATAAATCGAGATACCCTCTCAGGACTCTTTTATGTGTGGAAAACAAGATATAACGATAATAAAGGCAACAACTTTTACCTTTGGGTGATTGTGCGAAGAACAAAATTTTCTTCTTTAAGTTGAGACACGATTCAGCAATCCTCGTGATCATCCTCCACGTGGGTTGAACGTCTATCCACTATAATCACAGTGTGTGATTATCTCTAATAGTAATCTACACAGAGGAATACTCAAGCACGTAACTTTCTGTGCTAGCAGAAATTCTAAGTGGCGGCTAGGGTTCTTTTTCAAGATCAAATCGAGAGAAAAGAAGAGAAAAAGTTCGTGGCTTTTGTTTCTTTTTGTTTGTTGTTCAGCTATTGGCTAAGGTTTTTCGTGTGTTATTAGCTACTATATATCACATGAAATTCCCTTCCCAAAACTGAGAATTCTAATCCTATTAGAATTCTCTAATTGTAATTGGAAACATCAAGTTCTCACAATTACAACTTGTACCACAAATTATAACTAATTATAATTTGTCCACAACAACTTTTCTTTCTCTCAATCAACCACACAATGTTATCAAATAACATCTTGAGTATATAATCTTCAATTGTATGTGACCTATTAGTTTTCCCAGTCAATTGGTAGAGAACATGAATTAATCCAAACGTCTTTGAGTTAATAATCCATAATTAATTATAATTAATCCCATTAATTCTAATAAGGATTGGTTTATTAATTTATCAATTAATAAACCCATATTCCCAGATCATGAGTGGTATCTAGCAACACATCATGACCACCCAAGAGTCCAGGAAGTCACGTGGCTTGACATGAACCCTTCAATAACAAACTTCAGTGCAATTAACTCTTTTCACCATACAATATTTCTTTCAGTTTGGAGTACGGAATTAGTGCCAACTCCCTCTAGAAATAATTCTAGTCTGAATACAATAGTACTTGTACCAGGAACCCACTACTCTAGATGTGTATCAATTAGAATTGTTTCCAATACACAATGACCTTGGCCAAGGACTTTTCGAGTAGTAATTCCTACAAGTGGCCGTAAGATATTCGCCCCTACTATTAAGAGTGGTGAATCCTTTATTGACCCTCTCAACTACTTTCGTTTATCTTACAATGTACCCAATATCCATCCCATAGGCAGCCCTTGATCGAGTTTCAGAGATTGGAATCAAAGTACAAAGCTCAGCAAACAAAGTATCTTGGAGATTTCAAGTCTAAGGAAACTTGTATGTTTGCTATATGGAGAATATATTACTAGCACTAGATAGTTATCCATATGATTATCTCAAAACTAGGTCATCCAATGAGCTTGTTCCATTAATAAGTATCTATGTGTTAACTTTGAGTATCTCAATACTTATGGTTATGAGAACCACCGCCTGATCAAATCAGGAAGTCTAACACATGCTAGTCTTAACGCATTAATGATGTCCTGTCTCATTAATACTATGACTAGGGACTATTTAAGTACTAACACCATCCAGTGTAGTAGGAATCTCATATCATGATCTTTATCACAATTTCCTTAACACAGTGTTGTGCTAGGGACTTTATTGAACAGTTATCTTACTTAAAGTAAACAAAAAGAAACTGTAAGATAAATAATGCCTTTTAATAAAATAAAATGTGTCATATACAATATACAAGTGATTGCCTCTAGGGCACAACACCAACAAACTCCCACTTGCACTAGAGTCAATCATTCATATATCTAATACCGAATGACTCAACATGATAATCATGTTTCCTTTGGGATAGTGCTTTCGTAAGCGGGTCAGCTAAGTTCTCATCTATGGGAACTCTCTCTATCTTTACATCATTCCTATCTATGATCTCCCGGATCAGATGATTGCGTCACAGTACGTGTTTGGATCGTTGGTGAGACCGCAGCTCCTTTGCTTGTGTAATAGCTCTGTTGTTATCACAATACAAGGTTATTAGACCAACAACACTAGAAACCTCACCCAATTCTGTCATGAACTTCTTGATCCAAACAGCCTTCTTAGCTGCTTCAGAAGCAGCTATGTACTCAGCTTCTGTCGTAGAATCGGCAATAGTCTCTTGTTTGGAACTTTTCCCACTTATCGCCCCTCCGCACAACATAAACACGTAGCCGGATTATGATTTGAAATCATCTTTGTCAGATTGAAAACTGGCATCAGTATTCCCGTTTATTTTCAAATCACCTTCTCCATACACTAAGAACATATCCTTAGTCCTTCGTAAGTACTTAAGGATGTTCTTTTCAGCCGCCCAATGACCCTCACTAGGGTCGGATTGGTATCTGCTCGTTAAATTGAGAGCACAAGATACATCTGGCCTAATACATATCATAGCATACATGATAGATCTAACTGCCGAGGCATATGGAATCTTACTCATGTGATCCCTTTCAACTTGTGTCTTGGGAGACATCGACTTTGAAAGGCTTATACCATGTGACATGGGCAAGAATCCCTTTTTGGATTGATCCATGCTAAACCTCTTTAGCACTTTATCTATGTATATAGACTGTGAAAGACCAAGCAACCTTTTGGATCTACCTCTATAGATCCTTATTCTAAGAATATAGGTTACTTCTCCAAGATCTTTCATGGAGAATTGTTTGGACAACCAAATTTTAACCGTTTGCAAGACAGGTATATTGTTTCATATTAGCAATATGTCATCTACATAAAGCAGTAAGAAAATAATTGCACTTCCACTAACCTTTTTGTATACACAAGGCTCATCCAAGTTTTGAATGAAACCAAACTCTTTGATTGTTTCATCAAAACGGATATTCCAACTCCTAGAAACTTGGTTAAGTCCACAAATGGACCTTTGCAGCTTGCACACCTTTGTTCCATCACTGGATGTGAAACCCTCAGGTTGTGTCATATACACTTTCTCAGTCAGATTTCCATTTAGGAAAGCTATTTTCACATCCATTTGCTAAATCTCATAATCATAATGAGCAGTAATGGCTAGGAGTATCCTGATGGATTTCAACATGCTACTGGCAAGAAGGTTTCATCATAGTCAATACTATGTTGTTGACGATAACCCTTCGCCACTAGTCATGCTTTATTGGTAACTAAGTTACCATCCATGTCCGTTTTCTCTTGAAAACCCACTTGCACCCAATAGGTTTAATTCCTTTGGGTGGATCAACCAAAGTCCATACTTGGTTGTCGTATATGGAATCCATCTCTAACTTTATGGCCTCAAGCCATTTGCCAGATTCTGAATTATTCAGAACATCCTTGTAGGTAGTAGGCTCATCTTCATCTATGAGTAATATATCATTATAGTCACTAATGAGAAATCTATATCTCTCAGGTGCCACACGTAGCCTACTAGATCTACGAGGTTCTTGTGTATTAGAAGGTTCATCTATTCTCTCAATAGATGTGGGGTTAGACGGTTGATCCTCGTTTGTTTGATCTTCATGAACTTCACTAAGTTCAATCGTACTCCCACTATCCCCTTTGAGCATGTGCTTCTTCTCTAATAAGACGGCATGCTTCGAAACAAATAATTTGTTTTTGGAAGGTAGATAGAAGTAAATCCGAAAGATTCTTTCGGATATCCCACAAAGAAATACTTGTCAGACTTACTTTCAAGTTTGTCTGACTGTGGCCTTTTGACAAAGGCAGGGCAACCCCATATTCATAAATGAGATAACTTTGGTCTCTTACCAAAGAACATCTCAAATAGGATAGTATCAACCGATTTTATTGGAACTCTGTTTAGTATATAAACAGAAGTCTCTAGTGCATACCCCCAAAATAATTTTGGTAGGTCTGTAGAAGCCATCATGGTCCGTACCATGTCTAGAATGGCTCAATTCCTTCTCTCAGATACACCGTTATGTTGAGGTGTATGTGGCAGAGTCCATTGAGATAATATCCCATTATCTCTAAGATAACTCAGAAACTCTTGACTCAAGTATTCTCCTCCTCAATCAGATCTTAGAGTCTTAATACTTTTGCCAAGTTGTTTCCCTATTTCATCCTTGAAGTCTTTGAACCTTTCAAAGGCCTCAGATTTGTATTTCATTAAATACAAATACCCGTATCATGAGAAATCATCGATAAATGTTATGAAATGGTTATAACCTCCTCTTTCTTGTATTGACATTGGGCCATATACATCAGAATGTATGAGTTCTAATAACTCCTTGGCCCGTTCTTCTTTTCCTGGAGAAGGAGTTTTAGTCATTTTGCTTATTAAACAAGATTCACATGTGCCATATGATTCATAATCAAATAACCCTAAGTCACTAAGTTTGTGTAACTTAGAAACACAATTTTTGTTTACATGGCCCAAACGACAATGCCATAAGTAAGAGGTGTTAGAGTTATCCATTTTAGGTTTCTTATTGTTTATATTGAGAACTGAATTATCCAAGTCTAGAACATATAATCCATTAACCAAAGTTGCTGAACCATAATGAATATCATTCAATGAAAAAGAATAACATTTATTCTTAAATAATAAATAAAATTCACGTAAGTCTAAACACACAACTGAGATAATATTTTTCATTAAAACTGGTACATAATAACAGTTTTCCAGTTCTAGAATTAATCCCGAAGGTAGGTTCAGCTCGTATGTCCCCACAGCAAGTGCAGCAACCTTTTCCCCATTTGCAGTACGTAGGTCCACGTCGCCTTTCTCTAACCTTCTACTGCTCTTTAGTCCCTGTAAGTTATTGCACAAATGAGATCCACATTTGGTATCTAATACCCATATCTCATTTCTAAAGGCAGTATTTATCTCAATCATAAACATACCTGGAGAAAAAGTAGAAGTGCTTGTAAGCTTCTCCTTCTGCTTCTTGTCCTTTATGGTCTCCAAGTAGGCTTTGCAGTTGCATCTCCAGTGGCCCATTTTCCCACAATGATGGCATGAGCCCTTGGTAGCTGCGTCCTTCTTGTTAACACCACCTTTGGGCTTCATGGAAGCCTTCTTCTTCTTTTTTTGAACATTCTTCTTAGAAGAGGAAGATTCTACCATTAAAACCACATTGGAATCCTTCTTCATGGAGGACTCCGCAGTTTTGAGAAGATTGATCAATTTAGGAATGGTGGACTCAATCTTGTTCATCTGATAGTTAATCACAAATTGTGAGAAACTATTAGGCAAAGATTATAGAATTAAGTCAACACTTAAGTCATGATCCATTGCAAACCCGAGAGATCCAAACTTCTCTATCAAGCCCAGCATCTTCAGCCCATGAGTGGCCATAGAAGAACCCTCTGCCATTTTGCAACGAAATAGTTGCTTTGAGATCTTATATCTTTGAGTTCTGGCTTGGGCATCAAACAGCTCTCGAATATGTAAAATGATCGATTGAGCATCCGTATACTCGTGCTATTTTTGCAACTCAGGAGTCATGGATACCAGCATAATACATGATACTGTATCACCATCCTCCTTATGCCTCTTGTTGACAGCATGCTCATCAGCATGAGCATCTTGGGCTGGTGGTGGTGGAATAGGAGCATCTAGCACGTAGAGCAACTTTTTTGATTTGAGAATGATTCTCAAATTTCTATACCAGTCGAGATAGTTTGATTCGGTTAACTTGTTGGTTTCCAAAATACTACGTAAGTTCAAGTTCGTTGACATGATACAAGTGACCTAGATGTAAAGATAGAGAGCATTAGCTACTTGTATATGCACATGATATGCAAATAATTAGGACTTTAATTAAACACATTTTTACTCCACTATTTTACTCAAACCAATAGCCCCCACTACTGATTCGGGAAAGCCCGTTGGAAGTTTTCCTAGTGGACCGGTATCCAAATTTCTCAAGAATAACCTTGGGTTTGCCCAACAAGCCACCCTTGAGGTCATTGGTAGGTATTCAATACCAATTACATCGTATGTAACTACCGTATCATTGGGTGATTAGCAGCATTTAATCTTAAAGCCTTTTGGGCTACCCCAACTTTTCCTCTAAATTTCTTTATGCTTGAGTTTGCCCAACCAGGATAAAGACCCATTAATCAGGAATTTAATTCCATAGCTTGAACATGCCCAATGTCAAGTAGACTTGGGTTTGCCCAACAACCTGGTCTCGAAAAAGGACTCTCGTTCTTACTATATTAATGGAAGGAATTAGGTTTAATATTAATTAAGGGATTTGTTCCTTTTAGTGATTTCGTTGAATGACATGCATAATAATCAATAAATCACATAATTGATAATCATGGTAATAAAGCGATTACATGGTATGGTTATGGACTTTTCCTAAATTAATTTCTTTGAGCCATAAAAGAAATTAATATAATTAACCCTATGTGTTCATGCATGATTTAAGTAGAAGGTCTTACCTCCTCACCTTGTTTTGGTTGCCATATCCAGAATAAAATAATTCTACTCCTATCTAACATATGTAAACTAGTTACATAATTTCCTAAAGAGAGAAAACCTCGAGTTACATTCGAGGGGAGTTAGATGAGAAGAGAATTACACAAGAATTCTAGAGAAGGCAGGACATGCAGGCCCTATTTCATAAAAACCAAAACTGTAAAATGCATGAACAGATATAATTGGTTTTAGTCCATAACCATCCACCATGCCATTAACTATGCTTAAACAAAATAAATATATAATTTTATTATTCCAAAATCACTATTTTGAAAAAATAAAATAAATTCTAAAATCACCATTGTAGAGAATACATCAATTTTAGATTATCAAAATCATTATTTTGAAGAGCAAAATTGATTGCCTCAAAACTAATTTTGAAAAAATGCTTTTAGGTCCCATCTCTCATCAAATGAGGTTTTTCCCTTTCAAAATTTTGTTCTGGATTTTTTTTTTTAAATACTAGAGGTTGCAAATAGAGCAGAACCGGCGCCAGTTTGGAAGTTGGAGCCGGCGCCGGTTCTGTTTTGGTTTCCAAAAAATTTTATCTTCAAAAAATGATTTTCGGACATCGCGAACAGAATGGAACCGGCGCCGGCTTGGAGGCCTGAGCCGGCTCCACCTGTGTTCTGCAAAAATGGCGGCGATTTTCTAAAAATTTCAGAAACAATTTCTGGTGCTTTTTTCTTCTGCAAATTTTTATTGAGAACAATTCTCAGCAGTATTTTCTGTTTTGAAACTCTAAACAACAACCAATTTGTTAGTTTAAACAAAATCAAAACGGAAAATTAAGATGAAACGGAGGGTAACATCCATGTTGCAAGAAAACGTTTTTCCTGCAGAAATTTTCAGCACTAAAGAAAGCATCTTTTCAAAATATGCTGTGACTTTTACACAATCATATTGTGCTATGGACACAACACATAAAGATTGAAATGATTTTGACTCAAGTGGAAACAATTTTCACAGCAAACATAGACAAACACGAAAACAGCTTTTCATGCTAAAACAATGTCCGTAGACCACACATAGCATGTCTCTGATACCACTGTTGGGTATCTCAGGCTCATATCCCGTACGGCGCAGCGGAAAATAAACGGAGATGCTCTCCCAGGACTTATCTATGTGTGGAAAACAAGGCATAACGATAATAAAGGCAACAGCTTTTACCTTTGGGTGATCGTGCGAAGAACAAAATTTTCTTCTTCATGTTAAGGCGCGATCCAGCAATCCTCGTGATCAACCTCCATGTGCGTTGAATGTCTACCCACTATAATCACAGTGTGTGATTATCTCGAATAGTAATCCACACAGAGGAATACTCAAGCATGTAGCTTTCTGTGCTAGCAGAAATTCTAAGTGGCGGCTAGGGTTCTTTTTCAAGATCAAATCGAGAGAGAAGAAGAGAAAAAGTTTGTGGCTGTTGTTTCTTTTTGTGTGTTATTAGCTACTATATATCACATGAAATTCCCTTCCCAAAACTGAGAATTCTAATCCTATTAGAATTCCCTAATTGTAATTGGAAACATCAAGTTCTCACAATTACAACTTGTACCAGAAATTATAACTAATTATAATTTGTCCACAACAACTTTTCTTTCTCTCAATCAACCTCACAATGTTATCAAATAACATCTTGAGTATATAATCTTTTATTGTGTGTGACCTATTAGGTTTTTCAGTTAATTGGTAGAGAACATGAATTAATCCAAACGTCTTTGAGATTAATAATCCATAATTAATTAGAATTAATCCTATTAATTCTAATAAGGATTGGTTTATTAATTCATCAATTAATAAACACATATTCCAGATCATGAGCGGTATCTAGCAACACATCATGACCACCCAAGAGACCAAGAAGTCAAGTGGCTTGACATGAACTCTTCAATAACAAACTTCAGTGCAATTAACTCTTTTCACCATACAATATCTCTTTCGGTTTGGAGTACGGAATTAGTGTCAACTCCCTCCAAAAATAATTCTAGCCCGAATACAATAGTACTTGTACCAAGAACCTACTACTCTAGATGTGTATCAATTAGAACTGTTTCCAATACACAATCGCCTTGGCCAATGACTTTTCGAGTAGTAATTTCTACAAGTGGCCGTGAGATATTCACCCCTACTATTAGGAGTGGTGAATCATTTATTGACCCTCTCAACTACTTTCGTTTACCTTACAATGTACCCAATATCCATCCCATAGGCGGCCCTCGATCGAGTTCCGGAGATTGGAATTAAAGTATAGAGCTCAGCAAACAAAGTACCTTGGAGATCTAAAATCTAAGGATACTTGTATGTGTGCTATGTTGAGATTATATCACTGGCACTAAATAGTTATCCATATGATTATCTCAAAGCTAGGTCATCCAATGAACTTATTCCATTAACAAGCATCCATGTGTTAACTTTAAGTATCTCAATACTCACGGTTATGAGAACCACTGCCTGATCAAATCGGAAAGTCTAACACATGCTAGTCTTAACGCATTAATGATGTCCCGTCTCATTAATACTATGACTAGGGACTATTTAAGTACTAACACCATCCAGAGTAGTAGGAATCTCATATCATGATTTCCTTAACACAGTGTTATACTAGGGACTTTATCGAACAGTTATATTACTTAAAGTAAACAAAAAGAAACTGTAAGATAAATAGTGCCTTTTATTAAAATAAAATATGTCATATACAATGTACAAGTGATTGCCTCTAGGGCACAACACCAACAAAGGACCATTTGTTCCATTCAAAATTGTCGAAAGCAGAAAGGTTTCTAAACAGAGCAATGAATATGATAGTGAGGATACCTAAAAAATTACCATAAAATTTCAGGCAATGAACATGTTGTACTGTGCTTTTGATGCAAATGAATACAACCAGGTTAGTGGTTGTAATTCAGCTTATGAAATGTGCAAGTTACTTGAAGTCACCCTTAAGGGGATAAATTAAGTAAAATAATCAAAGCCAGGACTCTTGGTCCATGGCTATGAGTTGTTTACTGTGAAACCAAATGAAAACATAACTGATATGTTCATGAGATACATAAACATTATGAATGGATTGAAAGCTTTCGGGAAAATCTATTCCCTGGGAGGATAAAATAGAAAATTTCTCGATGTATTGCTAAAAAGCTAGCAGCCTAAGACCCTGGCTGTGGAAGAGTCTAAAAACTTGAATAATCTACCAATTGAAGAATTGATTGGGTTTCTTTTGACTCATAAAATGAACTTCGAAGGTTTCAAGATGATGATGATGATGATGATGATAGAGGCAAAAAAGGAATTGCCTTAAGAACTGTTGATGATGAGGCTAATAGTGAACAATCTAAAAGTGACTATAGCACTGACCTAGACACTAAGGAATTGGCTATGGTTGCTAAAACATTCAGGAAGATGTTCAGAAAAAGCAACTTCAAAAGGGGTAAGAATTTTATCAAAAAGAAGGGACAAACATCCAATACACATAAGAGCAAGTATACTCATCGCAAGAATAGTATAGGGAATTAATGAGTATCGATCTCCAAAGGAACAAGTACACACTAATAACTTTTCATTCATTGTTTAATCAACTCAAAAAAGTGAGAAAATAAGAAAAAGAAAAATAAAGAAATATATATTATTGGGAAATATACCTTCTTAAACTAGTTTTCTAATGTAAATATCAAATGTTTGAATAAAAGAATTTATTTTCAAAAATTATTTATGAATTTACATTTTATTTGTACATAATTATGTTTGGAAAAGACCCATTGTGTTTAAATAAGTGGTCTATGTAAATAGAGGTCTTTCACAGTAAGGTATGAATCACGGGTTACTTAACACATAAGCATTTGTTCTTAACCGATTGATGAGAATGAGAATCTCATCATGTTTAGGTTATTATGTTATGAATTCCAAATAGGGAATGGCTTACCTTTAGCTAGTGAGTAGTCCACTCAATTCATGACATAAGCGTATTTCGAATACGTAGAATAGGACCCGTAGTAGTGGTTTCTGAAAGTAGTATATGGTAGAAACCTAGACTACTACCGCTATAGCGTGGACTAGTATTCTACGACTAGAGTATGAGTTAGTGGTCAGACGAAGCTGGAAGCATATACTTTGATGTGCTATAGTTGAGGTTCTATTATAGGACCAATATATTTGCATGTTATGTATGTGTGACTGGTTAATTAAGACAGACTTGTATAGGATAGTTTCTATACTATATCACCCTTTTTGGTTGTCTGAATGATCTAAATATCCAAAGGCCTGGGAAACATGACTTGGATGTTTGCTTTAGGGTAGCTCCCTTGGAAAGTGGAAATAATCTAGGAAGTTGTGGATCATTCGACTAGAAGCCTAAGGATGGTAGTTAATATTTAGAGAGGTGTTATTACATTTCTTCCTCTCTAATGTACGATGATGTATAGAGGGGTATTTTAGTCATTACACCTATAAGTCGGAGACTTTGCTAACGCAGTATTGTCCTTGGGGTCAATATTTCTTTATGGTGATATTAGGAAATATTTAAAATGCAAAATACAACTATTTATATGAAAAGGGTATTTTGGTCATTTTACTAGCCAATGCGGTGTGTCTTTTGGTCCACAATATAGACCGTGAGTCCTAATTAAATACAGCTGAGGAATTGATCTTAAATTAAATGAAATTTATTTTATTTAAGTAGTCTGATTTATTTATTGGGCTAGAATAAAATAAAGGTCCATGGAGAGAAAGAATTAATTAAATTAGTTTGGTGGGTTAATTAATTATTCAGGGTTTTGGCCCAGTTTGAATAATTAAAGATAACCTGGGACTAAACTAATATAGGCTTATTTATTGGACTAGTTTATTTGGGCTAAAAAATTAATTATTAATTAGGCTAATTACTTGGTTCTAATTAGAATAATTAATTAAGTCCAAAAGACTAAACTAAGAGTCTAATGGGCCAGTCCAGTTTAACCTAGGGTTTTATTTAGGTTAAATAGGAAGATTGGAAACAACATTGCTTTTTTGATAGACTCTTCTCTGTGGAAAAAGAAACACATGTCTCTCTCTCCCTCTCTCAAGAAAATATTCCTTAGTTCTATTAGTTGTTCACCAAACGGAATTAGGCAGGCCATATATTAGAAGATCGAGAGTTTGGCGTTCACCTACATGCAAAGATGGAGTAGGAGGCTTGCAGGAATCGTACCAGAGGTTTCCACCAGCACACCTACCTTGGTTCCATATATTCCGGTCCAGCCAATTCTTAGAACGAGGAATAGAGGTAAACATTTTAAACCTTGGAACCTGTACAGAGTGCATCCAGCATTGGCTAGGGCTGCCGAAGCTGGCGCCGACTCTGTTCAGAGTTCCCCTGTTCTTCAATTTTTCCAGTTTTTTTTTTCGCTTCTGCTGCGTGCCCTGTGTTTTTCCCTTTATATGCCTTCATATACAATGTAAGGATTTGAAAATATGCAATTTTGACAAGAGCTTTTGAAAACATCATAATGAAGCACTTAGCCAATATCACAATCAATTATCATCTTGGCATCATGAATGATTTAATAAAGATTCACTTCGTTTGCAATCCATAGAATACTATCTTCTAGTTAAATTGTCTCAACCAACTTATCCAAAAGATGCATTAAAATCAATGCTCATATAAACCCCTATATTCTAGGTGATTTAAAACATGAAATTAATCAATGAATCCATATTATAGCAATTATCAACTAACCTTTGATTACCAATGTTCTAAACAATTAATCCATTTTTCAACAAAGTTAAGAGATAACAAATATGAAACAAATTAATCGAAGTAATTACTAACCCCTTTTTCAAGCAAGTTAATAATAAAAATTAATCAACTAATTCCACAAGAAAAACAAGAAATCAAATACCAAGAACAATAATCAATTGATCAAAAAGCTAAATTATTTAATAAATCATGAATCAAAAAAATAATGTTAAATTACAATGGAAATATTAAATACATCATTATTTAAGAAAAAGAAAATAAAGGTAAAAGAAAGTACTCATAAACAAGTCTCCTTCTAGTATTCGTAGACAAGTCCTCTTCTTCTCATTTGAAGACTCTCTTGAACTATCCTATTTGATTTTATGAATTTCTCCTTTAATGAGTGATTTCTTGATTTTCTCCTTGAATTCATTCCATTTCTCTTGGGTTTTCTTTTGGCTTTATAGGCTTCTTAGATGCTAAATTCATTACTTAAGAGTCTTGACCGAATAGGAATTGAAAAATACCGAAATCATTAGAAAATTACTAAATTCATGCACATGATTTTGCCTTTCCAGAATAGACCTTGCATCAAGTCTAGTCGACCTACCTGGCGCCAGGTGTGTTTTGTTTTCTTCCTTAGTTTTGCCCTGTTTTCCTTTGGTCGAGGGAAGGTTTATACCACTTTTCTATTATGATCTTGTTATGTTAGTGATTTTGATACCAAATTTAACAAGTGGAGTCATATAATTGGGTAGACTGGGTAGGTAGAGGCTTGAAAGAAGGTGTAGACGAAGATGCATCTCAAGCTCTCTTAGCCCCATGTGCCAACCCCTTAGGTCTCCTAATCATGATAGAATGATGAATAAAGGTAATAGAATAGAAAATAGGACTCCCTCAAACTCACTCTATACAACACAAATAAACACAACTCTCAACCGCCTCACTCTTACCACAACTTTCAACACATCCAATACCTCAACACCACAAGATAGCCAACTCAATATAACATAATCTCCTCCAATAAACCTGCAAGAAATATAATCATTTTCCAACTCCAAACATAATATCAATAGTCATGATTAATGCTCAATAACCACAAATTAACAATGTAAAGCACATTACCTTAATGCTAAGTTTGACATGAACAATTATCATATATCTAAGCAAACTCAAAATTATACCTAAAGAAGGCATGCTCAATAGCTTCCATAAATATGGAAATCATGCATGGCATCAATCATATATCATTGTCAATTACATTCCTATGCTAATGAAGTCTCAAAGAAAGCAATATTGGTAGTCAATTCATCCAATAAAAAATATACAAGAATTTTGCCCAAAAATCCGTAGAAAAATACCTAAAATTAATAGAAAAAATTAAACCATAGAAAGTACAGAAAAATCATACCAAAATGATCTCCAATGTATGTGCAATAATCCTATATAAAAAAATTGAAGAAATCGTGCACCAAATAAAAGGATTGAAAAATGGGTTTTGGATGAAAAGATTGGATTTTTCCTAGTTTGAATCCAAAAACTTAAGAACAAAGTGAAGATTTTATGTTTGGAAGGTATTTTGGAGGTTTAGAAAGTGACTCGATGGTGTTTTGGAGTTAAACCCGATGATGGGTGGAGAGAAAAAATGAGAGAGATGAGAGTGCTTTGAAAAAAATGGCTAAGAATGGCCACGGGTGGTCTTATGGCCGATCGGGCTTGGCGCCGGGCCTGTTCTACCTCTGTGTTGTAGCACAACCTAGTGCCTGGGCCAAAGTTTGAGCCCGGCACTAGGTCAGCTCTGGCCAACCAAAAATCATCATTTTTTTAAATTTATTTGAAGCAAATAATAATTAAAACACAAAATCATAAAGAGAATACAATCTAAATATAAAAAAAGATAGCAAAATTAATAAAAACAAACGAAAATTAAAACAAAACCAAAGTAGTCAAAATCATCATTTTCCATGGTCTTTGTCACATGGATTAGTCTCCGTATTTCGTAGAAGTGATCCCACTTGACGATCTCCAAAGGGGTTGGCTAGTTGTCCAATTTGATTCTCAAGGTTTCACATGGACGCCTCCAAATTTCTCATGGTCACATCTACTCATTAGAACTGTGTCTTCGTTCTACTTACCAACTAGTTAACCAACTCCTCCAATGATGGCTTAGCCGGTGGGGCATTGTAAGGTAGGAGCGGTTGAGTTCTTTGAGTCCTAAAATTAGAAGAAGCTTGCCTAAGTTGGTTTTGGTTATTCGACGAAAAGTTAGGATGATTCCTCCGACCTAGGGTGTAAGTGGTTCTATAGGGATTATTACCTTGTTGTCCATTGCCTACAAACGCAACTTGTTCTAACGATTCTTGTGATGGCCCCATATTTTGGCACTTATAGTATGGATGACCTTTCCCACAAAAGTCACAACTGACACTCATTACCTGCCCTTGGGAATGAGGCATTACTAATTGATCAATCTTTTACGTGAGTGCTTCCACCTTTGCCTCTAAAGTGGCCGTTATATCTACCTTGTGTATTCCATGGACACGAGCTCTTGACTATGAAGTACCCTAAGCATAGTTGTTTGTGGCCAAACTTTCAATCAAGTTAAATACCTTTTTCGGAGTCTTAGAATTAATGGAGCCTCCTACAGATGCATCAGCTAATTGCCTAGTAGCAAAGCTTAAACCACTGTGAAAGATTTGCATTTGCATACCCAACTCAAATCCATGATGAGGACATTTTCTAAGGATTTCCTTAAACCTCTCCCATAAAGGTTTTCAGACTCTAATTGTTGGAAGGCAAAAATATCAGTCCTACGCTTGGATGTTTTAGCTGGGAAAAAATATTTTGCCAAAACTTTTTCAGCTAAAACATTCCAAGTAGTAATGGATCCGGTTGGCAAATATTTTAACCAAGATTTTACTGTATCTCTAAAAAGGGTGGGGGTGGGGGGGCGGGAAAGCCTTAGTTTGATAGCATCCTCAGAAACACCATTCATTTTAACAGTGTCATAGATTTCTAAAAAGCTCGCAAGGTAGGCATTAGGATCCTCCTCAGGTAGCCCATCAAATTGTACAATATTTTAGATCATTTGGATTATGTTAGGCTTTATTTTAAAGTTGTTGGCCTATATCCTAGGTCTCGTAATGCTAGAGCCCGCATCCCAGATTGCAGGTTTTACAAAGTCATCCATAGTCCGCCTATTAATTCCATCGTGACCACCATTATTGAGTTGATTTACCTCAATATCTTTTCTTATCCTTTCGCGTACAACCTTTTGGACCTTGGTGAGGGTTCTCTCGATCTCAGGATCAAGATCTACTATGTCAGCTTTGGATCGTCGGGTCATAAACTAAGGGCAATGTCTACATAAAACAAAAGATAGTTAGATTATAGTATTTACAAGTTAGTGAGTAAGTACATATTCACAAATTAATTTAGAAGAATTACGATAGGTAGGGACATTAAGTTACAAGTATATACGAAAATAATTTATGGCACCTATTCATACAAGTAACATATATCTATATTTACATATTTACATATAGACATATAAACATATAAATATGATTAAATCAACAAAATCCAAGCTTTCATGATATTGTTCCCTGATAATAGCGCCAAAAACTTGATGCGTAAATTTTTGGTGCATAAAAATCATCAAATTAAATCCATCACTTAGTTAAGTTTTAATTAAAACATTAATCCCAAAATATAGATACGAGCAAGTACACTTATCGCAAGTATAGGGAATTAACAAGTATCGATCCTTAAATAAACAAATACACACTAATCACTTTTCATTCATGGTTTAACTGACCTAATAAAGTGAGAAAATAAGGAAAAAAAATAAAGAAATATATACAACTCAAGGATATGAAAATATGCAATTTAGACAAGAGCTTTTGAAACCATAATAATGAAACACTTAGCTAATATTACAACCAATTATCATATTGTCATCATAAATGATTTAATATAAACCCACTTCATTTGCAATCTATTAAATCACTATTTTCTACTTAAATTAGTGAACATATTCTGCTTCAACCAACTTATCCAAAAGATACATTAAAATCAATCCTCACATAAACCCTTATATTTTAGGTGATTTAAAACATGAAATTAGTCAATGAATCCATATTCTAGCAATCATCAACTAACCTTTTATTACCAATGTTCTAGACAATTAACCCATTATTCAAGAAAGTTAAGAGATAAAATATTTGAAACTAATTAATCGAAGTCATTATCCATCCCTTTTTCTAACAAGTTAATAACAAAAATCAATTAACTAACTCTATAAGAAAAACAAGCAATCAAATACCAAGAACAATAATCAATTGATCAAAAGACTAAATTACTTAATAAACCATGAATCCCAAAAATAATGTTAAATTACAATAAAAATATTAAATACATTATTGTTTAAGAAAAAGAAATAAATATAAAAGAAAGCCCTCACAGATTAGCCTCCTCCTTCTCATTTGAAGACTCTAAAAACAACCCTCTTTGATTTGATGAATTCTTCTTTTAATGAGTGATTTTCTGATTTTCTCCTTGAATTCAATCACTTTCTCTTGGGGTTTATCTTGGTTTTATAGGCTTTTAGATCCTAAATTCGTTACTTGAGGAGTCTTGGCCAGTAGGAATTGAAAAATACTAAAATTTTTAGAAAATTACTAAATCGTGCATAGGATTTTACCTTTCTAGATCGGACCAGGCACCGGGTCCAGTTGACCCATCTAGTGCTAGTTGTGTTCTGTTTTCTTCCTCAATTTTGCCTTGTTTTCCTCTGGCCGACTAGAATGGACCTGACACCTGGTCCACTTGCTAGACCTAGTGCCAGGTGTATTTTGAATAATCTCCAATTTTGCTCAAAATCAACTCAAATTTGCATAAATTTGTCAAAAACACTTTTTACAAGTAAAATATCAAATAGAAAGAAATATTCCTAGTTAATACTGAGCAACGGGAAAATAGAAGAAGCATGCTTGAACCGAAAAAAACAGAGAGAAAAAAACGCAAGCCTTAGAGGCCACACGAAAGTGTGAAGATCATACTTTTGCGCTCCTTAAGCCTACTAGGTTGAGTAGGAGTGGATTGAATGATAGGAATCGCTTCGCTTTGCCCACTTGAAGAAGCATCCACTTGAAAATCTGCTAGTCTCCTACTTCGCCTGCTTTGCATGAACGCCAAGCCTTTCAGCTCTCGGAATATACCACAGCCCAACCTCTAGTCGGTGAACACAACGGTGAAGAGGAACGGTCTCGAATCTTCTTGGTTCTCTTGCTATTGATTAGTAAAGAAACAAGAAGAACAATAGAGGAGAGGTAACGTGAGAGAGAGAGAGCTAGACGTGAGAGCTTATTTTTGGTTAGGAGATCAAGGTTTTCTTTTTCTAGAGACTTATTTATTGGTTAGCTAAAACTAGGTCTCTTATTATCAGATAAACATATCCCCGGGATATCATATTTCAAACATCCGGATGTTATCCTGAGAATAAGTTTGGCTTAACCCTAAACTCTTCTTAACTGTATCTAGAAAAAACCCTAAGGTCCAAGCTATTGGGCCGGAAAAATATTTATTATTTCTCTTGGACCCAAAAGGCCCAAAATAATAAACATTAATTATTTATTTCCTGTGCTTATATAAATAACCCAATAAATAATTAATGAGCCCAAATGAACCAAAATAATTAATCTTTAATTATTTATTTCTTGGGCCTATATAAATAACCAATAAATAATTAAACATTAATTATTTCTCCTAATTTAAGCCCAGGTTAATTTCCTAATTATTCATACTGGACCTAGGCCCTGAATAATTAACTAACCAATTAAATTAGATAATTAATTTCTCTCAACTCCTATTTTATTTTATTTATTTATTTTATTCCAATATAATAATAAATTAGACATCTTGAATAAAATCAAATAAAATAAAATCCTCTTGAACTGAGACCAATTCCTCAACCCAAAATTAGTTAGGACTTATGAGCTATTCCGAGGACCAAAAAGACACATTGCCTTGGCTGCTAAAATGACCAAAATACCATTACTATATAAATAGCTATATTTTGCATTTTAAATATTTCCTAATATCACCATAAGGAAATATTGACCCCAAGGACAATGCTGCATTAGCAAAGTCTCCGACCTACAAGTGTGAAATGACTAAAATACCCATCTACACATCGCCGTACATTTAGAGAGGAAGAAGTGTACTAACACCCCTCTAAATGACATCTACCATCCTTAGGCTTCTAGTCCAATGATCCACGACTTCTTGGAGTGTTTCTGCTTTCCAAGGGAGCTACTCTAAAGCAAACATCCAAGTCATGTTTCCCAGGGCCCTGGACATTTTAGACCATTCAGACAACCACAAGGGGTGATATAGTGCAGAAACTATCTTGTACAAGTCTGTCTTTGTAACACCCCGCTACCTAGGCCTGCCAGGGCTGGGGATGTCACCCCGTCCAAAGGACAAGGGGTCTTTATAACTAGGTCACACAATTAAAATAGCGAAGTGAAAATAATATGTAACTTAAATTTTATTACAACCCAAGAATAAATCCACGAATAAAACCATGAATTCCCAAAAAAAATATAAATCCATAAATAAAATCATCCACTCTCAACTCCCCAAAGAAATACATAAAAATAAAAGACAACATTCTCTTCCAAGGCAGATAACACTAGCTACTCATCCCCACAGCAGGATTGGCCTGAAATCATGGTAAAAAGTTGACGAGACAGAAATCTGAATAGGTCCGTGTGTGCTTTGGATGTTCAGTGGAAATAGTTCGTGGATGCAGAGTATAAAAACTTTACAAGAGAAATATTGGCAAGCAATAAACATTAGTCAAAAACAAGAGTGGCGTTTTGGCTTTTCCAGCCATACATAATTTATAAGATCAACCACTCGAAAGAAAAGATTATGGGTTACCACACGTTGGGCCCCATAACCAGATGGTCAGTATGTCGACACTTTGTGCATACTGCCGGTCAGAATGCCGACACTTTGTGCAGACTGACTAAAGGTAGGTGATCGGCCTACCGGGCAAGATACTCCTCCTTCTCTATACCCAAACAACAACCGGGTGTCCATTCCGGCAAAACACAGTCACTTGACTGAAAAAAAAAACTGCTAGCTCGGACCGGCATGACTAAGTAGTACTGACGTTTCTCTAAGTTGAGTTCATCTTCTCGAGGAGACCTCCTGCCAGAAGACTCACTCTTACTCTTCAAAACTAGTACTACCAGTCTACCCCCATTGAGTACTCAACGTAACGTATCCCACTTGGGAAAAATGAACAAAACATAGTTCCACTTGAAAATGGCAATTAAGGTTTTCCAAAGTTTGGGGCAAAACTGGTTTTAGAAAGAGTTTTAGGTTTTGAGTAAAACCGCCCCTTGATTTACAAATAATTTATTTGTCTGATATGAGAATGGAAATAATCCTCAATTGCCTTTACAGAAATGAGTGACCATACACTCTACATTTGGCTTGCCATAAAAAGAATCATTTTTCATCAAACAGGTTTTATGCAGAAGCTTACCTGATCGTTGCCCACAACAAAGGTCTCCAACAGCTGACCTAACTCCGCATAGGATAAATACAAACCACAATCAAACTCAAGCCAAAGACTCACTTTCTCAAATAAAACTAACTCAACTTACTACAATCATATCCCTAGTGTCCCAAGCTTTAAGGCTCAATAACAAATAAACAGGGTTTATCAAATAAATCTAGTTTGATATTAAAATAACTAGAGTTTGGGAAATAGGTACAAAAGTTGAAGGTTTAAATCTTGTTAAAAATAAATTATGGTTTATTTGAAAAGGGTCCAAGGTGGTATTAGGTAAAATAATGATTTATTAATAATTTAGTTGTTAGAAAATAATTGATAGCTAAAATTTGTTGAAAATAAATTTAATGAGTCTTGCTTAAAAAATAATAAGCAAATCCTTAATGGGTTTTGATTAAAAGATAATAATTAAATTTTTAGCAATAAATATTTTATTAATTATAATTATTTCCATAAAAGGATTTAATTGATTTTATTATTTTAATTAATATATATATATATATATATATATATATTCTAGCAAAAACTATTATTTATTTGACTAAAATATCACTATTTTATATAAAAGAGCAAATCCACATTTTCCCATAGTTTTCAAAATTTTACTAGAAAAATCATATTATTAAATATTTTATTAATGAAATAAAATTTAGCTTATGGACAACTAGATCATGATCATATTCCTATAGCGAACCATAATCATGAATATATACAACCCTTCAATTCATTAAATCATCTAAATCATGCATACAAGCATAGATCTCAATTTATCAAAACACGATCTAACCCCTACTAGCATAAATATGATTATGGCTTCAATAATCCAACATGAATATAAATCCCATTCACCAAAGATGACATAATCTCTAGCATACTTCATCACAAATACTACCTATGACATGCATCAAGCCTCAAATCAACATGCAATCAATCAAGATAATCCTTCCATGCATAAGTCCCATCTCCTTCACAAACATACATATATTCATACTTCAATCTTAACAATATATATATATATATATATATATATATATACTCTAATCTTATCACCATCCACCTATTATCAATATCACCCTAGAGACATGCTTCTAGAGTTTAAAAGAAGGGTTGATGGTACTTACTTGGTTGATGAACGCCTTGAAGGAGTTTAGAGTAGATCTCAACTCCTAGATGTCTAACTTTGTCCATGGGAGATGGAGAAAGCATGTTCATGGGAGAAAAAGTCATCCGGCCAAGAGGGGGGAATTTTCAGCCATGATAGAGAGAGAGAGAGAGAGAGAGAGAGAGAGAGAGAGAGAGACCATTAGCATGTTTATTCACATAGGCTCTCACTAGAGATCAAAATTGGAGAAGATGAAGTTGTTAGAATAAATTTACCTTGAAGGTGTTCTTGAGCCTTCACAAAATTTCTGGTTTTTTATCCAAAAGTGCAAGTTGGATTTTGGAGTTTGATGTTAAAAATGGTATGGATGGACTCACAGCAATGAATAGATGAAATCTGGAATTTTTAGAGGTAGTTTGAAGTGATTTGGAGAGGTATTAGGTGAAAGGAAGGAGTAGGTGTTCTTGGTGTACTATGTGTTCTTGAGGTTGAAGAGAATAGAGAGTTCTTGGATGGAGGTTGCCGAAATTCTGAAGAGATTAGGGCTGCCAAACTGTTTGTAGGGTTTAGGAAGATGGTTTTTATGGTTTGGAAGGAAAAAGGAAAGGCTAGTTGTTAAAATCCTTGAAGAATATTTTTGGGAAGTAAATTTGGAAACTAGATATCACAAGAATATCTTTGATTATTGGAGAGCTTTTGGAGATCTGCCATGGACGAATTTCTGGGCAGTGTTTTGGTTGAATGAAAGCTGGATGAAGGAGGCTTAGGGTGGCCAAAATTATGGAGTATAATGGTGAAGAGAAGGTCTAGTTATTTGAGGTATATTTTATGGAAAGTTGTTAAATCATGGTGGCTGGAATTTTAGTATCCAAATCAAGGTATGATTGCAGAAATTTTTGGAAATATTTTAGGCATCCATGGCTGGATTTTCGTGCAGAACTTTGGAAGGACAATGGAGTTCTGTTAATGGAGGTTTAAGGGTGGTTTTTGCAGAAAAAGGATGGAGTTTCGGCTAGGAGAGAATTAGGAAACAAAGCTGGAAAAAAAAAACCACTGCACAGATTTTCGCAAGGCTGGAATTTTCTGGGCAGTGTTTGGCTACCCTTTTCCTGGCGATTTGCAGAGGCTTTGAAGGGGAATTTTTGGGGCTTTCAAGGCTGGTTTCCAGCCTACTTTATGGAGGAAAAACATGGCTAGGGTGCTGTACAAAAACTGAAAGAAAACAGCTTGGTTTTGGACCTCCAAAGCTGCGATTTGTACAAGATTTTTTTCTTGTTTTGCACCATCTTTGTACAGTCCGAAAATAGCCATAAAAATCCAGATTCTAAGCTGATCAAAAGGGCCATTTTCTGGAAGCATTTGGGAGGGAATAATGGTCAAGAATTTCGACACCTTGAAGGCACACAAAGCTAGAAAAATTTCAGTTCTATGTACAAAGGGAAATGAACCTAGCTAGAGTGAATTTTTAGAAAGTTCACTAAGGAATTTAATTCACTTGAAATCTTTCCCCCTCATCCATTGTTTCAGTCCATATGATGTCTTTTACTAAGACATTTTGAACCTTCAAAGCCACAACACATTGCTGGAATTTTTCTAGAATAAAATTAGCTTAAACACAATGAACAAACTAATGAATTGAGAATTAGGAAAAACTAAGGACCAAGAGGAAATGAATTCCCCTTATAAATTTTGTGTAGAGCAAAAGAGTAGGATTTGAAGACTCCTATCATGTCTCTCATAGGACAACATCTCTACCCTACTCCAAACACCACTAAGGCCGACAATAATACTTCCCAAGCAAAAATAAAATTTAATCATGCTATAGCTCTAATAATGGAATTTGAACCCAAGACCTCAAGAATCAATTCTAAGGCTCTAACCACTACACCACAACAACTCTTATTCTTATTTCCTCTCTAAAAATATTTTCTTATTCAATCCTCAAGCTATCTCCCTTTTTCCACCTTAGGTAAAAATTACCATTTTGCCATTCCCACTCAATAATCAAAATCAAGCCCTCTAGACTATAAAACACAAATTCAATGCACATAAAACCATATAAAAATATATTTAAACATGAAATAAAATATGATATGTATCCCAATCCCCTTACTCTAAGGTTGGTTTCGACTGGGGTTTTACAGTCTTAACTAACTAGTTACATATACCCAATACACAAGTATATTAGTTCTACTATAGAACCTCAATTATAGCATATCAAAGTATATGCTTCCAGCTTCGTCAGACCACCAACTTATACTCAAGTCGTAGAGTACTAGTCCACGCTGTAGCGGTAGTAGTCTAGGTTTATATCATATAGTACTTTTATAAACCACTACTATAGGTCTTATCCTATGTATTCGAAATACGCTTATGTTATGAAGTGAGTGGACTACTTACTGGCTAAAGGTAAGTCATTCCCTATTTGGAATTCATAACATAATAACCTAAACATGATGAGATTCCCAGTCTCATCAATAGGTTAAGAACAAATGTTTATATGTTAAATAACCCGTGATCCATACCTTACTGTGAAAGACCACCATTCATATGGACCACTTATTTAAACACAATGGGTATGTTCCAAACGAAAATTGTGCACAAACAAAAAGTAAATTCACAAACAATTTCTGAAAATAAATTCTTTTATTAAAATATTCTATTTTACATCAGAAACCTAGTCTAAGAGGGCATACAATCCAACAATCTTCCACTTGCATTCAAAGACTAGGTAAGTCCGTAGGTGCCCACCCCTATGGCTTCTAAGTGTCTCTTGAAGACTTTCTCAGTCAAAGGCTTGGTGAATGGATCTGCTAGATTATTTTCTGAGGTAATATGTTCCACCATGACTTCCCGTCTCTGGATGAAATCCCAGATCAGACGGTACTTCTTCTCAATGTGTTTCCCCTTCTTGTGGTTTCGAGGCTCCTTAGATTACGATACTGCTCCAGTGTTGTCGCAATACATCACAATCGGCCTGCCCTTATGTGGTACGACTCCAAGTTCTGAAAGGAACTTTCAGAGACAAACTGCTTCCTTGGACGCCTCTGAAGCTGCCACATACTCAGCCTCCATGGTTAAGTCAGCAATATAAGACTGCTTAATACTCCTACATGAAATTGCTCCTCTAGACAAGGTGAAGACATATCCACTAGTGAATTTTCTCTCATCCTTATCCACCTGGAAGTCTAAGTCTGTGTATCCTGTAGGAACCAAATCATTAGCCTTGTAAACCAGCATATAATCTCTCGTTCCCTTAAGGTACTTGAGAATATGCTTTACAGCTTGCCAATGAACCTCCCCTGGGTTTGACTGATATCTGTTAACTAAGCCCACGGCAAAGCAGATATCTGACCTAGTACACAGCATGGCGTACATGAGACTTCCCACAGCCGAAGCGTAGGGAATCCTACTCATTCTGTCATTTTCTTCTTGAGACTTAGGACAGTCATTCGAAAAAAATGACAACCCATGTCTATAAGGGATTAGAGCTCCCTTGCATGAGTCCATGCTGTACTTGGCCAGCATCTTGTCAATGTATGTTACTTGGGATAACCCAAACATTCTCTACTTCCTATTTCTAAGAAGCCTAATCCCGAGAATGTAGCTGGCTTCTCCCAAGTCCTTCATACTGAATTGACTAGACAGCCAAACTTTTGTAGATGACAATGTCCCTACATCATTTCCAATGAGTAGAATGTCATCCACATACAGGACAAGAAAAACCACATTAATGCCTTCAAGTTTCCTGTACATGCATGGTTCATCTTCGTTTTGAATAAAACCATAAGACTTTACCGTCTCATCAAAACGAATGTTCCATACTCTTAATGCCTGCTTAAGTCCATAAATGGACTTCTTAAGCTTGCAAACCATATGTTCCTGGCTTTCAGCAATGAAGCTTTCTGGTTGGGACATATAGATGTCTTCGCTAAGATGGCCATTTAATAATGCCGTCTTGACATCCATTTGCTATATCTCGTAGTCATAGTGACATGCGATGGCAAGGAGGATGCAGATGGATTTAAGCATGGCTACTGGGGAAAAGGTTTCCTTATAGTCGATACCTTCTTTCTGAGTATACCCTTTCACCACAAGCCTAGCTTTGAAGGTTTCCACCTTCCCATCCACTCTCCTCTTTCTCTTGTACACTCACTTGCACCCAATAGGTTTTATCCCTTAAGGTGAAGCTACAAGATCCCAAACCTGATTGAGGTACATAGACTCAATCTCGGCTTTCATTGCTTCATGCCAAAGATTTGCATCGGCATCAGCAATAGTCTCCTCGTATCTAGTGGGGTCTTGTTCCTGATGGTCAGAGACCAACTCAAAGGCTTTTCCAGTCCATCTATCCGGAACCCTAGACACTCTCCCACTTTGACGAGGCTCCACTTGCATAGGCTCTTGAGGCTGTGCCTCTTCTTGTTCCACAATCGGGTCAGAAGAAGTTGATTCCGTAGATAACTTCTCCTCAAGTTCCAACCTCGTAGAACTTTTAGTGGAAGTACTTTGATCATCTTCCAAGTATCTAGCATTGGTATTGACTAGCACCTTCTGCTCCTTAGGATGCTAAAAGTAACCTCCTTTTGTCCCTTTTGGATAGCCAACAAAATAGCATAATTCTGATCTTGGTTCCAACTTGTCTCCCTTGACCAGTACATAAGCTGGACAACCCCAAATCCTGAGATGATTCAGACTTGGCTTACACCCAGTCCACATCTCATAGGGAGTCCTAGGTATTGACTTGGAAGGCACGAAGTTCAGAATATATGTCGCTGTCTCCAGGGTATATCCCCAAAAGGACACTGGAAGAATAGTATGAGACATCATGCTTCGGACCATTTCCATCATTGTCATGTTCCTTCTCTTAGCTACTCCGTTCTGTTGGGGTGTTCCCGGCACAGAGAGCTAGGATACTATCCCATGATGTACTATGTAGTCCTTGAATTCACCTAGGAGGTACTCTCCACCACGATCCGATCGTAAGGTTTTGATTAATTTACCTGTCCGACACTCCACTTCAGCCTTAAACTCCTTGAACTTGTCAAAAGAGTCAGACTTGCGTCTCATCAGGTAAATGTAACCATACCTCGTACAATCATCCGTGAAAGTGATGAAGTACTCAAAACCTCCTCTAGCTAGTGTAAACAACGGACCACACACATCAGTGTGAACAAGACTCAACACCTCTTTAGCTCTATCGCCTTTGGTGTAAATAACCATTTGGTCATCTTTCCCATCAGGCAAGATTCACACTGAGGCCAACTTTCCAATCTCAATGAGCCTAAAGGCCCATCATGGATTAGCCTCTGAATCCTAGTTGAGTTAATATGACCCAACATTAGATGCTAAAGGTATGAATCATTGATATTGGCTTTTCTTTTCTTAGTTAAAAGTTCAGACTGAGCGTAATTTGATTGGTTGTTAATAGGGTTTAAAAAGAACATATTTCCATGCATATGCTCAGTACATAAAATTTCTCCATCTCTACTGATAGAAATACTAGAATGGAAAGATACAGAATATCCTTGATTAATAAGTTTTGCAACTGAAATCAAATTCTGACGAAAACCAGGTACATATAAAATATCTTTTAAAACCACTATCTTATTACAATAAAAAATAAGATCCAGTTCTCCCACTGCAAGGGCCCAGACTTGTGCTCCATTACCCACTCGAAGCCCATGTTCGCCCTTCTTGAGTCTTCTTATCTTTCTAAACCCCTGCAAAGAGTTACAGATATGATCGGTGGCTTCTGAATCAACAATCCAAGTGGAAGTTGATCCTACCATTAATAAGGACTCTAGATAGAAAACATTACCTGTGGGGTTTTTCTTGGTTTGAAGATATGGACACTCCTTTTTCCAGTGTCCCTTCTTCCCACATTTGAAGCACTTGCCCATTGGTTTGTCCTTGGGCTGGGTCTTGGGCTGGACTGCTGCATTCCCCTTCTTCCTCTTGAACTTTCTGGGTTTAGGCCCAGTTCTTGAGGAAGAAGCCTTAGCAATCATGGCCTTTGACTGCGGCTTCATGACCTTCTCCGCCATCTGGAGCTCCTTTATCAATTCAGTCAAACTCATGTTCAGTTTGTTCATGTTATAGTTCAACTTGAACTAAGTGAAGGAGCCTGGTAGAGATTCGAGAACCTTGTCCACTTGGCTTTCGGGGTCAATGACAGCCCCTAAGTTTTCTGCCTCCTCTAAAGCAGTAATCATCTTGAGCATATGTTCTCAGACTGATGCTCCCTCAGCCATCTTAGTGTTTACAATAGTTCGAAGAGCCTCCTGCCTTGTGGGCCGGCTCTTGTCCGCGAACATAGTAGCCAATGATTGACTGATGTCATATGCAGAAGTCATGTGCTCGTGTTTTGACTGGAGCACATTAAACATGGAGGCTAACATATAGCATCGTGCCATTTCGTCAGCCTTCTTCCACGCCTTCTCAGCCTCTCGCTCTTCGATGGTGGAACCTTCCCTGATAATAGGGTAGGTCTCGTAAAAGACATACTTATACTCTTCGGCTGTGAGTATTATGTCCAGGTTCCTTTTCCAGTCCACATAGTTTGGACCCGTTAACTTATTCTCCTTGAGAATAACGGCCAATAGACTAAAAGAACCTCCTACCATTTCTGAAAATCGAAAGAAAGAATTTAGTTTGCGAAAACAAAATAAAATTTTTGCACTAAAAATAATTTGACTCTTAGGAAAACTGACATAGCTTCTTGAGAAGATTAACAGTTTCCTAAGCTAAGTGTATTAAACACCATAAATTAATTTTCCTTCTAGGTAATGATCTAGAGGATAACTCCATCGTGAGATGGTCGTTTCCTCTCATTTCCTATGAATATACCTCGCACTATGACCTCCAACGTGGGTTGGCCGATCATAGTACGTGCCCCGGGTTATTGATTACATCATTCCATTAGATCTAGATCCTTGTGGTATCCCATCCTATACGGGTTCACTCACAGGGTGACACGAGGGGACCCACGATCTCTAATGAGGACCGTGATGGAAGCTGTGGGGCCATTGGAACCCCTCTCCCACTTAGTCTTTTAAAATAAAGGTTTTCTGAAAAATATCCTTTTGAAATTTCCATTAAGTTTTTCTTAACTCAAAAATAAAATATCTAAGTCCATTAAAATCTCTATATCAAGGCTTATATCCTTTGAGAGATTTCTCCATGGACTAATTTTATATAAGTTAAAAACTTAATGATTTCAAAAAATTTTCAATTAAAACTTTCTAGAGACTTTGTCTCAAGTTTATTCGACAAAACAATTTTTTCCTAGTCCAAAACAAAACAAAATGGCTCTCCATTTAAATTTACAAAAATATCTAAATCCAATATATTTTCTATGTCAATGATTAAATCCTTTGAGAAAATATACAAGGATTAATTTTTGTACAAATTAAAATAACCATTTAATTTTTGAAGAAAAATTTTTTCTTGTCAAAAAATGTTCCCAAAGACTTTGGTCTTTTAGAAAAAGGCACACATAGGTACATAAAAAAATAGCATGCTCGAAAAAAGTAAATGTTTTCATGCTTTTCTATTTTTTAAACCTAAGTGCCCAAATAATATAATTAAATACATTAATTAATTAATTAATTAATTAATTAATTAATTAATGATCTTGTTTAATCCTAAAATCCCTTACTAATATTTTTCATGCAAATATATTCCAAGATTATAAATATTGCAAAAATATTAACTTCGCTTGGTATGGGACCCAAAACGAAAAAGAAAAAAAATAAAAAATTACAAAAAAAAAGCTGGAGGTCTACTGCATCGGCCGCACCGGATCCGTGCCCCGCATGGCCTGCGGTCCACCGCTGCTGCGGTGCACCGCGCCGCACCGGATCGCCTTCGTTGTTGCCCGTGGATCAACCCGCTTGCCCTCTGCTGCTGACCCGCGCTTCCACCCGTTTCGCACGTCCGGTGCCTCACTGACCCGCGCGCCAATTGCAAATTGCATTTGCAAATTTTGCAATTGCAATCGGCTTCAATTCATGGAATTGGCTCGGCTTACGCGGCTCACTAGCGACCATCTCCTCTCACAGAAACGCAGCGGCTCGGCTCGGCGGCTCGACTCCACTGCACGGCTTAGGAATAGTGTTTCTTCTTTGTTTTTTCTCTTATTCTGCCCGAAATATTTTGCTAATATCTTTGGCTTCTTTGGACATTTTTACTTACAAAAACTCATCCAAAACAAAAACACAACCGCCTATACCCATTAAAATTGGGTTTACACGATCAAACCTCAAAACCAAAATTTATTACAGAGATGCCTATGCTTCAACGATGAAGCTCACAGTGATGCTATCCCATACCAAAACAGCGAAAGATCACAGGTATAATCATCTTCTCCATTTTTATTAACTACCATGCTTCCTATATTGATCAAAGAACCATTGGCTCTGATACCACATGGAGGGACGGGAAAATAGAGGAAGCATGCTTGAACCGAAAAAAAATAGAGAGAAAAAAATGCAAGCCTTAGAGGCCACACAGAAGCGTGAAGATCATACCTTTGCGCTCCTTAAGCCTACTAGGTTGAGTAGGAATGGATTGAACGACAGGAATCACTTCGCTTTGCCCACTTGAAGAAGCTTCCAGTTGAAAATCCGCTAGCCTCCTACTTTGCCTGGTTTGCATGAACACCAAGCCTTTCAGTTCTCGGAATATACCACAGGCCAACCTCTAGTCGGTGAACACAACAGTGAAGAGGAACGGTCTCGAATCTCCTTGGTTCTCTTGCTATTGATTAGTAAAGAAACAAGAAGAACAACAGAGGAGAGGTAACGTGAGAGAGAGAGAGAGCTAGACGTGAGAGCTTATTTTTTGTTAGGAGATCAGGGTTTTCTTTTTCCAGAGACTTGTTTATTGGTTAGCTAAAACTAGGTCTCTTATTATCAGATAAACATATCCCCGGGATATCATATTTCAAACACCCGGATATTATCCTGAGAATAAGTTTGGCTTAACCCTAAACTCTTCTTAACCGTATCTGGAAAAAAACCCTAAGGTCCAAGCTATTGGGCCAGAAAAATATTTATTATTTCTCTTGGACCCAAAAGGCCCAAAATAATAAATATTAATTATTTATTTCCTGTGCTTATATAAATAACCCAATAAATAATTAATGAGCCCAAATGAACCAAAATAATTAATCTTTAATTATTTATTTCTTGGGCCTATATAAATAACTAATAAATAATTAAACATTAATTATTTCCCCTTGTTTAAGCCCAGGTTAATTTCCTAATTATTCATACTGGACCTAGGCCCTGAATAATTAATTAACCAATTAAACTAGATAATTAATTTCTCTCAACTCCTATTTTATTTTATTCCAGTCTAATTTTAAATTAGACATCTTGAATAAAATCAAATAAAATAAAATCCTCTTGAACTGAGACCAATTCCTCAACCCAAAATTAGTTAGGACTTACGGGCTATTCCGAGGACCAAAAAGACACATCTCCTTGACTGCTAAAATGACCAAAATACCCCTACTATATAAATAGTTGTATTTTGCATTTTAAATATTTTCTAATATCACCATAAGGAAATATTGACCCCAAGGACAATGCTGCATTAGCAAAGTCTCTGACCTACAAGTGAAATGACTAAAATACCCATCTACACATCGCCGTACATTTAGAGAGGAAGAAGTGTACTAATACCCCTCTAAATGACATCTACCATCCTTAGGCTTCTAGTCCAATGATCCACGACTTCCTGGAGTGTTTCTGCTTTCCAAGGGAGCTACCCTAAAGCAAACATCCAAGTCATGTTTCCCAGGGCCCTGGACATTTTAGACCATTCGGACAACCACAAGGGGCGATATAGTGTAGAAACTATCTTATACAAGTCTGTCTTAACCAACTAGTTACATATACCCAATACACAAGTATATTGGGTCTACTATAGAACCTCAACTATACAATATCAAAGTATATGCTTCCAGCTTCGTCAGACCACCAACTTATACTCAAGTCGTAGAGTACTAGTTCACGTTGTAGCGGTAGTAGTCTAGGTTTCTATCATATAGTACTTTTAAAAACCACTACTACAGGTCCTGTCCTACGTATTCAAAATATGCTTATGTCATGAAGTGAGTGGACTACTTACTGGCTAAAGGTAAGCCATTCCCTATTTGGAATTCATAACATAATAACCTAAACATGATGAGATTCCCAGTCTCATCAATAGGTTAAGAACAAATGTTTATGTGTTAAATAACCCGTGATCCATACCTTACTGTGAAAGACCACCATTCACATGGATCACTTATTTAAACACAATGGGTCTGTTCCAAACAAAAATTGTGCACAAACAAAAATTAAATTCACAAACAATTTCTGAAAATAAATTCTTTTATTAAAATATTCGATTTTACATCAGAAACCTAGTCTAAGAGGGCATACAATCCAACAAATACAACAAAAGTATCTCAAAACAACCTCAAATAATTTGAAAAATAGTGCTGATTTTAGCCTCTATCAGAAAGCAAGGTCTTTATATATAACCATACTTGCTACACATATTGTGGTAAAGGTGAACACAACGCATCTAAGTGTCATGTTAAGAAGAAAGTAGAATCTTTGGTGAAATCAGAGTGGAGGATTAAAGGAACAATTACTAACCCCTGAGGACCCAAGAAAGATTGGGTAACAAAAGTCACTCTCCCATTTTGTATATAGGTACATTCATCACAAAAGATAAACTCTTCAAAATGGTTTTCGGATAGTAGATGCTCTAGATGTATTTTTGGAATTACAACACTAATAGAGGACATTCAAGCTACAAATGATGGATTTGTTACATTTGAGGACATGAAAAAGAGAAAAATTCTAAGCATAGGCAATGCTGGTAAGAGATCCTCTATCATTATTAAGCAAGTATTGTTGATTGATGGATTGAAGTATAATTTGCTTAGTATTAGAAAATTATGTGACAATGGTTGTAAAGTTAAATTTGAAAAAGATTCATGCACCAACACTGATAATTCCAGTAATGAAATCGTCTTTATTGCTAATTGCATTGGAAATGTCTATGTATTGTATTTTGATGATCTTATTGCTTATGATATAAAATGCCTTTCAATGAATGATGATGATGGCTACATTTGGCATAGAAGGCTAGGCCATACATCTTTTGATTTGCTAAATAGATTGTCTTCAAAAGAACTTGTTAGAGGGTTGCCCAAGATAAAATTTGATAAACACCGGCTGTGTGATGCTTGCCAATTTGGAAAAAAACCATGACATCTTTTAAACCTAAGAAAATGATTTCAACATCAAAATCTTTTGAACTTTTTCATATAGATTTATGTGGACCTATAAAGACCACTAGTTTTGGTGGTAAGAGGTACACTTATGTATTAGTAGATTACTTTTCAAGTTTTACTTGGACCTTGTTTCTTGCACAAAAAGATGAAACATTCTCTGAATTTTCAACATTGCTCAAACGTGTTCAAAATTCTCTTGGGAGCAAACTAATTTCATTTAGAAGTGACAATAGGAAAGAATTTTGCAACTTTGAGTTTACAAAATTTTGTAATGAGAATAATATCTCGTATAACTTTTCAATTGCAAAATCTCCTCAACAAAATTATGTAGTTAAGAGCAAAAATAGGACCTTGCAAGAAATGGCAAGATCTATACTATTCGAAAATTCCCTTCCAAAACATTTCTAGGCGGAAGCTATAAATATAGCATGCTATATTGTAAACAGAGTAAGTTAAGGCCCTTTCTTAGGAAAACACCATTTGAACTTATATTTGACAAAGTCCCTCTATTGCATATTCCAAAGTTTTTGGATGTAAATGTCTTGTTCTCAATACTCGAGATAATCTTGGGAAATTCGATAGCAAATCGGATGAGGCTATATTCCTTGGATACTCTTCCAACAAAAAGGCATATAGAGTATATAATAAAAGAACTCTATGTGTGGAAGAATTCGTAGATATTGTATTTGATGAATCTAACATATATTCTTCTAGAAGAGATGACGATGATATAGGTACTTCAAACGAAAATATCATTGAACATCATAAGGCTCCATCACTTGACAACCATGTTAAGGAAGAATAATTGGAAGAACAACAAGCTGAGGCAAGTGAGCAAAGAGCTAGAGTTTATCAAAGTCTACCAAAGGAATGGAGATACAAACTCAAACATCCAAAAGAATAAATTATCAAAGATTTGAGCTGTGGTGTGAAAACTAGACGATACTTTATTGATAATCTTGTACTTTTAAGTGTTGAACTTGATTACTTTGATGTGGCCTTGAGTGATGATTTTTGGATTATGGCCATGCAAGAAGAATTAAATTAATTCGGGAGAAATTAAGTATGGAAACTTGTTCCTAGCCCACTTGACCATCCCATGATTGGTACCAAGTGGGTATTTAGAAATAAAATTGATGAGCATGGTATTGTTATCAGAAATAAAGTTACACTTGTTGCACAAGGATTCAATCAAGAGAAGGACATTGATTATGATGAGAGTTTCGCACCCGTTACTAGACTAGAATCCGTTAGAATATTGCTTGCTTTTGCATCTTTCAAAGATTTCATGCTCTATCAAATGGATGTTAAAAGCACATTCTAAATAGTTTTATTAAAGAAGAAGTATATGTGGAGCAACCTCCTAGTTTTACTCGTGAACATTTTCCAAATCATGTCTTCAAACTTTCCAAAGCCCTCTATGGTTTAAAATAAGCTCCCTGTGCTTGGTATGAAAGACTTAGTGGGTGATGTTTATGTTGAATATATTTCCACTAATGATCAACTTGTAGATATATTCACCAAACCATTGGCTGGAGATAGATTCAATCACCTGAGAACAGATTTAGGAATTACCCGGCTATGAAATTAACAATCTTTGGAGAAAACTGTTTGTTCTTGCAGGATTTTGACGAAGGCTAATTTTGGATGGAGATATTGGATGCTAAAATTAGAAGATGTGAATCCAAAAATTAACCTCACTAGAACCTTTTCTCAAATTAAAATACCCGGTGACAAAATCAGATAGGCATTTTGGACTAGATTTCTAGTAAAAAATTGCAACATCTTATTGTGAAGTGTAATCTATATTTGGATTGACAAATTGGATGAACGATTTCTGTGCCCAAACCTTTCAAAATTTTCAAACTTTAAATATTGGCGCCATTTTTTCTATCAGCCACAAATACTTTATTTCTGTGTTAAACTATCTTCTCAAATCTATGAAATATCACTTTTTTCGATGTACTTGATTGAACTTATCTACCCAATACCGCATAAAGCCTAAAGGATTTCAAACTCCCTTTAAATCTGTGAAACCCCAGTTGAAACTAACTTTAGAGTAAGGGGGTTGGGATGCATATTATATTTTCTTGCATGTATAACTATATTTTTATATGGTTTTATGTGCTTTAAATATGTGATTTATAGCTTAGAAGGCTTAATCGTGTGTATTGAATAAGAAGGTAAAATGGTAATTTTTGCTTGAGGTGGAAATAGGGAGATAGCTTGAGGATTAAATAAGAAAAATATTTGGGAGAGAAAACAAGAACAAGAATTATTGTGGTTCAGTGGTTAGAGCTTCGGAATTAATTCTTGAGGTCTTGGGTTCAAATTCCATCATTGGAGCTTTAGCATGATTAAATTTTATTTTTGTTTGGGAAGGCTATATTTTCGGCCTTGTATGCTCTAGGAAAGAGTAGAGATGTTGTCCTAGGGGAGACATGATAGGAGTATCATAATCTTACTTTTGTGCCCTACAAAAATTTCCAAAGGAATTCATGCCCTTCTTGATCCTTAGTTTTCTTACTTCTCAATTCATTAAGTTATTCAATTTATTCAAGCCAATTTTATTCCAGAAAAATTTCAGCAAAGTGCTATGGCTTTGAAGGTTCAAAATGTCTAAGTGTAAGACATCTTATAGACCGAAAATGGTAGGAGTCGGGGAAGGTTCCCAAGAGAATTAATCTCCATGGTTGAACCTTTAAAACTCCACCCTAGCTATGTTCATTTTCTTCATGAAGTAATTTAGAATTTTTCCAGCTTCTTGTGCATTCAAAGTATCGAAATTTTCAGCCATCATTCCCTCCTAAATGCTGCTAGAAAAATAGCCCTCTTGACCAGCTTAAAGTCTGAAATTCTATGGCTAAAATCGGATTGCACAAATGCTGTGCAAACCAGAAAATTTTCTGGGCAAATTCGCAGCTTTGGTGATCCTAAACCAAGCTATTTTCTTCCAGTTTTCATCCAGCACCTTAGCCACGTTTTTCCTCCATAAAGAAGGCTAGAAACCAGCGTTGAAAGACCTCTAAATGCCCCTTCAAATCCTCTGCAAACTAACTGGAAAATGGCAGCAAAAGCTGCCCAGAAAATTCCAGCAACTAACGAAAATCTGTACAGGAATTTTTCCAGCCTTGCTCCATCTTCAGCCTTGTCCGAAACTTTCCTCATTTTTCTGTACAAACTTCCCTTGAATAGTCATGAACTGAGCTCTATCATCTTCCCCAACCTTCTGCTCAAAAAACCTATCCATTGCTGCCCCTAAAATATCTTCATCAATTTCTCCAATCAAGCCGTTGATTGGAGACCAAAATTCCAGCAATCATATTTAGTATATTACCATAATTCATCTCTCAAACAACCAGAAATCCCTTCATCATTGTAATCCATATTTTCGGCCACCATTAAGCTCTTTCAACCATCATTCATTCTAGCAAAATCCCCACCAACTCAGCCGGCCATTGGAGCTTCCCAAAAGCTCTCCTTCATCAAAGATCTTCTTGCCATATTTAGTTTCCAAATTTGATTCCCTAAAATATTCTGTTAGGATTTCAAACAACCAGCTTTCCTTTTCCTATCAAATCAGAAAATTCAACTTCCTAAACCCTCCAAATTAGTCGGCCACTCCTTCCTACACAGAATTTCGGCTAGCCCTCTCCCTACTCTCTCTATTCTCTCCAAACCAAGAACACCAAGAACACCTACTAACCCTCCCATGCCTAAAACCACTCCAAACCATTCAGATCTTCTTCAAAAACTCTAGATTACACCTATTCAACCCCTTGAATCCACTTCTGCAATTTTTAACATGAAACACTAAAATCGAAGTTCACTTTTGGATAAAAAACCAGTATTTTTGTGAAGGCTCAAGAACATTTTCAAGGTAAGCATGATCAATCACACCACCTTCTATCATCTTCAACTTCTAATGAATATATATATATATATATATATATATATAATCATACTAATGGACTATCTTTTTGTGAAACCCCAGTCAAGACCAACATTAGAGTAAGGGGGTTGGGATGCATATCATGCTTTATTTCATGATTAAATATGTTTTCATATGATTTTTATGTGCTTTGAATTTGATTTTTACTAACTTGAAGTCTTGTTGGTGAGTGATGTGTGAGAGGGGCAAAATGGTAATTATTGCTCGAGGTGAAAATAAGGAGATAGCTTGTGGATTGAATAGGGAATAATTTTTCTAGTAGAAATAGCAACAAGAGCTGTTGTGGTTTAGTGGTTAGAGCATTGGAATTAATTCTTGAGGTCTAAGGTTCAAAGTCCATCATAGAAGCTTTAGCTTGAGTAAATTTTATTTTGCTTGGAAAAGGATGGTTTCGGCCATGAGGGCCTAGATCAATGTGGTGATGATGTCCTAGGAGAGACATGTTAGGAGAATTCTCACTTCACTCTTTTGTTCTTCGCGAAATGCCAAAAGGGAATTCATTCTCCCTTGATCTTTAGCTTTTCTTAAATTCCAACTCCTTAGCTTGAGCAAGGTGTTCTATCCTTTTCCTTTCCAGAAAATTCAGTAGAGGACTAAGGTCTTTTAGAATCAAAATGTCCTGGTAAAAGGCTTCTCATGGTTTGGAAAATGTAAATGATTTGTGGGAAAAAATTCAAGGGGAAAAACCCTCTTGAAAGATTGCTGAAATTCTTCCTCTAACTTAGTTCATCTATCTTCATGAAATGAGCTGAAATTTTCCAGCTTGTTGTACCTTCAAAAGGTCGAAAATTCTAGCTCACATTTCCTCCCAAATGCTACTAGAAAAATGGTCTTTAGGATCAGTTGAAACCTGAAATTTTCTTGCCCAAATTCGGAATGCACAAACTGGAGTAAAACAGGAAAAATTCCTGTACGAAAATAAGCATTGTGAGCTCCAAATCCAGCTATTTTCTCCCAGATTTTGTGAGCACCAAAGCCATGTTTTTCCTCCATAAAGAAGGCTGGAAACCAGCCTTGAATACCCCTGAAATCCCCTTCAAACCTCGCTGCAAATCTGCTGGAAATGGCAGACGAAAATTCTGCCAGGAAATTTATGTTCAGCAAAATTCCTGAGTAGAATTTTTGTCCAGCTTGTTTCCTATTTTGTTTCAACCGAAAACCCCAACCTACTTCTGTCAAAACCTCTCTTAAACTTCCATTAACAGAGCTCCATTGTTCCATGAAGTTTCTGCACGAAATTCCCTCCATGGTTGACCGAAAATCTCTCAACCAAATCCCTGCAATTTAGCTTAATTACTTTCCAAAAATTTCAGCCATCTTGCTTAACAACTTTCTATAAAATTTTGCTCAATTGATCAGCCATCTTCTCCACTATTGTGCAACATAATTTCAGCCACCACAAGTCTCCTCTAACCAGCTTTAATTCCACAAAAATCTGCACAATCCAATCGGCCATAGGAGAATTCAAAGCTGTCCAGAAAAATCAAGATATTCTTAGAATATCTAGTTTCCAAATTCTCTTCCTAAAAATATTCTTCAAGGATTGTAACAACTAACCTTTCCTTTCCCTTCCAAATCAGAGAAATCACTCCCTAAACCCTACAGAATTTTGGCAGTCCAATCCCTCAGAAAATCGGCAGCTTCTCCTTCTCTTTTTCTCGATTTTCTTCAAGCAACAAGAACACACACACACTATACTAATAACACCTACTCCTTCTCCACACCTAATACCCCTCCAAACCACTTCAAACCCTCACGAAAACCTCCAGATTTGATCTACTCCTTGCTGTGCATTCATCAACACCCTTATTAACATCAAACTCCTCAAATCATCTTGCTACTTTGGATAAAAAAGCAGAAATTTCTGTGAAGAACAAGAACATCTTCAAGGTAAACTTATTCTAACACCTTCATCCTCTTCAAACTTAATCTCTAATGAAAACCTATATGAATAATCACACTAATGACTTCTTTTTCTCTCTCCCTCTCTCTCTCTCTCTCTCTCTCTCTCTCTCTCTCTCTCTCTCTCTTTCTCATGAACCGAAATTCCTCCCTTGGCCGAATGGTCTCTTGTTCCATGACCATGCTTTCGCCACCCTTCTTGAACAAGATTAGCCATCTAGGAGTTGAGATCTTCTCGAAAGTCCTTCAAGTCATTCATCAATCAAGTAAGTACCTTCAAACCTCTTTTTAAAATTTAGAATCATGTCTCTAGGTTGATGAATGGCGATGGGGTTGTGTATGTGATGTTGTTGATTGAAGCATGAGTATATGTATGATTGAGATGGAGATGAGATTTATGCATGAAAGGATTATATTAGTGGATTTAATGATGAGTTGAGATTTGATGCATGTCATAGGTAGTATTTGTGATGAAGCATGCTAGAGATTATGTCACCATGGGTGAATAGGATTTATATGCATGATTAGATTTTGAAGCCGTGATCATGTTTATGCTAGTAGAGGTTAAATCATGTAATAATAAATTTAGATCTATGCCTATCTGCAAGACTTGGATGATTTGATGAATTGAAGGAATGAGTATGTTATTGATTATGACCATGGAATCGTGATCATGATCTAGTTGTCCCTAAGCAAATTTTATTTCATGAATAAAATATTTACTAATGATTTTTGCTAAAGAATTTCGAAAACCCTAGGAAGGGTAGAGTTGGAATTATAGTATATGTAAAGGATATTTTAGTCAAATAAGTAATGAATTTTCTAGAAAATAAAATAAATAAATATTATTTAAAATAAAGCAAATTAATTAAAGCCCTTATGAAAAAGACTTATACTTAATAAAATATTTACTAGATCAAAACCCTTAAGGATTTACTTATTATTTTCCAAGGAAGACTTATTAAATTTAATCTTAACTAGTTTTAGCTCTTAATTACTTTCTAACAACTAAGCTACCATTAAAATTACTATTTTACCTAGTATCACCTAGGGCTCTTGATCAAATAAACTCTAAATTTTCCTTAACAAGATTTAAACTTTCAACTTATTAGAATTTATTTCCTAATCCATTAATTATTTTAAATAACAAATTAAACTGAGCTTATAAACCTATTCAATTACGGTTTTGCCTTAAAGCTTGGGATACTAGGATTATGGTAGTAGTGAATTGAGTTGATTTAAAATTAAGGAAGTGGATTGTGGCTTGAATCTGATTAAGATTTGTATTTGCCCATGTGGGGTTAGGTCATCTGTCCGAGACCTTGTTATTGTGAGCAAGAATCAGGTAAACTCCTGCATAAAACCTATCGATGTGAAATGTTTTCTTATGGCAAGCTAAATATGGAGTGTATGGACACTCGTTTATTTGAAGGCAATTGAGGGTTGAACTCATCTTTATTTCCAACGTTGGAATTATTCCAAAGTTAATGAGCAGATTTTTCCATACTCGAAACTCTTTCTAACACTAATTTCTCGCAAAGCTTTGGAAACCCTCACGTTATTATTTTCATGAAGCACAATGCTTTGTTCATTTTATCCCAAGTGGGAAATGTCGTTGAGTACTCAATAAGGGTGGACTACTTGGACTAGTCTTTGAAGGGTTAGGGTGAGTCTCTCAGTAGGTGGCCACCTCTGAGGGGTGAGTCCTTCCCAGATAAGATGCCAGTTCCAGTGTGTCGTGCCGGTCCGAGCTAGCAGTTTATTTTGTTTCAGTCAAGTGACTGTGTTTTTGCCGGAATGGACACCCGGTGGTTGTTTGGGTATAGAGAATGAGGAGTATCTTACCCAGTAGGCCGATCACCTACTTTTGTCAGTCTGCACAGCGTGTTAGGCATTCTGACCGGTTATGGGGCCCAAAGTGTGGTAACCCATATCCCTTTCTTTCGAGTGGTTGATTTCATTACTTATGTATGGCTAGAAAAGCCAAAACGCCACTCTTGCTTTTGACTTATGTTTATTGCTTGCCAATGGTTCTCTTATAAAGATTTCACACTTTGCATCCACGAATTGTTTCTGCTAAATACCCAAAGCACACACGGACTTACTGAGATTTCTGTCTCACCACATTTTATCATGATTTCAGGTTGATACTGTTGTGGGTGAGTAGCTACCTTGGAAGAGAATGTGTTTTTGATTTTATGTACTGCTTTGGGAGACGAGTGTGGATGATTTTAATTGTGGTTTTTTTTTTCTTTTGGAATATCATGGATGTACTGTTGAAGTATTTTTGGGTTGTAATAAATTCTTTTAGCTTGAGTATTATTTATTCCAGCAATTTTTTTTGTGTGATCTAGTTATAAAGACCCATTGTCCTTTGGACGGGGCGACATCCCCGGCCTTGGCGGGCCTAGGTTTTCCGGGGTGTTACAAATGGTATCAGAGCCTAGGTTATAGACAAATATTTATGATATATGATTTATTTATTTAAGTTTAAATCTTATCTAACCTATTTTGTTGATGTTGTAGGATGGTTAGACTGCTTAGGACAGCCAGGAAAGGGCAGCAGTGGCACCCACCTTACTATCTTGACCAGGAGGACCTTCCAGTTCCCCAGCCTACCCCTCAGCCAGTTGTACCTATAGAGGATAACAATGATGTCGAGGATATCCCTGTGGAGGGTAATAGTGATGATGAGCTTGACTTGATGGAGGATAGCAGTGAGGACGAAGTCCAGATCCTTGAACCACCTCCAATCCCGGTGATAGATATAAGCTCTGACAGTAAGGATGATGTTATGATAGTGGAGCTTGAACCCCACCCTTCTAATCCCGAGGTGGATTTAGCAGTAGCTAGTGATGACCCGGGGGAGATAGACTATGAGTCTCCACCCAGACCTTCCTTTATTCCTCCCTTCAGCCGAGTTGAGGCAGGGGAGAGTTCTAGGCGCCCTGGGAAGGAGCTTATGGAGGGATTTGCTAGCGGGGAGGGGGTGGATTTCTCTAAAAACATTGGAGGTTGGATATATGAGGTAGATGATGAGGATTCCGATGAGGAATAGAGAGCTAGGAGTCATTTTGATTTGGATGTTTGTTTATTTACAGCTTTTCATGAATTGAGATGTTAAGACTTCTTAAAGTTCATTTTTATCAAATTTCGAAATTATGCAAGTTAATTTTTGAAATCGAAATTTATGAGCAATCCTTTAAATAAGTTGCATCTAACTTCTTTCTATTCATACTTGGCTATGTATGCATACACCACTAAAATGATTTGATACTTGAGTGCATATATTTGACATTTGGGGTATTGTATAGAATGGCACCCAAGAGACGTGCAGTTCCTTCCACCAGAAGAACTCTAGAGGTAGACCGGGTAGCACTGGAAGTTGAACCAGAACAGATGCAATCACCCCATCAGGGTGACGGGCAAAGTGATCCCGCGATGGGCATGGGGTCTGATGCCCCGGTAGATGGGTCAATGGGTCAGACACTCAGCAAAGTGGCCGATATTCTTCAGACGCTAACCGAGCGGAGGCACCCTAGAGGGGAAGATGAGGCATTGGAGAAGTTCTTAAAATTCCAACCGCCTATCTTTATGGGAGAAGTGGAACAAGACCAGAAGGCCGAGCAGTGGGTCGAGCAAATGGAGGACATCTTCGCAACGCTCTAGTATTTGGAGGAGCGGATGGTTAAGTTTGCGGCTTTTCAGTTGAGAGGACCAGCTCGGGCGTGGTGGCAGCAGGTCCAAGAGGACTGGGTAATGGATGAATAAGAATGGACGTGGTCCAACTTCGTTGAATCCTTCAGGGTAGAGTACATCCCTCAGTGGATTGTAAAGAAACAGGAGGACGAATTTCAGAATCTGAGGCAGGGGAGCATGTCTGTGGCTCAATACGCGGCTCGATTCATGCAGTTGTCGAAATACTGCCGAAGACTGGTCGACACCGAGCAGAACCGGACGAGGCAGTTCGTTAAGGGGCTAAGACCGGAGCTGAGGAGAGCTTTGGCACCTGCTCCACCGACAACTTACTCGGGGGCGGTGGATGCTGCTACTCGCACAGAGAATGAAGACCGCAGTAGGATGGCGGCCGAGCCGTTCCAACCACCAAGACAACCACAGGGACACTTTCCGAGGCGGCAATCCCACAAGCACCCTGCAAATCATCTCTGGCAGAACCGGGAAAAGCAAACCTGGACAGCACCGGCTGGACCTGCACCGAACCTTCCGTCCTGTAGGCAGTGTGGAAGGAAAGGCCACACCGAGAAGAATTGCTGGTCCAAGGGAAGAGATAGGAAGTGCTACCATTGTGGTGACCCGAACCACCTGAGGAATACTTGCCGGCTCAGAACCCGGGACCCAACCGGGCTAACGCCATGGGAGCAGCTGGAGGTGGAGCGCCGAAGCCACAAGTGAAGGCCAAGGTATTCGCTCTCAACAGAGAGGAAGTTGGGGCCGATGCCACGGTGGTGGAAGGTACGTTCACTATTCAAGGACAATCCGTTAATGCTTTGATTAACCCTGGCTCTACTCATTCCTATATAAACAAGTTGTGTGCATGTCATTTGGGTTGGGATGGAGTGGAGCTACCTTTCATTTTAGAAGTAAGCACCCCTTTGGGGAAGATGGTGCAAGCGGGTCGATATGTGAGGGATTGTAAGGTTAAAGTGGGGAGAGAAAATCTGGAGGGAGATTTAATTATGTTGGACATTGAAGACTATAACTTAATTTTGGAGATGGACTGGTTAGCCAAGCATGGGGCTAGGGTAGACTGCAAGAGTAAGACAGTTCAGTTTGTCAGACCGGGCTGTGATGTGTTAGAATTTGATGGAAAGAGGGTGAAAGAGTTGAAGTACTTGATTGCAGGGGCTAAGGCCCGAAAATTATTGAGGCAAGGTTGTAAAGGTTGCCAGGCTTACGTGATGAACAAGCCTAAGGACCAGTGTACTCTGGAGGACACGAAAGTAGTGAAGGATTTTTCCGATGTATTTCCAGCGGAGCTGGATTCTCTTCCTCCTAGTCGAGAAGTGGAGCTCACTATCGACTTAGTTCCCGGAGCGGAACCAGTATCGCAGACTCTGTATCGGATGGCGCCGGCAGAGTTGAAAGAGTTTTGAAGAGCAACTAGAGGAGCTCGTTGGCCAAGGCTATATTAGACCAAGCACGTCGCGCTGGGGAGAGCCTGTGCTATTTGTAAAGAAGAAGGACGGGACCTTGAGGCTCTGCATCGACTACCGAGGGCTGAACAATTTGACGATTAAGAACAAGTATCATCTTCCATTGATTAACGAGCTATTCAATCAGCTGCAAGGATCTAGTTGCTATTCCAAGTTGGATTTGAGACAAGGATATTACCAACTGCGGATAAGAGAGGAAGATATCCCCAAGACAGCCTTCAACACCCGATATGGACATTACGAGTTTGTAGTAATGCCGTTTGGGGTGACTAACGCTCCAGCAGTATTCATGGACCTGATGCACCGAGTATTCCGGCCTTACTAGACAAGTTTGTAGTAGTATTCATCGACGATATTTTGATCTACTCCAAGAGTCCGGAGGAGCATGCGGAGCATCTGAGGCTCGTGTTGGAAAAATTGAGGGAGCACAAGCTGTACGCAAAGTTCAGTAAGTGCGAATTCTGGTTGGACAGTGTGGCATTCCTTGGTTATGTGGTGACTAAGAAGGGAATTAAGGTAGATCCAGCCAAGGTGGAAGCGGTATCAGACTGGAAGCAGTCGGAGAATATTATCGAGATCCGGAGTTTCTTGGGTTTGGCAGGATACTACCGAAGGTTTTATCAAGGGATTCTCGACACTCGCATCGCCAATGACCCGTTTGTTGAGAAATGATGTTTCATTTGTGTGGAATGAGAAATGCGAGAAAAGCTTCCAAGAACTAAAGAAGAGACTAATGACAGCACCAGTATTGAGTCTACCAGAGGAAGGTAAATCTTACGCACTGTACACCGACGCTTCGAAAGAAGGACTGGGAGCGGTGTTGATGCAAGATCAGAAAGTGATTGCCTATGCATCATGGAAGTTGCGATCGCATGAAGTGAACTACCCTACTCACGACTTAGAGCTGGCGACACTACTTGTATGGAGCCGAGTACGAGGTGTTCACCGACCATAAGAGCCTGAAGTATATCTTCACTCAGAAGGATTTGAACTTGAGGCAACAAAGGTGGATGGAATTCTTGGAAGAATACCGTTGCCCGATCAACTACCATCCCGGGAAGGCTAACGTTGTGGCAGACGCCCTAAGCAGAAAAGTTGGGATGGCTAGGCTAAAGGTGCAAGAAATGCAAGTGGTCCAGGATGTATTGGACAGAAGGACAGAAGTCCGAGACAAAGCGATTGCTATCAGCAACTTGAAGTTGGTGCCGGACTTGAAGCAAGAAATAGTGGAAGCTCAGCGAAGCAACGTCGAGTTTCAAATTTTTAAGGATAAGGAGCTTAAGCGGCCGACTAGCGAATTCCGTCAGGATGAGGCAGGAGTTTTCCATTTCAGAGATCGATTGTGTGTACCTGGGGAGCAACAACTAAGGGTCAGAATTTTGGAAGAGGCACACAAGAGCAAGTACGCAATTCATCCGGGAGAGGTCAAGATGTATCAAGATTTGAAGAGAGCATACTGGTGGCCCAGAATGAAGTGAGATGTGTTCAAGTACGTATCGACCTGTCTCACCTACCAGAAAGTTAAAGCAGAGCATAAGAAGTCAGCGGGACTATTGCAGCCGTTACCAGTGCCAGAATGGAAGTGGGAAGAGGTGACTATGGATTTCGTCACCGGACTCCCTATGTCAAAGACTCAAAAGGACGCCATATGGGTAGTAGTGGATCGACTGACCAAGTCAGCCCACTTTATCCCGGTAAACGTAAGGGACTCTATGGAGAAGCTGGCTCAGACATATGTTCGAGAAATAGTCCGACTCCATGGAGTACCTTCGAGCATAGTGTCAGACCGAGACCCGAGGTTTACTTCTCATTTTTGGGGAAAGTTCCAGGAAGCAATGTGATCGAATTTGAAGTTCAGTATGACGGCGCATCCGCAGACTGATGGGCAATCAGAAAGGGTAATCCAAATATTAGAAGATATGTTGAGGGCCTGTGTTCTGGATTTTGGGGACAAGTGGATAGAATGCGTACCTTACGCGGAATTATCTTATAACAACAGCTATCAGGCCTCGATCGGGATGGCACCTTACGAGGCTTTGTATGGGCGCAAGTGTCAAGTACCATTGTATTGGAGTTGGACGGAAGATGGACACGTGAGCAAAACCGGAGAGGTTTGTGTGCAAGAGATGTTGGATAAGGTGAAGCTAATCCGAGAAAGGTTAAAGGCGGCTCAGAGCCGGCAAAAGAGTTATGCGGACAACCGGAGGAGGGAATTGGAATTTCAAGTCGAGGACCGTGTGTTTCTGAAGCTATCACCCAACCGGGGGATTGTGAAGCATCCGAAGGGTGGAAAATTGAATCCGAGATATTTGGGGCCGTTTTTTATTAAGGAAAGAATCGGACCAGTAACGTACCGGTTGGACCTACCGGATGGGTTGACGGGTATCCATGACATGTTCCATGTGTCACAGTTGAAAAAGTATAATGCGGATCCCGGTCACGTATTGAATGAGGAACCGTTAGTGTTGCAGCCAGACTTGAGCTATGGGGAAAAGCCTGTTCGGATATTGGACCGCAGTGTCAAAACCCTCCGGAATAAGCAGATACCAATGGTTAAGATTCAGTGGGAGCACCATGGCACGCAGGATGCTACATGGGAATCGGAAGAATGGGTTAAGCGGAAGTATCCCGAGCTGAAATAGAGGTTTGCTTGAATTTCGGGACGAAATTCTTCTAAGGAGGGGAGGATGTGAAACCCTAGTCAAGACCAACCTTAGAGTAAGGGGGTTGGGATGCATATCATGCTTTATTTCATGATTAAATATGTTTTCATATGATTTCTATGTGCTTTGAATTTGATTTTTACTATCTTGAAGTCTTGTTGGTGAGTGATGTGTGCGAGGGGCAAAATGGTAATTTTTGCCCCGAGGTGAAAATAAGGAGATAGCTTGTGGATTGAATAGGGAATAATTTTTCTAGTAGAAATAGCAACAAGAGTTGTTGTGGTTTAGTGGTTAGAGCCTTGGAATTAATTCTTGAGGTCTAAGGTTCAAAGTCCATCATAGAAGCTTTAACTTGAGTAAATTTTATTTTGCTTGGAAAAGGATGGTTTCGGCCATGAGGGCCTAGATCAATGTGGTGATGATGTCCTAGGAGAGACATGTTAGGAGAATTCTCATTTCACTCTTTTGTTCTTCGCGAAATGCCAAAAGGGAATTCATTCTCCCTTGATCTTTAGCTTTTCTTAAATTCCAACTCCTTAGCTTGAGCAAGGTGTTCTATCCTTTTCCTTTCCAGAAAATTCAGTAGAGGACTAAGGTCTTTTAGGATCAAAATGTCCTAGTAAAAGGTTTCTCATGATTTGGAAAATGTAAATGATTTGTGGGAAAAAATTCAAGGGGAAAAACCCTCTTGAAAGCTTGCTGAAATTCTTCCTCTAACATAGTTCATCTATCTTCATGAAATAAGCTGAAATTTTCCAGCTTGTTGTGCCTTCAAAAGGTCGAAAATTCTAGCTCACATTTCCTCCCAAATGCTACTAGAAAAATGGTCTTTAGGATAGTTGAAACCTGAAAGTTTCTTGCCCAAATTCAGACTGCACAAATTGGAGTAAAACAGGAAAAATTCCTGTACGAAAATCAGCCTTGTGAGCTCCAAATCCAGCTGTTTTCTCCCAGATTTTGTGCAGCACCATAGCCATGTTTTTCCTCCATAAAGAAGGCTGGAAACCAGCCTTGAATACCCCTGAAATCCCCTTCAAACCTCACTGTAAATCTGCTGGAAATGGCAGACGAAAATTCTGCCAGGAAATTTATGTTCAGCAAAATTCCTGAGCAGAATTTGTGTCCAGCTTGTTTCCTATTTTGTTTCAACCGAAAACCCCAACCTACTTCTGTTAAAACCTCTCTTAAACCTCCATTAATAGAGCTCCATTGTTCCCTGAAGTTTCTGCACGAAATTCCCTCCATGGCTGACCGAAAATCTCTCAACCAAATCCCTGCAATTTAGCTTGATTACTTTCCAAAAATTTCAGCCATCTTACTTAACAACTTTCTATAAAATTTTGCTCAATTGATCAGCCATCTTCTCCACCATTGTGCACCCTAATTTCGGCCACCACAAGTCTCCTCTAACCAGCTTTAATTCCACAAAAATCTGCACAATCCAATCGGCCATAGGAGAATTCAAAGCTGTCCAGAAAAATCAAGATATTCTTAGAATATCTAGTTTCCAAATTCTCTTCCTAAAAATATTCTTCAAGGATTGTAACAACTAACCTTTTCTTTCCCTTCCAAATCAGAGAAATCACTCCCTAAACCCTACAGAATTTTGGCAGCCAATCCCTCAGAAAATCGGCAGCTTCTCCTTCTCTCTTTCTCGATTTTCTTCAAGCAACAAGAACACACACACACTACACCAAGAACACCTACTCCTTCTCCACACCTAATACCCCTCCAAACCACTTCAAACCCTCACGAAAACCTCCAGATTTGATCTACTCCTTGCTGTGCATTCATAAACACCCTTATTAACATCAAACTCCTCAAATCATCTTGCTACTTTGGATCAAAAAGCAGAAATTTCTGTGAAGAACAAGAACATCTTCAAGGTAAACTTATTCTAACACCTTCATCCTCTTCAAACTTAATCTCTAATGAAAACCTATATGAATAATCACACTAATGACTTCTTTTTCTCCCTCTTTCTCTCTCTCTCTCTCTCTCTCTCTCTCTCTCTCTCTCTCTCTCTCTCTCTTTCTCATGAACCGAAATTCCTCCCTTGGTCGAATGGTCTCTTGTTCCATGACCATGCTTTCGCCACCCTTCTTGAACAAGATTAGCCATCTAGGAGTTGAGATATTCTCTAAACTCCTTCAGGTCATTCATCAATCAAGAAAGTACCTTCAAACCTCTTTTTAAAATTTAGAATCATGTCTGTAGGTTGATGAATGGCGATGGGGTTGTGTATGTGATGTTGTTGATTGAAGCATGAGTATATGTATGATTGAGATGGAGATGGGATTTATGCATGGAAGGATTATATTGGTGGATTTAATGATGAGTTGAGATTTGGTGCATGTCAGAGGTAGTATTTGTGATGAAGCATGCTAGAGATTATGTCACCATGGGTGAATAGGATTTATATGCATGATTAGATTTTGAAGCCGTGATCATGTTTATGCTAGTAGAGGTTAAATCATGTAATAATAAATTTAGATCTATGCCTATCTGCAAGACTTGGATGATTTGATGAATTGAAGGAATGAGTATGTTATTGATTATGACCATGGAATCGTGATCATGATCTAGTTGTCCCTAAGCAAATTTTATTTCATGAATAAAATATTTACTAATGATTTTTGCTAAAGAATTTCGAAAACCCTAGGAAGGGAAGAGTTGGAATTATAATATATGTAAAGGATATTTTAGTCAAATAAATAATGAATTTTCTAGAAAATAAAATAAATAAATATTATTTAAAATAAAGCAAATTAATTAAAGCCCTTATGAAAAAGACTTATACTTAATAAAATATTTACTAGATCAAAACCCTTAAGGATTTACTTATTATTTTCCAAGGAAGACTTATTAAATTTAATCTTAACTAGTTTTAGCTCTTAATTACTTTCTAACAACTAAGCTACCATTAAAATTACTATTTTACCTAGTATCACCTAGGGCTCTTGATCAAATAAACTCTAAATTTTCCTTAACAAGATTTAAACTTTCAACTTATTAGAATTTATTTCCTAATCCATTAATTATTTTAAATAACAAATTAAACTGAGCTTATAAACCTATTCAATTACGGTTTTGCCTTAAAGCTTGGGACACTAGGATTATGGTAGTAGTGAATTGAGTTGATTTAAAATTAAGAAAGTGGATTGTGGCTTGAATCTGATTAAGATTTGTATTTGCCCATGTGGGGTTAGGTCATCTGTCCGAGACCTTGTTATTGTGAGCAAGAATCAGGTAAGCTCCTGCATAAAATCTATCGATGTGAAATGTTTTCTTATGGCAAGCTAAATATGGAGTGTATGGACACTCGTTTATTTGAAGGCAATTGAGGGTTGAACTCATCTTTATTTCCAACGTTGGAATTATTCCAAAGTTAATGAGCTGATTTTTCCAAACTTGAAACTCTTTCTAACACTAATTTCTCGCAAAGCTTTGGAAATCCTCACGTTGTTATTTTCATGAAGCACAATGCTTTGTTCATTTTATCCCAAGTGGGAAATGTCGTTGAGTACTCAATAAGGGTGGACTACCAGGACTAGTCTTTGAAGGGTTAGAGTAAGTCTCTCAGTAGGTGGCCACCTCTGAGGGGTGAGTCCTTCCTGGATAAGATGCCAGTTCCAGTGTGTCGTGCCTGTCCGAGCTAGCAGTTTATTTTGTTTCAGTCAAGTGACTGTGTTTTTGCCGGAATGGACACTCGGTGGTTGTTTGGGTATAGAGAAGGAGGAGTATCTTGCCCAGTAGGCCGATACCTACTTTTGTCAGTCTGCATAACGTGTTAGGCATTCTGACCGGTTATAGGCCCCAAAGTGTGGTAACCCATATCCCTTTCTTTCGAGTGGTTCATTTCATTACTTATGTTTGGCTAGAAGAGCCAAAACGCCACTCTTGCTTTTGACTTATGTTTATTGCTTGCCAATGGTTCTCTTATAAAGATTTCACATTTTGCATCCATGAACTGTTTCTGCTAAATACCCAATGCACACACGGACTTACTGAGATTTCTGTCTCGCCACATTTTATCATGATTTTAGGTTGATCCTGTTGTGGGTGAGTAGCTACCTTGGAAGAGAATGTGTTTTTGATTTTATGTACTGCTTTGGGAGACGAGTGTGGATGATTTTAATTATGGTTTTTTTTTCTTTTGGAATATCATGGATGTACTGTTGAAGTATTTTTGGGTTGTAATAAATTCTTTTAGCTTGAGTATTTTTTATTCCAGCAATTTTTTTTTGTGTGACCTAGTTATAAATACCCCTTATCCTTTGGACGGGGCGACATCCCCTGCCCTGGCGGGCCTAGGTTTTCCGGGGTGTTATACTTTTCCTCTTTTCTCTCTTTCTCTCTCTCTCTTGACCGAATGCTCTCCTTCTCTTGGCCGGATAGTGACTTCCACCATGGCCATGTTTTCTTTATCTCTCTTGGACGGATCTAGTCTCGTAAGAGTTGGGATCCCTTCGAACCTACTCCAAGGTACTCATCAATCAAGTAAGCCTCTTCAACCCTCTCTTTAAGCCCTAGAATCATGTCTCTTAGATGTAGTTGGATGAGGATGGGATATATTTGGAGATTGAGTATGTGTTTATATGATGGAGTTGAGATTGAAGCATGAATGAATATGTTTATATGATGGAGTTGGGATTGATGCATGATGATGATTGGTCTTGGTTAGATTATATGATGTTTTAGGGTTTGTTGCATGCCTTATGTCATGAGTAGTATGATTAATCAAGCATGTTAGAGATTATGTCACCTTTGGTGAATATGGTTTATGTTCTTGTATTTTTGTTGAGGCTATGCATATGATTATGTTTTGTGGAGTTGAGATCATATGTTGGTAAATTTAGATTTATGCCTTTATTCATGATTTCGATGATTTGATGATTGGTGTAGAGTGTATGTTCATGATTATGGTTAGCAATAGAAATTATGATCGTGACCTTGTTGTCCCTAAGCTAATTAAGTTGGCCAATTTTATTCATCAATAAAAATGATTTATGCTATAATTTCTCCTAGTGATTTCGAAAACCCTAGGAAAATATGGTTTTGAATGATTATATAAAATAATAATAATATGTTAGTCAAATAAATGATAGCTTTTGTTAAAGAAATAAAATATATAGATATTATATATAATAATATCATTTAATCAAGCCTTTTATAGAAATAATCATAATAGGTAAAATGTTAATTTTGTAAGTCATATATTTATAAACATAATAATATTTATTTATATCTTTTAATCAAAACATAATAAAATCTACGTATTACTAATTTTATTTACCAATTATTTTCTAACAACTAGTTATTATAAATTGTTATTTTAAATAATACCATCTAGGACCTAGGACCTTTCATCAAATAAACCCCAATTTATTTAAAGTAAGATTTAAACCTTCAACTTGTTAGTAGCTATTTCACAAACTCTAGTTATTTTAATAAAAATCTAGATTTATTTTATAAACCCTTTTATTTATTATCTAGCCTTAAAGCTTGGGACATTAGGGTCATGATTGTAGTAAGTTGAGCTAGGTTTATTTGTGAAAGTAAATTGTGGCTTGAGTTTAATTATGGCTTATGTTTACCCCAGGCGGGGTTAGGCCAGCTTTTGGGATCTCTAATTTATCTCGAGCAAAAGATCAGGTAAGCTATTGCATAAAACTTGTTTGTTGTAAAAAGATTTTTATGGCAAGCTAAACCCGAAGTATGTGAACCCTGATTTGGTAAAGGCAAATAATGACAGTTTCCTTCCTTGCTTCAATTACACCAATTATTTAAAAATCAGCAAGCAGTTTTATTCAAACACCATACTATTTCTAAAACTAATTTTTCACAAAGACTTTGGAAACCCTTGATTGCCATTTTCAAGCAAAGCAATGTTTTATCAATTTTCTCCCAAGTGGGATGAACTACATTGAGTACTCAATAAGGGTAGGCAAGTAATACTAGTTTTGAAGAGCAAGAGTGAGTCTTCCTTATGAAATTCTTACATTTTGCATTCACGAACTGTTTTCACTGAACATTCAAAGCACACACGGACGTACTGAGATTTTTTATCTCATAACTCTTTTTACCATGATTTCAGGTCGATCCTGCTGTGGGGATGAGTAGCTAGTTGTTGCCTACTTGGAGGATATTCTGTTATTTATTTTTATGTAATGCTTTGGGAGTTGAGAGTGAATAATTTTATTTTTATTTTGGATTTGTTCTTGAATTCTTGGATGATAATAATTTTTAATTTTGAAGTATTGTTCTATTTTGATTGTGTGACCTAGTTATAAAGACCCCTTGTGCTTTGGACAGGGCGACATCCCCGGCCCTGTTAGGCCTAGGTAGTGGGGTGTTACAAAATCACTTTTTAAATCTGAAATCATCATCTCTTTCTCTATTTCCTCTGCTCATCGCTCTCACTCCAAAACCAGATAAACAAAACCCTAGAAATCTTATCTGCCATGGCTAAAACTCTGAAAACCAGCAAAGCAACTGAACTAATGGGAAAAGAGACCAGGAAGAGAAAAATCATAGGAAAGAAATCAATCGCTCCTATTTAAGTAGTTGGAAATAAAAAGGACAAGAAGGTAGCAGTCGATGAACCCCACTTCTCATAATGCTTCATCGGAACATCTACCCGAGATGGAAAGCGCTAACACTTAAGTACCCTATTTTCTTGACTCCAAATGTGAAACTGATTATAATGATTGGATGTCTAGGAATAGAACAATTATTGCTGGTTATTGGGTTGATGTGGATGCTTTTTTAAATTTCACAAATATTATGAGATTATTTGAATCGATTGGTTGGGGAGCTATTGTCTATGAATGAGAAGTTGTACACAACATTAGTTTGGAAATTTTATTCAAATTTGAGAAGGGGGAGGCTTGAGGAAACTGGGTATGGTTTTCTGGTACAGTGGAATACCTCACGGGTTGGGGGTGTAAATTTTAAATTCAACCACCGACTGTAACAGAATCTTTGATGTCAGGGATGGAAGAGTGCAGTTCTTTGAGATGAACAAATTGCTGAGAATTCTGATATGTTTGAATTAAGGAGGTTTGAGAGTAAATTCACTGGTAGGAAGAGTTTTAAAAATTCAAGTGAAGACAATATGAAGTGGCTGAATAGTATAGGGTGATTGCTTCATCACATGGTTTCAACTATGGTTATTCCAAGATTTGGGAACAAAACCTCCATAAGCAATGTGTAGATGGTGGTGATGATGGCGTTGTCGAAAGGCAGGCATATGAATTTTGGATTTTTGGCTACAAGAATAATGACTCAATCCCAAATACCACAAATAAAGCTTTACCCTTTGGAAACCTCCAAACTAAGTTGTTCAGACATGTCAATGTGGATCTAAGTGTGGTTTCCATTGAGCATTCCAAGGTAAATGTCTACAGTAAGGAATTCTTTGAGAAGATACGGTTTTTTCCAGATAGTTAATCAATGGATACTGCTAAGGGATGCCACATATGAGGAAAAAGAAAAAATACTTAGGGTTAAGGCTGAAGGTAAGAAACCTACCTCTATAACCACGACTAGAACAAAAAGGAAAAATGAAAGTTAAGAGGAATCATCCAGCAAGGCTAGGTAAAAGACTAAAGAAAATGAGCTAACATAAAGCATTCTGGATGCTCTAACTCCCTTGACTTCCAAAGTGGATGGCCTGCATGTAGAAGTGAAGACTGAAATGAAAACTTTGGGAAGTCTCCTGATAAATATGGAACAGAATCAATCCAAAAGTGCAGCCGTCTCCGAAGAGCAGATTCCTCCGCAGAAGTAAGAACTAGAAACCAATCTCCCTTCATCAGCTGAGGACACTGATGTTGATCCCATTGAAGGCCCTCCTACTAAACCCACAAAAGAACCTCTTGTTACCAAAACCATTGAAACCATTGCTGCCTCAATTCCTCCTAAGCAAGCTAAAGTAACTATTCCTAGTAGCTCATCTGGCTATCAACAGAAGCATGTTGGGGTCAAGCAAAAATCTAGTTGACTTGTTGGACTACATAAGAAGGATGGCACTGCTAATAAGTCTGGAACTTTGGTCATTTAGGGTGACATTGCAATCTCTACCAACAAGCATGTTGTGAAACCATGAAGAAAATTGCCTGACCAACTTTTATATTCTACTGAACAAATTTTATATTCTGCTGCACTTGCTTATTTATTTTTTTTACACTCTTCTATAGTAGGCTACTTGTGTTTATCTTGTCCATTTGTTGTTGCCTTTTTTGACTAATGACAAAAAATGGAGAAATAAATTATATAGATTGTGGATGCTAGTATTCTGTGATGACTATGGATGGATGTGATTATTCTGTGATGATTGTGGATAGTAGACTAGTTAGGTTGTGATGATTGAATTGAGGCTAAATTATGTGTGATGGGTTAAATTGATTATTGGATTTTGATGTTGATGACCTTTTGAGACTGGAGTGTGTAAAATGATAAGTGATGTGATTGGATGCATATGATTTGGATTGAAGTTGGGATTAATCTGTGTTACAAAATTCATTTAGATCGTTTTGAGACTTTGTTTGAACCTTACACAGACACAGGGGGTGAAATCCTATATCAAAATACCTAGTCTAAAACACGATTTCAGAAAAACTGTACATCTGCTTTTTGGACGCACTCTGTGGACATCTAAAATCACAAAACTAGTTTTATTTGATAACACATAATATTATTCTCTATCTACTGGTTATATGCATATAGAAAGGGGGAGCAATAGTAACTATTTTCTATCCTCTACATCTCTATATGCACACATGTACATATCATTATGTTGAATCTTTGTACTAACGTATTTTATATCTAATGAGCATTTCTTGGCTATTTTCATATGAAATAGTTCTTTTCTAAATGGAAGGAAAGAGGATACGGAGGTTGGTTAGGCTATAGGCTCATTGAGCCCGATTTATGAGACTATGCATAAAATCTCTAATGCTATCTCATAATCACTTATTGAGCTTTGTGATTAAGAGATCGCACATCAAATAGATTAAATTCTTATATCTCTTGGTTCAACATGTTCATCCAAGATTACATTTTTTTTTTTTTTGTCACAATCCATCAAGTTTGTCATTATTTAAAAAAATGGGAGATTGTTAGCTTAAAGGGCTTTCTCCTATGTTTTGATAAATAAAAAATATTGTAGTGGACTAACATGTGTGACATTTTTGACATGTTTAACCACGGTTCTTTAAGTCTTACAATAAAAAAGGACTGCTAAGCGACTTATAGACAATGAAGATCAAGAATGATTGATCAAATTGAGATCCTACCTAAGGAAATTGCATTCCATGAAGACTTTTGAAGAATTATAGACTAGGAAATTATGGTTAAGGTATTATTTATATTTCCTATATCTCTTTACTTTAAGTTCCATTTATTTCATATTGAAGCACTCAAAACTATTTCAAAAAGAGTGTATTCTTCTCATCCATACTTTATTTGTAAAAAGAATTTTAGAAGAAAAAGTTTTTGGGACTGTGGTAGAGTCATTTTTGAACAGACTTCTGAAATCCAAAACGTCCCACCAAAGCTTGTTTCCAATGTATCTAAATTTAATTTTTTCCAAAATATACTTTGTGGCATAAAATGTTGTTTTGGATGCATCTTTTAGATGCACAATTTTTTATTTTGTGAGTCCAAAATCCTACAAAAGTTGACATAGCAACTAGCTGTTACTAGCTGTTGTGGCTTTGATTTCTACCCCTATAAAAGCCATTTAAACACGATTTTCAGTCGAGCATTTTCTCTAACACTTTATAAACATCCAAGGACATTTGAAAACAAGAATCCCTCATCTACATTGTGCTTCAAAGTGAGATTCATTGCTTTAAAGGTAAAAAGGTAAAACTTCTATATTTAGTGTATATATGCTCAATCTGTGAGCTAGTTCTGTAAATTTCTCTTTAATCTGAGTTGTGTCAAGGTTGAGGAAGTAAAACTCATTTGGGGTGATCCTTGATTGTTGGGTGTATAGCGATTGGTAGCAAAACCAAATATGGTGACCCTCCATTATCAGATTGGTATTACCTACCATCATTAATTGGGGGGAAAGGTTTGAGTAGTTAAGTTAAAATCTTTATGTGCGTGTTTGTGGTAGTGGATGTAGATTATTTGAAGATCGAACCACTATAAATCTTTGGGTCTATTCTCTTGTATTTATTTTGTAATCTATGACTAAAATTTAATTGTTCATCTGATTAAAAAATATAGCACTTCTATTTGTATTTACTGATTTAGTTAAACATATTTATGTTGAAGAATAATGTATTTTCCATCATTTGGTAGAACTTGAAAAGATCCTTGACTATATTAAAATGTGGGCAGAAAAGCTTTTCTTTTGAATCTTACCTATTTTCATTCTCTTTCTAAACTTTTAGAAAATATTTGAAAATCTGTATTTGTTTGCCATATACCTTATTTACCCCCCTAAGGTTTATCAACCAATAATAACTAACTTCTAACGTACAACTCCATAATGCAAATGGCTTCATATAGTCCCCAAAATCAAGCGAAACCCACCACAGGCATAGCTCATTATAGAAAACAAAAGAATTCTTGCCCACATCATTCTAATCTAATTTTAGTTAAACAACCACATATTAGGTTTGATCTTTCTACTCTATTCCCAAAACTCCAATTCAATATACAAACAATAACCCAAGGAATTAGAAATATTTCACCCTAAACTACACAACAATCAAGGTTCCATTAATCCATGTTTCAAAAATCAAAACCACACTAGAGTTAACACAGTTTGTCTGCATGAAAAAAAGAGAAGGGGAGAATTTTGATACCTCATGGAAGATAATGCACGAACCAATTCAGATGATGCTTAGATGGCATTTTCTTGTAAAAGTGATGGACCGATTTCACAAGAAAAAGGGAGAATGTCGTGCTCTTTAAATGAGTTTAGAAGTGAAGTAAATGTGTGCACTGAGTTGAAGAAAAGGGGAGTATGTGTTTTAGTTCCAGGGAGAATGAAGCATAAAGTGTGTGTTCGGTTCTACATTTCTTAGAGGAAGGATGAAAATGACTTGATTAATTTGCTATGTAGACAAAAGAGTTTTGGTCAAGAGAAGTGTTGTAGGTTCAGAAAGTTGAGAATGGCATCAACTTCTTCAACAAAAGTTTATTTCTCCTACTGAAATCCTAAAGCTTGCTAGTTGAAATTGGATTAAATTCCACGGATGAAGGATGTAAAGTTTTGAGAGTCAAAAGCTGAAGTTTCTTTTCAATTTCAAAAGCTGAAGTTTTGATAATGATAGAAAGGTTGTGTTGGTTGATTATGCAGCATTTGAAAAGGCCACTTTTTTTATATTTCTAAGGGACAAAGCTTGGATAAGTTGAGTACAAAATTAACTACTGATTTATAGAATCTTTAGGTTTTTTTTTTAATTTTTAACTTTGAAAAAGAGGTTTAGCCCTTTGAAAGTTGGCAAAACCCCCTGGAGCTAAATAGTTTTGGTTAAGATGGGGAGAAAGTGAGAAAAGATTACTCTTCTAAGCCCAAGTCAAGAATGACGGCTTTGAAAAGGACATTCCAAAATTTCAACCAAAATATTGTTAAATATGGTGGCTAAATATAAGGAGTTATTCTAAGTTAAATTCCAGGAACTCTGATTTTGGGAATGGTACTGAAATTAAGTGAGGTAGTTGGGAAGAAATAAATTTCAAAACTTCACAAGATTAACAAGAAAAAGAAGGATGTCGGGTATATGCAAAATGTACGAGATTTAAAGTAAAAAATTGTAGATGCACCAAAAAGATAAAATATATTTTTTTAATCCCTTAAACTTTCATATTCAAAATGCACGCTTTTAGGACTTTGAAGAGCAACAAATGTTGGCTAGACAAGTTCAAGGCCGAATGAAGAGGAGATATAGAAGAAGAAAAATAAAATGAATAGTGAAAGGCGATTGAGATGGAAAGGAGTAAGAATAGAATCGGTTTCTTATCCAATCTTTTCTTGATATCCCACCTCCTAAATCTTACAAATTTGAACTTGGCTACTAGATAGAAGTGAAAATAGGCCAAGAAATATGGAAAACAAAAGTTCGCACAAATTAAGTAAAAGATGATAAACCTAAAGCTCTAACCACTTAACCACAACAACTTTTGTGTCTTCTTATTCTCGCTAAAATCATTTTCACCTCTAACTTAACACAAAAAGAGGCTCATGCATATTAATAGGATAATTCCCTCATTTACTTAAACTACTCTAACAAACCATAAACACACCAGGTAAATCACACATAAGCATATTAAAAATGCACATGCAAGAGATGCTATGCAATGCATGGCCGCTTCTATTTGTTGAGTGTAGCTTAGTGCAGGGCATTACAGAGTTTTTGTATAATTATTAGAAAAGCGTCAAAAGACTTTGTACTAGTTGTCCTCTTCACCAAATTAATGACCAACTTCTAGTTCAATATTTCTATAAAGGTCTTTTTCTACATGATAGGTCACTAATTGATTTGGCTAGTGGTGCCCTTGTGGATAAAACTTTACAAGCTGCCAAGGCATTATTCTTCTAATATGACAGCTAACACACATTTTTTTAGCATTAGAAATGACTCCATTAGGAAAGTAAGGGAGGTAGGCTTAATTTCTTTAGAGGAAATAGTTGACAAATTAACAAACTTGGTAGGAAAGATCTTGGAAAATAATTCACAAGTTAGGACATATAACATTTGTAACTCTTTTAAGAATCCTAGTGAATCATATCCTAATTTTGGTGCATATGAACAATTCAATACCATAGGGTTTCCTAATCAGCCCTAAGACACTATAATCCATATTCTAACACCTACAATGAAAGATGGCTAGATCACCAAATTTTAAGTAGGGTGATTGAGGGAATAGGCAACCCAACTTTTCAACCAACTTCGACGAATTGACCATCTCCTTAAGACCAACCTTAGGACATGTCCTTAAAAGACATTATCATATCTCTTGCCTTTAGTTCTATGACCTTTAAAAAAGAGACTAGATCTAACATCCAAAATTTAGAAAATCAGGCAGGACAATTGGCCACATATATTAGTTAAATCAAGCACCACTTTTCTAAGAAACTCCCATCTCAGCCTCTGAGTCCTAGAGACCATAAAAATGCCTATTTCACAGTAGGGTAAGAATAGGGAGTCAATTTTGGAAAGTAAGCCTTAGGATGAGGGAATTGATAATATTGCATGGATATTGTACAGTGGTAGAAAGTTTCCTTTTGAACAGTTCATGATATTATGTGGAATCTCACAATCTTTTGTCTCTTTGCTTCTTATTTGGAATAAGTCATCTACTTTGTTTTCTTTTTCTAGGTTTCACATGAGAGGATGAGCTAAGTCAAGACAACAACATTAAATAACAATGTTTTTTGGGAGGCAACCCAATGGAGTCTTTCTTTCTTTATGTTCATTATGTTTTTCACTAAGAGTTCTTATCATTTTCTATGTTTTGTTTAAAGTTCTCTTTAATGTGTTTATTTTTTTGTTTATTTTGCAAGGAAAAATATTTTTCACATGCCCTTAAACATTAGGAATGGGAAACAATTGAAAAATCCTGTGTTGTGCACGTGACATTTTTGAAAAAAAAAAAAAAGCCATGATGGATGGCTTGTGATACGGCCATACTTTATCCCATGCCACATGCACAGCTATGAAGATTGGTCATGCTTAAATATGAAAAAATATCAAAGATTTTAATAATCGTGCACGGCTTGTGGCATGAGCCTAACACCAACATTTTCTACTGAAAATAGATGGGATGCAACATGCTTGTGCTAGAACCGATTTTTTACTTATAAAAAAAAAAAAATCAAACAGTGTTCTTGTCATTTTTCTTCTCATTTTCTGCTATCTTTTTCAACTCCTCACATCCCTAATCCTAGATTTTGATCAATTGAATAAGCGTAACTAATTTTTAAATAGATCCCACCACAAAATTATCAAAAACTTGAAGCTCTCTTTCATTCAAATCATTGTACATATGTCATTTCCTTGTTTTCCCACCATTATCCTTTTTTATTTCTTAAGGTTATTCAATAAGCTTTTGAAATTATATAATCCCATATATATTTCACTCATACAATGGTATTTTAACACTTGTTCCCATCCACAAATCATGTTATGCTGCTTATTTCCATTTTGATCGCATTTTGGAATTTTTTTTAAAAAATAACTATAATTCTGGTCCATATCGGGAAAATATTTCATTCCACCAATATAATCTTTAACTTTCATTGAATTTAGTGGTAGGAACCAAAGTTCTCGATTCTTTCCAATTTGGGGTCAAAACCCCAAATGTGACCAAAATGACGATAATGCCCTTGTTATCTCTGATGGCTTACTTTATACCAGAATACTCATCTTATCGCACTGATCACTTTTTGTTCTGAGCATATTTCCAAACTCTCACTCTATTAAAAGTAGTCGTAATCTGAATATTTAGGGTACGGATAGAACAACTTCTAAAATTCCATCTAGATCCGTATAAATTTGAAATTTCTAATAATGCCCCTAGATATTTTTATTGCACCAAGATGTTCATCTCATTTACTGATCATTTCTAATTCTTTCTACTGATACAAATTCCTATTATGTCAAAAGTAGTAGCTATCCAAAATTTAAAATACAAGTTACTACAATCTCCTCAATTTTGCACTTGAAATTAGTTCATTCTTGAAATAACTCTGGATATTTCTCCCGTATCTTCATTTCTGTTTCCCACTTGGCATCTTGTATGGGATGATGATTCTATAATACTTTTCCCAGTGGAATCTTTTTATTCTATAATTCCCTTTCAGCATACTCTAAAGTCTTAATAGGTTTTTCTTCATACCTCAAATTTGAAGTCATCTTAATAGGTTCTTCGTTTGAAACTTGTATAGAATTGGCTATGTACTTTCAAAGTTAGGAGACATAAAATACATCATGAATACTTTGTAGCTGTATTAATAACTCCAGTCGATAGGCTACTTGTCCAATCTTTTCAACAATAGGAAACGGTCTAATATATCTAGGTGCCAACTTTTTCTCTTGCCTTCTACTTCTTAATTGGTATTGTGGAGTTAACTTGAAGAATACTCAATCTCATTTCACAAACTTCAAATTTCTCCTATGATGATCGGCATAACTCTTTTGCCTACTCTGAGTAGCTTTTAGGCTGGATTTGATCAATTCCACTATCCATTATACCTCCTCAAGATCACAAGCATCCTGCCTATTCAATCACCATCCCAAACTTTCCTAGTACAATGGCAATTGACATTTTCTTCCATATAAAGCTTCAAATAGGGCCACTCTAATTGTTGATTGGTAACCATCATTATATGAAAACTCCGTATATGCCAAGTTATCAATCCATTATGTTCCAAAATCTAAAGTACATGCTCGCAACATGTCTTTCAAAATTCTATTTACCCACTTAATTTGTCCTTTTGTTTGTGGATATGCCCCAGTACTGAACTTTAATATTATTCTATACATCTATTGTAACTTATTCCAAAATTTTGAAGTAAAGCTAGGATCTCGATTGGATACAATGCTAAAGGGTACTCCATAAAATTCGATTATCTCTTTCATATTTATTTTTCTCAACTTTTTCAAGGAGTCCCATTGATTGATAGGAATGAAATAAGTGAATTTAGTTAACTAATCCACACTACCTAGATAGTATCTCATTGTCCTACCGCCATGGTAATCCCGTCATAAAATCCTTGGTGATTTTATCCCATTTCCATGATGGGGTAGGTAATAGTTGCAATAAACTTCTGGGTTGTTGCTAGTCAGCTTTTATCTGTTCACAAGTGAAGTATTGAGCTACGAATTCTAAGATATCCTTTTTCATTTCAATCCACCAGTAACATTACTTTAAGTCTTGATACATCTTTACTGCTCCTAGGTGGATAGTGTACTTACTGCGATATGCTTCTAACAAAACATCTAGTTTTATCGCAGTTTGTCTCAGAACGCAGTATCATTATCAATAATAGAGAATTCCATAATCACCTTTTCGAAAGTTACCATTCTCCTTGTCCTCCTCTTTTTGCGACATCTTTTGTAGTTCGTCATCTTTGTCTTGCTCTTCCTTTAATTGTTGCAGAAAAGAAGGTTGGACTAAAATATTACTCATTCGTATCCATCCTTCAATTGTAAACGTTTCCAATTCGAGAACACGCACCATCCGAAAAGCGAACAAGTTAGCTTTCCAATTTAAAGCATCTACCATTTTGTTCGCTTCCACAAGATAATACTTAATTGGACATCAGAATTCTTCCAAGAATTCCATCCATCTATATTGCCTCATTTTTAGATCCTTCTGAGTTAAGACATATTTTATTCTCTTATACTCTATGAAAACTTCAAATTCAGCGGTATATAAATAATGTCTCCATATCTTCAAATTCAAATTCTGAGTTAAGACAATTGCTGCCAGCTCCAGGTCATGCGTGGAGTACTTTTCTTTATGGGGCTTCAACTTCTTGGAAATATACTTTTCCTTCCTAAATCAATACTCCTCCTAATCCTTCTTTCAATACATCAGTATATACCTCATAGAGTTTGTCCTTTACAGGTAAGGCCAAAACGAGCGCACTATTTAATCTCTATTTCAACTCTTGGAAATCCTACTCATATTTCTCTGTCCAAATGTAAGGGACTTTCTTTTGAGTAAGCCAAGTTAAAGATAAGGCTATATTTGAAAATCCATCAATAAATTTCCTATAATATCTAGCTGATCCCAAAAAACATTGTATTACGGTTGGGTTCTCAGAACGTTTCCAGTTTGTTACTGCTTCAACTTTAGTAGGATCAACCATAATCCCCTTTTTGGAAATTACATGTCCCAGGGATGCTACCCCCTGCAACAAGAATTCACACTTATTGAATTTAGCATAGAATTTAGTTTCCTGTAACTTATCCAATTCCTTTCGAAGGTGTTTCTCATGTTCTTGAGAATTTTCCGAATATACCAAGGTATCATCTATAAAAATGGCAACAACACTGTCCAGGTATGCTTGAAATAATCGGTGCATCAAATCCATAAAAATAGCAGGAGCATTGGTAACACCAAAGGGCATCACTGCAAATTCAAAATGTCCATATCGTGTGTTGAATGCAATTTTTGGAATGTCCTCCTCTCGAATTCGAACTTAATAATATGCCTGCCTCAGATCTAGTTTTAAAAAAACATCCTACCCATTGTAGTTGATCAAACAATTCATCAACCATAGACAGTGGATATTTATTCTTCACCATCCTAATGATCTATGCACATTTGTAGTGATCCATCATTCTTCTTAATAAAGAGTACATGTGCTTCCCAAGGAGAAGTACTTTGCCGGATAAATCCTTGCTCTAACAATTCTTGCATTTGATTCAGTTTGTACTATTGAAGGACAATATCTCGACAACTGCATAAAGTCAGTAGCATACATTTCAACTGCTTTCTTTTCTTGTTTAAAATTTTACGATTCCTTTTTTTTTCTCAGATACTTAATAGGTGTACAAATTCCTTTTCAAATTCTTCCTAGAATTCTACCCAAGTCCATTTTCTATACAAAACTTCCCAGTCTCTTCTTTTTTCTTTTTTCTTTTTTTTTTGTTTGATCCATTAGACTTGAACAAGTCCTTGAAAGCTAATGACAACAAGATATGCCTCTTTTTCTTTCACATGTTTCAGAATTGTAAAGAGATTCTCCACCTTCTCCATCCAAACCTTAGCCTTTCGTCCTTGATTCGTTTCTCTACGAAATCGAGAAGGGGGAGACATCTAGAAATTGACCTCTAATGGAATCCATTTCTACTTCTAGACATTGTTCCATTTGTTTGGGGTTCCAATTACGTGCTGAAGTATCAAAAAAATATTTTGTAATATTTTTGTCATTTCATTCCCTTGAGGTTGTATTTCTATTTTAGAAGTAGTATTTCTAATATTGTCTACTGCATCCATTTTTTCTCGATTTCCAATAATACTACAGGTAACCTTTCGTGGCATCTTCTTCTCCCACTTAAAGCTACTTCAGGAAACACCAAATAAGCAGATATATTTTAATATTTCTTACATATATGACATAAGAAAAGGGTAATGCTATTTCACGCATGTAAACATGCATTTCTTGAGTAATTCACATATCCTTTTACCCCGATAATACATTTTCACATATATTATACTCATATAATCTCTATCTAATTCTTCCTCTACGTTTGCATTGTTATACATATAAATTCTTCTTTCATTTCCTTAGATCACTCCAAATCATTTCCTTTCAACTTCTATAATTACTTCCCAAGAGGTCACCCATCTAAGGATTTCTCTACCCCAAGCATGCTTAACTTCGGAGTTCTAATGGGATCTGGTGCATTGTGCTCGTATGATCACCCATTTTTATATATTTTGATAAAACAGGATTCCTAATGTTCGAAATATACTATTATACAAGTGTGCATATCCTTATCTGCATAATTTAAATCATACTATATATACATGGTTCTTAAGTATAAAATTCTATACTCATCTTCTCATCATCACTGATCCCAAGACTAGAAATTCAAAGTCAGTAATTATTAACTTAATATATAGATTATGAGGTATTCTTGTCTATAATCTTTTTACTGTCATCTGAATTTGGGATCACAGACTTTTTCAGAGATATTAAAATTAACTCAACTTTCTGTTCTTTTGACTTGTCAGAAGAGATCACATCTGACTTGATTGTGTCAAATTCATATATCCCAGTTATTTTAATATCTAACCCGATAAAATTCATTGTCTCTATAAGTCTGCATACTATGATGGACTCTATTATGTCCCGTTAGAGGCTTAGTTATTCTCCACTAGAAACTTTATAATGGTTCCACTATACTCTAATACTAATTGTAACACCCCACATTTTCATAGCGTAGTGAGCTTCAATTTATTGGACGTCACCCCGTCTGATTGGTTAAACAATGGGTCTTTATAACAAACTTCACTCAGTAGGTAGCAGAAATTTTCCAAAATTACCTTTCTTGAATATAGGAAAGTACATAATATCTAACTTCTGATACATATACTCAAGGGTATAACAGATCTAAGATGTCACATGAGCCTTTAAGAGTCTAACGCACATCTACTGCGCCTCTGATCCCTAAAATTTTACGATAAATAATACACATATGAGTGAAAAATCACCTAGTAGTCCTGCATATGCTAGTGATTTATAAACAAATAGATAAACGAGTTATCAACTGTAACTTTATAAAACCACTATGGGAAACCATTGCATTTTTTTACGAAAAATAACTCTAAAACTATCTAAGAAAGAGTTTATTCAGAATTCAATCATTTTTGGAAAACCATGTTTCATTTTATAGTCATTGCCCTAATTTCATAAATGCAGACACTTCTCTCAATAGAGGGCCGGCTACGTGCAAAGCTCACAAGGATTCACCTTTATTATCACAGTCTTATTGCTCTAAGAATACAAGCCTATAGTACTCAATTATGCATTGACATAGAGGTACAAATGTCATCACAATCTTCCTAATTTATTTGATTCATATGCCATTGGATCACTGTCCGTTATTCACATAAGAAGTGGCATAGGTTATAATTTATTACTTACTTACGTACGAGGACATAATCCTACATCGTTCCTCTCACGAAAGGGAGCAATGGGTCATCCAGGCACTTACCAACCCATCCAGTAAGTCCTCAGCCGTTTCCAATGTCCTATTGCACCATTTAGATTAGGAGAGTCCCCAAAACTGCTCGGATTATTTGGAGTCGTCTACCTCTAACGTGAGTTAGTACAAAGGTCGGCTCTTGTTGAGTAGTCAACGTTTCCACTGGTTCACAAGACCAGCCTAATTCCACTAGCTCACAAGGCTAGATAAATATCTATTTCTCAAGGAATACAAATAAGATATTTTTTGGGGCCACAATATCATTTTTCAAAAATTGATCTTACTGGCTCAGAAAACCAGTTAATTAATCCCATTGGCTCACAAGGCCAATTAATTATCTTATTCCCAAAGGAATACCAAAAAAATAATTTTTGGAGATAAAATACCATTTTCTAAAAACTAATCTCATATTGAGAGATTGTTCTCCAAAACCATAGTGAAAAAGGATAAAAAAGTCAATTTTTGTATGATAAAATAAGTCTCCAAGGGTATTTTTGTCATTTGGAGAATACCCAATTCCAACAAGAGTTTTGTTTAGGAATTCCAGAATTTTAACCCTAAAAGAAGGATTAATTCAAGAAATCCCAATTATGCTGCCATAAAATCCATAATTCACATTTTCCCAGAAATACTTTCCACAAAAAGGAATATTTATGCTTTCCCAAAATAAAACATTATTTCGTCTCATAATTAATGAGAAGAAAGCCTTGAAAGTATTCATTTGTACCTAGGAAATATTCATAGCTCAAGTGAATCAAAATTCTTTATAAAAAAAAAAAAATTTCATAAAGTCTTCAATAATTTCCTGTTTAGAGAAACCGTATTTTCCCAAAAAAGCACAAAGGTACATTAATCTTGTCATAAAAGACTTTAGGTAAATTATTCGCTGATTATGAATAGTTATATTTAATGAAAAGTTCACATTTTCCATTCGAGTTTAACAAGACATGATACTAGTTCTTCCTCAGAAAAACAAGAAGATTGTTTAGAGAAACCAAAAAGGATTCGTAGAACATTTCTTCAGTAAAACATAATTTCACTAGTATAAAACAGAGTTTATAAAGCAAGTGGAACTCACCTCGTGCCCTATATCAAATAGCTATAAGTGTAATGTTCCTAGCTTTCCCTCAAGTCCTTAACTTAGGAAAACCTATATTAAAATCATTTCATTCTTAACTTAGTAATTAAATTTGGGATAATGGATTACTAGCGTATAATGATAATCATTTAATTCTCATTTTCCCTATTTCCAAATATAATGGAATAGTCTTTCCAAAATTACCAAAATCTATTATCCACATCTCTATCCTTGTCTACGCATAATTTAAGGTATTCATATGGCCTTTCATCCTTTCATTCTTCCAACAATGCAAACAAATTCAATTCCTTGAAATTCATTCTTTCACACAAAAGTTGGAATTTTTCAGCTTTAACACCCGATTTTGTTTTTAATGTAACATTTGATCCGCAATTCCAATTAAGCTATATTTTATATCAAAACACTCGTAAGATCTCCAATTTTATGATTATGAACTTTCATTCAGATAGCGTCTAAGTTGTGACACACTACTGTGGCAAAATAGTTTTCATCTTTTCATGCTTCTTCATTTCCTTCACCAAATAACATCTCCAATTCATTCTCCTTCAATCCAAACACTTACATAACACTTAATCCTCCTCAAATGTCATTAAAACAGCCTTCGTTCCTTTAATTTTCAGACATATTTAGCTCAAAAAGCTATATTTTCCAATACCAAGTTTAATGTTCACAAACAACAATAATAACCATTCATTTTCCTTTAACAATTAGTCTGGCTTTTCTTCCTATTTCACATGATTCTTGTGCAGCCATGAGCCACCAATAAAACCATCATTAAAACAGCTTTAACCACCATATAAAATATAGCATAAAATCCTCCTTGCCAACCGACATACACAACAAACACAAACTTACAAACAAACTTGAATTCTTGAGAAAGATTCATAAATAGCAGGAATTTTCTAACAAAATCTATATCAAAATAATCCTCATGCTTTAATCTACAACTTTAATTCTTGAAGCTTGAATGTTTACCTTGTTTGTAGCTTGATTTGGCTGAAAAATTTATATTCAATGGGAACTATTTCCAATACAAAATTGCCTTGGTTTTCCAAACAAATCTCCATGAAAGACCTTGGAAAAGTAACCTATATTCTTGGAATAAGGATCTATAGAGATAGATCCAAAAGGTTGCTTGGTCTTTCACAGTCTACATACATAAATAAAGTACTAAAGAGGTTTAGCATGGATTAATCCAAAAAGGGATTCTTACCCACGTCATATGGTGTAAGCCTTTCAAAGTCAATGTCTCCCAAGACACAAGTTGAAAGGGATCACATGAGTAAGATTCCATATACCTCGGCAGTTAGATCTATCATGTATGCTATGATATGTACTAAGCCCAATGTATCTTCTGCTCTCAGTTTGACGAGCAGATACTAATCTGACTCTAGAGAGGGTCATTGGGCTGCTATAAAAAACTTCCTTAAGTACTTACGAAGGACTAAGGATATGTTCTTAGTATATGGAGAAGGTGATTTGAAAATAAACGGGTATGTTGATGCCAGTTTTCAATCTGACAAAGATGATTTCAATCATAATCCGACTACGTGTTTACATTGTGCGGATAGGCAATATGTTAGAAAAGTTCCAAACAAGAGACTATTGTGGTCTCTATGACAGAAGCTGAGTACATAACCGCTTCTGAAGTAGCAAACGAAATAAAGATAGAGAGAGTTCCCATGGATGAGAACATAGCTGACCCGCTCACGAAAGCACTATCCCAAAAGAAATATGATTGTCATGTTGAGTTATTCGGTATTAGATACATGAATGATTGGTTTTAGTGCAAGTGGGAGTGTGTTAGTGTTGTGCCCTAGAGGTAATCACTTGTACATTGTATATGACACATTTTATTTTAATAAAAGGTATTATTTATCTTACAGTTTCTTTTATTTACTTTAAGTAAGATAACTATTCGATAAAGTCCCTAGTACAACACTGTGTTTAGGAAATCATGATAGAGATCATGATATGAGATTCCTACTATACTGGATGGTGTTAGTACTTAAATCGTCCTTAGTCACAGTATTAATGAGACGGGACATTATTAATGTGTCAAGACTAGCATGTGTTAGACTTCCTTATTTGATCAGGCGGTGGTTCTCATAACCATGGGTATTGAGGTATTCAAAGTTAACACATGGATGCTTATTAATGGAACAAGTTCATTGGATGACCTAGCTATGAGATAATCACATGGATAACTATTTAGTGCCAATTATATAATCTCAATATAGCAAACGTGCAAATATCCTTAAACTTGAAATCTCCAAGGTACTTTATTTGCTAAGCTTTGTACTTTGATTCCAATCTCCGGAGCTCGATCGAGGGCCACCTATGGGATGGATATTGGGTACATTGTGAGGTAAACAAAAGTAGTTGAGAGGGTCAATAAAGGATTCACCACTCCTAATAGTAGGGGCGAATATCTCACGGCCACTTGTAGGAATTACTACTCGAGAAGTCCATGGCCAAGGTAATTATGTATTAGAAATAGTTTAAATTGATACACATCTAGAGTAGTCGGTTCCTGGTACAAGTACTATTGTATTTGGGTCAGAATTATTTCTGGAGGGAGTTGGCACTAATTCCGTACTCCAAACAGAATGAGATATTGTATGGTGAAAGGAGTTAATTGCATTGAAGTTTGTTATTGAAGGGTTCATGTCAAGCCACTTGACTTCCTAGACTCTTGGGTGGTCATGATGTGTTGTTAGATATCGCTCATGATCTGGGAATATGGGTTTAGTAATTGATGAATTAATAAACCAATCCTGATTAGAATTAATAGGATTAATTCTAATTAATTATGGATTATTAATCTCAAAGACGTTTGGATTAATTCATGTTCGCTATCGATTGATTGGGAAACCTAATGGTCACACACAATAGAGGTTTATATACTCAAGATGTTATTTGATGACATAGTGGGGTTGATTGAGAAAAATAGAAGTTGTTGTGGACAAATTATAATTATAATTGTTATAATTTGTTGTCCAAGTTGTAATTGTGAGAACTTGATGTTTCCAATTACAATTAGGGAATTGTAATAGGATTAGAATTCTCAGTTTTGGGAGGGAAATTTTGTTTAATATAAAGTATATGTAACACACGAAAAACCCTAGCGGAAAACACATGAAAAATCAAGAGCCACGAAACAACAGCTTCCTCTCTTCTCTCTCTTGATTTGATCTTGATCAAAGAACCCTGGCCATTATCTTTTTCTACTAGCACAGGAAATTTTGGTCCTTGAGTGTACCCTCTGTGTGGATCACTGTTAGAGATAATCACACACTGTGATTATAGTGGTTAGACGTTCAACTCACGTGGAGGTTGATCGCGAGGATTGCTGGATCGTGCCTCAACTTAAAGAAGTAATTTTTTGTTCTTCGAACGATCACCCAAGGTAAAAGCTGTTACCTTTACTCTCTTTATGTCTTGTTTTCCACAAATAAACGGGTCCTGGGAGAGTATCTCATTTTATTTTCCGCTGCGCCGTATACGATACGAGCCTGAGATACCTGACAGCAATTTTATTTTAACAATTGTTCCTATCCACCAATCATGCTATGCCTCTTATTTCTACTTCGACCGCATTTTAGAATTTCTTTAAAAAATAACTATAATTCCAGTCCATATCGGGAAAATATTTTATTCCACCAATGGATTCTATAAATTTCACTGAATTCAATAGTAGGAACCAAAGTTCTATACTCTTTCACAATTCCTTCCAATTTGTGGTCAAAACCCCGATCGTGGTTCAAATGACGATAATGCCCCTGTTACCTATGATAGCTTACTTTATACCAGAATACTTATCCTATCCACTGATCACTTTTTGTTCTGCTCATACCCCCAAACTCTAACTCTATTAAAAGTAGTCATAATCTGAATATTTAGGGTATGGGTAGAACAAATTTCAAAATTCCATCTAATTGCCTATAATTTCTAAATTTTCAATAATGCCCCCAGATATTTTTATTGCACCAAGATGTTCATCTCATTATACTAATCATTTCTAATTCTGGCTACTAATACAAGTTCCTATTATATCAAAAGTAGTAGCTATCCAAAATTTAAAATGTGAGGTATTATATCAGTGGTGTGTGTAGTTGTGTGTTTGCTAAAATTCTGTTGGGGTTTGGTGTCTTAGTGAAGCAGTTTAGATAAATAAAAATTCTATCAAGAAGAGAAGATGGGTTTTAAAGTTTTAAGAACACTTGAAGTTTATCCTTAGCTTCCACATATTTTGTTTGGCTAGAGTAACCAGAGGGAATTTCTTTGACTACTGGGATTGACCTTTTGTTCGGCCTAGAAAGAGATTGTGAAACTCAAATGGCCAAATTGTTGAGAGAAAAGAGAGGAAGCATTGTTGTTGAATTAAAACAAAAATTATTTAATGGTAGATGTAAGATTGCAAAGTATTTTGAAATTGTTTTCAACTATCTTCAAGTGTTTCAATTGGGTTTTAATTCTAAACCCAGTAGTGATAGAGTCCTAAAGTATGAAGACTCTTGGTCACTAGAATTCACTGTGTGGACAGCCTAAACCCTGACTGGATCAAACAGAGAAGACGAAGAAATATCACCAGGGATGGAAGAAAAACATGAGAAGCCATCCGGACTTTTTACAAGCCAGCCCAGGCTATGCTTTGTGCAAGTGTGCTGGCCGAAAAGCTATGTTTAGTTTTGTTTCTGCATGAAAAGGTGAATAGTGTGTGTACAGAATGGCAAAAGGAATGCTAAAGTTCGGTGCTGTAGTCATGCAAAAATGCCTCTAAATAGAAAGATAAAAGTTGGAGTGCTAAGGAAATTGTATGTTCCTAACTTCAGCAAAATCTGAATTATGAATTAGCTAATTAAATGATATCATCATCTTGGAAGAAGAATAAATTATGGCTTTATTCACAATGTTTCAAGAACTATACAAACTCCTTTTTTTTTTTTTTTTTTTTTTTTTTGGGAAGAAAACTAAGAATGGCTACACAAGGCTAGAAATTTTCTAGAATTTCCATCGAAACTATTTCTCCCAAATAAAAGATTAGAGAAGATATTTGCTATATCTTTTAGAGGTAAAAACTAAAATTCTTTTTATTTAGATACTAAAAGAAGTTTAACTAAAATAAATTTCAAGTTATAGATATAGACATATTATGGTACGGTAACATGGAAGCCTTTTGATTTTGAAAACAAGAACCCTTGTTGGTCACCCAACTCCCTACCAAATTCATACACAAAAATGAACTAAATGCAAATGCAATTAACCAAATGAGATTTGGCAAATCTAACCTATTTCAAAACACCTAAATACCCTAATCTATCAAGAAATTAGAACAAAAAGATGGGATTTGAAGGCACCCAAAAACTCAACCTATCAAGAACACTAGAGAAATACTAGCACCCGTGAATAGAGAAAGAGATTTAGATTATCCATTTGAAGTTTAGAGACATTGAATCAAAGGTGGGACTAAGTCCTTTGATTTGGTCTTGAAATGAGAATCATTCCTTACACACTTTCCTCTAGAGAAAATATAGTTTCTCTACCAAAATATTCTAAGTCTCAAAAGTCTATCTATTACAAGAGTAAGGCGGCATATATAAAGATAACAAACTAAAACTAGCAAATGGGGGATGTAATCTCGGCCATTCATCTTCTAAGTAAGTCCAAAATATACCTATTACAAGTTAAAAGTCATAGGAATTAAATTGTGAACAAAATAAAATAAAATCAGAAAAATCAGAAAAACTGAGCCATGCCCGAAGTGACCTAGCGCCAGGTGTTCTGGTGGACTTGGCACCAAGTGTGTTTTGCAAGTAGAACAATTCTGTTCCACTATGGACCTGGTGTCGGGTCCATTAGAACACCTGGCACCAGGTCACTTCCGGCATGACACAGTTTTTCTGATTTTTCTCCATTTCTAGTGTGAACATGGTGCTGGGTCCACTAGAACACCTGGCACCAGGTCACATCGGGCACGACCTAGTTTTTTTTTTTCTTGTTTTGTTTTATTTTGTTCCCAATGTAATTCTTACGACTTTTGACTTGTAATAGGTATATTTTGGACTTACTTAAGAGATAAATGGCTGAAATTACATCTCCTATTTGCTAAGTTTAGTTTATTATCTTTATATATACCACCTTACTCTTGTAACAGCTTAGTCCCACATTTGATTCATTATCTCTAAACTTCAAATGGATAATCTAAATCTCCTTCTCTATTCTCGGGTGCTAGTATTTCTCTAGTGTTCTTGATAGGTTGAGTTTTTTGGGTGCCTTCAAATTCCATCTTTTTGTTCCAACCTCTTGATAGATTAGGGTATTTTGGTGTTTTAAAGTAGGCTAAATTCATCAAATCTCATTGGGTTAATTGCATTTGCATTTAGTTCATTTGTGTGTGTGAATTTGGTAGAGAGTTAGGTGACCAACTCTAGGGTTCTTGTTTTCAAAATCAAGAGGCTTCTTCATTACTGTATCAAAGTGATATAAGAGCTTGCATTGTGTTGATTCTAATCAACCAACTTTCTTTGGGCTAAGGTACAATCTTCTTCAAGATCTATTGGTTTTTAAATTTTCATCACTTTTCTCTTGCTATTTTTGGATGTCAAAAACTTAAAATTGTGCCATGGAAATATTGAGAATTTGACCCTATATGATATATTGATGTTTGGGGAGTTATTTGGTGTGAAAATTGGTTCATTTGGGGGTTCAAACAAGGTGAAATTTGCTATATAAAGTTGAGCTACGAGATTGCATTTAATGTGTTTGATATATTGTACCAAAGCTTCTATTATTGAAGTATGATGAATAATTTTTTTAGCAAAGAGCATTTAAGTGATTGTTAATTGCTAAATTGTGATTGAGATTGTGATAGCATCACTGAGTGTAACAACTCTTTGAAATCCATGCATCTTCCTTATTGCACACCCTTCTTTCTTATCCCTTGGAATTTAGTTGACTAGTAGAACTAAATCCTTTGAAGTGAGAAAGAGTTGGGAAGAACTTAAGTGTGGAATTGAGAGTTTGAAGAAGGCAAGAGGGTGAGTTCATTGTGATAAAAGCCAAGAAGAGTGCAAACATGAATGAAGAGTGACTACTAAAAATTGAGTGTAAACACGTGAGGGAGTGAAGTGAGAAATTTCCTACTTATATTTTGGGGTATTACTCTTGAAAGAACTTCACAATGGCTACTTGCAGTGAAAGTGAAGGGCATGACTATAATGTGGAATCTTGCTTTGGTGAGAATGGTTATGGGGAAGAAAATGAATATGAGCAAGAATATGAGGAGGATGATTTGAAATCATGGGATATTTGTATGAACAAATGAGGAATGAAGCTAGTGGGAGTAAGCCATCTAGTCAAACCTTGCATGAAAACCCAAAGTCTAAAGACGAATGGAGGATCGAGAAAGGCAAAGCCTTGTTAGGATCACAAAGGTGTAGGGACATCAAATGCTACAAGTGTCTAGGATATGGGCATTCCTTCTAAGAGTGTCCAAATAAGAATATGGTGTTCATAAATGACCAAGGTAATATCTCATCTGGTGAGGAAGAATGTGGTGACGCATTGGAAGAAAATTTTGAAGGGAAAGAAGGTAGAAAAGGGGGAATTATGATTGAACCTACTTGTTCATTGATTGGAGTAGCAATAGAAGTTGAAAATGCTTGTGACGGTGTGGAAGAAGGAGAAAATTCGTAAAGAGAGAATATATTTTTTTCAAGGTGTCTAATCAATCAAAAACTATGTAGTGTCCTCATTGATGGAGGTAGTTGTAAAAATGTGATTAGCGGTACATTGGTGGAGGAGTTAGGAATAGAAACCTTGAAACACCCTAGACCTTACAAGTTACAATGGTTGAACAATTGTGCAGAGGGGAAGGTGAACAAAGAAGCCAAGGTTGCCATTGATATGGGGAAGTATAAGGATGAAGTGGTTTGTGATGTATTTCCCATTCATGTAGACCATATTTTGTTGGGAAGACCTTGGTTGTTTGATAGAGATGTGGTCCATGAAATGAAAAGGAACACTTATTCTTTGTGAAAAGATGGAAGAAAGATCACTCTACTTCTCTTATCCCCTAGTGACGTTTTAAGAGATCAAAAATCTTGAGGGAAAAAGAAAAGGAAAGAAGAGAAGGAAAGGAGAGGAAAAAGAAGATGAGTGACAAAAAAAAATGAGTAGAAAAAAAGGAGAGAATAGGGAAGAATAAAAAAAAGGAGGAACAAGTGGTTGAGGTGAGAGAAGAAAGAGAGATAAAAAATTGAGGAAATAAAGAAAGACGGGGATGAGAGAATAGTAACCACCTTAAGCTAGATATTTGATTGAAATCAAAATGCACTGTTGAGAGAGTTCTTTGAGAGTTCTTCCACGAAGGCCAAGACCAATCTTAGGATTCCATTCCTTGCATTTGATTTCAGTCTATAAACTCTTAAGGATGGATCAAACTAACCTATCAAAATAGAATCTTAAATTTTTGTTAATCTAAGGGACTAGAGTAGAGGTTATCTTTGATTGCCTAGTTTATCTTCTTTATGTGTTCTTAGCTCCTTAGTTGGGTTAGGGGTTCTTGGGTAGGAATTAATAGACTCGATTCTCATTTTTAGAGTTCTAAGTTCTTTACTTAGGGTCCTAGTATTTGAATTGAGTGCGTCATTTCTTCACCAAACTTACTATTTTGAGTTCTTAGTTGGATCTTGTATTTTGCCCTAGATTTAGCCGCGAAACTCAATAGAAAATCAACCCTAAGATCATATCATATTATTATCCTTTTAAACTAAATTTTAGGAGATAATTATATGTGTGTGTGTGTGTGTGTATTTATATAAATATATACGTTGATAAGAAATAAAATATAAAGGTGGATATTGTTTAAAGATAATAATCTTTAAATATTTAGATCGATAAATTTTTATAAAAAAAAGCTAGCATCACCAAGGAAATTAAAATATATTTCTTAATACCTATTATTATTATTACTATTATATATATATATATATATATTCCTTATTAATAAATTCCGGAAAAATAAAACTCCTATAAATAGGAAAACCGAAGTGGAGACTAGGAAGAAGAATTTCGGCCACGGTGGAAAAGGAAGGAAAAAAGTAAAGGCGATAATTTGTGCTAGAGTTAGGATTCGATCTTGAGTCTCCAAGAATTACACTCCAACCAACAAACACTAGACCACAACTGCTCCTGCGGCTATGTCACACAAGCAAATTCTATTCACTCTCAACCTAAGTATTTCGTATACCAATAAAAATTCTAAACTTTAGATAACACATCTTTCCCAACATAAAGGTTTCATAAGTTCACTAAGTGATCTAAAACACATTTAAATATATGCAAAATCATGCACAAATAAATACACACATCTACCCAATTCTTAAACAAAGGTAATTTAATTTTCATATGCATATGCATGATGTTACTTAATGCTCCCATTTCCCAGATACCAAGTTTAGGGTTTAGATGGGGTATTACATCCCCCCTCCTTAAAAGAATTTCATCTCGAAATTTAGGGTATCGTACCTTTATGACAAATCTGGATTCTTTCATCTTATCCAATCCTCTATCTCCCAGGTAGCATCTTTTGTACCGTGATAATCCCACAGAACCTTTATTATAGGAATCTGCTTATTCCAAAGTGTTTTGACATTTCTGTCTAAAATCCTTACTGGCTTCTTAACATAACTCAGTTCTGGTTGTAGTACTAGTGGTTATTCGTTGAGCACATGCTCTAGATCAGGATGGTATTTCTTCTTTTGTGACACATAGAACACATCATGTATCCTAGTTAAGCCTTCCAATAAATCTAAGTGATAAGCTATAGGTCCAATTCTTTCAATAACTAGAAATGGTCCTAGATACCTCGGACTCAATTTCCCTCATTTTGAACACTTTAGGATTCCCCGGTTAGGAGTTAACTTCAAGAATATTTGATTTCCTACGTGGAACTCCAGTTCTCTTCTTTGATTATTTGCAAAACTCTTTTAACGACTCTAAGCTGCTTTCAACCTTTCTCTTATTACTATAACCTTGTCCATCATTTCTTGGATATTTACCTCACTTGGCTTGCTGACCTAACTGTCTTCCGTTAGCCCTTAAAATAATGGTACTTAGCTCTTCTTTCCATATAAAACTTTATACAGAGCCATCCCTATTGATGACTGGTAACTATTGTTACATGCTAGCTTCGCAGAGGGTAGGCTTTTAATCCATTTGTCTTCGAAGTCTAGAATACACACACTCAACATGTCCTCCAAAATTCGAATAACTCTTTCAGATTGTCTATCAGTCTGAAGGTGTGCTGTAGTACTAAACCATAGTGTCGAACCCATAGACTCTTGAAATTTATTCTAAAATATCGAAGGGAGCCTAAGGTCTCGATCCGATACAATACTTGACGGTACCCCATGAAGTCCTACAACTTCCTATGTGTAAACTTAGGCCAACTTCTCCATTAGTCTCTCATGTATGCTAGTATAAAGTGTATAGACTTGGTTAATCGATCTACGACCACCCAAATGGTATCCTTCTGGGACTTAGCCATTGGTAATTCTGTGATAAAGTTCATGGTCACTTCTTTCCATTTCTATTTAGGAATACGTAAAGGTTGCAATAGTCCTGCAAATTTCTTATGCTCCACTTTGACCTTTTGACAAGTCAAGCACTTTGTCACAAATCTCACCGTATCCTTTTTCATTCTAAACCACCAATATGCCTTTTTTAAATCTTGATACATTTTAATCTCTCTCGAATGAATAGCATACTAACTTCTATGTGCCTCCTCTAATATCCTCTTCTTCAACTTCTAATCCTGTAGTACACATATTCATTTGTGAAAATATAATACTCCATTCTCATTTGTTCGAAAGTCTTATCCTTCACCTCTGATCTTTTTATCCCTAAAAGCTTAGAATTCTACATTGCCCTTCTGTGCTTCAATAGTTTCCCGCTTCAATTCAGGTACCAATCTCAAATTACTGATATTGATATTTTCTCCATATATAGTTGTTTCCCATTCCAATAATTCCTATACCACTTGAACTTCTTGTATTCTTGTGCTAGCCATCTTAACCATTCTAGTCAGTGCATCTACTATTACATTAGCTTTCCCTGGATGATAATTTATAGGATATTTGTACTCCTCAAAAAACTCCATCCACCTCCGTTGCCTAAGGTTCAAATCTTTCTACATGAAAATATACTTAAAGCTCTTATATGCTCAGTGAACGCCTCATATTTACCCTCATATAGGTATTGTCACCATTTCTTTAGGACAAACACTATAGCTGCTAGCTCCAAATCATAAGTTGGATAATTGATTTCTTGTGTCTTCAATTTTCTTGAAGCATAGGCTATGACTTTTCTTTCTTACATCAGTATTGCTCTTAACCCTTCATTTGATACATCTGTATATAAAATATAGGGTTTATCCTTTTTAGGTAGACTCAGTACAGGGGCCATTATTAGTCTTCTATTAAGCTCTTGAAAGCTTTTTTCACACTTCTTATTCCGAATGAATGGCACATCCTTCCTCAAGAGTCGAGTAATCAGAGAGGCCAGGGTAGAAAAACTCTTTGATAAACCAGGGATAATACCCAGCTAAACCGAGGAAGTTATGAATCTTGGTAATATTCTCTAGCTGCTTCCAGTTTGCCACAGTTTCTACCTTCACAGGGTCCACCTTAATACCATCTTTAGACACCATATGACCAAGGAATGACACTGAGTCTAACCAAAACTCGTATTTGCTAAATTTAGCAAAGAGTTTATGTTCTCTCAACTTCTCCAAGGCTAGACTCAAGTGCTTAGCATGCTTCTCAGGACTTCTAGAATAAACAAGAATATTATCGATGAATATCACGATGAGCTTGTCCAGATAAGATTGGAAAACAATGTGCATCAAATCTATAAACACTGCAGTGTATTAGTTACTCCAAATGGCATTACTAGAAATTTATAGGGGCCATATCTTTTGTTAAAAGCCATATTTGGTATATCCTTCTCCTTAATCTACAGTTGATAATATCCTTATCATAGGTCTAACTTGGAATAGCGGCTTAAACCTTTTAATTGATCAAATAGTTCATCTATTAGAGATAGTGGATACTTGTTTTTATTGTTAGATTATTCAAACCTCTATAATCATTGCACAGCCTCAGAGTCCCATCCTTTTTTCTTCACTAGTAGCACAGGTGCTCCACATAGTAATGTACTTGCTCTAATACATCCTTGATTTACCAATTCCTCCAATTGTTCCTTTAACTTCTTTAACTCGATAGAGGCCATTTGATAAGGTGTTCTTGATACTGGCTTAGCTTCCTAAAGATTTCACATAGACAAATAGTCATGCAGAAGCAATAAATATGCAACAACTGAAAAATTGTACCTTTATTTTTATTTTTCTGCAAAAATGTTTGCTTAGGCTGTGTAGAACTTGAACGAACTAGCACTGAACCACTCGTGGAAGCCCCTAGATGAACCATTGAAGGCTGAATAGCTGTGATCTTCGGTGAATGGTCTACTAATCTCTGACTTCTCCTGGGCATAAACACTATTGCTTTCAGTGTTTCAGAATATGACCGATGCTTAAAGGCTTGGTGAAAGCCAAATGAGAAAGAAATTGGCCTATGGAAATCTATTCATAATCTGCTAGAAAGTAATCCTAAGTGAGGTGTTTCTCCATCTTTGTATATTTTTCTCGAAAAAACAATACACAAAGAATGAACTCCCAGAGAGAAAAATAGACAGACATGAAAAGGAAAACTTTTTTCTCGTATCTCAAGAATCATAGTTAGTTCAAAATGTCTAAGAACCCTGATAACCTTCAAGAGTTTTGATTAATCCAAACTCTATCACCTGATCTCTAGCTATCATTCGAGATTTCAAAAAATTGAACCACTCATGTATTCCACAACCATCTACTAAACCGGTTAGCCTTAGGCTAAACAAGCTCGAGCTTAGCCTACTGGACCCTAGGTCTAGGCTATTAGGCCAAATTAATTATTTGAACTAGGACCAATTAAATAACTCAATAAATAATTAACCATACAACCCAAATAAATCAGTCCAATACTGTAGTCTATTATAGTTTAGGCCAAGGTTAATTCCAATTATTCAATTTGAGCTCAAACTGTGAACAATTAATTAACCCTCTAAACTAATTAATTAATTATATTTTTAGTCCTTTTATTTTATTTTAACTCAATAAATAAATCAAATTACTTAAATAAAATAAAAGCTATTTTATTTTAAGACCAATTTCTCCACCCAAATCCATAAGGACTTATAGACTATTCCGAGGACCAAAACACATATCGCCTTAGCTACTAAAATGACCAAAATACTCCTGTTATATAAATAGCCTTATTTTGTAATTTAATTATTTTCTAATATCACCATAAGAAAATAGTATCCCAAGGACAATGCTGTATAAGTAATGTTTTCGACCTACGGTGTTATGTCAAATATACCCCTCTACGTAATGCCATTCATTTAGAGAGGAAGAGTGTACGAACACCTCTCTAAATGACATATACCATCCTTAGACCTCTAGTCTAATGATCCATGACTTCCTAGAATATTCCTGCTTTCCAAATGAGCTACCCTAAAACAAACATCTAAGTTATGTTCCCCAAGGCCCTAAATTATTAGACCATTCAAACAGTCACAAGAGGTGATATAGTGTAGAAGCTATCTTGTACGTCTTAACTAACTAGTCACATATACCCAATATACAAGTATATTGGTCATACGATAGAACCTCAACTATAGCATATCAAAGTATATACTTCCAGCTTCGTCAGACTACCAACTCATTCTTAAGCTGTAGGGTATAGGTCCACGTTGTAGTAGTAGTCTAGGTTTCTACCATATAGCACTTTTAGAAACCACTACCACAAGTTTAATTTTACATATTCAAAATACGCTTATATTATGAAGTGAGAGAACTACTCACTGGCTAAAGGTAAACCATTCCCCACCTAGAATTCATAACATAATAACCTTATCATGATGAAATTTCCATTCTTATCATCAGTTTAAGAATAATAGTTTACGTGTTAAGTAATCAATGATTCATATCTTACTATAAAAGACATCCATTCACATGGATCACTTACTTAATCAAAATGGGTCTTTTCTAGAAGAATTGTGCATAAAAAAATTGTGAAAAACATAAATAATTTATAAGAATAAATATTTTATTAATTTAATCGAAATTACATTAGAAATATAGTCTTAGTAGGCATACATTCCAATAATCTCCTATTTGTACTCTAAGACTATGTAATCCATAGGTGCCCACTCCTATGGCATCTAAGTGTCTCCTAAAGACTATCTCAGCTAAAAGCTTGGTGAATAGATCAACTAGATTGTTCTCCAAGACTATCTATTCCACCATAACTTTCCTTCTCTGAATAAATTTCCAGATCATGCTATATTTTCTTTCTATATGTTTCCCCTTCTTGTGGTTCCTCAGTTCTTTAGATTACGAGACTATGCTTGTGTTATCGCAATATAACACAATTGACTTATCTATTTGTGATACGACTCAAAGTTCTGTGAGGAATTTCTAGAGCCAGACTACTTCTTTGAATGCCTCTGAAGCTGCCATATACTCAACTTCCATTGTTGAGTAAAAAATGCAAGATTAATTAATACTCCTCCATGAAATAGCTCCTCCAGACATGGTGAAGATATATCTACTAGTGGATTTTCTATTATCCTTATCCGTCAAGAAGTCTGAGTTTGTGCATTCTGTAGGAATCAAGTCATTAGCCATTTAAACCAACATATAATCTCTCATTCCATTTAAGTATTGGAGAATATACTTTACAGCTTGCTAATGAACCTCCTCGGGGTTTAACTGATATCTGCTGACTAAGTCTATAGCAAAGCAGATATCTAGCCTAGTACATAGCATGGTATAAATGAGACTTACCACAGCCGAAGCGTAGGGAATCCTACTCATCCTATCTTTTTCTTCTTGAAACTTAGGACAATTATTTTAAGAAAGAGACAACTTATGTCTGCAAGGGATTAGTGCTCCATTGCATGAGTCCATGCTGAACTTTGCCAACATCTTGTCAATGTATGTGTCTTGCGATAAACTTAACATTCTTTACTTCTAATTTGTAAGAAACTTAATCCCGACAATGTAACTGGCTTTTCCCAAGTCCTTTATACTGAATTGACTAGACAGCCAAACCTTAGTACATGACAATATCTCATTTCATTTCCAATGAGTAGAATGCCATCTACATATAGTATAAGAAAAACCACATTAATGCCTTCTAGTTTCCTATACACATATGATTCATCCTCTTTTTGAGTAAAACTATAAGACTTTATAATCTTATCAAAACAAAATTTCTAAACTTTTGATGCCTACTTCAGTCCATAAGTAGACTTCTTAAGCTTACAAACCATATGTTCCTAATTTTTAGTAATAAAGCCCTTAAGTTAGAACATTTAGATGTCTTTGTTAAAATGGCCTTTAAGAAAGGTCATCTTGACATCTATTTTTCAATTTCATAGTCATAGTGGCATGCGATGGCAAGAAGAATACGAATGGACTTAAGTATGGCTACCAGGGAAAATGTTTCCTTATAATTGTTTCCCTCTTTTTGGGATACCTTTTTGCCACAAGCCTAGCTTTGAATGTTTTCACCTTCCTATCTGCACCTCTTTTCCTTTTGTGTATCCACTTATACCTAGTGGGTTTTATCCTTTTAAGTGATGCTATAAGATCTCAAACCTAATTGAAGTACATAGATTCAATCTCAGCTTTCATTGCTTCATGTCATAAGTTTGCATCGACATCAGCAATAGCCTCTTCATGTCTAGTGGGATTTTATTCCCGATGGTTGGAGACTAGATCAAAAACCTCTCTAGTCCATCTTTTTAGAACCCTAGGTTCCCCCCCTATAACAAAGCTCCCTTTGTACAGGTTCCTGAGGTTGTGCCTTTTCTTGTTCTATAATCGGGTCAGAAGAAGTTGTTTCAGAAGATAATTTCTCCTTGAGTTCCAACTTAGCTGAACCTTTTATGGATGTATTTTGATTATCCTCCAAGTATCTAGTATTGGTACTTACACGTACTTTATACTCATTGGGATGATAAAGTAACCACCATTTATTCCTTTTGGATACCCAACAAAATAGCATAATTCTAAACTTAGTTCTAACTTGTCTCCCTTAATCAATACATAAGCTGGATAGCACTATATCCTGAGATGGTTCAAACTTGGCTTATGCCCAGTCCACATCTTATAGAGCATCCTAGGTACTGATTTGGAAGACACCAAGCTCAGAGTATATGCCTTTATTTCCAGGGTATATCTCTAAAAAGAGACTGGAAGAGTAGCATGAGATATCATGCTTCGGACTATTTCCACCAATGTCCTGTTCCTTCTCTCAGCTACTCTATTCTACTGGAATGTTCTCAGCACAGAAAGCTGGAATACTATGCCATGATATACTATGTAATCCTTTAATTCACCAAGGAGGTACTCTCCACCATGATCCAATCATAAAGTTTTGATCAATTTACCTGGTCGATGCTCTATTTCAGCCTTAAACTCTTTGAACTTGTCAAATGAGTCATATTTGCATCTCATCTGATAAACATAATCGTACCTTGTACAATCATTTGTGAAAGTGATAAAGCACTCAAAGCCCCCGCGAGTGTAGACAATGGACCACACACATTAGTATGAACAAGGCTCAGTATCTTATTGGCTCTATCTGTTTTTTAGGTAAAATACCTTTTCATCATCTTTCTCATAAGGCATGATTCATACTGAGGGCAACTTTCCAATCTTAATGAGCCTAAAGGCCGATCGTAGATTAACCTCTGAATCTTGATTGAGTTAATGTAATCCAACCTTAGATGCCATAGATAAGAGTAATTGACATTGGTCATTCTCTTCTTACTTAAACGTTCACTCTGAGCATTGTTTAACTGATTGTTTATAGAATTTATGAAGAATAGGTTTCCTTTCATGTGCTAAGTACATAAAACTTTTCCATTTCTACTGATACTAATACCAAAATAGCAAAAACCAAAATAACAATGATTTATTAGTTTTACAACTGAAATCAAATTCTATCTAAAACCAGGTACATACAAAATATCATTCAAAATAACTATTCTATTACAATCAAAATGATGTTCCAACTTTCTCACTACTTGGGCCCATACTTATGCTCCATTTCCTATGTGTAGTCTATGTTCACCCTTTGAAGTCTTCTTATCTTCTTAAATCCTTGTAAGAAGTTAAGATATGATCACTGGCTCCAGAATCAACAATCTAAGTGGAAGTTAATCCAACCATTGATATTAACTCTAGATAGTAAACAATACATATGGGATTTTTCTTGGCCTGAAGATCTGGATATTCATTTTTCCAGTACCTCGTCTTCCTACATTTGAAGCACTTACCTTTGGGCTTATTGGGCTAGGACAAGAGTGGTTCCTTTCTTCTTCTTTAACTTTCTGGTCCTGGGCCCAGTTTTTAAAGAAGAAGCTTTAGCAATCATAGCTTTAAACTGTGGTTTCATGACTTACTCTACCTACTAAAGCTCTTTCATTAACTCTGTTAAACTTATGTTTAACTTGTTCATGTTGTAATTTAAATTGAATTGAGTAAAAGAACCCGGCATAGATTCGAGAACTATATCCACTTAGCTCATGTGGTCAATCACAACACCTAAGACTTTTGCTTCCTCAAAAACAACAATCATTTTGAGCATATACTTCCTGACTGATGCCCCCTTAGCCATCTTGGTGTTAATGATTGTTTTGATGGAACAAAAAATAGAGGAACATGCATGGCTACTAGAAATGAGAACATAGCAGAGCGGAAGTTAAAAAAAAAAACCTCTACGTGTCCTCTTCTGGTTTGGTTGAGAAGATGAGGCACCAACCATGGGAGAAGCTACCTGCCTTGACGATGATTCCAGTGAGAAACCAGCGATCCGTCGGATTCTTCTTGGAATGTATGTGAAGCTTTTCGCTTCTTAGAATATTCCTCCGCCTATCTATGTTGGCGAAACAACCTAGGCAATGATGGTCCTTTTTGATCATTTGCTATTAATTAGCAAAGACAAGAAGAGGGGAAAAGGACAAGAAAACATGAGAGAGAGAGAACATATACAGCTCTGGAGTTTTTTTTTTTTTTCTATCGTGTATCTCCTATTTTTGCTCTACATAATGACTCCTATTCACATCCTAGATAACCTAACCCCGGTGGTTTGATATTTCAAACATCCGAAGGTTATCAACAGAAGAGGTTTGGGTTATCCCCAACTCTTCTGTACCGTGAATAATAAAAAACCCTTTAGTCCAGGCTATTGGGCCAAAATAATTTATTATTTTTCCTTGGACCCAATGAGCCAAAAAATAATAACCATTAATTATTTATTTCCTGGGCCTATTAAAATAACTCAATAAATAATTAAGGAGCCCAAATGAACTAAAATAATTATTAAGTCTTTTATTAACTAGTTTAAGCCCCAGTTAATTTTTCTAATTATTCAATCTTGGTTTAGACCCTGAATAATTAATTAAACAATCAAACTAGATAATAAATTTAATTTCTCTCATTCCTTTTAGTTTATTCCAATCCAAAAATAAATTAGACTTCCTGAATAAAATAAAATCTTTTTACCATTATGACCATTTCCTTGACCTAAAATAATTAGGACTTACGGGCTATTCTGAGGACCAAAAAGACACATCGGCTTGGCTACTAAAATGACCAAAATACCCTTGCTATATAAATAACTGTATTTTGCATTTTAAATATTTCTTAATAACACCATAAGGAAATATTAGCCCCAAGAACAATGCTGCGTTAGCTATGTCTTTGACCTATAGGTGAAATGACTAAAATACCCCTTTACACATCGCCGTTCATTTAGAGAGGAAAGAGTGTACTAACACCTTACTAAACGACATCTACCATCATTAAGCTTCTAGTCCAATGATCCACGACTTCTTGGAATATTCCAGCTTTCCAAAGGAGCTACCCTAAAGCCAATATCCAAGTCATGTTCCCCAGGGCTCTGGATAATTAGATCATTCGGACAACCACAAGGGGCGATATAGTATAGACACTATCTTGTAGAAGTCTGTCTTGACTAACTAGTCACATATACCTAACAAACAAGTATATTGGTCCTTCCCAAGAACTTCAACTATAGTATATCAAAGCATACATTTCCAGTTTCGTTAGACCACCAACTTATACTCAAGTTGAAGAGTACAAGTCCATGTTGTAGCAGTAGTAGTTTAGGTTTCTATCACATAGTACTTTTAGAAACCACTACTACAGGTTCAGTTCTACATATTCAAAATACGCTTATGTTGTGAAATGAGTAGACTACTCATTGGCAAAAAATAAGCCATTTCCTATTCGGAATTCATAACATAATAACCTTGCCATGATGAGATTCCCATTCTCATCATCTGGTTAAGAACAATAGTTTATGTGTTAAGTATCCCATGGTCTATACCTTACTGTGAAAAACCTTCATTCACATGAACCATTTACTTAAACACAATGGGTCTTTTCCAATAAAATCGTGCACAAATATAAAGAAAATTTCACAAACAAATTCTGAGAAAAACACTTTTATTAATACAAGTAAAAAATACATCAGAAACCTAGTCTAAGAGGGCATACATTCCAATACATTTTTAAGAGCCTCTTGCTATGCTGTCGGCTCTTATCGTGTTTTAACTAGGGCGCATTAGACATTGAGGCCAACATGTAGCAATGAGCCATCTCATCAGTCTTCTTCCATACTTTTTCATCCTCGCACTTTTCCTTGATTGAACCCTCCCTGATAACTTGATATGTTTTATAAAGGACATACTTATACTCCTCTACAGTTATGTCTAGGTTCCTTTTTCAATCTAATAGTTTGGACCTGTTAGCTTACTCTCATGGAGAATAATGGCCAAAAGACTAAAAGAATCTCTACTAACCATTTTTGAAAATTGAAAAAAAAAAAAAATTTCTTAGTTTGGGAAAACAAATAATTTGTGCACACTTTATCCTCGTATTAATGCTGATAATAGTTAACACTATCACTATTATCTTTAATATGATCAATTTGGCTCCTACAAAAAATAACATAGCTTATTGAGAAGAGTAACAGTTTCCTAAGTATGTTAACCACCACAAATTGACTACTCTTCTAGGTAATGAACCAGAAGATAACTCCATCAAGGGGTCAGCCATTTCTTCTCAATTCCTATGGGCAATCCTCGTACTATGACCTTCAAGGTGGGTTGGCCGATCATAGTGTCCCAGACATCAATTATGTCCATCTATTATATCTAGATCCTTGTGAAATTCCCATCTTGTACGATTTACTCCCAGGGTGACGCGAGGAGATCCATGATCTCTAATGAGGACTTGATAGAAGTCATGGGGCCATTGGAACCCCTCTCGCATTTAATCTTTTAAAACAAGGGTCTTTAAGAAAATGTCCTTTTGAGAATATCCCATTAAGTATTCTTTATGTCAAGGTGAAATCCTTTAAGAGATTTTCTATGAATTAATTTTACCTAGTTAAGAACTTAATGATTTCAAAAATTTCCTTTTAAAAATTTTAAGAGATTTTGGTCTCAAGTGTTATTTGATGAAAATATTTTTCTTGAAAAATAAATTAAAATGGTTATTCCTTTTAACTCACAAAAATTTTTAAATCCAAAATATTCTTTATGCCAAGGATAAAATCCTTTAAGAGAATAACTAAGTATTAGTTTTTGCTTTTAAGTTAAAATAACTATTTAATTAAAGAAAAAATATTTTTTCGTTGTCAAAAATTTCTCAAAAACTTTGGTCTTTGAGAAAATGTGCACATAGGTTCATAAAAGAAAAAACTTTTTTTGTGCTTTTCTATTCTTTGAACCTAGGTGACCAAAAAATAGAATTAAACACATTAATTAATTAATGGCCTTGTTTAATCCTAAAACCCTTACTATTATTTTTCATGCAAAATATTCGAAAAACATTAACTATGCAAAAAATAATAGCTTCGCCTAGTATGAGACCCATAATGAAAAAGAAAAATGCTAGCAAATTACAAAGAAAATTACAAAATTTTCTTGATCTTCATGCAACTGCCATGGCAGATCAAAAGGCCCTGAACCGCCACAACGGTGCAAGTCCAAGCCGCGGCTCGGCACATGCTTGTGCCTTTAGCCGCGGCTTCGGCCAAAATTTGCCTAAAGTCGCGACCTGCTTTCACAAAGCTAGCCGTAGCTTAGGCTACGTTTGGCCTGAAGCCACGGCCAGCTCCTATGAAGCTTGGCTTGGCTTCATCTCAGGAAAACTGCAACTTCTCCATTTCTTTTCTGTTTTCCTCCTTTCTGCTTCTGCAATCTTCGTCTTTCCAATGAAGTTTACCTATGATTTTGTTTATAGATTCTCAACGAAAATCAACAAAAGCAAAACCACAACAAGCTTCTAGCCCTTAAACACTGGGCTTACACGAATCATCAACTATTACAAAAGCCTATCTCTTGATGATGAGGTATATAGTGAATCTATCCATCCCAATAAACACGAAGGATCTTCAACGAATAATCAATAGGAAGCGTGCTGGTTTTATTTAGCCTAAGCGTATTTCCTATGTTTGCCATAAAACCAGCACGCTCTGATGCCAATTAAAGGTTTACACAGATAAACAATCATGCAGGAGTAATAAATACATAGCAGTGGAAGAATTATACCTTTACGTTTTTTCAAAAATATTTTCTTAGGCTGTGTAGAAATTGATTGAACTGGCATTGAACCACTCGTGGAAGCCTATGGATGAACCACCGAAGGCTAAATAGCTGTGATCTCCAGTGAATGGTCTGCTAATCTGCGACTTCTCCTGGACATCAACGCTTCTGCTTTCAGTCTTTCGAAATATGACCGATGCCTAAAGGCTTGGTGAAAGCGAACTAAAAAAGAAATTGGGCTATGGAAATATCTTGATAATCTACTAGAGAGCAGTCCTAAGAGAAGTTTTCCTCTATCTCTATATCTTTTTTTTGGAAAAAACGATACACAGGGAAGGAACTCTTAAAGAGAAAATAGAGAGACGTGAGAAGAAAAACTTTTTTTTCGTATCTCAGGAATCATAGTTACTTTAATATAGCCTTCAAGAGTTTCTGATTAATCCAAACTCTATCACTTGATATCTTGTTATCATCCCGGAGTTCAAAAATTGTACCACTCTTGTATTCCATGACTATCTGCTAAACTGGTTAGCCCTAAGCTAAACAGTTCGGGCCGAGCTAACTGGACCCTAGGTCAATGCTATTGAGCCAGATTAATTATTTAAACTAGGACCCATTAAATAGCCGATTAAATAATTAACTATACAACCCAAATAAACTAGTCCAATATTATAGCTATTAATAGTTTAGGCCTAGGTTAATTCCAATTATTCAGTTTGGTCTCCAACCTTGTGTAATTAATTAACTCACCAAACTAATTTATTAATTTTCTATTTGGAACTTTTATTTTTTTTAACCCAATAAATAAATCAATTTACTTAAATAAAATAAAATCTATTTTATTTCAAGACCAATTTCTCCACTCAAATCCATCAAGACTTATAGGCTATTTCGAGAACCAAAAGACACATCATCTTAGCTAGCTAATGACCAAAATACCACTATTATATAAATAGCTATATTTTGTATTTTAAATATTTTTTAATATTATTATAAGGAATTTTTTACCCCAAGGACAATGCTGCATAAGCAGTGTCTCCGATGTACTGGTGTTACGACAAATAGACCTCTCTACGTAATGTTGTTCATTCAAATAGGAAGAGTGTACCAACACCTCTCTAAATGACATCTATCATCCTTAAACCTCTAGTCCAATGATTCACGACTTCCTATAATGTTCTAGCTTTCCAAGAGAGCTACCCTTAAACAAACATCCAAGTCATATTCCCTAAGGCCATGGATTATTAGATCATTTGAATAGTCATATAGGAAAATATAGTGTAGAAGCTATCTTATACAAGTCTATCTTAACTAACTTGTCACATATACCCAACATACAAGTATATTGGTCCTATGATAGAATCTCAACTATAGTATATCACAGTATACACTTCCAGCTTGCTAGACCGCCAACTTATACTCAAGTCGTAGGGTATAAGTCCACGTTGTATTAGTAGTCTAGGTTTCTACCATATTTAGTAGTCTAGGTTTCTACCATATAGTATTTTTTGAAACCACTACCACAGGTCTTATTCTATATATTCAAAATGTCATTACGTTATGAAGTAAGAGGATTACTCACTGGCTAAAGGTAAGTCATTCCCTATTTGAAATTCATAATTTAATAATCTTGTCATGATAAGATTCTCATTCTTATCATTCGGTTAAGAACAACAATTTATGTGTCAAGTAACTCATGATCCATACTTTACTATGAAAGACCTCCATTCATATGGATTACTTATTTAAACACAATGGGTCTTTTCCAGTAAATCATGAATAAATTAAAATGCGAAAACACAAATAATTTATGAAAGTAAATATTTTATTAATTTAATCAAAATTACATAAAAAATACAGTCTTAGTGAGCATATATTCCAACACCCCTGATATCAAATCTATAGTGAACTTGACTTTCTCAGAAAGTGAAAGTGAAGTGAGTTCAGTAAGGAAAACGTCCGAAAATTCCTTTACCATCATGGTATTCTCGAAGGTACATTAATCCTTAGGTTTGTTTATCAAGTAGGCTTGGTATCCCGTGCATCCCTTCTTTAATATCTTCCTAGCCTATGTCCCAGCTATGAAAAATTTCAACTCTTTTACACGTTTCCCATTGAATTCTATCACGTTACATCTCGGTCTAACAAACTGCTCCATCTTAATCTTGCAGTCTACTCTAGCTCCATGCTTAGCCGACTATTCCATACCCAAGATTAAGTCAAAATCCTTAATAGGTAAGATTATGAAGTCTGCTTTAAGAATTTCCTTTCCCACATTGAATTCACATTCTTGCATCAGTTTTCCCATTCCTACTATTTTTCCTAAAGGCGTACTCACCAACAGGGTATAGGGTAGTTCATCGCCATCCTAACCTAAAGGATATGCACAAGTTATATTTACATAAGAATGTGTGGATCCAGGGTCTATAAGTACATTAACAACATAATCTTGGATAGAGAGTATACCTTCCACAACTGTTGCATTAATTCCCACTTCTTCTCGGTTTAATGCAAACACCTTAGCCTTTACCTAAGACTTTTATTTGCTGCTTCCAGTATCTCCAGAGGTTATCCCTTTGTTAATGCCAATAGGTGGTGCTAGTGCTCCTTGTCTAATCCATAGTGGCTTAGGACAATTGTTCCGAAGATGATTTGGATCTCGGCAATTGAGGCACTTTCTGGCTACTCCATTTGACCAACAATCTTTCTCCATATGACCCCACTGAAGATTTAAAGAGGAAGCAAAACACAACAAAGCAATGAAGAACAAGAAAAAAAAAAAAACATAGCAGTAGTTCCAGACTGGAGTCGGTGCCAGTTTCGGTGGCCTCAGCCTGTAATGGTCCTAGCCTAACTGGGCTCCGAGAGGAATTTTTTTTTTTTTTTACCTTTTCTTGTTCTCAAAGTTGGCTGGACCGGAATATGTGGAATTGGGGTAGGTGCGCAGGTGGAGACCTCTGGTGTGATTCCTGCAAGCCTCCTACTGCGTCTATGCATGTATATGAACGCCAAATACCCTCTCAATCTTCTAGTATATAACCTGTCTAATCCACGTTTGGTGAACAACTTACAAGACTAAGGGATTTTTCAGAGAGAAAAGAGCCGTCTGTTTTTCTTTCTCTTCGAGAAGAAGAAGAAAACAACGTTCATCTTTTTTTTTTCTTCTTTAACCTAAATAAAACCCTAAGTTAAACTGAATTTTTAATTTGGCCCATTGGACTCTTAGTTTAGCCTCTTGAACCAAATTAATTATTCTAATTAGAACCAAATAAATGGTCCAATAAATAATTAATTTCCAGCCCAAATTAACTAATCCAATTAACAGGCCTATATTAGTTTAGTCCCAGGTCAATCTTTAATTATTCAAACTAGGCTAAAGCCGTGAATAATTAATTAACCTAGCAAACTAGCTTAATTAATTCTCTCTCTTTGTGGACCTTTATTTTATTCTAGCCCAATAATTAAATCAGGCTACTTAAATAAAATAAATTCTATTTAATTTAAGACCAATTATTTTGTTTGTATATAATCAGGACTTACGGTCTATACTGGGGACCAAGAGACATACCGCCTTGGCTAGTAAAATGACCAAAATACCCTTGCCAAATAAATAGCTGTATTTTGCATTTTAAATATTTTCTGATATCACCATTAGGAAATATTGACCCCAAGGACAATGTTGCATTAGCGAAGTCTCCGACCTACAGGTGAAGTGACTAAAATACCCCTCTATAAATCGCCGTGCATTAGAGAGGAAGAAATGTACTAATACCTCTCTAAATAACATCTACAATACTTAAGATTCTAGTCTAATGATCCACGACTTCCTGGATTATTTTCGCTTTCCAAGACAGCTACCCAAAGCAAACATCCAAGTCATATTTCCCAGGACCCTGGATATTTAGATCATTCAGACAACCACAAGAGGCGATATAGTATAGAAACTATTTTGTACAAGTCTGTCTTAGCTAACTAGTTATATATAACCAACATGCAAGTATATTGGTCCTACGATAGAACTCAACTAAAGCATATCAAAGTACATGTTTCCAGCTTCGTCAGACCACCAACACATACTCAAGTCGTAGAGTAATAGTCCATGCTATAGTAGTAGTAGTCTAGATTTCTTCTATATAGTATTTTAAGAAATCACTACTATAGGTCCTGTTCTACGTATTCGAAATACACTTATGTTATGAAATCAGTGGACTACTCACTGGCTAAAAGTAAGCCATTCCCCATTTGGAATTCATAACATAATAACCTAGACATGATGAGATTCCTATTCTCATCAATCGGTTAAGAACAAACATTTATGTGTTAAGTGACCCATAATCCATACCTTACTGTGAAAGACCACCATTCACATGGACCACTTCCTTAAACACAATGGGTCTTTTCCAAATGTAATTGTGCAGAAATAAAATGTAAATTCACAAACAAATCCCGAAGATAAATTCTTTTATTAAAATATTCGAAGTTTACATAAAAAACTTAGTCTAAGAGGGCATATTTCTCAACAATCTCCCACGTGCACTCTATGACTAAGTAAGTCCGTGCGTGCCCACCCCTATGGCGTCTAAGTGTTTCTTGAAGACTTTCTCAGCTGGAGGTTTGGTGGATGGATCTACTAGATTGTTCTCTGAGGCAATCTATTCCACCACACTTTCCCATCTCTGGATGAAATCCCGGATCAGGTGGTACTTCCTCTTGATGTGCTTTCCTTTCTTGTGGTTCCTGGGTTCTTTGGATTGCGATACTGCTCTAGTGTTATCGCAATACATCACAATCGGTTTGTCCATGTATAGCACGACTCCAAGTTCTAAAAGGAATTTCTAGAGCCAGACAGCTTTCTTGGATGCCTCCGAAGTTACCATATACTCAGCTTCCGTGGTTGAGTCAGCAATACAAGATTGCTTGATACTCCTTCATGAAATAGCTCCTCCAGACAAATTGAAAACATATCCACTAGTGGATTTTCTTTCATCCTTATCTGCCTAGAAGTCTGAGTCTGTGTATCCTGTAGGTACCAAGTCATCAACCCTGTAAACCAGCATATAATTTCTCATTCCCTTGACGTACTTAAAAATATGCTTTACATCTTGCCAATGAACCTCCCTAGGGTTTAACTGATATCTGCTAACCAAGCCTACGGCAAAGCAGATATCTGGCCTAGTTTATAGCATGGCGTAAATGAGACTTTCCATAACCGAAGCATAGGGAATCCTACTCATTCTATCTTTTTCTTCTTCAGACTTAGACAGTCATTTGAAGAAAAAGATAACCCATGTCTGTAAGGAATTAGAGATCCCTTGCATGAGTCCATACTGTACTTGGCCAGCATCTTGTCAATATATACTGCTCAGGATAAACCTAACATTCTATGCTTCCTATTTCTAAGAAGTTTAATCCTGAAAATGTAACTGGCTTCTCTAAAGTCCTTTATACTAAATTAACTAGACAACCAAACCTTTGTAGATAACAATAACCCTACATCAATTCCAATAAGTAGAAAGTCATCCACATACATGACAAAAAAACTGCATTAATATCTTCATGTTTCCTGTACATGAATGGTTCATCCTCATTTTGAATAAAATCATAAGACTTTACAGTCTCATTAAAATGAATATTCCAGGCTCTCGATGCTTGCTTAATTCCTTAAATGGATTTCTTAAGTTTGCAAACTATATGTTCTTGGCCATTAGCAATAAAGCCTTCCGGTTGGGACATATAGATGTCTTCGCTAAGATGGTCATTTAAGAATGCCATCTTGACATCCATTTGTCGTATCTCGTAGTCATAATGACATGTGATGGCAAGGAGGATACAGATGGACTTAAGCATAGCTACCAGGGAATAGGTTTCCTCATAATCGATTCTCTCTTTCTGAGTATACCCTTTTGCCACAAGCCTAGCTTTGAAGGTCTCCACCTTCTTATCTACTCCCCTCTTCCTCTTGTATACCAACTTACACCCAATGGATTTTATCCCTTCTACAAGATCCCAAAACTGATTGAAGTACATAGACATTATCTTGGCTTTCATTACTTCATGACAAAGATTTGCATCGGCATCAGCAATAGCCTTCTCATATCAAGTAGGGTCTTGTTCCTTATGCTCAGAGACTAGCTTGAAAGGTTCTCCAGTCCATCTCTCTGGAACCCTAGACATTCTCCCACTACGACGAGGCTCCAATTGTACAGGCTCATGAGGCTGTGCCTCTTCTTGTTCCACAATCAGGTTAAAAGAAGTTGATTCCCAAGATAACTTCTTCTCAAGTTCCAACCTAGTTGAACCTTTAGTTGAAGTACTTTGATCATCCTCTAAGTATCTAGCATTGGTACTAACCAGTACTTTTTACTCTTTAGGATGATAAAAATAACCACCATTTGTCCTTTTTGGATACCCAATAAAATAGTATAATTTTGATCTTAATTCCAACTTGTCTCCATTGATTGGTACATAAGCTGGACAACCCCATATCCTAAGATGAATCAGTCTTAGCTTATGCCCAGTCCACATCTCAAAGGGAGTCCTAGGTACTGACTTGGAAGGCACCAAGTTTAGAATGTATGCCACAATTTCCAAGGTATATCCCCTAAAAGATACTCGAAGAATAGCATGAGACATCATGCTTCGGACCATTTTCATCAATGTCCTGTTTCTTCTCTCAGCTACTCTATTCTGCTGGGGTGTCCCTGGCGCAGAGAGCTGGGATACTATCCCATTATGTACCATATAGTCCTTGAATTCACCAAGGAAGTACTCTCCACCATGATCTGATCGTAAGGTTTTGATTAATTTACCTGTCCGATGCTCCACTTTAGCCTTAAACTTCTTGAATTTGTAAAAAGAGTCAAACTTGTGTCTCATTAGGTAAATATAACCAAACATTGTACAATCATCTGTGAAAGTGATGAACTATTTAAAACCTAGTCTAGCTGGTGTAAATAAGGAACCACATACATCATTGTGAACAAGATTCAATATCTCATTGGCTCTATCTGCCTTTGGGGTAAATGACCTTTTGGTCATCTTTCCCATTAGGCAAGATTCACACTAAGGCTAATTTTCCAATCTCAATGAGCCCAAGGGCCCATCATGGATTAACCTCTAAATCCTGGTTGAGTTGATATGACCCAACCTTATATGCCAAGGTTTTTCTCTACTAGTTAAAGGTTCATATTGAGCGTTATTTAATTGATTGTTAATAGGGTTTAAGAAGAATAGACTTCCATACATGTGCGCAATACATAATATTTCTATATCTCTACTGATAGAAATACTAAAATGGAAAGATACAGAAAATCCTTGATTTATTAGTTTCACTACTGAAATCAAATTCTGTCGAAATCCAGTTACATATAAAATATCTTTCAAAACCACTATTCTAATACAATAAAAAATAAGATCCAGCTCTCCTATTGCAAGGGCCCAAACTTGTGCTTCATTTCGCACGCATAGCCCATGTTCGCCCTTGTTGAGTCTTCTAATCTTTTGAAACCCCTGCAAGAAGTTACAGATGTGATCAGTGGCCTCTGAATCAATAATCCAAGTGGAAGTTGATCTAACCATTGATATAGACTTTAGATAGAAAACATTACCTGGGGGGTTTTTCTTGGCTTGAAGATTTGGACACTCCTTTTTCCAGTGTCTTTTCATTCCACATTTGAAGCATTTGCCCTTTGGTTTGTCTTTGGGCTGGGACTTGGGCTGGGCCACTGTGTTTCCCTTTTTTCTTTTGAACTTTCTAGGCTTGGGCCTAGTTCTAGAGGAAGAAGCCTTAGAAATCATAGCCTTTGATTGAGGCTTCATGATCTTCTCTGCCATTTGGAGCTCCTTCATCAACTCAGTTAAACTCATGTTTAACTTGTTCATATTGTAATTCAACTTGAACTTAGTAAAGGAACCTGGTAGAGATTAGAAAAACATGTCCACTTGGCTCTCGGGGTTAATGACAGCCCCTAAAATTTCTGCTTCCTCGAAAGCAGCAATCATCTTGAGCATGTGCTCTTTGACTAATGCTCCCTCAGCCATCTTAGTGTTGATTATTGTTCGAAGAACCTCCTACCTTGCGAGCCAGCTCTTGTTTACAAACATAGTGGCTAGTGACTGGCTAATATCATACGTAGAAGCCATGTGCTCTTGTTGTGGTTGGAGCACATTAGATATGGAGGCTAACATATAGCAACGTACCATTTTGTTAGCCTTCTTCCACACCTTCTCAGCCTCTCACTCTTCAGCGGTGAAACCTTCCGCGATAACAGGGTAGGTCTTGTAAAGGACACACTTATACTCTTCTGCTGTGAGTATTATGTCCAGGTTCCTTTACCAGTCCACTTACTTTAGACTCGTTAGCTTATTCTCTCGGAGAATAATGGCCAAAGGATTAAAAGAACCTCCAACGATTTCTGAAAAAATGAAAAATAATAGAAAAGGATTTAGTTTGTGAAAACAAAATAAATTTGTGAACTTTATCCTTATATCAAAACTGATAATAATCAATTTGGCTCTTAGGAAAATTGACATAGCTTCTTGGGAAGATTAAGAGTTCCCTAAGCTAAGTGTGTTAACCACCACAAATTATTTTCCCTTATAGTTAATGATCTAGAGAATAACTCCATCGAGGGGATGGCCATTTCCTCTCATTTCCTATGGACATACCTCGCACTATAACCTCCAACGAGGGGCTGGCCGATTATGGTACGTGTCCCGGGTAATTAATTACATCCCTCCATTAGATATATATCCTTGTGGTATCCCCATCCTATATGGCTTCACTCCTAGGGTGACGCGAGAGGACTCACGATCTCTAATGAGGATCGTGATGGAAGCCGTGGGGCCGTTGGAACCCTTCTCCCACTTAGTCTTTTAAAACAAGGGTTTTTTTAAAAAATATCCTTTTGAAAATTTCCATTAAGTTTTTCTTTTAACGCAAAAATAAATCCATTAAAATCTCTATGTCAAGGTTTATATCCTTTGAGAGATTTTTCCATGGACTAATTTTATTTAAGTTAAACACTTAACGATTTCAAAAAATTTCAATTAAAACTTTTAGAGACTTTGGTCTCAAGTTTATTTCAATTAAAACTTTTAGAGACTTTGGTCTCAAGTTTATTTCAATTAAAACTTTTCTTGGGCAAAAAAAAAAGGCTTTCTATTTTAACTTACAAAAATATCTAAATCCAATATATTTTCTATGTCAAGGATTAAATCTTCTTAGAAAATTTCTAAGGATTAATTTTTGTTCAAGTTAAAATAATCATTTAATTTGTAGAAAATTATTTCTTGTAAAAAATTTTCCCGAAGACTTTGGTCTCTGAGAAAATGTGCACATAGGTACTCAAAAATAAATAGCATGTTAGAAAACAGTAGACGTTTTCATGCTTTTCTATTTTTTAAACCTAAGTGTCCAAATAATAGAATTAAATACATTAATTAATTAATTAATGGTCTTGTTTAGTCCTAAAATCCCTTACTAATATTTTTCATGCAAAAATATTTCATGAATATTAATTATTGCAAAAAAGAAAATGCATGAAAATTACAAAGAAAAATAAAATTTTTTTCCTTGGTCCACTGCACCCGCCGCACTGGATTGGTGCCTTTCTGCATTGCGGTCCACAACACCCGCCGCACAGAACCAGCACCTCGTGGGCGACCTAAGCCCGTGACCCGCTTGCCGCCTTGCTCCACGATCCGCTCTAGTGCGCCCGCTTGCTGACCCGCATGATAACCTAAATTGCCGAATTGAATTGCAATCGCAATTTAATTCTCCCAAATCAGCGAGCCACCCTCTGTGCCAAGCCAAGCCACGCTCTGGCTCCAGGCACATTTCTTCTGCTGGTGGTTCGACTGTCTGAGCCAAGCTAATGAACAGTGGCTCTTATTTGGTTTTTCTTGCGTCTTCTTTCTTAAGATTTTTTACTGTTTTTTCTGCAACTTTCTTCCTCCATTGGCTCTCCGATTTCAACCCAAAATCAGTTAAACAAAAAAAAAAAAAAAAAAAAAACCCACAACCACCTATACCCATTAACATTGGGTTTACACGAATTGCTAAGGAAAAACAGTGAATTACAAATCTCCTATACCTCTATCAGAGAGGTTTAACAAACAATCTATCCATACCAAAAACAACGAAGGATCATAATTAATCACACATATTTGTCCAATTTTATTTACTAGCATACATGCTTCCTATATTTGCACAAAATATTCATGCTCTGATACCAATTCAAGATTTAAAGGGGAAGTAAAACACATCAAAGCAATGAAGAACAAGAAAAAAAAAAAAAACGCAGTAGTAGTTCCAGACCAGAGCCGAAGCTGGTCTTGACCTAACCGGGCTCCGAGAGGAAATTTTTTTTTTTTTTTACCTCTTCTTGTTCTCAATGTTGGCTAGATCAGAATATATGGAACTGGGGTAGGTGCACTGGTGGAAACCTCTGGTGCGATTCCTGCAAGCCTCTTACTATGTCTGTGCGTGTATATGAATGCCAAATACCCTCTCGATATTCCAGTATATGACTTGCCTAATCCACGTTTGGTGAACAACTCACAAGACTAAAGGATTTTTTAGAGAGAAAAGGGCTGTCTATTTTTTTTTTTCTCTTCGAGAAGAAGAAGAAAACAATGTTCGTCTTTTTTTTTTTTTCCTGTTTAACCTAAATAAAACCCTAGGTTAAATTAGATTTTTAATTTGGCCCATTAGATTCTTAGTTTAGTCTCTTGGACCAAATTAATTATTCTAATTAGAACGAAATAAATGGCCTAATAAATAAACTAGTCTAATTAACAAGCCTATATTAGTTTAGTCTCAGGTCAATCTTTAATTATTCAAACTGGACCAAAGCCCTAAATAATTAATTAACCCACCAAACTAGCTTAATTAATTTTCTCTCTCTCTGGACCTTTATTTTATTTTAGCCTAATAATTAAATTAGGCTACTTAAATAAAATAAATTCCATTTAATTTAAGACCAATTCCTTAGCCTGTATATAATTAGGACTTACGGTCTATACTGGGGACTAAGAGACACACCGCATTGGCTACTAAAATGACCAAAATATCCTTGCCACATAAATAGCTGTATTTTGCATTTTAAATATTTTCTAATATCACCATAAGGAAATATTGACTCCAAGAACAATGTTGCGTTAGCGAAGTCTCTGTCCTATTGGTAAAATGAATAAAATACCCCTCCATACATCGTTGTGCGTTAGAGAGGAAGAAATGTACTAACACCTCTCTAAATGACATCTACCATACTTAAGCTTCTAGTCTAATGATTCATGACTTCCTGGATTGTTTCTGCTTTACAAGGGAGCTTCCCTAAAGCAAAAATATAAGTCTTGTTTACCAGGGCCCTAGATATTTAGTTCATTTAGACAACCACAAGAGGCGATATAGTATAGAAACTATCTTGTACAAGTCTGTCTTAATTAACTAGTCACATATACCTAACATGCAAGTATATTGGTCATATGATAGAACCTCAACTAAAGCATATCAAAGTACATGCTTCTAGCTTCGTCAGACCACCAGCTCATACTTAAGTCGTAAAGTACTAGGCCACGCTGTTGTAGTAGTAGTCTAGGTTTCTACCATATATTACTTTAAGAAACCACTACTACAGGTCTTGTTCTACGTATTCGAAATACGCTTATGTTATGAAGTGAGTGGACTACTTACTGGCTAAAGGTAAGCCATTCCCTATTTAGAATTCATAACATAATAACCTAGACATGATGAGATTCCCATTCTCATTAATCGATTGAGAACAACCGTTTATGTGTTAAGTAACCCGTGATTCATACCTTACTGTGAAAGACCACCATTCACATGGACCACTTACTTAAACATAATGGGTCTTTTCCAAACGTAATTGTGCACAAATAAAAAATAAATTCACAAACAAATCCCAATGATAAATTCTTTTATTAAAATATTAGAAGTTTACATCAAAAACCTAGTCTAGCAGGGCATATTTCCCAACACCCACTTCCCACAGGACTGACACATTAGCAAGTTCAGAGTTGTGCCAACTAGAGTAGTCAGTGCCTGCTTACTTTTATTGCCCCACTGTTTTGTAGCTAGGCATTTGTGGAGCTACCATCTTACTGGTGGCCTTATCTACTGGTATGGTTTAGGCCCTACTCGATACTTATCTTTATTCTCCATTCTAGTAGCGGCATCCACCACAGCTGCATAAGTTGTTGGTGGGGAGGGTGCTAGAGCCTTCATTCACTTCTGCCCTAGTCCTTTAATGAACTGGCGTGTTTGTTTCTGTTTTGTATCCATCAAGCACTTACAGTACATCGATAGTTGTATGAATTGTGCACATACTATACCACAATCATGCCTCCCTGTCTCAGACCTTGGAATTCATCCTCCATTTCTCTATTATCCACTGCGGCATATATTTTGCCCTGAATGCCTCAGTAAAGTTGCTCCATGTCCACTTCTAATCAATCCTCCTCCACACTTCCTGGATGCATTGCCACTATAGCCTGGCCAGTCCTTTCAACTGAAAGGCTATGAACTTAACCATCCTCTCCTCAGAGTACTACAGAGTGGAGAATATATCCTCTATCTGCTCAATCCATTATTCTGCCTTCCCATCCTGCTCCATTTTTCCATAGAAGGTTAGTGGCCAGAACTTCAGAAACCATTCCAAAGCTACATCGTCACCTGTGGATGTCTTCTTTTTAACTTTCTCTGTCAAAGACTAGAGAATCTCTGTCATCTTGGGGAATGCTTGCCCAAAGGTTACCTCTAAAGGTTCCTTAGGTACTTCCTTATGCTTTTACCATAATATATTCCTATCTTAAGTGTGGAATGCTGCATTTGAAGATTTAAAGGGGAAGCAAAGCACACAGCAGAAGCAAAACTGAAGAAAAAAAAATGCAGGCGGCTTCCAGACCATAGCCGGCGCTAGTCCTAGTCTGCAAGAACTCCGAGAGGGGAAAAAATTTACCTTTTCTTCTTATTCTTAATGTTGGCTAGATCGGAATGTGTGGAACTGGGGTAGGTGTGCTAGTGGAAACCTCTGGTGCAATTCCTGCAAGCCTCCTACTCCGTCTGTACATGTATATGAACACCAACCTCTCGATCTTCTAGTATATGGCCTGCCTAATCTATATTAGGTGAACAACTTACAGGGCTAAGGAAATTTTCTGAGAGAAAAAACTGTCACATTTTTTTTTTCTCAAAGAAGCAGAAGGAACAACGTTGAAAACCACCTCTATCTTTTTTCTCCTGTTTAACCTAAATAAAACCTTAGGTTAAACTAGATTGGCCTATTGGACTCTTAGTTTAGCCTTTGGACTAAATTAATTATTCTAATTAGAACCAAACAAATGACCCAATAAATAATTAATTTTTCCAACCCAAATAAACTAGTCCAATTAAAAAGTCTATATTAGTTTGGTCCCAAGTCAATCTTTAATTATTCAAATTGGGACAAAGCCCTGAATAATTAATTAACCCACCAAACTAATTTAATTAATTCTCTCTCTCTCTTTGTGGACCTTTATTTTATTCTAACCCAATAATTAAATCAGGCTACTTAAATAAAATAAATTCCATTTAATTTAAGACCAATTCCTTAGCCTGTATATAATTAGGACTTATGGTCTATACTGGGGACCAAGAGACACACTGCCTTAGCTACTAAAATGACCAAAATACCATTGCCATATAAATAGCTATATATTTTGCATTTTAAATATTTTCTAATATGACAATAAGGAAATATTGACCCCAAGGACAATGCTACGTTTGGCAAAGTCTCCGACCTACAGGTGAAGTTACTAAAATACCCCCATGTACATCGCCGTACATTAGAGAGGAAGAAATGTACTAACATCTCTCTAAATGACATCTACCATCCTTAGGCTTCTAGTCCAATAATCCCTGACTTCCTGGATTGTTTTCGCTTTCCAAGAGAGCTACCCTAAAGAAAACATCCAAGTCATGTTTCCCAAGGCCCTAGATATTTTGATCATTCAGATAATTGCAAGGGGCGATATAGTATAGAAACTATCTTGTACAAGTCTGTCTTAACTAACTAGTCACACATACCCAACATGCAAGTATATTGGTCCTACGATAGAACCTCAACTAAAAGCAAATCAAAGTACATACTTCCAGCTTCGTCAGACCACCAACTCTTACTCTAGTCGTAGAGTACTAGTCCATTCTATTGTAGTAGCAATCTAGGTTTCTACCATATAGTACTTTAATTAACTACTACTACAGGTCCTGTTCTACATATTCGAAATACGCTTATGTCATGAAGTGAGTAGACTACTCATTGGCTAAAGGTAAGCCATTCCCCATTTGAAATTAATAACATAATAACTTAATCATGAGAAGATTCTCATTCTCATCAATTGGTTAAGAACAAACGTTTATGTGTTTAGTAACCCATAATACATATCTTACTGTGAAAGATGACCATTCACATAAACCACTTACTTAATCACAATGGGTATTTTCCAAACGTAATTGCACACAAATAAAGTGTAAATACACAAACAATTTTTTAGAATAAATTCTTTTATTAAAACATTCAATGTTTACATCAGAAACCTAGTCTAAGAGACATATTTCCCAACAATCTCCCACTTGCACTCTAAGACTAAGTAAGTCCGTAGGTGCCCACCCCTATGGCGTCTAAGTGTCTCTTGAAGACTCTTTCACCCAAAGGCTTGGTGAATGGATCTGCTAGATTATTCTCTGAGGCAATCTATTCCACCACGACTTCCCGTCTTTGGATGAAATCCCGGATCATGTGGTACTTCCTCTCGATGTGCTTTCCCTTCTTGTGGTTCCTGGATTCTTTGGATTGTGATACTGCTCCAGTGTTATCATAATACACCACAATCAGCCTGTCCATGTGTGGCACGACTCCAAGTTCTGAAATGAACATTCGAAGCTAGACTGCTTCTTTAGATGCCTCCGAAACTGCCACATACTTAGCTTCCATGGTCGAGCCAACAATGCAAGCTTGCTTGATACTCCTCCATAAAATGGCTCCTCTAGACAAGGTGAAGGCATATCCACTAGTGGATTTTCTCTCATCCTTATCTGCTTGGAAGTCTGAGTCTGTGTATCTTAGGAACCAAGTCATCAGCTCTGTAAACTAGCATATACTCTCTCGTTCCCTTAAGGTACTTGAGAATATGCTTTACAGTTTACCAATGAACCTCCCTAGGGTTTGATTGATATCTGCTAACCAAGCCTACGGTAAAGCAGACATCTGGCCTAGTACATAGCATGGCGTAAATGAGACTTCCCACAGCTGAAGCGTCGGGAACCCTACTCATTCTATCTTTTTCTTCTTGAGACTTAGGATAGTCCCTTGAAGAAAAAAATAACCTATGTTTGCAAGGAATTATAGCTCCCTTGCATGAGTTCATGCTGTACTTGGCCAGAATCTTGTCAATATATGTCGCTTGGGATAATCCCAACATTCTCTGCTTCCTATATCTAAGAAGTTTAATACAAAAAATGTAATGGCTTCTCCCAAGTCCTTTATACTGAATTGACTAGACAGCCAAACCTTTGTAGATGACAATGACCCTACATCATTTCCAATAAGTAGAATGTCATCCACATATAAGACAAGAAAAATCACATTAATGCCTGTATACGCATGGTTCATCCTTATTTTAATAAAACTATAATACTTTACAGTCTTGTTAAAATGAATGTTCTATGCTCTTAATGCCTGTTTAAGTCCAAAAATGGACTTCTTATGTTTGCAAACCATATGTTCTTGGCTTTAGCAATAAAGCTTTCTGGTTGGGATATACAGATATATTCACTAAGATGAGCATTTAAAAATGCCATCTTGACATCCATTTGCTATATCTCGCAGTCATAAGGACATGCGATAGTAAGGAGGATACGGATGCACTTAAGCAAAGCTACCGGGGAAAATGTTTCCTCATAATCAATCCTTTATTCTGAGTATACCCTTTAGCCATAATCCCAGCTTTGAAGGTTTCCACCTTCCCATCTGCTCCCCTCATCCTCTTGTATAGCCATTTACACCCAATGGGTTTTATCCTTTCAAGTGAAGCTGCAAGATCCCAAACCTGATTGAAGTACATAGACTCAATCTCGGCTTTATTAATTAATGCCATAGATTTGCATTGGTATCAGTAATAGCCTCCTCGTATCTAGTGGGGTCTTGTTCCTAATGGTATGAGACTAGCTCGAAAGCTTCTCTAGTCCACCTCTTTGGAACCCTAGACATTCTCCCATTACAACAAGGCTCCAATTGTACAGGCTCTTCAGGTTATGCCTCTTCTTGTTCCACAATTAGGTCAGAAGAAGTTGATTCCAAAAGTAATTTCTTCTCAAGTTCCAAACTACTTGCACCTTTAGTGGAAGTACTCTGATCATCCTCGAAGTATCTAGCATTGGTACTAACTAGCACTTTCTACTCCTTAGGATGATAAAAGTAACCACCCTTTGTCCCTTTTGGATACCTTACAAAATAGCATAATTCTAATCTTGGTTCCAACTTGTCTCCCTTGACCAGTACATAAGTTGGAAAACCCTATATCCTGAGATGATTCAGACTTAGCTTATGCGCAGTCCACATCTCATAGGGAGTCCTAGGTACTAAGTTCAGAATGTTTGCCACTGTTTCTAAGGCATATACCTAAAAAGATACTGGAAGATTAGCATGAGACATCATACTTTGGACCATTTCCATCAATGTCCTGTTCCTTTTCTCAGCCACTCCGTTTTGCTAGGGTATCCCCGGTGTAGAGAGCTAGGATATTATCCTATGATGTACCATGTAGTCCTTAAATTCACCAAGGAGGTACTCTCCACCCCGATCCAATCGTAAGGTTTTAATTAATTTACCTGTTCGACGATCCACTTCAGCCTTAAACTTCTTAAATTTGTCAAAAGAGTCAGACTTGCATCTCATCAGGTAAATATAACCAAATCTTGTACAGTCATCCGTGAAAGTGATGAAGTACTCAAAACCCCCTCTAGTTGATGTAGACAAAAGACCACACACATTAGTGTGAACAAGACTCAATATCTCTTTGGCTTTATCTGCCTTTGGGGTAAATAACCTTTTAGTCATCTTTCCTATTAGGCAGGATTCACACTGAGGCCAATTTTCAAATCTCAATGTGTCCAAGGGCCCATTAGGGATTAACCTCTGAATCCTAATTGTGTTGATATGACCCAACCTTATATGCCAAAGATATGAGTCATTGACATTGGTCTTACTCTTCCTAGTTAAAGGTTCAAATTGAGTATTATTTAATAGATTGTTAATAGGGTTTAAGAAGAATAGATTTACATACATGTGTGCCCAGTACATAAAATTTCCCCATCTCTAATGATAGAAATACTAGAATTGAAAGATACAGAATATCCTTGATTTATTAGTTTCGCAATTAAAATTAAATTTTGTCGAAATCCAGGTACATATAAAATATCTTTTAAAACCTCTATTTTATTATAATAGAAAATAAGATCCAGCTCTCCCACTGCAAGAACCCAGATTTGTGCTCCATTTCCCACGCATAGCCCATATTCGCCTTTCTTGAGTCTTCTAATCTTTCTAAACCCCTACAAGGAGTCACATATATGATCAGTGGCTCCAGAATCAACAATCCAAGTGGAAGTTGATCCAACCATTGATATAGACACTAGATAGAAAACATTACCTATGGAATTTTTCTTGGCTTGAAGATCTGGATACTCCATTTTCCAGTGTCCCTTCATACCACATTTGAAGCACTTACCCTTTGGTTTGTTTTTGGGTTAGGCCGTTGCATTTCCCTTCTTCCTTTTGAATTTTCTGGGCTTGGACCCAGTTCTAGAGCTCCTTTCTTAGGACTTAGGACAATCATTTGAACAAAAAGACAACCTATATTTGCAAGGAATTAAAGCTTTCTTGCATGAGTGTATGCTGAACTTGGATAGCATCTTGTCAATGTATGTCGCTTGGGATAATCCTAACATGCTCTGCTTTCTATTTCTAAGAAGCATAATCCTGAGAATGTAACTGGCTTCTCCTAAGTCCTTTATACTGAATTGACTAAACAGCCAAACTTAGTAGATGATAATATCCCTACATAATTCCCAATGAGTAAAATGTCATCCACATATAGGACAAGAAAAATCACATTTATGCTTTTCAATTTCCTGTACATGCATGATTTATCCTCGTTTTGAATAAAACAGTAAGACATTACAATCTCATCAAAATAAATGTTTCATGCTCTAGGTGCCTGCTTAAGTCCATACATGGAGTTTTTAAGCTTGCAAACCATATACTCCTGACCTTTAACAATAAAACCTTCCAATTGGGATATATAGATGTCTTCACTAAGATGGCCATTGAGATATTTCGTCTTGACATTCATTTGCCATATCTCGTAGTCTTAATGACATGCGATGGCAAGGAGGATATGGATGGATTTGAACATGGCTACCGGGGAAAAGGTTTCTTCATAATTAATTCCCTCTTTCTGAGTATACCCTTTCACCACAAGCCTAGCTTTGAAGGTTTTCACCTTCCTATCTGCTTCCCTTTTCCTCTTGTATACCCACTTACACCCAATGGGTTTTATCCCCTTAGGTGAAGCTACAATATCCCAAACCTAATTAAAGTACATAGACTCAATCTTGACTTTTATTGCTTCATGTTATAGATTTGTATAGGCATCAACAATAGCCTCCTTGTATCTAGTGGGATCTTGTTCTTGATGGTCAGAGACCAGCTCAAAATCCTCTCCAGTCTTTCTCTCTGGAACCCTAGATTTCCTCCCACTATGATGAGGCTCTGTTTGTACAGGTTCTTGAGGTTGTTCCTCTTCTTGTTACACAATCGTGTATGAAGAAGTTGATTTCGAAGATAACTTCTCCTCGAGTTCCAACTTTGTTGATCCTTTAGTGGAAGTACTTTGATCATCCTCCAAGTATCTAGCATTAGTACTTATCAGTACTTTCTGCTTCTTGGGATGATAAAAGTAACCTCATTTTGTCCCTTTTGGATACCAAACAAAATAGCATAATTCCAATCTTGATTTTAGCTTGTCTCCTTGATTAGTACATAAGTTGGACAGCCCCACATCTTAGGATAATTCAGACTCGGCTTACGCCCAGTCCATATCTCATAGGGCATCTTAGGTACTGACTTGAAAGGCACAAAGTTTAGAACGTATGCCGCTGTTTTCAGGGCATATCCCCAAAAAGAGACCAAAAGAGTAGCATGAGACATCATACTTTGGACAATTTCCATGAATATCCTGTTTCTTCTCTCAGCTACTCCATTCTGTTGGGGTGTCCCCGGCGCAGAGAGCTGTGATACTATCCCATGATGTACTATGTAATCTTTTAATTCACTAAGGAGGTACTCTCCACCACTATCCGATCGTAAGGTTTTGATCAGTTTACCTGTCTGATGCTCCACTTCAGTCTCAAATTCTTTGAACTTGTCAAAAGAGTCAAACTTGTGCCTCATCAGGTAGACATAACCAAACCTTATACAATCATCCATGAAAGTGATGAAGTACTCAAACCCCCCTCAACTAGTGTAGATAAAGGACTACACACATCAATGTAAACAAGGCTCAATATCTCCTTGGCTTTATCAACCTTTTGGGTGAACAACCTTCTGGTCATTTTTCCCATAAGGCAGGATTCACCTTGAGGCCAACTTTCCAATCTTAATGAGCCCAAGGGCCCATCATGAATTAACCTCTGAATCTTGGTTGAGTTAATATAACCCAACCTTAGATGCCAAAGATATAAGTAATTGACATTAGTTTTTCTCTTCCTGCTTAAAGGTTCAGATTTAGCATTATTTATTTGATTTTTTTAGGATTTAAAAAGAATAAGTTTCCATACATGTGCCTAGAACAAAGAACTTCTTTATTTCTACTGATAGTAATATCAGAATGGAAAGAAATAGAATATCCCTGATTTATAAATTTTGCAAAAAAACCAAATTCTATCTAAATCCAGGTACATATAAAATATCCTTCAAAATAACTACTCTATTACAATAAAAGACAAGATCCAGCTCTCCGACTGCAAGGGCCCATACTTGCACTCCATTTCCGACTCATAGTCCACGCTTACCCTTTTGGAGACTTCTAATCTTTCTAAACCATTGCAAGGAGTGATAGATACATTCAGTGGCTCCAGAATCAACAATCTAAGTGGAAGTTTATTCAACCATTGAAACTGACTCTAGATAGAGAACAATACTTGTAGGGTTTTTCTTGGCCTGAAGCTCTAGATACTCATTTTTCCAGTGTCCTTTCTACCCACACTTGAAGCACTTTCCCTTCAGCTTGTTGGGTTGGTTCTTAAGCTGGGCTACTGCATTTCCTTTCATCTTCTTAAACTTTTTGGACTTGGGCCCAGTTTTGGAATAAAAAGCCCGAGCAGTCATAGTCTTGGACTGTGGCTTTATGACCTTCTCTACCACTTGGAGCTCTTTCATTAACTCAGTTAAACTTATGTTTAACTTGTTCATATTATAGTTCAACTTGAATTATGTAAAAGAGCATAACAGAGATTCAAGAACTATGTCCACTTGGCTCTCGGGGTCAATAACAGCCCCTATGTATAATACCTCATATTAAGCCACCTTTATTATGTGGGGAAAGTCATGCATGTCATAACATTTTTATATTGCATTTGGTAATTTGAATTATTTTCATGAAAATAGGAGTTTCATGAGTTTGTTGTTTCATGAATTGACTTGTTCTGATGTAGTTGCATTATTTAAGTTAGTTGAGGTTTTGTTTTATTGAGAAGGATTTATTAGAAAGAGAATGAAGCAAGTGAATAAGAGTTGAGGGAATTTGTTAGGGGAATATTTACACAAATGCTATTGTGGTTTAGTGGATAATGCTTGGTGTTTAATTCTTGGTAGGCTTGAGTTCGAATCCTAGCTATTACAAATCCATTCCTTCCTTTTATTTTCATTTCCCTAATTTTTCTAAGCCTTGGCCGAAATCCTCCAAGAGTAGCTGCCACCTTGGAGTGCAATTCCTAAAATTTAGGAGTGTGATTTATCTTACGAATTATTTTATAAAGCATTTGAAAATAAATTAAATCTTTATTTCTAATATCTTATCATAATCTTTTAGAAAATTTTAAATATTACAAATCTAGATTTTTGAAAGCTATATCTTAGTAAATTATTAGGAAATAAAGAATACAAATAGATGGCTTATTTTCTTCAAAGTAGCCGCCACTTCTCAAGGAGATAAGTTTTTGTATTTTAATTTTTTTCCAATAATTATTAAAAGGAAAATAAAAGGATAAATACTGGATTTTAAATGAATTATTTATCTTTTAGAATAGGTGTTTTCAAAATTTAGGGGAGGGGGAAAAGGAATGTCGGTTCTAGTTTCAAGAAAAAGAAAACCAGAATTTTATCTTGTAAAATAATTATCTAATAGCTCTTTAAATTTACTCAAATTAATATAGGGAATTAATTAAATTATTTCTTCAGCAAATAACTTAAATCCACCAGGTATTATTTCGGAAAATTCCTCCAAAGCTGCCGCCACCTTAAGAGCTATTGGAGCTCAACCTAAACTCTTCAAACCCTAGGCAAAGTTATCCAAGATAAACTTAACCAATTATGACTTTGTTTTAGCAAAACAAAAACACCAGAATTTCCCTTCCTTTCCTTTAGAATTTTGGCCACAATCAGCACCCATTCTGCACAAAAAATTCCAACCAAAACTTGCACTAACTCTCTATAGTCATTGAGCAAATACGCAGCTATACAAAGACTCTTTTTTCTTCTCTTATTCTCACCACCATAGAGACCGAAACCAGCCTATTTTTCTTCCCACTTTCTGTCTAGATTTTTGGTCATCCTAAGCACCAAAAACACAGTAGCAACATCTCCAAACTGCTGCCCAGTTTTGATAATCAAGAAAAGGTCCAAAGCTGTCCAACTTGTTCTTGTGATCAAGAATCCATAACAAGGTAGGACTTCTCCAAACACCAAAACCTAGTCGTTCTATTCTACAAAGCACGAAAATTTCCACCTTCTAAACCTCTAAAATTTTAAAAAAAAGGCAGCCTCTCACCCTCTCTAAGAATTCGGCCAGCACATACCTAAACTCTACCAAAACTGAAACAACATCCAAGATAAGCCATCTCCAATCCTTCTATCCATTTCTTTCTCCATTCTTTCTCACTTTTCTCTCTTAAATCACGTCCATAAGGGATTGATTTTCGCCCTTTCTTAGTGAATCACAATCAAGAACACCTAGGCGGACCAACCTCTTCAACTATCCATTGAACTCAAGCTAGTCATCAAGGAGTTGTCGTGTTCTTAAGTTTATTTCGCTAAGAGATAGTCAAGATCCTATCTTTACTAATTTAAATGGATTTGATCTTTAAAGTATTGACTTATGAATGCATACGGAGTCTAGAATGAAAGCATGAATGGACTAGAATGATAAATATGTTGATGTAGGACATAGACAAAGCAAATATGAAATAGGACAGTGATGTATCTTGTCATGATGAATTTAGTTATATGCTATGTTGGCAAAGATGAGGTCTTTTAATGTTAATGGGGCTGATTATAATGATTGTATGTTAATTGAATATAGGGGTGGTCATATTATGGTTTGATTTGGATGAATGCATGATTATGATCAATAGCTTGGCAAAGAAGAGTTGTATATATGATCTAATGAATTAAATCATTTAGATACCATGGATGAATTAGGTGATTAGTGAGATCATGAGAATTCATGTTGCATGAGATAGTGGATGTGATGTTTGGATTCTAATTATAGAATCATTTATTCTAGATAAGGAAGGAATGGAAGTAAGGGCAATCAATTGAGTTGGGTGTTGCTATTGATTTGTCCAAGTAAGTCCCTGCATAACTGTTTTGATAAATGTTATATGTTTGCAAGCATTTGTCACCATGTTATTCGGAATTGAGGTCAATATGATATTTGACAAGGGGATTGAAACGTTAGTTGAACAAGATGAGTTATATTGTGCAATTTTGATACTTGGGTTGCAAACATGGATTTTTTACTTTCTAAATGAGTTTGTCAAGTTTTAACTGCTCAAATTGAAAAACGATTTCTTACTCTATCACTAAATGATTTGGAAATGCTATTATGGAAAAATCACGTTTCGCAGTCAAGTTAATCAAAGAATTTCAAAAAAAGGAAAATGATTCTGCCCCTAAATAGGGAGCGTTGACTACTCAGTGGGGGTAGGCTAGTGGTACTAGTCTTGAAAGGCAAGAGTGACTCTTCTGGTAAGAGGCCACCTCCAGAAGATGAACTCAACTTGGAGAGGCGACAATACTACTTAGTCAGGCCGGTCTGAGCTAGCATATTGGTCCATGTGGACATTGTTTATCTGGGTTGGACAACCGGAGTGTTGGGTGTAGAGATAGATGAGTATCTTACCTTAATGGGAGGATCCCCCACTGCCCATTATTGAAAGAATACATTGGGATGCTATCATGGTGGTAACCATGATATGGATTATGATATTATTTTTTGAATCATTACTAATCCCTACTTAATGAATTATGAATATGATAAAACGGTGATTTATTGTGAACCATTTTGGATACATTGTGCAAGGCTCCTTTGTATGACTGTTATTGATTAAATTGACTTGGAAACACGATTTTGTGATTTTGATAAACCTGCATGCATGAAATGGTTATATTTCACACTTGCATACACGGGATTTACTGAGATATCAATCTCACACCTTTTACATCATGATTTCAGGAGAGTGCTTATATTGACCAGGTTGAAGAAATAAGCGATGATCGTTCATTTATTTTTTTATTTTAATTTATATTTTGTTCAAGAGATGTTTGTTAGTTTTGATATCTCAGATTTGTATAAGTATTACCCTTGGATGTAATAAGAGTATTTTATGTTGGGTATCTCAGGCTCTATCCTATATGGTGCAGCGAAAAATAAAACGAGATACCCTCTCAGGACTCGTCTATGTGTGAAAAATAAGATATAAAGAGAGTAAAGGTAATAGCTTTTACCTTGGGTGATCGTCCGAAGAACAAAGTTTTCTTCTTCAAGTTGAGGCACGATCCAACAATTCTCGTAATCAACCTTCACGTGAGTTGAATGTCTACCCACTATAATCACAGTGTGTGATTATCTCTAATAGTAATCCACACAGAAGAATACTCAAGCACGTAGTTTTCTGTGCTAGCAGAAATTCTAAGTGGCGGCTAGGGTTTTTCTTCAAGATCAAATCGAGAGAGAAGAAGAGAAAAAATTCGTGGTTGTTGTTTCTTTTGTGTGTTGTTTAGCTGTTGGCTAGGGTTTTTTGTGTGTTATTAGCTACTATATATCACACGAAATTCCCTTCCTAAAACTGAGAATTCTAATCCTATTAGAATTCCCTAATTGTAATTGGAAACATCAAGTTCTCACAATTACAACTTGTACCACAAATTATAACTAATTATAATTTGTCCACAACAACTTTTCTTTCTCTCAATCAACCCCACAATGCTATCAAATAACATCTTGAGCATATAATCCTCTATTGTGTGTGACCTATTAGGTTTCCCGGTCAATTGGTAGCGAACATGAATTAATCCAAACGTCTTTGAGATTAATAATCCATAATTAATTAGAATTAATCCTATTAATTCTAATCAGGATTGGTTTAATAATTCATCAATTAATAAACCCATATTCCCAGATCATGAGCGGTATCTAGCAACACATCATGACCACCTAAGAGTCCAGGAAGTCAAGTGGCTTGACATGAACACTTCAATAACAAACCTCAGTGCAATTAACTCCTTTCACCATACAATATCTCATTCGGTTTGGAGTACGGAATTAGTGCCAACTCCCTCCAAAAATAATTTTGGCCCAAATACAATAGTACTTGTACCAGGAACCTACTACTCTAGATGTGTATTAATTAGAACTGTTTCCAATACACAATCGCCTTGGCCAAGGACTTTTCGAGTAGTAATTCCTACAAGTAGCCATAAGATATTCGCCCCTACTATTAGGAGTGGTGAATCTTTTATTGACCCTCTCAACTACTTTCGTTTACCTCACAATGTACCCAATATCCATCCCATAGGCGGCCCTCAATCGAGCTCCAGAGATTGGAATCAAAGTACAAAGCTCAACAAACAAAGTACCTTGGAGATCTTAAGTCTAAAGATACTTGCACGTTTGCTATATTGATATTATATCACTGGCACTAAATAGTTATCCATATAATTATCTCATAGTTAGTCCATCCAATGAACTTGTTCCATTAACAAGCATCCATGTGTTAACTTTGAGTATCTCAATACTCACGGTTATGAGAATCACCGCCTGATCAAATCAGGAAGTCTAACACATGCTAGTCTTAACTCATTAATGATGTTTTGTCTCATTAATACTATGACTAGGGACTATTTAAGTACTAACACCATCCAGTGTAGTAGGAATCTCATATCATGATTTCCTTAACACAGTGTTGTACTAGGGACTTTATCGAACAATTATATTACTTAAAGTAAACAAAAAGAAACTGTAAGATAAATAATACTTTTTATTAAAATAAAATGTGTCATATACAATGTACAAGTGATTGTCTCTCGAGCACAACACTAACAAACTCGCACTTGCACCAGAGTCAATCATTTATGTATCTAACACCGAATGACTCAACATGACAATCATGTTTCTTTTGGGATTGTGCTTTCGTAAGCGGGTCAGCTATGTTCTCATCCATGGGAACTCTCTCTATCTTTATTTCCTTAGCTGCTTCAGAAGCGGCTATGTACTCAGCTTCTGTCGTAGAGTTGGCAATAATCTCTTATTTAGAGCTTTTCCAACTTATTGCCCCTCCATACAACGTAAACACGTAACCGGATTGTGATTGGAAATTATCTTTATCAGATTGAAAACTAGCATTAATATACCCTTTTATTTTCAAATCACCATCTCCATATACTAAGAACATATCCTTAGTCCTTCGTAAGTACTTAAGGATATTCTTTACAGCCGCCCAATGACCCTCACCAGGGTCATATTGGTATCTGCTTGTCAAACTGAGAGCACAAGATACATCGGGCCTAGTACATATCATAGCATATATGATAGATCCAACTGCCGTGGTATATGGAATCTTACTCATGTGATCCCTTTCAACTCGTATCTTAGGAGACATTGACTTTGAAAGGCTTACATCATGTGACATGGGCAAGAATCGCTTTTTGGATTGATCCATGCTAAACCTCTCTAGCACTTTATCTATGTATATAGACTGTGAAAGACTAAGAAACCTTTTGGATCTATCTCTATAGATCCTTATTCCAAGAATATAGGTTGCTTCTCCAAGATCTTTCATGGAGAATTGTTTGGACAACCAAATTTTAACTGTTTGCAAGATAGGTATATCGTTTCCTATTAGCAATATGTCATCTACACAAAGCAGTAAGAAAATGATTGCACTCCCACTAACCTTCTTGTATACACAAGGCTTATCTATGTTTTAAATGAAACTAAACTCTTTGATTGTTTTATCAAAATGGATATTCCAACTCCTAGAAGCTTGATTAAGTCCATAAATGGACCTTTGCAGCTTGCACACCTTTGTGCCATCACTAGATGTGAAACTCTCAGGTTGTGTCATATACACTTCCTCAGTCAGATTTCTATTTAGGAAAGCTATTTTCACATCCATTTGCCAAATCTCATAATCATAATGAACAGCAATGCCTAGGAGTATCCTGATGGATTTCAACATGGCTACTGGCGAGAAGGTTTCGTCATAGTCAATACTTTGTTGTTGATGATAACCCTTCGCCACTAGTCGTACTTTATAGGTAACTAAGTTACCATCCATGTCCGTTTTATTTTTGAAAACTCACTTGCACCCAATAGGTTTAATTCCTTTGGGTGCATCAACCAAAGTCCATCTCTGATTTCATCGCCTCAAGCCATTTGCCAGATTCTGAACTATTCAGAACATCCTTGTAGGTAGTAGGCTCATCTTCATCTATGAGCAATACGTCATTGTGGTCACTAATGAGAAATCCATATCTGTCAAGTGCCACACGTATCCTACTAGATCTACGAGGTTTTTGTGTATTAGAAGGTTCATCTATTCTCTCAATAGATGTGGGGTTAGACGGTTGATCCTCGTTTGTTTGATCTTCATGAACTTCACTAAGTTCAATCTTACTCCCACTATCCCCTTTGAGCATGTGCTCCTTCTCTAAGAAGACGGCATGCTTCGAAACAAACAATTTGTTTTCGGAGGGTAGATAGAAGTAATATCCGAAAGATTTTTTCGGATATCCCACAAACAAACACTTGACAGACTTACTTTCAAGTTTGTCTGACTGTGGCCCTTTAACAAAGGCAGGTCAACTCCATACTCGCAAGTGAGATAACTTTAGTCTGTTACCAAAGGACATCTCAAATAGAGTAGTATCAACCAATTTTATCGGAACTCTATTTAGTATATAAACAGAAGTCTCTAGTGCATACCCCCAAAATGATTTTGGAAGGTCTGCAAAAGCCATCACGGTCCATACCATGTCTAGAAGAGTTCAATTCCTTCTCTTAGAAACACCGTTATATTGAGGTGTATGTGGCAGAGTCCATTGAGATAATATCCTATTATCTCTAAGATAACTCAGAAACTCTTGGCTCAAGTATTCTCCTCCTTGATCAAATCTTAGAGTCTTAATACTTTTGCCAAGTTGTTTCTCTATTTCATTCTTGAAGTCTTTGAACCTTTCAAAGGCCTCAAATTTGTATTTCATTAAATATAAATACCCGTATCGTGAGAAATCATCGATAAAGGTTATGAAATAGTTGTAACCTCCTCTTGCTTGTATTGACATTGGGCCACATACATCAGAATGTATGAGTTCTAATAACTCCTTGGCCCGTTCTCCTTTTCCTAGAAAAGGAGTTCTAGTCATTTTACCTAGTAAACAAGACTTGCATATGTCATATGATTCATAATCAAATGACCCTAAGTCACCAAGCTTGTGTAACTTAGAAATACGATTTTCGTTTACATGGCCCAAACGACAATGCCATAAGTAAGAGGTGTTAGAGTTATCTATTTTAGGTTTCCTATTATTTATATTAAGAATTGGATTGTCCAAGTCTAGAACATATAAACCATTAACTAAAGTTGCTGAACCATAATGAATATCATTTAATGAAAAAGAACAACATTTATTATTAAATATTAAATGAAATCCACATAAGTTTAAACACGCAATTGAGATAATGTTTTTCATTAAAACTGGTACATAATAATAGTTTTCCAATTCTAGAATCAATCCTAAAGGAAGGTTCAGTTCAGCTTGTATGTCCCTATAGCAAGTGCAGCAACCGTTGCCCCATTTGTAGTACGTAGGTCCATGTCGCCTTTCTCTAGCCTTCTACTGCTCTTTAGTCCCTGCAAGTTATTGCAAAAATGAGATCCACATCCGGTATCTAATACCCATATCTCATTTCTAAAGACAGTATTTATCTCAATCATAAACATACCTGGAGAAGAAGTAGAAGTGCTTGTAAACTTCTCCTTCTGCTTCTTATCCTTAATGGTCTCCAAGTAAGCTTTGCAGTTGTACCTCCAGTGGCCCATCTTCCCACAATAATGGCATAGGCCCTTGGTAACTGCGTCCTTCTTGTTCACACCACCTTTGGGCTTCATGGCAGACTTCTTCTTCTTCTTTTGAACTTTCTTCTTAGAAGAGGAAGATTCTACCATTAAAACTACATTGGAATCCTTCTTCATGGAGGACTCCGCAGTTTTGAGAAGATTGATCAATTCAGGAATGGTGTTCTCAATCTTGTTCATCTGATAGTTAATCACAAATTGTGATAAACTATTAGACAAAGATTGTAGAATTAAGTCAACACTTAAGTCATGATCCACTGCAAACTTAAGAGATCCAAGCTTCTCTATCAAGCAAAGCATCTTCAGCCCATGAGTGGCCATAGAATAACCCTCTGCCATTTTACAATGAAATAGTTGCTTTGAGATCTCATATCTCTCAATTCTGGCTTGGGCATCAAACAGCTTTCGAAGATGTAAAATGATCGATTGAGCATTCATATGCTCGTGCTGTTTTTGCAACTCAGGAGTCGTGGATGCCAGCATAATACATGATGCTGTATCACTATCCTCCTTGTACCTCTTGCGGATAGCATGCTTATCAGCATGAGCATCTTGGGCTAGTGGTGGTAGAATAGGAGCATCTAGCACGTAGAGCAACTTTTTCGATTTGAGAACGATTCCCAAATTTCTATACCAGTCGAGATAGTTTAATTCGGTTAACTTGTTTGTTTCCAAAATGCTACGTAAGTTTCAAGTTTGTTGACATGATGCAAGTGACCTAGATGTAAAGATAGAGAGCATTAGCTACTTGTATATGCACATGATATGCAAATAATTAGGACTTTAATTAAAAGCATTTTTACTCCACTATTTTACTCAAACCAATAACCCCCACTACTGATTCGGGAAAGTCGGTTAGAAGCTTTCCTAGTGGACCGGTATCCAAATTCCTCAAGAATAACCTTAGGTTTGCCCAACAAGCCACCCTTGAGTTCATTGGTAGGTATCCAATACTAATTACATCGTATGTAACTACCGGATCATTGGGTGATTAACAGCTTTTAATCTTAAAACCTTTTGGGCTACCCTAACTTTTTCTCTAAATTTCTTTATGCTTGAGTTTGCCCAACCAGGATAAAGGAATTTAATTCCATAACTTGAACATGCCCAATGTCAAGTTGGCTTAGGTTTGCCCAACAACATGGTCTCAAAAAAGGACTCACGTTCTTACTATATGAACGGAATGAATTAGGTTTAATATTAATTGAGAGATTTGTTCCTTTTAGTGATTTCATTGAATGACATGCATAATAATCAATAATTCACATAATTGATAATCATGGTAATAAAGCGATTACGTGGTATAGTTATGGACTTTTCCTAAATTAATTTCTTTGAGCCATAAAAGAAATTAATATAGTTAACCCTATGTGTTCATGCATGATTTAAGTAGAAGGTCTTACCTCCTCGCCTTGTTTTGGTTGCCATCTTCAGAATAAAATAATTCTATTCCTATCTAACCTATGTAAACTAATTACATAATTTTCTAAAGAGAGAAAACCTTGAGTTACATTCGAGGGGAGTTAGATGAGAAGAGAATTACACACGAATTCTAGAGAAGGCAGGACATGCAGGCCCTATTTCATAAAAACCAAAACTGTAAAATGCATGAACAGATATAATTAGTTTTAGTCTATAACCATCCACCATGCCATTGACTATGCTTAAACAAAATAAACATATACTTTTATTATTCCAAAATCACTATTTTTGAAAAAATAAAACAAATTCTAAAATCACCATTTTTGAGAATACATCAATTTTAGATTTTCAAAATCATTATTTTGAAGAACAAAATTGATTATCTTAAAACTAATTTTGAGAAAATGCTTTTGGGTCCCGTCTCTCATCAAATGAGGTTTTTCTCTTTCAAAATTCTGTTCCGATTTTTTTTTTAAATACTAGAGGTTGCAAACAGAGTAGAACCGGCACCGGTTTGGAAGCCGGCGCCGGCTTGGAGGTCGGAGCCAGCGCCGCCTGTGTTCTGCAAGAATGGCGGCGATTTTCAAAAAATTCCAGAAATAATTTCTGGTGCTTTTTTCTTCCGCAAATTTTCAGTAAGAACAATTCCCAGTAGTATTTTATATTTTGAAGCTCTAAACAACAACCAATTTGTTAGTTTAAAGATAATCAAAATGGAAAATTAAGATGAAACGGAGGGCAACATCCATGTTGCAAGAAAATGTTTTTCCTGCAGAAATTTTCAGCACCAAAGAAAGCATATTTTCAAAATACGCTGTGACTTTTACACAATCATATTATGCTACGGATCCAACACATAAAGATTGAAACAATTTCGACTCAAGTGAAAACGATTTTCACAGCAAACAAAGACAAACATGAAAACAGTTTTTCATGCCAAAACAATGTCCATAGACCACACATAGCATGGCTCTGATACCACTGTTGGGTATCTTAGGCTCGTATCCTATACAGCGTAGCGAAAAATAAAACGAGATACCCTCCCAGGACTCGTCTATATGTGGAAAACAAGACATAAAGAGAGTAAAGGTAACAGCTTTTACCATTGGGTGATAGTGCGAAGAACAAAGTTTTCTTCTTCAAGTTGAGGCACGATCCAGCAATTCTCGTGATCAACCTCCACGTGAGTTGAACGTCTACCCACTATAATCACAGTGTGTGATTATCTCTAATAGTAATCCACACAGAAGAATACTCAAGCACGTAGTTTTCTGTGCTAGCAGAAATTCTAAGTGGCGGCTAGGGTTCTTCTTCAAGATCAAATCGAGAGAGAAGAAGAGAAAAAATTTGTGGCTGTTGTTTCTTTTGTGTGTTGTTCAGCTATTGGCTAGGGTTTTTCATGTGTTATTAGCTACTATATATCACACGAAATGCCCATTCCAAAACTGAGAATTCTAATCCTATTAGAATTCCCTAATTGTAATTGGAAACATCAAGTTCTCACAATTACAACTTGTACCATAAATTATAACTAATTATAATTTGTCCACAACAACTTTTCTTTCTCTCAATCAACCCCACAATGTTATCAAATAACATCTTGAGTATATAATCCTCAATTGTGTGTGACCTATTAGGTTTCCCAGTCAATTGGTAGAGAACATAAATTAATCCAAACATCTTTGAGATTAATAATCCATAATTAATTAGAATTAATCATATTAATTCTAATCAGGATTGGTTTAATAATTCATCAATTAATAAACCTATATTCCCAGATCATGAGCGGTATCTAGCAACACATCATGACCACCCAAGAGTCTAGGAAGTCAAGTGGCTTGACATGAACCCTTGAATAACAAACTTCAGTGCAATTAACTCCTTTCACCATACAATATCTCATTCGGTTTAGAGTACGGAATTAGTGCCAACTCCCTCCAAAAATAATTCTGGCCCGAATACAATAGTACTTGTACCAGGAACCTACTACTCTAGATGTGTATTAATTGGAACTGTTTCCAATACACAATCGCCTTAGCCAAGGACTTTCTGAGTAGTAATTTCTACAAGTGGTCATGAGATATTCGCCCATACTATTAGGAATGGTGAATCCTTTACTGACCCTCTCAACTACTTTCATTTACCTCACAATGTACCAAATATCCATCCCATAGGCAGCCCTCGATCGAGTTCTAGAGATTGGAATTAAAGTACAAAGCTCAGCAAACAAAGTACCTTGGAGATCTCAAGTCTAAGGATACTTACACGTTTGCTATATTGAGATTATATCACTAGCACTAAATAGTTATCCATATGATTATCTCAAAGCTAGGTTATCCAATGAACTTATTCCATTAATAAGCATCCATGTGTTAACTTTGAGTATCTCAATACTCACGGTTATGAGAACCACCGCCTGATCAAATCAGGATGTCTAACACATGCTAGTCTTAATGCATTAATGATGTCCTGTCTCATTAATACTATGACTATGGACTATTTAAGTACTAACACCATCCAGTGCAATAGGAATCTCTTATCTGATCTCTATCATGATTTTCTTAGCATAGTGTTGTACTAGGGACTTTATCGAATAGTTATATTACTTGAAGTAAACCAAAAGAAATTGTAAGATAAATAATGTCTTGTATTAAAATAAAATGTGTCATATACAATGTACAAGTGATTGTCTCTAAGGCACAACACTAACATTTTATTTTTTTATTTAGTTTTTTTTATTATTTTGTACCTTATTATAAAGACCCTTGGTCCTCTGGACGAGGCGACATCCCGCCCTATTTGGGTACGTAGGTAGTGGGGTGTTACAAGTGATATCAGAGCCTAAGTTTAGGCAAATGATATTATTGAGTAGTATCTAAACCCTAGGAATTGAGATTCATTGAATTGTGTCTGAACTTTAGGGATTGTGATTTAGTTCTAATTTCTCTATGTTTCTTTCATAGGATGACTAGCAGATCCACAGCTGTGACCCATGACTGGCCATTTATGTGCGGTCCCACGAGTGGTAGAGCATGTAGCCCTATACCTATACCGGATTCCTCGCCATTGATAGGGGCTAAATTAGTCATGTTTTTCCTAGTTATTTGAGGTTCTTTTGTAGTATATTTTATTCAATAACTAGTCATATTCCTTCATATTTGAGATTTTACCCTTGGAAATGTATTTTGTTTATTATTTCAGTTTTTTTGGGGAAAATGAAACAAAAATGTCGCAAAATAGAGGAGAGGCGATGCCGGCTAGGGCACTAGAACCGGCGCTGGCCATCCACTGGATTACACGAACTTCGAAGTGACAAAAAATTGTCAAAACAAAGCAGAACAGAGGTGAACCGGCACTGGCTCCAAGAGTCGAGGCGGCGCTGGCTGCATTCTGATCTTTATTGTGTAAAATTCGAAAAAAAAATCAACGAATGAGTAGAGAAGCAGACCACAACCGGCGCCGACTCTGAGAGCCAACGTGGCACTGGCTGTGCCCTGAAGATAAGGCGATGCTTGATTTTTTTCTACGCGATTTTTGGTAATCTGCGGAGTTTTAGTATCTTCCAACTTCTACTCGGCCAAGAACTCTGTACCTATGTGTTTAGGCACTTCCTAAGCCTATATATAGATGAAAAACAAAAGGGAAAATGAGGAGAATTCATTGATCATCATAGAAAATTACTCAATTAAAGGAGGAATTCTTCAATTCAAGGAGGGTTGTACAAGAATGTGTTCAAAGGAAGAAGAATGAGATTTATCTATGAGTGCTTTCTTTTACTTTGTTTTTTTTTTTTTTTTGAACAATGATATGTTAATTATTTTATTGTAATTTGACATTGTTTTAGATATTCATGATATTTAGAGTTATTTGATCTTTTGATTAATTGATTGTTCTTCTTGGTATTTAATTATTTGTGCTCATTACGAGATTGGTTGATTGTTACTTTCTATTGACATGCTTGAAAAAGGGGTTGATGGTGGTTTCAATTCGTTAGTTTCATATTTGTTGTATTTTAACTTGCTTGAGAATATGGTTAATTGCTCAGAACTGGTAATTAAAGGTTAATTGATGTCTGCCAAAATATGGATTCATTGGTTAGTTTCGTGTTTTAAGTTTGCCAGAATATGAAAATTTAATCAAGGATTTTGTTTAATGCATCTTTTAGGTAAGACTGGTTGAGACAGAATATATGATACTAAGTTACCTAGTAGATAGGGATTCATGGATTGAAAAAGAAGTGAGTCTATCTTAATCCTTCGTGATGCCAAGGGAATAATTAGTTATGATAATGGTTGAGTTCTTTAAGATCATGTTTGTCTACACAATAGCTTGAGTTACATAATTCTACATCCTTAACACATATATATTTTTATTTTTATTTGTTTTTCACTTTATCGAGTCGATTAAACAATGAAAGAAAGGTTATTAATGTCTCCTTGTTCCTGGAGAATCGACACTCGTTTGAACCCTATGCTCGGTTAATGTTGAGTACGCTTGCTCATATGTGTGATTTGGGTTGAACGTTTTAATTTAAACTTGATTGGGAATGTGTTTAGTTTTTGTATGATTTTTATACATAAGTCTGAACATATCAAGTTTTTGGCGCCGTTGTCGGGGAACAATTGCATGAAAGCTTGGATTTTGTTGATTTAACCATGTAAATATGTAAAATATGTATAATTGTTCTCTCCACAAAAAGGTGCTATCTATCTTTTGTATTTCATGTATTCTTGTACAACCTTGTAACCTTACTTACTAACTTTGACTATATTCTTTTAACTAACTTTGTAACCTTTTAATTTTATTTTAAAAATTAAGTCTGTTATTTAACTTGCTTCTCGTTTGCTTAGGTGTTATCCGTGGTAAATGACCCAAAAATCATTAGGCGAGATAGTCGATTTGGACCCTGAAATCGAAAGGACATTATCAAAAATTCGCCAGACAATTCAAAGGAACTTAATCATCGAGATAGATGGTGCTAAAAAAAAACAATGCTGGGAATGATAGGAGGGTTATGGATGAGTTTGTGAAACCCACAATCTCGGGCACAGGCTTGAATATCACTAGGCCTTGGATAGATGCAAATAATTTTGAAATAAAGCCCAACATTATCCAAATGGTTTAAAATATGGTTCAGTTTGATGGGTTACCTGAAGAAGATCCCAATGCTCACTTAGCTAGTTTTCTTGAGATTTGTGATACTTTCAAGATGAATGGTGTTTCTGAGGATGCCATTAAGTTAAGACTATTTCCTTTTTCCTTGAGAGATAGAGCTAAATCTTGGTTAAAGTCTTTACCTACAGGTTCCATCACTACTTGGAATGCCCTAGCTGAAAAATTTTTAGCTAAATATTTTCTCCCAACTAGGACAGCCAAACTTAGGAATGAAATCTTCACCTTCCAACAATTAGATTTGGAGCCCTTATATAAAGTTGGGAGAGATTCAAGGAGATGTTAAGAAAATGCCCACATCACGGATTTGAGCTGGGAATGCAAATGCTTATCTTCTTGAATGGCCTCACGTTCGCAACATGGCAAGTGGTAGACTCTTTTTTAGGGGGTTCCATCAATTATAAGACCTCAGAACAAGTATCTGAGCTTATTGAAAATTTGGCTTCTAATAACTATTCTTGGGGGAGTGCAAGGTCAAGAGCTCGTGTGCAAGGAGTGGACAAAGTTGATGCTGCGACAGCATTAGAGGCTAAGGTAGACGCCTTAACTCAAAAGATGGAACAGAAGGTGATGCCTCAAGGCCAGGTTTTAAACGTCAATTGTGATTTCTGTGGAGAAGGACACCCCAATCATGAATTCCAAAATATGGGGTCATTCCAAGAAACGTCAGAACAAGCAGCCTTCGCAAGTAATGTCCGACCAGGTAACAACCCTTATAGCTCTACCTATAATCTTAGTTGGCGAAATCACCTTAATTTCTCTTAAAGCAATAGGAATCAACCTAGGCAAGGGTCTTTCAATTTTGGAAGTAATCAAAGGAACTAAAACCCATAAACAATAATGCGACATCTTCAAAGCCACCATTAGAAGAGTTGATTGGCCAATTGGTAAGTACCACGGAGACTAAGTTCCAAGAAGTCGATACAACAACAAGGAACTTAAAGGCTTCCATGCACAATTTGGAGAACTAAATTGGTCAACTAGCCAAACTCTTGGGAGATTGTCAAGCGTGGACATTACCAGGGAATACTAAGAAAAATCCACGGGATCACAGCTGTGGGAAACATTGAAGCAGTTTTACTTTTCTTTACTTTCAATTTTTGTGATTGAGACAATTTTTATTTCTATCATTTTGATTGATTAATTAGAGTGCATTATTCAGCATTATTGTATGTTTCACATTTTTTATTTAAAAAAAATGGAGAAACCCCAGACAGAACCAAGGCGGCGCCGGCTCCAAGAGCTTGGACCGGCGCCAGTTCTTATCGAGTGAAGCACAATTTAAAGGCCATTTTGTCCATTTTTTCTTCATATTCTCCAATCTCCCTCTCAATTTCTCTCAAGCCCGCATTGGCTTCACATACCTCACTTCCCAAAATTTTGATTTTGCAACTCGTAAACACTTCTATAACATCTATTGGCTTTTTTTTTTTTAATGATCCTACGGATCAAAATCCTTAAAATTTTCAATTTTTCATCACAACATCACTTCAATCCACGAGCAAGGAGCCTAGATTTCTACAAAAATCTTGCATCTTTTGCTTGCCCATACATACAAGAGCACAAAGATATGTTTTTTATTCAATTCCTACAGTTAAAAATGGTGTAGATGATTTTTCCTAATTTTGGGAATAGTTTTGGTCAGAAAATAGGATTGTGCATGCCTTCTTAACTTATGCATTACTCCTTGAGCTTCATGAATTGGACTGAAATAGGAGTTATTGATCCTTCACTACTTGATTCATGCTTATGCTCATTAGAGACTTCATATAGCTAAGGCTAGAATTAAGGCTATTGGCGATACTTGAAAATATGGAACGTGCATTGTTGATCACATAATACCATGGTACTGCCTTCATTCACATGATCATGTTTACTAGCATGCATTGAGGATATTCAACACGTTTATTCTTTACTGTGAACATTACCTGTATTGTTGCAGGTTGTGTTGAATTGATTGGAGGTGATTGATTGAATTGTTTGTTGAAGGATGCTATACATTAATGGAGTTGGGGTATTGTGGATTGTGAGACTGGTTGAGGGTTGCCTGAGATTTGAGGAATATCTTTGAAAGGGTAGTGGCCCTGTTGTCAGACTTGGAGCTTACTTATTCTCTCTTCCTATTTTCCCCATTCCTTACTTGACCATGTCTAGAGAAAGGGGTCAGTCTTCTAAAAGGGCAAGAACTTCCTCTTTCTCAGCCCCGTCATCTGTTTGATCCTTTGTCCCTTAGACCTACTGTGTTTATTGATGCATCCTGTGAGGAATGGTACAGTAGGAGAGCATCTAATAAGATTATTGTCGAGCGTACTTTCTCACCCACCTTAGACTGTGCACTTAAATTGGGCATGATGTTTAGAAGGCTAGGATGGGGGTCGATAGTGCAATTGAAATTGAAGTATTGTCCCATGCTTATTAAGGAATTCTATCCTAATATGACGGATAAGGGCAATAAACATCTTCCACATATTGAAACAAGAGTGAAAGGAGTTCCCAATGTCATCACTCAAAACTAATTAGCCAATCTCCTCTAGGTTTTTGACGATGATACTTGGTAAGGGATTGATGTGAATAATCAAAAGATTTTGTTTGACCCGAATTGGAATGCTAGTGGGACTAGAGCCACCTTAGGATTGTATAAGCATAATGCCTTCCAAGCTAATAGTTTCTATTCCAACAATGATCTGGTAGCCAACTTTAGAGCTCTAGTCTACATGTTTGGGTTCAATGTTGTACCCCGTGATAGTGGTTTCAATGAGACTAGACTTATTGACACTTATATTTTGCATCGAATGATGAACACATTACCTATCCCTCTTACACCCTTGATCATCCAATCTATCAGGAAGGTTGTTCATCACCGGCTTTCCACAAAAGACTTCATTTTTTCCTTGGTTATAATGAAAATTCTGAAAGACTTTAGGGTGAGTCTTGAGGGAGAACTCATGGAGGCTACCACCAAGCACGATATGATCACTGAGCAAACTCTTATGAGTTGCGGGTATAAGTACAGCCAGGAGTTGAAGAAGTGGCTAACACCCTTCGAAGTCAAACATCTCGGGCAGGTTAGGCCATCCACAGTAGAGAAAGAGCACCCACCACCACCGGCACGTGCTAGAGCTAGCAGTTCTCAATTCCACTCCCGGACTAACTTTGAGACTACTATGCTGGAATGACTCGATCAGCAAATGGCGGTGCTCCTACCCTTGTAGGGTACTATGGATGACATGGCAAGACGGCAAACTACTATGGAGCAGCAGTTGGCCGAGTTGAGGCAGCATTCTTCTGGGCCACATGGTGGTGCAGGTACTTCTACACTAGCTAATGATGATGAGGAGGACTAATGATGCTTGTCTACATTTTTTCAATCACTCTTGTTTTTCCTTTCTCTTTTGATGTTTTTTTTTTTTTTTTGTTAGGGTATTTTCCTGTGTACTATGTTCTTTCTTTTGTTTTTGCTTTATTTTCTTTTCTAGTTTTTATGCTTTGGTGTGTTTTATTTTGTATTTTTCTTTTTAAGTACTTTGCCAATGCCTCATTCTTCAAGCATTCAAATCTTGTACAGCACAATGCCAAACGAATGGAAGTTTGTTTTTCTTATCTCGTCTCCTTTATATTTTTTTTGGTCCCATGGTATTGTATGTTCTTGTTAGATTTATTTAGCCATTGAGGATAATGTCTAGTTTAAGAATGGGGGAGTGATTTGATTGACAAGTATTCTATACATATACTTTTGCCTTCATGGGATCAAATTTTGAGCGAAAATTTTCAAATTTTTTTGACTTTCTTTGAGATTTCAAGCTATATTTTTAGTGTTTGTCTTTATGATGGATTATAAAGTATATGTTCTAGATCATTTATTGAATGAATATGCATGACTTTTTGCACGCACTTGGACGAAGTAGTTCTTAATCAAATGCTTTGCATTGTTCTTAAACCTGTTTTTCTACAAAAATTCATGGAGCATTCTAGAACTTACTTGAATATCTCTCGAGGCAAAATAAGAAAGACAATTATAATTTAACTTAGGGATGATGGTAATAGGCCTTCTTTGGATAGTTTGAGCTTTTCAAGCCTACCTATTGTCATATTATCCGTAGTGCCTATTTTGAGCCTAAATTGTTAATTTCTTTCATTAAAACCCATCACAATATTTTTTTTTTGTCTATTGCTTGTTTATGAGAGTTTGAATAATTTTCCAAATCTTTATGCTCTTGATGGATGAAAGTTTGTGTAAGAAAATGTTGAGGAAGAATGTTGGGATAAAGATCATGACTAGTTAGTTTCAGTCATGGATCAATAATGAGTTGAGCTGAAAAGAGGAACTGAAGCAAAGAAAGAGAAGAAAAAGAATAGAGGGATTGAAAAATAATAATAAAAAGCTGCTAGAAAAGATGGAAAAAAAGAAATTGAGAACGAAAAAAAATAACAATATCAGTAGTGAAAAACAAGAGAGGGTGAGAGAAAAGACAAGTGAGTGAAGAAAAAAAGAAAAGATCAAAAAAAGGATGGTGATTGAGCTGTGAAAAGTTAAGTTCATATTAAATCTTTAATACCATTGCTGGAAATTTGAGTGATCTTGTGAAAGGAATAAAGAAGAGTTGAGAAAGAAAAAGGAAGAGAAATGCAGGATTTGCTTGAGTGGAGTTGTAATTGCTGAACAAGGTTATGGTTTGATTGATTCTTGGAATAGGAGAGCAAGAAGAGTTGGAAATTATTGATTCATTTTGTTTAGCCTTTTCTTGCGAACTCTCAGTTTCTTTGATTGTTGATTCTCTTATATCCTTTGTTTGATAGCTACATTACAAGCTTAAAAGTCCTACTTGATCTAAGTAGAATCATGATATGTCTCAGATTAGTGGAGAGAGTGTATGAAGAGTAAGTCTATGGAATGCATATTCTTTTTGAACTAAATTCTTTCCAATAGTTTATGAATATTGTGAAGTACTGAGATGGTTCTACTGAGTCATTTATCACTTACACGAGTCTTGTACTGGTTGTGAAAGATGTAGTATCATGTGTTTTATGTTCTTGAATGAAGAAATCAATGAAGATATGGTTTGGAAATTGATTGAGTGATTGATTTAACCTTGTGTTTTCCTACTTGTTCTTGATACTTTGCTTAAGGACAAGCAAAGAGCTAAGTGTGGGGGAATATGATAGGGGCTAAATTAGTTATCTTTTTTCTAGTTATTTGAGATTCTTTTATGATATATTTTATTCAATAACTAGTCATATTCCTTCATATTTGAGACTTTACCCTTGGAAAGGTGTTTTGTTCATTATTTCGGATTTTTAGGAAAAATCGAAACAAAAATGTCACAAAATAGAGGAGAGGCGGCGCCAACTAGGGCTCTAGAACCGATGTCGACCATTAAATGGATTACACAAACTTCGAAGAAATAAAAAATTGTTAAAACAGAGCGGAATAGAGGGGAACTGGTGCCGACTCCAAGAGTCAAGGCGTGCCAGCTGCATTCTGGTCTTTATTGTGCAAAATTCGGAGAAAAATCGACGAACGAGTAGAGAAGTAAACCACAACCGGCACCAGCTTCGAGAGCCAAGGCGGCACCAGCTTCGAGAGCCAAGACGGCGCCGGCTGTGCCCTGAGGATAAGGCGGTGCTTGATTTTTTCTACGCGGTTTTTAGTAATCTGCGGAGTTTTAGTATCTTCCAATTTCTACTCGGCCAAGAACTCTGTACCTACAAGTTTAGGCACTTCCTAAGCCTGTAAATAGATGAAAAACACAAGGGAAAAAGGGGAGAATTCATTGATCATCATAGAAAATTACTCAATCAAAGGAGGAATTCTTCAATTCAAGGAGGGTTGTACAAGAAGGTCTTCAAAGGAAGAAGAAAGAGGCTTGTCTATGAGTGCTTTCTTTTACTTTGTTTTCTTTTTCTTGAATAATGATATGTTAATTGTTTTATTGTAATTTGACATTGTTTTAGATATTCATGATATTTAGAATTATATGATCTTTTGATTAATTGGTTGTTCTTCTTGGTATTTAATTACTTGTGCTCATTACGAGATTGGTTGATTGTTACTTTCTATTGACTTGCTTGAAAAAAGGAGTTGATAGTGGTTTCAATTCATTAGTTTTATATTTGTTATCATTTAACTTGCTTGAAAAAGGGGTTAATTTCTAAGAACTGGTAATTAAAGATTACTTGATGTCTACCAGAATATGGATTCATTGGTTAGTTTCATGTTTTAAGTTTGCCAGAATATGAAAATTTAATCAAGGATTGTATTTAATGCATCTTTTGGGTAAGACTGGTTGAAACAAAATATATGATACTAAGTTACCTAGTAGATAGGGATTCATGGATTGAAAAAGAAGTGAGTCTATCTTAATCCTTCGTGATGCCAATGGAATAATTAGTTATGATAATGGTTGAGGTCTTTAAGATCATGTTTTTCTACACAATGGCTTGAGTTACATAATTATACATCCTTAACACACACACACACATATATATATATATATATATATATATTTCTTTTTATTTGGTTTTCACTTTATCAAGTTGGTTAAATAATGAAAGAAAAGTAATTAATGTCTACATGTTCCTGGAGGATTGACACTCGTTTGAACCCTTTGCTCGGTTAATGATGAGTACGCTTGCTCATATGTGATTTGTGTTGAACGTTTTAATTTAAACTTAATTAGGAATTTGCTTAGTTTTTGTATAATTTTTATACCTAAGTTCGGAGACATCAGTCATTTAAGTCAAAAACGGAACCTGAGAGTGGTTGGATCCCCAGTGAGGATAAGGTCGACCATGAGCCACCCATGATGGAAGACTTAGTGGTTAAGAAAGGACACGAAGATCCAGCACCTGAGATACTTGCACTTAAGTGGAATGAGGGTTGGGCAGAGTATGAGGGTGATGATGAGGGAGAGATCGGAAATGGATGAGCACTTGAGGATGATAGTGAGGATGAGCTGGGAGGACTTGGGGTTGAGGGACAAATCGGAGAGGTTATGGTAGAGATGATTGAGGAGGAGGATAGAGTTGATACACCCGCAACCCTATCTATAAAAAAAGGAACCCTGATGTTACTGGGAAGTGAGTCGTATAAGTCATAGTTTGGGAGGCTTAAGAGTGCACTGATGCTAGCTATGGAGAAACTAAGGGATGCAGAGTTGAAAGTCAAGCTAAGGGGTAGAGACTCTGGAGAGTTCATGCTGGGGCAGCCTAGGAAGAAGCATAGATCCTTTGGTTTTGTAAGAGATTGCGATGTAGATTGCAACATAGATCATGCCAACAGCAGTGCGGGATGGCTAGTGGAACCCCCTTCAGAGACTTCTGAGGATTCTAGCAACTCTAGTGATGCTTAGAGTTTTAGGACCTTTAGTGCTTATTCTTTATTTTGAGACATTTGTTTATTTATTTTATTCAAAATTTATTCTTTATTTTGAATTTTGTTTAGCCGGAGTAAAAAAAAGGGTACCTAGTAAGAACTCCCTTATTTTGTGCCAATCTGGAATTGGTTAATAAAAATATGATTTATTTGATTTCTTTATCCTATTTGGAGCATTATTTACAAAATTTATTTTCTGATGCATTGCGAGTTATTTTAAATCTATAAGTTGATCAATTGCATGCCATGAACTTTTCCTTAATAAGGCTTGCATTAGGTGCAAGTAGATGGCACCTAGGCGTAGAACTGCTGTGCGAAAAAAACCGTTCGAGAGAGTGAGTAATCAACTCTTGAGTTCGAGCAAATGCATCGGTCCACCCCAGTAGTGGAAGAGGAACTCGATCTCTGAAGGATCCCGAGAGGTGACCATGGGGCAGGCCTTCGACAAGATGGCTGCCATTCTTCAAAACATAGTCAAAAAAGTGGATAAGGTAGATAAGAAAATGCCTAAGGGTGAGGATGAGGCTCAGGAACGATTCCTAAAGTTCCAACCTCCGACATTTTAGGGAAAAGTAGAGCAAGACAAAAAGGCAGAGCAGTGGATCGAGCAAATGGAGGATATCTTTGTAACTCTTCAGTATACCAAGAAGAGAAGGGTGAAGTTTGCTACATTCAGGCTAAGGGTACCTGCCTGAGCTTGGTGGCAGCGAGTCCAGGAGGACTGGGAGAGAGAGGATAGCGATTGGACATCGGAGAACTTCATGGAGGCATTCCAAGCAGAGTATATACCGCGATGGATAGCAAATAAGAAGGAGGAAGAGTTCCAGACTCTCAAGCAAGAAAGAATGACCGTAGCTCAGTACGCTACACGATTTACCCAACTGTCCAAATATTGCAAGTGTTTGGTGGATACCGAGCAAAAATGGACACGTCAATTTGTGAGGGGTATCAGGCAGGATTTGAGGAAAGCACTAGCATCATCTCCCCCAGTGACATATATGGCTGCAGTAGATGCAATGACCCAAAGAGAAAACGAGGATAGGAACTGACCAATGAATCAGCCATTCTAGCTGAGCCAACTATCGATGAGACCCCCGACTCACAAGCGACCCACTGGTCTAATGCAGTGGGAAAATAAGAGAATGTAGCCCATGATAGTACCACCAGGTACTATGGCGAGCGTGCTGATATGTCAAAATTATGGGAAGTAAGGTCATGCAGAAAGGGATTGCTAGTTAAAGGGAGTGATGAAGAGATGTTTCAACTGTGGGGACCCAAACCACCTGAGGAACAACTGCCTAAGACCACTCAGAATGGGGCAAAGAGCTTCAACTCAACCAGTTGGGGTAGTTAGAGGAGCAGCTGCTAGGACAACTGGAGGAGGAGGCCAAAAACCTCAAGTGAAAGCCAAGGTCTTCACTCTAATCTGGGAAGAGGTTGGAGCTGATTCAACAGTAGTTGAAGGTACGCTTTCTGTGCAAGGTCATTCTATTTCTATTTTGAGAGACCCCGGCTCGACTCATTCATATGTGAGCGATAAATGTGCATGCCGATTGGGTTGGGGCGGGGTAGAATTACCTTATACCATGCTAGTGAGTACACCCTTAGGGAGGTAGAGAGATGTGAGTAAGGTAGTGTAAGGGTGTGATATAGTGGTTGGGAAGGAGATTTTGAAGGCGAACCTTATAATCCTACCTATCGACGGCTACGATCTGATTTTGGGTATGGATTGGCTAGCAAAGCATGGAGCAAGAGTGGATTGCAAGGTTAAGACGGTGTAGTTTGTTAGACCCAAATATGATGTATTAGAGTTTAGTGTGAACAATGTGAGGGAGATGAAATTCCTGATAGCAGGAGCAAAGGCGCGAAAGATGCTGAAGATGGGTTATGTAGGTTATCTAGCTTATCTAATCAATAAACCTATGGATCAGTGTATTTTAGAAGGTATTGAGGTGGTAAAGGACTTCACTGATGTGTTTCCAGCCGAACTCACTTCTCTTCCACCTTCCTGAGAAGTCAAGTTCACCCTCGATCTAGTTCTTGGAGCTAAGTCGGTATTGAAGACTCCTTATCGAATGGTGCTCGCGGAATTAAATGAATTGAAGGAGTAACTGGAGGAATTGGTTAAGAAAGGGTATATAAGGCCCAGTACATCACTTGGGAAGCCCCGATATTATTTGTCAAGAAGAAGGATGGGACGTTGAGGTTGTGCATAGACTATAGAGGGTTGAATAACCTTATGATCAAGAACAAGTATCCTCTACCCTTGATTGGTGAGTTATTCAATCAGTTACAAGGCTCTTGTTACTTCTCCAAGTTGGATCTCCGACAAGGTTATTATCAGGTGCGAATAAAAAAGGAGGATATTCCTAAGACGAACTTCAATACTAGATATGGGTACTACGAGTTCGTGGTGATGCCATTTGAAGTAACTAATGCATCGGCCGTTTTCATGGATCTTATGCACAGGGTTTTTCAATCGTACCTTGATAAGTTCGTGGTGGTGTTTATAGATGATATTTTGATCTACTCGAAAAGTCCTGAGGAGCATACAGAGCATTTGAAGTTGGTACTGGAGAAATTGAGAGAGCATAAATTCTATGGTAAGTTTAGCAAATGCTAGTTCTGGTTGAATTTAGTGGCCTTTCTTAGTCATGTGATATCTAAAGATGGAATTAAGATGGACGCATCAAAAGTCAAGGCTATCTCAAATTAGAAGCAACTAGAGAGTGTAACCGAGATCAGGAGTTTTCTTGGATTGGCAGGTATTACCATCAATTTTTCAAGAACTTCTCTACGCTAGTGACACCGATGACCCGATTACTAAGGAAAGATGTGTCGTACATCTGGAATGATAAGTGCGAGAAGAGCTTTCAAGAGCTTAAGAGGAGATTGATGACAACACCAGTGTTGAGCTTACCTGAACAAGGTAAAACCTATTCCTTGTATACGGATGCTTCTAAGGAAGATCTAGGGGTGGTGCTGATGCAAGACGGAAAAGTTATCGCTTATGCATCGAGGAAGTTGAAGCCGCATGAGGTGAAATATCTGATGCACAACCTAGAGTTGGCTTCGATAATGATTGCTTTGAAGAAATGGCGACAATATTTATATGGAGCAGAATATGAAGTCTTCACGGATCATAAGAGGTTGAAGTACATATTCACGCAAAAGGACTTGAACTTAAGGCAGAGAAGATGGATGGAGTTCTTGAAGGAATATACGTGTCAAATTAACTACCATCCAGGAAAAGCGAATGTGGTAGCTAATGCGCTGAGTCAGAAGGTGAGGATGGCTAGCTTGAGGGTGGAAGAAGTTTAAATAGTATAACAATTCTTGGGGCAAAAGGTAGAAGTGGGGAAAAGAAAAATTAGCTTGAGCAACATGAAGTTGGAGCTTGAGCTGAGGTAAGAGATTAGTGAGGTGCAGCAGAATAACCAAGAGTTTTAGACTTTCAAGGCAAAGGAAGAAAAGAAAGGAAATGTGGAGTTTCAAGCTAATAAGGCTGGAGAGTTATATTTTTGGGAGGGGATGTGTGTACCAGAGAATCAAGTGTTGAAGAGGAAGATAATGGATGAGGCTCACAAGAGCAAGTATACTATTTATCCAGGTGAGGTAAAAATGTACCAAGATTTGAAAAAGGCCTACTAGTGGCCGGGAATAAAAAGGGATGTGGTGCAATACGTCTCTACCAGCTTGACTTGTCAGAAGGTAAAAGTGGAGCATAAGAAGGCATCTGGATTACTGCAACCGTTGTCTATTCCCGAGTGGAAGTAGCAAGAGGTGATGATGGATTTTGTCACTGGGCTACCGATGTCGAAGACTATGAAGGATGCTGTATGGGTTGTGGTTGATAGGTTGACCAAGACTGCTCATTTTATCCTGGTAAATGTGAAGGACTCTATAGAAAAGTTGGCTAAGACTTATATTCGAGAAGTGGTTAGATTGCATGGTGTACTATCGAGTTTTGTATTCGACTGGGATCCCCGATTTATCTCAAGGTTTTAGATCAAATTTCAAGAGTTAATGGGAACGACTCGAAGCTCAGCACTTTTGCTCATCTACAAACAGATGGAGAATCCAAAAGAGTTATCCAGATATTAGAGGATATGCTTAGGGCTTGCATGTTAGATTTTGGGGATAAGTGGTTGGATTCCATACCTTACACCGAGTTGGCCTTCAACAACAGTCATCAGGCATCAATTAGAATAGCACCCTACGAAGCGTTATATGGGCGAAAATATCAAGTACCATTGTATTGGGGTTAGATAGAGGATGGTCAAATCAACAAGTCTGGGGAGGTAAATATTGAAGAAATGGAAAACAAAGTAAAGATGACAAGGGAGAAGTTGAAAGTTATGCAAAGTCGACAGAAGAGTTATGCTGATAATTGGAGAAAGGAGTTGGAGTTTCAAGTGGGAGATCGGACATTTCTAATGATAACGCCTAGCAAAGGAATTTTGAAGCATCCTAAAGGAGGGAAGCTGAGTCCTAGATATTTAGGACCTTTTCCAGTAATTGAAAGGATTGGTGTGAAACCCCAACTAAAACTAACCCTAGATTAAGGGAGTCGGGATGCATATCATATTTTCTTGCATGCATAAATATAGTTTTGAATGATTTTATATGCTTTGGAATTGTGATTTATAGTCTAGAAATCTTAGTTGTGCTTATTGAGTAGGAAGGGTAAAATGGTAATTTTGCTTGAAGAGAAAATAGGGGGATAGCTTGAGGTTTAAATAGGAAGAATATTTAGGAGAGGAAACAAGAACAAGAGTTGTTATGGATTAGTGGCTAGAGCTTTGGTATTAATCTCTAAGGTCTTGAGTTCAAATCTCACCAATTAAGTTTTATCATGATTAAATTTTATTTTTATAGGATGGGATATTTTTGACCTTGCATGCCATGAGTAGAAGTAGGAGTGTTGTCCTAAGGGAGACTTGAAGGGAATGTCTTAATCCTACTCTTGTGCCCTACAAAAATTCTTAAGGGATTCATGCCCTTTTTTGTTCCCTAGCTTACCTTATATTATTCATCAATTAAGCTTGTTAATTATCTAAATCCAGATTTTATTTCCAGAAAATTCCAGCAAGGTTCTTTGATCTTGGAATTTTGAAAATGTCTCACTGAGGATAGAATGTTGACTGAAAATGGGGAAGGAGTTAAGGAAGGTTCCTAGGAGAATTAATCTCCATGGTTGAACCTCCAAACTCCACTCTATAAATGTTCATCTTCTTCATGTAGCAATCTGGAAATTTTCCAGCTTCTTGGTCAGTTCAGCTTTCGAAAACTTTAGCCTTTTTCCTTACTCAAATGCTGCCAGAAAAGTAGCCAACTTGTTCAGCTTGAAGACTGAAATCATTGGCCAAAAATCGGACTGCATAGGAGCTGTGCAAACCAGGAAAATTCCTAGGTAGTTTCGCAGCTTGGTAGGCCAAAAACCAAGCTGTTTCTTCCACCTTTCAAATCAGCAATTTAACTCTATCTTTCCTCCATAAAGAAGGCTAGAAACCAGCCTTAAAGGACCCTCGAATACCCCTTCAAACCTTCTGCAAGTCGGCTGGAACATTGTAGAAAAATCTGCACAAAAATTCCAGCAAACCTCTTGAATGAACAATCAGAAATTCCAGCCTTGCTCCCTCTTCAACCTTGTCCAAAACTCACTCCCATTTTTCAGTAAAACCAACCTTAGTCAGCCATGAACTGAACTTCATCACCTCCTCCATTGATCTACATGAAATGAACTCCATAGCCACTCCTTAAATCACTCATTCAATCGCTACAATCAAACCTTCAATTGGAACTAAAAAATTTAGCAAATTACTCCATGAAACTTCCATGGATTAAGCCTCAGCCAACCAGAAATTTCCTCCACCATTGCACTCCACATTTTGGCCACCCTATTGCTCCTTCAACCTCATTCATCTCAACAAAACTTCAGTAAACTCCAGTAGGCCATAGCAGCTCTAAGAACCTCCATCAACCAAGCCATTCTTACTATATTTTCTACCTTAATTCACTCCATAAATTACACCTTTTGAATTTCAAACAACCAGCTTTCCCTTTTCTCCCTAATCTGAAAATTCAATCACAAGAATTCCTCCAGCCATTTGGCCAACCCCATTCTACAAATTTCGTCCAGCTTCTCTCCATTCTCTCAATTTCTCCAAGAATACCAAGAACACACACCACCATTCTCCAAGCCTAAGACCACCCTAATCACCTCCAATCTCTCCCAAAAACTCCAGATCATATCTACTCACCCTTTAGAATCCATTTCTGTACTATATAACATCAAACATCGGAAACAAAATTCTACTCACGGATCAAAATCAGAATTTTTCTTGAAGATTCAAGAACTCTCTCAAGGCAACCAAGAATGATTTTAATCACCTTCCTCCTTCAATCTTTAATATAATATACTAATACTCTCTCTCTTTCTCTTCCTTTCTCTCTCTCTCTCTCTCTCTCTCTCTCTCTCTCTCTCTCGGCCGAAATGGTAGTTTTAACCATGGCCATTTTCTCTTCTTCCTTCTTGGTCAGATCAAGTCTTCCAAGTGTGTGGACTCTCTTAAGACTTCATCAAGGTAGTCATCATTCGAGTATGTCTCTTGGATGTAGCTAGAAAAGGATGGAATATGATTGGAGATTGAGTATGTGTTTGTATGAAGGAGTTAGGATTGGAGCATGAGGATGTTTTGTCATGATTGAGTTTTATGATATTTTGTAGTGGTTGCATGCTCTTCATGTTGTGAGTTAGTGTGAATGATTAAGCATGATAGATATTATGTCACCTTTGGTGAATAGGGTTTTATGTTCTTGTATTCTTGTTGAAGCCATGAATATTATTATGTTTAGTGAAGTTTGGATCATGTGATGGTAGATATAGATTTAAGCCTTTATTCATGAATTGAATGGTTTGTTGATTGGTGTTAGAGTTTATGTTCATGATTATTGTTAGCAATAGGAGAATTATGATCATGACCTTGTTGATCCTAAAATATTTAAGTTAGCCAATTTTATTACATTAATAAAAATTAGAACTATATTTTCTTCCCATAATTTCGAAAACCTTAGGAAGCTTTGGAACTGGATTGTTAAATGGAATAGTGATATTTTAGCTAAATAAATGATATCTTTTATTAAAAATAAAAAATATAAATATTATATACAATAATAATAGTAAATAAAGCCTTTTATATAAATAATCATAATAGGTAAAATATTAATCTTATAAGTCATATATTCATAAACACTATTAAAATTTATTTATTATCTTTTAATCAAAATATAATAAAATTTACTCATTATTAATTTTATTTATTATTTTCTAACTATTAATTATTAATTAAGAGAATAGTAATAATTTATTATTTTAATATCATCTAGGACTTAGGACCTTCATCAAATAAACCTTAGTTTATTTATTAATAACAAAGGTTATATTTGAACCTATAACTTATTAATAATTATTTTACAATCCCTAGTTATTTTATTATCAAGTTAGATTTATTTTATAAAATCCTTTTTATCATCAAGCCTTAAAGGTTGGGACATTAGGGTCATGATTGTAGTAAGTTGAACTAGGACTATTTATGGAAGCAAATTTAGCTTGAGTTTAATTATGGCTTGTGTTTACCCCAGGCGGGGTTAGGCAACTTTGGAAGATCTTTGAATTAGCTCAAGCAAGGGATCAGGTAAGCTCCTACATAAAACTTATTTGATGACAAAAGGTTACCATGGCAAGCCAAATGCGAAGTATGTGAACACTCATTTTGTAAAAGCAATTGAGGACTATTTCCTTTCTTATTTCAGTCAAACAAATTATTTGAAATCCAACAAGTAGTTTTACTCAAACACTAAACTCTTTCTAAAACCAACTTTGGCACAAACTTTAGAAACCCTTGATTGCCATTTCCAAGTAAAGCAATGTTTTATCAATTTTCTCCCAAGTGGGATAAACAACGTTGAGTACTCAATAAGGGTAGGCTAGTAGTACTAGTTTTGAAGGGCAAGAGCGAGTCTTCTGGTAGGAGACCACCTCCAGAAGATGAACTCAACTTGGAGAAGCGATAGTACTACTTAGTCATGCTGGTCCAAACTAGCAGGTTTTAGTCATGTGGACTGTGTGTTGCCAGAGTAGACAACCGATTTGTTTAGGTGTAGAGAATGAGGAGTATCTTACCCTGTAGGTCGTACACCTACCTTTTGTCAGTCTACACAAAGTGTGGCATTTTAACCGTTATATGGACATTGAGCCCAACGTGTGGTAACCCATGGCCGCCCTTTGGAGTGGTTGATTTTATGGTGCACATGTATGGTTGGAAAAGCAAAACGCCACTCTTTATTTTTAACATTGTTTAATGCTTGCTAGTACTTTTTCTTATGAAGTTCTTACAACTTGCATACATGAATTTTTTTACCTAAAATACTCAAAGCACACAAGGACTTATTGAGATTTTTATCTCGTCACCTTTTTATGCCATGTTTTCAGGGCGATCCTACTGTGGGGATGAATAGCTAGAATGTTGCCTTCTTGAAGACTCTTTGTTATTTAATTTACTTGTTACTTTGAGAGATGATAGTGAATAATTTATTTTGGATTTGTTCTTGAATTTTTGGGTTGTAATAAGTTTTAATTTCAAAGAATTGTTTTATTTTTATTTGTGTGACCTAGTTATAAAGACTCCTTGTCCTTTGGACGGGGCGACATCCCTGGCCCTGTTGGGCCTAGGTAGCGGGGTGTTACAATTGGACCCGTAGCATATCAGTTGGAGCTGCCAAAAGGGTAAGCGGGAATTCATAATGTGTTCCATATATCCCAATTGAAGAAGTACCACCCTAATCCGGATCATGTTTTAAATTAGGAGCCATTGATTCTTCAGCCTAACCTAAGGTACGTGGAGAAAGCAATTAAAGTTCTTGATCATAATGTCAAGATGTTGAGGAATAAGTAGATACCTATGGTAAAGATTTTATGAGATCATCATGGTTCTCAGGACGCGACATGGGAGACTGAGGATTGGGTAAGAAGGAAGTTTCCGAGTTTGCTTTAGAGGGATAGCACCTTGAATTTCAGGGCAAAATTCTCTTAAGGGGGAGAGGATGTAATACCATGTATTAAGCCACCTTTATTATGTGGGGAAAGTGATGTATGTCATAACATTTTTATATTGCATTTGGTAATTTGAATTATTTTCATGAAAATATGAATTTCATGAGTTTGTTGTTTCATGAATTAATTTGTTCTGATGTGGTTGTGTTATTAGAGTTAGTTGAGCTTTTGTTTTATTAATGACGATTTATTAGAAAGAGAATCAAGCAAGTGAATAGGAGTTGAGGGAATTTATTAGGGGGAATATTTACCTAAATGTTGTTGTTGTTTAGTGGATAATGCTTGTGTTTATTTTTTGGCAGGTTTGAGTTCGAATCCTAGCTATTGCAAATCATTTCCTTCCTTTTATTTTCTTTTCCCTAATTTTTCTAAGCCTTGGCCAAAATCCTCCTAGAGTAGCCACCACCTTGGAGTGCAATTCCTAAAATTTAGGAGTGTGATTTATCTTAGGAATTATTTTATAAAGTATTGGAAAATAAATTAAATCCTTATTTCTAATATCTTATCATAATCCTTTATAAAATTTTAAATATTAATAATCTAGATTTTTGAAAGCTATATCTTAGTAAATTATTAGGAAATAAAGAATATAAATAGATAGCTTATTTTCTTCAAAGTAGCCGCCGCTTCTTAAGAAGATAAGTCTCCATATTTTAATTTTCTTCAAATAATTTTTAAAAGGAAAATAAAAGGATAAATGCTGAATTTTAAATAAAGCATTTATCTTTTAGAATAGCTGTTTTCGAAAGTTAGGAGAGGGGGAAAAGGAATTTCTGTTCTAGCTTCAAAAAAAAAAAAGAAAACCAGAATTTTATCTTGTAAAATAATTATCTAATAGGTATTTAAATTTACTCAAATTAATATATGGAATTAATTAAATTCTTTCTTCAACAAAAAACTTAAATCCACCAGGTATTTTCCTAGAAAATTCCTCCAAAGCTGCCACCACCTTATGAGCTATTGGAGCTCAACATCAACTCTTCAAACCCTAGGTAAAGTTATCCAAGAAAACCTTAACAAATTTGGACTATGTTTTAGCCACCAAAAAAAAAAAAAAACACCAAATTTTCCCTACCTTTCCTTTAGAATTTCGACCACAATCAGCACCCATTCAGCACAAAAAATTCCAGCCAAAACATGTACAAACTCTCTCTACTCATTGAGCAAAAATGCATCTACACAAAGACTTTTTTTCCTTCTCTCATTCTTACTACTATAGACCGAAACAAGCTTATTTTTCTTCCCTCTTTCTATCTATATTTTTGCTCATCCTAAACACCAAAAACACAGTAGCAATAGCCCCAAACTACTGCCCAGTATCGATAATCAAAAAAAGGTCCAAAGCAGTCCAACTTATTCTTGTTATCAAGAATCCAGAATAAGGAAGGACTTCTCCAAACACCCAAATACCAAAACCTAATCTTTCTATTCAACAAACCATGAAAATTTCCACCCTCTAAACCTCTAAAACTCATGAAAAAGGCAGCCTCTCACCCTCTCCAAGAATTCGGCCAGCACACACCTAAACTCCACCAAAATCGAAACAACATCTAAGGTAAGCTATCTCCAATCCTTCTATCCATCTCTTTCTCCATTGTTTCTCTCTTTTCTCTCTTAAATCAAGTCTATAAGGGACTGATTTTCTCCCTTTCTTGGTGAATCTCGATCAGGAATACCTAGGCGGACCAACCTCTTCAACTATCCATTGAACTCTATATAGTCATCAAGGAGTTTCCGTGTTCTTAAGTTTATTTCGCTAAGAGGTAATCAAGATCCTATCTTTAATGATTTAAATGTCTTTGATCTTTCAAGTATTGACTTATGAACGTTTATGGAGTCTAGTATGAAAACACCAATAGACTAGAATGATAAATATGTTGATGCGGGACATAAACAAAGCATATATGAAATAAGAAATTGATGTATCTTGTCATAATGAATCTAGTTATATGCTACGTTGGCTAAGATGAGATTTTTTAATTTTAATGGGGCTAATTATAATGATTTTATGTTAATTGAATATAAGGGTGGTCATATTGTGGTTTGATTTGGATGAATGCACGGTTATGATCAATAGCTTGGCAAAGGAAAGTTGTATATATTATATAATGAATTAAATCATTTAGATACCATGGATAAATTAGGTGATTAGTGAGATCATAAGAATTCATGTTGTATAAGATAGTGGATGTGATGTTTGGATTCTAATTATAGAATCATTTATTCTAGATAAGGAAGGATTGGAAGTAAGGGCAATCAATTGAGTTGGGTTTAGCTGTTAATTTATCCATGTAAGTCCTTGCATAACCATTTTGATAAATGTTACATGTGTGCAAGCATTTGTCACCATGTTATTCTGAATTGATGTCAATATGATGTTTGACAAGAGGATTGAAACGTTAGTTGAACAACATGAGTTACACTGTGCAATCTTGATACTTGGGTTGGAAAGATGCATGTTTTACTTTCTAAATAAGTTTGTGAAGTTTTAACTGCTCAAATTGAAAAATGATTTCTTATTCTATCACTAAAGGATTTGAAAATACTATATGGAAAAACCACGTTTTGCAGTCAAGTTAATCAAAGAATTTCAAAAAAGGGAAAATGATTCTACCCCTAAATAGGGAGCATTGAGTACTCAGCGGGAATAGGCTGGTGGTACTAGTCTTGAAGACCAAAAATGAGTTTTCTGGCAGGAGGTCATTTCCAGAAGATGAACTCAACTTGAAGAGGCAACAGTACTACTTAGTTAGGCCCGTCTGAGCTAGCATATTGGTCCATGTGGACATTGTTTATCTGGATTGGACAATCGAAGTGTTGGGTGTAGTGATGGAGGAGTATCTCACCCTAGCGGGAGGTTTCCCCACTTCCCATTGTTGAAAGAACACATTGGAACGCTATCATGGTGGTAACCATAATATGGATTATGATACTATTGTTTGAATCATTGCTAATCCCTACTTAATAAATTATGAATATGATGAAATGATGATTTATTGTGAACCATTTTGAATTCATTGAGTAAGGCTCCTTTGTATGACTATTACTGATGAAATTGACTTGCAAACACGATTTTGTGATTTTGATAAACCTACATGCACAAAATGGTTATATTTGACACTTGCACACACAGGACTTACAAAGTTGCCAATCTCATACCTGTTATATCAGGATTTCAGGGAAGTGCATATATTGAGCAGGTTGAAAAAATAAGCGATGATCGTCCATTTGTTTATTTATTTTTATTTATATTTCATTCTAGAGATGTTTTTTTAGTTTTGATCTCTTAGACTTGTACAAGTATTACACTCGTATGTAATAAGAGTATTTTATTATTTTATTTAGTTATTTTTTTATTTATTATTTTGTATCTTATTATAAAAACCCCTTGTCCTTTGGATGGGGCGACATCCCGCCTTATTTGGGTACATAGGTAGTAGGATGTCATACTAAGATTTCCGCTTCCTCGAAAGCAGCAATCATTTTAAGCATATGTTCCCTGCCTGATGCTCCCTTAGCCGTCTTAGTGTTTATGATCATCCTAAGAGCTTCCAGCCTTGCGGGCCAACTCTTATCTACAAACATCGTGGCTAGTGACTGGCTTATGTCATACACAGTGGCAATGTGCTCGAGTTTAGATTGTAGCACATTAGATATGGAGGGCACCATGTAGCAATGAGTCATCTCGTTGGCCTTCTTCCGTGCCTTCTCAGCCTCGCGCTCAACATCGATAGAACCTTCCCCAATAACAAGGCAGGTTTCGTAGAGGACATACTTATACTCATCGGTAGTGAGTATTATGTCTAAGTTCCTTTTTTAGTCCACATAATTTAGACCCATTAACTTATTCTCTTGGAGAATAACGGCCAAATGACTGAAAGAACCTCCACCAACCATTTCTAAAAAATTAAAAATAAATGAAATCTTAGTTTGTGAAAAATAAAATAATTTGTGACTTTATCCTCATATTAAATCCGATAATAGTTAACCTTATCACTATTTTCTTTAATATGATTAATTTAGCTTTTAGAAAAACTAACATAGCTTCTTGGGAAGATTAATAGTTTCCTAAGCTAAGTGTATTAACTACCAGAAATTAATTTTCCTTCTAGATAATGATCTAGAAGATAAATCCATCGATGGGATGGTTGTTTCTTCTCATTTCCTATAGACATTCCTCGCATTATAACCTCTAATGTGGGCTGGCCGATCGTAGTATGTGTCCTGAGTTATTAATTATATCCATCCATTAGTTCTAGATCCTTGTGGCATCCCTATCCTATACGGGTTCACTCCCAGGGTAATACGACAGGATCCATGATCTCTAATGAGGATCGTGATGGAAGTCGTGGAGCCATTGGAACCCCTTTCCCACTTAATTTTTTAAAACAGGGGTTTTTAAAGAAAATATCCTTTTGAAAATATCCCATTAAGTATCCCTTAACTCTTTGTAAAATATCTAAATTCATAAATCTCTATGTCAAGGTAAAAATTCTTTAAGAGATTTTCTATAAATTTATTTTATGCAGTTAAGAACTTAATGATTTTCAAAAATTTCCTTTTAAACTTTCTAAAGACTTTTGTCTCAAGTTTAATTTGACAAAAACAATTTTTTAGTTCAAAAAATGAAACAAAAATGGCTTTCTATTTTTACATACAAAAATATCTAAATTCAAAATATTTTCTGTGTCAAGGATTAAATCCTTTGAGAAAATATTTCAAGGATTAATTTTTGTCCAAGTTAAAAATAACTATTTTAAATTTGAAAAATGTTTTTCTTGTCATAAATTTCCCAAAGACTTTGGTCTTTGAGAAAACGTGCACATAAGGTACAAAAAGAATTAAGCATGCTAGAAAACTATAAATGTTTTCATGATTTTATATTCTTTTAACCTAAATATCCAAATAATAGAATTAAACACATTAATTAACTAATGGTCTTGTTTAATTTTAAATTTCTTTTACTATTATTTTTCATGCAAAATATTCAAAGAATATTAACTATTGCAATAAAAATAACTTTGCCTGATATGGGACCAAAAAAAAAAAATAATAAAATTCTTGTTGGTCTAGTGCACTCACCACACTGGATCATGGCCTATGAGAAAAACCCATGGACCACAATCCTTGGCAAGTGCCTGCGACTCGAGGAATAGGCTTTTTTGCACATGGTGTGGAGCCGAGGCCAACTCGGGCCCAGTTGCAGCTCCAAGCCGCAGTTGGCTTGGATGACTTCGACTCCTCTCACATCGGCAGCGTGGCTCAGCTAAATGGCTCGACTGAACACGGTCGGCTGCTACAATGATCATCTTCCTCATTTTTCTTCTTTATGTTTCAAACGTTCTGGGGCTCATTTTTTTACATAGATTTCATCCAAAAATCATCCAAAACAATCTGCAAATGCCTATACCTTTAATTATAGGCTTACGTGAATACTATGAAGGCCTCAAAAAAATAATTACAGTGATCCTATGTCTCAACCGTGGGAGTTACATAGGATTTTATCTATACTAGAAAACATGAAGGATCACTGATTTTAATCATCTAACCATTTTTATTCACTAACATGCAACCTATATTGCCATATAAGCCATGCCCTGATACCACTTGAATGTAAATACGGCAAAAATGAAAACACCGAAGCATGTCATAGAACAAAAACAAAAAACAAAGTAGCACAAAAAAGCTATTTACCTATGCGTTTTTGCACTGGTCTAAGGGGTGCGACACCTCGGTCTGAATTGCTTCTAGTTCTGAGATCGATTCTTTAGGCTGCTATCCCGCAAGCCATCAGCTTCTTCTGGGCATCAACGCAACTCCTCTTGGCTTTCGGAATATAACCGCGCCTAAAATGCCTAGTGAAAGCTATAGATGAAGAGGATGATCTTCCTATTTTGATTGAATGCTATCAAGCATTAATCAGACAGGTTTTGCGTCTCTGTTGTTGCTATCATAGAGAATAAATGCACACACGAGAGAAGAAAAGCCAAAACAGCTTGAGGAAAAAGAACATACTTTGTCAAACTTCTATTGTTCCCTTCTGAATCCCAGCTGCCTTAATAATAGGCTATTATCCGGGCATTCAAAAATCAAGCAAAGATGGTAGAATCAGAGAAGCCCTAAGACCTACGTCATGTTAAGCCATTAACCAGGCCTATGGGCCTATGGCCCAGTTTATTGGGTTAAGCCTTTAATTTAATTTAATTATTCCTAGATTAATACAAGCCTAATAATTAAATTAATTAAATAATCCAATGGACTAATACAAACCTCAAGCCTTGGCCTAGTTCATTAGGTTTAGCCTTTAATTCAATTTAATTATTCCTGGACTAAAACAAGCCTAATAATTAAATTAATTAAATAACCCAAATGAACCAATATATAATTCTCCATTTTTGGACCTTTTATTTTATTCTAACCCAATAAATAAACCAGGCTACTTGAATAAAATAAAATCCATTTAATACAAGACCAATCCCTCAACCCAAAACCATCAGGACTTATGGGCTATTCTGAGAACCAAAAGACATATCGCCTTGGCTACTAAAATAACCAAAATACCCCTGTTATAGAAATAGCTGTATTTTGAATTTTAAATATTTCCTAATATCACCATAAGAAAATATTAATCTCAAGGACAATATTACGTTAGCAAAGTCTCTGACTTACAGGTGTAATGACTAAAATATCCCTCTATGCATCGCCATACATTTAGAAAGGAAGAGTGTACTAACACCTCTCTAAAAGACATCTACTATGTAACACCCCACTACCTAGGCCCAACAGGGCTGGGGATGTCGCCCTGTCTAATAGACAAGGGGTCTTTATAACTAAGTCACATATAATAAAATAAAATAAATACTTTAAAATTAAACTTATTACAACCCAAAAGATAAATACAGGAACAATTCTAAAATAAATTGTTTGCTACAATCTCTCAAACAACCCATAAAGAAAATAACATAAAGTCTTCAAAGTATAGGCAACAAGTCTAGCTATTGACCTCCACAGCCAGATCAACCTGTAAACATGGTATAAAAGGTGATGAGATAAAAATCTCAGTAAGCCCGTGTGTACTTTGAGTGTTTCAGGTAAAATAATTCATGTATGCAAGTTGTAAAAGTTTCATAAGAGAAAGTGCTGGCAAGCATTAAATAAGTATTGAAATTAAAGAGTGGTGTTTTACTTTTTAATCCACACATGTGCACAATAAATACAACCACTCAAATGGGTAGCCATGGGTTACCACACGTTGTGCCCCATGACTAAGCAATGGTCAGAATGCCACTTTGTGCAAGCTGACAAAAAGTAGGTGTACGGCCTACCGGGTGAGATACTCCTCCATTTCTACACCCAAACTTACCGGTTGTCCACTCTAAAAACACAGTCCACATGACTGAAACTTGCTAGCTCAGACCGGCATGACCTACCGGACTGGCATCCTATCCAGGAAGGACTCACCCATCAGAGGTGGCCACCTACTGAGAGACTTACCCTAACCTTTAAAAGACTAGTCCTGGTAGTCTACCTTTATTGAGTACTCAACGTTGATTGTCCCACTTGGGAGAAAATAGATCATACATTGCTTTATTTGGAAATAGCAATTAAGGATTCTAAAATTCCTGTCAAAGTTGGGTTTTAGAAAAAGTTTAGCATTTTGTGTAAAACTGCTTGTTTGATTTTCAAATAATTTGCTTGACTGAAATAAATAGGAAAAATAGTCCTTAATTGCCTTTACAACATGTATTTCTATACACATCGCGTTTAGCTTGCCATAGTAATTTTTGGTCTTCACAAAATTCCATGCAGGAGCTTACTTGATTCTTTGCTTGCTCAAATTCAAAAGTCTTCCAAGGCTAACCAAACCCTCGCCTGGGGTAAACACAAAATATAAGGTTACACTAAAGCTAAATTCACTTAGACAAATAATCATACTTTAACTTATTACAATCATGACCCTAATGTCCTAAGCTTTAAAGCTAGCTGATAAAGAATTTTATAAAATAAGTCTAGTTTGATAAGTTAAAATAACTAGGGGTTCTAAAATAATTGCTAATAAATTATAGACTCAAATAATAATTCTTGAGTGTTATTATTAATAAATAAACTAAGGTTTGAATATTGAATAATACCAAGCCCTAAATAATATTAATAAATGGTAATTTAAAAATAGCTTTATTATAAATAAATAATAAATTACAAATAATTTTTATTTAATTTTTAATAGATAATAAATAATTAGTAATAAATAAAATTAATAATAAATGAATTATATTAAATTTTTTGTTTAATAAATAACAAACGAAATTTAATATATATAATATTTATGAATATAGGCAAAAGTTTGAACTATGGTCTACCAGGTCATTATTATTATTTATATAAAAGATCTTATTTAATATTATACCTATGCATATATTATTTTTAAGGAAAAATATCATTTATTTGACTAGTAAAATATCAATATTTCATGTAACATCCCATTTCCAAAACTTCCTAGCAATTTCGAAATCCTTAGAGGAAAATATAGTAATAATTTTAATTAAGGTAATAAAATTTACTAATTAAAATAGCCTAGGATCAACAAGAACATAATCATGATTTTCCTATTGCTAACAAGAATCATGAACACATTCCTCAACATCAAACAACAAACTAATCCATTTATGAACATATGCTTAAATCAACACTTGCTATCACATGACCAAACAATCATGATCATGGCTTCAATGGAGATAAGAACATAAAAATCCTATTCACCAAATGTGACATAACATCTCGCATGCTTAAACATTCATAACTCTCTTAGGCCATGATGAACATACATCGATTCTCAAGGAAATCCATATAGATTAAACATGATCAATCATTCTCATGTCCTAATCCCAACCCCTTTATTTACATGCATATACTCAATCCCCCATTCATATTTTATTCTTCCTATCAATATCTAAGAGACATGAATGCTGAATTAAAAAGAAGGTTTAAGGAGAAATACTTGATTGATGAACACTTCGATGAAGATTTAATAAGGTCCACGCGATTGAGAGTCTTGAATTGTCCAAGAGTAAGAAAAACAGCCATGGTTGTTGATCAACCATTTCAGCTGAGAGAGAGAGAGAGAGAGAGAGAGCATTAGTCTGATACATAGAAGGTTAAATGGAAGAAGATGAACAAGAGAATTGTTCTTGGTTACATTGATGATGTTCTTGAGACGTCAAGGAGAAAAATCGGTTTTGATCCGAATGCCAATTTTTGTTTTTGAGATTTGATGTTATAAATTCCAAAAATGAACTCTAGAGAGTATGTAGGAGTATTCTAGAGTTTTTGAGAGGGATTAGAGGTGTTTAGAGTGGGTTTTGGCTTGAAGAAAAGTAGTGTGTGTTCTTGGTGTTCTTGGTGAAAATGGAGAGAATTTGAGGGAGAATGCTGGACGAATTTCTGGAGAGTGTTGATTGAATAGTTTAGGGAATTCAGGGGTTTCGGTTTAACTTAGAGAGGGAGAGAGAAATCTGATCATTTGAAATTCAAATGGAGTGATTTGAGGAGTGGTTTGAGGTATAGGATATGTTAATGGTATTTGATTGATGGAGGTTTTCTTGGAGCTACAATGGTGTCGGCTGGTTTGGTTTGTTTTGCTGAAATGATTGAAGTCTGATAAGGCTTTAAGGCTGGTTAAAAATCAGAGTCTAATGGTAGAGAAATTCTGGTTGTATAGCTTAATACAAGGGTGTTTTCATGGAGAGAAAATTCTGGAAATTTTGAAGTTCAAATGGAAGTTTGAATGGAGTGATTGTAGGAGAGATTTGAGGTGTGATTATGGAGTCCAATTATGCAATGTAAGTGAAGAGGGTAATGGTTTTCAGTTCATGGTTGAACAAGGGTTAATTCATAGAGGTTGAAAGGTGTTTTTCGGCCAGGGCTTGATTGAAGAGAACAAAGCTGGAAAAATTCTAGTTCTATGGTGTTCAAAGCTGCAAACGGTTGCAGCATTTTTCTGTGCAGAATTTTTGCACTTCTTCAGCCCATTTGCAGAGGTTTTCAGAGGTGTTCAAGGTCCTTTAAGGCTGGTTTTCCAGCCTTCTTTATGGGGGAAAACAGAGAAGTTTTTCTGGCTTGAAGGTGGAATAAAACAGCTTCATTTTCTGGTTTGAAAGTTGCGAAACTGCCCAGAATTTTTTTCTGGTTTGTGCAGTTTGAATTGCACAGTATTTTCAGTTCCTCAAGGTGAATAAATTGGCCATTTTCCATCAGCAATTGAGTAAGAAAGATGGCTGAGATTTTCGAAGGTTAGGCTGCCAAGAATCTGGAAAATTTCCAGATTTCTTTCATGAAGATTATGAACACAATGGAGTGCAGTTTGAAGGTTCATCAATGGTGATTAATTTCTCTTGAGAACCTTCCCTAACTCCTCTCCTATTTTCAGTCAAAACCCCACCCTCCAAGATTCATTTTCGAAATTCAAAGACCAAGAATCCCTGCTGAAATTTTCTGGAATTAAAACCATGAATTTTGATAAATTTTGAACAAGTTTAATTGATGAAAAGGTTAGAATGAAGTTAGAGGTAATAACAGGACAAGAATTCATCTAGAATTCTTTTTAGGACACAATGATAAGATTAGTACATTCTCTTCATGTCTCTCCTAAGACAACATTCCTATTTTTATGGAATGCACGAAAACAAAAATTCAAACTTAAGTAAGATAATCATGATAAAAACTTAAATGATGGGATTTGAACTCATGACCTTAGAGATTAATTCCAAAGCTCTAACCACTTAACCACAACAACTCTTATTCTTATTTTCTCACCCACATATTCTTCTTATGTAATCCTCAAACTATCTTCCTATTTTGACCTCAGGCAAAATTACCATTTTACCCCTCCTACCCAATAAGCATAACTAAGCCTTTTAACCTATAAACCACAATTCTTAAAGCACATAAAATCATTCAAAAATATATATATATTCATGAAAAATAATATGATATGCATCCCGACTCCCTTACTCTAGGATTGGCTTTAGGTGGGGTTTCACATACTATCCTTAAACCTCTAGTCCAATGATTCACAACTCCTGAAATGTTTCTGCTTTCCAAATGAGCTACCCTAAAGTAAACATCCAAATCATATTCCGTAGGGCCTTAGATATTAAGATCATTCGAATAGTCACAAGGGGCGATATATATCACAAAAGCTATCTTGTATAAGTTTGTCTTAACTAACTAGTCACATATATCCAACATACAAGTATATCGGCTCTACGATAGAACCTCAACTACAGCATATCAAAGTACATGCTTCCAGCTTAGTCAGACCACCAACTCATATTCAAGTGGCAGAGTATTAGTCCACGCTGTAACAGTAATAGTCTGGGTTTCTTCTAAATAGTACTTTTTGAAAGTACTATTACAAGTCCTGTTCTACGTATTCAAGATACGCTCATGCTATAAAGTAATTGGACTACTCACTGGCTAAAGGTAAGTCATTTTTCATTTGGAATTTATAACAAAATAACATAAACATGATGAGATTTTCATTTTCATCAAGCGGTTAAAAAAAAATGTCCATATGTTAAATAACCTATGAAAGACCACAATTCACATGGATTACTTACTCAAACACAATGGGTCCTTTCTAAACGTACATCGTGCACAAATAAAATGTAAATTTACAAATAAATTTTTGAGAATAAATTTTTTTATTAATAAACTTGATAATTATATCAGAAACCTAGTCTAGAGAGTATACATTCCAACAACTATCTCCTATTTTTGGATGACCTCCCGATCAAGTGATTCTACCTCTCAATGTGCTTACCCTTCTGGTGGTTTTTGGCTCCTTACAATGTGACATAGCACCAAAATTATCACAATATATAGTTATAGCCTCTCCATTTATAGCATAACTTCAAGTTCTGTGAGCAACTTTCGAAGCCAAACTTCTTCTTTAGAAGCTTATGAAGTTGCCACATACTCAACTTGCATGGTAGAATCAACTATACAAGATTGCTTGACACTTTTCCATAAAATAGCCCCTCCAGACAAAATGAAAACATATCCACTAGTGAATTTTCTTTCATCTTTATCCACTTGAAGTTTGAGTCGGTGTAACCAGTAGGAACTAAGTCATTAGCCCTATAAAGAAACATATAATCCCTCATTCCCTTTTAGTAGTTGAGAATATGCTTTTAACTTGTCAAAATTCTTTCCCTAGGTTGGACTGATACCTACTAACCATGTCTTTTGCAAAGCAAATATCTAGCCTTGTACAAAGCATGGCATACATTAGACTTCCCATTACCAAAGCATAGGGAATCCTACTCATCCTTTCATTTTCTTCCTGTGTCTTAGGACACTATTTGGAAGATAAGGTCAATCTGTATCTAAAAGGTATGATTTCCCTTTTACACTAATCCATACTAAACCTAGCAAATATCTTGTCAATGTAAGCAGATTGGGATTGACCAACATTCTTTGCTTCCTATCTCTAAGAAGCTTTATTCCTAGAATGTAGCTAGCTTCTCCCATATCTTTCATTCTAAATTAACTTGATAGCCAAACCTTTATAGATGACAATGTCCCTACATCATTCCCAATAAGTAGAATGTTATCTACATAAAGTACCATAAAAGACACGTTGTTGCCATCTGTCTTCCTATATACACAAGGTTCATCCACATTTTGTGTGAAACCATAAGATTTTATAGTCTCACCAAAACGTATGTTCCATGCTCATAATGCTTCCTTAAGTCCATAAATGGACTTCTTAAGCTTACAGACTATATATTCTTGGCCTTTAACAATAAAGCCTTCAGGTGGGCCTTGTAGATGTCTTTACTAAAATAGCTATTAAGAAAGGCTATATTGACATTCATTTGCCATATCTCATAGTTATAATGACATGCAATGACCAAGAGAATGTATATGGATTTAAGCATTGTAACAAGTGGAAATGTATCCTCACAATCGATCCCTTATTTCTAAGTATAACATTTTGCAACAAACCTTTCTTTAAAGGTTTCCACATTTCCATCCTCACCTCTCTTTCTCTTGTATACCCACTTGCACCCTATGGGTTTAATCCCTTCAGGTGTAGTGACAAGATTCCAGACTTAATTGAGATACATAGACTCAATCTCAGCATCTATTACTACTTGCCATTTGTCTACATCAATATCAGCAATAGTCTCATCGTATCTAGTGGGATTTTATTCCTGATGGTCGAAAACTACCTCAAAGGCTTCTCCAGTACATCTTTCAGGAACCTAAGATATCATCCCACTATGATATGGTTCATGTTGTATAGGAATATCTGGTTATGTCTCTTTAGGTTCCTCAATTGCGGTACTTGAAGTTGAAGTGTCAATTAACTTCTCTTCTAATTCTATCTTACTCGAAACTTTAGTGGATACACTTTGTTCATCATCCAAGTATCTAGCATGAGTACTAATAAGGATCTTTTGCTCTTGGGAATGATAAATGTTTCCACCCCTTGTTCCTTTTGGATACCTTACGAAGTGGCATAATTATGATCCTAGGTCTAGCTTACTTCTTTTAGTTAGTACATATGTTGGACAACCCTCTACCTTGAGATGATTCATACTAGGCTTTTGTCCAGTCCATATCTCATATGGTATCTTAGGCATTGACTTATATGGTACCAAATTGAGAATATATACTGCAGTTTCCAAAGTATATCCCTAAAAAGAAATAGAAAGAGTTGCATGACTCATCATGCTTCAGACCATTTCCATCAATGTTCTATTTCTTCTCTTAGCTACTCTATTTTATCGGGGAGTCCTTGGGGCAGTTAGCTAATATACTATACACTGATGTGCCAAGTAGTCCTTGAATTCTGTTGGGATTTTATCATGCTTATCAAATAATAACACAACGAAAATAACTCTGAAATCTATGCCCTAGGATAACGTGTTTGCAATTAAAACGAGAACAAAGGAAGGAAACATAGATTACCTTTTATGGCAGAAAATAAAAACTTTTCTTGCGCCTACTCATTTGCTTTGATCGTCCACCTTGTGCCACTACAATCCTAGAGTAGGATTGTCTCCAGTAGTAATCCATACAAGGTTGAATCACTCACAAGCCCGCTTAAATCTATACTAGTAAAAGAGAAAAAGGCTTAGGTTAATAATTGGAGAAGAAAGTGGAGAAGAAGAAGAACCGAAAATCCTCCTTTTGATTGTGCAAAAACTACGCAGCAACAGGAAACATTTTCCACGTTTATAGGTTTTAGGATTTGTGTTAATTGCAATTAAGTCCTCTAAGATCCAACGTCTAAAATTGGGCCCTTGAATTCTACATAATTGCAACTAAGTCCCTTGAATTATAACAAACTTATAATTCGCCTATAAACATATCTTCTTCTCTTAATTAACCCCATAATATTATCAAATAATATATATTAAGCATTCAGACCTTTATTGTGTGTGACCTATTAGGTTTCTTGGTCTTATTAGTAGCATAATAAGAATTAATTCTAATAGCTTTAGAATTAATAATCCTAAACAAAACATATAGGATTAATTTATTAATTCTCTAATTAATAAATTCATATTTAGCAGATCAAGAGCGACATCTAGCAATGACTCTTGATCACCTAAAAGTCTAGAAAGTCAAGTGATTTGATGTGAAACTTTCAATAGCAAATAACCAGTGCAATAAACTCCTTTCACCATACTATATCTTACTTAGTCTAGAGCATGGAATTAGTGCCAACTCCATCCAAAATATTATTCTGGCTCGAATATTTTAGTACTTGTTCAAGAAATCCATTACTCAATATGTGTATCAAATTTGAAACTATTTCCAACACATAGTCGCCTTGGTCAAGGACTTCGTAAGTAATGATTTCTACAAGTGGCCCTGAGATATACTCTCCTACTATTAGGAGTGGTGAATCCTTTATTAACCCTCTTAGCTATTTTCATTTACTTTACATTGTACCCAATATCTATCTCATAGGCGGTCGTTGTAAGACTCCAAAGATTAGAATCAAAGTACAACGCTCAATAAATAAAATACCTTAGAGATCACAAGTTTAATGATACTTTCATACATGCTATAATGAGATTCTATCACTGACACTCAATAGCTTATCCAAGTGATTATCTCATAGTTAGGTCATCCAATGAACTCGTCCGTATAACAAGCATCCACATATTAATCCTAAGTATCACAATACTTATAGTTATGAGAACTACTGCTTGATCCAATCAAGGGATATAACATGTGTTAGTCTTGGCGTATTAATAATGTCACATCTCATTAATACTATGACTAGAGATTATTCAAGTACAAACACTACATAGTGTAGTAGGAATCTCACATCATGATCTCTATCATGATTTCCTTAACACTGTGTTGTACTAGGGACGTTATCAAATAGTTTATACGCATATTCAGATATAACAAACAAACTGAAAGGTAAAGAATGCCTCTTTTATTAATTATTGTGCAATATATATGGTACAAGTGATTGCCTCTAGGTCAAAACACTAACAATCTCTCACTTGCACTAGAGCCAATCATTCATATTGAATACCGAATGACTGAACGTGTTTATCATGTTTGTTTTGGGAAAATACTTTAGTGAGTAGATCAGTTATGTTCTAATCCGTGAGAATTCTCTCTATCTTTACATCCCGTCCATCTATAATCTCTCTAATAAGATGATAGCATCTAAGTACATGCTTAGATCGTTGATTAGACCGTGGTTTCTTTGCTTGTGCAATGGCTTCATTATTATCACAATACAAAAGTATCAGATCGATAATGCTAGGCATCATTCCAAGTTCTATGACAAACTTCTTGATCTACACTGCTTCTTTAGCTGCTTCAGAAGCCGCTATGTACTCTGCTTCAGTTGTCAAATCAGTTGTAGTCTCTTATTTGGAACTTTTCCAACTTACTGCCCCACCACCTAACATGAACACGTAGCCAGATTGTGATTTGTAGTCATCTTTATCGGACTGAAAGCTAGCATCAGTATACCCTCTTACTTGCAAATCACCATTTTCATATATCAAGAATACATCCTTAGTCCTTCATAAGTACTTAAGGAAATTCTTTACAACTACCCAATGACTCTCTCCAGGGTCAGATTGATATCTGCTCGTCAAGCTAAGAGCACATGATACATCGGGCCTAGTACATATCATAGCATACATGATAGACCCAATTGCCAAAAAATACGGAATTCTAGTCCTATGATCCCTTTAAACTTGTATCTTTAGAGACATTGACTTTGAAAGGCTTACACCATGTGTCATAGGTAAGCATCCTCTTTTGGTTTGATCCATGCTGGACCTCTTCAACGCTTTATCTATGTATGTAGATTGCGAAAGTCCTAGCAACCTCCTTGATCAATCTCTAAGAATCTAATTCCCAGAATATAGGTTACTTCTCTTAGGTCTTTCATGGAGAATATTTTGGATAACCAAATCTTTACATATTAAAGAACGGAAACATCATTTCCTATTAGCAATATGTCATCTACATAAAGCAACAAGAAAATAACTGCACTCCCACGAACCTTCTTATACACACAAGGTTCATCCATGTTTTGAATGAAACCAAATTCTTTAATTATCTCATCAAAATGGATATTCCAACTCCTAGATGCTTGTTTTAGTCCATAGATGGACCTTTGCAACTTATAAACTTTTGTGCCATCTTTGGATGTGAAACTTTCAGGTTGTGTCATATACACTTCCTCGATCAGATTTCCATTAAGGAAAGCTGTTTTCACATCCATTTGCCAAACCTCATACCCGTAATGAGTGGCAAGTACTAGGAGTATTCTTATAGATTTTACCATTGCGATTGGTGAAAAAGTTTCGTCATAGTCAACACCTTGTTGTTGTCGATAACTTTTTGCAACTAGACGTGCCTTATAAGTAACCACATTACCATCTATATCGGTTTTCTTCTTGAAAACCCATTTGCACTCTATAGGCATGATTCCTTCGGGTGGATCAACTAAAGTCTATACTTGGTTGTCATACATGGAATCTATTTATGACTTTATAGCTTCAAGCCATTTGTCAGATTCTGAACTATTCAGAATGTCCTTGTAAATAGTAGGCTCCTTTTTTGCTATGAGCAATACGTTATTGTAGTCACTTATGAAAAATCTATATCTCTCAGGCGCTACTCGTATACTTATGAGGCTCTTGTGTGTTAGAAGGTTTATCAATAGGTGTGGGTTCAAACGGTTGATCAATATTTGTTTATTCTTCTTGAACTTTACTAAGTTCAAGCTTCCTCCTACTATCTCCTTTAAACATGTGCTCTTTCTCTAAGAAGATAGCATGTTTTGAAACAAAAACGTTATTTCCAGTAGGAAGAGAGAAGTAATATCCAAAGGACGCTATCGGATATCCAACAAACAAACATTCATCAGACTTACTTTTAAGTTTGTTTGACATTGCACTTTTAACAAAAACAGGGCAACCCCCAATCCTTAAATGAGATAACTTTGGTCTCTAACCAAAAAAGAGCTCATAAGGAGTTGTATCAACCATTTTTTATGCAACTCTGTTTAATATATAAACAGCAGTCTCTAGTGCATATCTCTAAAACGATTTCGGTAACTCTGCAAATGCCATCATGGTCCGTACCTACGTCTAGAAGGGTTCGATTCATTCTCTCAAATATATTATTATGTTGAGGTATAGGTGATGAAGTCCATTGAGATAATATCCTATTATCTCTAAGATAACTTAGAAACTCTTGGTTTAAGTATTCACCTCCTCGATCGGATCTAACAGCTTTAATATTTTTGCCAAGTTGTTTCTCTACTTCATTCTTGAAGTCTTTGAACCCGCCAAATACTTTAGATGTGTATTTCATTAAATACTAATACCCATATTGTGAATAATCATCGATGAAGGTTATAAAGTAGTGATAACCTCCTCTTGCTTGTGTAGACATTGGGGCATATACATCTATATGTATTAATTCTAATAACTCTTTAGCCCTTTCTCTTTTTCCAGAAAATGGAGTTTTAGCCATTTTACCAAGTAAACAAGATTCACATATGTCATATAATTTATAATCAAATGACCCCAAGTCACCCAGCTTGTATAACTTAGACACACGTTTTTCATTTACATGGCCTAAACAACAATACCATAAGTAAGATGAGATTGAGTTATCTTTTCTTAGTTTCTTTACATTTATATTGAGAATTAGATTATCCATGTCTAGAACATATAAATCATTAACCAAAGTTGCAAAACCATAATGGATATTATTTAATGGAAAAGAACAACATTTATTTTTAAAATTTAAATGAAATCCAAATAAGTCTAAACAAGCAATTGAGATAATGTTTTTCAATAAAATTGGTACAAAATAGCAGTTTTGAAGTTCTAAAATTAATCTAGAAGGTAGATTAAGATGATAAGTCCCCACATCTAGTGCATCAACCTTTGCTCCATTTGCAGCTCGCAAGTCCACATCGCCTTTTCCAGCCTTCTACTTCCCTTTAGTCCCTACAAATTATTACATAAATGAGATCCACAGCTGGTGTCCAATACCTATATCTCATTACTAAAGGCAATATTAATCTCAATCATAAACATACCAGGAGTTGAAATAGAAGTGCTTACAAGCTTCTCCTTCTCCTTCTTTTCCTTCACGGTCTCCAAGTAGGCTTTGTAGTTATGCCTCCAATAGCCCATCTTGCCATAATGATGACATGGGCCTTTAGTGGCTACTTCCGTCTTCCTCACACCTCCTTGGGGCTTGGTTGGATTATTCTTTTTCTTCTTAGGAATTTTCTTCTTAGAAGTCGAAGAACCTACTAGCAATGGATGATTCAATAGTCTTAAGCAAATTGATAAGCTCAGGAATGGTGGTCTCAGTATTGTTCATATGGTAGTTAATCACAAATTGTGAAAAAACTAATTGGTAATTATTGTAGAATTAAGTCAACACTTAAATCGTGATCCATACGAAACCAAGAGACCCAAGCTTTTCAATATAGCCCAACATCTGTAGCCTATGAGTGGCCACTGAAGCATTCTCAACCATCTTAGAATGGAACAGTTGCTTAGAGATCTCATATCTCTTAGTTCTAGCTTATTTATCAAACAACACTTTAAGATAAAAGATAATGGTTTGAGCATACATATACTCATGCTATTTTTATAACTCAGGAGTTATTGATGCCAGCATAATACATGATACAATGTCACTGTCTTTGTTGTGCTTCTTGTGGACAGCATGCTCATCAGCAGAAGCATCTTGGGCTGGAGGTGGTAAAATAGGAGTATCTATCATGTAGAGCAACTTTTCCAACTTGAGAACTATTCTCAAGTTTCTATACCAATCCAAATAGTTTGATTCGGTAGCTTATTTGTTTCCAAGATGCTACATAGGTTTAAGTTGGTCAACATGATGCAAGTGACCTAGATGTAAAGATAGAGTAATTAGAACATGAATATGCTCATGATATGTAAGTAATTAGATCTTTAATTCAACGCATTTTCATTTCACTATTTTACTAAAATCAATAGCCCCCACTATTAAATTGGAAAAGCTTGTTGGAAGCTTTTCTAGTGGACCCGTATCCAAATTCCTTAAGAATAACCTTGGGTTTACCCAACAAGCCGCTCTTAAGTTCAGTGGTAGGTATCCAATACCAATTACATTAAATATAACTACTGTATCATTGGGTGATTAACATCTTTTAATCATTAAAGTATTTAATACTATCCCAACCTTACCTCTAATATTCTTTATGTCTGGGTTAGCCCAATCGAGATAAAAAAAAAATTAGTTAAACCCAACCTATTAATTAAGAATTAAATTGCATAGCTTGAACATACTCAATGTCAAGTAGGCTTGGGTATGCCCAATAACCTGGTCTCGAAAAAGAGCTCTCGTTCTTACTATATTAATAAAAGGCATTAGATTTAATATTATTTGAGGGATTTATTCCTTTAGTTGTCCTATCGTTTGGCATGCCTTCAATTTATCAATAAGCAATATAAATTAATAAACATGGTAATAAACAATTATGTGGCATGGTTATGGACTCTTTAGATTAATTTTCTTGAGCTATCAAGGAAATTAATATGGTCAACCTTATGTGTTCATGCATGATTTAAGTAGAATGTCTTACCATCTCGCTTCGTCTTGATTGCCATCTTCAAAATCTTGTAAAACTAAATCCTATCTTAATCTAACCTATATAAACTAATTACATAATTTCCAAAAGGAAGAAACCTTGAGTTACATATGAGGGGAGTTAGATGAGAAGAGAATTACACAAGAATTTTGAGATAAGGCAAAACGCGTGACCTTATATAAATAAAACAAAGTAATAAAGATGCATGAATAGATAAGTTTGGTCTTAGTCTATAACCATCAACCATGCCAACAAACCGTGCATAAAATACAACATATAAAGCATCTAATGCACAAACATCCAAAATCAGTATTTTGGAGAAATTTTGGTCCAAAATTGAATTTTAGAAAGTTCTGGGTCAAAATCAATTTTTTACAAAATTGTGGTTGTAACACCTTACTACTTAGGCCCAGCAGGGCCGAGGATGTTGCCCCGTCCAAAAGATAAATGGTCTTTATAACTAGGTCACAAAAAAAAAAAGCAATATATTATCAGTTTTCTCCCAAGTGGGACAATCAACGTTGAGTACTCAATAAGGGTAGACTACTAGGACTAGTCTTTGAAGAGTTAGGGTAAGTCTCTCAGTAGGTGGCTACCTCTGAGAGGTGAGTCCTTCCCAGATAGGATGCCAGTCCAGTAGGTCATGCCGGTCTGAGCTAGCAAGTTTCAGTTATGTGGACTGTGTGTTTTCGGAGTGGACAACTGGTAAGTTTGGGTGTAGAGAAGGAGGAGTATCTCACCCGATAGACCATACACCTACCTTTTGTTAGTCTGCATAAAGTGTGGCATTATGACAGTTATATGGTCATGGGGCCTAATGTGTGGTAATCCCTGGCTACCCATTTGAGTGGTTGTATTTATTGTGCACATGTATGGTTTGAAAATCAAAACGCCACTCTTTATTTTTAACATTATTTAATGCTTGCCAGCACTTTCTCTCATGAAATTTTTCCAACTTGTATACATGAACTATTTTGCCTGAAACACTCACAGCACACACGGGCTTACTGAGATTTTAATCTCATCACCTTTTATGCCATGTTTTCAGGTCGATCCTGCTGTGGAGATGAGTAGCTAGATTTGTTGCCTGCTTTAAAGACTTTATGTTATTTATTTTATGTGTTGTTTTGAGAGATAGTAGTAATCAATTTATTTTAGATTTGTACCTGTATTTCTGGGTTGTAATAAGTTCAATTTTAAGATATTTCTTTTTATTTTCTTTTGTATGACCTAGTTATAAAAACCCCTTATCCTTTGGACGGGCGACATCCCCGGCCCTGCTAGGCCAAAGTAGTGGGGTGTTACAAGTGGTATCAGAGCGTAGGTTTAGGTAAATATTGATAGTATGTGTTTTGTTTTATTAAGTTCAAATCTTTTATCTAACTTGTCTTGTTTATGCTGTAGGATGGTTAGAATGCTTAGAACCGCAAGGAAAGGGTAGCAATGGCATTCTCCCATCCTTATCTACCTAGAAGACCTACCAGTGCCTCAGCCTACACCGTAGCCAATTATTCCCTTAGATGATAGCAGTGACGATGAGGTCCCGATCATTGAGCCACCCCCAATACCTGTGATAGACTTACTTATTGACAGTGAAGATGAGGAGATTGATATAGAATATGTTTCCCTCCCTCCTAGTCTCGTAGTTGACTTGTCAGCTGATAGTGATGATCCGGGGGAGATAGATTATGATTTCCACCTAGACCTTCTCTCATACTCCCACCCAACCAAGTTGAGACTGGGGAAAGTTCTAGGCGACTCGGGAAAGAGCCAATAGATGGGTTTGCAAATGGGGTTGGGATAGACTTCACTAGGAATTTTGGGGGATGGTTATATGAGGCCGACTTTGAAGACTCCGATGAGGCTAGAGAGGCTAAGGGCTGCTATGATTAGGATGTTTTATTTATAGCTTTCCATAAACTCCTATGTTAAGGATTTCATTCCTGTTTACTGCTTTAATTTTAAATTTATGCAAATAAGAATACCTGGAGTACTCTAAGGTTTGAGAGAAATTTATATGCAATTCTTTATACAAAACTTGCACCTGATTTTCTTTTACTTAAATCTGACTGTGAATGCATGCTCAAATGAAATGTTTTAAAACTTGAATGCATAAACTTATTATCTCGGCATAGTTTAGAATGGCACCCAATTGCCGTGTAGCCACATCAAGCAGAAGAATTCAGGAAGCAGAACCTGTGACACCGGAGATTGAGACGACTCAAATGCAGTCACCCAACCGGGGAAATGAAAGCGAGCCAGATTTGGAAATGGGGTCAGAAGAACCTGTTAGAGTGACAATGGGGCAAGCATTCAACAAGATGATCGAGATTCTTTAAACTTTAACTGAACGAAGGAATCTAAATGGAGAGGACGAAGCTTTGGAGCGGTTTTTGAAATTCTAACCTCCCATCTTCTTGGGAGAAGCCAAGCAGGATCAAAGAGCTGAACAATGGATAGAGCAAATGGAAGACATCTTTGCTACGCTTTAGTACACTGAGAAGCGAATGGTGAAGTTTGCTGCATTTCAATTGAGGGGCTTCAGGCATGGTGGCAACGGGTTCAGGACAACTGGGAGATGATTGACCAAGACTGGACGTGGGCCAATTTTGTGGAAGCATTCAGAGCCGAATATATCCCTTAGTGGATAGTTGAGAAACGAAAAGATGAGTTTCAGAATCTCAAGCAGGGAGGTATGACGGTAGCTCAGTACGTTGCACAGTTCACCCAATTGTCAAAGTACTACAGGAGGCTAGTAGACACTGAGTAGAATAGAACGAGACAGTTTGTCAAAGGGCTAAGACAGGAGTTGAGAAAGGCGTTGGCACCTTCTCCATTAACGACCTACTCAGGGGCCGTGGACGCAGCCACCCGGACTGAAAGTGAAGACCATAGCAGGATGGCACCAAGACCTTTTCAGCTACCAAGATAACCGCCGGGACCTTTTCAGAGGCAACAACCCAACAAATGCCCCGCCAACTAGCAGTGGCAGAACCGGAGAAAGCAAGCTCAGACAGCACTGATTGGTCCTACGCAAAATCTTCCGTCATGCCGGCAATGTGGAAAAAGAGGCCACATAGAGAAAAATTGTTGGTCCAGAGGAGGTGAACGGAAATGTTACCACTGTGGAGACTCGAACCATCTGTGGAACACCTGCCCTAAACTTCTCTGAGTCGGACAGGGAAATCCAGCTTAGATCCTGGGGGCTAATCGAGCCAATTCTATGGGAGCATTCGGGAGTGGAGCGCAGAAGCCTCAGGTGAAGGCAAAAGTTTTCGCTCTCAACCGGGAGGAGATTGGAGCTGATGCGGCAATGGTGGAAGGTACGTTTACTATCTAAGGTCATTCTGTTAATGCATTGATAGACCCTGGATCTACCAATTCTTATCTAAACAAGAATTGTGCATATCATTTGGGTTGGGATAGAGTAGAACTACCTTTTATTTTATTGGTGAGTACGCCTTTGGGGAAGATGGTGGAAGCAGATCAGTATATGTGAAATTGTAAAATTAAAGTGGGGAGAGAAAGCTTAGAGGGAGATTTGATAGTCTTGTCTATTGATGATTATAATATTATATTGAGAATGGATTTGGCTAGCGAAGCATGGAGCTAGAGTAGACTGTAAGAATAAGTTGGTTTAATTTATTAGACCAGGATGTGATGTGTTGGAGTTCAATGGCAAGAGAGTAAAGGAATTGAAGTTTTTGATAGCTGGGGTTAAAGCCTGGAAATTGTTGAAGTAAGGATGTCAAGGATATTTAGCTTATGTGATAAACAAGCCAAATGACCAGTGCACTCTAGAGGATACCATATTTAGCTTATGCGGAACTCACTTCTCTACCTCCCAACCGAGAAGTTAAGTTCACCGTTGATCTAGTTCCAGGAGCAGAATCGGTATCCCGAACTCCATATCGGATGGCACCAGTGGAGCTGAAAGAATTGAAGGAGCAGCTAGAAGAGTTGGTGAGGCAAGGGTATATTAGACCTAACATGTCACCCTAGGGAGCACCAGTGCTATTTGTGAAAAAGAAGGATGGGACTCTGAGGCTGTATATCGACTATCGGGGGTTTGAACAACTTGACAATCAAGAATAAGTATCCTCTATCACTGATTGATGACCTGTTCGACCAATTGCAAGGATCCAGTTGTTACTCTAAACTAGATTTGAGGCAAGGATACTATCAAGTGAGGATAAACGAGGAGGATATCCCCAAGACGACCTTCAACACAAGATATGATCACTATGAGTTCATGGTGATGCCATTCGGGGTAACCAATGCATCCGCAGTATTTATGGATTTGATACATCGAGTGTTCCAACCCTACTTGGACAAGTTAGTGGTAGTTTTCATCGACGACATACTCATTTACTCCAAGAGCCCGGAGGATCATGCAAAGCATTTGAAGCAGGTATTGGAGAAGCTAAAAGAGCACAAACTTTTTGCCAAGTTTAGCAAGTAAAAGTTTTGGCTAGATAGTGTGGCATTTCTTAGCCATGTGGTGACCAAGGATGGGATCAAGGTTGACCCAGCGAAGGTTGAAGCAGTTTCATACTGGAAACAACTGGAGAACATCATCGAGATTCAAAGCTTCTTGGGACTAGCTGGTTATTATAGGAGGTTTATTAAGGGATTTTCAATGCTCGCATGACCTATGACCCGACTGTTGAGAGAGGACATACCCTTTATTTGGAGCAAAAAATGTGAAAGGAGTTTCCAAGAGCTAAAGCGAAGATTAATGTCAATACCAGTGTTTAGTCTGCCAGAGGAAGATAAGCCTTACGTACTATATACCGATGCTTCGAAAGAAGGTTTGGGAACAGTTTTGATGCAAGACCGAAAGGTGATCTCCTATGCTTCTCGGAAGTTGAAACCTCATGAAGTCAATTATCCCACGCATAATCTAAAGCTGGCTGCCTTTGTGTTCGCTTTAAAAAAATGGTGGCACTATCTATACGGAGCAGAATATGAAGTGTTCACTAATCACAAGAGCTTGAAGTACATTTTCACCCAGAAGGACTTGAATCTGAGACAGCGAAGATGGATGGAATTTTTGGAGGAATACCGTTGTCCAATCAACTATCATCTTGGGAAAGCCAACGTTGTTGCTGATGCCTTAAGCATAAAAGTTAGAATGGCTAGGCTAAGAGTGCAGGAGGTTCAAGTGATTCAGGATGTGTTAGATAGAAGAGCGGAAGTGCAATGGGAGAGAATTGTTGTTAGCAACCTGAAGTTGATACCAGATCTAAGACGGGAAATTATTGAAGCTCAGCAAAGTAATGCAGAATTTCAACTTTTCAAGGGCAAGGAACTGAAATGGCATGGCAGCGAATTCTGACAGGATAAAGCGAGAGTTTTGTATTTCAGAGATCGGTTGTATGTACCCAAAGAGCATCAATTGAAGAACAGAATTTTGGAGGAGGCGCATAAGAGTAAGTACACCATTCATCCAAGAGAGGTCAAAATGTATTAGGACCTAAAAAGGGCTTATTAGTGACCTAGAATGAAGCGGAACGTGGTTAAATATGTCTCAACATGTCTCACCTGTCAGAAAGTCAAAGTGGAGCACAAGAAGTCGGTGGGATTATTGCAACCGTTACCAGTGCCCAAATGGAAATGGGAGGAAGTGACCATGGACTTCATTACCGGACTCTCTATGGCAAGGACCCAAAAGGACGCCATATGGGTAGTGGTGGATCGACTAACCAAATCAGCACATTTCATACCAGTGAATGTAAGGGATTCCATGAAGAAGTTGGCTCAGACCTATGTGCGAGAAATAGTCCTACTGCATGGAATGCCGTCAAGTATTTTGTTTGATCGAGATCCAAGATTTACATCCCGATTTTAGGACAAGTTTCAAGAATTGATAGGTTCTAGTCTGAAGTTCAATACGATGGCGTATCCACAAATCGATGGACAGTCAAAAAGGGTTATACAAATATTAGAAGATATGTTGAGAGCCTGTGTACTGGATTTTGGGGATAAATGGATCGAATATGTGTCGTATGCGGAGTTGTCGTACAATAACAGTTATCAAGCTTCGATTGGAATGGCTCCGTATGAAGCACTGTATAGACATAAGTGTCAGGTACCACTATACTGGAGTTGGCCAGAAGATGGCCACATCAGCAAGTCGGGAGAAGTCTGTGTTCAAGAAATGTTGGACAAGGTCAAGTTAATCAGGGAAAGGTTGAAAGTAGTCCAGAGCCAACAAAAGCGCTATGCAGACAATAGGCGGAGAGAGTTATAAATTTCAAGTGGGAGACAGGGTATTCCTAAGACTGACACCGAATAGAGGAATTCTAAAGCATTCGAAAGGTGGGAAACTGAATCCGAGGTATTTAGGACCATTTCCAACAAAGGAGAGGATTAGGCCGGTGGCGTATCGATTGGATTTGCCAGATAGATTGACGAGAATTCACGACGTGTTTCATGTGTCGCAGCTGAAGAAGTACAATGCTGATCCCAGACATGTTTTGAATGATGAGCCATTAATGTTGCAACCGACTTGAACTATGTGGAGAAACCCGTGAGGATATTGGACCGAAGTGTCAAGACTCTCCGAAGTAAGCAGATTCTGATGGTAAAAGTGCAGTGGGAGCATCATGGCATGCGAGATGCCACATGGGAAATAGAAGAGTAGGTAAAGCAGAAGTATCCCGATCTGAGATAGATGTATGTCTGAATTTCGGGACAAAATTCTCCTAAGGAGGGGAGGATGTGAAACCCCACCTAAAGCCAACCCTAAAGTAAGGGGGTCGGGATGCATATCACATTATTTTGCATGAATATATATATATATATATATATATATATTGAATGATTTTATGTGCTTTAGAATTATGATTTATATGCTAAAAGGCTTAGTTATGCCTATTGAGTAGGAAGGGTAAAATGGTAATTTTACTTTAGGTCAACATAGGGAGATAGCTTGAGGATTAAATAAGAAGAATATTTGGGTGATGAAATAAGAATAAGAGTTGTTGTGGTTTAGTGGTTAGAGCTTTGGAATTAATCTCTAAGGTCATGAGTTCAAATCCCATCATTTAAGTTTTATCATGATTATTTTAATTAAGGTTGGCTTTTCGTTTCTTGCATTCCACACAAAATAAATAAATAAATAAATAATTGGAGTGTTGTCATAGGGGAGACGTGAAGGGAATGTCCTAATCCTATCCTTATGTCCTAAAAAGAATTCTAGAAGAATTCTTATTCTTCTATTACCTCTAGCTTGTCCTAACCTCTTTACCAATTAATCTTGTTCAAAATTTATCCAAATCCATGTTTTTAATTCCAGAAAATTCCACAAGGATTCTTGGTCTTTGAATTTTGAAAATGATTCTTAGAGGTTGGAGATTTGACTAAAAATAGGGAAGGAGTTAAGGAAGGTTCTTGAGAGAAATTAATCTCCATGGTTGAGCCTTCAAACTCCACTCCATAGTGTTCATATCCTTCATAAAAGAAACCTGAAATTTTTCCAGATTCTTAAGCAGCCTAACCTTCGAAAATCTCAGCCATCTTTCTTACTCAATTGCTGCCAGAAAAATGGACAACTTATTCAGCTTTAAGACTGAAATTCTTGTGCAAAAACCGGACTGCACAAAACTAAACAAACCAGAAAAAAAAATTTGGGCAGTTTCGCTGCATAGCGGCCTGAAATCGAAGCTGTTTCTTCTGCCTTTAAACCAGTAAATTACCTCTGCTTTTCCTCCATAAAGAAGGCTAGAAACTAGCCTTAAAGGACCCTTAAACACCTCTCAAAACCCTCTGCAAATTGGGCTAGAATATTGCAGAAAAATCGCACAGAAAATTCAGCAATCATTCGAACCATAACTAGAAAATTTCCAGTCTTGTTCCCTTCAAGCCTTGGCCTAAAACCACCCTCAAAACCTCTATAAGTTAACCCTTGTTCAGCCATGAACTGAACTCCATTACCCCTCCACTTACCTTGCACAATTGGACTCCATGACCACACCTCAAATTCTTCCTACAATCACTCCAATCCAAACTTCCATTTGAATTTCAGAATTTCCAGCATTTGCTCCATGAAAACACCCTTGGATTAGGCTTCATAACCAGAAATTCTTTTGTTATTGAACTTAGAAATTCAGCCAGCCTTAAAGCTCCACAACTCTTATTCATTTTAGCAAAATACAGCAGTCTAGTTGGCTCATTGTAGCTCCAAGAAACCTCCATCAATCAAACACCATTACCATATCTTTTACCTCAAAACACTGCTTAAATTTTTCCATTTGAATTTCAAACAACCAGATTTTTCTCTTCCTCCCTAAACTGAAATTCAAAATCCCTGAACTCCCTCAATCATTCGACCAGTCCTTTTTAGTAATTCATCCAACATTCCTCCTCTAGTTCTCTCCATTTTCACCAAGAACATGCACTACATTTCTTCAAGCCAAAGACCACTCTAAGCACCTTCAATCCCTCTCAAAAACTCCAAAATACGCCTACATACTCCTTAGAGTCCATTTCTAGATTTTATATCATCAAATCTCGAAAATAAAAATTGGCATTCGGATCAAAACCATATTTTTCCCTTGAAGTCTCAAAAACATCACTAAGGTAACCAAGAACAACTATTTTGTTCATCTTCTTCCCTTAAACCTTTAACATATCATACTAATGCTCTCTCTCTCTCTCTCTCTCTCTCTCTCTCTCTCTCTCTCTGTGCCGAAATGGTTCTACAGCCATGGCTGTTTTCTTTCTCCTCTCTTGGACAATTCAAGACTCTCAAGTGCATGGACCCTCTTAAATCTCCATCGAAATAATCATCAACCAAGTATTTCTCCTTAACCCTTCTTTTAAATTCTAAATTCATGTCTCTTAGATATTGATAGAGAGGATATAATATAAATGGGGGATTGAGTATATGCATATGTATGAAGGGGTCAAGATTGGAACATGAGAATGATTGATCATGATTAAGCTTAATGAAATTCCTTGAGAATCGATGAATGCTCTCCATGTCTTAAGAAATTATGAATGTTTAAGCATGCTAGATGTTATGTCATCTTTGGTGAATAGGATGTTATGTTCTTATTTTCATTGAAGTCGTGAGTATGATTATGCTTAGTAGAGATTTGGCCATGTGATAGTAGGATGGATTTAAGCCTATGTTCATGAATAAAATAGTTTGTTGATTGACGTTGGAGTATATGCTCATGAATCTTGTTAGCAATAGGAAAATTATGATCATGACCTTGTTGATCCTAGGTGTAATACCCCGGCCAAAACCACCTTTGACCTATGGGAAAAAAGTCATGCATTGCATAGCATCTCGCATTTCATGTGATATCTTCGAATTATATTTTGCATAGGTGCATGTGATTTTCAAGGTTGTGCTTGCATAAAATTATTTAAATGTGTTGTTGCATTACTTGAGAGTTATTTTAAGTGAAGTTAAGTAGAGGAGAAGGAGGGATGAGAATTAGGGTGGAAAGAATTTCCTAGAGAAATATTATCATCGGAGTTGATTTGGAATAGCGATTGGGTTTGGTATTTTCCTTGGTGACCCGAGTTCGAATCTTACCTCTTGCGAATCTTAGTTTTCTTTTTGAATTCTTTTCTCTAGATTTCTTCATGCTTTGGCCGAAAAACCCTAGCCATCCTAGTGAATTTCAGCGCAATCATCTAAGGAGATAAGTCTCCATATTTACCTCCTACATTCAAGGTTTTTTGATGAGGATAAAGTTTAATTTTATTTCCAACTTTTATTCTTTGATTTCCAAATATCCTAGTTAGGATAATTAGATTCTAGCTTGGTTTTAATGTATCAAATTTTGCAATTGATAGTTGTAACTAAATTGCAATTTTTCTAGTTAGATACCTTGTTGATTTTGAACATAGAACCCTAGCTAAAACTCTGAAAAATTTTCCAACTTAGTGCCGCCACCTTTGAAGGTGTTTTAGCTAAAAAAAAAAACTCTTTCAATACTAGGAAATCTTATCCTAAATCCTTTAGCAAATTAGATTTTATTTCAATTCTAAATCAACTAGGTTTTACTTTCTATTCTTCCTGTAGAATTTCGGTAGCCTTGTGCATGCACAAGATGCACGAAATTCTTGCACTCCTAAGTGCAATCAAACTCCTCAAACCCTAGCTCAAATCACCTAGAATACCCCTCACCAAATCAGATTACCTTAGCGACACAAAATCAGATTTTATCCACCAAAAATTCCAAAATTTCGGCTAGCCTATGAACCAGAAATTTCGGCCAACTTTGTACAGGGATTTTGGCCAGCTTTACTTAGTGCAATGCATGAAAATTCTGCACTCCAAAACATACCAAAACTCCTTGTTGATTAAGAAAAACCACAGCACCTGAAACTCTTACTTTTTCCCTCTGATTTGCGGGTAGAATAGAAGCCAAAAACAGTCCAAAAAATTCTACTTTTTGCTTACAGATTTCGTGCAAAATTTCTAGTTACTAAAGCTGCACAAACTCTTCCTTGATTAGCTAAAAAGACCCGAACACACACAACCCTTTTCTTGACCAATATTTCAGCCAACATAGGAGAACAATTCCAGATTATTTTCTCCTCTTAAACCTTCCCAATTTCAGTAGCAAAAAGGGGTACAACAAGCTGCAATTTTCGGCCTTGCTGTCCAAGAAACCTAAAGCCATTAGGAGTCCTTCCTAGCACCACCATCTAACCCTAAATCAAAATTCTCTAACCCTAAATCATAGTAGCCGACCACTCCCTCCTACCTACAGGAAAATTCCAGCAAGAACTCTTCTACAATTTTTGAAAATCCTAAGAGCAATTCCTAGCAAAAAAACTGATCACACCCTAAGGTAAGCAAAAATCATCTCAACCTCTTGATTCCTTTCTTCCATTAATTCTTCTCTTTTTATTCCCTTAAACCACACCATATAGAGGCTGATTTCATCCTCTTTAGCTACCTTCGGACAAAAGGAAGTAAAGAAGACAGCTTTTCTCTTCTTCTCAAACGAACTCGGGACGATCACCATAGGAGCATCGAGATCTTGATAACCTGGTTGTTTCAAGGTAAGGGAATTCTTACCCTCGATGTCGAAGTTAAGGTCTAATGAGATTGATGAGGTCTATGGAAGTAGGATGGCATGATATATGTGCTTGGTGGGGATAGATGAATATTTTGAGTCGAGTAATTAATTAAGCATATTCGATAGACAGTAATGCCATGTTTTATTGTGATAATGATGGGTGTGAATTGTGATGGTCAAGTCAAGACCTTTTTGATATATTAATCATGTCTTTGATGGATGTAGGGTCATAGGGTATGAACTTTGGGAAGTAAATAATTTGTTTGGAGGTAGATAATGGATTGTAAATTGTTATGGGAATAAATGAGTTTAATGCATGTTTGAATCGATTGAGACCCTGATCATGATATTCTGTGATTCTAGATCATGAGGGTATTTGAAGAAAGCAAGCTGTGATTTTATCTTGTTTATCTGAGGCATATCAAGTAATTCCCTACATAAACTCTTTTGTTAAATATTGTGATGGCAAGTCTATGTGGTAGAGCTTTGTGAAGCCATTGTTAAACTATGTTTTCTTAGGTTGTAAATGTGGATATTTACTCTTTTACCGGTTTTGTCAAACTAACGATTTTATCAAGAACACTATTCTTTCTCCTAAATTTTTAGAAAACTCTTCTAAAGAAAACCACGTTTTACAAAGCCAACATATGGAAATATTTTGAATCAGAAATTGAAGGATATGTTCGTTGAGCACTCAATAAGGGTAGGCTAACAATATGAGTCTTGGAGGGCTTGAGTAAGTCTTTTGGCAAGAGGCCACCTCCAGAAGATAAGCTCGGCTTGAAAAGGCGACAGTGTTGGTTGGTCAGGCCAGTCTGAGCTAGCATTTGTACTTGGTAAGGTATTATTTATTTTCTCGACATGGACACCCGGATGATTTTGTTAGGTATAGAGAATGAGGAGTATCTCACCCGGTGGGCTGTACACTCACCTTGATCAGAATGCCCAACGTGTGGTAATCTGGTCCAGGCAAGGTGCATAAAGTGTGGTGCCTTGTCCTCATAGAGCCCAACGTGTGGTGACATGACTATTTATTTGAGTGGATGATTTATTTTGTATAAAGTGTGACAATGAGAAAAACCTACTCCTTGCAAAGAGAAAATTATTTATGACTTGCCGAATATTTCTGCAAATGTTTTTCACTATGCATACACGAACTGTTCAAAGTACCATGTGCACACACAGGACTTACTGAGATTTAATCTCACACTGTTTTATATCATGTTTTCAGGAGATAGATTATGCTGAGCGAGCGGGGCATGTGACAGTTGAAGCTTTTGTTATTTATTTCCATTGTGTTCTAGGAGACAATTGTTGGTTCAAGTTTCTGATCGGATATTTGTTTTGTTTAGTTTTGCTCGTGTTTGAGCCGACGTAATAAGAGTTTTCCGTTATTTATCTAAGTTTGATTTCTTTGGTTGTCTTTACATTTTTATACCTCGTTTTAAAGACCCCTTGCCCTTTGGGACGGGGCGACATCCACGCCTTTCTTGGGTATGTAGTAGTGGGGTGTTACACTAGGCTATTTTAATTAGCAAATTTTATTACCCTAATTAAAATTATTACTATATTTTTCCTCCAAAGATTTCAAAATTCTTAGGAAGTTTTGGAGTTGGAATATTCAATGAAATAGTGATATTTTACTAGTCAAATAAATGATATATTTTATTAAAAATAATATATATATATATAACCTTTTATATAAATAAGTAAAATATTAATGACCTTGTGGACCATATATTCATAAATATTATTTATATTTATTTGTTAATCAAAATAAAAGTTATTTATTATTAATTTTATTATGTATTAATTATTAATTAAGAGAGTAGTAATAATTTATTATTTATTTTACTATTTAAGAATTACCATTTATTAATATCATCTAGGACTTAGGATTCTCCAATAATTAAACCCTAGTTTATTTATTAATAACAACACTCAAGATTTATTATTTGAATCTATAAGTTATTAGTAATTATTTTACAACCCCTAGTTATTTTAACTTATCAAGCTAGACTTATTTTATAAAATCTTTTATCATTTAGCCTTAAAGCTTAGGACATTAGGGTCATGATTGTAATAACTTGAACTAGGATTATTTATGTAAGCGAATATAACTTGAGTATAACCATATGACTTGTGCTTACCCTAGGCGGGGTTTGGTCAAGTTTGGAAGATTTGTGAATTTGATCAAGCAAAGGATTAGGTAAGCTCCTGCATAAACTTATTTGAAGACAAAAGGTTACTATAGCAAGCCAAATGCGATGTGTATAGACACTCATTTTGTAAAGGCAATTAAGGACTGTTTCCTTTTTAATTCAATCAAGCAAATCAGTTAAAAATTTAAACAAGCAGTTTTGCACAAATACTAAACTCTTTCTAAAACCCAACTTTGACAAGAATTTTGGAAACCCTTAATTGCTATTTCCAAATAAAGCAATGTATTATCAGTTTTCTCCCAAGTGGGACAATCAACTTTGAGTACTCAATAAGGATAGACTATTAGGACTAGTCTTTGAAGGGTTAGGGTATGTCTCTCAGTAGGTGGCCACCTCTGAGGGGTGAGTCCTCCTCGGATAGGATGCCAGTCCAGTATGTTATGCCATCCAAGCTAGCAAGTTTCAATCATGTGGACAATGTGTTTCCGAAGTGGACAACTGATAAGTTTGGGTGTAGAGAAAGAGGAGTATCTTACCCGGTAGGCCGTACACCTACCTTTTGTCAATCTACACAAAGTGTGGCGTTCTGACCGTTATATGGTCGTGGGGCCCAACGTGTGGTAACCCATGGCTACTCGTTTGAGTGGTTGTATTTATTGTGCACATATATGGTTTGAAAAGTAAAATGCCACTCTTTATTTTTAACATTATTTAATGCTTGCCAGCACTTTCTCTCATGAAAATTTTCCAACTTGCATACATGAACTGTTTTGCCTGAAACACTCAAAGCACACACGGGCTTACTGAGATTTTTATCTCTTCACCTTTTATGCCATGTTTTCAGGTCGATCCTGCTATGGAGATGAGTAGCTAGATTTGTTACCTGCTTTGAAGACTTTATGTTATTTATTTTATGTGTTGTTTTGAGAGATAGTAGTAACTAATTTATTTTGGATTTGTACCTATATTTCTAGGTTGTAATAAGTTCAATTTTAAGGTATTGCTTTTATTTTCTTTTGTGTTACCTAGTTATAAAGACTTCTTGTCCTTTGGATGGGGCGACATCCCCAGCCCTACTGGGCCTAGGTAGTAGGGTGTTACAGTGGGTCCTGCATGTAATTTTGGTAATATTTTTATCCAAAATCATGGGTTTCAAATAAAATTATAATCATTAGTAGAACCTATTCTCAAAATTAGAGAAGATAAAAAAAGCATATTTTGATAATGCTTATCAAATAAGAACGCGGCGGAAATAACTATGAAATCCATACCCTAGGATCACGTGCTTGCAATTAAAATGGGAATAGAGGAAGGAAATGGAGATTACTTTCTATGGAAGAAAATAAAAGCTTTTCTTGCGCTTACTCCTCTGCTTTGATCATCTACCTTGTGCCACTACAATCTAATAGTAGGATTGTCTCTAGCAGTAATCCACACAAGGTTGAATTGCTTACAAGCCCGCTCAAATCTATGCTAGTAGAAGAGAAGGGGCTAGGGTTAATAATTGGAGAAGAAAGTGGTGAAGAAGTAGAACTGAAAATCCTCCTTTAGATCGTGCAAAAACTTACGCAGCAACAGGGACCGTACTAAAATGACCAAAATACCCTTGCTATAGAAATAGTTGTATTTTAAATTGTAAATATTTTCTAATACCACCGATAGAAAATATTGACCCTAAGGATAATGCTGTGTTAGCAAAGTTTCTATCCTACGGGTGTAATGACTAAAATACCCTTCTACGCATTGTCATACATTTAGAGATGAAGAGTGTACTGACAGCTCTTTAAAAACACATCTACCATCTTTAGACTTCTAGTCCCATGATTCATGACTCCTGGAATGTTTCCGCTTTCCAAGAAAGCTACCCTAAAGCAAACATCCAAGTCATGTTCCTTAGGGCCTTGGTTATTTAGATCATTCGATCAATCATAAAGGGTGATATAGTGCAGAAGCTATGTTGTACAAGACTATCTTAACTAACTAGTCATATATACCCAACATACAAGTATATTAGCTCTACGATAGAACCCCAACTACAGTATATCAAAATATATACTTCCAGCTTCATCAGACCACTAACTCATACTCAAGTGGTAGAGTATTAGACCATGCTGTAGTAGTAGTAGTCAGAGTTTTTTCTAAATAGTATTTTTAGAAACCACTATTACAGGTTTTGTTTTACGTATTCAAAATATGTTTATGCTATAAAGTGAGTGGACTACTTACTGGCTAAAGGTAAGCCATTCCCTATTTGGAATTCATAACACAATAATCTAAACCTGATAAGATTCCCATTCTCATCAATTGGTTAAGAACAAATGTTTATGTGTTAAGTAACCTATGGTCCATACCTTACTGTTTAAGACATGGATCACTTAAACACAATGGGTCTTTTCCAAATGTAAATCGTACACAAATAAAATGTAAATTCACAAACAAATTTTGAGAATAAATTCTTTTATTAATAAATTCAATAATTAATCAGAAACCTAGTCTAGAGGGCATACATTCCAACATCAACCCCATATTTTCATGTAAAATAACTTTAGTCTCTTACCAAAGAATAACTCAAATGGGGTACTATCAACCGTTATTTATGGAACACTCTCCAGTGTATATCCCTAAAATGATTTTAGCAAAGCTGCAAAAGCCATCACTGTCCATACCATATCAAAAAGGATATGATTTCTTCTCTCAAATACACCAAAATGTTGAGGTGTATATGGTGGAGTCCATTGAGATAATATCCTATTATCTCTTATATAACTTTGAAACTCTTAGCTTATGTTTTCACCTCCTCAATAAGATCTTGGAGCTTTAATACTTCTGTCAAGTTGTTTCTCTACTTCATTCTTAAAGTCCTTGAACTTGTTAAAGGCTTCTAATTTGTATTGCATTAAATACAAATGCTCAAATCATGAACAATCATCAATTAAGGTATTGAAATATTAATAATTTCCTCTTGCTTATATTGACATTAGGTCATATACATCAATACGTATGAGTTCTAATAACTCTTTGGCCCTTTCCACTTTTTCTAGAAAAGGTTGTTTTAGTCATTTTTCCAAGTAAACAAGATTTGCATGTTCCATGTGATTCGTAATCAAATGACCCGAAGTTACCAAGCTTGTTTTAACTTAAAAATGCGATTCTTATTAATATAGCCTAAACGATAATGCCATAAGGAAGATGAGATTGTGTTATCTTTTCTTTATTTTTTGTTGTTTATATTGAGAATAAGATCACCGATGTCTAGAGCATACAAACTATTTATCAAAGTTGCAGTACCATATTGGTCATCATTTAATAAAAAAGAACAACCTTTATTTTTGAAAATTAATTAAAAACCATTCATGTCTAAACAAGCAACTGAAATAATGTTTTTAACTAAAACAGGCACATAATAATAGTTTGTAAGTTCTAGAATTAATCCAAAAGGCAAGTGTAGATGACAAGTCCCAATGGCAAGTGCAGCAACCTTTGCTCCATTTGCAGCACGTAGGTCGGTATCACCCTTTTTCAAGGCTTCAACTGTCCTTTAGTCCCTACAAATTATTGTAAAATGATATCCACATCCGATATCCAATACCCATATCTCCCCAAACAAATTGAAACACACGATCGTAGTTATCCTTCAGCCGAAAAAACATACACACTCTCATACCTAGACAAGAATTCCAAACAAAGACCAACATTTGGTTATTCATTGCAGCTTATCAATAGTCACGAAAGCTCTCTCTTCTCATGTACTCTCTCTTTTGACCTTAATACTTGGTCATCTTTTCATACAAGCAAATGAAGCATATTCTTCCAAGGTAATTTGCTTTGCCTTCTTCTTTTCTAATCTCATCTTTCCTTCTTCTATTCTTAGCCAAATCATAAGGCTAATTACTCATTTTTTGGTCTACAAATGAATGAAATCTCTAGTTTAGCAAGGTGTTTTTGATCTATGTCTTCCAAGTGGAGGCAGATAGCTTGTTGCATTGTTAAGGTTTTACACCACGAGATCTCCTTAGGTAAGCAAAGGGCCTAATCTCTACATTTTAAATTTTCACTGAGGAGTATTATGAGTATAAGATGAGATCTAATCTATTACTGCAAAATTAGAAGATGTGAATGACGAGATATGTTATAATTGGTGGTTATTTTCAAGTTTAAGATTGATTAGTATATACACGAGGTCATGTGCATGTTGAAGATATGGATCTGATTTATTCTCTTACTAGCATGAATGTTGACCATGATATGTGAAAGCTTTATTGCTTTCTAGTCACTTGTCTTGGACATAGATATTAAAGATCTTGTTTGGTTGATCAACTTAGGTTGAAATGAGAATACTATATAGTTTTTTTTTTTTTTTTTTGCCTATGAATACATGTATGAGTTGGGGTCCTAGAATTGAATCTTTATATGTAGAAGTAAAGTTAGGGTCTCTTTTATATAATTATGATGTATGATGGCGTAGATTTTGATTATAGAATTATATTATTTTAGATATGGGTGATAATTGAATTAAAGGATCAAGCAGTTGACTTTTGCTTATTTGTCTGAAATATTCCAAGTAAGTCTTCGCATAAATATTTTATTATATAAGGTTCTTGCTTGCAAGTTACAAGCTAAATGTTGATTTTATTTAGAAAACTTGAGATTACTTGGGATGCAAGCATGGTTCTTTTGCTCACTAAATGGTTTTACCAAATAAGGTTTAATTAAATGTAATTTTCTCTTTTCACACACACTAAACGTTTTAAGAGCACTCGATATAAAACCATGTTTTACAAGCCAAGGTATTTATGTTTGTCAAATTAGGATTGCTTTATGAGCAAAATATTGAACGTTGAGTCCTTAATAAGAGTAGGCTACTAGGACTAGTCTTTGAAAGGCTAGAGTGAGTCACTCGTAGGTGGTCACCTTTGAGGAATGAGCTCTGCCAGGATAAGACGTCAGTCCTAATGAGTTAGGCTGATTCAAGCTAGCACTTTAGTCCAGGAGGACTGTTGTCCAGAATAGACAACCGGTATTTTCAGGTGTAGAGAAGGAAGAGTGTCTTACCCTTGTGGGCAAATCACCCACGGCCAAGTGATGTAGGGTTTCACTAGGAAGCTGTCATGATAGAATTCATGATATTAACTTTGATATAGAATTACCCTAACCCTTTGTTTTGTTGATGAGTGGATGAATTTCTTGAGAATGTTTCAATTATACCTCAGTGACTTGTTTCACAAAATACTACTCTGAGTCTGGAAAATGATGTATTCTTGACTTGCAAACATGTTTTGTGAAATGTTTCAATTGTGCATACACAAAACACTTTGAATGTCTTAAGCACATACGAGACATACTGAGATGTTTTTGTCACACCTTTTATGTCATAATTTCAGGTTAATAGCATTGAAAATTATTACTCCTTTTGAGGATTAGCTGTTTAATTCTAGTTGAAGTTTTGTATTTATTTTTCCTTTTGAGATAATTGTTGAGTTGTTTTCTATTGTAATAAGAGTTAGGCAATTTATTTTAACTTTTATTTTACTGAGTTTTACCTCGTTATAAAGACTCCTAGTCCTTTGGATAGGACAACATCCCTGCCTTTTTAGGGTACGTAGTATGAGGGTATTACTAAAGACCTCTCTTGCAAGCAAAGATATGAAGAAGAAGAAGTAGAAGTAGAAGAATGAGAAACCAATCCTAGGAAGATCATATATGCAAAGAACGATTCAAGAAAAATAAGAATATTACCTTCCATTGCCATCTCTGTAAACAAAAAATTTTCCTTCTTCTATGAATCCTCGTTTGCCAAGCTGCCAATCAATATTGATTTTTCTATCAAGCCAACGCAGCTTAAGTAAAGAATTGTCTCTAACGTTAATCCATACAAAGAGCACTTAAGATCACCTGAATTTAGTGCTAGCTAAATTCAAAGGTTCTCCGATTGTGTTCAAGAAGAAGAAGATCAATTATAAAGAAAAAAAATATATTTTTCTTGGTGCAATTTTCGGTTCACCTTATACAATTACAAGATGTCTGTAGAATATATATATATATATATATATATATATATATATATATACACACACTTGTGAATAGGAAACCAAATCCTTCAAGAATTAAAATTCTGAACATGTAATTAGAATTGGAATTATCCAAATTACAATATAGGCCACGAATTATAATTAACTATAATTCGACCACAATAATTTCTTCTTTTTATAGTTAAACCTATAATGTTATCGAATAACATCCTGAGTATCTTATCCTTTATTGTGCTTGAACCATTAGGTTTTCTAGGCAATTAGTAGCAAATACGAATTAATTCTAATCACTATAGGATTAATTATCCTTAATAATTAGAATTAATGTACTAATTCTAATTAGGTTTAAATTTATTAATTCTATAATTAATAAATCCATATTAAGTAAATCATGAGCAATATCTAGCAATCCATCATGACCATCCAAAAGTTCAAAAAGGCAAGTGGCTTGACATGAACTTTTTCAACAGCGAAAAGTTAGTATAATAAACTCCTTTCACCATATAATATCTCATTCGGTTTAGAGTATGGAATTAGTGTCGATTCCCTTCAAAATATTAATTAATTCTAGTCCAAATATTCTAGTACTGGTTCCCAAAATCTATTACTCAACATGTATATCAATTGGAACTATTTCCAATACATAGTCGCCTTGGCCAAGGACTTCTCGAGTAATGATTCCTACAAATGGCCGTGAGATATTCTCTCTACTATTTGGAGTGGTGAATCCTTTATTGACCCTCTCTACTACTTTCGTTTACTTCACAGTTTACCTAATATCCATCTCATCGATGGTCTTGTAGCGATTCCATAGATTGGAATCAAAGTACAATGCTCTTTAAACAAAGTACATTGAGATTTTAAGTCTAAGGATACTAGCACATTTGCTATAATGATATTTTATCACTGGCACTAAATAGTTATTCATATAATTTTCTCATAATTAGGTCATCCAATAAACTTGTTCAAGTAACAAACACTCATATGTTAACTTTGAGTATCATAATACTCATAGATATGAGAACCATCGATTGATCAAATCAAGAAGTATAACATGTGCTAGTCTTGGTGCATTAATGAAGTCATATCTCACTAATACTATGATTAGGGATATTTAAGTACAAATACTATATGGTGTCGCAGGAATCTCACATTATGATCTCTGTTATAATTTTCTTAACATTATATTATGTGCTTAGAACTTTATCTAACAGCTTTATACACATATACGAGTAATGATTAATTAAACTCAAAGATAAAGAATACCTTATTTATTAATAAATGTTCCATATACAATATACATGTGATTGCCTCTAAGGTATTAACTAATAAACTCCCACTTGCACTAGAGCCAATCATTCAGGTATCGAATACCGAATGACTCAACATGTCATCATGTTTCTTCTGAGGCAGTGCTTTAGTTAGCGGGTCCGCTATGTTCTCATCTATAGTAACTCTTTCAATCTTTACGTCTTTCCTATCTATGATCTCCCAAATTAGGTGTTAGCGTCTTAGTATATGTTTAGATCTTTAGTGAGATCGTGGCTCTTTTGCTTATGCAATGGCTCCACTATTATCACAGCACAAAGATATTAGATCAATAATATTAGGAACCGGTCTTAGTTCTATCACGAACGTCTTGATCCAAACTGCTTCCTTAGCTGCTTTAGAAGTGGCTATGTACTCAACTTCAGTTGTTACGTAGACAATAGTATCTTGTTTGGAACTTTTTCAACTTACTGTCCCTTAATCTAAAGTGAATATGTAGTCCGATTATGATTTGAAATCATCTTATCAGATTGAAAACTAGCATATGTATACCCTTTTACTTTCAAATCACTTTTTCTATATACTAAGAATACATCTTTAGTTTTTCGTAAGTACTTAAGGATATTCTTTACAGCAACCCAATAACCCTCACCTGGGTCAGATTGGTATCTACTCGTCATGCTAAGAGCACAAGATACATCGAGCCTAGTATATATTATAGTGTACATGATAGATCCAATTGCCGAGGTATATAGAATCATATTCATATGATCCCTTTTAACTTGTGTCTTTGGAGACATCGAATTTGAAAGGCTTATCACATAAGATATGAGTAAGAATCCTTTTTTAGATTAACCCATGCAATACCACTTTAGCACTTTATCTATGTATATAGACTATGAAAGATATAACAACCTCTTTGATCTACCTCTATAGATCCTTATTCCAAGAATATAGATTGCTTCTCCAAGGTGTTTTATGGAGAATTCTTAGATAATCAAACTTTTAGTAATTGAAGGATATGTACATCGTTTCCTATTATCAATATGTCATCAACATATAGCAATAGGAAAATGATTACTCCCACTAACCTTCTTGTATAGACAAGGTTCATCCATGTTTTTCATGAAACCAAACTCTTTTATTGTTTTTATCAAAACCTATGTTCCAACTCCTAGAAGCTTTGCTTAAGTCCATAAATGGATTTTTACAGCTTGCACACTTTTTGTGCTATTATTGGATGTGAAACCCTCAAGTTGTGTTATGTACACTTCCTTAGTCAGGTTTCTATTTAGAAAAGCTATTTTCACATCTATTTGCCAAACCTCGTAATCATAATGGGAGGTAAGTGTTAGGAGTATTCTTATGGATTTCAACATGGCAACTGGCAAGAAAGTTTCATCATAGTTAATACCATGTTGTTGATGATAACCTTTAACAATCAGTCATACTTTATAGGTAACTACATTACCATCTATATTGGTTTTCTTGTATATGATATTGTACTAAGTTGCATGTTCTATATATAGGATGGTTAGGAGATATGCCTTAGTTACATGCGGTTGGCCTCCAGGTTGTGGACCAACCCCAGTAGACCCACCCCCTTCTGATTCAGAGTTTGGACCTGGATCAGACTAGTTCGAGCTAGAAAGTAGCAACGGAGAGATGGAAGTCGAGGCACCTAACCTTCCCTTACCTGGGAGTGTTGAGAGTGAGGTGGTGATGGATATAAAGGTGGATCTCAGCCATAAAACTAAAATAAAAACAACAAAAATACAAACAAAGAGACAACGAAAGTCATTTAAATAAGTGTATAGCTCTACATTTCTCGAATTATCTTGACTGCTTGGGTTGAATGACCACTGGTTCACTCGTGGATGCTCTAGATCAAAGCCTGCAAGTCATTGGCTTCATCTGGCTTGCAGGAACACCTCTTGGACTCGTAGAATATGACTGAAGCCTAATGACTTGGTGAAAGCCTTTTGAAAGAAAAGAATTGGCCTATGGAAATCTCTTGACAATCTGCTAATGAGCAATACCAAGAGGCGGCTTTATCTGCTTTTGTATCTGATATGTAAATTTTACTATATAAAAATTATTAAATTTAAATCCCTCCCTTAGCCAAGTTTTAATTAAAACATGTTAGTGTTATGCCCTAGAGGCAATCACTTATACATTGTATACGACACATTTTATTAAAAGGCATTATTTATCTCATAGTTTCATTTGTTTACTTTTGTGAAAAATAACTGTTAGATAAAGTCCCTAGTACAACACTGTGTTAAGAAAATCATGATAGAGATCATGATATGAGATTCCTACTACACTATATAGTGTTAGTAATTAAATAGTCCCTAGTCGTAGTATTAATAAGACAAGACATAATTAATGCATTATGATTAGCATATGTTAGACTTCTTGATTTGATCAGGCGGTGGTTCTCATATCTGTGACTATTGAGATACTCAAAGTTGACATATGGATGCTTGTTAATGGAATAAGTTCATTGGATGACCTAGCTATGAGATAATCATATAGATAACTATTTAGTACCAGTGATATAATCTAAATATAGCAAACGTGCAATTATCCTTAAACTAGAGATCTCTAAAGTACTTTGTTTGCTGAGCTTTGTGCTTTAATTCCAATCTCTAGAGCCCGATCGAGGGCCACCCATGGGATAGATATTAGGTACATTATAAGGTAAACGAAAGTAGTTGAGAGGGTCAATAAAGGATTCATCACTCCTAATAGTAGGGGCAAATATCTCACGGCCACTTATAGGAATTACTACTCGAGAAGTCCTTGGCCAAGGCAATTGTGTATTGGAAATAGTTCCAATTGATACACATCTAGAGTAGTAGGTTCCTGGTACAAGTACTATTGTATTCGGGCCAAAATTAATTCTGGAGGGAGTTGGCACTGATTCCGTACTTCAAACCGAATGAGCTATTATATGGTGAAAGGAGTTAATTACACTGTAATTTGTTATTGAAGGGTTCATATCAAGCTACTTGACTTCTTGGACTCTTGGGTGGTTATGATGTATTGCTAGATACTGCTCATGATCTAGGAATATGGGTTTATTAATTGATGAATTAATAAACCAATCCTGATTTGAATTAATATGATTAATTCTAATTAATTATGGATTATTAATCTCAAAGACATTTGGTTTAATTCATGTTCGCTACCAATTGATTGGGAAACCTAATAGGTCACACACAATAAATGACTATATATTCAAGATGCTATTTGATAACATAGTGGGATTAATTGAGAGAAAGAGAAGTTGTTGTGGTCAAATAATAATTAGTTATAATTTATGGTCTAAATTATAATTGTGAGAACTTTATGTTTCCAATTACAATTAGGGAATTCTAATTGTTTTAGAATCCTGAGTTGGAGTATTTTTCCAGAAGATTTCGTGTAACATATAGATGAGACACACGAAACCCTAGCTTGGAGGTGATTGATGCCAAAAACAACTCCAAACTTTCTCTTCTCTCTCTCGTGGTTCTTGCAACCTAACCCTAGCCGCCACTTAGTTTTTCTGGTAGTACAGAAAACTTCGTGCTTGAGTGTATCCTCTGTGTGGATTTCTGTTAGAGATAATCACACACTGTGATTATAGTGGTTGGACGTTCAACTCTCGTGGTGTTTGATCAAGAGGATTGCTGGATCATGCCTCGACTTGAAGAAGGAAAATTTTATTTTCCACACGATTAAAAAAGGTAAAAAGTTGTTACCTTTGTTCTCTTTATGTCTTGTTTTTCACACATATGCGGATCCTGGGGTAGTATCTTGTTCTTATTTTTTCGCTGCGCCATATATGATATGCAAGAAATACCCAACAGTGGTATCAATGCCATGTTGTGTGTGGATTGCAGAGATTGTTTTTGGCATGAAAAGCTATTTTCATGAATTTGTGTTTGTCTTTGTTCGCTGTGAAAACTGTTTTCACTCGAGTCGAAATTGTTTCGAGCATTGTGGGTTGGGTTCGTAGCATAATATGATTGTGTAAAAGTTATAACATATTTCGAAAGATGCTTTCTTTTTGTGCTGCAAGTTTTATGCAGAAAAACGTTTTCTTGAACATGGTTGATTGCCTTCCATTTCATCCTAATTTTCTATTTTGATTTTGTTTAAACTAACAAATTGGTTGTTGTTTCGAGCTTCAAAACAGAAAATACAGCTGAGAATTGTTCTTACTAAAATTTTGCAGAAGAAGAAGGCACCAAAAACTATTTCTGGAAAATTTTCAAAAATCGCCGCCTTGTTCCCGACTACAGCCGGCACCAGTTCCGTGCTATTTCACGAACGTCCAGAAATCGTTTTCGGAAAATTTTTCCCTTAAAACCAAATTGTAGTCGACGCTAGCTCTGGCATCCAAACCGGTGCCGGTTCTGCTTTGTTTTCCACGTTCCAGCTATTTAAAAAAAATATTCTGGAATAGAATTTTAAAAGGGAAAAATCTCATTTGATAAGAGACGGGACCCAAAAGCATTTTCTCTAAATTAGTTTTGAGATGAATTTGCTAACGCAGCATTTTTATTGGGATGATATTTCTTTATGGTGTTATTATAGAATATTTAAAATACAAAATACAACTATTTCTATAGCAGGGGTATTTTGGTCATTTTAGTAGCCAATGCGATGTGTCTTTTGGTCCTCGAAATAGCCCAGAAGTCCTGATGGTTTTGGGTTGAGGAATTGGTCTTGTATAAAATGGATTTTATTTTATTCAAGTGTCCTGATTTATTTATTGGGCTAGAATAAAATAAAAGGTCTAAAAAGAGAGAATTATATATTGGCCCATTTGAGTTATTTAATTAATTTAATTATTGGGCTTGTATTAGTTCAGAAAAAATTAAATTAAATTAAAGGCTTAACCCAATGAACTGGGCCATAGGCCCATAGGCTTGGTTAATGGCTTAACATGACATAGGCCTTTGGGCTTCTCTGATTCTACTACCTCCGTTTGATTTTTGAATGACTGGATAATAGCCTATAATAAGGTAGTTGGGATTCAAGAGAACAGTAGGATTTTTTTCACAGAACGCCATTGTTTTCCTCTAGCCCTTCTTCTTCTTCTTTTTATAGACAGTGACCTCTGTGCTATTCCATAGCAAGAACAGAGACACGATTTTTTCCTGATTAATGTTTAATATCATTTAGTCAGAAAAGGAATGATCATCCTTTTTACCCTTAGCCTTCACCAGGTTTTCAGGCACGAGTTATATTTCGTAAGACTCGAAGCATCACGTTGATGCCCAAATAAAGCCGACGGCTTGCAAGACAACAGCCTGAAGAAAGTATCATAGAACCAGAAGTGGTTCAGACCAAATGGCTGGCAAGTCCTAGACCAACTATAAAGCACAGAGGTATAAAAAAAAAAAAAAAATTCTTCTGTTGCTCTTCTACGTGTGCTCTGTTTTCAACATGCATATGCGTTTTTTGTCGTTGCCAAATTTACCTTCAACTAGTATTAGAGCCAGGTTTATATAGCAATATGGGTTACATGTTAGTGAATAAAAACAGTCAAATCATCATAATCTGTGAACCTTCGTCTTTTCTGGTTTGGATAGTTTTCTTCTGTACGTCTCGCGGTTGAGACATAGGGACGCTGTGATTATTATTATTATTTTTTTTTTGTGACTTTCATAGTATTCGTATAAGCCTATAATTAAAGGCATAGGCATTAGTGGATTGTTTTGGATGATTTATGGTGAAATCTGTACCAAAAATGAAGCGAAGCAACGTTTGAAACAGAAGAAGAAAATCAGAGAAGATGAATATTGTAGCAACTAAGCTATGGAGCTGAGCTGTTTAAGCCAAGCCACACTACTGATATGAGGGGAGCCGAAGCCACCCAAGCTAGCCCTGGCCAGGCTTGAGATGGCCTCGGCTCAACCCTGCACGGGAGGAAGCTTTCTTGCAGAAGCCAAGTTTTTGCGTGGAAACTGGGCAGCAGCTTCCTTGCAAAAGCTGCTGCGCAGGAACCTGGGTCACAGGCACCCGCTCGGGATCGTGGTCTATGGGTTTTTCCCATGGGCCATGATCCAGTGTAGCAGGTGAACTAGACCAGTAGGATTTTTTTTTTTTTTTAGTTTTTCATCCTATACCAGGCGAAGTTATGTTTATTGTAATATTTAATATTCTTTGAATATTTTGCATGAAAAATAAGAGTAAAGAAAATTTAGGATTAAACAATACCATTAATTTATTAATTCTATTATTTGGACACTTAGGTTACAAGAATAGAAAAGCATGAAAACGTTTACAGTTTTCTAGCATGCTTAATTCTTTTTTATACCCTATGTGCGTGTTTTCTCAAAGACCAAAATCTTTGGGAAATTTATAACAAGAGAAACATTTTTCGAGTAAAAAAAAATGGTTATTTTTAACTTGGATAAAAAAAATTAATCTTTGGATATTTTCTCAAAGGATTTAATCCATGACATATAAAATATTTTGGATCTAGATATTTTTGTAAGTTAAAATAGAAAGCCATTTTGTTTTGTTTTTGCACTAGAAAATTATTTTTGTCAAATTAAACTTGAGACCAAAGCCTCTAGAAAGTTTAAAAGGAAATTTTTGGAAATCATTAAGTTCTTAACTGTGTAAAATAAATTCATAGAAAATCTCTTAAAGGATTTTACTTTGACATAGAGATTTATGAATTTAGATATTTTACAAAGAGTTAAGGGATATTTAATGAGATATTTTCAAAAGGATATTTTCTTTAAAAATCCTTGTTTTTAAAAGACTAAATGGGAGAGGGGTTCCAACGGCTCCACAACTTCCATCACGATCCTCATTAGAGATCGTGGGTCCCCTTGCGTAACCCTACGAGTGAACCCATATAGGATGAGAATGCCACAAGGATCTAGAACTAATGGATTGATGTAATTAATAACTCGGGACACGTGCTATGATCAGCCAGCCCATGTTGGAGGTTATAGTGCGAGGAATGTCTATATGAAATGAGAAGAAATAACCATCCCATCGATGGAGTTATCTTCTATATCATTACTTGGAAGGGAAATTAATTTGTGGTGGTTAATACACTTAGCTTAGAAAACTGGTAATCTTCCCAAGAAGCTAATTCAGTTTTTCTAATAGCCAAATTAATCATATTAAAGATAATAGTGATAGGATTAACTATTATCAAATTTAATATGAGAATAAAGTGCACAAATTATTTTTGTTTTTTTCAAAAAATGAGATTTCTTTTATTTTTGATTTTTTAGAAATGGTTGGTAGAGGTTCTTTTAGTTCTGTGGTCGTTATTCTTCGAGAGAATAATTTAACGGGCCCAAATTATATAGACTGAAAAAGGAACTTGGACATAATATTCACTGCAGAGAAGTATAAGTATGCCCTCTATGAAACCTGCCCTATTATCGGAGAAAGTTCCACCGATGTTGAGCGCGAGGCTGAGAAGGCATGGAAAAAGGCCGATGAGATGACTCGTTGCTACATGTTAGCCTCCATGTCTAATGCGCTCCAATCCAAACACGAGCACATGGCCACTATGTACGACATTAGCCAGTCACTAGCCATAATGTTTGCCGATAAGAGCCAGCTTCCAAGTCAGGAAGCTCTTAGGATGATCATAAAGACTAAGATGGCTGAGGGAGCATCAATCAGGGTGCATATACTCAAAATGATTGCTGCTTTCGAGGAAGCAGAAATCTTAGGGGTTGTTATTAACCTCGAGAGCTAAGTGGACATAGTTCTCAAATTTCTGTCGGGCTCTTTTACTCAGTTCAAGTTGAATTACAACATAAACAAGTTAAACATGAGTTTTAAGTGAGTTAATAAAAGAGCTTCAGGTGGCGGAGAAAGTCATGAAGGCACAGTCTAAGGCTATAATTGCTACGGCTTCATCTTCCAAAATGGGCCCAAGCCCAAGAAGTCCAAGAAGAAGAAAGGAAACGTAGTAGCCCAGCCCAAGAACCAGCCCAACAAGCCAAAGGGTAAGTGTTTCAAGTGCGGGTAGAAGGGACATTGGAAAATGGAGTGTCCAGAGCTTCAGGCCAAGAAAACCCCTACAGATATTGTTCTCTATCTAGAGTTAGTTTCAATGGTTAGATCAAGTTGAACTATAACATGAACAAGTTAAGCATAAGTTTAACTGAGTTAATGAAAGAGCTCCAGTTGGTGGAGAAGGTCATAAAGCCATAGTCCAAGGCTATGATTGCTAGGGTTTCTTCTTCCAGAACTGGGCCTATGCCCAAGAAATTCAAGAAGAAGAAAGGAAAAGTAGTAGCTTAGCCTAAGAACTAGCCTAACAAGCTAAAGGGCAAGTGCTTTAAGCGCGGGCAGAAGGGACATTGGAAAAAGGAGTGTCCAGAGCTTCAAGCCAAGAAAAACCCTATAAGTATTGTTCTCTATCTAGAGTCAGTTTCAACGGTTGGATCAACTTCCACTTGGATTGTTGATTCTGGAGCCACTGATCATTTCTGTAACTCCTTGCAGAAGTTTAGAAAGATAAGAAGACTCCAGAAGGGCGAGCATGGACTACGAGTAGAAAATGGAGCACAAGTATGGGCCTTGGCAGTGGGAGAGCGAGATCTTATTTTTTATTATAATAAAGTAGTTATTTTGAAGAATATTTTATATGTACCTGGATTTAGACAGAATTTAGTTTCAGTTGTAAAACTTATAAATCGGAGTTATTCTATTTCTTTCCATTTTGGTATTACTATCAGTAGAAATAGAGAAATTTTTTGTTCTGGGCACATGTATGGAAACTTATTCTTCTTAAATCCTACAAATAATTAAATAAATAACACTTAATCTTAATCTTTAAGTAGGAAGAGAAAGACCAATGTCAATGACTCATAGATTTGTCATCTAATGTTGGGTCATATTAATGCAACCAGGATTCTAAGGTTAATTCATGATGGGTCCTTGGGCTCATTAAGATTAGAAAGTTGGCCTTAGTATGAATTCTGCTTTATGGGAAAAATGACCAAAAAGTTGTTCACCCAAAAGGCTGATAGAGCCAAGAAGATATTGGGCTTTGTTCACACTGATGTGTGTGGTCCTTTGTCTATATCAGCTAGAAGGGGTTTTGAGTACTTCATAACTTTCACGGATGATTGTACAAGATTTGTTTATATCTACCTAATGAGGCGTAAGTCTAACTTTTTTGATAAGTTTAAAGAGTTTAAGGCTGAAGTGGAGCGTCAGACATGTAAACTAATCAAAATCTTATGATCAGATCGTGGTGGAGAGTACCTCCTTGGTGAATTCAAGGATTACATAGTACATCATGGGATAGTATCCTAGCTCTCTGCGCCGGGGACACCCCAGCAGAATAGAGTAGTTGAGAGAAGAAACAGGACATTGATGGAAATGGTTTGAAGCATGATATCTCATGCTACACTTTTGGTCTCTTTTTGGGGATATATCCTGGAAAAAGTGACATACATTCTGAATTTGGTGCCTTCGAAGTCAGTACCTAGGACACCCTATGAGATGTGGACTGGGCGTAAGCAAAGTCTGAAACATCTCAAGATATGGGGCTGTCAAGCTTATGTACTGATCAAGAGAGACAAGCTAAAACCAAGATCGGAATTATGCTATTTTGTTGGCTATCCAAAAGGGAAAGGAGATTACTTTTATCATCACAAGAAGCAAAAAGTACTAGTAAGTACTAATGTTAGATACTTGGAGGATGATCAAAGTACTTCTACTAAAAGTTCAACAAGGTTGTGTTGGGTATCTCAGACTCGTATCCTATACGACGCAGCGAAAAATAAAACGAGATACCATCTCAGGACCCATCTATATGTGGAAAACATGACATAATGAGGGTAAAGGTAACAACTTTTACCTTTGCGTGATCGTCCGAAGAACAAAAATTTCTTCTTCAAGTAAAGGCGCGATCTAGCAATCCTCGTGATCAACCTCCACGTGAGTTGAACGTCTACCCACTATAATCACAGTGTGGGATTATCTCTAATAGTAATCTACACAGAGGAATACTCAAGCACCAAAATTTCTGTGCTAGCAAAAATTAATGGCGGCTAGGGTTCAAGATCAAAATCGAGAGAGAGAAGAAGAAGTTGTTATCTCGTTGCCCTAGGATTTTGGAGTCAATTTCGTCTATCTTTCAACCTTGGAATTTCGTGTATATCACTACCATATATCACACGAAAATCTGCTAAAAAATCCTCTAAATTGAGAATTCTAAAACAATTACAATTCCCTAATTGAAATTGGAAACATCAAGTTTTCTTAATTACAATATGGACCACAAATTATAACTAATTATAATTTGTCCACAACAACTTTTCTTTCTCTCAATCAACCCCACAATGTTATCAAATAACATCTTGAGTATATAATCCTCTATTGTGTGTGACGTATTAGGTTTTCCAGTCAATTGGTAGCGAACATGAATTAATCCAAACGTCTTTGACATTAATAATCCATAATTAATTAGAATTAATCCTATTAATTTTAATCAGGATTGGTTTATTAATTCATCAATTAATAAACCCATATTCCCAGATCATGAGCGGTATCTAGCAACACATCATGACCACCCAAGAGTCTAGGAAGTCAAGTGGCTTGACAAGAACCCTTCAATAACAAACGTTAGTGTAATTAACTCCTTTCACCGTACAATATCTCATTTGGTTTATAGTACGGAATTAGTGCCAACTCCCTCCAGAATTAATTCTGACCCGAATACAATTGTACTTGTACCAGGAACCCACTACTCTAGATGTGTATCTATTGGAACTGTTTCCAATACACAATTGCCTTGGCCAAGGACTTTCCAGTAGTAATTCCTACAAGTGGCCGTGAGATATTCGCCCCTACTATTAGGAGTGGTGAATCCTTTATTGACCCTCTCAACTACTTTCGTTTATCTTACCATGTACCCAATATCCATCCCATAGGCGGCCCTCGATCTAGAGATTGGAATCAAAGTACAAGGCCCAGCAAACAAAGTACCTTGGAGATCTCAAGTATAAGGATACTTGCACGTTTGCTATATTGAGATTATATCACTGGCACTAAATAGTTATCCATATGATTATCTCAAAGCTAAGTCATCCAATGAACTTGTTCCATTAACAAGCACCCATGTGTTAGCTTTAAGTATCTCAATACTCACGGTTATGAGAACCACCACCTGATCAAATTAGGAAGTCTAACACATGCTAGTCTTAACGTATTAATGATGTCTTGTCTCATTAATACTATGACTAGGGACTATTTAAGTACTAACACCATCCAGTGTAGTAGGAATCTCATATTATGATCTCTATCATAATTTCCTTAACACAGTGTTGTACTAGGGACTTTATCGAACAGTTATATTACTTAAAGTAAACAAAAGAAACTGTAAGATAAATAATGCCTTTTATTAAAATAAAATGTGTCATATACAATGTACAAGTGAATGCCTCTAGGGCACAACACCAACAAACTCCCACTTGCACTAGAGCCAATCATTCATGTATCTAATACCGAATGACTCAACATGACAATCATGTTTCTTTTGGGATACTGCTTTCGTAAGCGAGTCAACTATGTTATCATCCGTGGGAACTCTCTCTATCTTTACATCATTCCTATCTATGATCTCTCAGATCAGATGATAGCATCGCAGTATGTGTTTGGATCGTTGGTGAGACCGTGGCTCATTTGCATGTGCAATGGCTCCGTTGTTGTCACACTACAAAGTTATTGGACCAACAAAACTAGGAACCACACCCAGTTCCATCACGAACTTCTTGGTCCAAATAGCTTCCTTAGCTACTTCAGAAGCAGCTATGTACTCAGCTTCTGTTGTAGAGTCGGCAATAGTCTCTTGTTTGGAACATTTCCAACTTATTGCCCCTCCGCACAATGTAAACACGTAGCCCGATTGTGATTTGAAATTATCTTTATCAAATTGAAAACTGGCATCAGTATACCCGTTTATTTTCAAATCACCTTCTCCATATACTAAGAACATATCCTTAGTCCTTCGTAAGTACTTAAGGATGTTCTTTACAGCCACCCAATGACCCTCACCAGGGTCGGATTGGTACCTGCTCGTCAAACTGAGAGCACAAGATACATCGGGCCTAGTACATATCATAGCATACATGATAGATCCAACTGCCGAGGCATATGGAATCTTACTCATGTGATCCCTTTCAACTTGTGTCTTGGGAGACATCGACTTTGAAAGGCTTACACCATATGACATAGGCAAGAATCCCTTTTTAGATTGATCCATGCTAAACCTCTTTAGCACTTTGACTGTGAAAGTCCAAGCAACCTTTTGGATCTATCTCTATAGATTCTTATTCTAAGAACATAGGTTGCTTCACCAAGGTCTTTCATGGAGAATTATTTGGACAACTAAATTTTAACCATTTGCAAGACAGGTATATCGTTTCTTATTAGCAATATGTCATCTACATAAAGCAGTAAGAAAACGATTGCACTCCCACTAACCTTCTTGTATACACAAGGCACATCCATATTTTGAATGAAACCAAACTCTTTGATTGTTTCATCAAAATGGATATTTCAACTCCTAGAAGCTTGCTTAAGTCCATAAATAGACCTTTGTAGCTTACACACCTTTGTGCCATCACTAGATGTGAAACCCTTAGGTTGTGTCATATACACTTCCTCAGTCAGATTTCCATTTAGGAAAGCTATTTTCACATCCATTTGCCAAATCTCATAATCATAATGAGCAGCAATGGCTAGAAGTATCCTGATGGATTTCAACATGGCTACTGGCGAGAAGGTTTCATCATAGTCAATACCATGTTGTTGACGATAACCCTTCACCACTAGTCGTGCTTTATAGGTAACTAAGTTACCATCCATGTCCATTTTCTTTTTGAAACCCACTTGCACCCAATAGGTTTAATTCATTTGGGTGGATCAACCAAAGTTCATACTTGGCTGTCGTACATGGAATCCATCTCTGACTTCATAGCCTCAAGCCATTTGTCAGATTTTGAACTATTCAGAACATCCTTGTAGGTAGTAGGCTCAATTTTATCTATGAGCAATACATCATTATGGTCACTAATGAGAAATCCATATCTCTCAGGTGCCATACGTATCCTACTAGATCTACGAGGTTCTTGTGTATTAGAAGGTTCATCTATTCTCTCAATAGATGTGGGGTTAGACGGTTGATCCTCGTTTGTTTGATCTTCATGAACTTCACTAAGTTCAATCTTACTCCCACTGTCCCCCTTGGAGCTGTGTTCCTTCTCTAAGAAGACGGCATGCTTCAAAACAAACAATTTATTTTCGGAGGGTTGATGGAAGTAATATCCAAAAGATTCTTTTGGATATCCCACAAACAAACACTTGTCAGACTTAATATCAAGTTTGTCTGACTGTGGCCTTTTAATAAAGGTAGGACAACCCCATACTCGCAAGTGAGATAACTTTGGTCTTTTACCAAAGAACATCTCAAATGGGGTAGTATCAACCGATTTTTTCGAAACTCTGTTTAGTATATAAACAGAAGTCTCTAGTGCATACCCCCAAAACGATTTTACTAGGTCTACAGAAGCCATCATGGTCCGTAACATGTCTAGAAGGGTTCGATTCCTTCTCTCAAATACACCATTATGTTGAGGTGCATGTGGTGGAGTCCATTGAGATAATATCTCATTATCTCTAAGATAACTCAAAAACTCTTGACTCAAATATTCTCTTCCTCGATCAGATCTTACAGTCTTAATACTTTTGCTAAGTTATTTCTCTATTTCATTCTTGAAGTCTTTAAACCTTTCAAAGGCCTCAGATTTGTATTTCATTAAATAAAAATACCCGTATCGTGAGAAATCATCGATAAATATTATGAAATAGTTATAACCTCCTCTCGCTTGTATTGACATTGTGCCACATACATCAGAATGTATGAGTTCAAATAACTCTTTGGCCCATTCTCCTTTTCCTGGAAAAAGAGTTTTAGTCATTTTTCCTAGTAACAAGACTCGCATGTGCCATATAATTCGTAATCAAATGACCCTAAGTCACCAAACTTATATAACTTAGAAACACGATTTTCGTGTACATGGCCCAAACGACAATGCCATAAGTAAGAGGTATTAGAGTTATCTATTTTAGGTTTCTTATTGTTTATATTAAGAATTAGATTGTCCAAGTCTAAAACATATAAACCATTAACCAATGTTGCTGAACCATAATGAATATCATTCAATGAAAAAGAACAACATTTATTCTTAAATATTAAATGAAATCCACATAAGTCTAAACACACCACTGAGATAATATTTTTCATTAAAACTGGTACATAATAACAGTTTTCCAGTTCTAGAATCAATCCCGAAGACAGGTTCAGCTCGTATGTCCCCACAGCAAGTGCAGCAACCTTTGCCCCACTTGCAGGACGTAGGTCCATGTCGCCTTTCTTTAGCCTTCTATTACTCTTTAGTCCCTGCAAGTTATTGCACAAATGAGATCCACATTCGGTATCTAATACCCATATCTCATTTCTAAAGGCAATATTTATTTCAATCATAAACATACTTGGAGAAGAAGTAGAAGTGCTTGTATGCTTCTCCTTCTGCTTCTTGTCCTTGATGATCTCCAAGTAGGCTTTACAGTTGCGCCTCCAATGGCCCATCTTCCCACAATGATGGCATGGGCCCTTGGTAGCTGCGTCCATCTTGTTCACACCACCTTTGGGCTTCATAGGAGCCTTCTTCTTCCACTTTTGAACTTTCTTCTTAGAAGAGGAAGTGTCTACTATTAAAACCGCATTGGAATCCTTCTTCATGGAGGACTCCATAGTTTTGAGAAGATTGATCAGCTTAGGGATAGTGGAATCAATCTTATTCATCTGATAGTTAATCACAAATTGTGAGAAACTATTAGGTAAAGACTGAAGAATTAAGTCAACACTTAAGTCATGGTCCATTGTAAACCCGAGAGATCCAAGCTTCTCTATCAAGCTCAGCATCTTCAGCCCATGAGTGGCCACAGAAGAACCCTCTGCCATTTTACAACGAAATAGTTGCTTTGAGATCTCATATCTCCCAGTTCTGGCTTGGGCATCAAACAGCTCTCGAAGATGTAAAATGATCAATTGAGCATCCATATGCTCGTGCTGTTTTTGCAACTCAGGAGTCATGGATGCCAGCATAATACATGATGCTGTATCATTATCCTCCTTGTGCCTCTTGTGGATAGCATGCTCATCAGCATGAGCATTTTGGGCTGGTGGTGGTGGAATAGGAGCATCTAGCACGTAGAGAAACTTTTTTGATTTGAGAACGATTCTCAAATTTCTATACCAGTCAAGATAGTTTGATTCGGTTAACTTGTTGGTTTCCAAAATGCTATGTAAGTTCAAGTTCGTTGACATGATGCAAGTGACCTAGATGTAAAGATAGAGAGCATTAGCTACTTATATATGCACATGATATGCAAATAATTAGGATTTTAATTAAACGCATTTTTACTCCACTATTTTACTCAAACTAAAAGCCCCCACTACTGATTCGGGAAAGCCCATTGGAAGCTTTCCTAGTGGACCAATATCCAAATTCCTCAAGAATAACCTTGGGTTTGCCCAACAAGCCACCCTTGAGTTCATTGGTAGGTATCCAATACCAATTACATCGTATGTAACTACTAGATCATTGGGTGATTAACAACTTTTAATCTTAAAGCCTTTTGGGCTACCCAACTTTTCCTTTAAATTTTTTTATGCTTGAGTTTGCCCAACCAGGATAAAGAATTTAGTTAAACCTGACCCATTAATCAGGAATTTAATTCCAAAGAAATTTAATTCCATAGTTTGAACATGCCCAATGTCAAGTAGGCTTGGGTTTGCCCAACAACCTGGTCTCGAAAAAGGACTCTCGTTCTTACTATATTGACGGAAAGAATTAGGTTTAATATTAATTGAGGGATTTGTTCCTTTTAGTGATTTCGTTGAATGACATGCATAAAAATCAATAAATCACATAATTGATAATCATGGTAATAAAGCGATTACGTGATATGGTTATGGACTTTACCCTAAATTAATTTCTGTTAGCCATAAAAGAAATTAATATAGTTAACCCTATGTGTTCATGCATGATATAAGTAGAAGGTCTTACCTCCTCGCCTTGTTTTGGTTGCCATCTCCAGAATAAAATAATTCTACTCCTATCTAACCTCTGTAAACTAATTACATAATTTCCTAAAGAGAGAAAACCTCGAGTTACATTCAAGGGGAGTTAGATGAGAAGAGAATTACACAAGAATTCTAGAGAAGGCAGGACACGCAAGCCCTATTTCATAAAAACCAAAACTGTAAAATGCATGAACAGATATAATTGGTTTTAGTCCATAACCATCCACCATGCCATTGACTATACTTAAACAAAATAAACATATACTTTTATTATTTCAAAATCACTATTTTAGAAAAATAAAACAAATTCTAAAATCACCATTTTAGAGAATACATCAATTTTAGATTTTCAAAATCATTATTTTGAAAAAAAAAATTGATTGTCTCAAAACTAATTTTGAGAAAATGCTTTCGGGTCCCGTGTCTCATCAAATAAGGTTTTTCCCTTTCAAAATTTTGTTCCAAATTTTTTTTTTTTTAAAATAGCTGAAAGTCGCAAACAGAGCAGAACCGGCGCTTGTTCGGAAGCCGGAGACGGCACCAGCTCTGTTCTGGTTTCCAAAAAAAATTTTCCTTCCAAAAACAATTTTTGGACATTGCGAACAGAATGGAACCGGCGCTGGCTTGGAGGCTGCAGCTGACGCTGCCTGTGTTCTGCAACAATAGCAACAATTTTCAAAAAATTCCAAAAATAATTTTTTAATGCTTTCTTCTTCTGCAAATTTTCAGTGAGAACAATTCTCAATTGTATTTTCTATTTTGAAGCTATAAACAACAACTAATTTGTTAGTTTAAACAAAATCAAAACGGAAAATTAAGATGAAATGGAGGGCAACATCCATGTTGCAAGAAAACGTTTTTCTGCATAAATTTTTCAGCACTAAAGAAAGCATCTTTTCGAAATACTCTATAACTATAACACAATCATATTGTGCTATGGACCCAACTCATAAAGATCAAAATGATTTCGACTCGAGTGAAAATAATTTTCACAGCAAACAAAGACAAACACGAAAATAGTTTTTCATGCCAAAACAATGTCTGTAGACCACACATAGCATGGCTCTGATACCACTGTTGGATATCTCAGGCTTGTATCTTATACGGCGCAGCGGAAAACAAAACGAGATACCATCCCAGGACCCATCTATGTGTGGAAAACAAGATATAATAAGGGTAAAGGTAACAGCTTTTACCTTTGCGTGATCATCCGAAGAACAAAAATTTCTTCTTCAAGTTAAGGCGCGATCCAGCAATCCTCGTGATCAACCTCCACGTGAGTTGAACGTTTACCCACTATAATCACAGTGTGGGATTATCTCTAATAGTAATCTACACAGAGGAATACTCAAGCACCAAAATTTCTGTGCTAGCAAAAATTAATGGCGGCTAGGGTTCAAGATCAAATTCGAGAGAGAGAAGAAGAAGTTGTTGTCTCGTTGCCCTAGGATTTTGGAGTCAATTTCGTCTATTTTTCAACCTTGGAATTTCGTGTATATCACTACCATATATCACACGAAAATCTGCTAAAAAATCCTCCAAATTGAGAATTCTAAAACAGTTACAATTCCCTAATTGTAATTGGAAACATCAAGTTTTCTTAATTACAATATGGACCACAAATTATAACTAATTATAATTTGTCCACAACAACTTTTCTTTCTCTCAATCAACCCCACAATGTTATCAAATAACATCTTGAGTATATAATCCTCTATTGTGTGTGACGTATTAGGTTTTCCAATCAATTGGTAGCGAACATGAATTAATCCAAACGTCTTTGAGATTAATAATCTATAATTAATTAGAACTAATCCTATTAATGCTAATTAGGATTGGTTTATTAATTCATCAATTAATAAACCCATATTCCCAGATCATGAGGGGTATCTAGCAACACATCATGACCACCCAAGAGTCCAGGAAGTCAAGTGGCTTGACATGAACCCTTCAATAACAAACTTTAGTGCAATTAACTCCTTTCACCATACAATATCTCATTTGGTTTGGAGTACGGAATTAGTGCGAACTCCCTCCAGAATTAATTCTGGCCTGAATACAATTGTACTTGTACCAGGAACCCACTACTCTAGTTATGTATCTATTGGAACTGTTTCCAATACACAATTGCCTTGGCCAAGGACTTTCCAGTAGTAATTCCTACAAGTGGCCGTGAGATATTCGCCCCTACTATTAGGAGTGGTGAATCCTTTATTGACCCTCTCAATTACTTTCGTTTACCTTACCATGTACCCGATATACATCTCATAGGTGGCCCTCGATCGAGCTCTAGAGATTGGAATCAAAGTACAAGGCCCAGCAAATAAAGTACCTTGGAGATCTCAAGTCTAATGATACTTGCACATTTGCTATATTGAGATTATATCACTGGCACTAAATAGTTATCCATGTGATTATCTCAAAGCTAGGTCATCTAATGAACTTGTTCCATTAACAAGCATCCATGTGTTAGCTTTGAGTTTCTCAATACTCACGGTTATGAGAACCACCGCCTGATCAAATCAGGAAGTCTAACACATGCTAGTCTTAACGTATTAATGATGTCTTGTCTCATTAATACTATGACTAGAGACTATTTAAGTACTAACACCATCCAGTGTAGTAGGAATCTCATATTATGATCTCTATCATAATTTTCTTAACACAGTGTTGTACTAGGGACTTTATCGAACAGTTATATTACTTAAAGTAAATAAAGGAAACTGTAAGATAAATAATGCCTTAATGTGTCACATACAATGTACAAGTGATTGCCTCTAGAGCACAACACTAACAGGTTGGAATGAGGAGAAGTTATCTTCAGAATTAATTTCTTCAAACCCGATTGTGGAACAAGAAGAGGCATAACCTCAAGAAGCTGTACAAGTGGAGCCTCGTCGTAGTAGAAGGGTATCTTGGATTCTAGAAAGATAGATTGGAGAGGCTTTCCAACTGGTCTCTAACCATCAGGAATAAGATCCTGCTAGATACGAGGAGTTTATTACTAATACTGATGCAAATCTATGGCATGATGTAATGAAAGCCGAGATTGAGTCTATGTACTTCAATTAGATTCTGGATCTTGTACCTTCACCTGAAAAGATAAAACTCATTGGGTGTAAGTGGGTATACAAGAGGAAGAGGGGAGAGGATGGGAATGTGGAAACCTTCAAAACTAGGCTTATAGTGAAAGGGTATACTCAGAAAGAAGGGATCGACTATGAGGAAACCTTTTCCTCAGTAGCCATGCTTAAGTCCATCTATATCCTCTTTACCATCACATGTCATTATGACTACAAGATATGACAAATAGATGTCAAGACGGTATTTCTTAATGACCATCTTAGTAAAGAGGTCTGTATGTCCTAACCGAAAGGTTTTATTACTAAAGGCCAGGAACATATGATTTGCAAGTTTAAGAAGTCTATTTATGGACTTAAGCAAGCATATTGAGTATGGAACATTTGTTTTGATGAAAGTGTAAAGTTTTATGATTTCATTCAAAATGAGGATGAACCATGCGTGTATAGGAAATTGGAAGGCATAAATGTGGTTTTTATTGTCCTATATGTGGATGACATTGTAGATGACAAATTTTAAGTATGCAAATAAGACAAGAAAAATATCAAAATTTACAAAATATTTAGTAAATATGAAAAGTGATTACAAATCTTCGAAGAAGTCCTAAATTGCAGGACAAGTCTTTCGATTCTTCTTTTTTTGAAAAACGTTGATTCGAGGGCTGAAGAGCATGATCTCGGATCGAACGGGATTTGTTGACGAACACTTGATTGCCAAGCTTTCGAGACTTGTTTGATGCGGAGCAAGATGAATGCCTTGAAATTTGAAGAAGATTTTGAACCTTGATTTGATGACGATTCTGAACCTTGAATTTGATAGAGCTTCTGAACCTTGAATTTGATGAAGCATGAATGCTTGAAACTTGCGATGCCTCTTGTTTGTTAAAGCTTGAGCTTGAGGATCTTGGGGGGTGCCTTGAACCATTGAGGGAAGACCCTATTTATAGGCTAAAAATCCATTGACATTAGCATAAATAGTCAATGTGGGATTTTGAAGGAGTTTCCCAACAAACCCTAATGGACTTGGGTTAAGATGACCGGGCTTAATTTATGTTTTTTCCCAATCTCATTTAATCCACATTATATTTGGGTTATGAGATTTTCAAAAGTCTAATTTTAGGGCCTAATCCAATTTCATTTAACCCATAATATATTAGATTTAATGTAAAATGGACTATTAACAATAGCCTAATTTTAATAGTCCAATTTTATAATCCATTGGATTTAATGGGCTTTTAATGATAGCCCAATTATATTAATTAATTCAAGAATAATTATATTTATTCATGAATTAATTTTAATTAATCAAGACTAAATTATGTAAATTTTTTTTAATCCTGAATATATATTTTATCCCAAAATTCTTTATCTACAGACATTCAACTCATTGGGAATAATGTAGGGACATTATCATCTATTAAGATTTGGCTATCTAGTCAATTCAGAATGAAGGACTTGGGAGAAGTCAGTTACATTCTCGGGATTAAACTTCTTAGAAATAGGAAGCAGAGATTGTTAGGATTATCCCAAGCGACATACATTGACAAGATGCTGGCCAAATTCAGCATAAACTCATGTAAGGGAGCTCTAATCTCTTGCAGACATGGGTTGTCTTTTTGTTGAAATGACTGTCCTAAGTCTCAAGAAGAAAAAGATAGAATGAGTAGGATTCCCTACACTTTGGCTATGGGAAGTCTCATGTACGCCGTATTGTGCACTAGGCCAAATATCTGCTTTACCGTAGACTTAGTTAGCAGATATCAATCAAACCCTAGAGAGGTTCATTGGCAAGTTGTAAAGTATATTCTCAAGTACTTCAAAGGTACGAGAGATTATATGCTAGTTTACATGGCTGATGACTTAGTTCCTACTGGATACACAAACTCAGACTTCCAAGAAGATAAGGATAAGAGAAAATCCACTTGTGGATCTATTTTTTCCTTGTCTAGAGGAGCTATTTCATGGAGAAGTATCAAGCAATCTTGTATTGTTGACTCAACTATGGAAGCTGAGTATGTGGTAGCTTCAGAGGAATCCAAGGAAGCAATCTGGCTCCAGAAGTTCCTTTCCGAACTTAGAGTTGTATTGCAACAACACTGGAGCAGTCTCGCAATTCAAAGAACTCAGGAACCACAAGAAGGGGAAGCACATCGAAAGGAAGTACCACCTAGTCTGGGATTTTATCCAGAGACTAAAAATCATTGTGGAACAGATAGCCTTGGAGAACAACCTAACAGATCCCTTCATCAAGGCTTTGGCTGAGAGAGTCTTCAAGAGACACTTAGACGCCATATGGGTGGGCACCTACGGACTTTTTTTAGTCTTAGAGTGCAAGTGGGAGATTGTTGGAATGTACGCCCTCTGGATTAGGTTTCTGATGTAATTATTAAATTTATTAATAAAAGAGTTTATTCTCAAAATTTGTTTGTGAATTTACTTTTTATTTGTGCATGATTTACATTTGAAAAATACCCATTGTGTTTAAGTAAGTGATTTATGTGAATAGTGATCATTCACAGTAAGGTATGGAACACGGGGTACTTAACATATAAACGTTTGTTCTTAACCTGATTCATGAGAATGTGAATCTCATCATATTTTGGTTATTGTGTTATGAATTTCAAATGGGGAATGGCTTACTTTTAGCCAGTGAGTAGTCCACTCACTTCATAACATGAGCGTATTTCGAATATGTAGAACAGAACCTATAATAGTAGTTTCTAAAAGTACTATTTCAAATAAACCCAGACTATTACTGCTACAGTGTGGACTAATACTCTACCACTTAAATATGAGTTGGTGGTCTGATGAAGCTGGAAGCATGTACTTTGATATATTATAGTTGAGGTTCTATCGTAGAGCCAATATACTTGTATGTTGAGTATATATGACTAGTTAGTTAAGACAGACTTGTACAAGATAGCTTTTGTGCTATATCACCCCCTATGACTATTCGAATGATCTAAATTTCCAGGGCTCTAGGAACGTGACTTGGATGTTTGCTTTAGGGTAGCTCCCTTGGAAAGCGAAAATATTCTAGGAGTCATGGATCATTGGACTAGAGTTCTAAAGATGGTAGATGTCTTTTAGAGATGTGTTAATACACTTTTTCTCTCTAAATGTACGATAATACGTAGAGGGGTATTTTAGTCATTACACCTGTAGGTCAGAGATTTTGCTAGCGCAACATTATCCTTGGGATCAATATTTCCTTATGGTGATATTAGGAAATATTTAAAATATAAAATATAGCTATTTCTATAACATGGGTATTTCGGTCATTTTAGTAGCCAAGGCTATGTGTTGTTTGGTTATCGGAATAGCCCATAAGTCCTGATGGTTTTGGGTTGAGGGATTGGTCATGTATAAAATGGATTTTATTTTATTCCAGTTACCTGGTTTATTTATTGGGTTATGATAAAATAAAAGGTCATAAAAGGGAGACTTATATATTGGCCCATTCGGGTTATTTAATTAATTTAATTATTGGGCTTGTATTAGTCTAGAAATAATTAAATTGAATTAAAGGCTTAACCCAATGAACTAGGCCAAGGCTTGAGGTTTTTATTGGTCCATTTGGGTTATTTAATTAATTTAATTATCGGGCTTGTATTAGTTTAGGAATAATTAAATTGAATTAAAGGCTTAATCAAATGAACTGGGTCATAGGCCCATAGGCCTGGTTAATGGCTTAACATGACATAGGCCTTAGGGATTCTCTATTCTACCGCCTCTGTTTAATTTTTGAATGTCCAAATAATAGCCTATTATTAAGGTAGTTGGGATTCAAGAGAATAGTAGGATTTTTTTTTCACAGAACGTCGTTGTTTTCCTCTAGCCCTTCTTCTTCTTCTCTCTGTAGACAGTGACCTTTATGCTATTCAATAGCAAGAACAGAGACACAATATTTTCCTGATTAATGTTTAATAGCATTTAGTCAGAAAAAGGAAAGATCATCCTTTTTACCCTTAGCTTTCACCAGGTTTTCAGGCACGAGTTATATTCTAAAAGACTCAAAGCATCGCATTGATGCCCAGACGGAGTCGACTGCTTGCGGGACAACAACCTAAAGAAAGGATCATAGAACCAGAAGTGGTTCAAACTGAGTCGCCGGCATGTCCTAGACTAACGATAAAGCGCCGAGGTATACAAAAAAAATTCTTCCGCTACTCTTCTACGTGTGCTCTTTTTCAACATGCATATGCATTTTTCGTTTTTGCTAAATTTACCTTCAGTAGAACAATTCTAATCTTGGGTCTAGCTTATTTTCTTTAGTCAATACATATGTTAGATAGCCCATACCTTAAGATGATTCACACTGGGCTTTTATCCAGTCCATATCTCATAGGGTATCTTAAGTACTGACTTTCAAGGCACCAAGTTTAGGATATATGTAGTTGTTTCCAGAGCATATCCCCAAAAAGAAATAGGAAGAGTTGTATTACTCATCATATTTCTGACCATTTCCATCAACGTTTTATTTCTTCTCTCAGCTACGCTATTCTACTGGGGACTCCTAAGTATAGTTAGCTGAGATATTATACCCTAATGTGCCAAGTAGTCCTTGAATTCACAAAAAAGATACCATCCACGACAATCCAATCCTATTTTTTTAATTAGTTTACCTGTTTGATACTCTATCGCAGCCTTAAACTCCTTGAATTTATCAAAGAAGTCAAACTTGCACCTCATTAAGTAAACATAACTAAAACGCATGTGATCATTCATGAACGTGATAAAGTACTCATAAACTCCTCTAGCATGTGTAGACATAGAATCACAAATATCAGTATGAACTAACTCTAATATTTCATTCTCTTTTCACCTTTTAAGTAAAAGACCTTTTGGTCATTTTACCCAAAAGACAAGATTCACATTGAGGTCATTCCTTCAATTTCAATGAGTCCAAAGACCCATGTTGGATTAACCTCTAAATCTGATTAGGATTAATATTTTCTAATCTCAACTGCCATAAATAAGAGTTATTTGATGTGACCTTTCTCTTCTTATTATTAGGTTCCGTCTGACTACAATTTATTTGATAATTAATAGGATTAATATAGAAAATATTCCAATATATTTTTCTAGAACAAATAATATTTCCATTTCTACAGATTGAAATACTAGAATAGAAAGAAATAGAATATCCTTGATTAATCAATCTTGAAACGGAAATCAAATTCTATTTAAAACTAGAAACATATAAAATAATTTTCAAAACTAAAATTCTATTACAATTAAATAAAAGCTCCAAGTTTCCTATTACTTTAGCCCACACTTGTGCTCTGATGCCCACTCTAAGTCCATACTGTCCTCTACTGAGTTGCCTTATCTTATTGAACCCCTGTAAGGAGTTACAGATATGATCAGTGGCTCCACAATTAACAATCCAAGTGGATGATGATACAACTATCCATATAGACTCTATATATAGAGTAATATCTAAAGGGATTTGGCCAGGAAGTTTGGACAATCCTTTTTAAAGTGTCCCTTCTTACCACACTTGAAACACTTGCCTTTAGGCTTGGATAGACCAAGCTTGTATCTCTTAGGTTAGGCCCCTGCATTGTTCTGGGCCTTCTATTTCTTAAACTTCTTTGGCTTAGCCCCAGTTCTACAAGATGAATCAGAATGAATAACCAAAATATTTAACTCAAGCTTCATTATTTTCTCAGCAGCCTGGAGTTCTTTCAATAACTCTGTCAAAGACATATTCAACTTTTTTATGTTATAATTTAACTTAAACTGAGAACATGAATTCGGCAAGGTCTTAAGAACCATATCAATTTAGCTTTCAACATCGATTGTTGTCCCTAAGACCTCAACCTCCTCGAATTGAACAATCATCTTGAGCATGTACTTGCGAACCCCCCCATTCAACTATCCTAGTGTTCATGATTACTCTAAGAGCTTCATGCCTTACGGGTATGCTCTTGTTAGCAAATATTGTGCTCAGTGATATATTAATGTCATATGCAGTAGGCATGATTTCATGCTTAGATTGAAGAACATTGGACATGGAAGCCAACATATAGCATCGAGCCATTTCATCAGCTTTCCTCTATGCCTTCTCAGCCTCGCAATCTTGGTCCATAGAATCTTTTCTAATTTCAGGACAGAGGTCGATCAGAACATACTTGTACTCTTTTACAGTGAGTACTATATTTAGATTCCTTTTCCAATCCACATAGTTAGGTCCAATTAACTTATTCTTCTTGAGAATAATAGATAAAGGGCTGAAACTAAACATTTTTGTTGATTGGAAAAAAAAAACTTCATTCAGAAAAATGTTTGTTTTGGAAAAACATATAAAAATGCACATTTAAAACATCATATTATTTCCATGATATGGCTATCCTATTAAAACTATCATAAAAAATATGAAAATTTTTACTTTTAGAAAAATTGACAGAGATTTGTAGGAAGGTTAACAATTTTTAATGTTAAGTGTATAACAATCATAAATTAAACTTCCTTATTAAGTAATGATCTAGAAATAGTTCTATCGATATGATAGTCACTACTCTCACCGCAAATGGAAATTCAACATTAATGCCTCCAATGATAGGCTGGCCAACACTAACACTTATCCTAGGCATTAATTATATTTCCTCCATTAGTTCTAGATTCTTGTGGAAATACATCCTATAGGGGGTCATGCTCAGAATGACGCAAGAATATTAACCACAGTCTCTAATAGGAATCCGTGATGGAAGCTATGGGTCAGTTGGAACCCCTCTCCTATTTAATCTTTAGAGAAAAATAGATTTTTTAGGAAAAACGATTCTTTAAAAATAATTGGGTTTTATTAATTTTAGTGACAACCCAAAAATTCAATCATTGTTTTCTATGTGAAGGATAAAACCTTTTAAGAGAATAAATTTTGATTTTTTTTATTTCACTACATAAGTTAAAATCGTCTTTCTAGGAACTAAATTTAAAATACTTAAATTCAAAATTATTCTTCATGTCAAGGATAAAAAATCTTTGGAAGAATAAATAAATGAATTTATTTTTAAATTACTTAGTTTTATTTTAAAATGTTTTCCTTAATTTTTTTATCTAGAGAAAAATTATTTTCTAAAAAACCTTTTGTGAATTTGATCACAAAATTAAATAAAATAGTCATGTTCCAAAAATAAAATTTTTACATTAAATTTCTAACATTTAATTCTTATGTGGCCAAATAATAGATTAAACATTATAATAATAATAAAATTAAAATGATCTCGTTAAATCCTAAGGTTGTTCCTCCTTTACAAACCATTTTCATGAAAATTATTTAAATCCATAAATAAACCTTGCAAGAAAATAACCTCGTGTGATATGGGCCCCAAAAGAAAATTTTCAAGAAAATAAAACTAAAAAAAAAAATCATTACTTCAATTTATTGGACTGGTTGAACTGTGGCTAGCCAAAAAAACAAAAAAAAAAAAGGGGGGGGTAAGTTTAGGCCAGCTTGCCCTAGGCCGTGCCCAGCTTGCATCTGGATATTGAAGGCAACCGTAGCCGACTTTCACAAAGCCATAGCGGCTTAGCCTAAAACATTCTCAAAAGCCACGGCTAGTCTTCGGTAATCCCGTCCTTGCTGTCTTGCTCCAAATTCCTCCATTTTTCTTCCATTTCTATGCAATTTCCTTCATGTTTCCGTTAGGGTTTTTGTGTATTGATCCAAGCACCAATTTTTTGTCATAAGAATTCATAAATTAAATTGAAAAAAAATATCAGAAGCCTATGCCTTTCAAAATAAGGTGTACACAAATTCTACGGAAAGCGATTAATTATAAATTACAGGTGCCTTTCCTCCACACGCGAGGCGTACACAAAATTTACCCATATCAATAACAACATGGGATCTATTTAATCAGAAAGATAATATTTTTATTAGTAAAGGAACTACATTTTGTCAGCTATTAACCTTAAGCATGCTCCTAGATTAAACAATGACTTTGATACCACTTGAAGGACTACAGTAGAAGACAGCAAATTCAAATTTTCCTCGAGCCAAAGTCTTGGAAAACTTACCTCTAGGGCGTTTTACTTGAATAATTGGAGTTGGATTCAGGTTCAACGATGCTTCTTGAACAGGAACTTCTACTTGTTTCGCAAGTATACCAGCTAATTGTCATGTAACACCCCACGCCTTATGTACCTAAATACGGCAGGATGTCACCTCATCCAAAAGACTAGGGGTCTTTATAACAAGGTACAAAACGAAAAACATCTAAATAAAAGTAAAGGAATAATCTTATTACATCCAAAAGCAAAAATTATACAAGCCTGGAAAATCAAAACTAGCAAACATCTCTTGAAAATAATACAAGACATAAATAAATTAATAAACTGGAGATCATCTCCTAATTCTTCACTCTACTCATTATAAGCAATTCGCTGAAATCATGATATAAAAAGGTATGAGATTGACATCTCAGTAAGTCCCATGTGTGTGAATGTCATATATAAATATTTCATGTGTGTAGGCTTTTAAAAATCACAAAATTATGTTTGCAAGTCAATTTCATCAATAACAATTATACAAAGGAGCCTTGCTCATTGAACCCAAAACAGTTCTCAATAAATTATCATTTCATCATATTCATATCCTCATTAAGTTCATTTAACAGGGATTAGCAATTATTCAATAATATAGTAACATAATCCATATCATGGTTACTACCACGATAGCTTCCCAATGTAACCTTTCAACAATGGGCAGCGAGGGATCCTCCCGCTAGGGTGAGATATTGCTCCATCTCTACACCCAACACTTCGATTGTCCAATTCAGATAAGCAATGTCCACATGGACTAATGTGCTAGCTTGGACGGCCTGACTAAGTAGTATTGTCTCCTCTCCAAGTTGAGTTCATCTTTTGGAGATGGCCTCCTGCCAGAAGACTTATTCTTGCTTTTCAAGACTAGTACCACTAGCCTACCCTCATTGAGTACTCAACGCTCCCCATTTAGGAGCAGAATCAATTTCCCTTATTTGAAAATCTTTTATTAACTTGACTTTACAAAACGTGGTTTTTCACAATAGCATTTCCAAAACATTTAGTAATAGAGAAGAAATTCTTTTTCAGTTTAAACAGATGAGATTTAACAAACTCGTTTAGAAAAGAAGATGTCCACGTTCTCAAATCAAGTATCAAAACTTCACATCACAACTCATCATTTTCAATCAAAGGTTCAATCATCTTGGCAATCATCACATTGACATCTATTCAAATATCATTGTATATAATACTTGCAAACATATAACATTTATCAAAATAGTTATGCAAGAACTTACGTGGATAGATCAATAGCTAGACCCAACTCAATTGAGTTCTCTTACTTCTACTCATTCCTTATCTAGAGCAAATAATTCTTTAATTAGAATCTAAAGATTCTATCCACTATTTCATGCAACATAAATTCTCATGATCTCGTTAATCTCCTTGTCCAACCATGGTATCTAGGTGCTTTAATTCATTAGATCACATGTATAACTTCCCTTTGCCATTGTATTGATCATAACCATGCATTGATCTAAATTAATTCAGCATATGACAACTCCTATATTCAACTAGCATAAATTCATCATAAACATCCCCATAAACATTAAAAGATCTCATCTTTGCCTACTTAGCATAGATCTAGATTCATCATGACAAGATACATCAATATCCTATCTCATACATGCTTTGTATATGGCTTACATCAATATATTCATCATTCTAGTTCATTCTTGCTTTCATGCTAGACTCCATAAGCATTCATAAGTCAATACTTTAAATATTAAGGCCATTTAAATTAGAAAGGATAGGATCTTGATTACCTCTTAGCGCTCTAGACTTAAAACACAGTGACTCCTTGATAACTAGTTTGAGTACAATCGATAGTTGAAGAGATTGGTTTGCTTAGATGTCCTTGATCGAGACTCGCCAAGAAAGGGATAAAATTAGTTCCTTATGGACTTGATTTAAGGGAGCAAAGAGGAAATGAATGGAGTAAGAGATGAATAGAAGAGTTGAAGATCAATTACCTTGTAGAGAGTTTTGGTTTTGGCTTTGTTCTTAGGATAGGCTGGCCGAATTTTTGTGTAGGTAGAATGCTGGTTGTTTTGTGAGGTTGAGGGGCTGAGAGGGTAGGAATTTCATGGTTTTCTGGATAGAAAATTCTAGGGTTTGATGTTTAGGTGTTTGGAGGAGTTCTACCTTGCTATGGATTCTTGATCACAAGAGAAAAAGTTGGACAACTTTGGTCCTTCTTTAGGAGCAAAACTAGACAGTAGTATAGGGGTGATTCTATATTTTTGCAGCTTATGATGGCCGAAAATTTGGACAGAAAGAGAGAAGAAATTTGTTTGGTTTTTGGCCTCCAAGATGGCAAGAATAAGAGAAGAAAAAGGAGTCTTTGTGTATATGTTTTTGCTCGATAACTAGAGAGGTTTTTGTGTAGGTTTTTCGCTGGAATTTTCGTGCAAAATGGTACTGATTGTGGCCGAAATTCTAAAGGAATTTGAGAGGAAATTCTTGTATTTTTTTTTGGGCTAAAACCAAGTCCTAATTTGTTAAGGTTTTCTTGGTTAACCCTAACTAGGTTTTGGAGAGTTTTAGTTGAGCTACACTTGCTTTAATGTGTGGCAGCAGCTTTGGGAGAATTTTTCAGAAAAATATAGGAAGAAATTAGGTTATTTATTTAAGGAATAATTTAATTAATTCCCTATATTAATTTGAGTAATTTAAATAGATATTAAATAATTATTTTACAAGATAAAAATTCTGGTTTCCTATTTCCCTTAAGCTACCCGAAATCCTTCTTCCTTTTTCCCCAAACTTTCTAAAATCTTTATCCAAGAGATAAATACTTCATTTAAAATCCAGGTTTTATCCTTTTATTTATTTTTTAAAAATTATTTGAAGAAGATTAAAATATGGAGACTTAGCTCCTTGAGAAGTGGCGGCTACCATATTAAAACAAGATATATATATATATATACATATATATATTCATATATTTTATCTCCTAATATATTACTTAGATATAGCTTTTAAAAATCTAGATTAGTAATATTTAAAATTCTCTAAAAGATTATGATAAGATATTAGAAATAAAAATTTAATTTATTTTCAAATACTTTATAAAATAATTCCCAAGACAAATCACACTCCTAAATTTTAGGAAATTAGCTCCAAGGTGGCAGCTACCCTAGGGAGTTTCGGCCAAGGCTAAAAAAATTAGGGAAGAAGTAAATAAAAGAAAGGAAAGAATTTGAAATAGCTAGGATTTGAACTCAAGCCCATCAAGAATTAAATACCAAGCTTTACTCACTAAACCATTTTAATTCTTGGTAAATATTCTCCTAAAAAATTTCCTTAATTCCTACTCACTTGCTTCATCATCTTTCTAATAAATTCTCCTCAATAAAATAAAACTCAACTAACTCAAATAACACAACCATTTCAAGAACAAATTAATTCATGCAACAACAAACTGATATTTTCATGAAATTAGCTTAAATCATCAAATGTACTATAAAATGATGTGACATGCATGACTTTTTCCCACATACTAAAGGTGGTCTAATACGGGGTATTACATGTCGGCTCCATTACATCAAATACTTATCATGTTTGCTAGCTCTTAACCTCTAGAGTATTCTCGAACCTCTTACAAACTTCTACCAATGAAAGTAGAACTAGGGTGAAGAAGATTAAACGGAAGAGCTAAAACGATAAAGAGAAAATGAAGGAAAAATGACAAGAAAAATGGTGGCCTTAGTTAGTCTCAGGAAAAAAATGCAAAAGCTATTGTCTGTGATTCAATCAACCATATCCAATGCACAAACCATACATATGTATAAACAGTAGCTTTTCTTTTTCTTTCCAAAACCAGCCACCGAAAATCTTTTTTCCCTTATTTCCTTTTTCTTTTTCCATGTGGCAGCTACCCTAGGTTGCTAAAACATTCTAGCCGCTACACCCAAACTCCGGCAGGCCAAAGCTTTTCTTAATTAGTCCAAGGCTAATTACTTAGCTCTCTTATTAATTAATTAATCAACTTGGGTCCAATATAAAATACCCAAGATAATTAATTAATAAATCAATTAATTAAATTAGTTCTTTTGTTAATGAATTAATCCAATTGGGTCCAATATAAAATTATTGAAGATAAATAATTAATAAACCAATTAAATTAAATTAGTTCTTTTATTAATTAATTAATTAATTAATTAATTAATTAATGCACTTGTGCCCAATATGAAATTAATCAAGATAATTAATTAATTAATTAAATTGGCCCAACTAATTATTCTAGCCCCAATAAATAATTACTTAGCCTCTAAAAATAATTCTTCCAATAATAAATTCACCCAATAAGCCTATATTATAAATAAATTTATTAAGGTTTTTGAGCTATTTTAGGGACGAAAAGACATATTATTCTTGATTACTAAAATGACTAAAATACCCTTGCTAATAAATAGCTGTATTTTATCATTTTAAATATTCCATTTATCGCTATATGGAAATATTTACCTCGAAAATAATATTGGAAATGTAGTGTCTTTGATCTATATGTGTAATGAAAAAAATACTCATCTACGTAATACCTATAATTGAATAGGAAAAATGTACTAACACATTTCTCAATAACATCTACTGTCCTTTGATAGTTAGTCCGATAATCCTTGACTTCCAGTGTGTATCCACTTAGCACAGCAAGCTACCTAAAAGTATACATATTTAGTCATATTTTCCAGAGCCCTGGATTATTTGGATTATCTAGGACAATCACAAATAGTGTGATTTCTTCACGTAATAAAGTATAAAAACTCTGTTGTATAAGTCTGTCTTTATTAACTAGAGTCATACACCTGACATACAAGGTTATTGGCCTTGCAATAAGACCTCACCCAACATACATCAAAGTGCGCAAGTTTAGCTTCACTAAACCACCAACTTATACTCAAGTCTTAGGATACTCATCCATGCAATAACTACGATAAACCAATCTTTAATTATTTTTGTATTTTTATAAAGATTATTATCACATGGTCTAGTTTTACATATTCCAAATATGCTTACACTATTAGTGTGAGTGGACTACTGACTGGTTAAAAGTAAACCATTCCCTATTTGAAAATCATAGTGTAATGATCTAATCCTTAATGAAGTGCCTAGCTCTATAAATCGATCAAGAATAATTTTTCACTTATATGTTAGTAGCCCATTATCTCCACCTTGCTGTGAAAGTACGATCCAATCACGTAGATTGCTTACTAACATATTTAGACCATAATGTGTAATATATGCAAATAAGCAATCATTAATGAATGAAAGTTGTATTAATTTCCAAAATATAGAAACATGTAGGCTATTTTAGGCACACATTCTAACAAAGGAAACCTTTCAAATACTAGGACCCTAGGCCAAAATAGAGAACGTAAAACATAAACAATAAGAACTAAGTTTTCTAAATCATAACCTAAGACCCTTGATTCAACTAAGAAACCAAGAACACTTAAGGAAGAGATTTAGGCTACCAAATATAACCTTTACTCCAGAATTTTAGAATGACAAGAAACTACGACCCTATTTTGATATGCTAATTTGATATATCCTTTTGAGTTTATAGACTCAAATTAAAGGTAAGAAATGAAGCCCTAAGATTGGTCTTGGCTTTCATGGTAGAATCCTTTTAGAACTCTCTCAAGAATGTCTTTTTATCTCGAAATAATATCTAACTTCTTACAAGAAGTATTATGATTGCATATATATAGGCATCCAAACCTAGCTAAGGTAAGATAAAATCTCAGCCATTTAAGATCTTAGAAAGTCTAAAATAACCCTATTATAAAGAAAAAGTCGTAGGAATTGAAAATATTACAAAATACTACAAAAATAGAAGTCAAATAAAATAGGGCAAGTTTGCCCGACTTGAGTCAGCGCCAGTTGGCCTTAAGAAGCCGACACCGGATGATCACTGGCCAAGCACTACCTTTTTCTAGCAATGGGCCAGCACCGGTTTCCATGCTTGAGCTGGCGCTAACTCTCTTCTACCTTCTAGCAAGTTCTCCTGGCCTTTTGCCTTCTTTTATGTTCTTTTGGCATTCCACACAAATATTATTCAAGTCTTGATCTTTTTTGATCCTCCATTATTTGACAACCCTCTTTATCCTTGGCTTGCGTGTTTGGTTTGATTGATTTCTCTATTAAAAGCTTCCATAACTTGAATTTTTTTCAAAGCTCCTAGAATATGGTTTAAATCTCCATCACCCTTCTTTAGCTTTGGCATGTTGTTTGGATGGATTCTTATTATTTTTCCTTTCTTTGTGTATATCTGTCTTTAAATGAGCACCTACATAAGATCTCAAGCACAAAATCTTATTGTGAAGACAAAATAAGAGCGTATGTTTTCCTACATAAAACTCATTTTTTCTTGATCATCACTCTCACTTTTGTTGTTTCTTCCTATTTATTTTCGTTTTTAAAAAACAAGAGATTTTTCATCATTTTGCCTCCATCTTCTTTCTTCTTTCCATTCTTTTTTTTTTTACACTGTCTTATTTTGTCTTCTCTTCTAGCTTTCTTTCTTTTCTCTCTTTATTGTTCGTCTCACTTGCATTCTTTTTTAGGACTCCTACTACACTTTTCTTTTTCTTATTGTCCCTTATTTTCTTTTACATTTTACTCACCTCACTTAGAGGCAGGGGTAGAAGAGTATATAGCATGTCTCTTTTGATAACTCAGTAAGAATTCCTCTTCCGATAATGAAACACATTCCGATCAAATTGCCAAGGCCTTCCTAAAATTAAGTGGCTAGCTTGTATATGGACTACATCATAAATAATTTCATCTTAATACTTCTCCATCTCAATAGTCAAAAACACTTGTTTATTAACCCTCAATTTTCTACTATCATGGAACTATTATAGCCTAAAGGAATTATGGTGTTTCGTCACATATACACTCAACTCTTCCATAAGACTAGCACTCACCACATTTGTAAAGCTCCATCTATGAATGATAGTAATGCATGGCTTTTGATTGATATGGTAATGGGAGTAAAAGATGTCGTTTCTTTGTAAATATCCCTTCACTTTATCATCACAATCATCTTCTACCATATAAGTACCCGTTTCATTAATAGTAACTCCAGCTAATGGATAAATTGGTGGCACAATAATTCCATCATCACTAGTATCACTATCACTATCATGCTCCCTCCTTTTGTTCTTATCCATATAATCCTCTTCACCTGAAGTTAGCTTACCTTGGGCATTGGTAAATATTGTTTTTTTTTTTTGTTGGATATTCATATGAGGTGTGCCTATATTCTTAGTATTTAAAGCATTTGATGTCCCGAGTTATTGGAGGTCTCTCTATTTCTTTGCCCTTTTCCATAGCCCACTCTCTTTTAGATTTCTCTTTTTCCACTCTTCTCTAGGCTTGCAGGGTTTTCTTAGTGATCTTGGTACTTCTGGTGGTTCTTCTCTCATATTAGGTTGGTGCTTGAAAATAGGATTCCTATAGATAGTTTCTTTAAGATGAGACTTTTTTTTTAGTTGTTTCTCATTTTTTATAGCCATATAAACCATCTCTTCCAAAGTCTCATAGAATGAAGCTCAATCATATTGGTTATTTCCCTATGTAAACCACTCAAAACCTTACTTTAGTAGCCCTCACATCCTCAACAATATTGGCCCTCATCAAGTTCACCTCCAACTTCTTATGAAAAGCATCTATACTTTTATTTCCTTGTTTAAGTACATACAACAATTGGTAAAGTTTATTGTAATAGTGTAGGAGCACAAATCTGCCTCTCATCAAGTTCATCAACAATTCCCAAATGGAAACCGGTTGATTCCCTATTCACCTTCTTTGGGATGATACTTATTCCCACCATACTACATCATACTTAAGGAAACTAGAAATGACCAATTTAATCTTGGCTCACTCGTTATATTCATAGCACTCAAATAATATTTCCATTCTTCTTGCCCATTCAAAATAAGTTACCTCTGGATTACTCTTCCCTTTTAAAGAGGGTACCTTTATTTTCACGTGCCTCAACTCTCTATCTTCTTTATCACCTTCCTTTCTTCTCACTCTATTCTTATTCCCTTGGCTTTGTATCCTATAGCCCTCTACATCACCTCCCTTATCCCAATCATTGATCTTTTCATACTCTCTCTTAAGCCCCCTCACATTTTATCCTTTATGTCTCCTATGCATTCTACATCTTCCTCCTCCCAACCATGGCCTACCTCCTCTTAATAGAGTAGGTGGATAGCCTCCTAAAGAATTTTCATCCCAACCTTTCCCTTATTGCTCATACAATGTAGGTGTGACATTATTTCTTTCTCTCATACTATGGCTGTCTTGTTCTTTATATCCCTTCATTTGTGTAATGGTTGAGGCTTGGTCTTAGTTTGTTTCTAACTCTATTTTATCTCTCCTCATCTTATCCATTTTGGTATTGAGAGCATCAAAGGTAGCTCTAATATTAAAAGAATATTAGGACACTATATTGGGAATTTCAAAGAGTGGTCAATTGGAAAATTTGGCTATGAAGAAGAAAGTATTTTCTCACAATTCATTGCCTACTGTGTATCCACTTAACACTGATGTTTAACTCTCTTTTTTTCTTTTATAATATGGGCTCACCTTCTTGTCTTTTTTAATCGCTCAAGTTTTCAATAAGTTCTTTCCGTAAAAGCCTCCTCAATTGTTTCGGAGCCAGTCCAAACTTGACAAGCCTACTAACCAACTAAGAATAATCAACATAAATTTGATGGAAGATGAATAATAACCACCAAAAACCAGAAGGATTTAAGCCAGGAAGAAGATATGAATAATAGATAGTTCAACAACCTTAATTGAGTAAGTAGAAGGAGTAAACTAGACTCAACTAACAAGATTGATTCAAAGAAACACAAGAAGCCCAATGATTATAGCATTTAAGAACAAGAACAAGGCATGATGTTCATAATTGGCCAATAAACATGAGCAAGAATTCACAACCAAGATGACTCAATTTGGATATATGATTCGTTAAAAAGAAGTGTATTCAAGAGTTTGATAACAATAGAAAGTATTCACAAAAGAATTGATCACAATTTTAAAGCCCCAGTCTACTCAAGCAAATTATCAAACACTTAGTGTGTAATATCGCAACTCAAGGATTTTCAAAATTTTCACACTTGTAGTAACCCTAAAACTCAAGAATCACAAGAAAAATTAATCCTCAAGAATTATACTAACATAAAAGAACAATTTCTCAACAAGTATAAGTAAAAAATTTGAGTTTTGTAGTTCATAAAATTAGCATAAAAATGAGTTACGGGAGTCTTTTTGTGTGCAGTGATTTTAGCAACAAATAAACCCAAATGGCCATAAGATTTATACAAGTTTAAGCTTCTAATAGCTAAACAAACATTAACCTAACAATAAGGAATGAATTTCTCAAGAAAAATTTAAGAAAACCTAAAGTTTGAATTACCTTTTTGAAGCACTTTTCTTAGCGACGAGTTTTGCTCTGTTTTTCTTGAAACTATAAAACTTTTTTTCTTTTTCAAGAACCAAGCTTTGATGAGAATAAAAGTACTCCTAGCTCTAATATCTATTTGATAAGAGCTTCCTTGGGGGTTGATTTTTAGTGAATTTCGGGGCTAAAAATAAGGGAATTTTCAAGACCTAATTTGAGACCTAAAACAAAATTTTTAGTGAAGAACAAGCAAACCCAATTCAAATACTAGGACCCAAAGTCAAAATCGAGAACCTAGAACACTAGAAATAAGAACTAAGTTTTCTAAATCACAACCTAAGACCCTTGATTTAACTAAGGAACCATGAATACTTGAAGAAGAGATTTTGGCAACCAAATATAACCTCTACTCTAGAAACTTAGAATAACAAGAAACTAAGACCCTATTTTGATAAGCTAATTTGATCTATCCTTTTGAGTTTATAAAATCAAATCAAAGGTCAGGAATGGAACCCTAAGATTGTTCTTGGAATTCATGGAAGAACCCTTAAACAATTCTCTCTAGAGTGTTTTTCAATCTGAAAATAATATCCAACTTCTTACAATTAGTGTTATAATGCCATATATATAGGCATCCAAACCTAGCTAAGGTGAGATAAAAGCTGAGCCATTCAAGTGTTTAGAAAGTCTAAAATAACCCTATTACAAAGTAAAAGTCGTAGGAATTCAAAATATTACAAAATAAGGCAAAAATATAAGTCAAGCAAAATAGGGCAAGTCTGCTCGACATGAGCCGGTGCCGATCGGCCTTGAAAAGCCAGCACCGGATGATCATTGGCTAAGTGCTACCATTTTCCAACAATGGGGCCGTGCCAGTTTCTATGCTTGTGCCTATGCCGGCTCTCTTTTACCTTTCTACGAGTTCTCTTAGCCTTCTGCCTTCCCTTGTGCACTTCTGGCCTTCCACACAAATGGTTGTTCAAGTTTTGATCTTTTTTGTTCTTTTTTTTTATCTTCCATTTCTTGACAACCATCTTCATTCTTTGTTTAAGTGTTTAGTTTGATTGATTTCTCCATTAAAAGCTTTCATGATGTATAGTTTGAATATCTATCCTCCTTCTTTAGTTTTGGCATGTTGCTTGGATAGATTTCTATTCTCATATAGGAGTCTAACAAATAAGATGATGTTTACCAATGCCCAAATAGAGTTAATTTTCGAGGAAGAGGATTATGTGGATGAGAAACAAGGGTAGCACAGTGGTGATGATGATTCTAGTGATGAAAGTGTTGTTGTGCCACCACTTTATCTATTAACTGATATTACGATTAAGGATATGGGTGCTTGTGATGTAGAGGATATTTTTGGAGAAGAAATGAAGGGGAGCTTACAAAGAAACAACATTTTTTACTCCCATTTCTTTGTTAACCAAAGGCCATGTGTTGCTATCATTGATAGAGGGAACTTTACAAATGTTGTGAGTTCTAGTCTTGTGAAAAAAATTGGGCTTATATGTTATGAAACACCCTAACCCCTATAGGCTACAATAGTTTCAAGATAGTATGAAGTTAAGGGTGAACAAATACGTATTGTTGACAACTAAGATAGAGAAGTATTAAGATGAGATTATTTGTGATGTAGTCCTTATATAAGCAAGGCATTTGATTTTGAAAAAGTCATGGCAATTTGATAGAAGTATGTTTCATGATGGAAGGAAAAGCACTTATTTAGTTATCAAATGAGACATACTGTAGTAGAAGGCTATATACTCTTCTACCCCTACCCCCAAATAAGGTGAGAGATCTTTAAAATAAAATGAGGGACAATAAGAAAAAGAAGATTATAGAAGAAGGCTTCCAAAAAAAAAAAAAAAAGATAGTGAAAGAAAAAATAAAGAGGGAAAAAAAAAGAGAGATAGAAGAAAAGACAAAACAAGAGAGTGCAAAACGAGAGAATAGTAAGAAGGAAGAAGATGAGGTTGAAATGAGGGAAAATCTCTGGTGCTTGAATGATGAACATAATAAGAGAGAAATAACAAAAAATGAGAGTGAAGATAAGGGAAAATTTGAGCTTCATATGGGAGAACATAAATTATATTTTTCTTTCACAAAGAACTACTTGTTTGAGATCCTATGTAGGTGCTAATTCAAGGACAAAACTACATAAAAAATAAGGAATTGATAGGAATCCATGCAAGTATAAAAGAACAACTAAAGAAGGGAGATACAGAGCTAAGGCACCAATCAAGCATCATTGGGGATCAACAAAGTCTAAGAGGCATCAAGGAGATTTCAAAGAGTACAAGCCAAGGATCAAGAGGATTGTCAAGAGATGGATGCCAAAAGGAAGGTTAAGAGGAGCTCAAAGTGTTTTACAACTCATATAGAGGGCCAAGGACATCATTGTAACAAAAATAAGAGCAAGGAGATTAAATATGAAACACAGTAACAGGGGCTGCATAGCTTCAGACAAGGGGAGTGCGCCAAGTCGTGCATTTCATAGAATCAAAATACTCCTAGAAATTAGGTGCACGACCAACAACACGGCCATGTAATTGTACACAGCCAGCTAAATAATTATTACATTTGCTTAAGTAAATTTGCATGGCCATACGTATTGGGTGCACGGTCATACCCATGTCGAGCCCAGATTCTAATGTCTATGCTTTATAGGAATTGGAGGCTGGGCTCGACATGGGTACAGCCACACACCCCATATATATGGCTATGTAGATTTATTGAATCCAATGTAACAATTATTCTAAGCTAGTGTCGATTCCCTTTTAATTCCTACAATTTTTAATATGTTTAAAGACCAATTTAACTTTTTTTAAAGCATTATTTAACCAAGGTTTGTAACCTTAAGTAGTTTAGGGTTGGTGTTTTCTATATATATATCCTATTACAACACCTATTGTAATAGCTTAGGTATTTTTGTTGAATTGAAAACACTCCATGAGAGTTTGTTTTTCATGCGTGGGTGATTTGTGCTATGTATCTATGAAAAATCCAATACTCATCCAAGTTTTAAAATAAAATACCAATTTAACTAACATACACACATTTTGGATAAGTATACACCTCATGTAGTATAAAGTGTAGTTGGCAAGAATCAAAGATCCTAAGGAAAGGACACCACCTACCACTAATTTCTACCAAGTTTCATTTTCCAATCAATCAAAATAAAGAAGTATAAATAACAAACCGTCACAAATTAAATGGTTAATAGTATCACAAAGAAAAATATACCAAAATTTCAAGATAAAGCCAAGAGATCACCAAGGTAGATTTGCAGTAGGAAAAAGGGGATTGGCCAGGTAATTAAATAAAGGGCTTCTTTTACACCCGCACAAACCATTACTCAAGCAATCAATATCTAATTCAAGTACTAGAAAGATTTTCCAAATAAATTGAAATCCACTCTTTCTCAAGTAAAAAATCTCCTACCCTTGAGTCTAACCTATAAATATCTCTATCATTTCAATTAAATTCCAGGATGCATAAAATTAGTGAAATCAAAATGCAAGCAAAAAAACTATAGAATCCCTATCTCTAGATGACCCTATTACCTTATCTATCACCATGTTCTAAATCTCCCAAATCCTTTCTCAAGTTTAACAAGGGAAAATAAATGTATTAGATCAAAATAAAAGGAAACCCATCTTATACATTCTTTTTCAAGTTGAATAAAAGAGCATTACCTAAAATCAATAAAAGCCAAGTGATAGTTTACTCAAAATAGATAATAATAGGTCAAATATCAATCAAATATAACAGTAATATAGGATAAAACCCTTTAATCATAAATCAAAACAAATATATCTAGTAGCCACAAAGTTAAATTACAAAAATTAGAAAGGGGGAACTCATAGACAAGGACTCTTCTTTGCCATCTTCCTTTCAGTGCCCCTTTTTTTCTCTTCAAATCATCTTGGATCTTCTGTTCTTGGCATTCTCTTATGATCAAGGGATTTCTCTAAAAGTTTTTTCTTTGATTTCTCTTGCATCCTTTCTTTTCTTCAAAGAAAAAAAGTATTTAAAGGTTATGTAGCCGAAACCCTTGAAATCTGTAAAACAGAATAGCATCTGTGATATTGTATGATGCCATGGAAAGTGGCTTACATGTCGTCGTGCATGCTCTGATACTTTCAGTCTCTTTTGAAATAATGCCGTAGCTCTTGATTTCTTCATATGGTGGAAACTTGCACGGTGCCATGACTAGTAAGATGCACGACACCTTGGGCTTCAAGATCCCTACTATTTCTGACTTCTGGACTTGCATGGTACCGTGTCGTATAGGATGTATAGCACCATGGACCTCTAGATTAGTGATTCCTGACCTTCTAGTCATACACACTGCCATGCTAGATGAGGGTTACTGTGCCATAAGTTTCCAAAGTTTTTCTTTTTTAATCTTTTTCTTCTTGAAATCTCTTCTTATTTCAACTCTCTTCATCCACATAAATAAAAGAGAAAATGGGGAAGATAAATAGCCATATATAATGAATTTTAAGATTTTAAACCCCCAATACTATATAAAATGTTCATGCAATGATCAATCATCACTTGCCCACACTTAAGCTTTTACTTGTCCTCAAGCAAATATTAACTATATAAAAGTGCTCTAAGAAAAAAACATGTATTTCAAGAGTTGATTCTTGGCAACAATGATTATTATGGAAAGATGTCCATTTTCTATTGAGATAAAAATTTAGTTCAAGTTCATTTAATAAGGCTAAACTTATGTAAACATAAATATTTGAATAGATAAAACCAAAGCAATCGGTGTTGGATTAAATAAGTCCATATCTATTCAACAAGTGTTATTACATTTCCCAATTCAAGAATATGACTCAAGTGATTTATATAAGTAGAGAATGATGAGTTACTTAAGTTCTCTAACTTCCAAAAGCTACTACAGTCTAAGTAATAAACAGAGAATTGGTCTATGTGCTCACTTTTGCAGGATAATGTAATTGCCTAATTGAGATAAAATGAAAGATTTTAAAGTTTTACATTACCATGTAATCTCATTTTCTTTTTATTGCACTAAAATACAATTGCTTAATAAAGATATAATAAAAGATTTTCAGCAATTACATTACTTTACTTATTTCTCTTATGATTTTGGCCCAGTGCACATTCACTTAAACCTGAAGCAAGAACTAGCTAGAAGATTATAGAATACAAATAAGGCAAAATTCCTTACTTAAATTTCACTATAAGTTTCTCATCAAATCTCAAGAAATAAAATATCACCATGTTTCTTAAAACATAGACATGATTAAGCCAAATTCTCAAGATCTAATTCATATCGCATCAAATGTACATAATTACCTAAGAATATCCAATCAAAATAAACTTATTCTAAATGCTCTTGTCAAGAGAGAAAAAATAGCAATTCCAAAGATGGGTTAAGATAAGCAAAAAATTGAAACAATTTTTGCTAGATTTTTCACAAAATAATTTTCAAACCATAAATAAAACCCATAAATGATCTAGGAAAGAATATACCTTAATCTCTCCCCCTAAAATATACAATGTCCTCATTGGCCAAAATAGTGTGCAATGTGTACATAATAGGACTATAGTAATAATAAAGAGGAAAGAATGAATGCAAGTAATACTCCCCAAGTGATTCAATACTTAATGTGATTGGCAAGAAAAGAAGATCATCATCCATTAAGAAAATCATAATTCTCTGCATTCATCCAAAAATAATCAACAAATAAGTAAGATAATCAATATAAAGTGCTAAAGTGCTGAAAGTGAAATAAATAACAAAATACTAAAATGTGATGTATAGAAAATAAATTACTCCAATCCCTATCTCTAGAAAAATAGAAGTGGCCTAATCAGATGAAAAGTAGCCCCAGCCTCCTCTGCCTCCTCTGCTTCCTCTATTACTTTGAGGCCCGTGTTAAGGCTGGTCAGGCTTAATGGGTCCTATAAGACCATACTGGTGCAACCTTTGCTACATCTGGCATAAGAATTTATCTAATTCACCCTGTCTATGACCCAGGACCTCAAAGGGGCTCTGAATATCATTTGGGTGTTGCAGATCTGCTCAAACTGTGACTCTAGATCAGAAGATAGCTTCTGCCAATGTCCAACTACCTCTTTTAGGCTAGTAATCATGCATTGCTACTGCTAGAGGATCTGACTCTGCTACTCAATAATGCCTCACAATGTATCTAATTCCATGGTCAGCGTGGCGATATGAGTGCAGACTAAGCCTAAAAGTCTATTATGGTTGTAGGTCTCCTAATGTTAGGTCACTAGGCCCTGGAGGACTCTACTGGTGCTGTCTATTGGGTTGACTGATGCTATGGAGGTGGCCGCTAATGAGATCTTTCTCTAAACTTATGACGAGTTAGCCATCTCTTAGCATTCTCATCATAGCTATATCTGTAACTCACCAATGTCCTATCCGTCACTATCTCACTAGTGGTGGTTGTGGTTGTGGGGCATCTTAGACTCATATCCTATATGGCATAGCGAAAAATAAAATGAGATACCCTCCCAAGACCCATCTATGTGTGGAAAACAAGACATAACGATAATAAAGGTAACAGCTTTTACCTTTGGGTGATCATTCGAAGAACAAAATTGATCTTCTTCAAGTCGAGGCGCGATTCAGCAATCCTCTTATGCAAACTCCATGAGAGTTGGACGTCTGACCACTATAATTACAATGTGTGATTATCTCTAACAGTAATATACACAGAGGAGTACTCAAACACCAAGATTTCCTGTGCTAGCAGAAACACATGGCGGCTAGGGCTTTTTTCGTTTTCAGCAAAATGAGAGAGAGAGAGAGAGAGAGAGAGAGAGAGAGAGAGAGAGAGAGAGAGAGAGAGAGAGAGAGAGAGAGAAGATAATGGCTAAGGTTTTTGTGTGTTCAATCCACAGCTAGGGTTTCGTGTGACTCATAATATATGTCACACAAAAATTCCTTCCAAAACTGAGAATTCTAATCCTATTAGAATTTCCTAATTGTAATTGGAAACATCAAGTTCCCACAATTACAACTTGGACCACAAATTATAACTAATTATAATTTGTCTACAACAACTTCTCTTTCTCTCAATTAACCCTACTAATCTTGAGTATATAATCCTCTATTGTGTGTGACCTATTTGGTTTTCCGGTCAATTAGTAGCGAACATGAATTAATCCAAACGTCTTTGAGATTAATAATTCATAATTAATTAGAATTCCTATTAATTCTAATCATGATTAGTTTATTAATTCATCAATTAATAAACCCATATTCTCAGATCATGAGCGGTATCTAGCAACACATCATGACCACCCAAGAGTCCAGGAAGTCAAGTGGCTTGACATGAACCCTTCAATAACAAACTTCAGTACAATTAACTCCTTTTACCATACTATATCATTCAGTTTGGAGCACGGAATTAGTGCCAACTCCTTCCAGAATTAATTCTGGCCCGAATACAATAGTACTTGTACCAGGAACCCATTACTCTAAATGTGTATCAATTGGAACTGTTTCCAATACACAATTGCCTTAGCCAAGGATTTTTCAAGTAGTAATTCATACAAATGGCCGTGAGATATTCGCCCCTACTATTAGAAGTGGTGAATCCTTTATTGACCCTATCAACTACTTTCGTTTACCTCACAATGTACCCAATATCCATCCCACAGGCGGCCCTCGATCGAGCTCTGGAGATTGGAATCAAAGTATAAAGCTCAGCAAACAAAGTACCTTGGAGATCTCAAGTCTAAGGATACTTGCACGTTTGCTATATTGAGATTATATCACTGGCACTAAATAGTTATCCATGTGATTATCTCAAAGCTAGGTTACCTAATGAACTTGTTCCATTAACAAGCATCCATGTGTTAACTTTGAGTTTCTCAATACTCACGGTTATGAGAACCACCGCCTGATCAAATCCAGAAGTCTAACACATGCTAGTGTTAACGCATTAATGATGTTATGTTTCATTAATACTATAACTAGGGACTATTTAAGTACTAACACCATCCAGTGTAGTAGAAATCTTATATTATGATCTTTATCATGATTTCCTTAACACAGTGTTGTGCTAGAGACTTTATCGAACAGTTATATTACTTAAAGTAAACAAAAGAAATTGTAAGATAAATAATGCCTTTTATTAAAATAAAATATGTCATATACAATGTACAACTGATTTCTTCTAGGGCACAACACTAACAAACTCTCACTTGTAGTAGAGCCAATCATTCATGTATCTAATACCAAATGACACAATATGACAATTATGTTTCTTTTGGGATAGTGCTTTTGTAAGCGGGTCAGCTATGTTCTCATTCGTGGGAACTCTCTCTATCTTTATTTCCTTAGCTGCTTCAGAAGTGGCTATGTACTCAGCTTCTATCGTAGAGCTGGCAATAGTCTCTTGTTTGGAACTTTTCCAATTTATTGCCCCTCCGCACAATGTAAACACGTAGCCGGAGTGTGATTTGAAATCATTTTTGTTAGATTGAAAACTGGCATAAGTATACCCATTTATTTTCAAATCACCTTCTCCATATACTAAGAACACATTCATAGTCCTTTGTAAGTACTTAAGGATGTTCTTTACAGCCGCTCAATGACCCTTACTAGGGTCAGATTGGTATCTGCTCGTTAAACTGAAAGTACAAGATACATTGGGCCTAGTACATATCATAGCGTACATGATAGATCCAACTGCTAAAGCATATGGAATCTTACTCATGTGATCCCTTTCAACTTGTATCTTAGGAGACATCGACTTTGAAAAGCTTACACCATGTGACATGAGTAAGAATCCCTTTTTGAATTGATCCATGCTAAACCTCTTTAGCACTCTATCTATGTATGTAGACTGCGAAAGACCTAGTAACCTTTTGGATCTATCGCTGTAGATTCTTATTCCAAGAATATAGGTTGCTTCACCAAGGTCTTTCATGGAGAATTGTTTGGACAACCAAACTTTAACCGTTTGCAAGACCGGTATATCATTTCCTATTAACAATATGTCATCTACATAAAGTAATAAGAAAACGATTGCACTCCCACTAATCTTCTTGTATACACAAGGCTCATCCATGTTTTGAATGAAACTAAACTCTTTGATTGTTTCATTAAAATGAATGTTCCAACTCCTAGAAGCCTACTTAAGTCCATAAATGGACCTTTGTAGCTTGCACACCTTTGTGCTATCATTAGATGTGAAACCCTCAATTTATGTCATATACACTTCCTCAGTCAGATTTCCATTTAGGAAAGCTATTTTCACATCCATTTGCCAAATCTCATAATCATGATAAGCAGCAATAGCTAGAAGTATCCTGATGGATTTCAATATGGCTACTGGTAAGAAGGTTTCATCATAGTCAATACCATGTTATTGACGATAACCCTTCACCACTAGTCATGCTTTATAGGTAACGAAGTTACCATCCATGTCCATTTTCATCTTGAAAACCCACTTACACCTAATAGGTTTAATTCCTTTGGGTGGATCAACCAAAGTCCATACTTGGTTGTCGTACATGGAATCCATCTCTGACTTCATGGCCTCAAGCCATTTGCCAAATTCTGAACTATTCAGAACATTCTTGTAGGTAGTAGGCTTATCTTCATCTATGAGCAATACGTCATTGTGGTCACTAATAAAAAATCCATATCTCTTAGGTGCCACACATATCCTACTAGATCTATGAGGTTCTTGTGTATTAAAAGGTTCATCTATTCTTTTAATAGATGTAGGGTTAGATGGTTGATCCTTGTTTGTTTGATCTTCATGAACTTCACTAAGTTCATTCTTACTTCCACTGTCCCCTCTGAGTATGTGCTCATTCTCTAAGAAGACGACATGCTTTGAAATAAATAATTTATTTTCGGAGGGTAGGTAAAAGTAATATCCGAAAGATTCTTTCGGATATCCCATAAACAAACACTTGTTAGATTTACTATCAAGTTTGTCTGACTATAGCCTTTTGAAAAAGGCAGGACAATCCTATACTTGCCAATGAGATAACTTTGGTTTCTTACCAAAGAACATCTCAAATAGGGTAGTATCAACTGATTTTGTCGGAACTCTATTTAGTATATAAACAGAAGTCTCCAGTGCATTCCCCCAAAATGATTTTGGTAGGTCTGCAGAAGCTATCATGGTCCTACCATGTCTAGAAGGGTTCGATTCCTTCTCTCAGATACACCATTATGTTGAGGTGTATGTGGTGGAGTCCATTGTGATAATATCCCATTATCTCTAAAATTACTCAGAAACTCTTGCCTCAAGTATTCTTCTCATCGATAAGATCTTAGAGTCTTAATACTTTTGCCAAGTTGTTTCTCTGCTTCATTATTAAAGTCTTTGAACATTTCAAAGGCCTCAAATTTGTTTTTTATTAAATACAAATACCCATATCGTGAGAAGTCATCGATAAATGTTATGATATAGTTGTAACCTCCTTTTACTTGTATTGACATTGGGCCACATACATTAGAATGTATGAGTTCTAATAACTGCTTGGCCCATTCTCCTTTTCCTGGAAAAGGAGTTTTAGTCATTTTGCCTAGTAAACAAGATTCACATGTGCCATATGATTCATAATCAAATGACCCTAAGTCACTGAGTATGTGTAACCTAGATACACAATTTTCCTTTACATGACCCAAATGACAATGCCATAAGTAAGAGGTGTTAGAGTTATCTATTTTAGGTTTCTTATTGTTTATATTGAGAATTGGATTATCCAAGTCTAGAACATATAAACCATTAATCAAAGTTGCTGAACCATAATAAATATCATTCAATGAAAAAGAACAAAATTTATTTTTAAATATTAAATGAAATTCACATAAATATAAACACACAACAGAGATAATGTTTTTCATTAAAATTGGTACAAAATAACAGTTTTATAGTTCTAGAATTAATCCTGAAAGCAGCTTCAGCTCGTATGTCCCCACAGCAAGTGCATCAACCTTTGCCCCATTTGCAGTACGTAGGTCCACATCGCCTTTCTCTAGCCTTCTACTATTCTTTAGTCCCTGTAAGTTATTACACGAATGAGATCCATATCCGGTATCTAATTCCTATATCTCATTTCTAAAGATAGTATTTATCTCAATCATAAACATACCCAGAGTAGAAATAGAAGTGCTTGTAAGCTTCTCCTTCTGCTTCTTGTCCTTAATGGTCTCCAAGTAGGCTTTGCAGTTGTGCCTCCAGTGGCCCATCTTATCATAATAATGGCATGGGCCCTTGGTAGCCATGTCCTTTTTGTTCACACCACCTTTGGGCTTCATAGAAGCCTTCTTCTTCTTTTTTTGAACTTTCTTCTTAGAAGAGAAAGATTCTACCATTAAAGCTGAATTGGAATCCTTCTTTATGGAGGACTCAACAATTTTGAGAAGATTGATCAACTCAGAAATGGTGGATTCAATCTTGTTCATCTGATAGTTAATCACAAATTATGAGAAACTATTAGGCAAAGATTTTAGAATTAAGTCAACACTTAAGTTATAATCCATTGCAAACCCCAGAGATCCAAGCTTTTCTATTAGGCCCAGCATCTTCATCCTATGAGTGGCCACAGAAGAAACTGCTGCCATTTTGCAATGAAATAGTTACTTTGAGATCTCATATATCTCAGTTCTGGCTTAGGCATCAAACAGCTCCCGATGATGTAGTATAATCGATTGAGCATCCATATGCTCGAACTGTTTTTGCAACTCGGGAGTCGTGGATGCCAGCATAATACATGATGTTGTATCACTATCCTCCTTGTACCTCATATAGACAGCATGTTCATCAGCATGAGCATCTTGGGCTAGTGGTGGTGGAATAGGAGCATCTAGCACATAGAGCAACTTTTTCGATTTGAGAACAATTCTCAAATATCTATACCAATCGAGACAGTTTGATTCAGTTAACTTGTTGGTTTCTAGGATACTACGTAAGTTTAGGTTTGTTGACATAATGCAAGTGACCTAGATGTAAAGATAGAGAACATTAGCTACTTGTATATGCACATGATATGCAAATAATTAGGACTTTAATTAATTGCACTTTTACTCCACTATTTTACTCAAACCAATAGCCCCCGCTATTAATTCGGGAAAGCCCGTTGGAAGCTTTTCTAGTAGACCGGTATCCAAATTCCTCAAGAATAACCTTGGTTTTATCCAACAAGCCACCCTTAAGTTCATTGGTAGGTATCCAACACCAATTACATCGTATGTAACTACCGGATCATTGGGTGATTAACAACTTTTAATCTTAAAGCCTTTTGGGCTACCCTAACTTTTCCTCTAAATTTTTTTATGCTTAAGTTTGCCCAACCGGGATAAAAAATTTAGTTAAACCTAACCCATTAATCAGGAATTTAATTCCATAGCTTAAACATGCCCAATGCCAAGTAAGCTTGGGTTTGCCCAACAACCTAGTCTCGAAAAGAACTCTTGTTCTTACTATATTAATGAAAGGAATTATGTTTAATATTAATTGAGGGATTTGTTCCTTTTAGTGATTTCTTTGAATGACATGCATAAAAATCAATAAATCACATAATTGATAATCATGGTAATAAAGCGATTACGTGGTATGGTTATAGACTTTTCCTAAATTAATTTCTTTGAGCCATAAAAGAAATTAACATAATTAACCCTATGTGTTCATGCATGATTTAAGTAGAAGGTCTTACCTTCTTACATTGTTTTGGTTGCCATCTCCAAAATTGAAATAATTCTACTCCTATTTAACCTATGTAAACTAATTACATAATTTCCTAAAGAAGGAAACATCGAGTTAGATGAGAAGAGAATTACACAAGAATTTTAGAGAAGGCAAGACATGCAGACCCTATTTCATAAAAAACCAAAACTGTAAAATGCATGAACAGATATAATTAGTTTTAGTCCATAACCATCGACCATGCCATTGGCTATGCTTAAACAAAATAAACATATACTTTTTCTTATTCCAAAATCACTATTTTGGAAAAATAAAACAAATTCTAAAATCAATATTTTAGAAAATACATTAATTTTAAAATTTTAAAATCACTATTTTGAAAAATAAAATTTTTTGTCTCAAAACTAATTTTGAGAAAATGCTTTTGGGTCCCGTCTCGCAACGATAACGGCAATCCCGTTGGCCGGTCAGCGGGCGGGGGTCAGGGGGGCAATGCCCCCGTGGAAAAAATTTTATTTTGCCGCTTCACATTAAATGAGATTTTTTCCTTTTCAAAATTCTATTCCAATTTTTTTTTAAAAAACACCTAGATCATGCAAAATAGAGCATAATCGGTGCCGGTTTGGAAGCCAGAGCCGGCGCCGACTCTATTCTGGTTTGCAAAAATTTTTCTCTTCCAAAAACGATTTCTAGACATCACGAACAAAATGGAACCGGCACTGGTTTGGAGGCCAGAGCCAACGCCGGCTGTAGTCGGGAAGTGGCAGCGATTTTCAGAAAAATTTTTCAGAAACAATTTTTAGTACCCTAATCTTCTACAGAATTTTAGTGAGAACAATTCTCAACAGAATTTTCTGTTTTGAAGCTCAAAACAACAACCAATTTGTTAGTTTAGACAAAACAAAATAGAAAATCAAATTCACAAGATGAAATGGAGGCAACTACCATGTTTAAGAAAACTTTTTTCTGCAGAAAATTTTCAGCACATAAAGAAAGCACCTTTCGAAATATGCTATAACTTTTACACAATCATATTGTGCTACGGACCCAACCCACAAAGCGCGAAACGATTTCAACTGAGTGAAAACGATTTTCACAGCGAACAAAGACAAGCACGAATACATGAAAATAGTTTTTCATGCCAAAATAATGTTCGTAGACCACACATAGCATGTCTTTGATACCACTGTTGGGTATCTCAGGCTCATATCCTATATGGCTCAACAGAAAATAAAATAAGATACCATCTCAGGACCCATCTATGTGTAGCCGTGAGATATTCACCCCTACTATTAGGAGTGGTGAATCCTTTATTGACCCTCTCAACTACTTTTGTTTACCTCACAATGTATCCAATATCCATCCAATAGACGGCCCTCGATCGAGCTCTAGAGATTGGAATCCAATTACAAAGCTCAGCAAACAAAGTACCTTGGAGATCTCAAGTCTAAGGATACTTGCACGTTTGCTATATTGAGATTATATCACTGGCACTAAATAGTTATCCATGTGATTATCTCAAAGCTAGGTCATCTAATGAACTTGTTCTATTAACAAGCACCCATGTGTTAACTTTAAGTATATCAATACTCACGGTTATGAGAACCACCGCCTAATTATATCAGGAAGTCTAACACATGCTAGTCTTAATGCATTAATGATGTCTTATCTCATTAATACTCTGACTAGGGACTATTTAAGTACTAACACCATCCAGTATAGTAGGAATCTCATATCATGATCTCTATCATGATTTCCTTAACAAAGTGTTGTGTTAGGGACTTTATCGAACAGTTATATTACTTAAAGTAAACAAAAAAATTTAAGATAAATAATGCTTTTTATTAAAATAAAATGTATCATATACAATGCGCAAGTGATTGTCTCTAGGGCACAACACTAACAGTGGTAACTAACTTCCCATCTAATGGAAGTTCTAGAGGATCTTCATAATAACTAAGAGAAAAGAAAAGGCCTTAAAAGGATGGGTGGAAAAGACAACATCCTTCATGAAAGAAATGACTAGTGAGGCTAAGGGGATAGACTGGGTATGGATAAGCTTATGCAGCAAGTAAATGTCCACCACCCTCATCTCATTGAACCCACTGGCTCTGAGGGATACATTGAAACCCAAGAGATAAACCGCCAATCTACACTAAGGGGGTGGTCAGTCACATAGAGGACCTTAGCTTGTTCAACTATCCTATACATTAAGTGAAGATCAATCCTAGCTTCTTAGAACTTCCACTCTATATCTAACATCACTTTCTAATTGTAGGTGTCAATCTTAACCCAATTCCTCTCATCTCTCACCCCTAGAATAGCAGCTAATAGCTCCATCGACAAGTGTTTGGGAATCCCTTTCACTATCATGTCAATATTTCTCAAGTTTTTCTGCTTTTTGGCAACCATGTCAGCATAAAATTCTTTCGCCAAAGTAGTGTAATACTTACCTTTCAATCCAAGTATAGGCCACCAGCCTAGTTGCCTAAAAAGGTATGAGACTTTCAACTCATGATCCAACACTAGATCAAAAGTCATCTGAACAATAATCTTCCTACCCTCCCTCTTTTCAAACTATTCTTTACACTCATTACTCACAAATCTATCATTGAAGGAGGGTAGAGGCTGAGATGAGAAAGCCTTAGCTTTCTTCCTCTTAGAAGAATGTTTAGTGTTTATATGCTTTGGAGGAATAGAAAATAAGATAGGTGAAAGTAAAAGAAGATAGGAAAGAAAGAAGGAAGGTAAAGAAAAAAGAAAGAATGGGAAAGAATGGTAGAAAGAAAGGGAATGGGGAACTAAGGAGTTTTGCTCTCATTGTGCCCTGTAACAAAAACTTAACTCAAAATTCCTCCCAATTGCACCAATCCTCAGCACAATCACCTCCCAGCCAACTCTCTTAACAATCCACAATCAAACCACTATCACATAATTTTCTGCAAAAGTTTACTGTGCTAATACACAATTTTCAATCAACCACAACAATCTTTCTTCAACTGATCACAACATAAAATCGACAATACAACTAAACTTCTCTTTTCAAAACCAAATCTATCACACTAATTATGTAAAACCCAACCTAAACCTACCCTAGAATTAGAGAGATGTGATGCATTTCATGGCATATCGCATAAAAATCTATTTACTGGATGAGTTTATGTGTTTTAGTTTTGTTATATGTGGATTATATGGTTTTATTTGTACTTGTTGAGTATTAAGAGTAATTAGGGAATTTTGCTCAGAGGAGAGAGAAGGATAGAATTAGGAAGCAAGGGAGAAGAGAAATAAGTTGGGAAAATAAAAATAAGAATTAATGTGATTAAGTGAATAGACCTTTGTGGCTAATTCTTAAGGTCTTGAGTTTAAATCCCTTCAACTATGTATTATTTTTAATTATCCTAGCTAATGTTTGAACTTTATTTCATGCATTCCATGAAATTATGAATGTTGTCTTGGGGAAGACACAATGGTAATATTCTAACCATGTAATCTTATCCCTAAAGAAAATCTAGAGGAGTTTCAATCTGTATTATGTCCAAATATGTTTGAATTTAAAATATTCTTATTTCTTGAATTGTTTTAATTTTCTTATAAAATATTTTAGATTATCTTGGGCTTGAATTTTTAAAAGAAAAATCCCAGCTCTTAATGATCATTTGGCCGAAAATTAGGAGGAATAATAGGGTGGTTTGTTCTTCAAATTAAATCACCAAGTTATTGTTAGTGTTATGCCCTAGAGGCAATCACTTGTGCATTGTATATGACATATTTTATTTTAATAAAAGGCATTATTTATCTTACATTTTCTTTTGTTTACTTTTAAGTAATATAAATGTTCGATAAAGTCCTTAGTACAACACTGTGTTAAGGAAATCATGATAGAGATCATGATATGAGATTCCTACTACACTGTATGTTGTTAGTACTTAAATAGTCCTTAGTCATAGTATTAATGAGATAGGACATCGTTAATGCGTTAAAACTAGCATGTGTTAGACCTCCTGATTTGACCAGGCGGTGGTTCTCATATCGTGAGTATTGAGATACTCAAAGTTAACATATGGGTGTTTGTTAATGGAATAAGTTCATTGGATGACCTAGGTTTGAGATAATCACATGGATAACTATTTAGTACCAGTGATATAATCTCAATATAGCAAACGTGCAAGTATCCTTAGACTTGAAATCTCCAAGGTACTTTATTTGCTTAGCACTGTACTTTGATTTCAATCTCCGGAGCTCGATCAAGGGCCGCCTATGGGATGGATATTAGGTACATTTTGAGGTAAACGAAAGTAATTGAGAGGGTCAATAAAGGATTCACCACTCCTAATAGTAGGGGTGAATATCTCACGGCCACTTGTAGGAACTATTACTCGAGAAGTCCTTGGCCAAGGCATATGTCTATTGGAAATAGTTTCAACTGATACACATCTAGAGTAGTGGGTTCCTGGTACAAGTACTATTATATTTAGGCCAGAATTAATTCTGGAGGGAGTTGGCACTAATTCCGTACTCCAAACCAAATGAGATATTGTATGGTGAAGGGAGTAAATTGTACTGTAGTTTGTTATCGAAGGGTTCATGTCAAGCCACTTAACTTCCCGGACTCTTTGGTGGTCATGATGTGTTGCTAGATACCGCTCATGATCTGAAAATATGGGTTTATTAATTGATGAATTAATAAACCAATCCTGATTAGAATTAATATGATTAATTATAATTAATTATGGATTATTAATCTCAAATACGTTTGGATTAATTCATTTCTCTACCAATTGACCGTGAAACCTAATAGGTCACACATAATAGAGGATTATATACTCAAGATGTTATTTGATAACATAGTTGGGTTAATTGAGAGAAAGAGAAGTTGTTGTGGATAAATTATAATTAGTTATAATTTATGGTCCAAATTGTAATTGTGAGAACTTGATGTTTCCAATTACAATCAGAGAATTGTAACTGTTTTAGAATTCTGGGATGGAGGATTTTTCAATAAGTTTTTCGTGTGACTTATAGAAGACACACGAAACCCTAGCTGACATAACATACGAAATCTCCAACCCTAGCCACACAACCAACCTTCTTCTTCTCTCTCTCTCTCTCTCTCTCTCTCTCTCTCTCTCTCTCTCTCTCTCTCTCTCTCTCTCATTTTGCTGAAAACGTGGAGAAGCCCTAGCCGCCATCTTTTTCTGCTAGCATAAGAAATTTTGGTGCTTGAGTATTCATCTGTGTGGATTAATGTTAGAGATAATCACTCACTATGATTATAGTGGTTAGACGTTCGACTCTCGTGAAGTTAGATCTAGAAGATTGTTGGATCGCGCCTCAACTTGAAGAAGAAATTTTTGTTCTTCGGAGAATCAAACAAAAGTAAAAAGCTACTGTCTTTATTATTTTTATGTCTTATTTTCCACACATAGGCTGGTCTTAGGATGGTATCTCATTTTATTCTTCCACTGTGTTGTATATGATATGAGCCTGAGATACCCAACAGTTATTTACCCAAAGAACTACATTTTACCTGTTCTTGTTATGGTAAAAAGCTAGAAATTATTTTTAGTCCCTCTTCCCAGCTTGTTTTTGAAAATGGATAGCTTGAGCCTCACTTATTCCTTTGCAAATCAAGAACTCCTTTTTATGTGCAAAAGCTGGAAACAAGCATGAAGATTTTGGTCCCTTCATAGGTTGTTTAAACCAGAAAATTTTCAGCAAAACCAGTACATGCCATAGCCAAGAAACTTTGGGTATTCAACACCATGAATTAGTTCTTTTATGGTTCTTGTTCTTCTTTAAGGTAATAGCTGGAAAAATCACCATTAAAGGACTTTGAGATGCTTCTGGTTAATAGCTGAAAACCCATTCAAATCATTTTGAATTCTAGCTAACAAACCACCTAGATCTTAGCACTTCTTCTAGCTAGCTAACCAAAAAATTTTCCAGCTTTTCCAATCTTCCACTAGCTAGCATTTCTCTTTATTTTCTTCTTCAATTCTCCTTCATTTCTTTATCATATTTTCGGCCATACTAGGGACCTAGCTGAACATTCTTTCTTCTTCACCAATCTTAGCCAACAAAACTCCATTAAAGCACCCAAACCTCTCCTAGTTTCTCTCAATTCAAAATACTTTGAATTTGAAAATTAAATCCCACATTTTGCTCCATGAAACACTCACCTATCTAATAACCAATCCTATCAAACCTCTCCTAGTTTATTTCCATTCAAAATACTTTGAATTTGAAAATTAAATCCCATATTTTGCTCTATCAAACACTTACCTATCTAGCGACCAATCCTATCAAACCAAACCAGAAATTCTGCACTCATTTTCATAAGGAATTTTGGCCATACCATCCAAGAACACTCTCCCACTTCTTCTAGCTTTCTCTCATATTCTCTCAAGAACACCAAGAACACACACTACCCACCTTCAACCATTTAGTCACTTCTAAACATCCCAGACCACTCTAAAACCTTCATATCAGCTGGAGATAATCATATTCTTTCCTTTGGTACACTTTATAACACCAAAATATCTAAAGTGCACCCTTTATTTGGATCAAACAAGTATTTTTTTAGCAAGTCAAGAAGAACACCATAAGGTAAGCCAAGTCCAAGCTTCCTCTTTCTTTCTTGTTTCTTTACTTCTATTTCTTTTTATTCTCTTCTCGATCTTTCTCTCTTGGCCAAATTCATTGGGAGCTAACTTGGACTTCTTCAAACTTTGGTCTCCCAAAGGACATATCAATGTATTCAAGGCTTCGATTGTCAAAGCGACATCTTCAACTTAGATTGATCATCAAACAGGTATTTTGTGCTAAACTCCCTCATTTATTTTTGAACTCAAGATTATTAGGATGATGGCTTATTGATGTGATGCTTGATGATCTAGTGTTGTTAGGGAAAATAAATGCATATTTATATGACATGGATGATTTTATGATGTATAGATTAAGATGTGTATTAGGAGTGTTCTATGAAGTAGATTTGGATTTTGATTTTAACAAAAGGTTATGAGATGTTAGTAAATTTGTGAATTGGGTGTATATGACACTAGCATGAGATGATATGGTGGATAAGGATATTGTTGCTATTATGATTTTGCTAAAGCTTTAATATTATTGATCTTGCCATCAATTACCATGCAAACATTTATATAGCTAATCATACTACTTTTGCTATGAAAATTATTATTATCACTCTACTTGTATGATTACTACTTTATTTATAAATAGCAAAATTGGTACTACCTTTAAATGCTAATATTAATATTATTTCTACTTTTGATACTTAAATCACTATCATTATTTTTATTACTAACATTACTACTAATATTATTATTTTTATTAATAATAATAATAATAATAATAATAATAATGTTATAAGTATTATTATTGGTATTACTATTTTTAAGTATCATCGATATTATTATTATTATTATTATTATTATTATTATTATTATTATTATTATTATTATTATTAAACACCGTTACTTTAGAGAAATATTAATAAATTTCATACTATTTCCATTATTATCGCTATTAGTCTATTATTTTTAATTAATTATTATTATTATTATAATAAATATTTTTTTATTATTTTTATTAAACATTGCTATTTTTATTTAATATATACATACACACACACACACCCACACACATAATAATATCATCATTACTATTTATATTATTATTTTCATTATCCTTATAGGAATATTATTACTATTTTTGGTTATACTCAATTAATACTTATGTCACTTACTTATGGTACTATAGTATCAAATTATTCTTACATTAATGTTAACCTCTAAAATATTTTATTAATTAATTTTAGAACTTCTAAACTATTAGCATCATGTTTGAATGTTGCTATTGATTATGTTTGTGTAATGTTAGGAGTTATTTGTACCTATGCAATTTTGTTGTTTAGTTGTGCACCATTAGTGACATACACCCTTTATTTACCCCAAACAGGGTTAGGTTGCCTTGAGCAAGACTTCGAGGATTATTTTTCCAAGTTGAATCAAGAGTTCAAAGTAAGTCCTTACTTAAAAATGTTTGTGAACAAAAGCGCTTTTGCAAGTCAAATGCACGGATTGCCGTGGAAGATGTACTTTGGGATGCAATTATGGACAATTTATTCCTTTTGCTAAAATAAAATAATTTTAGTCAAGCAAATAATTTTCCAAGCAAAACAATAAATTTTTATTAAACAAATTTTTACCTAAGGTTGTTTGAAAACCATAATTGCTACTTCAAAGAAAACGCTTCATTGATTTTAATTTTCCCAAGCGAAATAAACATAACGTAGAGTATTCAATAAAGATAGACTACTAGGACTAGTTTTTGAAGGATTGGGTAAGTCTCTTAGTGGGAGGCTACCTCAGAGGGGTGAACTCTGCCTAGACAAGATGACAGTTCTTGTTGGTCAGGCTGGTCCGAGCTAGTAGTACAGTTTAGGTGGACTGTTTGTTTTCGAAATGGACAACCAGTAAGTTTGGTTGTAGAGATGGAGTATCTCACCCGATGGGCCATACATCTACCTTGTATCAGAATGTATAATGTGTGGTATCCTGATCATTCTCTTGTCATAGTGCACAATGTGTGGTGCCATGTCCAGTCATGATGCAATGTTTCATGGCTATGACTATGAAGCAGGGTGTCATAGTCTACTTTATTTGAGTGGGTATTTTTTTACAAGTTGAGTACTTTTACTTTACAAATGTTGATAAAACACCATTCAGTGTTCAAAGATAAATTTATAGACTTGCAGACTTTTTGCTATGACTTGTTCAAAATTTGCATACATGAAATGTTTTCTTAAACTGTCATGAGCACACACAAGACTTACTGAGAAACATTTTTCACCACCTTTTTATATCATGTCTTCAGGTTGATCCTACTTTGAAAGTTGATATACTTATATTGCCATGAGCTTGGGAGATTTACTTTGATGTATTTATTTGTTGGATATTTTAGTTTCCTTCTATTTGTTTTAGGACTTGTAAAAGTGTTAATTTTTGAGATTGTAATAAGTTTATTATTAAGTTATTTTCTTCTATATTTTATATTACCTAGTTATAAAGATCCCTTGTCCTAAGGACAGGGTTCCATCCCCCGCCCCTTTTGGGGTACGTAAGTAGTGGGGTGTTACAAATTAACCTATATCAATCAACTAAGAATACAAATCACTCAGTTCCAATTCAACAGGAGAAATCCAAATCCTCAATTAATCCACAACATAATCTCAACAAATCAACTCAAAGCTCAAGAAAATTAACAATAGCAAACACCACCACAATTTAGTCCAACAAAATAATTATACTTAACAAACATTTAAGTATATCAATATAATAAGACTAACTAATCACACAATGCTCAACACACTCTTCCGCACTATCAACAACTCCAACTAACAAATCCACTAATATAGTTACACGAGTTCACCTTAAAACCAAAACCAAGGCAATCAGTTTGATGAGTGTTTTTTAGTGTAGAAAATATTATCAATAAAGTCCACAATCAATCAAACTTTAATTAAAATACTAACCACTAAAACCACACATACGGGCAAGTATACCCATCACATAGTATAGAAAATAGAAAGTATTAAATCCATGAGAACTTAGGCTATGATCTCACTTTACCCAAAACGTTATTGTTTAACCAATAAAATAAGAATAGATAATTAAAACACTAACCTAATATACTAGAGAAAAGATCAAGTCACACAAGAAAAGTCACAAGGATAATCAAGGAGTGAGAACAAGGAGAAAAAACAGGTAAATAGATGAAATTCTTGAATACACAATAATGATTGAGTAGCTATTCTCTCAATTAATTATTATCTTGGTATCATGAGGGATTAAAGTAGACCTACTTCATTTGCAATCCATGGAATAACTATCTTCTAGTTAAATCAGTGAATATATTCTATCTCAACCAATTTATCCAAAAGATACATTAAAATCAATCCTCACATAAATCCCCATATTCTTGGTGATTTAAGCAAGAAATTAGCCAATGAATCTATATTATAGCAATCATCAACCTATCTTTGATTACTCAAGTTCTTTACAATTAACCTATTTTGCATGCATGTTAAAAGATAACAAATATGAAATTAATTAAATTGAACCCACTATCAATCTCTTTTGCAAGCAAGTTAACAAGAAGAAACTATCAATTAGTCCCTTAATTAAAACAAGTAATTAAATACCAAGAATAATAATAAATTGATTAAAAAGCTAAAATCAACACAAAATCATGAATCCAAAAGAATATCCTCTAAAGACAATTAAAACATTAATCTCAATTTGTCAATAAATTACAACGAAGAGAAAAAGAAACCACTCATAGACAAGTAAGTCTTTTTCTTCTTCCATGAAACCTTCTTGAGCAACCTCCTATTCTTCTCCAAGAATTCTCCTTTAATCCTCCTAAATCTTGGTATGTATCTTGGAGTTTTCTAAAGATATTGTATTGAAAAATTGAAAATTATTTTGTACAATGTTATTCTCTTGTATTTATAGGAGTTCCAATTGCCAAAAAGTGTCTACAAGAGTTCTTTGCTGTGGTTGAAAGAGTTCCCAAAAGAATACAACTGAAATTACCAAATTCTGCTTGAAAAGGAAAATTTGCTGCCTTATGAACAATAACAATCGGAGCCAGTTTAGGCAGAACAGCTGGCGCTAGGTCCTTCCTATTATGCTTCCTAAATTCCTCTGTTTTGTTCTATTTTTTCGTGGTTTCCATACTAGGGTCGGCATCGGCCGTGCAGCCAGCTGTGCGCTACAACGGCAACAATTTTTTCATCTTTTTTCCTCAATTCTACACAAACACTCCAAAATAACTTTCCAAAGGAAAAATATCAAATATGAAGGAATATGACTAGTTATTGTATCAAATGTATCACAAAATATCATCAAATAACTAGGAAAATATATGTTAATTTAGCCTCTATCACATTCCCCCATACTTAAGCTTTGCTTGTCCTCAAGCAAACCAGAATTAGACACTAAGTATTCAAAACAAGACAAAATAATTTAGCAAATTTTTCCTTAGCAAATTCATCTATAATGAAGATATAACCTTCTTCAAACCTTAAACATAAATTCTTCATTCACTCAACCCTTTCAAAATCTTGTAAACTCATGTATTAAATCAAACAATCCCAATGCCATCAAAGTTAAGTTAAACAAGCTCATATTTAGTACAAGAAAATAACTCCCCTCATTAAGTTAGAATATAGATAACACAAATCATACAAGTCAATCCATTTAACCAATTCCAGCATTATAAACTCAAATTTATACAGCACAATTTAATGAAATAAGGAGAACACTTCACTATTTTATTTTTTCAATGACATAAGGAATTGATAGTCTCAAGTGAATGGATTTCTCTTCACGCACCGTATTAGCCCCCTTATTAGGATGTATGGCCTCTATACTAGATTTTTGATATAATTTTGATTTGTATTAATAGAAGAATTATTCTCAAATATTATTTTGTGAATTCTTCTTTACTTTTGTGCACAATTTCATTAGAAATGACCCATTATGTTTAAGTAAATGATTCATATGAATGAAATGTTTCACAATAAGGTATGGACCATGGGTTATTTAACAGATAAAATATTGTTCTTAATCGAATGATGAGAATGGGAATCTCATCTGATGGAACGCAGAAACAGGGGAGCATGCACCGTGCCAAAAAAAAATTGGAGAAAAATTAAAACGCGAGCCATAAAGGCCATGCGGAAGCGTGAAGATCATACCTTTGCGTTCCTTAACCCTCCTAGGTTGCGTAGGAATAGATTGAACGGCTGGAATCGCCTCGCTTTGCACACTTGAAGGAGCTTCCGATTGAACACCCGCTAGCCTTCGACTTCGCCTTGTTTGCATTAACGGTTAGCTCTCCAGCTCTCGGGATATTCCTCAGCCTAACCTCTAGTCGATGAACACTATGGTGAAGAGGAAGGGTCTCAATTCTCCTTGGTTTACCTGCTATTGGTTAGCAAAGTCCAAGGAGAAACCAAGAAGAAGAAAACGTGAGAGAGAGCAGAGAGAGAGACCACGTGAGTCTTGTGGCTTGGGAAAGAAAATTAGGGTTTTTTTCTTTTCAAAGAGTTATTTATATTTGGCCTAAACTAGGTCTCTCAATCTCTGATAAACATCTCCCCGAGATTTCAAAATACCCGGATGTTATCATGAGAAACAGTTTGGCCTAACCTTAAACTCCTCTTAACCGTATCTGGAAAAAACCCTAAGGTCCAAGCTATTGGGCCAGATAAATATTTATTATTTTTCTTGGACCCAAAAAGGCCCAAAATAATAATTATTAATTATTTATTTTCTGGGCTTACATAAGTAACCCAATAAATAATTAATGAGGCCAAATGAACCATAATAATTAATCTTTAATTATTTATTTCTTGGGCCTATATAAATAACCCAATAAATAATTAAACATTAATTATTTCCCCTAGTTTAAGCCCAGGTTAATTTCTTAATTATTCATACTGGACTTAGGCCCTGAATAATTAATTAACCAAATAAACTAGATAATTAATTTCTCTCAACTTCTATTTTATTTATTTATTTATTTATTTTATTCCAGTCCAATAATAAATTAGACTTCCTGAATAAAGTAAAACAAAATAAAATAAAATCCTCTTCAACTGAGACTAATTCCTCAACTCAAAAATAGTTAGGACTTACGGGCTATCCCGAGGACCAAAAAGACACATCACCTTGGCTGCTAAAATGACCAAAATACCCTTGCCATATAAATAGCTGTATTTTGCATTTTAAATATTTTCTAATATCACCATAAGGAAATATTGACCCCAAGGACAATGCTGCATTCGTAAAGTCTCCGACCTACAGGTGAAATGACTAAAACACCCCTCTACACATCGCTGTACATTTAGAGAGAAAGAAGTGTACTAACACCCCCAAAATGACATCTATCATCCTTAGGCTTCTAGTCCAATGATCCACGACTTCCTGGAGTGTTTCCGCTTTCCAAGGGAACTACCCTAAAGCAAACATCCAAGTCATGTTTCCCAGGGCCCTGGATAATTTAGACCATTCGGACAACCACAAGGGGCGATATAGTGCAGAAACTATCATGTATAAGTCTGCCTTAACTAACTAGTCACACATACCCAACATGCAAGTATATTGGCCCTATGATAGAACCTCAACTACAGCAAATCAAAGTATATGCTTCCAGCTTCGCTAGACCACCAACTCATACTCAAGTCGTAGAGTACTAGTCCACGCTGTAGCGGTAGTAGTCTAGGTTTCTACCATATAGTACTTTGAGAAACCACTACTACAGGTCCTGTTCTACGTATTCGAAATACGCTTATGTCATGAAGTACGTGGACTACCTACTGGCTAAAGGTAAGCCATTCCCCATTTGGAATTCATAACATAATAACCTAAATATGATGAGGTTCCCAGTCTCATCAATAGGTTAAGAACAAATATTTATGTGTTAAATAACCCGTGATCCATACCTTACTGTGAACGACCACCATTCACATGGATCACTTATTTAAACACAATGAGTCTGTTCCAAATAAAAATCGTGCACAAACAAAAAGCAAATTCACAAACAATTTCTGAAAATAAATTCTTTTATTAAATAATTCGATTTTACATCAGAAACCTGGTCTAAGAGGGCATACAATCCAACAATCTCCCACTTGCACTCTAAGACTAGGTAAGTCCATAGGTGCCCACCCCTATGGCGTCTAAGTGTCTCTTGAAGACTCTCTCAGCCAAAGGCTTGGTGAATAGGTCTGCTAGATTGTTTTCTGAGGTAATATGCTCCATCACGACTTCCCGTCTCTGGATGAAATCCTGGATCAGGTGGTACTTCCTGTCGATGTGTTTCCCCTTCTTGTGGTTTCGTGGCTCCTTAGATTGAGACACTGCTCCAGTGTTGTCGCAATATATCACAACCGGCCTGTCCATATGTGGTATGACTCCAAGTTCTGAAAGAAACTTTCGGAGCCAAACTGCTTCCTTGGACGCTTCCGAAGCTGCTACATACTCAGCTTCTATGGTTGAGTCAGCAATACAAGATTGCTTGATACTCCTCCATGAAATTGCTCCTCCAGACAAGGTGAAGACATATCCACTAGTGGATTTTCTCTCATCCTTATCCGCCTGGAAGTCTGAGTCTGTGTATCCTGCAGGAACCAGATCATCAGCCCTGTAAACCAGTATATAATCTCTCGTTCCCTTGAGGTACTTGAGAATATGCTTTACAGCTTGTCAATGAACCTCCCCTGGGTTTGACTGATATCTGCTAACTAAGCCCACGGCAAAGCAGATATCTGGCCTAGTACACAGCATAGCGTACATGAGACTTCCCACAGCCGAAGCGTAGGGAATCCTACTCATTCTATCCTTTTCTTCTTGAGACTTAGGACAGTCCTTCGAAGAAAATGACAACCCATGTCTGCAAGGGATTAGAGCTCCCTTGCATGAGTCCATGCTGTACTTGGCCAGCATTTTGTCAATGTATGTCGCTTGGGATAATCCTAACATTCTCTGCTTCCTATTTCTAAGAAGCCTAATCCCGAGAATGTAGCTAGCTTCTCCCAAGTCCTTTATACTGAATTGACTAGACATCCAAACCTTTGTAGATGACAATGTCCCTACATCATTTCCAATGAGTAAAATGTCATCCACATACAGGACAAGAAAAACTACATTGATGCCTTCAAGTTTCCTGTACACGCATGGTTCATCTTCGTTTTGAATAAAACCATAAGACTTTACAGTCTCATCAAAACGAATGTTCCATGCTCTTGATGCCTGCTTAAGTCCATAAATGGACTTCTTAAGCTTGCAAACCATGTGTTCCTGGCCTTCAGCAATGAAGCCTTCCGGTTGGGACATATAGATGTCTTCGCTAAGATGGCCATTCAAGAATGCCGTCTTGATATCCATTTGCCATATCTCGTAGTCATAGTGATAGGCGATGGCAAGGAGGATGCGAATGGATTTAAGCATGGCTACCGGGGAAAAGGTTTCCTCATAGTCGATACCTTCTTTCTGAGTATACCCTTTCGTCACAAGCCTAGCTTTGAAGGTTTCCACATTCCCATCCGCTCCTCTCTTCCTCTTGTATACCCACTTGCACCCAATGGGTTTTATCCCTTCAGGTGAAGCTACAAGATCCCAAACCTGATTGAGGTACATAGACTCAATCTCGGCTTTCATTGCTTCATGCCACAGATTTGCATCGGCATCAGCAATGGCCTCCTCGTATCTAGCGGGGTCTTGTTCCTGATGGTCGGAAACCAGCTCAAAGGCTTCTCCAGTCCATCTATCCGAAACCCTAGACACTCTCCCACTACGACGGGGCTCTATTTGTACAGGCTCTTGAGGCTGTGCCTCTTCTTGTTCCAAAATCGGGTCAGTAGAAGTTGATTCCATAGATAACTTCTCCTGCAGTTCCAACCTCGTTGAACCTTTAGTGGAAGTACTTTGATCATCTTCCAAGTATCTAGCATTGGTACTGACTAGTACCTTCTGCTCCTTAGGATGATAAAAGTAGCCTCCTTTTGTCCCTTTTGGATACCTAACAAAATAGCATAATTCTGATCTTGGTTCCAACTTGTCTCCCTTGATCAGTACATAAGTCGGACACCCCCAAATCCCGAGATGATTCGGACTTGGCTTACGCCCGATCCACATCTCATAGGGAGTCCTAGGTACTGACTTGGAAGGCACCAAGTTCAGAATATATGCCGTTGTTTCCAGGGCATATCCCCAGAAGGATACCGGAAGAGTAGCATGAGACATCATGCTTCGGACCATTTCCATCAACGTCCTGTTCCTTCTCTCAGCTACTCCGTTCTGCTGGGAGATTCCCGGCGCAGAGAGTTGGGATACTATCCCATGATGTACCATGTAGTCCTTGAATTCACCTAGGAGGTACTCTCCACCACGATCCGATCGTAAGGTTTTGATTAATTTACCTGTCCGACGCTCCACTTCAGCCTTAAACTCTTTGAACTTGTCAAAAGAGTCAGACTTGTGTCTCATCAGGTAAATGTAACCATACCTCGTACAATCATCCGTGAACGTGATGAAGTACTCAAAACCTCCCCTAGCTGGTGTAGACAATGGACCACACACATCAGTGTGAACAAGACTCAACACCTCCTTGGCTCTATCCGCCTTTGGTGTAAAAGACCTTTTGGTCATTTTTCCCATCAGGCAGGATTTACACTGAGGCCAACTTTCCAATCTCAATGAGCCCAAAGGCCCATCATGGATTAGCCTCTGAATCCTGGTTGAGTTAATATAACCCAACCTCAGGTGCCAAAGGTATGAATCATTGATATTGGTCTTTCTCTTCTTAGTTAAAGGTTCAGACTGAGCGTTATTTGATTGTTTGTTAATAGGGTTTAAAAAGAACAAATTTCCATACATGTGCCCAGTACATAAAATTTCTCCATCTCTACTGATAGAAATATCAGAATGGAAAGATACAGAATATCCTTGATTAATAAGTTTTTGCAACTGAAATCAAATTCTAACGAAAACCAGGTATATATAAAATGTCTTTTAAAACCACTATCTTATTACAATAAAAAATAAGATCCAGCTCTCCCACTGCAAGGGCCCAGACTTGTGCTTCATTACCCACTCGAAGCCCATGTTCGCCCTTCTTGAGTCTTCTTATCTTCCTAAACCCCTGCAAGGAGTTACAGATATGATCAGTGGCTCCTGAATCAACAATCTAAGTGGAAGTTGATCCTACCATTGATATGGACTCTAGATAGTAAACATTACCTGTGGGGTTTTTCTTGGCCTGAAGATCTGGACACTCTTTTTTCCAGTGTCCCTTCTTTCCACACTTGAAGCACTTGCCCTTTGGTTTGTCCTTGGGCTGGTTCTTGGGCTGGGCTGCTGCATTCCTCTTCTTCCTCTTGAACTTTCTGGGCTTAGGCCCAGTTCTTGAAGAAGAGGCCTTAGCAATCATGGCCTTAGACTGCGGCTTCATGACCTTCTCCGCCATTTGGAGTTGCTTCATCAGTTCAGTCAAACGCATGTTCAACTTGTTCATGTTATAGTTTAACTTGAACTGAGTGAAAGAGCCCGATAGAGATTCGAGAACTATGTCCACTTGGCTCTCGGGGTCAATGATAGCCCCTATGATTTCTGCCTCCTCGAAAGCAGTAATCATCTTGAGCATATGCTCTCGGACTGATGCTCCCTCAGCCATCTTAGTGTTTACAATTGTTCGAAGAGCCTCCTACCTTGCGGGCCGGCTCTTGTCCGCGAACATAGTTGCCAACGATTGACTTATGTCATATGCAGAAGCCATGTGCTCGTGTTTTGACTGGAGCACATTAGACATGGAAGCTAACATATAGCAATGTGCCATTTCGTCAGCTTTCTTCCATGCCTTTTCAGCCTCTCGCTCTTCAGCGGTGGAACCTTCCCCGATAACAGGGCAGGTTTCGTAAAGGACATACTTATACTCCTCGGCTGTGAGTATTATGTCCAGGTTCCTTTTCCAGTCCACATAGTTTGGACCCGTTAACTTATTCTCCCTGAGAATAACGGCCAATGGACTAAAAGAACCTCCCACCATTTCTGAAAATCGAAAATAAAAGAAAGAAATTAGTTTGTGAAAACAAAATGAAATTTGTGCACTGAAAATAATTTGGCTCTTAGAAAAACTGACATAGCTTCTTGGGAAGATTAACAGTTTCCTAAGCTAAATGTATTAACCACCACAAATTAATTTCCCTTATAGGTAATGGTCTAGAGAATAACTCCATCGTGGGATGCCCGTTTCCTCTCATTTCCTATGGACATACCTCGCATTATAACCTCCAACGTGGGCTGGCCGATCATAGTACGTGCCCCTGGTTATTAATTACATCCTTCCATTAGATCTAGATCCTTGTGGTATCCCCATCCTTTACGGTTCACTCCCAGGGTGACGCGAGGGGATCCACGATCTCTAATGAGGACCGTGATGGAAGCCGTGGGGCCGTTGGAACCCCTCTCCCACTTAGTCTTTTAAAATAAAGGTTTTCTGGAAAATATCCTTTTGAAATTTCCATTAAGTTTTTCTTAACTCAAAAATAAAATATCTAAGTCCAATAAAATCTCTATGTTAAGGCTTATATCCTTTGAGAGATTTCCTCCATGGACTAATTTTATATAAGTTAAAACTTAATGATTTCAAAAATTTTCCAATTAAAACTTTCTAGAGACTTTGGTCTCAAGATTATTTGACAAAATCATTTTTCTAGTCCAAAACAAAACAAAATGGCTCTCCATTTTAATTTACAAAAATATCTAAATCCAATATATTTTCTATGTCAAGGATTAAATCCTTTGAGAAAATATTTAAGGATTAATTTTTGTACCAATTAAAATAACCATTTAGTTTTTAAAGAAAAATATTTTTCCTTGCCAAAACAAAAGGTTCCCAAAGACTTTGGTCTTTGAGAAAAAACACACATAGGTACATAAAAAAATAGCATGCTAGAAAACAATAAACGTTTTCATGCTTTTCTATTTTTTAAACCTAAGTGCCCAAATAATAGAATTAAACACATTAATTAATTAATTAATTATCTTGTTTAATCCTAAAATCCATTACTAATATTTTTCATGCAAATATATTCCAAGAATATAAATATTGCAAAAATATTAACTTCGCCTGGTATGGGACCCAAAACGAAAAAGGAAAAAAAAATTAAAAAAAATTGCCAAAATTGGCTGGCGGTCCACTGCACGGGCCGTACAGGATCCGCGCCAGAATGGCCTGCGGTCCACCGCAGCCGCAATGCACCGCGCCGCACCAGATCGCACGCCAGCCACGACCCACGCCCGGTTCTCCTCTGCTGCCGACCTGCGATTCAGCCCGCGAGCTGCCCCGGTCGGATCTCCTCTGACCCGCGCGTGAACCCGAAAACCAAATGAAATTCAATTGCAAATTTTGCAATTGAATTCGGCTCAAATCAAAGGAAGTGGCTCGGCTTCCGCGGCTCATCAGCGACCGGCTTCTCTCACCAACAGCAGCGGCTCGGCTCGACGGCTCGGCTTGTACGCGGCGGCTTATGAACAGTTTTCTTCTTCTTCGTTTTTCACCCGCGCGAATTTTTTTCACAGAAGATTTTTCCTTCGAATTTTTCTCTGTCTTCTTTGGCTTCTTTGGACATTTTTACTCATAAAAACTCATCCACAACATAAACCACAACCTCCTATACCCATTTAAATTGAGTTTACACGATTAAAACATCAACGCCAAAAAAATTACAGAGATGCCTATGCTTCCACTGTGAAGCTTACAAATCCACCTATCCCATACCAAAACAACGAAGGATCACAGGTATAATCATCTTCTCCATTTTTATTAACTACCATGCTCCCTATATTGATCAAAAACCTTGGCTCTGATACCACTTTGATGGAACGCAGAAACAGGGGAGCATGCACCGTGCCAAAAAAAAATGGAGAAAAATTAAAACGCGAGCTATAAAGGCCATGCGGAAGCGTGAAGATCATACCTTTGCGTTCCTTAACCCTCCTAGGTTGCGTAGGAACAGATTGAACGGTTGGAATCGCCTCGCTTTGCACATTTGAAGGAGCTTCCGGTTGAACACCCGCTAGCCTTCGACTTCGCCTTGTTTGCATTAACGGTTAGAGCTCCAGCTCTCGGGATATTCCTCAGCCTAACCTCTAGTCGGTGAACACTATGGTGAAGAGGAAGGGTCTCAATTCTCCTTGGTTTACCTGCTATTGGTTAGCAAAGTCCAAGGAGAAACCAAGAAGAAGAAAACGTAAGAGAGAGCAGAAAGAGAGACCACGTGAGTCTTGTGGCTTGGGAAAGAAAATTAGGGTTTTTTTCTTTTCAAAGAGTTGTTTATATTTGGCCTAAACTAGGTCTCTCAATCTCTGATAAACATCTCCCCGGGATTTCAAAACACCCGGATGTTATCCTGAGAAACAGTTTGGCCTAACCTTAAACTCCTCTTAACCGTATCTGGAAAAAACCCTAAGGTCCAAGCTATTGGGCCAGATAAATATTTATTATTTTTCTTAGACCCCAAAAAGGCCCAAAATAATAAATATTAATTATTTATTTTCTGGGTTTACATAAGTAACTCAATAAATAATTAATGAGCCCAAATGAACCATAATAATTAATCTTTAATTATTTATTTCTTGGGCCTATATAAATAACCCAATAAATAATTAAACATTAATTATTTCTCCTAGTTTAAGCCCAGGTTAATTTCTTAATTATTTATACTGGACCTAGGCCCTGAATAATTAATTAACCAAATAAACTAGATAATTAATTTCTCTCAACTTCTATTTTATTTATTTATTTATTTATTTTATTCCAGTCCAATAATAAATTAGACTTCCTGAATAAAATAAAACAAAATAAAATAAAATCCTTTTCAACTGAGACCAATTCCTCAACTCAACATTAGTTAGGACTTACGGGCTATCCCGAGGACCAAAAAGACACATCGCCTTGGCTGCTAAAATGACCAAAATACCCCTACCATATAAATAGTTGTATTTTGCATTTTAAATATTTTCTAATATCACCATAAGGAAATATTGACCCCAAGGACAATGCTGCATTCGCAAAGTCTCCAACCTACAGGTGAAATGACTAAAATACCCCTCTACACATCGCCGTACATTTAGAGAGGAAGAAGTGTACTAACACCCCCCTAAATGACATCTACCATCCTTAGGCTTCTAGTCCAATGATCCACGACTTCCTGGAGTTTTTCCGCTTTCCAAGGGAACTACCCTAAAGCAAACATCCAAGTCATGTTTCCCAGGGCCCTGGATAATTTAGACCATTCGGACAACCACAAGGGGCGATATAGTGCAGAAACTATCATGTATAAGTCTGCCTTAACTAACTAGTCACACATACCCAACATGCAAGTATATTGGCCCTATGATAGAACCTCAACTACAGCAAATCAAAGTATATGCTTCCAGCTTCGCTAGACCACCAACTCATACTCAAGTCGTAGAGTACTAGTCCACGCTGTAGCGGTAGTAGTCTAGGTTTCTACCATATAGTACTTTGAGAAACCACTACTACAGGTCCTGTTCTACGTATTCGAAATACGCTTATGTCATGAAGTGAGTGGACTACCCACTGGCTAAAGGTAAGCCATTCCCCATTTGGAATTCATAACATAATAACCTAAACATGATGAGGTTCCCAGTCTCATCAATAGGTTAAGAACAAATGTTTATGTGTTAAATAACCCGTGATCCATACCTTACTGTGAACAACCACCATTCACATGGATCACTTATTTAAGCACAATGGGTCTGTTCCAAACGAAAATCGTGCACAAACAAAAAGTAAATTCACAAACAATTTCTGAAAATAAATTCTTTTTTTAAATAATTCGATTTTACATCAGAAACCTAGTCTAAAAGGGCATACAATCCAACATCATCATGGTAAGTTTATTGTGTTATCAATTCTAAATGAGGAATGTCTTACCTTTAGCCAATGAGTAGTCTTCTCATTTCATAACACATATGTTTTTTGAATGCATAGAACTGGACCTGTAGAAATGGTTTCTAAAATTACTATATGGTAGAAACCTAGACTACTACTGCTACAATGTGGACTTGTACTCTATAGCTTGAGTATAAGTTGGTGGTCTGACGAAGCTGAAAGCATATGATTTGATGTACTATAGTTGAGGTTCTATTATAGGACCAATATACTTATATGTTAGGTATATATAACTAGTTAGTTAAGATATACTTGTACAAGATAGCTTCTACACTATATCACCCCTTGTGGTTATTCGAATGATATAATTATCCATGGTCCTGGGGAACATAACTTGGATATTTACTTTAAGATAGCTCCGTTAGAAAGCAAAATATTCGAAGAAGTCAGATCATTGGATTAGAAGCCTAAGGATAGTAGATGTCTTTTAAAGAGGTGTCAATACACTTTTTCCTCTCTAGATGCACGACGATGTGTAGATGGGTATTTTAGTCATTTCACCTGTAGGTCAAAGACATAGTTAACGCAGTATTGTCTTTGGAGTCAATATTTCTTTATAGTGATATTAGAAAATATTTAAAATATAAAATAGAGCTATTTATATAAAAGGGATATTTTGATTATTTTAGTAGACAAGACGATGTGTCTTTTTGGTCTCGGGATAGCCCGTAAGTCCTAATTAATTTTGGGTTGAGGAAATGGTCTCCGTTAAAAAGGATTTTATTTTATTTAGGAAGTCTAATTTATTATTGAACTGGAATAAAATAAAAAAAAGAGAGAAATTAAATTAAATTTATGATTTAGTGTAATTGGTTAATTAATTATTCATGAACTAAGCCCAGATTGAATAATTAGAAAATTAACCTGGGTCTAAACCAAGTAAAAAGACTTAAATAATTATTTTGATTTATTTGGGCTAATTAATTAATTATTTGATAGTTTTTAAGCCGAGAAAATAAATAATTAATGTTTATTATTTTGGGCTCAAAGGGTCTAAGGAAAATAACAAAAATAATTATTGGCCCAATAGCCTGGACCGAAAGGATTTTTTTTTTTTTAAATTCACAGAACATAAGAGTGTTGGGTAAGTTAAACGTCATCTGTTGATAACTTCTGAGTGTTTTGAAATATCAAAACCTTGGTGTTATGTTATTAGGAATTGTGGCCATGTGTTTTCAATTTTCATAGAAAACACATGTTAGTGAACACAAGAAAAAACCCAGAAGCCTAGGTCATCTATTCTATCTCATTTTTCCTCTTTATCATCTTCTTGATCTTGCGAACTAATAGTAATAAATCAAGAACCTTTGAGACTAGATTTTCCATGCCCATTTGTTTCACCAAAAAGCAGTTAGGCAGTGGAATATTCTGAGAAGTAAAAAGCTTCGGAGTTCTTGCCATGGAGGAGTAGAAGATTAGCGGGGTTTCAACTGGAGGCATCACCAAGTGAAGTAGCTACCCCTGTGGTTCAACCAACTTCTTCATAGCCAAAGAAACGAAATCGCGCAGAGGTATATTTTTTTTTTCTTCCGCCACCTTTTGTGAGTGGTTTTAGTTCCTGTGTGATGATTTTTCTTGTTTTTCAAGCTTCAATTGGTATCAGAGAGTGAAGCTTTGAATAGCTTAGGAAGCATGTATGCTAGTTAATAAAATGGGCTAGATAATTGTTTGATGTAATGCCTGTGAACCTTTGCTGTTTTGGTATGGGTAGAGGCTTTGTACACCTCACGGTTGAGGTTTAGGAAACCCCTGTAAATTTTAATGATTTCCATAACAAAGTGTGTAAACCCAAATTTAAAAGGTATAGGCAGATGTTGTTTTTATTTTTGATGAATATCTGTGACAGGAAAGCCGCCTGTTGAAGTCGTGAGAAGATTTGCAGAGCTTTTGGAGAAAATCGTAGAACAAAAGAGAAAAAAAAAATGAAGAAGAAGCCTCGAGCCAGCTGCCCGAGCTAAGTCGAGCCGCATCAGTCGTGACTCGGATAGCCTGGAGCCGAGGCAGGCACCCAGGCCTAGCCCCAACTTGTGAGCTGCAGTCGGGCCCGAGCTCTCCCCCGCCTTGACAAAATGCCTTGCATCTTAGGAAAGATGCATAATACGACTTTTGCAATATTTAATATTTTTTGAATATTTTACATGAATAATATTAGTAAACGACTTTTAGGATTAACAAGATCATTAATTAATTTAGTTAATACATTTAATTCTATTATTTGGATACTTAGGTTTAAAAATAGAAAAGTATGAAAACGTTTACAGGTTTTTAACATGCTATTTACTTTAATTCCTAGTGCATGTTTTCTCAAAGACCAAAGTCTTTGAGAATTTTTATTTGACAAGGAAAAATAATTTTTTTCTTTAATTAAATGATAATTTTAACTTAAACAAAAATTAATCCTTGGTTATTTTCTTAAATATTTTTTTCCTTGACATAGAAAATATTTTAGATTTAGAAATTTTTGTAAGTTAAAATAGAAAACCATTTTAATTTATTTTCACCAAGGAAAATTATTTTTGGCGAAATAAAAAGTTGATATCAAAATCTCTAGAAAGTTTTAATGGAATTTTTTTTGAATTATTAGGTTTTTAACTTAAATAAAATTAATCCATGAGGAAAATGTCTCAAATGGTATAAACATTGACATAGAAATTTTTATGGGTTAAGATATTTTGTTTTTGAGTTAGAAGAAAACTTAATTGAATTTTTTCAAGGCATACTGTGCTCCGTACAGATAATGTCGCCATTTCTTCAAGGCAAATACTATGGTTGCCAGCTTTAAATCATGAGTTGGATAATTGACTTCATGCGGTTTTAGCTTCCTAGATGCATAAGCGATGACCTTCGCATCCTGCATCAGCACAGCTCCTAAACCTTCCTTGGATGCATCCATATAGAGTGCATAGGGCTTGTTGGCCTCGGGTAAGCTCAGCACTGGTGCGGTAACCAATCTCCTTTTAAGCTCTTGGAAACTCCTCTCGCACTTCTCGCTCCAAACAAAAGCAACATCCTTCTTTAATAGTCGCGTCATCGGTGAAGCCAGAGTGGAGAAATTCTTAATGAAACGTCGGTAGTACCTAGGTAATCCAAGAAAACTTCGTATCTCAGTAGTATTCTCTGGTTGCTTCCAATTTGCTACAGCGTCCACCTTGGCAAGGTCCACCTTGATTCCATCCTTGGATATCACATGGCCGAGGAAGGATACCGAGCTTAACCAAAACTCAGATTTATTGAACTTAGCAAAGAGTTTGTATTCCCTCAGCTTTTCCAAAACCAACCTTAAGTGCCCCGCGTGATCTTCTGGATTCTTGGAATAGATTAATATATCGTCAATGAAAACAACTACAAACTTGTCCAAACATGGCTGGAAAACTTGATGCATCAAGTCCATGAAAACTGCCGGTGCGTTGGTTACACCGAACGGCATTACCACAAATTCATAGTGGCCATACCGCGTGTTGAAAGCAGTCTTGGGAATGTCTTCTTCCTTAATCCTCACCTGGTAGTATTCTTGCCGTAGGTCCAATTTCAAAAAGCAAGCCGAGCTTTGAAGTTGATCAAACAACTCGTCGATCAAGGGTAAAGGGTACTTGTTCTTGATCGTTATGTTGTTCAATCCCCGGTAATCGATGCATAATCTCAAAGTACCATCTTTCTTCTTAATAAACAACACCGGTGCTCCCTATGGTGACGTACTCGGTCGAATGTAGCGTTGCCTCACTAACTCTTCCAGTTGCTCCTTTAATTCCTCCAGTCCCATCGGTGTCATCCGGTATGGAGTTCTTGACACGGGTTCTGCTCCAGGAATTAAATCCATGGTAAACTCAACTTCTCGCTCAAAGGGTAGAGAAGTGAGCTCAGCGGGGAAAACGTCTGGAAAGTCTTTTACCACCTCTGTACTCTCCAAGGTACACTGGTCCTTGGGTTTATTCAGAAGATACGCCAGATACCCGTACATCCTCTCTTAAGCAACTTTTGAGCCTTAGTACCAACAATCAAGAATTTTAGTTCCTTTGCCCGCTTATCATCAAATTCAATCACATCTCGCCTGGGCCTCACAAATTGCACCATCTTGACCTTGCAGTCAACACAAGCTCCATGCTTTGACAGCCAATCCATGCCTAAGATCAGGTCATAATCTTCAATGGGTAAAATTATAAGATCCACTTCCAGAATCTCCTTCCCTACCTTAACTTCATAGCTTTCCATTAATTTACCCGCTTCTACTACTTTTCCCAAGGGTGAGCTTACTGTTAAGGTATAGGGCAATTCCTTTCCTTCCCAACCCAAATACGATGCACATACTTTACTCATATAAGAGTGTGTGGATCCTAAATCTATCAAAACATTAACAAGACGTCCTTGGATAGAAAGGTTACCTTCAATCACTGCTGTATCTACTCCAATTTCTGCTCGATTCAGGGCAAAGACCTTAGCCTTCACTTGGGGTTTCTGACCTCTCACTCCAGTTGTTCTAGCAGCAGCACCTCAGGTGATTCCAATCGGCTGAGTCGTGGCCGTCTGGCCAATCCTTAGAGGTTTAGGGCAGATGTTTCTTAGATGGCCCAGGTCTCCACAGTTGAAGCACCTCCTTACTCCCCCATTGGTCCAGCAATTCCTCTTGGTGTGGCCATATTTTCCACAAAGTCAGTAATTGAGGTTACTTTGCATCAGTCCTGTCACAGGCACTCAAGGTTGCTTTCCCCGATTTCCCCACTGCATAGGGCCAGCATGTCGCTTATTACTTGGAGGCCTCATTGGCAGACGAGTCGGTTGGAAAGGCCTGCTCACCGGTCAGTACCGATCTTTATTCTCCATCCGGGATGCTGCATCAATAGCGGTAGTGTATGACGTTGGCGGCGATGGAGCCAATTCCTTCCTCATATCTGGCCTCAGCCCCTTCACAAACTATCGAGTTCGCTTCTATTCCGTGTCGACCAAACATTTGCAGTACTTGGACAATTGCGTAAATCGGGCTGCATACTGAGCAACGTCATACACTGCCACCATTATCGAGTTCGCTTCTGTTCCATGTCAACCAAACATTTGCAGTACTTGGACAATTACGAAATCGGGACGCATACTGAGCAACTGTCATGCTTCCTTGCTTGAGGGTTTAGGACTCATCTTTCCTCTTCTCAGCAACCCACCGGGGAATGTAGCTTCAATAAAGTTATCCCATGTCCATTCTTGCTCTTCTCTCTCCCAGTCACACTGTATTAGTTGCCACCATGCTCGCAATGGTCCCCTCAGTCGAAAAGCAGCAAACTTCACCATCCTTTCTTCCGTGTATTGTAAAGTAGCAAAGATATCCTCCATCTGTTCGATCCACTGTTCTACCTTCTCATCTTGCTCCACCTCCCCCTAAAATGTAGGAGGTTAGAATTTCAGAAAATGCTCTAGGGCTTCATCCTCTCCCCGCGGTGATCTCTTGGCCACCTTGTCCACTCTCTTAGTTAAATTATGAAGGATCGAAAACATCTTGTCAAAAGCTTGTCCCATAGTCACATCCCGAGGTCTCTCAAAAGCTAGTTCTTGCTCCTGCTACAAGTGTTCCTCCACGTCGGGTGTGGAACGATGCATCTGCTCAAATTCTAGAGTTGAAGACTCACTTTCCTGAACGGTTCTGCTATGGACGATAGTCCTGCGTCTTGGTGCCATCTTTGATCACATTCACTCAAAATCAGATAGTTACTAAGGGGAAAAGTATGCGCAGGTACATGATCAGATAATAATAATGATATCTACTTATTTCAAAAGAGAATTTGATGATATTATTTAGGAAAAGAACCAAGCAATAAATAAAACTCAGGCTTTTCATAAAAATCATACTTTCATAAAGAAGGGGTTATAGCGTGCGGTACCCTTTTATTCAGTAAAATAATTAAACCCTACAAGCAACATGCTTCTTCAAAAAGGATAAATGAACAAAAGAATGTAAATCCCAAAAGAGAGAGAGTAAATGCTACTAGTCTTCTATACTTTACTCGTCTCTAGAGTTAGCAGAGGCATCTGGATCGTCAGAGGCTAGTTCCACGAGCCACCCCGTAGAGCTATCGAGTTTCCCCACATAATCCCTCGCAAAACCAATCGAATCAGCACTCTCACTTGGCTGACCTAAATCAACCTCATTGTCCCTCTTAGCTCTCATAGCTGTCTCACAAAACTCATCTAAAGCTAATTTAATTGCACCCTTAGGTGCAAGCCTCCCATCGTTCGAGTCACATAGGTCAAACAATCCTTCTCTCCTCAACTTAGCATCTATCCCCAATCCATATTGAAGTCTGCTCCTCTTAGGACCCTCTTCTAACTTCTCTTTTCCCCTATCTTCCATCCCTAAAGAAAGCAGCCTAAGTTTCCTCGTTACCGGGGTAACTCCATCCCTCTGTGTGAAACCTCAGTCAAAACCAACCTTAGAGTAAGGGGGTTGTGGTGCATATCATATTTCATTACATGTTTAAATATATTTTTATATGATTTTATGTGCATTGAATTTGTGTTTTATAGTCTAGAACGCTTGATTATGACTATTGAGTGAGAAGGGCAAAATAGTAATTTTTGCTTGAAGTGGAAAAAGGGTGATAGCTTGAGGATTGAATAAGATTTTTTTTTTTTTTTTTTTTTGAGAGGAAACAAGAACAAGAATTGTTGTGTTGTAGTGGTTAGAGCCTTAGAATTAATTCTTGAGATCTTGGGTTCAAATTCCATCATAAGAGCTTTAGCTTGGTTAAATTTTATTTTTGCTTGGGAAGTATTATTTTCGGCCTTATGTGCTTGGAGTAGGGTAGAAATGTTGTCCTAAGAGAGACATGATAGGAGTATTTTTATCCTACTCTTTTGCCCTGCACAAAATTCCTAAGGGGAATTCATTTCCTCTTTATCCTTAATTTTTCCTATTTCTCAATTCATTAGCTTGTTCAAATTGTTCAAGCCAATTTTATTCTAGAAAAATTCCAGCAATGTGCTGTGGCTTTGTAGGTTCAAAATGTCTTAGTAAAAGACATCTTAAGGACCAAAATCATGGAAGAGGGGGAAAGGATTTCAAGTGAATTAAATTCTTTGGTGAACTTTCAAAAAACTTCACTCTAGCTAGGTTAATTTTCCTTCATGCTTAGAACTGAAATTTTCCCAGCTTTGTGTGCTTTCAAGGTGTCGAAATTCTTAGCCATTATTCCCTCCCAAATGCTGCCAGAAAATGGCCCTTTTGATCAGCTTGAAACCTCAATATTTCTAGCCATTTTTCGGATTGCACAAAAGCTGTGCAAAACTAGGAAAATTCCTAGGCAAATTCACAGCTTTGGAGGTTTGAAACCAAGCTGTTTTCTTTCAGTTTTTGTTCAGCATCTTAGCTATATTTTTCTTCCTTAAAGAAGGCTGGAAATCAACCTTGAAAGACCTCTGAAATCTCCTTCAAACTCCCTGCAACCTGGCTGGAAAATGGCAGCCGAAACTGCCCAGAAAAATTCCAGCAATAGCGAAAATCCTGTGCAGAAACTGATTGCCTTGGTTTTGGTTTTAAGGTGAACTCGTGTAACTATATTAGTGGATTTGTTGAAAATTCCTAGGCAAATTCACAGCTTTGGAGGTTTGAAACCAAGCTGTTTTCTTTCAGTTTTTGTTCAGCATCTTAGCTATATTTTTCTTCCTTAAAGAAGGCTGGAAATCAACCTTGAAAGACCTCTCGAAATCTCCTTCAAACTCCCTGCAACCTGGCTGGAAAATGGCAGCCGAAACTGCCCAGAAAAATTCCAGCAATAGCGAAAATCCTGTGCAGAAACTGATTGCCTTGGTTTTGGTTTTAAGGTGAACTCGTGTAACTATATTAGTGGATTTGTTAGTTGGAGTTGTTGATAGTGCGGAAGAGTGTGTTGAGCATTGTGTGATTAGTTAGTCTTATTATATTGATATACTTAAATGTTTGTTAAGTATAATTATTTTGTTGGACTAAATTGTGGTGGTGTTTGCTATTGTTAATTTTCTTGAGCTTTGAGTTGATTTGTTGAGATTATGTTGTGGATTAATTGAGGATTTGGATTTCTCCTGTTGAATTGGAACTGAGTGATTTGTATTCATAGTTGATTGAAAGACCTCTGAAATCAACCTTGAAAGACCTCTGAAATCTCCTTCAAACTCCCTGCAACCTGGCTGGAAAATGGCAGCCGAAACTGCCCAGAAAAATTCCAGCAATAGCGAAAATCCTGTGCAGAAATTTTCCATCCTTGTTTCCTAATTCAACCCTAGCCGAAACTCCATCCTTCTTCTACACAAACCACCTTTAAACCTCCATTAACTAAACTCCATTGTCCTTTCCAAGCTTCTGCACGAAAATTCAGTCATGGATGCCTAAAAGATTTCCAAAAAATTCTGTAATCATGCCTTGATTTGGATAACAAAATTCCAGCCACCATGATTTAACAACTTTCCATAAAATATACCTCAACCAACCAGACCTTCCCTTCACCATTGCACACATTATTTTTAGCCACCCTTAGCCTCCCTCAACCAGCATTCATCTAGCTGAAACACTGCCCAACAATTCGGCCATGGTAGACTTCCCAAAAGCTCTCCAACAATCAAAGATATTCTTGTAATATTTAGTTTCCAAATTTGCTCCCCAAAAATATTCTTCAAGGATTCTAGTAGCTAGCCTTTCATTTTCCCTTCCAAACCAGAAAATCAGCTACCAAAACCCTTCAAGCAGTCGGCCAACCCTAATCCTTGCAGAATTTTGGCAGCCTCCAATCCCAGAAGCTCTCTACTCTCTTCAACTTCAAGAACACATAGCACACCAAGAACACCTACTCCTTCATTTCACCTAATACCTCTCCAAATCACTTCAAACTACTTCTAAAATATACATATTGAATCTACTCACTGCCGTGAGTCCATCAACACCCTTCTTAACATCAAACTTCAAAATCCAACTTGCTATTTTGGATAAAAAGCCAGAAATTTTGTGAAGGCTCAAGAACACCTTCAAGGTAGGTTTGTTCTAACAACGTCATCTTCTCCAATCTTGATCTCTAATGAATATATGTATGAATAAATATGCTAATGGTCTCTCTCTCTCTCTCTCTCTCTCTCTCTCTCTCTCTCTCTCTCTCTCTCTCTCTCTCTCTCTTGGCCGGATGGCTTCTTCTCCAATGGCCATGCTTTCTCCACCTTCCTTGGACAGATTTAGGCATCTAGGGGTTGACAACCATTTGAAACTCCTTCAAGATATTTAGCAATCAAGTAAGCCCTTTTAACCCTTCTTTTAAATTCTAGATTCATGTCTCTAGGATGATGTTGATAGAAGATGAATCATGAATAGGGTTGAGTATATATTGTTGTGATGAGTTGAGATTGAAGCATGAATATATGTGTGAATATGTAGGAGATGGGATTTACGCATGGATGGGTTGTCTTGGTTGATTGTATGATGTTTTGAGGTTTAATGCATGTCTCCATCTCATAGGTAGCATTTGTGATCAAGTATGCTAGAGATTATGCCATCTATGATGAATAGGATTTATATTCTTGTATGATTATTGAAGCCAAGACTATATTTATGCTAGTAAAGGTTAGATCATGCCTTAGTAAGCCTAGATCTATGTTTATATGCATGATTTGGATGATTTGATGAATTGGAGGCTTGTAAATATTCATGATTATGGTTAGCATTAGAACTATGATCATGACCTAGTTGTGCCTAAGCTAATTTTTATTCATGAATAAAATATTTCATAATATGATTTTTGCTAGTAATTTAGAAAAAACCTTAGGAGGGGTAGATTTGGATTATTATATATAATAAGGATATTTTAGTCAAATAAATAATAGCTTTTGCTAGAAAAATAAAAAATATATATACATATAGATATTATATAAAATGATGAAATCAACTAAAACCTTTTATGGAAATAATCATAATTAGTAAAATATTTATTACTAAAAAAATTTAATTATTATTTTTAATCAAAACCCATTAAAAATTTATTTATTATTTTTCAAGCAAGACTCATTAAATTTATTTTCAACTAATTTTAGTTATCAATTATTTTCTAACAACTATATTATTAATAAATCATTATTTTACCTAATACCACCTAGGACTCTTTATCAAGTAAACTCTAAATTTTTCTTAGCAAGATTTAAACCATCAACTTATTAGTACTTGTTTCTCAAAACATTAATTATTTTAAATATCAAATTAGGGTTAGCTTATAAACCTATTTATTTATTGTTTGGCCTTAAAGCTTGGGACACTAGGATCATAGTAGTAGTGAGCTGAGTTGTTTTAAATTGAGAAAGTGGATTTTGGCTTGAGTTTGATTGTGGTTTGTATTTGCCCATGCGAGGTTAGGTTAGCTGTTGGAGACCTTATATTGTGAGTAAGAATCAGGTAAGCTCCTGCATAAAACCTGACTGATGAAACATGTTTATTATGGCAAGCTAAAGGTAGAGTGCATGGACACTCAGTTTTGCAAGGGCAATTGAAGATTAACTTATTTCCTATTTCAGATAAACAATTTATTTGAAATTAATAAGCAGATTTACTCAATCTCAAAACTCTTTCCAAAACTGATTTTGGCAAAGACTTTGGGAACCTTTAATTGCCATTTTCATGTGGAACAGTGTTTTGTTCATTTTATTCCAAGTGGGAAATGTCGTTGAGTATTCAATAAGGATGGACTACTAGGGCTAGTCTTTGAGGGGTTAGGGTAAGTCTCTTAGTAGGTGGCCACCTCTGAGGGGTGAGTCCTTCCCGGATAGGACGTCAGTCCAGTAGGTCGTGCCGGTTCGAGCTAATAGTGTTCTCTTTCAGTCAAGTGACTGTGTGTTGCCGAAATGGACACTCGGTTGTTGTTTGGGTATAGAAAAGGAGGAGTATCTTGCCCAGTAGGCCGATCACCTACTTTTATCAGTCTACACAAAGTGTGGTATTCTGACTGGCGGTATGCACAAAGTGTGGCATGCTGACCATGCGGTTATGGGGCCCAACGTATGGTCACCCATGATTATTTCTTTTGAGTGGTTGATTTTATTGATTATTTATGGTTGGAAAATCTAAAAAACCACTCTTACTTTTGACAAATGTTTATTTCTTGCCAGTGATCTCTTATAAAAAATTTTATACTTTGCATTCATGAACTGTTTTCTCCCGACACTTAAGCACACACGGACTTATTGAGATTTTTGTCTCACCACCATTTTCACCATCATTTCAGGTCGATCCTGCTATGGGGATGAGTAGCTAGATAGTGCCTGCTTTGGAAGATTTTCTGATAATTTATTTTATGTAATGTTTTGGGGAGATGAGAATGGATGAATTTTATTACGGATTTGTTTTTGGTGTTCTTAGATTTATTCTTGGACTTATTTTTGGGATGTAATAAATTTTAAGTTCAAGTATTATTTTTTTTATTCTGCTATTTTATTTGTGTGACCTAGTTATAAAGACCCCTTGTCATTTGGACGGAGCAACATCCTAGGCCGGCAGGGTGTTACACTCTGCCTATGTCCTTCATCACTGGACTCCTTAAGGTCATAGTAAGTAGGAGTGTTATCAAACTCACCTATCTGTGGGGTCTGAGGAGCCTCTATCGCATCCTCATCTTCCTCCTCTATCCCATCCTTCTCTCCCTCACTCACATCATCACCCTCATCCCCAAACTCATCTACCTATCATTCACTCACCTCAGCCATCTCCTCATCTTTCTCACCCTCACTAATAAGCTCATTTGCCTCACCCTCATCATCCCCATCGTACTCACCTATGCCTCCATCAACCTCAGGCTTGGGTAACTCCGGTATGGGATCCTCCGTCTCTGCCTTAACAGCCAGGTTATCTAGCATAGGCGGCTCATGCTCCATCTCATCCTCACTCAAAAACCAACCTCCCTCAGGCTCTATCTCTGAATCAGACGAGTGTGGATCTGCTATAGGTAATGGGGCAAGTGGATTCCCGCAACCAGCAGGCTAGTCTCTGACAGCCGATGCAACTCTCTTGACCATCCTATAGACAAAAAGCACAGATTAGTACCAGATCAAAATACTTAAGGAATAAAAATCCAGAAAGTCAAGTAATTACCTAGACCTAGTCTCTGATACCACTTGTAACACCCCACTACTACGTACCCATAAAGGGCGGGGATGTCGCCCTGTCCCGAGGACAAGTGGTATTTAAAACGAGGTACATAATATAAAGTCGAACAAAAGATGTTAAAGCTTAGATAAATAAAGGGGAGCTCTTATTACATCAGAATCAAACTTGAGTAAGACTAAACATATGCAAACATCAATTCTAAAAACATAAATGAACATCTGTCTCTCAAATATAAATAAAGTAGCAAAAGCTCCAACTACTAGACATCCCGCTTGCTCAGCAGTATCAGTCCCCTGAAAACATGATATAAAAATAGTGTGAGATTAACATCCCAGTAAGTCCTGTGTGTGCACATGGTACTTTGAACAGTTCGTGTATGCATAGCTGAAAACATTTGCAGAAATATTTGGCAAATCATAAATAATTTCTCTTTGCAAGGAGTAGAGATTTCTCATTGTCAACCTTGATATAAAATAAACCATCCACTCGAATAAACATTCATGGCGCCACACTTTGGGCCCCATGATAAGAGAATGGTCAAGGCATCACACTTTGTGCACCTTGATAGGATCAGATTACCACACTTTGGGCGTTCTGATCAAGGGTGGGTGTATGGCCCACCGGGTGAGACACTCCTCCATCTCTACACCCAACAAAATCATCCGGCTGTCCATGCCGGGAAATAATGCCTTACTAGGTATAAATGCTAGCTCGGACCGGCCTGACCAATCAATATCGTCGCCTTTTCAAGTAGAGTTTATCTTCTGGAGGTGGCCTCTTGCCAAAAGACTCACCTAAGCCCTCCAAGACTAGTATTGTTAGCCTACCCTTATTGAGTACTTAACGAACATATCCGTCAATTCCTGATTCATAGTGTTTCCATAGCTTGGCTTGGTAAAATGTGGTTTCCTTTTAAAAGAGTTTTCTAAAACATTTAAGAGAAAGACAGTTTTTGATAAAGGCATTAGTTGATAAAATCATTTAGAGAATAAACATCCACGTTTACAACCCAAGCAATCATAGTTCAACAATAGCTTCACAAAGCTTTACAACATTTGACTTGCCACCACAAGCATTTAACAAAAGGAGTTTATGCAAGGACTTACATGGTATGCCTCAGATAAACAAGATAAAAATCAACTGCTTGCTTTCTTCAAATAACCTCCTGATCTAGAATCACATAATATCATAATCAGGATCTCAATCATCTCAAGCATGTATATAAACTCACTTATTCCCATAAACAAATCATGACCCATCATCTAACTTCAAATAAATCACCCATTCCTTGAAATAAATATACCATGAAGATATACCCATCAAAGACGTGTGCCATATACCAAAAAGGTCTCAACTTAACCATCAAGATTCACATCCATTATTATCACAACAAAACATAGCATCGCTATCCATTGAACATGCTTAACGCATTACTCATCTCAAAATATACACCTATCCTAACTAAACACATTCATCATGCTATTATACTCCAATAGACATCATCAATCACATTAAACCTTAATTACGTCACCAAGGATAAGAAACCGGATTCACAAGATCAAGATGCCCCTATGATGATCATCACGAGTTCACTTGAGAAGAAGGGAAAGCTATCTTCTTTAATTCCTCTTGATCGAGAGTTAAGAAAGAAAGATGAAATCAGTCCATATATAGCATAGTTCAAGGGAAGAAGAAGAGGAGAATCAATAGAAGGAAAGGAATCAAGAGGTTGAGAGGACTTTCACTTACCTTAGGGAGCGTTTTGATTTTTGCCTATCGATTGCTCTTGTGTTTTTTCGAAAATTGCAGAAGAGAGTTTGCTGGAAATTTTTGTGCAACAAGGATGGAATAGATGGCTACTTTGGCTTAGGGTTAGGAGAGTTTGATTTAAGGTTTAGAAGTTGATGCTATAAAGGACTCCTAATGCTTCTAAACCTCTTTGGGCAGCAATAGCGGAAAACAGGCAGTTTGTTGTACCCTTTTGCTAGCCGAAATTGAGAGTGGTTGAGGGGAGAAAAGTGGTCTGAAATTGCACCCCCTAGCTGGCCGAAAATAGTGCACAAGGAGAGGTTATGCGTGTTCAATTTTTTTACCAAGACAAGAAGGAGTTTGTGTGGGCTTTGACAACCAAAATTCTGTGCAATGTGGGTGTGTTTGTGCTGTGCGAAAACTATAAGCAAAAGAGAGAAATTCTGGACTGGTTTTGGCTGCTGTTTTGACGCAAATTAGAGAGGGAAAAGTGAGAGTTTTAGGAGTTGTAATTTGGCTAAATCAGTAAAGAGTTTTGGTATGCTTTGGAGTATAGATTTTTGTGCAGTATTTGTGTGTGTAATGCTGTCCGAAATTCTAGAAAAAGAACGAACAAAAATTTGGTTTGTTTAGCTAAAATAAATCTGAATTGGTTAGAGGTGTTTTAGATGATTTGAGCTAGGTTTAGAAGAGTTTGGATACACTTAGGAGTGCAGCATTTCGTGTGGCATATGCATGCCCAAAGCTGACCGAAAATTCGCAAGAAAAGAGGAACAAAACCTGATTTGTTTGGAAATAGAATAAAATCTGATTTGCTAGAGGATTTAGGATAAGCTTCCCTAGCTTGGAAGAAATTGAGTTGAGCTAGGATTGCTCCCAAAGGTGGCGGCAACAAGGCTGGAAAATTTCCAGATTTTTTGCTAGGGTTTTATTCTCAAAATCAACAAAATATTTTTCTAGGAAAAAGGAAAGAAAGAGAAAAATAGATTTAATTCAAACTAACTAAATTCCCATCAAGACTTTAAACATAAAATCTGATTGATTAAATAAAAGCTGGAATTTATTTGCTCTTAGCTAAGCTTTTGAAAATTAAAGGAATAAAAACTAGAATAAAGTTAGTCTCTATCTTTATAAAAAAATCTTTGAGTTTGGAAGATAAATATGGAGATTTATCTCCTAAGAAAATGGCGGCTGAAATTTAAAAGAGTAGCTAGGGTTTTAGCTAAAATATTTCTCTAAGAATAATTAAATAAATAAAAGGGTTAAACCAAAAATTTTCCTTGAGAATTAAAATAAGATCTTTACCCAATATATTATCCATCTCTAATATTTATCAAGGAGAGTCTTATACCACTTAAACTCACCAAAGTGGCCACTAGCTAGGGTTTTCGGCCAAAAGGATGAAGAAACCCTAGAAGAAGAATTCAAAAAGGAAGTTAAGATTTGCAAGAGGTAAGATTCAAACTCAAGTCACCAAGGGATAATCACCAGACCTAACCATTAATCCAAATCAACTCCGGTGTTAATATACCTTTAAGAAATTCTTTTCACTCTAATTCTCATCCCTCTATCTCCTCTACTAAATTTCACTTAAAACGACTCTCAAGTAATGCAAGAAACACATCCATTTCTCATTAAATAAATTAATGCAAGAACAACCTTGCAAATCACATGCACCCATGCAAAAAAAATAATTTTAAAATAACACATGAAATGCAAAATGCTATGCAATGCATGACTTCCCCCCCAATGGTCAAAGGTGGTTTTGGGCGGGGTATTACAAGTTTGGGCCCTTGCAATGGGAGAACTATAACTTATTTTTTTATTACAATAGAATAGTTATATTGAAGGATATTTTATTTGTTCGTGGTTTTAGAAAGAATTTGGTTTTAGTTGTAAAACTAATAAATCAAGGATATTATGTTTTTTGCCATTCTGGTATAACTATCAGTAGAAATGGAGAAGTTTATATACTAGGCACATGCATGGAAATTTATTCATCATCAATCCTATTAACAATTAATTAAACAATACTCAATCTAAACCTTTAAATAGGAATAGAAAGACCAATGCCAATGACTCATATCTTTGTCATTTGAGGTTGGGTCACATTAACTCAACCAAGATTCAGAGGTTAATCTAAGATGGTGTTAGAATCCATACATGCATCATCTATGCATTACGCAGCAGAATTACAAGCATTCTATGACAAGAGGATCGCATGTATGTGTTGATATGGATTAAAACAAGGAATATACCTTTTCAGTGATGTCTCTACAATTCAAAATTTCTTCCGGCTGCTGAGGTGCGATCCAGCACAAAACCAGAGTCTCTCGTTGCCGCCACTGAAGTCTAAGTGTGAGACTCCCTATAATAATATCCACATGAGGATGCTTACTCAATAAAACCTGAACACAACCTCTGTGCTAGCAGAGAAAAATAGTGATGGCTAGGGTAATATCACATAGAAGAAAAGAGAGAGAGTCGTGTGTTGTTTTTCTAGAGAGAACAATTTTTTCTCTGAGTTCCCAAAAATAAAAAAACCGTAGCATGTTCTAAGGAAAAATCCCAGAAAACACACCGATACAAAGCTCTGTGAATTCTAAGCAAATTAGAATTCATTCAAGTAGAATTGGAACCTTCAAGGTCTCATAATTATAATTTAGCCCAGAAATTAAACCTAATTATAGTTTGGCCCAAATAACTTCTACTTCTCACCATTAACCCCACAATATTATCATATAACATCTCAAGTACATAATCCTCTATTATGTGTGACCTATTAGGTTTCCCAGTCTATTGGCAACGAATATGAATTAATCTAAACGTCTTTTAGATTAATAATCTTTAGTAATTTAGAACTAATTATTAATTTTAAACAGGATTGGTTTATTAGTTCATCAATTAATAAACCTATATTCAGTAAATCATGAGTGGTATTTGACAACACATCATGACCACCTAAGAGTCTAAGGAGTTAAGTGGCTTGACATGAACCATTCAATAACATACTACAGTATAATAAACTTATTTCACCATCTAATAACTTATTCGATTTGGAGTACGGAATCAATGCCAACTTCCTCCAGAATAAATATTAATTATGGCCCGAATATATTAGTATTTGTACCAAGAATCTACTACTCTACATATGTATCAATTGGAACTGTTTCTAATACACAATAACTTTGGCCAAGGATTTCACGAGTAGTAATTCCAACAAGTGGCTATGAGATATTCGCCCCTACTATTAGGAGTGGGGAATCCTTTATTAACCCTCTTAACTACTTTCATTTACCTCATATTGTACTTAATATCCAACCTATAGGTAGCCCTCGATCTGGCTCTAGAGATTGAAATCAAAGTGCAATGCTCAGCAAACAAAGTACCTTGGAAATCCCAGGTCGAAGGATACTTGTAGGTTTGCTATAATTGGATTCTATCACTGGTACTACATAGTTATCTATGTGATTATCTCATAGTCGGTCATCCAATGTACTTATGTTAGCTTTGAGTATCTCAACACTCATGAATATGAGAACCACCGCCTAATCAGATTAGGAAGTCTAACACGTGCTAGTCTTAATGCATTAATGGTGTCTTATCTCACTAATATACGACTAGGGATTATTTAAATACTAACACTATATAGTGTAGTACGAATCTCACATCATGATTTTCTTAACACAGTGTTATATTAGAGACTTTATCTAATAGTTATTTTACATGAAAGTAAAGAAATTAAACTAAAAGATAAAAAATGCCTTGAATTATAAAATAAATGTGTCATATACAAAGTACAAACGATTGCCTCTAGGGTACAATACTAACAAACTCCCACTTGCACTAGAGTCAATCATTCATGCATCTAATACTATAAAACCTCACCTAAGCCTACCTTAGAGTTAGAGGGATAGAGTGCATACCATATCATCTTGCATGAAATATATTTCTTGAATGATTTCGTGTGCCTTAGAATTGTAGTATATGGGTTATATGGTTTATTTGTACTTGAGGTCGAAATAGGAAGATGACTTAAGGCTTAGATAAGAAGAGGATTTGGTTGGAAAAATTAGAACAAGAGTTAGTGTGGTTAAGTGGTTAGAGCTTTGTGATTTAATCTCTACGGTCTTGAGTTCAAATCTCATCACATAAGTTTTATTCATAATTATCTTAACTAATGTTTGAATTTTTCGTTTTCTTACATTCCTTAAAGTTAGGAATGTTGTCTTAGGGAAGACACAATGGTAATATCTTAACCTTGTGATCTTGTCCTAAAAGGAATTCTAGAAGAATTTTTATCTCCATTATTTTTACAAGCCTTGTCCTAACATCTCTGAATTTAAACTACTCCTATTTCTTAAATTCATTTTTATATCTATAAAATTCTTGGAAAATTCTTTGTTTCGAATTTTGAAAATTCCAATTCTTGTGGGATAGGAGGTTTGCCAAAATTGTGGAGGAGAAATAGGAAGAAGTTCTCAATTAAAACACCATAATTATTCCTTCAAGAACTTCATTAACTTATTTTGGTTAAAATCTAGAAAATTTTCCAGATTTTCTTCATGGCTGGTTTTCAAAATTTGCAGCCATATTTCGCTATCTAATTCTTGCAAAGAACCAACCATTTTGTGTGAAGATGAAAGCTGAAACACTTTGGAATTTTGCAGCCTTACAAGCTACACCAGACCAGAATTTTTTTTCCAACAAATAGCCAAGCTTTGGACATGAACATTTAGCCATTCATTTGTGCACAAGAACACCTGAATCTTTCTTCTTTCTTTTCTAAGATGGTGGCTGGAAACCCACCATTAATGGACCTTCAAACATTCCTAAATTCCAGCTGCAAAATTGTTTCAAAGAAGTCCAAAAATTCTGCACAAAACAATTTCAAATTCTACGAGTTCTTTAGCTTAAATTCTCGAATTTTTTTTCCAGCTTTACCTATTCAATGCTAGGTCTGATTTTCTTCATCAAACTTCATCATATTTTCAGCCAAATGTAGCTATGGACAGAAGACCTTGGCTTCTCCATCTACCTTAATTATTAGGACTCCATTAACATACTTCAAAACACTCATATCTTCACTCTATTCAAAATTATTCAAACTTCAAATTAAATTCTAGATTTTTGTTCCATTAAACACTCACCTAGCAAGATAATAAAACTAGAAATACCTCTGCTATTCCATAGCCATTTTTTTCCAGCCCAAAGCTACAGCAACTCTTCATTCCATGATCAAACCAAAGCTAGTTCAGCCATACACCATTGAATGACAAGAAACCTTCCAACATCAAACACCATTACCCAATCCTATACCTTAAACATCTCCACTTTTTTCTCAATTTGAATTTTGAAAAAGCCGAAACTCTCTCCCTCATTCTTGGATAACTGAAAGCTCCAGCTTGGCTAAGCCATTCAGCCGTCATTCACACAGCACACATGAAATTCCCTTTTCCTCTCAAACTCTCTCAAGAACACCAAGAACACACACTACACATCTTCAAGCCTAAATTACTTTTAAACATCTCCAATCACTCCTAAATTCTCTAAACCATTAGTATTTAACCTATATTCTTTCTTGGCGCAGTTTATAACACCAAAACACACAAAGTTGAACCTTCGAACGGATCAAATCACTTTTTTTTGTTGAAAATTCGAAGAGCACTAAAAAGGTAAAATAAGAGCAATCTTCTTGTTCTTCTTCTTTTATTCAACTTCCATATATTCTTCTCTTCTTGTTCTCATTCGTTCCTCTCTCACTCTCTCCCTCTCTCTTGGCCAAAATGGTGATGAATAACCATGGACAATCTCCAGATTGTTTAAGCCATCAAGCACTCAAGGACCTCCACTAAGCAAGGCGAAACCTTCATCAAACGTTCATCAAAACAAGTATTTCTTTCTTGATCTCCTCTTTAAATTCTCAAAATCAAGACTCTTAGATGATGTTAGGTTGATTGAATAAAGTGGGGTTGGAGATATGTATGTGGGTGAAGGGAGTGGATTTAAGGCATGAGATTTGGAATGAATGTTGTGACTTATGGAGTATGCTTTAGAATCACTATATGTTCATTATGGTTAAGAGTTTTATGGATGTTTGATGTATGATAGATATTAAACCATCATTATTGATTATGCCTTCATAATGTTATATTTTTCAATAAATCTATAAATAATATTATGGGCTAATAGAATATCACTCTTGTTGTGATATATGTTAATACAAGCCTATTTTTAGATAAATAGACATGTTATTTGTTGGATCCATTTCTGTATGAATATGTATATAAATTTTCTCTAGAGTTTGACTATAGTCATTAAAAATTATTATAAGAACTACTTTTATTATATTTAGTATTATTCTTAATGTCATTATTATTATTATTTTATTTTATTGACTAACTTCGGTGAACACAAATATTTTCAAAACTAATGATTATTTATAATAGTAGTATTTTATTATATAAATAAATAGAATATTTTTATTAAACATTATTAGATATAAATAATAATATATTGGATATAAGATCAAATGTATTTTATATTCATATTATTATTAGTTAGCCTTACTAAAAATTTTATTTACACTCTTAAATATTACTTATTATTAAATTTATTTGTTGTTTATTATTAAATTTATTTATAATCTATTATTAATATTACTTATTATTTGTAATAATATTATTTAGGATTTATTACTAATTTTATTTATTAATATTACTCATTATTTATTATTTGTAATAAATAGTTAATATTATAATTTATAATTTATTTATTATTTATAACACCTATTTATTTTAACTTATCAAATTAATCTTATTCTATAAAATACCTTATTAACTAGTGTTAAAGCTTAAGGCATTGTTATCATAACTAGATGTTGTTGTATCTAGTTGAGCTTAAGCATGTTAGGTTAGGAATTATTTATTTAAAGCAAGTATTGCCTGGATGTTGGGACTTATACCCTATATTTACCCCAGGCAGGGTTAGGTTGCCTTGAACTATCTTGGAAGGCTATTATATCAAGGAAAAGTAAGAGATTAGGTAAGTCCTTGCATAAAGATGTTTGTGAACAAATGTTTTTCTGCAAGTCGAATGTAATGATTGTTGTGGAAGATGTACATTGAGATGCAATTATGGACAATATATTCCTTCTTCTAAAATAAAATAAATTTTGTCAAGAAAACAATTTTTTAGCAAAACAATAAAATTTCCTTAAACAATATATTACCTAAAGTTGTTTGAAAACTATGAGTGCTACTTCAAATAAAGCTCTTCATTGATTTTACATTTTCCAAGTGGAATAAGCATAATGTTGAGTACTAAATAAGGGTAGACTACTAGGGCTAGTCATTGAAGGGTTGGGTAAGTCTCTTAGTAGGAGGCCACCTCTAAGGTGTGAACCCTACCTAGACAAGACGACAGTTCTTGTTGGTCAAGCTGGTTTGAGCTAGTAGTACAGTTTAGGTGGACTGTTTATTTTTGAAATGGGCACCTGGTATGTTTGGGTGTAGAGATAGAATAGTATCTCACTCGGTGGGTTGTACACCACATTGTATCAACATGCACAAAGTGTGGCATCCTGATTATTCTCTTGTCATAATGCACAAAGTGTGACATCCTGACCGTTCTCTTGACATGGTGCACAAAGTGTGGTGCCATGTCCATTCATGAAGCATAACTTCATAGTCAATTTTATTACAATGGTTATTTATTTTCAAGTTGAGCATTTTTGCATTACAAATGCTAATAAAATACCACTCAATGTTCAAAAATAAATTTCTAGACTTGCAGATTTTTTATTATGACTCGTTCAAAAATTGCATACACGAACTGTTTTTCTTGAAATATCATGAGCACACACAGGACTTATTGGAAAATACTTCTCACATCTTTTATAGCATGTCCTCAAACTGATCCTACTTGGAAGTTCGATTTACTTATGCTACCATGAGCTTAGAAGATTTATCTTGATGTATTTATTTATTAGAGATTTTAGTTACCATTTATTTGTTTCAAGACTTGCAAAAGTATTGTTTTGGAATTGTAATAAGTCCATTATTAAGTTATTTCCTTCTATGTTTTCTATTGCCTAGTTATAAAGACCCCTTGTCCTAAGAACAGGGCGACATCCCCATCCATTTTGGGGTACATAGGTAGCGGGGTATTACAAATACAGAATGACTCAACATGCATATCATGTTTCTTTTGTGATAATACTTTTGTAAGTAGGTAAGCTATATTCTCATCCATGGAAACTCTCTCTATCTTTGCATCTTATCTATCTATGATCTCCCGAATTAGATGATAGAACTGTAGCACGTGATTGGATTGTTAGTGAGACCGTAGTTCTTTTGCTTGTGCAATGGCTCTGTTGTTGTCACAATACAATGATATTGGACCAACAATGCTAAGGACCACACCTAGTTCTATCATGAACTTCTTGAACTAAACGGCTTCCTTAGCTGCTTCAAAAGTGGTTATGTACTTTGCTTCTATCATAGAGTCTGCAATAGTTTCTTGTTTAGAACTCTTCCAACTTATTGCCCCTTCACACAACGTGAACACATAGCCAGATTGTGATTTGAAATCATCTTTTTCAGATTAAAAAGTGGCATCAGTATGCCCTTTTACTTTCAAATCACCTTCTCTATAAACCAAGAACATATCTTTAGTTCTTCGCAAGTACTTCAGGATCATCTTTACAGCCTTCCAATGACCCTCACCAAGGTCAGATTGGTAACTGCTCGTCAAACTAAGAACACAAAATGCATCGGGCCTTGTACATATCATAGCATACATGATAGATCCAACTGTCGAAGCATATGGAATCTTACTCATATGATCACTTTCAACTTGTGTCTTCAGAGATATCGATTTTGAAAAGCTTATCCTATGGGACATGAGTAAGAATCCCTTTTTGGATTGATCCATGCTAAACCTCTTTAGCACTTTGTCTATGCATGCAGACTGTAAAAGACCCAGCAACATTTTTGAACTATCTCTATAGATCCTTATTCCAAGAATGTGGATTGCTTGTCCAAGGTCTTTCATGGAGAATTTCTTAGACAACCAAACTTTAATTGATTGTAGGATAGGTACATTGTTTCCCATTAGAAATATGTTATCTACATAAAGTAATACGGAAATGATTACACTCCCACTAACCTTCTTATATACAAAAGGCTCATCCATATTTTGAATGAAACCAAACACTTTGATTGTTTCATCAAAATAGATGTTCCAACTCTTAGAAGCTTTCTTAAGTCCATAAATGGACCTTTACAGCTTTCACACTTTTGTGCTATCATTAGATGTGAAACCCTCAGGTTGTGTTATATACATTTTCTCAATCAGATTTCTATTTAGGAAAGCTATTTTCACATCCATTTGCCAAATCTCATAATCATGATGAGTGACAATAACTGGGAGTATCCTGGTGGATTTTATAGGTAACTACGTTACCATCCATGTTAGTTTTCTTCTTGAAAACCCATTTGCACCCAATATGTTTGATTCCTTTGGGTGGATCAACTAAAGTCCATACTTGGTTGTCATACATGGAATCTATCTCTGACTTCATAGCCTTAAGCCATTTGTTAGATTCTGAAGTGTTTAGAACTTTCTTGTAGGTAGTAGGCCCGTCTTCATTTATGAGCAATACGTCATTACAGTCACTTATGAGAAATTCATATCTCTTAGGTTCCACATGTATCATACTCAACCTACGAGGATCTTGTATGGTAGAAGGTTCATTTATTTTCTCAATAGATGTGGAATCATATGATTGATCCTTGTTTGATTGTTCTTCTTCAATTTTACTCACACTGTCCCCTTTGAGCATGTGCTCTTTTTCTAAGATGATAGCATGCTTCGAAACAAATACTTTGTTTTCAGAGGGGAGATAGAAGTAATATCCAAAAGATTCTTTCGGATATCCCACAAACAAACACTTGTCAGACTTATTATCAAGTTTGTCTGATTGTGGCCTTTTGACAAAGGCAGGACAACCCCATACTCTCAAGTAAGATAACTTTGATTTCTTGCCAAAGAACATCTCAAATGGGGTAGTATCAACCATTTTTTATGAAACTCTGTTTAGAATATAAACAGAAGTCCCTAGTGCATACACCCAAAAAGATTTTAGCAAGTCTGCAAAAGCCATCGTGGTCCATAACATATCTAGAAGGGTTCAATTCCTTCTCTCAGATATACCATTATGTTGAGGTGTATGTGGTGGAGTCCATTGAGATAATATCCCATTATCTCTAAGATAACCCTGAAACTCTTGGCTTAAGTATTTCCTTCCTCGATCCGATTTTAGAGTCTTAATACTTTTGCCAAGTTATTTCTCTACTTCATTCTTGAAGTCTTTGAACTTTTCAAAAGCTTTAGATTTGTATTTCATTAAATACAAATACCCATATCGGGAATAATCATCGATAAAGCTTATGAAATAGTTATAATCTTTTCTTACTTGTATAGACATTGGGCCACATACATCAGAATGTATGAGTTCCAGTAACTCTTTGGCCATTTCTCCTTTTCCAAAAAAAAAAAAAAAATAGGAGTTTTAACCATTTTACCTAATAAATAAAACTCGTAAGTGCCATATAATTCATAATAAAATGACCCTAAGTGACCAAACCTGTGTAACTTAGAAACACAATTCTCGTTTATATAGCCTAAACGGGAATACCAAGTAAGAGTTGTTTGGGTTATCAATCTTTGGTTTCTTATTATTTATATTGAGAATTGAATTATCCATGTCTAGAACATATAAACTATTAACTAAAGTTGCAGAACCATAGTGGATATCATTCAATGAAAAAGAAAAATATTTATTTTTAAAAATTAAATAAAATCTATATAAATCTAAACATGCAACTGAGACAATATTTTTTAATGAAACTAGTACATAATAACAGTTTGAAGTTCTAAAACTAATCCAGATAGCAGGTGTAGCTCATAAGTCCCCACAGCAAGTGTAGCAACCTTTGCCCCATTTGCAGTACGTAGGTCCATATCGCATTTCTCTACCCTTCTACTGCCCTTTAGTCCCTACAAGTTATTACATAAATAAGATCCACATCTAGTATCCGATACCCCTATTTTATTTCTAAAGGCAATATTTATCTCAATCATAAACATACCAAGAGTAGAAGTAGAAGTGCTCGCAAGCTTCTCCTTCTGCTTTTTTTCCTTTACATTCTCCAAGTAGGTATTGCAGTTGCACCTCTAATGGCCCATCTTACCACAGTGATGGCATGGGCCCTTGGTGGCTGCATCCTTCTTCTTCACACCACCTTTGGCTATAGTGGGAGCCTTCTTCTTCTTCTTAGGAAATTTCTTCTTAAAAGAAGAAGATTCTACCATTAAGACTGCATTAGATTCCTTCTTCATGGAGGACTTTGCAGTTTTGAGAAGATTGATCAACTCAAAAATAGTGGACTCAATCTTGTTCATTTGATAGTTGATCACAAATTGTGAAAAACTTTTAGGCAAAAATTGCGGAATTAACTCAATACTTAATTCATTGTCTATTATAAACCCAAGAGATGAAAGCTTCTCTATCAAGCCCAACATTTTTAGCCCATGAGTGGCCACAGAAGCACCTTCAGCCATCTTAGATCGGAATAGCTCTTTAGAGATCTCATATCTCTCTATTCTTTCTTTTTGATCGAACAACTCTCTAAGATGGTGAATAATTGTTTGAGCATCTATATACTCATGTTGTTTTTGTAACTCAGAAGACATTGATGCCAGCATAATATAGGTTCCTGTGTCACTATCTTCTTGGTGCTTTTTGTGAATAGCATGCTCATCAGCATGAGCATCTTGGGCTGGAGGTGGCGGAATCGGAGCATCTAGCACATAGAGCAACTTTTTTTATTTGAGAACAATTCTCAAATTTCGATACCAGTTAAGATAGTTCGATTCGGTGAGTTTGTTGGTTTCCGAGATGCTACGAAGGTTTAGGTCAGTTGACATGATGCAGATGAACTAGATATAAAGATAGAGAAGATTAGCTAAGTGTAAATGCACGTGTGATGCAAATAATTAGGTCTTTTAATTAAGTACATTTTCATTCCACTATTTTACTCAAACCAATAGCCCCCACTATTGATTTGGGAAAGGGAAAGTACGTTGGAAGCTTTCCTAGTGGACAATATCCAAATTCCTCAAGAATAACCTTAGGTTTGCCCAACAAGCCACTCTTTAGTTCAATGGTAGGTATCAAATACCAATTACATCGTATGTAATTAACGGATCATTAGGTGATTAACATCTTTTAATCTTAAAGCCTTTTGGGCTGCCTCAATATTTCCTCTAAATTTCTTTATGCTTGAGTTAGCTCAACCGGGATAAAGAATTTAGTTAAACCCGACCCAGGTATCAGAAATTTAATTCCATAAGAATTTATTCTATAGCTTGAACATGCTTGATGTCGAGTAGGCTTGGGTTAGCCCAGCAACCTAGTCTCGAAAAAGGGCTCTCATTTTTACTATATTAATGGAAGGAATTAGGTTAAATATTAATTGAGGAATTTATTCGTCTTAGTGATTTCATCAAATGACATGCATGAAATTGTCAATAAATCACGTAAATTGAAAATCATGGTAATAAAGCGATTACGTGGTATGGTTATGGACTTTCCCTAAATTAATTTCCTCGTGCCAAAAAGAAAATTAACATAGTTAACCTTATGTGTTCATGCATGTTTTAAGTAGAAGGTCTTATCCTCTTACCTCGTTTGGTCGCCATTTGCAAAATTTAAAATAATTCTATTCCTATCTAACCTATGTAATCTAATTACATAAATTTTCAAAATAGAGAAATCTCGAGTTGCATTCGAGGGGGAATTAAATGAGAAGAGAATTACACAAGAATTTTAGAGAAGGCGGGACTCGCATGTCCTATTTAATAAAAATCCAAACTGTAAAAATGCATGAACAAATATAATTTGGTTTTAGTCCATAGCCATCTACCATGCCATTTAATTATGCTTAAACAAAAATTAAACATGTAATTTTATTATTCCAAAATCTCTATTTTAGAAAAATAAAAAAAAGATTTAATTTCTAAAATTAAATTAAGATAAAATCTAAAATCAATATTTTACATTTAATTTCTAAAATCTAATTCTAGAAATTTAATTAGGATAAAATCTAAAATCAATATTTTAGAAATTTTATTATTTTCTAAAATCATATTTTAGGAATTAAATAATAATATATAATGTAAAATAAATATTTTAGAAAATATATTAATTTCTAAAATATAATTTTATCCCAAATCATGGGTCTCAATTAAAAACTAATTATAAATAGATTTAATCCTCAAAACGAGAATTAATTTTAAAAAAATTAACTTTTGGAAAACTTTGGGCGCAAGTGAAAAAAAAAAAAGAAAAAATTTTATGGGTTAATCGAAAAAAAAAAAAAACCAACTGAAATGGTGAAGAATTTTTTTATTTTATTTTTTTATATATAGCCCATATAGGACAAAATCCTATTATTGTACATCCTTCCTAGGATCAATTGAAGAAGACCCATGGCTCCCAACTTCAGGCAATAGGGCCCAAGCAAGCCCCAACTCCAAGCCGCAGCTTGGGGCCAATTGTGCCCCAAGCCGCGGCTTGGGCAGAAAATAAACTCTTTTTTTCCCCTCCTTTCTTCTTTGTCTTCTGGAAACAATTTCTGGATTGTTTTTTATTATTATTTTATTTTGCAGCGAATTTCTGCAAACAAACATTCTATTCATGTTCAATTCAAGGAAAAACTCATGAAACAATTTCATCTTTAATCATGTTTTCATAAAACAATCATTTTATAAGAACCAAACCTACAACACAAAATCTGAAAAAAAAAAAAAAAAAACTAGATTATAGAAACATTTCCTGTACAAAACCTAAACATGAGAATCGACTTTCAACATAAAACGAAATTCATTTAGCATTCATGATGCTATTTTGAAGTCCTGGAAACAATTTCCAGATATCAATGCATTCACCACTTTCTCTCAGAATGAAAAAACCATTTTTCCAGATTTCTCTCAAAATGAAAAAATCATTTTTCTAGAAAACATAGAAAGGAAAAATAACCAAGAGACTCAGACCCAAGAATAGAACAATTCTTGATCAAACAAATCATAGAAACATTTTCTATGATCCAAACATATGCACAAAACAATTTCAGACATAGGCAGGAAAATCAACGAAAAATAATTTGTCCAGAAACATGATCACAGCATGAAATGGAAAACAGAGACAAACATGAAACAACTTACAAGGTGAACAAATGTTCATAAAAAACATACAAATGGCTCTGATACCACTGTTAGAATCTATACATGCATCATCTATGCATTACGTAGAAGAAATACAAGGATTCTATGATAAGAGGACCGCATGTATGTGTTGATACGTATTAAAACAAGGAATATACCTTTTCAGTGATATCTCTGCAATTCAAAAATTTCTATCGATTGCTGAGGTGTGATCTAGCATAAAACCAGAGTCTCTCATCGCCGCCACTGGAGTCTAAGTGTGAGACTTCCTCTAATAATATCCATATAAGGACGCTTACTCAATAAAACCTGAACACAACCTCTGTGCTAGCAGAGAAAATAGTGACGGCTAGGGTAATATCACAGAGAAGAAAAAAAGAGAGTCGTGTGTTATTTTTCCGAAGAGAATAGTTTTTCCTCTAAGTTCCCAAAGCACGTTGATACAAAGCTATGTGAATTCCAATCAAATTAGAAATCATTAAATTGTAATTAGAACCTTTATGTTCTTATAATTATAATTTGGTCCAAAAATTATAACTAATTATAATTTGACCCAAAATAACTTTTATTTCTCACAATCAACCTCACAATGTTATCATATAACATCTCAACTACATAATCCTTAATCGTGTGTGGCATCTTAGGTTTCCCAGTCTATTGGCAACGAATATAAATTAATCCAAACATCTTTGAGATTAATAATTCTTCATAATTTAGAATGAATCTATTAATTCTAAATAGGATTGGTTAATTAATTCATGAATTAATAAACCTATATTCAACAGATCCTAGGTGGTATCTAGCAACACATCTTGACCACCCAAGAGTCCAGGGAGTCAAGTGTCTTGACATGAACCCTTCAATAACAAACTACAGTACAATAAACTCCTTTTACAATCTAATATCTCATTCGGTTTAGAGTACAGAATTAGTGCCAACTCCCTCCAAAATAAATATTAATTCCGGCCTGAATATATTAGTACTTGTATAAAAAATCCACTACTCTACATGTGTATCAATTGGAACTGTTTCCAATACACAATAACATTGGCTAAGGATTTCACGAATAGTAATTCCAATAAGTGGCCATGAGATATTTGCTCCTACTATTAGGAGTGGCGAATCCTTTATTAACCCTCTCAACTACTTTTATTTACCTCACATTGTACCTAAAATCCATCCCATAAGCAGCCCTCAATCTGGCTCTAGAGATTGAAATCAAAGTACAATGCTCAACAAACAAAGTACCTTGGAAATCTTAAAATTAAGGATGCTTGAACATTTGCTATAACGAGATTTTAGCAGTAGTACTACATAGTTATCCATGTAATTATCTCATAGTCAGGTTATCTAATGTACTTCTTATTAACAAGCATCCATGTGTTAACTTTGAGTACCTCAATACTTATAGATATGAGAACAACTGCCTGATCAGATCAGAAAGTCTAACACATGTAAGTCATAATGTATTAATGATGTCGTATCTCATTAATACTGCTGTTGGAAAGTATTCCCTCGAAGACTATGTATTTCATGTAAATATATTGCAATAAAATATTTATTCATTTGATTTAGTTTGTTTCTTATATTATTGAACATTTAAGGTCCAGGTATGACAAGTAATGGTCTATATGTTAGGTCATTCTTCACAGTAAGGTATAGACCAAGGGTACTTGTCCTACAAGAAAAAATGAGTTCTTAGTCATTTGATAGAATTGGGCATTTCATCAAGGTAAGACTATTCTACAATGAGATTGAAGGCATAGAAAACGAAAAACATAGGGCACGCAGTGGAAGCGAAGATAAAAAATTGGAAAAACTAAAGAACAGGGAAATCCTGATTAGAGCCGGCGCCGACTCCGACAGCCCTAGCTAGCACCGGTTGTTCTCTAGTGGGACTCTGAGGTTAAAATTTTTTTACCTCATTTCCTCGTTCTAAGAGTTGGCTAGACTGAAATGTGTACTACCGGGGTAGGTACGCTAGTGGAAGCCTTTGGTACGATTCCTACAAGTCTCCTACTCCGTCTTTGCATTTAGGTGAACGCCAGTCTCTCAATCTTCCAGTATATGGCCTGCCTAAATCAGTTTGATGGACAACTACAGACTAAGGAACCTTTTTTATGGAGAGAGAGAGAGAGAGAGAGAGAGAGACGTCTGGCTTTTCACAGAGAAGAAGCCGTCTCAGAGAGTGTGTGTTCTGACAACAATGTTGTTTCCAATCCTCCTGTTTAACCTAAATAAAACCCTATGTTAAATTGGATTGGGCCATTGGACTCTTAGTTTAACCTTTTTGGCTTAATTAATTATTCTAATTAGAACCACATAAATGGCCCAATTAATAATTAATTTCCCAGTCCAAATAAACTAGTCCAATAAATAAGCTTATATTAGTTTCGTCCCTGGTTAATCTTTAATTATTCAAACTGGGTCAAAGCCCTGAATAATTAATTAACCCACCAAACTAATTTAATTAATTCTCTCTCCATGGACCTTTATTTTATTCTAACCCAACAATTAAATCAGGCTACTTAAATAAAATAAATTCCATTTAATTTAAGATCAATTCCTTAGCTCGTATTTAATTAGGACTCACGATCTATACTGGGGACCAAAAAACACACTGCCTTGGCTACTAAAATGACCAAAATACCCTTGCCATATAAATAGATATATTTTGCATTTTAAATATTTTCTAATATCACCATAAGAAAATATTGACCCCAAGGACAGTGATGCGTTAGTAAAGTCTCTGACCTACAGGTGTAATGACTAAAATACCCCTCTATACATCACTGTACATTTAGAGAGGAAGAAGTGTTCTAACACCTCTCTAAATGACATCTACCATTCTTAGGCCTCTAGTTCAATGATCCACGACTTCTTGGATTATTTCCGCTTTCCAAGAGAGCTACCTTAAAGTAAACATCCAAGTCATGTTTCCTAGGGTCCTGTATATTTTGATTATTCAGACAACCACAATATGCAATATAGTATAGAAACTATCTTGTACAAGTCTGTCTTAACCAACTAGTCACACATACCCAACATGTAAGTATATTGGCCCTGCGATAAAACCTCAACTATAGCATATCAAAGCATATGCTTCCAACTTCGTCAGACCACCAACTTATACTTAAGTCGTAGAGTACTAGTCCACACTGTAGTGGTAGTAGTCTAAGTTTCTACCATATAGTACTTTAAGAAGCCACTACTACAGGTCATGTTCTACGTATTCGAAATATGCTTATGTCATGAAGTGAGGAGACTACTCACTGGCTAATGGTAAGCCATTCCCTATTTAGAATTCACAACATAATAACCTAGACATGATGAGATTCCTATTCTCATCAATCGGTTAAGAACGAATGTTTATGTGTTAAGTAACCCGTGATCCATACCTTACTATGAAAGACCTCTATTCACATGGACCACTTACTTAAACATAATAGGTCTTTTTTAAACGTAATTGTACACCAATAAAATTGCAAATTCATAAACAATTTTTGAAAATAAATTCTTTTATTAAAAACATTCGATATTTACATCAAAAACCTAGTCTAAGAGGGCATTTTTCCCAACACAGTTCCAATGAGGAATGGTTTAGCTTGAAGTAGTAAGTAGTTCACTCATATCAGTGGTATAAGAGTATTTTGAATACGTAGAACTGAACTTGTAGTAGTGGTCTCTCTTAAAGTACTATAATTATAGAGACCAGACTATTACTGCTACAGCGTGGATGGATACCTTCATACTTGAGTATGAGTTGGTAGTCTAATGAAGCTAGGGTCTTGTACTTTGATGTATATTGGGTGAGATTTCTTTTCTGAGATCAATAACCTTATGCGTTAGGTGTATTACTCTAGTTAGTTAAGACGGACTCATGAAATAGAGTTTCTATGCTTCATTTGGTGAAGTTAAATCACCCCCTTGTGATTATCCAGTATAATCTAATAATCGAGGGCCCTGGGAACGTAATTCAAGAATGTGTGCTTTTGGGTAGCTTCCAATGATAAGCAAGTACATTCAAGTGAGTCATGGATTATCGGACTAGAGATCTACGAATAGTAGATGTATTTGAGATGGGTGTTAGTATATTTATCTTATCTCATTGATGGGTATTACATATAGGGGTATTTTCATCACTTCACTTGTAGGTCAGAGGCATTGCTTTAGCAATATTATTCTTGGGGTTAATATTTTCATATGGTGATAAATGGAAATATTTAAAATGGTAAAATACTAAGGGCATTTAGATCATTTTAGCAGCCATGAATAATATGTCTCTTGGTCTCCGGAGTAGCTCAAGTTACCTTGGTGTTGTTTACACACAATCTGAATTTAATGGATAATTATTTGGAAGAGAACAAAATTTATTCTGAGAGTCCAGTAAGAATTAATTAATTAGTATTGGATTTTTGATAAGGCTCAGAAAAGATAATTAATCAATTAAGAAGATTAGGCTTGAATAAATTATTTAATTAAGCTGATATATGTTAACATATATTAAGAGTCCAATTAGAATTAATTAATTAGCCTTAGGTATTTAATGAAGTCCAGAAAAGGTAATTAATTAATTAAGAAGATTGGGCTAGTCTTGGACTGATTTATAAGCACAACACCAAGCCCATTATGGCTTAGTGATTTCAGCCATTAGGGCTTCATCAAGCCCTATGGCTAGCCGAAATTAAGGTGCAAGAGATGAAGAAAAATAATGTGGATTTTTTTCTGAGCTCTCTCTCTGAGTGTGCCGTCCCTTCCTCTTGTTCTCGTTCTTCTCTTCTTTCTCTCTTGGAGATATTTTGATTATCCAAAGAAGGATCTTTCACCAAGCTAACCCAGAATAACGTAGCTAGAGTCATACTCTAGAAGACGAAGAGAGAAAGCTTGGAGACGCTTGATACGTAGGAGTAGAAGATTAGTGGGAATACTAGTCAAACTGTAGGCACCTGCTTTTCCCTTTCCAACGCTAGTTCTAGTGCAACCCGACCCCTTATTGGTTAATCTACAACCATTAAAGAAAAGTAAGTACTCTCTCCTAGATGTGGCACAAAAAATTGAAAAATTTTCCACTGCATTTTCTTTGATATTTTTCGTTTTTTATCCTTCAAGTGGTATCAGAGACAAGTTTTCATCTAGGAGCATGTACTAGGGTTAAAAACTAGAAAAGGTGGTTCCTTTACTATTAAAAATGATTCTTTTGTGATTTCATGTAATCCCTTATACATTGGTTTCTAGAGTTCATGTAAGCCTCACGGTTAGAGGCATAGGATCATGTATTCTAATGGTTTTCCTATTGTTTTTCTAGTTTTGAGTAGAGGCGATGTATACCTCATGGTTAGAGGCATAGGTACTTGTAAAGGCATGTTTTTATGCCTAGTTTTGCGTTTTTTTAATCTATAAATTTTGGGGACTGAAGAGTGTGATTGCTAGAATAGTTAAGGGGCGAAAAATGGTTGAAAAGCAGGATTTTTCTAAAAATCAGCGAACTCCGGAACAGACCCAATGCCAGGTGGCCTGATCAGACAAGGCACCAGGTCCACACTACCCAGCTAGAGGTTTTGGAGAAACATAATAGACCCAGTGCGAAGTGGACCCAATGGACCAGGCGCCAGGTCCATTCTGCCCAAAGATAAATACGCGCAATTTTGTCCAAGAAAAAGGACAGCACTGCTGAAGTTCTATACCTGAATTTTTCCTTGATGTAATCATCTTTTGAAACCATTGTATCAGATTAATGTTCTACAATAGTTTTACTTATCTTTGGATGAATAATTTACATGAAAATGAGTAGCAAATGATGGAACCACCTTAGGATTAAACAAGATCATTAATTTTTAATTGATGATGTTTAATCTATCGTTTGGTCACTCAGGAATAAATGAATAGTTTGAGCATGAAAATGTTTACTTTTGTTATCATGCTTATTTTATTTTTGTGATCAAATGTGCAAGTTCTTTGAGACCAAAGTCTCACTAGATAGAATGGTTTTTTGATAAAACATTTTAATCTATGAAATTTTACAATAAAATAGTTCATGGCTTATTCTCTTAAAATGGTTTAATCCTTAACATAGAGAATAATGTTGAACTTAAGATTATTTAATAAAGTTTTACTTGGTTATTAACTTAGAATAGTAAAATAAATTCATTGTTTATTCTCTCAAAGGATTTAATCCTTGACATAGAGAGTAATATTGAATTTTAGTGTTTTACTAAAGTTAATGTAACCATAAGATTATAGAAAACATTTTTAGGCCTAAAACTCTATTTTCAATAAAAGATTAAGTAGGAGAGGGGTTTCAATGACCACATGTCTTCCATCACAACTCTCATTAGAGATAGTGAATTTCTTCATGTCATTCTGAGTATGACCCCCTATAGGATGGATTTCCACAAGTATCTAGAACTAATGGAAGAGTAAAATTAAAACCCTAGGGTGTTTTGTAGGATCGACCAACCTACATTGGAGGTTTTTAGCACTAGATTGTCCATAGATGGTGTGAATCAGTGGCCATCCTATCGGTGGAACTTTTTCTAGACCATTACCTATTAAGGAAGTTTTGATTCATGATGGTTATACACATAACTTAGAATGCTATTAATCTTCTTATGAAGCTCTATTAGTTTTTCTAAGAGCTAAACTGTTTATAATATTGATAATGGTTTTAAGACTTATCTATTATAAAAGAAATAATATAAAGAATATGCATTTTTTTTTCTTGCAAATTAAATGAAAATTTTTTTCAATGTTTTAGAAATATCTAGTTTCAGTCCATTGTCAATCATTCTCAAGGAGAATAAGTTGATAGGCCCAAATTATGTGGACTGAAAAATGAACCTGAATATAGTACTCACTGCCGAGAAGTACAAGTATGTTCTTACGGATCCCTATCCTAAAATTGGGGAAGAATCCACTAATCAAGAGCGAGAGGCCAAGAAAGCATGGAAAAAGGTTGATGAGATGGCTAAGTGCTATATGTTGGCTTCCATGTCTAGTGTGCTTCAACCTAAATATGAGCACATGGCTACTGCGTGCGACATGGATTTGTCATTGCGTACCATATTTGCTATCAAGAGCCGACCCGCAAGGCAGGAAGCTCTTAGGGCAATGATAGACACTAGGATGGCTGAGGGGACATCAGTTTGAGAGCATCTACTCAAGATGATTGCCTACTTCGAGGAGGCCAAGATCCTTGGCACAACGATAGATCCTAAGAGCCAAATTGACATGGTTCTTGAAACTCTTCCTGATTTATATTCTCAGTTCAAGTTGAACCATAACATGTACAAGTTAGATATGAATCTCACAGAGCTTATGAAAGAGCTCCATGTGGCAGAGAAAATCATGAAACCCGTGTCAAAGATTTTAGTCTCTCATTCTACTTCTTCTTATAGAATTGAGGCAAAGCCTAACAAATTCAAGAAGAGGAAGGTCTAGAACAATGCAGGGACCTAGCCCAAAGTAGCTAGTCAGGCCAAGCCCAAAGGCAAATGCTTCAGGTGTGGCAAGAAGGAGCATTGGAAGAAAGATTGTACGGACTTCTTAGCCAAGTATACTTCAAGAAAGATTGTCCAGACTTCTTAGCCAAGTATACTTCAGGTATTTCTCTATACCTAGAGTCTATTTTGATGGTTGGATCAACATCTTCCTGGATAGTCAATTCTGGATCCACTGACCATGTCTGTAACTCTTTATAGGGGTTCAAAAGGACAAGGAGACTTAGCAAGGGTGAGCATGGACTTTAAGTCGGCAATAGAGCAAGAATATAGGCTGAAGCAGTGGGAGATTTTGAGCTTATTTTTATTATAATAGGAATTTAATTTTAAAAGATATTTTATATGTTTCTTGATTAAATAGAATTTGATTTCATTTTCCAAATTGATGAATTAAAGATATTTTGTTTCTTTCCATTCTGGAGTTTCCATCAATAGAGATGGTAATTTAATTTGTATAGGAAACATGTATGGAAACCTCTTTTATATACATTATATTAGAAATCAATTAAACAATATTCAAACTAAACCTAATAATAAAAAGAGAAAGGTCATATCAAATGACTCGTATTTGTGGCATCTAAGATTGGGATATAAAAATCCTAATCGGATTCAGAGGCTAATCTATGATAGGCCTTTAGATTCATTGAGATTAGAAGAATGGCATCAATGTGAATCTTACCTTAAAGGTAAAATGACCAAAAGGTCCTTTACTAAAAAAGTGGATAGAGCAATGAAAATACTAGCACTAGTTTATACAGATGTTTGTGGTCGGATGACTACACCAGCTAGGGGAGGCTATGAGTACTTTATCACTTTCACATATGGTCACACTCATTTTGGTCATATTTATCTGCTGAAGTGCAAGTCTGACTCTTTTAATAAATTCTAGGAGTTTAAGGTTGAAGTAGAGCATCAAACAAGTAAATTAATTAAAACTCTGAGATGGGATCGCAATAGAGAGTACCTCCTTGGTAAGTTTAAGGATTACTTAGTACATCACGGCATAGTATCTCAGTTAATGTGCCTGGGATTCCCCAGCAGAATGGAGTAGCTGAGAGAAGAAATAGAACTTTGATAGAAATGGTCAAAAGCATGATGAGTCATACGTCACTTCCTATTTCTTTTTGGGGGTATGTCTTAGAAATAGTAGCATATATTTTGAACTTGGTCCCTTCCAAATCAGTACCTAGGATACCCTATGAGATGTGGACTGGACAAAAGCCCAATTTGAACCGTCTCAAGATATAGGATTGTCCAGCTTATGTGCTGATAAAAGAAAGTAAGTTGGAACTAAGATTAGAATTGTGCTACTTTATTGGGTACCCAAAAGGATTAAAAGGTAGATATTTCTATCATTCTCAAGAGCATAAAGTACTTGTTAGTACTAATACTAGATGCTTAGAGGATGAATAAATTACTTCCACCATGAGTTTAAGTAGAATAGAATTAGAAGAGAAGTTGGTCACTAAATCAACTTCAGGCACTACCGGTACCTCGATCGAGAAACCAAAAGAAACACTACCGGATGTTCCTATGCAAACTGAGCCTCGTCGTAGTGGAAAGATCACAAGAATTCCAGAAAGGTAGATCGGAGAGATCTATTATTTAGTCTCTGATCATCGGAACACAATCCCATTAGATACGAGAAGGACATTGTTGATGCTGATGCGGATAAATGGCAACTAGCTGTGAATACTGAGATTGAGTCAATGTACCCTCAATCAAGTCTGGGATCTTGTCATTACACCTAATGGGATAAAACTAATTAGTTGTAAGTGGGTAGATAAGAGGCAGAGAGGTGCAGAAAGAAATGTTGAAACCTATAAATCAAGGTTAGTTGCTAAAGGTTATACTTAGAAAGAATAGATCGATTATAAGGAATTCTTTTCACCAGTAGCCATGCTTAAATCTATCCGAATTCTCTTAGCCATCACACGTCATTATGACTACGAGATATGGCAAATGGATGTCAAGATTAACTTCTTAAATTGCTATCTTAGTGAAGACATCTATATGTCCCATGTAATACCCCGCCCAAAACCACCTTTGACTATGGAGAAAAGTCATGCATTGCATAGCATGTTGCATTTTATGTGGTAGCTTAGAATTATTTTATTTGCATGGATGCATGTGGATTTTTCCATTGCTCTTGCATTTGAATTAATTGATGTGAAATAGTTGTGTAGTTAAAGATTTGGATAAGGGAGGCTTGGTCGAAGATTTGGAAGGATGAGTATTGGGGGGTGGTGAGAACTGATTGTAGAAAAAAATTAGTATTAGAGTTGTTTTGGAATAGCGGGGAGGTTGGTGATTTCCTTTGGTGATCCGAGTTCGAATCCTACTTTTTGTGAAGTTAGTTTCTCTTCTTGAAAATTCCTTTCCTTAGAGTTTCCATGTCTTGGCCGAAAAGATCTAGCAAACCTAGAGAAATTTTAGTGTCATTATTCCAAGAAAATAACTCTCTATATTTATTTCCTAAATTTAAGGACCTTGGTGTGAATAAAGTTCACTTTTAATTTTCAGCTTTTATTCCTTAGGATTTTTGAAAAACCCCTAGCTAATAATTAAAATTCCAGCTTGAATTTAGCTAGATAGATCTTGCCATGGATAGTTGGAATTAATGAAGCATTTTTCTAGTAGGAAACCTTGTTGATTTTAACCCTAGAACCTAAGCTAAAAATCTGGAAAAAATTTTCAGCAAGTGCCGCCACTTCTTAGAGGAATTTTAACTCAACTTAAACTCTTCAGTTAAGAAATCTTATCCTAAATCCTTTAGCAAATCAGATTTTTATTGCAATCCTAATTCGACTAGGATTTTCTTCCTAAACCTAGCAGAATTTCGGCAGCTTTGTGTTAACACAAGCTGTCCGAAATTCCAGCACCATTAAGTACAATCCAACCCTTCAAACCCTAGCTAAAATCCCCTAAAACATCTTCCATCAATTAAGATTATCTTTGCTGTGCAAAACCAGATTTTACTCACACAAATTTCAGAATTTCGGCCAGCTAGGAAGCTAGAATTTTCGACAACTTTGTACACAAAATTTCGGCCAGACTTGTACTCGTATTCCAACCAAAATTCGAAACACAAACACACCGAAAAACCCCAGCTGATCAAGCTATTTTTCAGCACCTAAAACCCTTATTTTTTCTCTAGAAATTTCGGCAGAACCACAGCTAAAACAGTCCAGAAATTCTTCCTCTCCTGTTCAGCAATTTTGCACAGCAAAACTACTGCACGCGCAGAGAAATTTCAGCCCTAAAAACCTTCGCAAACTCTTCTTTGTTTGGCCCAAAATTCTGAACACAATCAACCCTTCTCTTGAGCAATAGTTCGGCCAGCACAAGGGAGCAAAATTGCAGAATATTTTCTCCCTTAAACCCTCTCAAAGTCGGCAGCAAGAAGGCACTCGTGAGCTGCAATTTTCGGCCTTGCTGTCCAAGAAACCTAAAGCCATTAGGAGTCTTTCTAAACATCACCATCTAACCCTAAACCAATCTTCTCTAACTCTAAATCATAGCAGCCGTTTATCCTCTCCATTCTACACAAAAATTCCAGCAAGAACTACACAGAAAATTTTCAAAAACCTCAAGAACAACACCTAGCAAAAACCGATCACCCTCCAAGGTAAGCAAAAACCATCTCAACTTCTTGATTCCTTTCTTCCATCAATTCTCTTCCTTTTCTTCTTTGGAATCACGCCATCTCAAGGCTGATTTCATCTCTTTATGCATTCTCAGTCATAAGGAAGGAAAAAGGAGACAACTTTTCTCTTCTAATCCAACGAACTCGGGACAATCACCATAGGAGCATCGGGATCTTGCTACCGGGTTGTTGTAAGGTACGAAATACTTACCCTTAATGCCAGAATTAAGGTTTAAGGTAGTAGATGATGTCTATTACCTTGTTGAATATATGGTCATAGTATATGATCTTAGGGGATTGTGAATTGTTATGAAAATAAATGAGTTTAGCAAATGTTCGAATTAGTTGAAGCCCTGATCATAATATTATATGGTTTAGATTAGGAGATAATTGAGGAAAGCAAGTAGTGAATTTATCTCGTTTATTTGAGGCATATCAAGTAAGTCCTTGCATAAACTCTTTTGTTAAATGTTGTGATGGCAAGTCTATGTTGTGAAACTTTGTAAAGCTATTGTTGAACTATGTTTGCTTGGGTTGTAAACGTGGATATTTATTCTTTAAACAGTTTTGTCGAACTAGCAATTTTATCAAGAAAACTATTCTTTTCCTTAAACTTTTAGAAATCTCTTTTAAAGTAAACCACATTTTACAAAGCCAAGGTTTGGAAATATTGTGAATCAGGAATTGACGGATATGTTCGTTGAGTACTCAATAAGGGTAGGCTAACAATACTAGTCTTGGAGGGCTAGAGTAAGTCTTCTGGTAGGAGGCCACCTCCAGAAGATAAGCTCTGCTTGAAAAGGCGACAGTATTGGTTGGTCAGGCCGGTCCGAGCCAGCATGTGTACCTGGTAAGGTATTATTTATTTTCCTGGCATGGACACCCGGATGGTTTTGTTGGGTGTAGAGAAGGAGGAGTATCTCACCCGGTGAGCTGTACACTCACCTTAATCAGAACGCCCAACGTGTGGTAATCTGGTCCAGACAAGGTGCACAAAGTATGGTGCCTTGGCCATTTTGTTCTCATGGAGCCCAACGTGTGGTGACATGACTGTTTATTCGAGTGGATGATTGTTTTGTGTAAAGTGTGATTATGGAAAAACCCACTCTTTGCGAAAGAGAAATTATTTATGACTTACCAAATATTTCTACTAATGTTTTCCACTTTGCATACACGTACAGTTTTAAACACCATGTGCATACGCAGGACTTACTGAGATTTATTCTCACACTGTTTTGCATCATGTTTTCAGGAGATAGACTGTACTGAGTCGACGGGGCATTGATAGTTGAAGCTTTTCTAATTATTTTCATCTTTGCTTATGAGACATTTGTTGTTTAAGCTGTTGAACGATTAATTGTTTTTATTTCGTTTTGCTCCAAGTTGAGCCTGATGTAATAAGAGTATTTCTTTATTTATCTAAGTTGAATCTCTTGGAGGTTGCCTTTGTATTTTATACCTCGTTTTAAAGACCCCTTGTCCTATGGGACGGGGCGACATCCTTGCCCTTTTAGGGGACGTAGCCGTGGGGTGTTACAAGTGGTATCAGAGAACAAGGTTTAGGCAATTACTTGACTTATGGGGTTCTATTTTCTTAAGTATTTTGATCTGGTGCTAATTTTTATCTTTTGTTTATAGGATGGTCAAAAGAGTTGTATCGGCTGTCAGAGACTGGCCCGCTGGCTGCAGGAATCCACCTGCCCCACTACCCGTAGCTGATCTACCCGCGTCTGATTCAGAGAGGGAGCGTGAGCTGCCGGTGCTAGACAACTTAGTGGTTGTGGCGGAGATAGAGGTCAAGGAGAGCTTAGGGGAAGATGAGGGAGATGACGGAGTTAAGTGAGGGAGAGGTAGATGAGCTAGGGAATAAGGGAGACAATGAGAACGAGTGAGAGATGGCTGGGGTAGAAGGAGAGGATGAGGAGGTAATGGAGGTTCCTCGGACCCCGCAGATGGGGGAAGTTGATAGGACCCCTGCTTGCCATAACCCTAAAGGGTCCAGTGGTGAGGGATATACGCCGAGAGATGAGGTTGCCCCGGGAGAGAGAGACCTTAGGCAGTCAGTTCTAGGAGGGGTAGATAAGGGGAAGAGGAAGCTGGAAGAGAGTCCTAAGGGGTGTGGACTCCAATATGGACTGGGCATAGATGCCATGCTAAGAAGAGATGGGTTGTTTGACCCGGTTGATTCAGGGAGTGAGAGGCCTGCGGCTAAGGGTGCTGTTAGATTAGCATTGGATGAGCTCTATGAGACGGCCATGAGAGCCAAGAGAGGCTGAGAGGGTGAGTCAGGGCAGCCAAGTGGGAGTGTTGGTTTCGCAAGGGACTACAAAGGGATACCCGATAGCTCTGTGGGGTGGCTTGTGGAATCGGCCTCTGACAACTCCGATGCTTCTATTGAAACTAGGGAGAGTCAAACATAGAAGACCAGCAGCTTTTACTTTTCTCTCTGTGGGATTTGCATACCTTTATTTGTTTATTTCTTTTAAGGGAGCATGTTGCTCATAGGGCTTATTTATCATTTTAAATAAAAAGGGTGTCATATGGGATAACCCCTTCTTTTCTGCAAAGAATGGTTTATATGAAAAGTATGAGTTTCGTTTATTACTTGATTTACCCTTGCACGATATCATCACATTCTCTTTTAGATAAGTACATTGCTATCAACTGATCATGCATCTAAGCATATTCTTTTCCCCTTGGTAACTAACTGATCCTGAGTGAATGTGATTAAGATGGCACCAAGATGCAGAACAGTTGTGCATAGCAGAACGGTGTAGGAGAGTGCATCCTCCGCCTCGGAATTTGAGCAGATACATCGTTCCACCCCCGACGTGGAAGAGCACCTGCCACGTGAGCAAGAATTGGCTTCGGAGAGGTCACGAGATGTGACCATAGGTCAGGCTTTCGACAAGATGGCCTTGATCCTACAGAATCTGACGGAAAAGAGTGGATAAGGTGGCTAGAAAACCACCGCGGGGAGAGGATGAAGCCCTGGAACGTTTCCTGAAGTTCCAGCCTCCCACATTCTAGGGAGAGGTGGAACAGGACGAGAAAGCCGAGCAGTGGATTGAGCAAATGGAGGACATCTTCGCTACTTTGCTGTACTCAGAAGAGAGGATGGTGAAGTTTGCTGCTTTTCAGCTGAGGGGACCGTCTCGAGCATGGTGGCAGCGGGTACGGAGTGATTGGGATAGAGAGGAGTAGGAATAGTCGTGGGACGACTTTACGGAAGCCTTCCGGGTCGAGTACATTCCTCAATGGGTGGCTGAGAAGAGGGAGGACGAATTCCAGACCCTCAGGTAGGGAGGCATGACCGTGGCCCAATATGCAGCCCGATTCATGTAGTTGTCCAAGTATTGCAAGTGCTTGGTAGATACGGAGCAGAAGCGCACCCGACAATTTGTGAAAGGGCTTAGGCTAGAGTTGAGGAAGGCATTGGCTCCATCACCGCCTACATCGTACACTAACGCCGTGGAAGTAGCTTCCCGGACGGAAAATGAAGATCGGCATCGACCGGTGAGTAGACCCTTCCAATCGAATTGTCCACCTATGAGGCCTTCAAGCAATAAGCGACCCGCGGCCTCTATGCCTTGGGAAAATCGGGGCAAGCAGCCTCGAGTGCCAGTAGCAGGATCGATGTAAGGCAGCTTGAATTGCTAGCTGTGTGGGAAGCAAGGCCACACCGAAAAAAACTACTGGGGTAATGGGGGTGTGAGGAGGTGCTTCAATTGCAGAGACTCGGGACACCTGAGAAACGTCTGCCCTAAACCCTTAAGGATTGAGCAGACTGCGCCGGCCCAACCAATGGGAGGAAATAGAGGCGCCACTGCTGGACCAGCCGGAGCGGGAGGCCAGAAGCCTCAGGTGAAGGCCATAGTTTTTGCCCTGAACCGAGAGGAAGTCGGAGCGGACGCCGCCGTGATTGAGGTAACCTTTCTATCCAAAATTGTCTTGTTAATGTTCAATAGATTCAGGATCCACACACTCTTATGTAAGTAAAGTATGTGTATCACATCTGGGTTGGGAAGGAAATGAGCTACCTTATACCCTAGTAGTTAGCTCCCCCTTGGGAAAGGTGGTGGAAGCAGGCAAGAAAATGGGAAGTTGTGGAGTTGAGGTAGGGAAGGAGATTCTAGAGGCTGACTTTATAATCCTGCCCAGGGATGATTATGACTTGATCTTGGGCATGGACTGGTTGTCGAAACACGGAGCTCATGTGGACTGCAAGATCAAGACTGTGTAGTTTGTGAGACCTGGACTGGATGTAATTGAATTTAACGGCAAGCGAACGAATGAACTGAAATTTCTTATTACTAGTGCTAAAGCCTGGAAGTTACTCAAGAAAGGATGTACGGGATATTTTGCATACCTCCTGAACAAACCTAAAGACCAATGTACCTTGGAAAGTACGGAGGTAGTAAAAGACTTTTCGGATGTTTTCCCTATTGAGCTTACTTCTCTACCCCCCCTGAGCGGGAAGTTGAGTTCACCATGGATCTAATTCTCGGAGCGGAACCAGTGTCAAGAAGCCCCTACCGGATGGCACCGACGGAGCTGAAGGAGTTAAAAGAGCAATTGGTAAGGCAAGGCTACATCCGGCCGAGTACGTCAGCGTGGGGAGCCCCGGTGTTGTTTGTCAAGAAGAATGACATAACCTTGAGGCTATGCATTGACTATCGGGGATTGAACAATCTAACGATAAAAAAATAAGTACCCTCTACCATTGATCGATGAGTTGTTTGATCAACTGCAAGGCGCCGCTTGCTTTTCAAAGTTGGACCTACGGCAAGGATACTACCAGGTGAGAATCAAAGAAGAAGACATTCCTAAGACTGCATTCAACACGTGGTATGGCCACTACGAATTTGTAGTAATGCTGTTCGGAGTAACCAATGCACCGGCAGTATTCATGGATTTGATGCATCGCATTATCCAACTATACCTGGACAAGTTCGTGGTTATATTCATCGATGACATTTTAATCTACTCCAAAAATCCAGAGGACCACACGAAGCACTTAAGATTAGTCCTAGAAAAGCTGTGGGAATTCAAGCTTTATGCCAAGTTCAGTAAGTGTGAGTTTTGGCTGAGCTTGGTGTCTTTCCTTGGTCACATGATATCTAAAGAGGGTATCAAAGTGGACCCTGCCAAGGTGGAAGCCGTAGCTAATTGGAAACAACCAGAGAACATTACCGAGATACGAAGTTTCCTTGGGTTGGCCGGGTACTATCGGCATTTCATTAAAAATTTCTCTACTCTGGCTTCACCAATGACGCGACTGTTGAAGAAGGATGTCGCTTTTTGCTTGGAGTGAGAAGTGCGAAAAGAGCTTCCAAGAGCTTAAGAGGAGGTTGATTACAGCACCCGTGCTGAATCTGCCTAAGGCTGATAAGCCCTATGCACTCTATACAGATGCATCCAAGGAAGGACTAGAAGCTGTGCTGATGCAGGAAGGGAACGTCATAGCTTATGCATCTAGGAAGCTAAAGCCGCACGAAGCTAATTATCCCACGCATGACCTGGAGCTAGCAGCTATAGTGTTCGCCTTGAAGAAATGGCGACATTACTTGTACGGTGCACAATACGAAAGTTTCACTGACCATAAGAGTTTGAAGTACATCTTCACGCAAAAGGACTTAAATCTCCGGCAGCATAGGTGGATGGAGTTCCTGGAAGAGTATAAGTGCCTTATTAACTATCATCCGGGTAAAGCGAATGTAGTAGCAGACGCTCTAAGTCGGAAGGTGAAAATGGCACACTTGAGAATACAGGAGGTGTCGGTAGTCCAAGATATCCTGGAGAAAGAGGCGCAAGTGCAAGAGAGGAAGATCTGCGTGAGCAACTTGACCCTGAAACCCGATCTGGACCAGGAAATTGTATCAGGTCAACAGGGCAGTGCAGAATTTCAAACTTTTAAGGAGAAAGAGATCGCGAGAGGAGGAAGCGATTTCCAGACCGATGAGAATGGGGTATTATACTTTCAGGACCGGATTTGTGTACCGGACATCCAAGACTTAAGGAAGAGGATACTGGACGAAGCGCACAAGAGCAAATATACCATACACCCTGGGGAGGTAAAGATGTACCAAGACTTGAAGAGGAAATATTGGTGGGCTAGAATGAAGAGGGATGTAGTTCAGCATGTGTCAACCTACCTGACGTGCCAGAAGGTTAAAATGGAACATAAAAAGTTTGCAGGGTTACTGCAACCGTTACCGATTCTCGAATGGAAATGGGAAGAGGTGACCATGGACTTTGTGACTGGTCTTCCGATGACCAAGTCACACAAAGATGCGATCTGGGTGGTAGTGGACCGATTGACCAAGACAGCGCACTTCATACCGGTAAAAGTAAGGGACTCGATGGAAAAGTTGGCTCAGACATATACCCGAGAAATTATAAGGTTGCATGGTGTACCGTCGAGCATTGTGTTGGATATGGACCCTAGATTCACTTTAAGGTTCTGGGGTAAGTTCCAGGAGTCCTTGGGCACGACCCTGAAATTTAGCACCTCTGTTCATCCGCAAACAGACGGTCAATACGAAAGAGTCATTCAGATACTGGAAGACATGCTCCGAGCATGTATCTTGGACTTTGGAGATAAGTGGATTGAGTCTTTACCGCATGTGAGTTAGCATATAACAACAGCTATCAGGCGTCGATCGAAATGGCGCCGTATGAAACATTGTATGGGCGAAAATGCCAAGTACCGATATACTGAGGATGGACAGAAGAGGGGAACGTTAAGAAGACTGGTGAAATATGCATTCAGGAGATGACAGACAAAGTCAAGGCAATCCAAGAAAGACTAAGAGCAGCGCAAAGCAGACAGAAAAGCTATGCAGACTCTAGGAGAAGAGAACTGGAGTTCAAAGTAGGTGACCGTGCATTCTTGAAGTTGACTCCTAGTAGAGGAATCTTGAAACATCCGAGAGGAGGGAAGTTGAGTCCTGGGTATTTGGGACCGTTCCCGATATTGGAGAAAATTGGACCGGTTGCCTACTGATTGGATCTACCTGATGGTCTAACTAGGATGAATGATGTATTCCATGTCTCTCAGTTAAAGAGGTACAACCCCGATCCGATTCATGTACTCAATGAGGAACCGTTGCAGTTGCAACCAAATCTAAACCATCTCAAGATATAGGATTGTCCAGCTTATGTGCTGATAAAAGAAAGTAAGTTGGAACCAAGATTAGAATTGTGCTACTTCATTGGATACCCAAAAGGATTAAAAAGTGGATATTTCTATCATTCTCAAGAGCATAAAGTACTTGTTAGTACTAATACTAGATTCTTAGAGGATGAATAAATTACTTCCACCATAAGTTTAAGTAGAATAGAATTAGAAAAGAAGTTGGTCACTGAATCAACTTCGGGCGCTACTAATACCTCGATCGAGAAACCAAAAGAAACACTACCGGATGTTCCTATGCAAACTGAGCCTCGTCGTAGTGGAAAGATCACAAGAGTTCCAGAAAGGTAAATCAGAGATATCTATGATTTAGTCTCTGATCATCAGGAACACAATCCCATTAGATACGAGAAGGCCATTGTTGATGCTGATGCGGATAAATGGCAACTAGCCGTGAGTACTGAGATTGAGTCAATGTACCTCAATCAGGTCTGGGATCTTGTCACTGCACCTAATGGGATAAAACTCATTGGTTGTAAGTGGGTAGACAAGAGGTAGAGAGGTGCAGAAAGAAAGGTTGAAACCTATAAATCAAGGTTAGTTGCTAAAGGTTATACTTAGAAAGAATAGATCGATTATAAGGAATTCTTTTCACCAGTAGCCATGCTTAAATCTATCTGAATTCTCTTAGCCATCACACGTTATTATGACTACGAGATATGGCAAATGGATGTCAAGATTAACTTCTTAAATAGCTATCTTAGTGAAGACATCTATATGTCCCATGTAATACCCCCCCTAAAACAACCTTTGACTATAGGGAAAAGTCATGCATTGCATAGCATTTTGCATTTTATGTGGTAGCTTAGAATTATTTTATTTGCATGGATGCATGTGGATTTTTTCGTTGCTCTTGCATTTGAATTAATTGATGTGAAATAGTTGTGTTGTTAAAGGTTTGGATAAGGGAGGTTTGGTCGAAGATTTGGAAGGATGAGCATTGGATGAGTATTGGAGTTGTTTTGGAATAGCAGGGAGGTTGGTGATTTCCTTTGGTGACCCGAGTTCGAATCCTACCTTTTGTAAAGTTAGTTTCTCTTCTTGAAAATTCCTTTCCTTAGAGTTTCCATGTCTTGGCCGAAAAGATCTAGCAAACCTAGAGAAATTTTAGTGTCATTATTCCAAGGAAATAAGTCTCTATATTTATTTCCTAAATTTAAGGACCTTGGTGTGAATAAAGTTCACTTTTAATTTTCAGCTTTTATTCCTTAGGATTTTCGGAAAACCCCTAGCTAATAATTAAAATTTCAGCTTGAATTTAGCTAGATAGATCTTGCCATGGATAGTTGGAATTAATGAAGCATTTTTCTAGTAGGAAACCTTGTTGATTTTAACCCTAGAACCTAAGCTAAAAATCTGGAAAAATTTTCCAGCAAGTGCCGCCACTTCTTAGAGGAATTTTAACTCAACTTAAACTCTTCCAAAGCTAGGGAATCTTATCCAAAATCCTTTAGCAAATTAGATTTTTATTGCAATCCTAATTCGACTAGGATTTTCTTCCTAAACCTAGCAGCATTTCGGCAGCTTTGTGTTAACACAAGCTGTCCGAAATTCCAGCACCATTAAATACAATCCAACCCTTCAAACCCTAGCTCAAATCCCCTAAAACATCTTCCATCAATTCAGATTATATTTGCTGTGAAAAACCAGATTTTACTCACACAAATTCTAGAATTTCGGCCAGCTAGGAAGCTAGAATTTTCGACAGCTTTGTACACAAAATTTCGGCCAGACTTGTACTCCTATTCCAACCGAAATTCTGCACACAAACACACCGAAAAACCCCAGCTGATCAAGCTATTTTTCAGTGCCTAAAACCCTTATTTTTTCTCTAGAAATTTCGGCAGAACCACAGCTAAAACAGTCCCGAAATTCTTCCTCTCCTGTTCAGCAATTTCGCACAGCAAAACTACTGCACGCGCACAGAAATTTCAGCCCTAAAAACCTTCGCAAACTCTTCTTTGTTTGGCCCAAAATTCTGAACACAATCAGCCCTTCTCTTGAGCAATAGTTTGGCCAGCACAAGGGAGAAAAATTGCAGAATATTTTCTCCCTTAAACCCTCTCAAAGTCGGCAGCAAGAAGGCACTCGTGAGCTGCAATTTTCGGCCTTGCTGTCCAAGAAACCTAAAGCCATTAGGAGTCTTTCTAAACATCACCATCTAACCCTAAACCAATCTTCTCTAACTCTAAATCATAGCAGCTGTTTATCCTCTCCATTCTACACAAAAATTCCAGCAAGAACTCCACAGAAAATTTTCAAAAACCTCAAGAACAACACCTAGCAAAAACCAATCACCCTCCAAGGTAAGCAAAAACCATCTCAACTTCTTGATTCCTTTCTTCCATCAATTCTCTTCCTTTTCTTCTTTGGAATCACGCCATCTCAAGGCTGATTTCATCTCTTTATGCATTCTCGGTCATAAGGAAGGAAAAAGGAGACAACTTTTCTCTTCTAATCCAACGAACTCGGGACAATCACCATAGGAGCATCGGGATCTTGCTACCCGATTGTTGTAAGGTACGAAAATACTTACCCTTAATACCGGAATTAAGGTTTAAGGTATTAGATGATGTCTATTACCTTGTTGAATATATGGTCATAGTATATGATCTTAGGGGATTGTGAATTGTTATGAAAATAAATGAGTTTGGCACATGTTCGAATTAGTTGAAGCCCTGATCATGATATTATATGGTTTAGATCAGGAGGATAATTGAGGAAAGCATGCTGTGAATTTATCTCGTTTATCTGAGGCATATCAAGTAAGTCCTTGCATAAACTCTTTTGTTAAATGTTGTGATGGCAAGTCTATGTTGTGAAGCTTTGTAAAGCTATTGTTGAACTATGTTTGCTTGGGTTGTAAACGTGGATATTTATTCTTTAAATGGTTTTGTCGAACTAACGATTTTATCAAGAAAACTATTCTTTTCCTTAAACTTTTAGAAATCTCTTTTAGAGAAAACCACGTTTTACAAAGCCAAGGTTTGGAAATATTGTGAATTAGGAATTGACGGATATGTTCGTTGAGTACTCAATAAGGGTAGGCTAACAATACTAGTCTTGGAGGGCTAGAGTAAGTCTTCTGGTAGGAGGCCACCTCCAGAAGATAAGCTATACTTGAAAAGGCGACAGTATTGGTTGGTCAGGCCGGTCCGAGCTAGCATGTGTACCTGGTAAGGTATTATTTATTTTCCCGGCATGGACACCCGGATGGTTTTGTTAGGTGTAGAGAAGAATGAGTATCTCACCCGGTAAGCTGTACACTCACCTTGATCAAAACGCCCAACGTGTGGTAATCTGGTCCGGACAAAGTGCACAAAGTGTGGTGCCTTGGCCATTTTGTTCTCATGGAGCCCAACGTGTGGTGACATGACTCTTTATTCGAGTGGATGATTGTTTTGTGTAAAATGTGATTATGGAAAAACCCACTCTTTGCGAAAGAGAAATTATTTATGACTCGCCAAATATTTCTACAAATGTTTTCCACTTTGCATACACGTATAGTTTTAAACACCATGTGCACACACAGGACTTACTGAGATTTATTCTCACACTGTTTTACATCATGTTTTCAGGATATAGACTGTGCTGAGTCAGCGGGGCATTGATAGTTGAAGCTTTTCTAATTATTGTCATCTTTGCTTAGGAGACATTTGTTGTTTAAGCTGTTGAACGATTAAATGTTTTTATTTCGTTTTGCTCTAAGTTGAGCCTGATGTAATAATAGTATTTCTTTATTTATCTAAGTTGAGTCTCTTGGAGGTTGCCTTTGTATTTTATACCTCGTTTTAAATACCCCTTGTCCTATGGGACAGGGCGACATCCCCGCCCTTTTAGGGTACGTAGTCGTGGGGTGTTACATACCAGGTAGAAGGTTTTGTTACTAAAGGTCGAAAATAAATTTTCTGTAAGCTTAAGAAGTCCATCCATGGATTTAAGCAAGCGTCATGAGCATAAAACATACGTTTTGATGAAACTGTGAAGGCTTATGGTTTCATTCAAAACATGAATGAACCATGTGTTTATAGGAAATTAGACAATGACAAAGTAATTTTCTTGGTACTTTATGTAGATGACATTCTACTTATTGAAAATGATGTAAGGACATTGTCATCAGTTAAGGTTTGGCTATCTAGTTAATTTAGCATGAATGACACAAGGAAAGCTAGCTACATTCTAGGTATTAAGCTTCTTAGAGATAGGAAGTAGAGAATGTTAGGCTTATCCCAATCTGCTTATATTGACAATATATTGGTTAAGTAAAGCATGGATCAATGTAAAGGGGCTATCATACCCTTTAGACATGGATTATCCTTATTTTCCAAGCAGTGTCCACAAACATTAGAAGACAAGAAGAAAATGAGCAGGATTCCTTATACTTCTGCTATGGGAAGTCTCATGTATACTATGCTTTGTACTATGCCAGATATCTGCTTTGCAGTAGGCATGGTTAGTAGATATCAATCAAACCTAGGGGAAGCTCACTGGCAAGCCGTAAGCTATACTCAAATATCTCAATGAAACGAGAGATTATATACTGTATATCATGCTGATGATTTGGTTCCTACTAGTTACAACTCAGACTTCTAGGCAGATAAAGATAAAAGAAAATTTACTAGTGGATATTTCTTCTCTTTGTCTAGAAGAGCTATTTTATGGAGAAGTATCAAGCAATCTTACATTACTGATTCTACCATGGAAGCTGAGTACATTACTACATCAAAAGCTTCTAAAGAAGTTGTGTGGCTTCGAAAGTTCCTCACAGAACTTAGAGTAGTACCACACATGGACAGGCCTTTCAAGATTTATTGTGATAACTTTGGAGCAGTGTCACAATGTAAGGAATCTTGAAACCATAGGAAAGGCAAGTACATAGAGGAAGTATCACCTTACCCGAGAGTTCATCTAGAAACGGGAGATTGTAATCGATCAAATTTCCTCTATCAACAATCTGGTGGATCTCTTTACCAAGCCTTTGATAGAAAAGGTATTTCGCGGACACTTAGATGCCATAAGGGTAGGCACTTATAGACTTTCTTAGTTTTTGTAGTTCAAGTGGGAGATTGTTGGGAAGTATAACCTCAAAGACTATGTATTCTATGTAAATATATTGCAATAAAATTTTTATTCATGCAATTTAGTTTATTTCTTATATTATTGCACATTTAAGGTCTAGGTATGACAAATAATAGTCTATGTATTGGGTCGTTCTTCACATTAAGGTATAGACCATATGTACTTGTCATACAAGTAAAAATGAGTTCTTTGTCATTCGATGGAATTGGGCATTTCATCAAGGTAAGACTATTATGCCATGAGTTCCAATGAGGAATGGTTTACTTTGAATCAGTAAATAGTTCACTCACATAAGTGTTATTTCAAATACGTAGAACTAGACCTATAGTGGTGGTCTATCTTAAAGTATTATAATTATAGAGACCAGACTATTACTGCTATATCGTGAACAGATACCTTCATACTTGAGTATAAGTTGGTGGTCTGGCGAAACTAGGGTCGTGTACTTTGATATATGCAGGGTGAGATTTCTTTTGTGAGATCAATAACCTTCTATGTTAGGTGTACTACTCTAGTTAGTTAAAATGGACTCATGCAACAGAGTTTCAATCCTTTATTTGGTGAATTTAAATCACCCCCTTATGATTGTCTAGAATAATCTAATAATCTAGCGCCCTAGGAATGTGACTCTAGAATGTGTACTTTTAGATAACTTCCAATGATAAGCAAGTACATTCAACAGAGTCATGGATTATAGGACTAGAGATCTAAGAATAGTAGATGTCTTTGAGTGGGTGTTAGTACATTATCCTGTCTCATTGATGGGTGTTACATAGAGGGGTATTTTCGTCATTTCACCTGCAGGTCGGAGACATTACTTTAGCAATATATTCTTGGGGTCAATATTTTCATCTAGTGATAAATAAAAATATTTAAAATGATAAAATACAGCTATTTAATAGTAAGGGCATTTTGGTCATTTTACTAGCCATAAATAATATGTCACTTGGTCCCTGGAGTAGCTCAAATTACCTTGATGTTGTTTAAACACAATCGTCTTGAATTTTTTATAAGGCCCAAAAAAGATAATTAATTAATTAAGAAGATTAGACTAGAATAAATTAATTAATTGGGCTAATATATATTGACATATATTAAGAGTCCAATTAGAATTAATTAATTAACCTTGGGTATTTAATGAAGCCCAGAAAAAAGTAATTAATTAATTAAGAGGATTAAGCCAGTCCAGGACTGATTTATGAGCACAACACCAAGCCCATTAGGCCTTAGGGTTTTCTGCCATTAGGGCTTCATCAAGCCCTAAGGCTGGCCGAAATTAAGGTACAAGAGAGGAAGAAAAATAACGTGGTTTTTTTCTAAGCTCTCTCTAAGTATGTCATCCCTTCCTTTTGTTCTCGTCCTGCTCTTCTTTCTCTCTTGGAGATATTTTGATTATCCAAAGAATGAGCTTTCACCAAGCTAACCCAGAATAAGGTAGAGTCATACTCCGAAAGACGAAGAGAGGAAGTTTGGAGACACTTGATGCGTAGGAGTAGAAAATTAGCGGGAATACTGGTCGAACCACAGGCGCCTCCTTCTCTCCTTCCAATGCAAGTTCCTGTGTAACCCAGCCCTTTGTTGGTCAATCCACAACCAATAAAGAAAAGTAAATACTCTCTTCTAGATGTGGCTCGAAAAATTGAAGAATTTTTTGCTGCATTTTCTATGATGTTTTCCGTTTTTTATCCTTCGATTACGATTACGGATTATTTAAGTACTAACACTATATAGTATAGTAGGAATCTCATATCATGATTTGTATCATGATTTTCTTAACACATGTTATACTAGGGACTTTATCTAACAGTTATTTTACATGAAAGTAAAGAAAACAAACTGAAAAATAAATAATGCATTGAATTATAAAATAAATGTGTCATATACAAAGTACAAGTGATTGCCTCTAGGGCACAGCAATAACAAATGGACCATTGGACTCATTGAGATTGAAAAGTTAGCCTCTGTATGAATCCTGTCTTATAAGAAAAATAACCAAATAATCCTTTACCCAAAAGGCAGATAAAGCTAAGAAGAAACTAAGTGAGTACCTCCTTAGTGAATTCAAGGACTACATAGTACATTATGGGATAGTATCATAGCTCTCTGCACCGGAAATACTCCAGCAGAATGGAGTAACTGGGAGAAGGAAAAAGACATTGATGGAAATGGTCTAAAGCAGATGTCTTATGCTACTCTTCCAGTGTCGTTTTGGGGATATGCCCAAGAAATAGCAGCATATATTCTGAACTTGGTGCCTTCCAAGTCAGTACTTAGGACACCCTATGAGATGTGGATTGGGCGTAAGCTAAGTTTGAATCATCTCAAGATATGGGGTTATCCAACTTATGTACTGATCAAGAGAGACAAATTAGAACCAATATCAGAATTATGCTATTTTGTTGGGTATCAAAAAGGAACAAATGGTGGTTACTTTTATCATCTAAATGAGCAAAACGTACTTGTGAGTACTAATGCTAGATACTTGGAGGATGACCAAAGTACATCCACTAAAGCTTTAACAAGATTGGAACTCTAGGAGACGTTATCTTCTGAATCGACTTCTTCTAACCTAATTATAGAATAAGAAGAGGCACAGTCTCATGAACCTGTACAAACGGAGCCTAGTCGTAGTGGGAGGGTATTTAGGGTTCCAGAAAGATAGACTGGAAAGGCATTCGACCTAGTCTCCGACCATCAGGAACAAGATCCTACTAGATATGAGGAGTCTATTACTGATGCCGATGCAAACCTATGGCAGCAATGAAAGCCGAGATTGAGTCTATGTACTTCAATCAGGTTTGGGATCTTGTAGCTTCACTTGAAGGGATAAAACCAATTGGGTGTAAATGGGTATACAAGAGAAAGAGGGAAGCAGATGGGAAGATGGAAACCTTCAAAGTTAGGCTTATTGTGAAAGGATATACTCAGAAAGAAGGTATCAATTATGAGGATACCTTTTCCCTGGTAGCCATACTTAAGTCCATTCGTATCCTCCTTGCCATCGCATGTCATTATAGTTACGAGATATAGAAATGGAAGTCAAGATAGCATTTTTAAAAGACCATCTTAGTGAAGACATTTATATATCCCAACCGGAAGGCTTTATTGCTGAAGGCCATGAGCATATGGTTTGTAAGCTTAAGAAATCTAATTATGGACTTAAGCAGGCTTCCAGAGCATGGAATATTCGTTTCGATGAGACTGTAAAATCTTATGATTTCATTCAAAATGAGGATGAACCATGTGTATATAAAAACCTAAAAGGTATAAAAATAGTTTTCTTGTACTATATGTGGATGAAATTCTACTCATTGGAAATGATGTAGGGACCTGTCATTTACTAAGGTTTAGCTATCTAGTCAATTTAGTTTGACGGACTTGGGAGAAGCCAGTTACATGTTTGCAATAGGGCTTATTAGAAATTAGAAGTAGAGAATGTTAGGGTTATCCCAAACTATATACATTGACAAGATAATGGCTAAGTTTAGCATGTTTCATGCAAGGAAGCATCCCTTGCAGACATGGGTTATCTTTTTCTTCAAATAACTATCCAAAGTCTTAAGAAGAAAATGATAGAATAAGTAGGATTCCCTATGCTTCAACAGTGGGAAGTCTCATACGTCATGCTGTGTATTGGGCCAGATATATGCTTTAACATAGTCTTAGTTAGTAGATATCAATCAAACCCAGATGAGGTTAATTGGTAAGCTGTAAAGCCTATTCTCAAGTACCTTAAGTGTACAAGAGATTATATGCTAATTTACAGGGTTGATGACTTGGTTCCTACAGGATACACAGACTCAAACTTCCAGGCAAATAAGGATTAGAGAAAATCCACTAGTGGATATATCTTTTTCTTGTCTGGAGGATCCATTTAATGGAAGAGTATCAAGCAATCTCGTATTGCTAACTCAACCATGGAAGCTGAGTATGTAGCAGTTTCGGAGGCATCCAAGAAGCAGTCTAGCTCTGGAAGTTCCTTTTAGAACTTGGAGTCCTGCCACAGATAGACATGCCAGTTATGATGTACTGCAAAACACTGTAACAGTCTCACAATCCAAAGAACCCAGGAACCACAAAAAGTGGAAGCACATTGAGATGAAGTACCACTTGATCTGGGATTTTATCCAGAGACAAGAAGTCATAGTAGAACAAATTACCTCGAAGAACAATCTAGCAGATCCATTCACCAAGCATTTGGTTGAGAGAGTCTTTAGAGAACACTTAGATGCTATAGGGGTGGGTACCTATGGACTTACTTAGTCTTAGAGTGCAAGTGGGAGATTGTTGGAATGTATGCCCTCCTAGACTAGGTTACTGATATAATTTTTATTTGTATTAATAAAAGTATTATTCTCAGAAATTGTTTTGTGAATTCTTCTTTACTTTTGTGAACAATTTCATTGGAAAAGACCAATTGTATTTAAGTAAATAGTTTATATGAATGGAGGACTGTCACAATAAGGTATGGACTATGGGTTACTTAGCACATAAAATATTATTTCTTAACTGAATGATGAGGATATGAATCTCATCATGGAATGGTTGTTGTGTTATTAATTCTAAATAAGGAATGGCTTACCGTTAGCCAATAAGTAGTCTTTTCATTTCATAACACAAATGTATTTTGAATGCGTAGAATTGGACCTGTAGTAGTGGTTTCTAAAAGTATTATGTGGTAGAAACCTAGACTACTACTATTACAGTGTGGACTTGTACTCTACAACTTGAGTATCAATTGGTGGTCTGACGAAGCTGGAAGCGTATGCTTTGATGTACAATAGTTGAGGTCCTATTGTAGGACCATCATACTTGTATGTTGGGTATATGTAACTAGTTAGTTAAGATAGACTTGTACAAGATAGCTTCTACACTATATCGCCCCTTGTGGTTATTCAAATGAACTAATTATCCATGGCCCTAGAGAACATGATTTAGATATTTGCTTTAGGGTATCTCTCTTGGAAAGCGAAAATATTTCAAGAGGTCGTGGATCATTAGACTAGAAACCTAAATATGGTAGATGTCTTTTAGAGAAGTGTTAGTATACTATTTCCTCTCTAGATGCACGGCGATGTGTAGAGTGGTATTTTAGTCATTTCACCTATAGGTCAGAGACATAGCTAATGTAGCATTGTCCTTGAGGTCAATATTTTCTTATAGTGATATTAGAAAAAAATTAAAATGTAAAATGTAACTATTTTAATAATAGGGGTATTTTGGTCATTTTAGTAACTAAGGAGATATGTCTTTTTGGTCCTCGAGATAGCCCGTAAGTTCTAATTAATTTTAGGTCAAGGAAATGGTCTCGGTTAAAATGGATTTTATTTTATTTAGGAAGTCTAATTTATTATTGGACTAGAATAAAATAAAAGAACGAGAGAAATTAAATTAAATTTATTATCTAGTTTAATTAGTTAATTAATTATTCAAGGACTAAGTCCAGAATAAATAATTAGAAAATTAATCTGCACCTAAACTAGATAAGAAGGCTTAAATAATTATTTTGGTTTATTTGGAGTCATTAATTATTTATTGGGTTTATTTTCAAGCTCAGAAAATAAATAATTAATGTTTATTATTTTAAGCTCATAAGGTCTAAGGAAAATAATAAAAATAATTATTGGCCAAATAGCCTGGACCAAAAGGTCTTTTTTTTTTTTTTTAATTTGACGGAATAGAAGAGTTTGTTGTAAGCCAAACATCTTCTATTGATAACTTTCTGGTGTTTTATACTATCAAAACCCCATTATTATGTTATCAAGAATTGTGGCCATGTGTTTTCAATTTTCATAGAAAATACACGTCTGTGAGCACAAGAAAAAAAACCTAGAAGCCTTGGTCATCTCTTCCCTCTCTTTTGTCCTCTTCATCATCTTCTTGATCTTGCTAACTAATAGCAAGGAATCAAGAAGCTTTGAGACTAGTATTTCCTCGCCCATTTATTTTACCAACAAGTGGTTAGGTGGTGGAATATTCTGAGAAGTAAAAAACTTCGGTGTTCATGCCACGAAAGAGTAGAAAATTAGTGGCTTTTCAACCGAAGATGCTACCCCTGTGGTTCAACCAATTTCTTCACAGTCAAAGAAAATAAAAATGTGTAGAGGTATATTTTTCTTTTCTTCTACTGCCTTCTGTGCGTGGTTTTAGTTTCTAGGTGCATGGTTTTTCTTATTTTTCAAGCTTCCATAGTCATTATCTTTTTTTAGCAATTTTCTTTTTCTTTCTTGCCTTTTTACCTTTTTGCCTTGGAGAAACCCTCAAGTGAGTGCACCGAACAATACTTGCTACTTCTCTCCATATCAACCCCTTTTACAGCAAAAGATCTTTTTTTAATTTTTTTTTTCAAAAGATTAAAGCAATTTTTTTTCAACTCCATGTTTTTTTAACTTACAATCAGTTCTTTTCCACTCATTTTTTTTTATTTCCTTACATTTTTATTCACAACTCAAAGTCAAGGAAACTTTAAATCTATAATACAAAAATTAGTCAACAACTTTTCTCATATTTCATCACATCACCTATATTCAAACTTAAAGAATAAAACAAAACTCAGATACCAAATATAACCAATGTTAACTTAAATTCTCAAGACTTAGCAAAATCCAACTTACTACACAAGTTAACTTTTTAATAAAAATCCAACCATAATGAATGACAAATCTATATCCACAGTTAAAAATAAAATCATAACTTTATTATAAACAACTAAACTCAATTTAGTTCCAACTTTTCTAAAATTTCAAATTTGTCAAATTTTCAAGGAAATTGCAACAAAATTATGTTTCAAATTTAAAAAATTTTCCAAACTAGCTCAATACAAAAAAAAAAAAAAAAAACACCAAGATAATTGATAAAAACTTGGACAAAGAATATCACCAAACCACTTTCCCACACTTAAACTAGACAATGTCCTCATTGGCCGAATATTAACACATTAAAGCATCTCCAAAGGGACGAAAAAAGGATAAAGAAGGTAGAAGGTTAAGCGGTACTCCTCAACTGCAATACTGCTCCAATAAATATTAAAACTTAGAGAAGAAAGAATTAAGGAGGTTCCAAGAAGACTTTATTCAATCCTGTAAAAGAAAACACATATAAAAGAATAAAGAAAATAATATCCAGAATAAAACACACAAAAAATAAAACATAAGAAAGACTAACATATCTCCTAAGAAAAATAAATAAATAAAAGGACTCAGTCCTCCCCTGCTTAAGTTGGAAAATATTTTCCTTATTACTATGGGGTAAAAGACACTTAACAACTTAAAAAAAACTAAACCTCAAACAAAGATACAATTCCACTCATCATGCTTCCTTATCAAACATTTCTAAAAGAAATTAAATCTCAAAGTAGAGATAGGCATGATGATTGTAGAAAGAATGGAGGTTTTTGTAAAAAATAGGGTTTGTAAAAGAAATTAAATCTCAAAGTAGAGATAGTCATGATGAATGTAGAAAGAAGAGAGGTTTTTGTAAAAAATAAGGTTTATGGAAGAAATTAGTTGCAATGACTGTAAATGCATAACCCTCCTTCCGTAGCATCTTTTGAGACACACAAATCGACTTCCCAATACAAAGAGGTGAATTATGTCTAAAAAGTATATAAAACATAGAATCACTAATTATCCCTTCAAAAGATTTGTCACAATGAAAACTCCCCTTTAAACTTAGTAATTGAGTTCTTAAAGATGGGATTAAGAAATCCTTACTTTTCATTTCATGGTCTCCAAAAACTAAGTTACCTCCCATTGGATGGGGTGAAGGGTAGAATATGTTATCATCTTCCAAGGACTTTGTATGATGTATTATTGATAATTCCAACTCCTTGGGGCATGGTAAACTCAACACATCATCAATGGTATCAATAGGCTCCATAAATCAAGAGGTACACTGTTTTTCTACAATTTTCAATTCCCTATATCAGATCTCACCAACCAACTTTGCAAGTTGTATTCTTTGAAAGCTCATTCGTTGGGATAACTCTTCGTACCTCTTAATCGAAGAATTAGCATTATTAACAAAGGAATTTATGGATGCTTCAAGTGACGTCTCACTCAAAACATCAACACGAGTTTGCAATTATGCCAATCTACCATCATTGTAGCTCATTTGATTTTATGTCCAATGCCATGTAATTCTCCATGAATGATTTTCCATGATGATGTGAACCTTGCACTCAAAAAGAAAAACAAAAATCAAATTGAAAAGAAAAATAAAGAGTAGAAAAAATATAAACAAATTAAAAAAAATCATATACTAATAAAAAGACTTAAATATTCACAAAGTACCTAAAAAAATTAGTAATATTGACAAATACAACAAAGCCTAAATCAACAAGACTCGAGTGTTTTCGATAGTGCCAATCCCTAGCAACGGCGCCAAAGCTTGATGCGTCTTTTTTAGTGTAAAAAATATTATCAACAAAGTCCATAATCAATTCATCTTTAATTAGAATACTAACCACTAACACCACACATGCCGGCAAGTATACCAATCATATAGTATAGGGAATAGTAAAATCGAATCCACGAGAACTTAGCTAGGCTCCCATCTTATTTTATCCAAATCTTTATCGTTTAGCCAATAAAATAAGAAAAGATTAATAAAATACTAACCTAATATACTAGAGAAAAGGTCCGGTCATACAAGAAAAGTCACAAGAAAAATCAAGGAGTGAGAATAAGGAGAAAAAATATGTAAATAAATAGAAACCCTTGAGTACACAATAAAGATTGACTAGCTATTCTCTCAATTAATTATTATCTTGGCATCATGAAGGATAAAGTAGACCCACTTCATTTACAATCCATAGAATTACTATCTTCTAGTTAGATCAGTGAATATATTCTATCTCAATCAATTTACCCAAAAGATACATTAAAATCAATCCTCACACAAATACCTATACTCTAGGTGATTTAAGCATGAAATTAGCCAATGAATCTATATTCTAGCAATTATCAACAATCTTTGATTACTCAAGTTGTTTATGATTGATATGATCTTGAGAAGCACAAAAATTGTGGATTAAACTCAAGAACCAAAACCTTAACAAACTCACACACAAGAACACTAAAATGCTAGAAAATTAACACTCTTGTGATCATGTGAATCTAGCCTACTTCAAAGATACCCTAACACCCTAATCTAACTAGATATTTGAAGGCACCTAACTCAATTCTAACAAACACACTACGCAACCTAGCATATACAAATAGAGAAGAAGTTGAGATTATTCCTTAAGGTTTAGAGACAAGATCAAATGTGGGACTAAATTCTTTGAATTAGTCTCGATATTTATGGGAATCATCCAAAAGGATCACCCTCACCAAAACTCTCAAAAAGTTCTTGAATTCTCCATAATGTCTAATATTTCATAAGTTCTTTTTACAAGGGCTATAATGGCATATATATAGGTGCCTTACCCTAAACTAATTAGCAAACTAATTCTAACTATTAAATGACCTTAATACAAGCTTTAAGGCCCTATTACATGCTTTAACATAGATTAAAACATAATAAAAGTTATGAAAATTAAATTAAAAATGTAAAAGGCTGAAAACAAGAAAAATAGCAAAAACTCGGGTTGTACCAACTTGGACCAACGTCGACCGCCTTCTAGGCAGCCATTCCAAGCGTTGTTCATCCTCTTTCACGCAGTGCCATTCCCCCATCGTTTTGGTTGATGTTTTGCACCCCAAATATTATTCTTAACCTTTAATGTGGCCTTGGTTGTTCCCTTGATCTTCCAAATAGTTTTAAAGCCAAGATTGTTTCCATTTAAAGTTCCCTTGGGTTGCATTCATTCAATTGCCCTTTTGCCTTTCCATACTTGATCATTTGTTTGCTTGACCATCTATAAGGATTGTTGCCTTCTTTGTACTCCTTTTGGCCTTCTTTTCATTATCCATTCCTTCATCAATTTCTTGGCCCTTGGTTTGTTTGCTTGGTTGGCCTTAAATTTCTTTTGAAACCTCTTGAAAATGGATCTCACCTAATGTGCCATGAGTTATGGCTTGGACTTTTCTTTGCCTTCTTTTAAGTGGCCTTCGTACCTGGGGCGATTGCTATCAACAATTGACCCATTTTGCAAGCAAGTTAAGAGATAATAAATAATAAATTAAACCCACTATCAACATCTTTTGCAAGCAAGTTAACAAGAAGAAACAATCAATTAATCCCTTAAGTAAAACAAGTAATCAAATACCAAGGATAATAATAAATTGATTAAAAGGCTAAAATCAACACAAAATCATGAATGTGAAAGAACATCCTCTAAAGACAATTAAAACATTAATATCAAATTGTCAATAAATTACAAAGAAGAGAAAAATAAACCACTCAAAGATAAGTAAGCCTTCTTCTTCTTCCTTGAAACCTTATTGAGCAACATCCTCTTCTTTTTTAAGAATTCTCCTTTGATCCTCCTAAATCTTGGTGTTTCTCTAAGAGTTTTCTAAAAATATTACATTAAAGAATTGAAAACTACTTTGTACAATGTTATTCTCTTGCATTATAGGAGTTCTAATTACCAAAATGTGCCTACAAAAGTTCTTTTCTGTGGTTGAAAAAGTTTCCAAAAGAATTCAACTGAAATTACCAAATTCTACTTGAAAAAGAAAATTCGCCACCTTATAAACAAAAAAAATCAGCGCCAGTTTAGCCATAACAGCCAGTGCTCGGTCCTTCCTATTATGCTTCCTAAATTCCTCTATTTTGTTCTCTCTTTTTTTTTCTGTAGTTTCTAGACTAGGGCCAGCACTAGCAGTGCTCCATGCACTAAAATGGCGACTATTTTTTCATCTTTTTCCTCAATTCTGCACAAAAACTCTAAAATACCTTTTCAAAGAAAAATATCAAATATGAAATAATATGACTAGTTATTGTATCAAATGTATCACAAAATATCCTTAAATAGCTAGGAAAATATGGGTGAATTTAGCCCCTACCAGAGTTTAGCCACAATACATTCACTAAATCAATAATTCATTTAAGTATAGCTCACCATAAATTAATTTCACTCTCAACGGAGCAGTTAGCTGTTGGAATGTATGGCCACTAAGACTGTATTTTTTATGTAATTTTGATTAAATTAATAAAAATTCTATTCTCACATTTTGTTTGTGTTATCTAATCTTAATTTTTGTACGATTTCATTGGAAAAGACCTATTGTGTTTAAGTAAGTAATTCATGTGAATGGAGGTCTTTCACACTAAAGTACAGATCATAGCTCACTTAACACATAAATGTTGTTCTTAACTAGATGATGAGAATAGAAATCTCATAATAATAAGGTTATTATATTGTGAATTCCAGGTGGAGAATGTCTTACCTTTAGCTAATGAGTAGTCCTCTCACTTCATAACATAAACGTATTTTGAATATGTAGAACTAGACCAATAGCAGTGGTTTCTAAAAGTACTATAATGGGAGAAACCCAAACCACTACTGCTAGAGCGTAGACTTGTACCATATGGCTTGAGTATATGTTTGTGGTTTGGCAAAGTTGGAAACATATACTTTGATATATTATAGTTGAGGTTTTATTGTAAGACTGATATGCTTATATGTAGGGTATATATGACTAGTTTGTTGAGGCAGATCCATACAAGAAAGCTTCTGCACTATATCGCCCCTTGTGACTATTCGAATGATCTAATAATCCAGAGCCTTGGGGAACATGACTTGGATGTTTGTTTTAGAGTAGCTCCCTTGGAAAACAAAAACATTCTAGGAAGTCATGGAATATTAAACTAGATGTCTAAAGATGGTAGATATCATTTAGAGAGGTGTTAGTATACTCTTCCACTTTAAATGTATTATGTAACATAGAAGGGTATATTTGTCATAACACCAGTAGGTAGGAGATTTTGTTACACGCAACATTGTCCTGGAGTTAATATTTCTTTATGATAATATTAGGAAATATTTAAAATGTAAAATACAACTATTTATATAGCAGGGGTATTTGGTCATTTTAGTAGCCAAGGCGATGTATCTTTTGGTCCTCGGAATAACCTGTAAGTCCTAATTATTTTAGGCCAAAAAATAAGGTCTTATTTTATTCATGTAGCCTAATTTATTGGGTTAGAATAAGATAAAACACCCAAAGAGAGAATAAATTAATTGTCTAGTTTTGTTGGTTTATTAATTATTCAAGGTTTAGCCTAGTTTGAATAATTATAATTAAACTTGGTGTAAACTAGAAAAAAGGATTGAGAAGTTCTTCTAGTCTATTTAGGTCATTTAATTTTTTTATTTATGGGCTTATGTTAGTCCAAGATTAAATAAATAAATTAAAGCCTAAAATAATAGCCTGGACTAGCAGTCTAAGAACCAGAACTAGGCACAGGTTGGGTAGGATTGGTTTCTTCTAACTTGTAAAAGTGCGTGCATGGATGGGTTCTTCAATAAACCTGAGACAGGCATTATCTATGGATAAAGGAATTTTTGGAAAGTAAAAGGATACATGATATTCGGCTCTACCCACGAAATAGGTTTTTTTTACTCCTTTTCAGAATGTAGTGAGCATGTATTCTATTTCGTGGGTTTTTGTTTCTTTCAGAAAAACTCTTTGGTTCTTCTTTTTCTACTATAGAAAAAAGAAAAACGAACCCTTCTTAATAATGCTTATTAGCAAATTGTCAAAAAGGTGAGACATTTGTTTTTGCCTCATTGCTTTCACTGGTAAGAGTTAGGCGTGGTCATATTCCGTGAGCCAAAGAGATTTGGAGTTCATGCAAATGTGGAAAAGTAGAAGACTTGTAGGGTTGTCACCGAATGCTTCTTCTAATTCTCTAGTGGTTGGAGAACCACCGTCATCAACACAGCCTAAGAAACCAAAAAAACGAAATCGCAAAGCTATATTTTTTAAGCTTCTGCTGTTGTTTTTTTATGTTTTTATTGTTATGTTGTATGCTTCTATGGCCACGATCCACCTTCAAGTGGTATTAGAGCCAATGTTCTTATAGCTTAGGAGCATGCTTAGGCTTAATTAAAATTGGCCAAAGAATTAGTTTTGACTATTGCCTGAGAACCTTCGTGTTTCTAGTATGGGGTAGATTACTCTATAAGTCTCATCGTCGAGACTTAGGATCTGCTGTAATTTACATTGAATTGGTAGAGATCGTAAAAGCACAGTGTTTAAGGGCATAGTTGCTTGTTTTGTTTTTGTTTTGAATTCAATCTTGATTGAATTCTATAAACAAATTGAGCCTGTAAATGCTACTAGAAATAAAGAAAGAAGTGAAGAAGGAAGTCAAAGCCAGGCCCGGATAGTAGAAGGCCAACCATGGCTTGAGGCAAAAAATGGCCTAAGCCACGGCGGGCTTACAACACACATACAAATATACAATTCCAGGTAGCCCATGGTATTCTTACTTCCCTAGGCTACCATTTACAACGAACACAAACACACGACTTGTACTAGGCGGTCAAGAATGTTCCCTAGGCCGCCAAGATTCTGGACACATATACATTACATAATACACAAGGCGGCCAAGGAAAGTTAAGCTTCCCTAGGCCACCACTTTCTAAACATACATATAAATATATACATATATATATATATATATATATATATATATAATGAAGTAGACGGCCAAGGGAACCTAATGTTCACTAGGCTGCCACCTACTAAACACAATGCACACACAACATTACACTAGGCAGCCTAGGGTACTTAAACTTCCCTAGGCCACCATGGTCTATACATATATACACAACTACAATGCTAGGAGGCCTAGGGAACTTTAACCTCCCTTGGCCCCTATACTCTTGCTCTAGGCTGCCTGGTTCATGTGTGATTCTTCAATTGTTCTTCATTTTTGCTCCATTTTCCTCTTTTTCTTCATTTTCATCTCCAATTCTTATTTTCTTCATTTCCTACAAAACAAGATGAAAATAGTGTTAGTGTTGTGCCCTAGAGGCTATCACTTGTACATTATATATGACACATTTTATTTTAAGAAAAGACATTATTTATCTTACAGTTTCTTTTGTTTACTTTAAGTAATATAACTGTTCGATAAAGTCCCTAGTACAACACTGTATTAAGGAAATCATGATAAAGATCATGATATGAAATTTCTATTACACTGGATGATGTTAGTACTTAAATAGTCCCTAGTCATAGTATTAATGAGATAGGACATCATTAATGTATTAAGACTAGCATGTGTTAAACTTCCTACTACACTGGATGATGTTAGTACTTAAATAGTCCCTATTCCTAGTATTAATGAGACACGACATCATTAATGTGTTAAGACTAGCATGTGTTAGACTTCCTGATTTGATCAGGCAGTGGTTCTCATAACCGTAAGTATTGAAATACTCAAAGTTAACACATGGATGCTTGTTAATGGAACAAGTTCATTGAAAGACCTAACTTTGAGATAATCATATGGATAACTATTTAGTGCCAGTGATATAATCTCAATATAACAAATGTGTAAGTATCCTTAGACTTGAGATCTCCAAGGTACTTTGTTTGTTGAGCTTTATACTTTGATTCTAATCTCCGGAGCTCAATCGAGAGCCACCTATGGGATGGATATTAGGTACATTGTGAGGTAAACAAAAGTAGTTGAGAGGGTCAATAAAAGATTCACCACTCCTAATAGTAGGGGAGAATATCTCACGGCCACTTATATGAATTATTACTTGGAAGTCCTTAGCCAAGGCGATTGTGTATTGGAAACAGTTCTAATTGATACACATATAGAGTAGTGGATTCCTGGTACAAGTACTATTGTATTCGGGCCATAATTAATTCTGGAGAGAGTTGGCACTAATTTTGTACTCCAACTCGAATGATATATTATATGGTGAAAGGAGTTAATTGCACAGAAGGTTGTTATTGAAGGGTTCATGTCAAGCCACTTGACTTCTTGGACTCTTGAGTGGTCATGATGTGTTGCTAGATACCGCTCATGATCTGGGAATATGGGTTTATTAATTGGTAAATTAATAAACCAATCTTGATTAGAATTAATAGGATTAATTCTAATTAATTATAGATTATTAATCTTAAAGACGTTTGGATTAATTCATGTTCGCTACCAATTGACTGGGAAACCTAATAGGTCACACACAATAGAGGATTATATACTTAAGATGTTATTTGATAACATTGTGGGGTTAATTGAGAGAAAGAGAAGTTGTTGTGGACAAATTATAATTAGTTATAATTTATAGTCTAAATTATAATTTTGAAAACTTGATGTTTCCAATTACAATTAGGGAATTCTAATAGGATTAGAATTTTAAGTTTTAGTAGGGTTTCTTTCGGTTTATATGCATGAGATGCACGAAATCAGAAGGTGAGATGAACACGAAAACCCTAGCCAAAAAACAACCTTCTCATTCCTCTCTCTCTCTCTCTCTCTCTCTCTCTCTCTCTCTCTCTCTCTCTCTCTCTCTCTCTCTCTCATTTTGCTGAAAATGTGGAGAAGCCCTAGCTGCCATCTTTTTCTACTAGCACAGAAAATTTTGGTGCTTGAGTATTCCTCTGTGTGGATTACTGTTAAAGATAATCACATAGTGTGATTATAGTGGTTTGACGTTCAACCTACGTGGAGTTTGTACAAGAGGATTGCTAGATCGCGCCTCATCTTCAAGAAGAAATTTTTATTCTTCGGACAATCAAACAAAGATAAAAAGTTGCTACCTTTATTATCTTTATGTCTTGTTTTCTAAGTATAGGCGGATCCTAGGATGGTATCTCGTTATTTTTCGCTACGCCGTATAGGATACGAGCCTGAGATACGCAACAAATAGTGTTGTAAGTAGTGAATTAAACAAGGATTTACTACAATTAAAGCACAAAAGTACTAGAAAATATGTATGTACACAAGCCCTCATCATCTTATCAATATTTGGGAAGTTTTGTTTGGGAACTTAAATGCTTGTCATGGCCACCAAGTTTGTTTGAATTTAAGCCCTCTAAGGTCATATCAAAAGTTGATATCGGAGTAAGGAAAGCCAAAATTTCAATCAATGCTTTGAAAACCAAGAAAAGTTGAAGAAAAACGAACAATCCCGTAGCTCTAGAAAATGCTCAAGAAAGGTCATGATATCATTGTTATTTCTTGAATATCTTATGAGAAAATTGCTCCTTGATGTTGGTATAATGCTTGGAAACAAATTTATCATGTGATTGTAGTAAAATTGGGCTTGAATGACTAAAAAATATGATTGGGTTTAAGTTATGGGAATGCATCCAAGGTGTTTGTTCAATGTCTTATGAAAAATATTTGTGGCTAAAATAATAAATTATGACTACCTGATTTCAATCCATAGGTTATCAATAATTGGGTTCTTGCTTCATTGATAAATTTCATGTTGGTTTTATGTCCTAGAGACAATCATTTGTACAATGTATTTTGTGCATTTATTCAATAAAAGGCATTATTTATCTTTTTGTTTCTTTGCTTCATAAGTGTATATGTATAAAATTGATAGATAAAGTCCCTAGTACATTGTACAGTATTAAGAAAACATAATAGAGATCATGATATGAGATTCCAACTACACTATGTAGTACTTGTGCATAAATTATTCCTAGTCGTAGTATTAATGAGATAGGACATCATTAATACCCAAAGACTAACACATGTTATACTTTAAATTAAGCAGTGCTTCTCATATCCCTAAGTATTGTGATACTCAAACTTAATACATGGATACGTTCATTAGATAACCTAGTTATGAGATAATCATATAGATAACTATTTTAGTGCTAGTGATAGAATCTCATTACAACAAATGTACAAATATCCTTAGACTTGAGATCTCCAAGGTACGTTATTTATTGAGCATTGTACTTTAATTCTCATATTTGGAGTCTCATTAGGGACTACCTATGTGATGGATATTTGGTATAATACAAAGTAAACGAAAGTAGTTAAGAGGGCCAATAAAGGATTCATCACTCCTAATAGTAGGGGCATATATTTCACAGGCACTTGTAGGGAATTATTACTTAAGAAGTTCTTAGCCAAAGTAACTTCCAAATAATACACATATAAGGTAATAGTTTCTAGAACAAGCATAAATAAATTTGGGCTAGAATTAATTATATTATAGAGAGAGGTGGCATTGATTCTATACTCTAAACTAAATGAGATATAGTATCATGAAAGGAGTTTATTGTATTAATATTTTGCTAGTAAAAGGACTTTTGGGTGGTCATGATGCATTGCTAGATGTCTCTCTTGATATGCTAAATATGAATTTATTAATTGGAGAATAAATAAATTAATCCTATTTAAAATTAATAAGTCAATTCTAATTATTAAGGATTATTAATTTTATAGTGTTTAGAATTAATTTATATTTTGCTACCAATAGACCAAAAAACCTAATAGATTATACACAATAGAGGAATTAGCATTCAAGAATATTATATGATAATATTATGAGATTAATAATGTGAGAAGAAATGATATTATGTGCTAATTATAAAGTATTATAATTTTTTGAGTGAAATTGAAATTACTAAACCCTCATAGACCTAATTGCAATTTGCCAAAGCCCAAGCCCATAAAGGAGACAAGAGATCTATACATGTTAATTGCGGTGGTTTTGTTTACGGAAAAAAAAAAAAGTAGTCGTCCTTTATGTTATATGTAAATGGGAAAAAGGTTTCCTTTTTGAATATATATTATCATGGAAAAGGTTTCCAATGATCAAAGAACAAGAAAAATACAAAGCCCTTTCTTTTCTTCGTTCTTCCTAGCGACAAATAGAAACCCACTAACGCCATAATAATACTAGCACAGAATTTGGGCTTCTTTCTTGAGTACATCCTAGTGTGTATTAATATTAGAGAAATTCTTATATTTAGAATTTGATAATTCACAGTTTGAACAATTTTTGGAGGATATTTGTGCAGAGAGAAAACTTTTAAAAATCGTATTTTGAGATAATGATTTTTTCTTCTCCCTTAACTAATTTAATTTCATACGAATGATCCGGTTATATTGATTTCATTTTAATTTTCACTGTGCATATGATTGATATAGCGTGATCGAAATCCAATAATGGTATTAAAGTCATCTCGAATGTGATTTCATGAGTTTATGTTTTTTTTTTTTTAAATTGTTTCATGGCTAGTTTTGGGTTTGTGAAAATTGTTTCACATATATTTTGATTTGAGTGAGTTATGAATAAACAAACTTTTTTTTTTCTGTAAAGAAAAACATTATCATAATGAATTTTGGTTTTGATTACAAAGGCCATTAGAATTGTTTAAGTAAAGGATTTTAATAATCCTTGTATGAAGCTATGGTTTATAGAAAATTGTTTTTGTAACATGAATAAATTTGAAAAAAAAAAGACAATTATTGAAAATTATTTCTGGAAATCTAGAAAAATAAAGGAAATTGTTTCCTAATATTAAGCCCCAAAAAAAAATTCGAAAAAAACAAAGGCTAAGAAAAAAAATTAAAAAATAATAAAGTTGTTTCTTTAAGCCCCGCTTGGGCTCGAGCTTGAAGCCCATGCAAAGCTTTGCTTTACAAAAGTTTCAACCCCGGGCAAGCTTGAGGAAGCCTACGCTGCTATGCAAGGCTTTGTTTTTTACCAAAAAAAGAAAAAAAAAAAAGAAACTAGGTTGATGTCTTGTGCGTTGTATGGGTTGTTATGTTATTAAGATTCATTGTATTAAATACATATATATGTTATTAACTAACTTAATTAAGATTTTTAAATTAATTTAAATAATATTTAAAGAATCACACATTTTAATGTATTAATATTAAATATATATATATATATATATTATTAGTTAATTTAGTTAATTACTTAATTAATTAAAATTTTAAATGAATTCAAATATAATTTTTATTTTTTAAAAAAAAAATCGTTTACATATGTCACCTCTTACATTTTAATGTATTAATATTAAATCCATATTGTTGACGTCAGCTCTGCCGAGTCGACACAATGGCTACTTTGAACCGATACCGATTGAATAAATTGGGACGAGCCGATAAAGTCAACCGTTCAAGCAGCTGATAGCCATGGTCAACATCAGCACCGCGAAGCCAAAAAGAAGGAAAACAGATTCCTGATCTTTCGGCGCAAGAATCCTGCACGATTGGTGGGAGCATTCTTTGGCCGGAAGAAACTCCACGATCTGTTAGTGGCTCGTTTGCAGCCAATATAAAATGAGGAGCATCACCCAAGACAGAGGAGAATCAAACTATCAACCAGCAATATTCAATTTCAATTTCTTTTACTTCATCATTTACAGCTTTCTAGTCTAGGATCTCAATTCCTTACGGCTTTCTTGCTGCTTTATTATTGCTTTTCTTTGCAAGCGTTGTTTACAGTTTTTCTTACAGCTTCCTGTTCGTATTTTCGATATCAGACTTTTTCTGTACCTTCCATTAAGTAGGTTAATACAAGTATTCTTCCATTTTCCTAGAAAAGTCCTTCCATTTAGCATTCTCAACTGACTTTCTTGAACCCTTTTTATAATAAGTTCAAGGAACCCGGTCCCTAATTCAAAAAAAAAAAGATCTGATACCATTTTCTATTACGCCATATCAGATCATTTGTGTTTATCGGATACGAAGCCGATCCCCTTTTGCATTGGCTCCCTATTTTGACAGCAACACAGATTGGCACGCCCAGTGGGACCAGAGGTTGGTATTCGCATGCTATCGGTCAGGACGAACGATAGCAAACAACTCATAGCAGCCGCAGGCAACGGAGATGTCTAAGTGACCCCCAGTCCGTGCTCTGTGGGGAGTCTTTGACCCTTCAGTTACTACTACCAGTTGTACTCAGGGTACTTCTGTGGAGCAAGGGGGTCAGTCCTCGCCCCCGCCACCGGCATCTCAATCGATGTCCACCTCATTGACTGCCATTCGACATACTATGGAACAATGTATTGGTGAGCTCTTACAGGGACTTATTCCACAATTCGCTACTATTTTTCGACCCCTGCTTCAGAATGAGCTTCAACAATTTGCGTAGAGGCAAAATGCGCAAACCATTGTTCAGTCATCGGGATACCATGCACAAGGAACAAACATGGCACCTGCATACCCCGTGCCATCGGTTGATGGTGCACCCTCTCATGGCTCAGTACACCTCCTGCGAAGAGAAATGGGCTTCCCTGCTACCAAGGGGCATCAAGTTCCAGGAGTGTTGGCTCAAAACACATTGCCAGCAGAAATGTTTCCAAGCAGAAGTCCAGTCTTGTTGATAGGATTACCGTCGACATATGAAATAGTTCCAAACCTGGTTAGGGGAAACATGCCGCCATTTGGAAGGCAGCCGAATTACTCAGTTCTTTACCCTCCTTCATATTCGGTACTCACAGCGGCTAACCCAGGGCAAGGGATTGGAAATACTAATCCGTCTACAGGACAGGGTCCCAGACCTATCCTACCAACTCCCTCACCTCAGTTTCAATAGTCGTACCAACCGGTGGATATGGGAACGAAAATGTTCCGACGACAGTCACGGGATTGGCTCGTATACCAAAAACCTTACCTTGAGTGGGTGGACTCCATGGTGGTACTTCCTCGAGGTTACAAGCTGCCACAGTTTTCAACATTTTTCGGTGAAGACAACAAGTCCACCATAGAAAATATCGGGAGATTCACAGCACAATGCGGTGAGCTAGGGAACAACGAATAGTATAAGTTACAATTGTTTTCGTTATTTTTTACAGGAGCAGCTTTCACATGGTATGCCAATCTAGTTCCTAATTATGTATACTCATGAGCTAACATGGAGAGAATGTTCCACCAACGCTTCTTCAAACTAGTACTGGAAGTTTTTATCGCGGACCTCTTGGCCATAAGACAAAAGGGATCAGAAGATGTGGTATTGAACGTTTCCGATAAACTAAGTCTAAATGTACAATCCAGTTGCCTAAAACAGAATGCGCAAGAATTGCTATTAGCAGGATGCATCCGCAGCTCAAAGAATGACTCATTCTCCAAGACTTCTCGGATTTGTCCCGGCTATTATCTCACGCTGTCAGAATAGAGGAGATGATCAAAGAGAAAAAGAAAAAGCATTCCGTCAAGTTCTCTCATGGTCAGACAATGATATCTGTCATAGATGACACTAATGACGAAGACAAAGAGCAGGCGATAGAGGTGATGGCACCGGAATTAGTAAAGGGTGCATCCTATACGTGTTCTCACTTAAAGCCCGGCAAAGGAAATGAGGAAATTGCCATATCAGGACCCTCCTATTCATTTGATGTCTCAAAAGCTGGACAAATCTTTAACCAACTGGTGGCAAATAAACAGATTCGTCTGGCTTATGGACACAAGATCCCCAGCCCAGAAGAATTGAAAGGAAAAATGTATTGTAAATGGCATAATTCTTTCTCACATAGTACTAATAGTTGTATTGTTTTCAGGAACATCATTCAGAAGGCTATCCAGGACGGAAGACTAAAGTTTGTAGACAAAAATGAAGAAATTTTGGTAGACACAGATCCATTTCCGTTAGCTGATGCACATATGCTGCAAACAATCTGTGGGAAATAACAAGAGCACACAGGAAACAAAAAGCCTGAGGGGATAGAGCAAGCATTCCAGAGATTGGATGGTAAATCGTCAGTGTTTACCTATTTATCTCCCCCCTCTTTTGCAGCACATTTTCATGGCAAAGAAGGGAAACTAACAGTGCAGGTTTCCCAAAAGGAGACATTTCTGTCTAGCTGTTGTTCCCGGCTATCAAAATCCCAAAAAAGACGGGAGCAGCGGAAGCGAACACAATAGAGGCAACTGATTGATGCCTAGGTTGAAGAACAACTAGCCCCTGATAATGGCCAAAATATGCTCAGCATCTTACCATTAAATTTTTGAGCTACCTCTTGTCAGAAATCCATTGAAGAGGATTTTCATGCGGAAAAAAGAGCCGCAGTGGAGTTGGTAGACATCCAACTTCCCCTAGAGGGGATGCTCTTTCCCATTCCGACAGCCCAAAATGTCAACCACCTCAGGCCTCTGTATATCAAGACATATGTCAATGGCAAGCCACTTACCCGGGTTTTTGTTGATGGTGGAGCTATTTTAAATGTAATGCCTTTATCTACCTTGAAGTGGCTAGGAAAAGATAAGTTGGACTTATCCCCTACTAATGTACAGATGGTTAATTTCACTGGAAAAGCAGCAACAGAGGTTTTCTGCACCAAGGGAGTATGTAAGGTCGATATTATTACAGGACTTACAGGGTGTTTTACCTGTTTTCCCTTTTTAGCAGATGACCGTTCAGGCAAAGAGGCGGCCGGCCCAGGAATTCACAAAAGCCAGACGCCTATGGGGGCAGAAAATAGGGCCCTGCTCAATAGCTTCCACAACAAGTTGAAATTTGGGGAAGTCTCCAGCACCACCTGGAAGGAATTAAACATAAAGGACCTCAAAATGGCCTGAGTGCGTTCAGCTAAAGTTTGCACATCTTCAGCCGATAACATCGATTTCACAGAGAAGGAGGAGACATGTCCTGGATCCGCAGGAATGTCCTGTATCAGCCTAAACTGGCGGGAAAAGCAGTGGGGGTTGTACCTCTCACAGGAGGTTTTTGCACTCTGGGCTCCACGCTTAGCCCTTAGAAGAATTTCCAAAGGGCACAGAATTCAGGCCCAGAGAGTTTCTTGGGTTGCCGCGGGGCTTTCCGACAGATTTGTCAGCTAAAGAGGGCCCTCTTGGCGAGCCGCATACGGAAAGAATATAGCACCATAGAAGTCTCGACATCGGTAAAAATACGAGACGATGGTTTCAGTAGAAGCAGTGTTTACAAGGACTTGAAGTAGCCGACAGCCGGTCGCCCGTTTAGCAGAGTCCGCCTGGGTACCCGCAAGTTGACTGACGTCGAAGTTGGACAAATACTGATACAACCAGAGTTGGGCAATCCAAAGTGGACCCTCAAGATTGGTAGAATCTTCCCCAACAGCAAGAGCAACCATCAGCTAGTTAATAGTGCAATAGACCAAGGCTAGAACCAGAGAGGTAAGGTCGCAGCGCCTTTTGCTCCGTAAGAAAGCCGAAACATAGTATCGGAACTCATTGCTGACGCCAGCAGAGTGGGAGCAGATGACATACTTACACAACCAAAGCCATAGGAAGGCCGCTTGTTCTTGGTTTGAAGGAGTGTCCTCCACTCCTCGTTCAGCGCTGATGAAGTTGCCGTATGAAGAGGAGGCCTTGTCCAGGCGAGCCTCAATGGCTGGTAAGTTTTCCTCGTCATGAAGTTTCAAAATTTCATCGCCTTCGCATCGGAAGTCAAGGATGGTGTAGATGTCGAGAATGGTAGGAGAAAACATCCTGTGTGGGAAGATAAAGCCGTTTATCGCCGAGGACCAAAAAGGTAGAACGGCGGCAAATAGATTGCGGTCAAACGCCATCTCAAAGTCAGTCATCATGATGGCATATGAAATTCCCCATTCCGCCCAGATAGCCCCATATTGGGCATGGCAACGGTTTCGCCATTCTCTGTAATTCTTGAGTTTGCGGGGCCAATGGCGAAAAGAAGAGGGAAGATTAGCGGTTGTGAAAGTATCCTGTTGCAAAGGGAATGTGAAACCAGCCGGCAAGGCAAACCGCATGTGTTCAGCGGTAATCTCTGCAGGCAGGAGACGCGGGCCCAAGGCAAACAGTCTGGCATCGGCTTGGACCAGGGACATAATGTTCTTATCAGTAGGGGTTGCCATTGCAACGTTGTTTTTACAGAACGGAAACTTACAGTTTGCAGGGAATTAGGGCAAGAAGATAAAAGATCGATGAATTGCTCAAGCAGTAGAATTCTGAAGGAGATAGAAGTCATAAGGAGTAAGGAGTTCCAATTGGGGACCACTACAATTTATAAGGAAGTTTGAAATTGAGCCGTTCACGGGTTCTAAGGCCGAGGCATCACAACAATTCCACAACGTTCAGGACGTTTCGATTTTGTCAGAAAAAGAATGGCTGCCATTAATAAATGTACGATTCCCATCGTTTTGCTGACTCGCATCTGCCGAAACAACGGGACTCAAGGGGGCATGTGTTGACGTCAGCTCTACCAAGCCGACACAACGGCTACTTTAAACCGATACCAATTGAATAAATTAGGACGAGCTGATAAAGTCAACCGTTCAAGCAGCCAATAGCCATGGTCAACATCGGCACCACGGAGCCAAAAAGAAGGAAAACAGATTTCTGATCTTTTGGTGCAAGAATCCTGCACGATCGGTGGGAGCATTCTTTGGCCAGAAGAAACTCCATGATCTGTTAGTCGCTCGTTTACAGCCAGTATAAAATGAGAAGCATCACCCAGGACAGGGGAGAATCAAACTATCAACCAGCAATATTCAATTTCGATTTCTTTTACTTCATCATTTACAGCTTTCTAGTATAGGATCTCAATTCCTTACGGCTTTCTTACTGCTTTGTTATTGCTTTTCTTTACAAGAATTGTTTATAGTTTTTCTTACAGCTTCCCGTTCGTATTTTCAATATCAAACTTTTTCTGTACCTTCCATTAAGCAGGTTAATACAAGTATTCTTCCATTTTCCCAGAAAAGTCCTTTCGTTTAGCATTCTCAACTGACTTTCTTGAACCCTTTCTATAGTAAGTTCAAGGAACCCGGTCCCTGATTCAAAAAAAAAAAAAAAAAAGATCTGATACCATTTTCTGTTACGCCATATCGGATCGTTTGTGTTTATCGGATACGAAGCCGATCCCCTTTTGCATCGGCTCCCTATTTTGACAGCAACACATATATATATTATTAGTTAATTTAAATAATTAATTAATTAATTAAAATTTTTAATGAATTTAAATATAATCTTTATTTTTCTTTTAAAAAATTTTCGTTTGGACTTGTCACCTTAGGATACTTCCACGTGTCGTAATAGTAGGCTTCCTTTACGACTTTTATACGTAAAGTTGTTAATTGAAGCATCTTTGGGCAATATAAAGGTAAACTTTTGAGATTATAGTTTTTTTTCGTAAACTCAATGGTTCACTTTGAATACATTAATTGTGAATTATTTTTAAGATTAACTTTAGAATTTTTTTTAATTATATATTCAACTTTAAAAAAAAAATTGAAACTACTACATGTCACCACTAGATGCAGTCAAATGTCACCACTTGAGACTTCCTCTTCCACTTTTATATATATATAGATTAATTATGGATTATTTTTAAGAGTAGCTCGAAAAAAATTCATAATTATATATTCAACTTTAAAAAAATTTGAAACTGCCACATATCACCACTAGATGCAGTCAAGTGTCACAACTTCAGACTTCCCCTTTGACTTATACATACATAAATACATACATACATACATATATATATATATATATATATATATATATATATATTCTTGTTTTCTTTTTAACACATAAGTTTTTCCTTTTCCAAAAATGGCCCAAAAGAGTTTAAAATTTTTTATTTTCGGTTTAACTATTTTATTTTCCAAAATAATGATTTTGAAAATTTATATTTCATGTATATTTATTTTGCTTAATATGTTTTAAGCATGATTTTGACATGTTGACTTCGTTATGAATTTAGACCAATTAATTTTGATTAATTAATTATGTGTCATGCATTTTTATTACGTTGTTTTGAATAAATAGGGTATGCGAGTCCTATCTTTTTTTATAATTCTCTTGTAATTTCTTTTCTCATCCAATTTCTCTGGAATGTAACTCAAGGTTTCTGTGTTATGAATTTATATAGTTAGATTACATAGGTCGGATAGGAATAGAAATTAATTTTATGAGCTTATGGAGATGGCGACCAAAGACAAGGCAAGAAGATGGTAAGATTTTCTTCTCAAAACATGCATGAACACATAGGTTTGACCAAAATTAATTTCCTACTTGGCTCAAGAAAATTAATCTAATAAATTCAAAACCAAGCCATGTAATTGAGTCTATTACAATTTTATCAATGTGTTGATATTATGCATGTCAAACGATGAGACCATTAATTAAAATCATTAAATCCCTCAAACATTATTAAATCTAAAGCTTCCTATTAATATAGTAAGAACGATAGCTCATTTTCAAGATTAGATTGCTGGGCATCCCCAAGCCTACTTGACATCGAGTATGTTCAAGCTATAGAATTTGATTCCAGATTAATGAGTTAGATTTAACTAATATCTTTATTCCAATTGGGCATCCCCATGCATAAAGAGTATTAGAGGCTAAGTTGGGATAGGACTAAATGCTTTAAGATTAAAAAATGTTAATCACCTAATGTACCAATAGTTGCATTTTAATGTTGGAATGTATGCCCAATATAGCCTATTTATTTCTGTATTTTGAAAATTAATAAAATTTTCATTCATTAATGGCTGTTTTTTTACATATATTGCACATTAAAGTCTAAATGTGTTAGTAAATAATCTACGTGATTGAGTCATTTTTTCATAGTAAAGTGTAGATTATAGCCTACTAACATATAGACAAAAAATTGTTCTTGATCGATTGATGGAGTTGGGCACTTCATCAAGTTTTAGACCATTACACTATAGTTTCTAAATGTGGAATGGTTTACCTTTAACTAGTGAGTAGTCCACTCATACCAATAGTGTAATCGTATTTGGAATACATAGAACTGGACCACGCAATAATAATCTTTATAAAAGTACTAAAATAAATAAAGATTGGTTTCTCATAGCTATTGCATGGATGAGTATCCTAAGACTTGAGTATAAGTTAATGGTCTGGTGAAGCTGGACTTGTACACTATGATTATGTTGGGTAATGTCTTATCACAAGACCAATAATCTTATACGTTGTGTGTATAACTCTAATTAATTAAGATAGGCTTATACAATAGAGTTTATATGCTTCATTACGTGAAGAAATCACCCCCTTGTGATTGACTGAGATAATCTAAATAATTCAGGGCCCTAGGAAACATAACTAAGTATGTACATTTTTGGATAGCTCCCTGTGACGAGTGAATACATACTGAAAATCATGGATTGTTAGACTAGTTATCAAAGAATGGTAGATGTCATTGAGAATGGTGTTAGTGCATTCTTCCTATCTCAATGACAAGTGTTACATAGAGGGGTATTTTAGTCATTACACATATAGGTCGAAGACACTACACTTGCAATATTATTCTTGGGGTTAATATTTTCATATGGTGATAAATAGAATATTTAAAATAATAAAATACATCTATTTGTTAGCAGGGGTATTTTGATCATTTTAGTAGCCAAGAATAATATATCTTTTGATCCCCAGAGTAACTCAAATAACCTTAGTAAATTTTTTTACTAAATGGGCTTATTGGTTGAATTTATTATTAGAAAAATTATTTTAGGAGTCCAATTAATTATTTATTTGGCTAGAATAATTAATCAGGCTAATTTAACTAATTAATTTTATTAATTAATTATCTTAGATAATTTTATATTAGGTCTAAATGGATTAATTAATTAACAAAATAGCCAATTTAATTAGTCTTGGACTAATTAAGAAAAGTCTTGGCCCACTAGGGTTTAGGTGTGGCAACCAAAAGGTTTTAGAAACCTAGGATTAGCCGCCACTGGAAGGAAATAAGGGAAAAGAGGAAAAAGGAAATAAAAGAAAAAAGAGGCCAGTTGGTTGAGTTAGAGAAGGAAAAAGGAAAGTTTTGTTTTTTTAAAATTGGCATCACGTGTGCCTATAATAGGTGTTGACCAAAATTACACAGAAAAAAAATAGCTTTCAATTTTCCTTAACAACGAAACCAAGGCTGCCGTTTTCTTGTCATTTTTCTTTCGTTTTTCCTCTACGATTTTAACTCTTCCATTTTTCTTCCACCAATAGAGGTTCATAGAGATTCAAAAATACTCTGGAAGGTCAAGAGATATCAAACGTGATAAGTGTTTCATGAGAATAAGCCGACGGGTAGTTGGTATACCCGTGGAACAAGTAGACATTCTTGTTCAAGAAGTACTGTCAAACTTGAATCCAACTTCTGTTATTGAAGTTAAGTGCCCTAAAAGTAAGTATTCCTAGACTTTGGCTAGAGAAAAATTTTATTATGCATACTTCAGCTGCGTATTTATTTTCCCGAGTTCCTTCAAGTGGTATCAGAGTCATGGTTTAATTTAGGAGCATACTTAGGGTTAATAACTAAAAAATGCGGTTTTTTTTACTAATAAAAATATGATCTTTGTGATTGTATGGATCCCTCATAGTTTTTTATATCGGTAGATTTTGCATATGCCCCGCACGTAGAGGAATAGGCACCTGTAATTTATTATTAATCGTTTTCTGTAGAATTCGTGTATGCCTTGTTTCGAAATGCATAGGCAATTGATATTGTATTTTTAATTCAATTTACGAATTCTTGTAACAAAAAATTAGGCCTGGATCAATGCCAAGAAACCCCTGAAGGAAAAGAAGAAAAAAGGAGAAACGGAGGACGGACAGAGACCAGCTGCAACTGGCTGGCTTGCAAGCTGCGGTCGGCTAGGAGGAGAAATTCTCCCAGTAGCCATGGTCAGCTCAAGGAGAAAGTTCTATCTGTAGCCACGGCTGGCTCAAGGAGAACTTCCTGGAGTTGTAGCCGGCTACTAGCTAACTACAACTAGCCCAGGGAGAATTTCTCCCTAAAGCCACCGCCAGCTTCAGTGCTGGCCGCAGCCAGTTTTGGCTACATTAGACTAATTTTGCACGGGTTTGATCGTGCTGTTCAGTCCTTCCGGTGGGTCTTCTGAAGCTTTTTCTATTTTATTTTTCTGGAAATTCTTTTTCTTTTGGGGCCCATAACCCATATCACACAAGGTTATTTTCCTGCAATGGTTTATTTATGGATTTAAATAATTTTGCATGAAAATGGTTAGTGAAGGCAGAACAACCTTAGGATTATATAAGATCTTTTTAATTTTATTATTATTATGATGTTTAATCCATTATTTTGTCACATAAGAATTAAATGTTCGAAATAGAATGTAAAAAGTTTATTTTTGGAGCATGTCTACTTTATTTAATTTTGTGATCAAATACACAAATGCTTTTGAGAAATTATTTTTTTTCTAGATAAAACAATTAATGAAAACATTTTTAAAGTGGAACTAAGTAATTTGAAAAATACATTCATGGTTTATTCTTCTAAAAGTTTTGGTCATTGACATGGAGGGTAATTTTTAATCTAAGTATTTTAAATTTAGTTCCTAGAAAAATAGTTTTAACTTAAGTAGTGAAATAAAAATTTATAGTTTATTCTCTTAAAAGATTTTATCCTTAACATAGAGAATAATTGTTGAATTTTTGGATTTTTACTAAAGTTAATAAAAACCAATTTAATTTTAAAGAAATGTTTTCAAAAAATCTATTTTTCTCAAAAAATTAAGTGGGAAAGGGGTTCCAATAGCCCATGGCTTCCATCGCGGATTCCTATTAGAGATTGTAGATTTCCTCACACCATTCTGAGCATGACCCTCTATAGGATGGATTTCTATGAAAATTTAGAACTAATGGTGGAATTATAATTAAAGCTTAGGATATGTGTTAGTATCAGCCAACCTATCATTGAAGGCATTGATGCTAGATTATCCATAGGTGGTGAGAATAGTGACTATCTTATCGATGGAACTATTTCTGGATCATTACCTATTAAGGAAGTTTAATTTGTGATGGTTATACACTTAACTTATAAAATTGTTAACCTTCATATGAAGCTCTGCCAATTAGCCAAAATTTTCATATTTTTGATAGTGGTTTTAATAGGTTAACCATATCATGGAAATAATGTGATGTTTAAAATGTGCATTTTTATATATTTTTCCAAAATAAACATTTTTCTGAATGAAGTTTTTTTCCAATCAATAGAAATGTCTACTTTCAGTCCTTTGTCTTTTATTCTCAAAGAGAATAAGTTAACTAGACCTAGCTATGTAGACTGGAAAAAGAATCTGAACATAGTACTTACTACAGAAAAGTACAAGTATGTTCTGACCGACCACTGTCTTGAAATTGAGGAAGATTCTACGGACCAGGATCATGAGGCTGAGAAAGCATGAAGGAAAGCTGATGAAATGGCTCGGTGCTATACGTTAGCTATCACGTCTAATGTTCTCTAGTCTAAGCACAAAAACTTGCCTACTGCATACAATATCGATGTATCATTGCGTACCATGTTTGCTGACAAGAGTTGGCCTGTAAGGTAGGAAGCTCTTAGAGAAATCATGAACACTAGGATGGTTGAGGGGGCATCAATTCGCAAGCATATGCTCAAGATAATTGCTCAGTTCGAGGAGGCCGAAGTCCTAGACCAACAATTGATGTTGCGAGCCAAATTAACATAGTTCTTAAGACTCTAACAAATTTATATTCTCAATTCAAGTTAAACTATAATATTAACAAGTTGAGTATGTCTTTAACTGAGTTGATAAAAGAACTTCAAGCTGAGTCAAAGATTTTGGCTACTCGTTCTGGGTCATCTTCTAGAACTAGGTCCCAACCCAAGAAGTTTAAGGACAAGAATGCCTTGAACAACACAGGTTCCCAGCCTGGTCCATCTAAGCCCAAGCCAAGTGCAAGAGCAAGTGTTTCAAGTATGGCAAGTAGGGGCACTTCAAAAAGGATTATTTGAACTTCTTGGCTAAGTCCTCTTCAGGTATTGCTCTATACTTAGAGTCTATATTGGTGGTTACGTTATCATCCACTTAGATTTTTATTTCGGAGCCACTAACCATATCTGTAACTCCTTACAGGGGTTCAGTAAGATAAGGCGACATAGTAGAGGAGAGCATGGACTCAGAGTTGGCAACAGAGTATAAGTATAGGCTGAAGTAGTAGGAGAGTTGGAGCTTTTATTTAATTGCAATAAAATTTTAGTTTTGAAAGATATTTTATATGTTTCTAGTTTTAAACAAAATTTGATTTCAGTTTCAAGATTGATTAATCAAGGATATTCTGTTTCTTTTCATTTTTCTATTTCAATCAATAGAAATTCAAATATTATATGTACTGGAAACATGTATGGGAATCTTTTCTATATTAATCCTATTAATTGTCAAATCAATAGTACTCAGATGGAACCTAATAATAAGAAGAGAAAGGTCATATCAAATAACTCTTATTTATGGCACTTGAGATTAGGACATATTAATCCTAATCAGATTCAAAAGTTAATCTACAATAAGTCTTTGGACTCATTGAAATTGGAGAAATAGCCTCAGTGTGAATCTTTTCTTATGGGTAAAATGACCAAAAGGTCCTTTACTCAAAAGGCAGAAAATGCCAAGAAAATATTAGAGTTAGTTCATATTGATATTTGTAGTCCTATGTCTACACCTGTTAGAGGAGGTTATGAGTACTTTATTCCGTTCACTGATGATCACACGCATTTTGGTTATGTTTACTTGATGAAATGCAAGTTTGACTTCTTTGATAAATTTAAGGAGTTTAAGGCTAAGGTGGAGCGTCAAACTGGTAAACTAATCAAAAAGATAAGATCGGACCATGGCGGAGAGTATTTTATTGGTGAATTCAAGGACTACTTGGCATATCAGGGTATCATATTTCAGCTAACTACACCTAGGCTCCCTAGTAGAATAGAGTAGCTAAGAAAAGAAATAGAACGTTGATAGAAATGGTCAGAAGCATAATAAGTCATGCAACTCTTCCTTCTTTTTTTTCTTTTTTTTTTTTTTTGGATATTCTCTGGAAACCATAGCATATATTCTGAACTTGGTGCCTTCCAAGTCAGTGTCTAAGACACTTTATAAAATGTGGATTGGATGAAAACCTAGTATGAATTATCTCAAGATATGGGTTAATCCAGCTTATGTAATGACTAAAGGAAGTAAGCTAGAGCTTAGACCCAATATCAGAATTGTGCTACTTCATAACGCATCTAAAAGGAACAAAAAGTGGATACTTTTATCATCCCCAAGATCAAAAGGTACTTATTAGTACTCATGCTAGATACTTGGAGGATGAATAAAGTGTATCCACTAAGTTTTCGAATAAGGTGGAATTGGAAGAAAAGTTGAGTGACACTTCAACTTCTACTACCATAATTGAAAAACCCAAATAGGCACAGCCAGATATTCCTATACAACATGAACCACATTGTCGTAGAAGGATATCTAGGATTCAAGAAAGATGGATTGAAGAAGCTTTTGAGGTAGTCTCTGATTATCAAGAACAAGATCCCACTAGATATGATGAGGCCTTACTGATGTTGTTGTAGACAAATGGCAAGCAGCAATGGATGTTGAGATTGAGTTTATATATCTCAATCAAGTATGGGGTCTTATCTCTGCACCTAAAAGGATTAAACCCATAAGGTTTAAGTAGGTATAGAAGGGAAAGAGAGGTGCTGATGGAAAGGTAGAAACCTTTCAAACAAGGTTTCTTGCAAAAGGTTATACTTAGAAAGAATGGATTGATTATGAGGATACCTTTTCACCTATTACTATACTTAAGTCTATAAACATTCTTTTAGCCATCGCATGTCATTATGATCATGAGATATGGCAAATGGATGTCAACATAGCCTTTCTTAATGGTTATCTTAGCAAAAACATCTATATGTTCCAATCTAAAGGCTTTATTGTGAAAGGCCAAGAGCATATAGTCTGCAAGCTTAAGAAGTCCACTTATAGACTTAAACAAGCATCATGGATATGGAACATACATTTTGATAAGGCTATAAAGTCTTATGGTTTCATCCAAAATGTAGATGAATTGTGGGTGTATCGGAAGATATATGGTAATAACTTGTCTTTTATGGTACTTTATGTGGATGACATTCTACTTATTAGATATAATGTAGGGACATTGTCATCCATAAAGGTTTGGCTATCAAGTCAATTTAGCATAAAAAATTTAAGAGAAGCTATCTATTTTCTTGGAATAAAGCTTCTTAGAGATAGAAAGCAAAGAATGTTAGGCCCGTCCCAATCTACATATATTGATAATATATTGGTTAAGTTTAGCATGGATCAATGTAAAGGAGAAATCATACCCTTTAGGTATGTATTGACCTTATCTTCCAAACAATATCCTAAGATACCTAAAGAAAAGGAAAAGATGAGTAGAATTCCCTATGCCTCGATAGTAGGAAGTCTCATGTATGCCATGCTTTATACAAGGCCATATATCTATTTTGCTGTAGGCACGGTTAGCAAGTATCAGTCAAACCCAGGGGAAGAACATTGGCGAGTTGTAAGGTATATTCTCAAGTGCCTGAATGGAATGAGAGATTATATGCTTCTTTACAGAGTCGATGACTTAATTCTTACTGGCTAAATGGACTCAGACTTTGATATGATCTTGAGTGTAAAATTGATGGAACAAAGGGCTAATATCTAAGCTCATATAATGGAATCAAAATAGTGGAGTTTTGTGGCCAAAATGGAGGGATATAACTATATCTCTACACTCTAGCAAACCTTTAAAGACCAAAATATCCTTGAGATAACAAAGGTAGTAAATAATGGAATTCAAGATAAACTTTAGAAGAGCAAAGCAACTAAGACCTAATCAAGAGAAACTATACTGGATTATCCAAAAAAATTAGAGACTTAATCAAAAGAAATACTAAAACTCTAAGCATAGTCTTGAACAAGATGAACAAGGAGGCAAAAACCTCTTAAGACTCTTTCTTCAAATTTGAATAAAGTATGTAGATTATCTTGCCAAATTACAAAAGGATGTATTTATACTACTCTAACCCTAGATAAGTAATTCTTGAGGTCTTAAGACAAATTAAGGCCTTAAAAGATCTTTACAAGATATTTAAAATAGAAAGAAACTAGTGAAAACATCAAAATTTGTAAAATAGGGATCTGGACCCTGACATGAGCCGGCGCCGGTTCTGGCACTATGGTTGGCACCAGTTTTTTACTGGGACTTGATCCATTCTTCTGCAATCCATAGCCGGTTTAAGTTCAATAGGCTTAGGCTGGCACTGGTTATCCTATGGTTTGTTGTTCTACACTATTTTCCTCCTCCTTTGGTGCTGGCTTAAGTTTTTGTTAGGATTCCTCTTGGATAGTTATCAAGTTGAGCTTTTAGCTACCTTCAACATCCCTCCAAATCTCTTTCATCCTCAAATATGGCTTCGTGAGTAATTTGATATCACCTTGGAACCTCTTGCTACTTGATCTTGTCATTGGTCATTGCAAGGTCGTTTCCCTTTCTTAAGATTGAACTTCTTGGGGAGCTTGATTCCCATCATCTCCGCCTTCTTAAAGTTGATTCTTCCACAAATCATCACTTACATCAAAAAAGTTAAGTTATTAATGTTAAACGTTGCACTCACTTTATACTCACCTTGTAAATCGATTTTATAGGCATTATCTCCAACTTAGACAATGACTTGGAAAGGCCCATCTCCTCTTGGGTCTAGCTTGCTCTTTCTTTGAGTAGGAAATTTCTCCTTGTGAAGGTGCATTATACCTAATCGTCGGGCTCAAATGAAACCTTTCTCCTTCTCTAATTACGCTTAAGGGCGATCTCTTTATTTTACTTTGCAATGGTTCCCTTCACCCCTTTCATGAAGAGTTATCACCAATTTTGCCTTCTTAGCTCCATTAGGGTTCATCCGTTCACCTATAGGCAAACAAACTAAATCCAAGGGAGTTTGAGAGTTAAAACCATACACAATCTCAAAGAGAGAATAAGAAATAGTACAGTGAATAGCCCTATTATAGGCAAACTTAATGTGTGGCAAGCATTCTTCCCAATTCTTTAAGTTCTTCTTGATGATAGTCCTCAAGAGTTGGGAGAGTGTTCGGTTGACCACTTCCATTTGTCCATCTATTTGAGGGTGACAAGCTGTGGAAAATAAAAGGTTTGTCCCAAGTTTGTTCCACAAGACCCTAAAAAAATGGCTAAGGAACTTAGTATCCCTATCTTATACAATAGTCTTTGGAATCTCATGCATCCTCACCACTTCTTTAAAGAATAAATCTGCTATATGGGAAGTATCATTATTCTTGGAACAAGCCACAAAATGAGCCTTTTTTAGAATTGATCAATAATCACAAACATAGAATCCATACCCTATTTAGATCTAGGCAATCATAAGATAAAGTCCATTAAAATATCAACCTAGAGAGCATTTGGAGTGGGTAAATGAGTGTACAAACTATGTGGAAGTGATCTAGATTTAGCTCGCTAACAAATTATGCATTGAGAACAATATTTCTCCACATCCTTCCTCATTTTTTGCCAAAAGAAATGTTCTTTAAGGATGCCTAATGTATTTTCAACATAAAAATGTTCCATTAATCCCCCACCATAGGCCTCCTTAACTAGCAATTCGCTAATAGACCCTATTGCCATAGAAAGCCTTACCTCCCTAGATAAGAAATCACCATCCCTATAGTACTTAGCAAATGCACATTTCTCACAAGCATAAAAAATATTCTCAAACTCCTCATTATTAACATACAATTCTTTCACAAGTTCAAAACTAAGAAGTTTAGCATCCAAAGAGTTTAAAAGTGAATACCTTTGAGATAATGCATCCGCAACCACATTCTCCTTACCCTTTTTTGTATTAAATGACGAAAGAAAATGTCCTAATAAAGTCCATCCGTCTTGCATGCCCTTGGTTCAAATTTTTTTAGCTTTTGAGGTGTTTAAGCGTCTCATAATTGGTATGGATCACAAATTCTCTTGATAAAAGGTAGTGTTGCCAATACTCTGGGGTCCTAACTAAGGCAAAGAGTTCTTTATCATATGTAGAATAATTAAGGGATGCCCTGGATAATTTTTCACTAAAACATGCAATGGGCCTTCGGCCTTAGGTTAAAACCACACCGATCCTTACACCACTTGTATCACACTCTATCTCAAATGCCTTCTCAAAATTAGGTAGGATGAGGATTGAAGCTTAGCTCAATTTGTCTTTGAGGGTTTGAAAGGCTTTTTGTTAGGCTCATTCCTACCAAAATCCCATATTTTTCTGTACCACTTCGATTAGAGGGGTTGCTATGGGGCCAAAATTTTTTATGAATCTCCTATAAAAACTAGATAGTCCATGGAAACTACAAACTTAGCTAATGGTGGTAGGAGTGGGATCAATCTTGGATGGATTTTACTTTTTTCTCATCAATCTCAATTCCCTTAGCACTCACAACATACCCAAAGAATGTAACTGTCTCAAAATAAAAAGAGTATTTTCCCAAGTTAGCATATAATCTCTCCCTTTGAAGAGCAATATGTACACACTAAAGATGATTCAAATGATCATATTAATATGTCATCAAAGTATACAACAACAATTTTCCTAATGAATTCCCGCATGAAAGTGCTAGGAGCATTAGATAGCCCAAAAAGCATAACAAGCCACTCATACAACCTTTATTTAATTTTAAAGGTTGTTTTCGACTCATCCTCTTCCCTAATCCAAACTTAGTGAGAATTGGATTTCAAATCTATTTTAGAGAAAATGCATGCACCAAATAACTCATCAAGTAAGTTATCTAATCTGGGAATAGGATAGCAATACTTAACCATGATATTATTGATAGTGCGATAATCCACACACATGCACCATGTCCCATCCTTCTTGGGCACCAAGAGAACTGGAACTGCACAAGGACTTAGGCTTTCTCTCACATGTCTCTTCTTAAGAAATTCCTCCACTTGCTTTTGTAATTTCTTAGCCTCCTCTTAATTATTTTTATAGGTCGGTTGGTTGGGGAAAATGACTTCGAGCACAAAATCTATTTGATGCTCAATTCCTCTTATGGGTAGTAATCCTCTGGGCATCTCCTTTAGAAATACATCTTCAAATTTTTAAAGGATAGTTGCAATTTCATTAGGCAAAGACAAGGTAGAATCAATAGTAGAAACATAATTATATGATCTTGAGTGGTTCATTTGATGGGACAATGGGCAAAAAATCTTAGCCCATAGATTAGAACCAAAACAGTAGAGTTTTGTGGCCAAAATGAAGGAAAATAAATATATATCTACACTCTAGCAAACCCTTGAAGAACTAAACAACAAAGACCCACACGAATAGTAGCAGGATCAAATATAGATTCACCAAAATATCCTTGAAACAACAAAGGTAATCAAGAATAAAAGAAGTAGAACTATAGGCACCCAAATAATGGAATTCAAGAAAAACCTTATGAGAACAAAGTAATTAAGACCCATCAAGAGAAACCGCATGGGATTATTGATAGGGGCTAAATTCATTACTATTTTCCTAGTTTTTTTTTAGGCTAATTTGATATGATTTTGATGTAATAACAAGGCATATGCTTTCGTATTTGATATTTTTCTTGTGAAAAGTGTTTTAGATGAATTTATGTAGGATTTATGAGATTTCGAGCAAAAAGTTTTAACTTCCAAACTTGACCTGGCGCCTGGTCAAGCTAATGCACCAGGCGCTAAGTCTGCTCTGGAAAAACAGAGCAAAAACAGAGAAATATCCAGGAGCAAACTAGAATGCACTTGGCGCCAGGTGGGTCGAAGTGACCCGACGTTAGGTCTGATCTATACAAGGACAGATTTGTGCATGAATTTGGTATCTTCCAAAGGATTTTGGTATTTTTTTTGAATTCTTCTTGGAAAAGACTTCTCAAACCATGAACTTTAGAATCAAAGAAGCTTATAAAGACAAGAAAAACACAGGAGAAAGATGTGAATTTAAGGATTAAAGTTGCCAATCACCCAAAAAATGAGAGATTCATCATTCGAGGAGCATTATTCAAGAAGGTTTTCAAAGAGAAGAAGGAGAACTTGTCTATGACTTCTTTTTTTTACCTTTATTTTCTTTTTCTAGAATAATTATGTAACTAATATTTTCATTATAATTTGGCATTATTTTAGGATTCATTGTTTTTGGATTAATTTAGCTATTTGATCAAACTTCTATCATTCTTAGTGTTTGATTACTTGTAATTATGGAAGAGTTGATGAAGTTAGATTTGCTTCTAATTGACTTGGGAAATGGCATTAGGAGTTAATTTAATTTCGTTAATTGCATATTTGTTATTTCTTAACGAACTTCGGAATAAAGTTAAGACAAATAATCTAAGTCATCAAAGATTAATTAATTTTACCTAGAGTATAGGATTATTAGCTAATTTCATATTCATTATCACCTAGAGTATAGGGATAATTATTAAAGGATGAATTTAATGCATCTTTTCGGTTGTGTTGGCTTGATTGGAAAATTTGCTAATTTAATCATGAGATAGTGAGTTTATGACTTGGGAAATGATTGAACTCTATTCTAATTCCTTCATGATGTTAGGATGATGATTAATTGGCATAGTTGCTAAAATGATTCATTATCATGTATTCTAGGATAGTTGTCTAAATTGCATATTCACACAATCTTGATTTTTACATAATTCTTTATTTTTCTTTTTATCATCTTATCACTTTATTAGGTCAGTTAAACAATGAATGAAAAGTGGTTAGTGTGTACGTGTTTCTTCGAGAATCGATACTCATTAATTCCCTATACTAAGCTTGCAATGAGTATACTTACTCGTATATGTAATTTGGGATTACTGTTTTACTTAACACTTAGCTAAGGGACGTGATGTGTACGAATTTTGGTATAAAAAATCATATAAAAATAAGCACATTCCCAATCAAATTTAAATTAAAACGTTAACCCCAAATAATATATACGAGCAAGCGTACTCATCATTAAGCATAGCATAAGGTTTAAAATGAGTATTGATCTTCAAGGAACAAGTATGTAGTAATCACTTTTCTTTCATTGTTTAACTGACTCAATAAAGTGAAAAAGAATAAAAATAAAAATAAAATAAAAGAATATATACATGTCAAGGATGGAGAATTATGTAACTCAAATTATTATTTTAACAAACATGACCTTAAAGTATCCAATTATTATCATAACTAATCATTCTCTTAGCATTATGAAGGATTAAGATAGATTCACTTATTTTCCAATCCATAAAATCACTATCTTCTAGACAAATTAACATCACATATCCTGTCTCAACTAATTCACCTAAAAGATGCATTAAACACAATCTTTGATTAAATCTCCATATCCTGTCAAATTTAAAATATGAAATTAACCAATGAATCCATATCCTAGCAGACTCAATTAACCTTTAATTACCCAATTCTTAGCAATTAACCCCTTTTCCAAGCAAGTTAATAAACAACAAATATGAAATTAATGAATTGAGACCACCATCAACCCTTTTCCAAGCAAGTTAATAGAGAGACACAATAAATTAATTTCGTAATTAGCATAAGTAATTAAATACCAAGAATAATCATCAATTAATCAAAAGATTAAAGGAACTCTAAAAATCATGAATACCAAAAACAATGTCAAATTACAATAAAACAAATATATCATTGTTCAAGAAAAGAAAACAAAGTTAAAAGAAAGTACTCATAGACAAGCCTCATTCTTCTTCCTTCGTAGACTCTTTTGTACAATCCTCATTGATTTGATGAATTCTTCTTTTAAACTTGAGTGATTGTATTTTGCTCCTTGAATTCATGCCTTTGACTTGTGTTTTTCATCTATTTATAGGCTTCAGAAGTGTCTAAATTCGTTCCTCTAGAGTTTCTAGCCGAATAAAAGTAGGAAAATACCAAAACTCTGAAAATTGCCAAAAATGTGCACAAAAATCGAGGTACCACCTCTGTACCACTGCATAGCTGGCGCCGCCTATCTTGCCTAGGGCAGGTGCCGGTTGCATTCTGTCTCTCTGCCCATCGTCGATTTTTCTCGATTTTTGTGCCAAGCTATTCCAAGTTGCAGTCGGCGCCACCTCTGGGCTCCCAACCGGAGCCGATTGTATTCTGTTCAGCCCCTATGTTGCCAATTTTTTATCATCTCAAAGTGCGTGCCAGAAACACGTGGCCGGTGCCGCTTGTCCTATCCTAGCCGGCACCGCCTCTAGTCTGTTTAGTGACGATTTTGCCTTATTTTACCCCTAAAATCTGAAATAATACACAAAATATCTTTCCAATGGTAAAATCTCAAATATGAGGGAATATGACTAGTTATTGTACAAAATGTATCACAAAATGGCCTCAAATAACTAGGAAATATATGACTAATTTAGGCCCTATCAGGATGGATTTAAATTTAATGATTTTTATACACCTAAAATTTAGGCATCTACATTTTAGCGCCGTTACCGATGAGCAATATCATAAAAGTTTAGATTTTATTGATTTAACCATGTTTATATGTTTATATATCTATATATAAATATGTAGATTTGTATATGTGTTCTTTGTGTAACTAAGTGTCATATCTCGTTGTATGTATACATGTTCCTTGACTAATTAACTTGATTTGATATTGTACTATATAACACTAACAAGCTACCATATGCAAGTAACAAGGCCAATTAGAATATAGGACGGTATCCTAACCTGTCTCAAAAGATGACATCTTGGCCATCTAACTCCACTGCCTTAGAAGGGGTGTTAGAAAAATTTACCACCCATGTAACCAAACGTTTTCATGAGATAGAAGACACATTGGCAAAATTTAAGGAAATGATTCGAAATATGGAAAGGTAAATTTAGTTTTTAACGGAAACACAACATGATTCAACTGCCATTACTTTATGAAGTGGTAAGGAGCTACCGATTCTAGCAAGGACCCAGCATCATCTAAAGACGATGGATGGGTCAGCATCGACCCCTCTTGGTGAACCAGTTGAAAAACAAGCTAAAAATCCAGATTTTCACCCATTGTAACCTTACTCCACTCGAACAAAAAAGCAAGAAAAGATGCACAATTTGATAACTTTTTAGAAGTATTCAAATAACTGCACATAAACATTCCACTTGTTGAGGTTTTGATACATATGCCCAAATATTCAAAGTTCCTCAAAAGCATGCTTGTCAACAAAAAGAGGTTGGAAGAATTATCCACTATGATTTTAAACGAAGAATACTCTGCTATCTTGCAAGACCAACGGACTTTCCGTATAAAGAAAATGATCTATGGAGTTTTTCTATTCCTTGTTTTGTTGTTACTCTTACATCTTGTAATGCATTAGCGGACTTAGGTGCTAGTATTAATCTTTTGGAGTATAAAAAATTTCAAAAAACTAGGCCTAGGCGGGCCCAAGCCCACTAGGGTGAGTATTCAACTTGTGGATAGATCTATTAAATATCCTAGGGGAATAGTCGAAGATGTATTGGTTAAAATGAATAGATTCATATTTCCTGTGGATTTTATTATTCTTGATATGGATAAAGATTATAAAGTTCCTTTAATCCTAGGTCAACCTTTCCCAACCACTACCAAAGCATTAATTGATGTTCATTGGGGAAAATTGACAATTAGGGTTGGCGATAAAGAAGTCATTATCAAAATCCACAAAAGCATGCAACATCCTATATCTTTTGATGATTCTTGTTTAAGGATTGATATTCTTGATGAGTCTATCTTTTCTTTTGTGCGGGAATCATTTGTCAATTTCTCTATGGGCTTGATGGAACAAACAATTATTTTTTTGGAGGATTCAAATAAGGGCTGTGAGTTGGGAAAATTTGAAGAAATCATCCATTAAGGAACTACCAGAATTGGACCTAAAAGACCTCCCCGAGCACTTAGAATATGCATTTTTTGCTAACAAAGGAAAATTTCCAGTGATCATAGCAAAAGACCTCACTTGTGATTAAAAGACTAAATTGGTAAATCTATTGGGAAAATATAAGGGAGTTATAGGACTTGTGGGAAAATATTAGTCTTTGCAATGTTCCCGGAACTTTCCAAAGGTATATGAGGGCTATTTTTAAAGGACTTGTGGGAGATATCATGAAGGTATTTATGGATGATTTTTCTATTTTTGGTGATTCTTTTAACCTATGTTTGACTGATTTAGAAAAGGTGCTTCAAAAGTGTTAAGAGACTAACCTCATATTTATTTGGAAAAAATGTTACATCACAGTGCGAGAAGGTATTGTATTGGGATGTAAAATTTCAAGGAAAGGTATTAAGGTCGATGGAGCAAAAATTAAGGCCATTGAGAAACTCTCTCCTCCTACTTCTGTAAAGGCTATTCGAAGCTTTCTTGGTCATGCAAGTTTTTATTGGAGGTTTATCTTGGATTTCTCAAAACATTCTAAACCTCTTACTTCTTTACTTAAAAAAGATGATGTTTTTTATTTTGATAAAAAAATGTCTCAATGCCTTCAATGTGCTTAAAAAGAAATTGATTAACTCTCCTATTTTAATTGCACCAGATTGGTCTCTTCCTTTTGAATTAATGTGTGATACAAGTGATTATGCAGTAGGCTTTTTCAACTAATCTACTATGCAAGAAAAAATCTTACTGTGGCACAGGAGAGCTACACCACAACGGAGAAAGAATTTCTTGCAATAGTATTTGCTTTTGATAAATTCCATTCTTTTCTTGTTTATTCCAAAGTCTTTGTGTATACGGATTATTCTGCCCTTAAATACCTACTAACCAAGCATGATTCTAAACCACGATTGATACGATGGATTTTATTGTTGCAGGAATTTGACTTGGAGATTAGCGATAAAAAGGAAACATAAAATTTAGCTGTGGATCACTTATCTAGGTTGAAAAATCCCAACTTAGAATGATTAGCCGAAGGGGACATCAATGACACATTCCCGAATGAACAACTTCTACTTATTGATGGTAAGATTTTCATACACCTTAGTTTGTGGATTTTGCTAATTACTTAGTTGTAGGAATTGTTCTGGAGGATTTCACTACGCAACAAAAGAAGAAATTCCTTTTTGATGTAAAGTATTATTTTTGGAAAGATCCTTACTTGTTCAATTGTTGTGTGGATCAATACATTCGGCGATATATGAATTCTGCGAAAAGTGCAAATATCTTGAAATATTGTCATGGAGGACCCGCGGGAGGCCACTATCAAGCCAACAACATGGCAAGAAATGTGCTTGGGCCCGGATTTTATTGGCTAATAATCTTTAAGAACTCTCACAGGTTTGTTCAAAATTGTGATGGGTGTCAATATACAGGTAACATTCTAAATCTAATGAAATGCCATTGCAAAATTTTCAAACTTGTGAAATTTTTTATTGTGGGGAATCAATTTAATGGGCCATTTTCCTACTTCTTTGGGTAAGAAATACATCTTGGTTGCGATTGAGTATTTATCTAAGTGGGTTGAGGCATAAGCCTTGCCTACTAATGATGCTCGGATTGTAGTCAAATTACTTAAAAAAGTTTTCACCCGTTTTGGTGTACCTAAGGTACTTATTAGCCATAGGGGACACACTTTTGCAATACCCAATTGGACAAAATTCTCAAACATTTAGGGGTTACTCATAAGTTTGTTACTCCTTATCACCCCCAAACAAGTGGCTAAGTTGAGGTGATAAATTAAGAATTAAAATTAATTTTAGAAAAAAGTGTTAATCATAGAAAGAATGATTGGAGTTTGAAATTAGATTATACTTTTGGGCTTATATGACTACTTTCAAAACTTCTATTGGTACAACCCCCTATAGATTAGTGTATGGGAAGTCATGTCATCTACCGGTGGAAGTTGAACATAGGGCTCATTGGGTAATTAAACTTATCAATTTTGACCTTAACCTTGCAGAATAATGAAGATTACTTCAAGTAAATGAGTTAGATAAGTGGCGTAATTATGCGTACCATAATTCCCGAATTTACAAAGATTAGATGAAATGTTGGCATATTTATTCCTCTCAAGAGTTCAAAGAAAGGGACAAGGTGTTATTACTCTAGGCTCAGACTTTTTCCGGATAAGTTGAAGTCAAGATGGTCAGGGCCATATGAGATACATCAAGTTTGTCCCTTTGGAGTTGTTGAGGTTTCTCACCCAACTAAGAAGATCTTTATGGTAAATGGAAGTCATGTGAAACCATATTTGGGTGAAGAAAATAGCACTTTAGAGCATCTCGATGTTTCCTTCTATGATTCATGAATTTCCTTTGGTCCTTTTTACTTCTTTTTCTTTATATTAATTTTCTTTTCTTTTTCTAGATTTATGTTTTCTGTTTTTGTTTCTTTTATTTTTATCTAGGTACAACTTCTTTAACGACTCCTTGTGGTGGATTCACATGTGTTGGAACTAATTTGCAATAGAAGTATTTTCTTTTCTCTATTCTTTCCCTTTATTTATTTTGGAACTTTGGTTTTACTTTCATTGTTATATTTTTTGCCATTGAGGACAATGCCTAGTTTAAGTGTGTGTGTGTGGGGGGGGGGAGGTGAGTATTTAGCATTGAAGATATTTTCCATATACATTGTGTACATTGTGGCTAATAAATTTTTATAGTTTTTCATTGTTTAGCAAGGTTGTAATTATCTTCCTTACTTGGATATGAGTTTTTTCAGTCATTTGGTGGATTTTTATCAATAAATTGAGTTATTGGATGGGATATGTTAAGACTTGAGAATTTGGATTAATCTTGTCTATTCATTAGTGTTTGAGTATTATTTGACTCATCTAATTTGAATATGGAAGATATGATGAATGTGGAAAACGTTGTTGGCTAACTCTTGTATTATGGGTTTAAACTTTGCTTAACTTTGAGTTGTGATAAGGAATGTGGAGAAACAAATCTTTGGGTGGAAAGATTGAGTGAAGAAAATTTTGATTGTGAGTTGAAAATTGAGAAAAATGAGTTGATTGTTGTTTCATCGTTGAAGGTGAGAAAATACTTTTTGCTTGATTATGGGGGCCAATACGGATAGTGAAAAGAAATCTACTTTCTTGAGACTATTAATTCCAAAAAGCAAAATAGAGAAAAATGTTGAAAAAATGATGAGTGATGACGAAAATTGGGCTAATACGGTGCGTGAAGAAAAATTCATTCACTTGAGGCTATCAATTCCCTAAGTCATTGAAAAAATTGAGAGAGAAAAATGGAGTTTTCCCCTTAAATCACTACTTGAGTTGTGCAATTTTTGGATTTATAATGCTTGAGTTTGTATGTAGCTTGACTTGTATTATTCATGTTCTCTATATTTTTACTTGAAGGGTGAAATAATTTTCATAGACTAAGGTATAAAAACTTGCTTAATTTGACTTCAATAGTTTTGTAATGTCTTGTCAAATGCTTCAATTTGTGATTATTTTCAAAAGGTTAAATGAATGTCAAGGTTCTATCTAAAGTTTAAAAGGAAGTTATAAGTCTTGTTATGATTCAAATTTTAGAAGAATAACATCATGTATTTTCTTGATTATATTCTTCTTCACTTAAGTGTTTTGCTTGAGGACAAGCAAAAGTTAAATTCATCACTATTTTCTTAGTTATTTGGGGTTAATTTTAGATACTTTATATATAATAAATAAACATATTCCTTCCTATTTGATATTTTTCTTGTGGAAAGTGTTTCAGATGAAATTGTGTAGGATTCAAGAGATTTTGAGCAAAAAGTATAAATTTCTAGACTTAACCTGGCGCCAAGTCTGCTCTGGAGAAGTAGAGCAAACGTCTAAGAGCAAACCAGAATGCACCGGCGCCAGCTAGGTTGAAGTGACCCAGTGCATAGTCCGATCTGTACAGGGATGGATTTGTGCACGGATTTGGTATCTTCTAAAGGATTTTGGTATTTTTCAAATTCTACTCGGAAAAGACTTCTCAAGCCACAAATTCTGGCATCAAAGAAGCTTATGAAAATAAGAAAAATACAGGAGAAAGGTGTGAATCCAAGGATTAAAGTTGCTAATCACTCAAAAAAGAAGAGATTCATCATTAATGAGCATTATTCGAGAAGGTTTTCAAAGAGAAGAATGAGGGCTTATCTATGACTTCTTTCCTTTATCTTTATTTTCTTTTTCTTGAATAATGATGAAATTAATGTTTTCATTGTCATGTGACATTATTTTTGGATTCATGGTTTTTGGATTAATTTAACTATTTGATCAATTTTCTATCATTCTTGGTGTTTGATTACTTGCAATTATGAAAGAGTTGATGGAGTTAGATTTGCTTCTAATTTACTTAGGAAATGATATTATGAGTTAATTTAATTTCATTAATTACAAATTTTTTATTTCTTAACGAACTTGAGAAACAAAGTTAAGACAAAGAACCCAAGTAATCAAAGATTAGTTAATTTCACCTAGAGTATAGGGTGATTGTCTTATTTCGTGTTCATTATTACCTAGGGTATATGGATAATTTTTTAAGGATGAGTTTAATGCATCTTTTTAGTTGTGTTGGTTTGATTGGGAAATTTGCTAATTTAATCATGAAATAGTAAAGTTTATGACTTGGGAAACGATTGAACTCCATTCTAATTCCTTCATCATTCTAAGATAATGATTAATTGAAATAGTTGCTAAAATGATTCATTATCATGTATTCTAGGATAGTTGTCTAAATTGTATATTCCTACATTCTTAAGTTTTACATATTTCTTTATTTTTCTTTTTATCATCTTATCACTTTATTAGGTCGGTTAAACAATGAATGAAAAGTGATTAGTATGTACTTATTCCTTTGAGGATCGATACTTGCTAATTCCTTATACTATACTTGCAATGAGTGTAATTGCTCATATGCGTAATTTAGGATTAATGTTTTAATTAAAACTTGGCTAAGGTATGGATTTATATTCAACAATTTTTATACACATAAAATTTACGCATCAATTATCCACAAGATTTAGAGACGCATTCAAATGGATGACTAAACCCTAAGCATGGTCCTAAACAAGATGAATAATAAGGTAAAGACCTCTCAAGACTCTCTTTCAAATTTGAATAAAATATGTTGATTGTGTTGTCAAATCACAAAAAGATGTATTTATGCTATCCTAACCCTAGTTAAGTTATTACTATGGCCCTAAGACAAATTAAGGGCTTAAAGGGTCTTTACAAGATGTTTCTAATAGAGAAAAATCAAAGAAAACATAAAAAATCGCCAAAACAGGGATTGGGCCCTGGCAAGGGCCAGTGCTGGCTCTATACTATAGCCTAGCCATTTGCTGATAGTGTGCAATCGGCACTAGCTCGGCACTGGTTCACTAGACTTCAACATTTTCTCCCTCCTTCAGTGCAGACTTAAGTTGCTGTTGGGGTTCATTTTTTATAGCCATCAAATTGAGCTGTTAGCTACCTTCATCATCCTTCCAGATCTCTTCCATCCTCAAACAATGTTGTAGGAACAATTGGATATCATCTTGAAACCTCTTAGTCCCCGATCTTGTTATTAGTCCTTGCAAGGTCATTCCCCTTCTTGAGATTGAACTAATTGGCTAGCTTAATTCCCATCATCTCCCCCTTCTTGAAGTTGATTCTTCCACAAATCATCACCAATATCAAAAGAAGTTAAGTAACTAACATCAAACATTGCACTCACTTTATACTCACTAGATAAATCGATCTTATAGGTATTATCTCCAATTTAGGTAATGGCTTGGAAGGGCCTATCGCCTCTTGGGTCTAATTTACTTCTTCTTTGAGTGAGAAATCTCTCCTTGCAAAGGTGCACTCATACCCAATCACCGGGCTCAAATGAAACCTTTTTCCTTCCTTGATTTTACTTAAGGGTGATTTCCTCATTTCTCCTTATAGTACTTGCGTTCATATTTTCATGGAGAGTATTCACCAATTCTATCTTTTTAGCTCCATCTAGGTTCATTCATTCACCAACAGGTAAAGGAACCAAATCCAAAGGAGATAGAGGGTTAAAACCATACACAATTTCAAAGGAAGAATTAGAAGTCTTATAGTAAATAGCCCTATTGTAGGCAAATTCAATGTGTTGCAAGAATTCTTCCCAATTCTTCAAGTTCTTCATGATAATGGCCTTAAGAGTTGGGTGAGTGTTCGGTTGACTACATCTATTTGTCCATTCGTTTAAAGGTGGCAAGCTGTGGAAAACAAAAGTTTAGTGCAAAGTTTGTTCTATAAGATCCTCAAAAAATGACTAAGGAACTTAGTATCCCTATCCTATAAAATAGTCTTTGGAATCATATGTATTCTCACCACTTCTTTGAAGAATAAATCTGCAATATGAAAAGCATCATTAGTCTTATAACAAGCCACAAAATGAGCTATTTTCAAGAATCGGTCAACAGTCACAAATATAGAATCCTTACCCCCCCCCCCTTTAGATCTAGGCAATTCTAAGATAAAATCCATTGAAATATCAACCCAAGGAGCTTTGGAATGGGTAAAAGAGTGTAAACCATATGGAAGTGATCTAGATTTAGCCTACCTATAAGAGAGCAATGTTTCCATATCTCGTCTCATTTTTTGCAAAAAAAAAAAAAAAAATGTTTCCTAAGGATGCCTAATATCTGTGTAACACAAAGATATCCCGTTAATCCCCACTATAATCCTCCTTAACTAGTAATTCCTTGATGGATGCCTTTGGCACACAAAGTCTTACCTCCCTAAACAAGAAACTATCATGCCTATAGTATTTAGCAAATGCACATTTCTCACAAGAATAAAAAATATCCCCATACTCCTTATTATTATCATACAATTCTTTCACAAGTTCAAAACTAAGAAGTTTAGCATTTAAAGAGTTTAAAATTGCATACCTTCGAGATAGTGCATCCGTAGTCACATTCTCCTAAGTATTTTTGTATTGAATGACATAAGAAATGTCTCAATAAACTCCATCCATCTTGCATGCCTCTTATTCAAATTTTGTTGACTTTTAAGGTGTTTAAGGGTCTCATGGTCAGTATGGATGACAAACTCTCATGGTGATAGGTAGTGTTGCCAACACTCTAGGGTCTGAACTAAGGGAAAGAGTTTTTTATCATAAATGGAATAATTGATTGCTGCCCCAGATAATTTCTCACTAAAATCTACAATAGGCTTTCAGTTTTGGGTTAGAACTACATTTATTCTTACCCCACTTGCATCACATTCTATCTCAAATGCCTTCTCAAAGTTGGGTAGGATGAGAATTCGAACATGGCTTAATTTGTCTTTAAGGGTTTAAAAGGCTTATTGTTAGGCTTCTTCCTACTTAAATCCTATATTTTTCTTCACCATTTTGGTTAGAGGGGCTTCTGGTGCTGAAATTCTTGATGAATATCCTATGGAAACTAGCTAGCCCATGCAAACTACGAACTTAGGTAATGGTGGTAGGAATGGGCCAATGTTGAATGGCTATCACCTTTTCCTCATCAACCACAATTGTGAAACCCCATTTAAAACCAACCTTAGAGTAAGGGAGTTGGGGAGCATATCATATTTTATTGCATGTTTAAATATATTTTTATATGATTTTATATGTATTGAATTTGTGTTTTATAGTCAAGAGCGCTCAATTATGATTATCGAGTGAAAAGGGCAAAATGGTAATTTTTACTTGAGGTGCAAAAAGAGTGATAGCTTGAGGATTGAATAGGAAAATATTTTTTTTTAGAGGGAAAATAAGAACAATAGTTGTTGAGATTTAGTGGTTAGAGCTTTGGAATTAATTCTTGAGGTCATGGGTTCAAATTCCATCATGGGAGCTTTAGAATGATTAAATTTTATTTTTGCTTGGGAAGTGGAAATTTTTGGCCTTATGTGCTTTCGAATAAGGTATAGATGTTGTCCTAAGAGAGACATGATAGGAGTATCCTAATCCTATTCTTTTTCTCTACACAAAATTCCAAAGGGGAATTCATTTCCTCTTGATCCTTAATTTTCCCTATTTCTCAATTCATTAGCTTGTTCAAATTGTTCGAGCCAATTTTATTCTAGAAAAATTCCAGCAATGTGCTGTGGCTTGGAAGGTTCAAAATGTCTTAGTAAGAGACATCTTATGGACCGAAACCATGGAAGAGGGGGAAAGGATCTCAAGTGAATTAAATTCCTTAGTGAACTTTCTAAAAACTTCACTCTAGCTAAGTTCATTTTCTTTCATGCATGGAACTAAAATTTTGCCAGCTTTGGGTGCCTTCAAGGTGTCAAAATTCTTAGCCATTATTCCCTCCCAAATGCTGCCAGAAAATGGCCTTTTTAATCAGCTTAAGACTCGGATTTTTCTAGCCATTTTCGGACAGCACAAAAGCTGTGCAAAACCAGGAAAATTCCTGGGCAAATTCACAGCTTAGGAGGTCCGAAACCAAGCTGTTTTCTTCCAGTTTTTATTCGGCATTATAGCCACGTTTTTCCTCCATAAAGAAGGCTGGAAACCAACCTTGAAAAGCCCTGAAATTCCCCTTCAAACTCACTGCAAACCGACTGGAAAAGGGCAGCCGAAAATTGCCCAGAAAATTCCAACAAGCAGCGAAATCCTGTGCAGAAATTTTCCAACCTTGGTTTCTAATTCATCCCTAGCCGAAACTCCATCCTTCTTCTGCACAAATCACCCTTAAACCTTCAATAACTGAACGCCATTATCCTTCTCAAGCTTTTGCATTAAAATCCAATCATGACTGCCTAAAATATTTCCAAAAAAATTCTGCAAACATGATCTGATTTGGATACCAAAATTCCAGCCACCATGATTTAACAACTTTCAATAAAATATACCTCAAACAACCAAACCTTCGCTTCACCATTACACTCAGTATTTTCAGCCAGCCTTAGCCCCCCTCAGCCAGCATTCATCTAGCCAAAACACTGCCAGCAATTCGGCCATGGCAGACTACCAAAAGCTCTCCCATGATCAAAGGTATTCCTGAATATTTAGTTTCCAAATTTATTTCCCAAAAATATTCTTCAAGGATTCCATCACCTAGCCTTTCCTTTTCCCTTCCAAACCAGAAAATCAGCTACCAAAACCCTTCAAGCAGTTGGCCAACCCGAATCTTTACAGAATTTTGGCAGCACCAATCCCAAAAGCTCTCTACTCTCTTCAACATCAAGAACACACAACACACCAAGAACACCTACTCCTTCCTTTCACCCAATACTCTCCCAAATTACTTCAAACTCCTTCAAAAAATTTTAGATTGAACCTACTCACTGCCGTGAGTCCATCAATACCATTCTTAACATCAAACTCCAAAATCCAACTTGCTATTTTGGATCAAAAACCAGAAATTTTGTGAAGCCTCAGGAACACCTTCAAGGTAGGTTTATTCTAACAACTTCATCTTCTCTAATCTTGATCTCCAATGAATATAAATGCAAATCAACATACTAATGGTCTCTCTATCGTCTCTCTCTCTCTCTCTCTCTCTCTCTCTCTCTCTCTCTCTCTCTCTCATGGCCGAATATCTCTCTTCTTGGCCGGATAGCTTCTTCTCCAATGGCCATGTTTTCTCCATCTTCCTGGGATGGATTTAGGCATCTAGGGGTTATCAACCATTTAAAACTCCTTCAAGATATTCAGCAAGCAAGTAAGCCTTTTTAACCCTTCTTTTAAATTCTAGATTCATGTTTCTAGGATGACGTTGATAGAAGATGGATAATGGATAGGATTTAAGTATATATTGTTGAGGTTGAAGCATGAATGTATGTATGTATGAATATGAAGGAGATGGGATTTATACATGGATGGATTACATTGGTTGATTGTATGATGATTTGAGGTTTAATGAATGTCTCCATGTCATACGTAGTATTTGTGATGAAGTATGCTAGAAATTATGTCACATTTGGTGAATAGGATTTATATTCAAGTTGGATTATTAAAGCCATGACATATTTATGCTAGTAGGGGTTAGATCATGTCTTGGTAAATTTAGATCTATGCTTATATGCATGATTTGGATGATTTGATGAATTGAAGGATTGTATATGTTTATGATTGTGGTTAGCCATAGAAGTATGATTATGATCTAGTGGTCCCTAAGATAATTTTTATTTCATGAATAAAATATTTAATAATATGATTTTGCTAGTAAATTCGGAAAAAAAAAAGCCTATGAGGGGTAAATTTGGATTATTATATATAATAAGGATATTTTAGTCAAATAAATTATAGCTTTTGCTAGAAAAATATAATATATATATATATATATATATTATATAAAATAATAAAATCAACTAAAGCCTTTTATGGAAATAATCATAATTAGTAAAATATTTATTAACAAAAATTTAATTATTATCTTTTAATCAAAACCAATTAAAAATTTATTTATTATTTTTCAAGCAAGACTCATTAAATTTATTTTCAACTAATTTTAGTTATCAATTATTTTCTAACAACTAAATTATTAATAAATCATTATTTTACCTAATACCACCTAGGAATCTTTATCAAGTAAACCCTAAATTTTTCTTAGCACGATTTAAACCATCAACTTATTAGTACTTGTTTCTCAAAACATTAATTATTTTTAATATCAAATTAGGCTTATGTTATAAACCTATTTATTTTTAGTTTGGCCTTAAAGCTTAGGATACTAGGATCATGGTGGTAATGAGTTGAGTTGTCTTAAATTGAGAAAGTGGATTTTGACTTGAGTTTGATTGTGGTTTGTATTTGCCCATGCGGGGTTAGGTCAGTTGTTGGAGACCTTATATTGTAAGCAAGAATCTAGTAAGCTCCTGCATAAAACCTGATTGATAAAACATGTTTATTATGGCAAGTTAAATGTAGAGTGCATGGACACTCAATTTTGCAAGGGCAATTGAGGATTAACTTCTTACCTATTTCAAACGAACAATTTATTTGAAAATTAATAAGCAGATTTACTCAATCTCAAAACTCTTTCCAAAACTAATTTTGATAAAGACTTTGGGAACCCTTAATTGCCATTTTCATGTGGAACAGTGTTTTGTTCATTTTATCCTAAGTGGGAAATGTCGTTGAGTACTCAATAAGGGTAGACTACTAGGGCTAGTCTTTGAGGGGTTAAGGTAAGTCTCTCAGTAGGTGGCCACCTCTGAGAGGTGAGTCTTTCCCGTATAGGATGTCAGTCCAGTAGGTCGTGCCGGTCCGAGCTAGCAGTGTTCTCTTTCAATCAAGTAACTGTGTGTTGCCGGAATGGACACCGGTTGTTGTTTGGGTATAGAGAATGAGGAGTATTTCACCCAGTATGCCGATCACCTACTTTTTTCAGTCTGCACAAAGTGTGGCATTCTGACCAACGATATACACAAAGTGTGGCATGCTGACCATGCGATTATGGGGCCCAACGTGTGGTCACCCATGATCATTTTTTTTGAGTGGTTGATTTTATTGATTATTTAAGGTTGGAAAAGCCAAAACACTACTCTTACTTTTAACTAATGTTTATTGCTTGCCAGTAATCTCTTGTAATGAATTTTATACTTTGCATTCACGAACTGTTTTCTCCTGACACTTAAGCACACACGGACTTACTGAGATTTCTATCTCACCACCATTTTTATCATGATTTCAGGTCGATCCTGCTAAGGGGATGAGTAGCTAGATATTGCCTACTTTTGGAAGATTTTCTGATAACTTATTTTGTGTAATGTTTTGGGGAGATGAGAGTGGATAAATTTTATTATGGATTTATTGTTAGTTTTCGTGGATTTATTTTTTGGACGTAATAAATTTTAAGTTCAATTATCATTTTTATTCCGCTATTTTATTTGTGTGACCTAGTTATAAAGATCCCTTGTCCTTTAGACGGGGCGACATCCCCGACCCTGGTGGGCTTAGGTAGCGGGGTGTTACAAGTGGTATCAGAGCCTAGGTTTAGGCAATTAATGATAGTATATGCGATATTTATTTAAGTTTAAATCTTTATCTAACCTACCTTGTTGACGTTGTAGGATGGTTAGGATGCTTAGGATCGCAAGAAAAGGGCAGTAGTGGCTGATGGAACGCAGAAACAGGGGAGCATGCACCATGCCAAAAAAATTGGAGAAAAATTAAAACGCGAGCCATAAAGGCCATGCGGAAGCGTGAAGATCATACCTTTTTTGTTCCTTAACCCTCCTAGGTTGCGTAGGAACAGATTGAACGACTGGAATCGCCTCGCTTTGCACACTTGAAGGAGCTTCCGGTTGAACACCCGCTAGCCTTCGACTTTGCCTTGTTTGCATTAACGCTTAGCTCTCCAGCTCTCGGGATATTCCTCAGCCTAACCTCTAGTCGGTGAACACTATGGTGAAGAGGAAGGGTCTCAATTCTCCTTGGTTTACCTGCTATTGGTTAGCAAAGTCCAAGGAAAAACCAAGAAGGAGAAAATGTGAGAGAGAGGAGAAAAAGAGACCACGTGAGTCTTGTGGCTTGGGAAAGAAAATTAGCGTTTTTTTTCTTCAAAGAGTTGTTTATATTTGGCCTAAACTAGATCTCTCAATCTCTGATAAACATCTCCCCGGGATTTCAAAACATCCGGATATTATCCTGAGAAACAGTTTGGCCTAACCTTAAACTCCTCTTAACCATATCTGGAAAAAACCCTAAGGTCCAAGTTATTGGGCCAGATAAATATTTATTATTTTTCTTGGACCCAAAAAGGCCCAAAATAATAAATATTAATTATTTATTTTCTGGGCTTACATAAGTAACCCAATAAATAATTAATGAGCCCAAATGAACCTTAATAATTAATCTTTGATTATTTATTTCTTGGGCCTATATAAATAACCCAATAAATAATTAAACATTAATTATTTCCCCTAGTTTAAACCCAGGTTAATTTCTTAATTATTCATACTGGACCTAGGCCCTAAATAATTAATTAACCAAATAAACTAGATAATTAATTTCTCTCAACTTCTATTTTATTTATTTATTTATTTATTTTATTCCAGTCCAATAATAAATTAGACTTCCTGAATAAAATAAAATCCTCTTCAACTGAGACCAATTCCTCAACCCAAAAATAGTTAGGACTTACGGGCTATCCCGAGGACCAAAAAGACACATCGCCTTGGCTGCTAAAATGACCAAAATACCCCTGCTATATAAATAGCTGTATTTTGCAGTTTAAATATTTCCTAATATCACCATAAGGAAATATTGACCCCAAGGACAATGCTGCATTCGCAAAGTCTCCGACCTACAGGTGTAATGACTAAGATACCCTTCTACACATCGCCGTACATTTAGAGAGGAAGAAGTGTACTAACACCCCCCTAAATGACATCTACCATCCTTAGGCTTCTAGTCCAATGATCCACGACTTCCTGGAGTGTTTTCGCTTTCCAAGGGAGCTACCCTAAAGCAAACATCCAAGTCATGTTTCCCAGGGCCCTGGAAAATTTAGACCATTCGGACAACCACAAGGGGCGATATAGTGCAGAAACTATCTTGTATAAGTCTGTCTTAACTAACTAGTCACACATACCCAACATGCAAGTATATTGGCCCTATGATAGAACCTCAACTACAGCAAATCAAAGTATATGCTTCCAGCTTCTCTAGACCACCAACTCATACTCAAGTCGTAGAGTACTAGTCCACGCTGTAGCGGTAGTAGTCTAGGTTTCTACCATATAGTACTTTGAGAAACCACTACTATAGGTCCTGTTCTACGTATTCGAAATACGCTTATGTCATGAAGTGAGTGGACTACCCACTGGCTAAAGGTAAGCCATTCCCCATTTGGAATTCATAACATAATAACCTAAACATGATGAGGTTCCCAGTCTCATCAATAGGTTAAGAACAAATGTTTATGTGTTAAATAACCCGTGATCCATACCTTACTGTGAAAGACCACCATTCACATGGATCACTTATTTAAACACAATGGGTCTGTTTCAAACGAAAATCATGCACAAACAAAAAGTAAATTCAAAAACAATTTCTAAAAATAAATTCTTTTATTAAATAATTCAATTTTACCTCAGAAACCTAGTCTAAGAAGGCATACAATTCAGCAATCTCCCACTTGCACTCTAAGACTAGGTAAGTCCATAGGTGCCCACCCCTATGGCATCTAAGTGTCTCTTGAAGACTCTCTCAGCCAAAGGCTTGGTGAATGGGTCTGCTAGATTGTTTTCTGAGGTAATATGCTCCACCACAACTTCCCGTCTCTGGATGAAATCCCGGATCAGGTGGTACTTCCTCTCGATGTGTTTCCCCTTCTTGTGGTTCCGAGGCTCCTTAGATTGCGACACTGCTCCAGTGTTGTCGCAATACATCACAACCGGCCAATCCATATGTGGTACGACTCCAAGTTCTGAAAGAAACTTCCGGAGCCAGACTGCTTCCTTGGATGCCTCCGAAGCTGCCACATACTCAGCTTCCATGGTTGAGTCAGCAATACAAGATTGCTTGATACTCCTCCATGAAATTGCTCCTCCGGACAAGGTGAAGACATATCCACTAGTGGATTTTCTCTCATCCTTATCCGCCCGGAAGTCCGAGTCCGTGTATCCTGTAGGAACCAAATCATCGACCACGTAAACCGACATATAATCTCTCGTTCCCTTGAGGTACTTGAGAATATGCTTTACTGACTTGCCAATGAACCTCCCCAGGTTTGACTGATATCCGTTAACTAAGCCCACGGCAAAACGGATATCCGGCCTAGTACACAGCATAGCGTACATGAGACTTCCCACAGCCGAAGCATAGGGAATCCTACTCATTCTGTCCTTTTCTTCTTGAGACTTAGGACAGTCCTTCGAAGAAAATGACGACCCATGTCTGCAAGGGATTAGAGCTCCCTTGCATGAGTCCATGTTGTACTTGGCCAGCATCTTGTCAACGTATGTCGCTTGGGATAATCCTAACATTCTCTGCTTCCTATTTCTAAGAAGCCTAATCCCGAGAATGTAGCTGGCTTCTCCCAAGTCCTTCATACTGAATTGACTAGACAGCCAAACCTTTGTAGATGACAATGTCCTTACATCATTTCCAATGAGTAGAATGTCATCCACATATAGGACAAGAAAAACCACATTGATGCCTTCAAGTTTCCTGTACACGCATGGTTCATCTTCGTTTTGAATAAAACTATAAGACTTTACAGTCTCATCAAAATGAATGTTCCATGCTCTTGATGCCTGCTTAAGTCCATAAATGGACTTCTTAAGCTTGCAAACCATGTGTTCCTGGCCTTCAGCAATGAAGCCTTCCGGTTGGGACATATAGATGTCTTCGCTAAGATGGCCATTCAAGAATGCCGTCTTAACATTCATTTGCCATATCTCGTAGTTATAGTGACAGGCGATGGCAAGGAGGATGCGAATGGATTTAAGCATGGCTACCGGGGAAAAGGTTTCCTCATAGTCGATACCTTCTTTCTGAGTATACCCTTTCGCCACAAGCCTAGCTTTAAAGGTTTCCACATTTCCATCCGCTCCTCTCTTCCTCTTGTATACCCACTTGCACCCAATGGGTTTTATCCCTTCAGGTGAAGCTACAAGATCCCAAACCTGATTGAGGTACATAAACTCAATCTCGGCTTTCATTGTTTCATGCCACAGATTTGCATCAGCATCAGCAATAGCCTCCTCATATCTAGCAGGGTCTTGTTCCTGATGGTCAGAAACCAGCTCAAAGGCTTCTCCAGTCCATCTATCCGGAACCCTAGACACTCTCCCACTACGACGAGGCTCCATTTGTACAGGCTCTTGAGGTTGTGCCTCTTCTTGTTCCAAAATCAGGTCGGTAGAAGTTGATTCCATAGATAACTTCTCCTGCAGTTCAAACCTCGTTGAACCTTTAGTGGAAGTACTTTGATCATCTTCTAAGTATCTAGCATTGGTACTGACTAGTACCTTTTGCTCCTTAGGATGATAAAAGTAGCCTCCTTTTGTCCCTTTTGGATACCCAACAAAATAGCATAATTCTGATCTTGGTTCCAACTTGTCTCCCTTGATCAGTACATAAGCTGGACACCCCCAAATCCTGAGATGATTCAGACTTGGCTTACGCCCAGTCCACTGCAAGGGCCCAGACTTGTGCTCCATTACCCACTCGTAGCCCATGTTCGCCCTTTTTGAGTCTTCTTATCTTCCTAAACCCCTGCAAGGAGTTTCAGATATGATCAGTGGCTCCTGAATAAACAATCCAAGTGGAAGTTGATCCTACCATTGATATGGACTCTAGATAGTAAACATTACCTGTGGGGTTTTTCTTGGCCTAAGATTTGGACACTCTTTTTTCCAGTGTCCCTTCTTTCCACACTTGAAGCACTTGCCCTTTGGTTTATCCTTGGGCTGGTTCTTGGGCTGGGCTGCTGCATTCCCCTTCTTCCTCTTGAACTTTCTGGGCTTAAGCCTAGTTCTTGAAGAAGAGGCCTTAGCAATCATGGCCTTAGACTGTGGCTTCATGACCTTCTCCGCCATCTGGAGCTCCTTCATCAGTTCAGTCAAACTCATGTTCAACTTGTTCATGTTATAGTTTAACTTGAACTGAGTGAAAGAGCCCGGTAGAGATTCGAGAACCATGTCCACTTGGCTCTCGGGGTCAATGACAGCCCCTAAGATTTCTGCCTCCTCGAAAGTAGCAATTATCTTGAGCATATGCTCTCGGACTGATGCTCCCTCAGCCATCTTAGTGTTTACAATTGTTCAAAGAGCCTCCTGCCTTGCGGGCCGGCTCTTGTCCGCGAACATAGTTGCCAACGATTGACTTATGTCATATGCAGAAGCCATGTGCTCGTGTTTTGACTGGAGCACATTAGACATGGAAGCTAACGTATAGCAACGTGCCATTTCGTCGGCTTTCTTCCATGCCTTTTTAGCCTCTCGCTCTTCGACGGTGGAACCTTCCCCGATAACGAGGCGGGTTTTGTAAAGGACATACTTATACTCCTCACTGTGAGTATTATGTCCGAGTTCCTTTTCCGATCCACATAGTTTGGACCCGTTAACTTATTCTCCCTGAGAATAAAGGCCAATGGACTAAAAGAACCTCCCACCATTTCTGAAAATCAAAAATAAAAGAAAGAAATTAGTTTGTGAAAACAAAATGAAATTTGTGCACTGAAAATAATTTGGCTCTTAGGAAAACTAACATAGCTTCTTGGGAAGATTAACAGTTTCCTAAGCTAAGTGTATTAACCACCACAAATTAATTTCCCTTCTAGGTAATGGTCTAGAGAATAACTCCATCGTGGGATGGCCGTTTCCTCTCATTTCCTATGGACATACCTCGCACTATAACCTCCAACGTGGGCTGGCCGATCATAGTACATGCCCCGGGTTATTAATTACATCCTTCCATTAGATCTAGATCCTTGTGGTATCCCCATCCTATACGGGTTCACTCCCAGGGTGACGCGAGGGGATCCACGATCTCTAATGAGGACTGTGATGGAAGCCGTGGGGCCGTTGGAACCCCTCTCCCACTTAGTCTTTTAAAATAAAGATTTTCTGGAAAATATCCTTTTGAAATTTCCATTAAGTTTTTCTTAACTCAAAAATAAAATATCTAAGTCCAATAAAATCTCTATGTCAAGGCTTATATCCTTTGAGAGATTTCCTCCATGGACTAATTTTATATAAGTTAAAAAACTTAATGATTTCAAAAATTTTCCAATTAAAACTTTCTAGAGACTTTGGTCTCAAGTTTATTTGACAAAATCATTTTTCTAGTCCAAAACAAAACAAAATGGCTCTCCATTTTAATTTACAAAAATATCTAAATCCAATATATTTTCTATGTCAAGGATTAAATCCTTTGAGAAAATATTTAAGGATTAATTTTTGTACCAATTAAAATAACCATTTAGTTTTTAAAGAAAAATATTTTTCCTTGCCAAAACAAAAGGTTCCCAAAGACTTTGGTCTTTGAGAAAAAACACACATAGGTACATAAAAAAATAGCATGCTAGAAAACAATAAATGTTTTCATGCTTTTCTACTTTTTAAACCTAAGTGCCCAAATAATAGAATTAAACACATTAATTAATTAATTAATGATCTTGTTTAATCCTGAAATCCCTTACTAATATTTTTCATGCAAATATATTCCAAGAATATAAATATTGCAAAAATATTAACTTCGCCTGGTATGGGACCCAAAATGAAAAAGAAAAAAAATTAAAAAATTTTGACTGGCGGTCTACTGCACCCGCCGCACCGGATCCTCGCCCGCATGGCCTGCGGTCCACTAAGGCCTCTGTGCACCAGCCGCACCTAATCTCCTGCAGCTTCAACCCGTGGAGCCGCCCCGCGCCCGCGTGCCCTCTGCTGCCGACCCGCGATCTCGCCCGATGACCCGTGCGCAAACCCGGTCTCCAATTGCAAATTTGAATTGCGAAACCGGCTTGAGTTGCTATAGTAAGGCTCGGCTTAGGCGGCTCGCGGGCAGTGGCACCTCTCACAGATATTGCGGCTCGGCTCGGCAGCTTATGAACAGTTTTCTTCTTCTTCGTTTTTCACCCGCGCAAATTTTTTTCTTCAGTTCATCTCTGGTTTGATTTTTCTTGCCTTCTTTGGCTTCTTTAGACATTTCTACATATAAAGACTCATCCAAAATTAAACCACAACCGCCTATACCCATTTAAATTGGGTTTACACAATTAAAACATCAAAGCCAAAAAATTACAGAGATGCCTATGCTTCCACTGTGAAGCTTACAAATCCACCTATCCCATACCAAAACAGCGAACGATCACAGGTATAATCATCTTCTCCATTTTTATTAACTACCATGCTCCCTATATTGATCAAAAACCTTGGATCTGATACCACTCTGATGGAACGCAGAAACAGGGGAGCATGCACCGTGCTAAAAAAATTGGAGAAAAATTAAAACGCGAGCCATAAAGGCCATGCGGAAGCGTGAAGATCATACATTTACATTCCTTAACCCTCCTAGGTTGCGTAGGAACAGATTGAACGGCTGGAATCGCCTCGCTTTGCACACTTGAAGGAGCTTCCGGTTGAACACCCACTAGCCTTCGACTTTGCCTTGTTCACATTAACGCTTAGCTCTCCAGCTCTCTGGATATTCCTCAGCCTAACCTCTAGTCGGTGAACACTATGGTGAAGAGGAAGGGTCTCAATTCTCCTTGGTTTACCTGCTATTGGTTAGCAAAATCCAAGGAAAACCCAAGAAGAAGAAAACGTGAGAGATAGGAGAGAAAGAGACCACGTGAGTCTTGTGGCTTGGGAAAGAAAATTAGCGTTTTTTTTTTCTTCAAAGAGTTGTTTATATTTGGCCTAAACTAGGTCTCTCAATCTCTGATAAACATCTCCCCGAGATTTCAAAACACCCGGATGTTATCCTGAGAAACAGTTTAGCCTAACCTTAAACTCCTCTTAACCATATCTGGAAAAAATCCTAAGGTCCAAGCTATTGGGCCAGATAAATATTTATTATTTTTCTTGGACCCAAAAAGGCCCAAAATAATAAATATTAATTATTTATTTTCTGGGCTTACATAAGTAACCCAATAAATAATTAATGAGCCCAAATGAACCATAATAATTAATCTTTGATTATTTATTTCTTGGGCCTATATAAATAACCCAATAAATAATTAAACATTAATTATTTCCCCTAGTTTAAACCCAGGTTAATTTCTTAATCATTCATACTGGACCTAGGCCCTGAATAATTAATTAACCAAATAAACTAGATAATTAATTTCTCTCAACTTCTATTTTATTTATTTATTTATTTATTTTATTCCAGTCCAATAATAAATTAGACTTCCTGAATAAAATAAAATCCTCCTCAACTGAGACCAATTCCTCAACCCAAAAATAGTTAGGACTTACGGGCTATCCCGAGGACCAAAAAGACACATCGCCTTGGCTGCTAAAATGACCAAAATACCCCTGCTATATAAATAGCTGTATTTTGCATTTTAAATATTTCCTAATATCACCATAAGGAAATATTGACCCCAAGGACAATGCTGCATTCGCAAAGTCTCCGACCTACAGGTGTAATGACTAAGATACCCCTCTACACATCGCCGTACATTTAGAGAGGAATAAGTGTACTAGCACCCCCCTAAATGACATCTACCATCCTTAGGCTTCTAGTCCAATGATCCACGACTTCTTGGAGTGTTTCCGCTTTCCAAGGGAGCTACCCTAAAGCAAACATCCAAGTCATGTTTCCCAGGGCCCTGGATAATTTAGACCATTCGGACAACCACAAGGGGCGATATAGTGCAGAAACTATCTTGTATAAGTCTGTCTTAACTAACTAGTCACACATACCCAACATGCAAGTATATTGGCCCTATGATAGAACCTCAACTACAACAAATCAAAGTATATGCTTCCTGCTTCTCTAGACCACCAACTCATACTCAAGTCGTAGAGTACTAGTCCACGCTGTAGCGGTAGTAGTCTAGGTTTCTACCATATAGTACTTTGAGAAACCACTACTACAGGTCCTGTTCTACGTATTCGAAATACGCTTATGTCATGAAGTGAGTGGACTACCCATTGGCTAAAGGTAAGCCATTCCCTATTTGGAATTCATAACATAATAACCTAAACATGATGAGGTTCCCAGTCTCATCAATAGGTTAAGAACAAATGTCTATGTGTTAAATAACCCATGATCCATACCTTACTGTGAAAGACCACCGTTCACATGGATCACTTTTTTAAACACAATGGGTCTGTTCCAAACGAAAATCGTGCACAAACAAAAAGTAAATTCACAAACAATTTCTGAAAATAAATTCTTTTATTAAATAATTCGATTTTACATCAGAAACCTAGTCTAAGAGGGCATACAATCCAACAATGGCACCCGCCTATCCCTATATACCCGGAGGACCTTCCAGTTCCCCAGCCTGCCCCTCAGCCAGTTATCCCTATGGAGGATAACAGTGATGATGAGGTTCACCCTATAGAGGATAGCAGTGAGGACGAGGTCCAGATCATTGAGCCATCCCCAATTTCGGTGATAGACATAAGTTCTGATAGTGAGGATGAGGTGATGATAGTGGAGCCTGGACCCCATCCTCTTAATCCCGAGGTAGACTTAGCAGCAAATAGTGATGACCCGGGGGAGATAGACTATGAGTCTCCACCCAGGCCTTCTGTCCTTCCTTCTTTCAGCCGAGTTGAGCCCGAGGAGAATTCTAGGTGCCCTGGGAAAAAGTTAATGGAGGGATTTGCTAGCAGGGATGGGGTGGATTTTTCTAAGAACTCTGGGGGATGGTTGTATAAGGCTGATGATGAGTATTTTGATGAGGACTAGGAGTTACTTTCATTTGGATGTTTATTTGTTTATTGTTTTTGAGAACTTTTATGTCAAGAATTTTAATTCTACTTTCTATTAAGATTTCGAATCTATGCAAGTCCATTTTTGAAAGAGAATTTGTTCCTTAGCCAAAATTTACATCCGATGTCTATTTACATCTATTTGACTGTGAATGCATGTGCAACTAAAATGATTTGAACCTTAAATGCATGCACTTAACATTTGGGGTGTGGTTTAGAATGGCACCCAAGCGTCGTGTAGTTTCAGCAGGTGGAAGGGTTCCGGAAGTTGATCAAGTGGCACCGGAAGTGGAAACAACCCAGACGCAAGCAGCTAACCGAGGTGGAGGGAATAGTCCGAATATGGGATCGGGGTCTGAAGTTCCAGTTGATGTGACCATGGGCCAGGCATTCAGCAAGATGGCCGAGATTTTACAGTCGATGACCGAGCGTCGGAACCCAAGTGGTGAAGACGAGGCCTTAGAGCGGTTCTTGAAGTTTCAACCGCCCGCCTTTATGGGCGAAGCGAAATAAGACCAGAAGGCCGAGCAATGGGTTGAGCAAATGGAGGATATATTTGCAACGCTTCAGTACACCGAGGAGCGGATAGTTAAGTTTGCAGCTTTTCGATTGAGAGGACCAGCTCAGGCGTGGTGGCAGTAGGTCCAAGACGACTGGGAGATGGACGAGCAGGAATGGACGTGGTCCAACTTCGTTGAAGCCTTCAGGGCGAAGTATATCCCATAGTGGATTATGGAGAAGCGAGAAGACGAATTCCAGAATCTAAGGCAGGGAAGCATGTCGGTAGCCCAATACGTGGCTCGGTTCACTCAGTTGTCCAAATACTGCAAGTAATTGGTGGACACCGAGCAGAATAGGACGAGGCAGTTCGTCAAGGGGCTGAGACCAGAGTTGAGGAGAGTATTGGCACCTACTCCACCGACAACTTATTCGGGGGCTGTAGACGTAGCTACTCGAACGAAAAATGAGGATCGCAGTAGGATGGTAGCAAAACCCTTCCAACTGCCAAGGCAGTTGCAGGGACACTACCCGAGACCGCAACCCCATAAACGCCTCGCCAATCACCAATGGCAGGACCAGGGGAAGCAAGCCCGGATGGCACCGGGTGGACCTGCCCTGAATCTCCCATTATGCAGGCAGTATGGAAGCAAAGGCCACACTGAAAGGAATTGTTGGTCTAATGGTGGTGAAAAGAAATACTATCATTGTGGCGACCCGAACCACCTGAGGAACACCTTCCCCAAATTACACCGAGTCAGGCAAGAAAACCCGGCTGAGAACCCGAGGCCCAACCGAGCCAACCCTACGGGAGCAGCCGGGAGTGGAGCACCAAAGCCGCAAGTGAAGGCCAAGGTATTCGCTCTCAACAGAGAGGAGGTTGGGGTCGATGCAGCAGTGGTAGAAGGTACGTTCACAATTCAAGGATGTTCTGTTAATGCTTTGATTGATCCTGGCTCTACTTATTCCTATATAAGCAAGTTGTGTGCATGTCATTTGGGTTGGGATGGAGTGGAACTACCTTACGCTTTATTGGTGAGCACACCTCTGGGGAAAATGGTGCAAGTGGATCGATATGTAAAAGAGTGTAAAGTTAATGTGGGGAAAGGAAGTCTGGAGAGAGATTTGATAGTGTTAAACATTGAGGATTATGACTTAATTTTGGGGATGGACTGGTTAGCCAAGCATGGGCCTAGGGTAGAATGTAAAAATAAGACAGTCCAGTTCGTCAGACCGGGTTGTGATGTATTGGAATTTAATGGAAAAAGGGTGAAAGAACTCAAGTATTTGATTGCGGGGGCTAAGGCCCGAAAATTGTTGAAGCAAGGGTGTCAGGGGTACCTGGCTTACGTGATAAACAAGCCGAAGGACCAGTGCACTTTGGAGGACACTGAAGTAGTAAAGGAATTTCCCGATGTATTTCTGGTGGAGCATAATTCTCTACCTCCTAGCCAAGAAGTGGAATTCACCATCGACTTAGTTCCAGGAGCGGAACCAGTATCGTGAACCTCGTACCGGATGGCACCGACAGAGCTGAAAGAGTTGAAGGAACAATTGGAGGAATTAGTGAGCCAAGGTTATATCAGACCGAGCACGTCGCCTTGGGGAGCGCTTGTGCTATTTGTAAAGAAAAAGGACGGCACTCTAAGGCTATGCATTGACTATCGGGGATTGAACAATTTGACGATCAAGAATAAGTATCCTCTACCGTTGATTGACGAGCTATTCGACCAGTTGCAAGGATCCAGTTGCTACTCCAAGTTGGATCTGAGGCAAGGATACTACCAAGTGCAGATAAGAGAGGAAGATATTCCCAAGACGGCCTTCAACACTAGATATGGACATTACGAGTTCGTGGTGATGCTGTTCGGGGTGACTAACGCCCCAGCAGTATTCATGGACCTGATGCATCGAGTGTTCCAACCCTATCTGGACAAGTTTATGGTGGTCTTCATCGACGACATTTTGATCTACTCCAAGAGTCCAGAGGAGCATTCGAAGCATCTGAAGCTCGTACTGGAGAAGCTTCGGGAGCATAAGCTGTACGCCAAGTTCAGCAAGTGAGATCCAGAGTTTCTTGGGACTGGCTGGTTACTATCGAAGGTTTATCAAGGGATTTTCGACACTCGTATCACCAATGACCCGATTAATGCAAAAGGATGTTCTATTTGTGTGGAATAAGAAGTGAGAGAAAAATTTTCAAGAACTGAAGTGCAGACTGATGATAGCACCGGTATTGAGTCTACCAGAGGAAGGGAAACCCTACGCGCTATATACCGACGGTTCGAAAGAAGGACTGGGAGCAGTGTTGATGCAGGACTGGAAAGTGATTGCTTACGCTTCTTGGAAGCTAAGACCTCATGAAGCCAACTACCCCACTCATGATCTGGAGCTGGCAGCTATAATGTTTGCCCTAAAGAAATGGTGACACTACCTGTATGGAGCCGAATATGAGGTGTTCTCCAACCATAAGAGTCTGAAGTATATCTTCACTCAAAATGATCTGAACTTGAGGCAGTGAAAGTGGATGGAATTCTTGGAGGAATACCATTGTCCGATCAACTACCATCCCGGGAAGGCCAACGTTATGGCGGACGCCCTAAGTAGAAAGGTTGGGATGGGCAGATTAAGAGTGCAGGAAATGCAAGCGATTTAGGATGTGTTGGACAGAAGGATGGAAGTGCAAGGTAAAGGAATTGTCATTAGCAATATGAAGTTGGTGCCGGATCTGAAGAAGGAAATCGTGGGAGCTCAGCAAAGCAACGCCAAGTTTCAACTTTTCAAGGACAAAGAGCTTAGATGGCCTAGCAGTGAATTCCATCTAGACGAAGCGGGAGTTCTCCATTTAGAGATTGGTTTTGTGTACTCGGGGAGCAGCAGCTAAAGGACAGAATTTTGGAGGAGGCGCACAAGAGCAAGTACGCCATTCATCCCGGGGAAGTCAAGATGTATCAGGATTTGAAGAGAGCCTATTGGTGGCCCAGACTAAAGTGAGAAGTGGTCAAGTATGTCTCGACCTATCTTACCTGCCAAAAGGTCAAAGTGGAACACAAGAAGTCAACAGGATTATTGCAGCCATTGCTAGTACCGGAATGGAAGTGGGAGGAGGTGACTATGGATTTTGTCACCGGACTTCCCAAGTCAAAGACTAAGAAGGACGCCATATGGGTGGTGGTGGATCGACTGACCAAGTCAGCTCATTTCATACCGGTGAATGTGAGAGACTCGATAGAGAAACTGGCTCAGACTTATGTTCGAGAAATCGCCCGACTGCATGGTGTGCCTTTAAGCATAGTGTCAGATCGAGACCCGAGGTTTACATCTCAATTCTGGGGAAAGTTTTAGGAAGCAATGTGGTCGAGTCTAAAATTCAGTACGACGGCACATCCACTGACCAACGGGCAGTCAAAGAGGGTAATACAAATATTGGAGGATATGTTGAGAGCCTGTGTTTTGGACTTTGGAGATAAATGGATAGAGTGTGTACCATATGCAGAATTATCATATAACAACAACAACCAAGCTTCGATGGGATGGCACCGTATGAGGCTTTGTATGGGCACAAATGTCAGGTACCGTTGTATTGGAGTTGGTTCGAAGATGGTCATGTGAGCAAAACCGGGAAAGTATGTGTCTAAGAAATGTAGGATAAGGTGAAATTGATCAGGGAAAGGTTACAGGCGGCACAGAGTCGGCAGAAGAGTTATGCGGACAACTGGCAAAAAGAATTAGAATTTCAAGTCGGGGAGAGCATATTTTTTAAATTGATGCTGAATAGGGGAATTTTGAAGCATCGGAAGGGCGAAAAATTGAATCCGAGATATTTGGGGTTGTTTCCGATTAAGGAAAGGATCGGACCGGTAGCTTACCGACTGTATCTGCCAGAAGGGTTGACGAGAATCCATGATATGTTTCATGTGTCACAATTGAAGAAGTACAATGCGGATCCTGGTCATGTATTGAATGATGAACCGTTAGTATTACAACCAGACCTGAGCTATGTGGAGAAGCCTGTGCAGATATTGGACCGCATTGTCAAGACTCTCCGGAACAAACAGATACCAATGGTTAAGATTCAGTGGGAGCACCATGGCATGCAGGATGCCACATGGGAGTCGAAATAATGGGTTAAGCGGAAGTACCCTGATTTGATATAGAGGTATGCTTGAATTTCGGGACGAAATTCTTCTACAAAGTGGAGGATGTGAAACCCTATTCAAAACCAACCTTAGAGTAAGGGGGTTGGGGAGTATATTATATTTCATTGCATGTTTAAATATATTTTTATATGATTTTATGTGCATTGAATTTGTGTTATATAGTCTAGAGGGCTTGATTATGATTATTAAGTGAGAAGGGCAAAATGGTAATTTTTGCTTGAGATGGAAAAAGGGTGATAGCTTGAGGATTGAATAGGAAAATATTTTTTTTTAGAGGGAAAATAAGAACAAGAGTTGTTTTGGTTTAGTGGTTAGAGCTTTGAAATTAATTCTTGAGGTCATGGGTTCAAATTCCATCATGGGAGCTTTAGAATGATTAAATTTTATTTTTGCTTGGGAAGTGGAAATTTTCGACCTTATGTGCTTTGGAATAGGGTAGATATATTGTCCTAAGAGAGACATGATAGGAGTATCCTAATCCTATTCTTTTGCTCTACACAAAATTCCTAAAGGGAATTCATTTCCTCTTGATCCTTAATTTTCCTTATTTCTCAATTCATTAGCATGTTCAAATTGTTCGAGCCAATTTTATTCTAGAAAAATTCCAAAAATGTGCTGTGGCTTTGAAGGTTCAAAATGTCTTAGTAAGAGACATCTTATGGACCGAAACCATGGAAGAGGGGGAAAGGATTTCAAGTGAATTAAATTCCTTAGTGAACTTTCTAAAACCTTCACACTAGCTAAGTTCATTTTCTTTCATGCATGGAATTGAAATTTTCCCAGATTTGTGTCCTTTCAAGGTATCAAAATTCTTAGCCATTATTCCCTCCCAAATGCTTCAAGAAAATGGCCTTTTTTATTAGCTTAGAACTTGGATTTTTCTGGCCATTTTCAGACAGCACAAAAGCTGTGCAAAACCAGGAAAATTCCTGGGCAAATTCACAGCTTAGGAGGTCTGAAACCAAGCTGCTTTTTTCCAATTTTTGTTCAGCATCATAGCCACATTTTTCCTCCATGATGAAGGCTGGAAACCAGCCTTGAAAAGCCTTGAAATTCCCCTTCAAACTCCCTGCAAACCGACTGGAAAAGGGCAAGCGAAAACTGCCCAGAAAATTCCAACAAGCAGCGAAATACTGTGCAGAAATTTTCCAGCCTTGGTTTCTAATTCATCCCTAGCTGAAACTCCATCCTTCTTCTGCACAAATCACCCTTAAACCTTCAGTAACTGAACTCCATTATCCTCCTCAAGCTTCTATATTAAAATCCAATCATGGCTGCCTAAAAGATTTCCAAAAAAATTCTGCAAACATGATCTGATTTGGATACCAAAATTTCAGCCACCATGATTTAACAACTTTCCAGAAAATATACCTCAAACAACCAGACCTTCCCTTCACCATTACACTCAGTATTTTCGGCCACCCTTAGCCCCCCTCAGCCAGCATTCATCTAGCCGAAACACTACCAGCAATTCGGCCATGGCAGACTTCCAAAAGCTCTCCCATGATCAAAGTTATTCCTGAATATTTAGTTTCCAAATTTATTTCCCAAAAATATTCTTCAAGGATTTCATCAACTAGCCTTTCCTTTTCCCTTCCAAACTAGAAAATCAGCTACCAAAACCCTTCAAGCAGTTGACCAACCCTAATCTTTACAGAATTTTGGCAGCTCCAATCCCAAAAGCTCTCTTCTCTCTTCAACATCAAGAACACACAACACACCAAGAACACCTACTCCTTCCTTTCACCCAATACTCTCCCAAATCACTTCAAACTCCTTCAAAATTTTCCAGATTGAACCTACTCACAGCTGTGAGTCCATCAATACCATTCTTAACATCAAACTCCAAAATCCAACTTGCTATTTTAGATCAAAAACAAGAAATTTTGTGAAGGCTCAGGAACACCTTCAAGGTAGGTTTGTTCTAACAACTTCATCTTCTCTAATCTTGATCTCCAATGAATATAAATGCAAATCAACATACTAATGGTCTCTCTCTCTCTCTCTCTCTCTCTCTCTCTCTCTCTCTCTCTCTCTCTCTCTCTCTCTCTCTCTCATGGCCGAATCTCTCTCCTCTTGGCCGGATGGCTTCTTCTCCAATGGCCATGCTTTCTCCACCTTCCTTGGACGGATTTAGGCATCTAGGGGTTGTCAACCATTCGAAACTCCTTCAAGATATTCAGCAAGCAAGTAAGCCTTTTTAACCCTTCTTTTAAATTCTAGATTCATGTCTCTAGGATGATGTTGATAGAAGATGGATTGTGGATAGGATTTAAGTATATATTGTTGAGGTTGAAGCATGAATGTATGTATGTATGTATGAATATGAAGGAGATGGGATTTATGCATGGATGGATTACATTGGTTGATTGTATGATGATTTGAGGTTTAATGAATGTCTCCATGTCATAGGTAGTATTTGTGATGAAGTATGCTAGAGATTATGTCACCTTTGGTGAATAGGATTTATATTCATGTTGGATTATTGAAGCTATGACCATATTTATGCTAGTTGGGGTTAGATCATGTCTTGGTAAATTTATATCTATGCTTATATGCATGATTTGGATGATTTGATGAATTGAAGGATTGTATATGTTTATGATTGTGGTTAGCCATAGAAGTATGATCATGATCTAGTAGTCCCTAAGCTAATTTTTATTTCATGAATAAAATATTTAATAATATGATTTTGCTAGTAAATTCGAAAAAAAACCCTATGAGGGGTAAATTTGGATTATTATATATAAAAAGGGTATTTTAGTCAAATAAATTATAGCTTTTGCTAGAAAAATAGAATATATATATATATATATATATATATATATATATTATAAAATAATGAAATCAACTAAAGCCTTTTATGGAAATAATCATAATTAGTAAAATATTTATTAACAAAGAATTTAATTATTATCTTTTAATCAAAACCCATTAAAATTTTATTTATTATTTTTCAAGCAAGACTTATTAAATTTATTTTCAACTAATTTTAGTTATCAATTATTTTCTAACAATTAAATTATTAGTAAATCATTATTTTACCTAATACCACCTAGGACTCTTTATCAAGTAAACCCTAAATTTTTCTTAGCACGATTTAAACCATCAACTTATTAGTACTTGTTTCTCAAAACATTAATTATTTTTAATATCAAATTAGGCTTAGCTTATACACCTATTTATTTTTAGTTTAGCCTTAAAGGTTGGGACACTAGGATCATGGTGGTAATGAGTTGAGTTGTTTTAAATTGAGAAAGTGGATTTTGGCTTGAGTTTGATTGTGATTTGTATTTGCCCATGCGGGGTTTGGTCAGCTGTTGGAGACCTTATATTGTGAGTAAGAATCAGGCAAGCTCCTGCATAAAACCTAATTGATGAAACATGTTTATTATGGTAAGCTAAATGTAGAGTGCATGGACACTCAATTTTGCAAGGGCAATTGAGGATTAACTTCTTACCTATTTCAAACAAACAATTTATTTGAAAATTAATAAGCAGATTTACTCAATCTCAAAACTCTTTCCAAAACTGATTTTGATAAAAACTTTGGGAACCCTTAATTGCCATTTTCATGTGGAACAGTGTTTTGTTCATTTTATCCCAAGTGGGAAATGTCGTTGAGTACTGAACAAGGATGGACTACTAGGGCTACTCTTTGAGGGGTTAGGGTAAGTCTCTCAGTAGATGGCCACCTCTGACAGGTGAGTCCTTCCGGATAGGACGTCAGTCCAGTAGGTCGTGCCGGTCCAAGCTAGCAGTGTTCTCTTTCAGTCAAGTGACTATGTGTTGCCGGAATGGACACCCGGTTGTTTTTTGGGTATAGAGAATGAGGAGTATCTTGCCCAGTAGTTGATCACCTACTTTTGTCAGTCTACACAAAGTGTGGCATTCTGACCGGCGGTATGCACAAAGTGTTGCATGCTGACCATGCGGTTATGAGGCCCAACGTGTGGTAACCAATGATCATTTCTTTTGAGTGGTTGATTTTATTGATTATTTATGGTTGAAAAAGCCAAAAAACCACTCTTACTTTTGACTAATGTTTATTACTTGCCAGTGATCTCTTGTAAAGAATTTTATACTTTGCATTCACGAACTGTTTTCTCCCAACACTTAAGCACACACGGACTTACTGAGATTTCTGTCTCACCACCATTTTTACCATGATTTCAGGTCGATCCTACTGTGGGGATGAGTAGCTAGATATTGCCTGCTTTGGAAGATTTTCTAATAACTTATTTTGTGTAATGTTTTGTGGAGATGAGAGTGGATAAATTTTATTATGGATTTGTTGTTGGTATTCTTGGATTTATTTTTGGGATGTAATAAATTTTAAGTTCAATTATCATTTTTATTCAGCTATTTTATTTGTGTGACCTAGTTATAAAGACCCATTGTCTTTTGGACGGGGCGACATGCCCGGCCCTGGCGGGCCTAGGTAGCGGGGTGTTACAACAATCCCCTTTGCACTCACAATATACTTAAGGAATATAACCCTCTCTAAACAAAAAGAGCATTTTTCCATGTTTGCATACAATCTCTCCCTTCGAAGAGCAACAAACATATATTGAAGATGATTCAAATGATCCACATATAATTTGCTATATATCAATATATCATCAAAGTACACAAAAATAAACTTCCCAATGAATTATCTTAAAACATGATACAATAGATTCCGGAAAGTGCTAGGAGCATTTGACAATCCAAAAGGCATAACAAGCCACTCATACAATCCTTGTCTAGTTTTAAAGGTTGTTTTCCACTCACCCTCTTCCCTAATCTTAATTTAGTGATAATCGATTTCTAATCAATTTTTGAGAAAATGCATGCACCAAACAACTCATCAAGCAAGTCATTTAGTCTAGGAATAGGATATTGATACTTAACCGTAATATTTTTTAGGCATGATAATCCACACATATGTGCCAAGTCCTATTCTTTTTGGGAAGTAAGAAAATCGGAACCGCACATGGGCTTAGGCTCGCTCTCACGTGTCCCTTCTCAAGTAATTCCCCCACCTCCTTCTATAATTCCTTGACCTCCGATGGATTGGTCCTATAGGCTTGTTGGTAGGAGATAACGGCTCCGAGTACAAAATCTATTTGATGCCTGATTCATCTAATGGGTAATAATCCTCTGAGCATCTTTTTTGAAAAAATATCGTCAAACTCTTGAAGAATGGCTGTAATTTCATTAGGCAAAGAAAAGGTAGAATCATTAGTAGACACATAAGATCCTATGCAAATAAGAAGAATAACCGGTTCCTTAGCTTCTATTGCTTCTATGACCTCACTCCCTTTCGCAAAGTAGTTCACTCTTCTTTTACCTCCCCTCTCTTTTCCTTGCTCACTTCCATCTGTGATGGTTAAAGGTATTTGTTTTCCCATTCTCTCTCTCAATTCGTTCTCTTTCTTTTATTATTCTTTCCTTTCTAACTCTTATTTTTGTTTGGCATCTTGTACTCCCTTTTTCTTTTCTCTTTCCCTCGTGATTCTTTGGTCTTTGTTCATCTCACTTGGGGTTGGGGGCATGGGGGTAAGGATTTATTTGGATTCTTCTTTGAGAATATAATAAGTGTTCTTCCTCCCATCATACTTTGCATTTCTATCATATTGCCAAGGCCTCCCTAGGAGCAAGTGACCTACTTGCATAGACATCACATCACATAGAACATCATTTTTGTATTTTTCCTATCTCAAAAGATACAAAGACTTATTTGTTAACCCCCAATTCCCCACTATCATTCAACCATTGTAACTTGTTGGGTTTGGGGTGTTTAATTCATTTCCTGCTTAATTCATCAAATATGCTTACACAAATGACATTAGTAAAACTCCCACTATCCACAATAATACTATAATGGATCTTGTTGATTAGACACCTTGTGTAGAATATGTTCTCTTTTTGTTGATGGTCTTGGTCTTCAATAGCTTGAGAATTCAATGATCTTCTTATGACTCCAACAAAGGAATACTCTTAGCCAACTACTTCCTCTTCATCACTTTCCTCTTCCATATTTTCTTCTTGGTCTCTTTGGTACCTTTCTTCCTCTTCTTCTTGGTCAGTTGAGGCTTCTCTAAAGGGGTTAGTGTACATAGCCCTTTTGCTTGGACACTCATGCGAAGTATGCCTATAGCCAAGACACTTGATGCCTCTATTCCATTGTGGCTTCTCCATGGCTTTTCCTTTATCCTTGTTCCAACATTTCCTAGGTTTCCAATCTTTCATAGGCTTCTATCATTCCCTTGGCTTGTTGTACTCCCTTTGGAAAGGTTTAGGAGTATCATCCCTCTTAGGTAGCATCTTGCTAATGGTGTTCGGATTTGGAAGTGTAGGCTTAACAAACCCTCCTCTTTAGTTACCTTTAATCTTCATAGTGGCATGAACTATATCCTCAAAACGGTCATAGGAGTGCAACTCTTTGGAATTGGCTATTTTATTATTTAATCCTCCCAAGAACTTAGCCCTTGCTGCTCTTGTTGGGATGTATACTCTCTTAGACTAGGTTTCTGATGTAATTTTGACTTGTATTAATAAAAGTATTTTTCTTAGAAATTATTTGTGAAATCTTCTTTATTTTGTGCAAAATTTTTATTGAAAATGACCTTTTGTGTTTAAGTAAATAGTTCATGTGAATGGAAGTCTTTTATAGTAAAGTATGAACCATAGGTTACTTAGTACATAAACTATTGCTCTTAACTGAATAATGAGAATGGAATCTCAACATGGTAAAGTTTTTGTGTTATAAATTCTGAATAGGGAATGGCTTACGTTTAGCTAATGAGTAGTCTTCTCATTTCATAATACAAGCACATTCCGAATATGTACAACTGGACCTATAGTTGTTGTTTCTAAAAGTATTATATGATAAAGACCTAGACCACTACTGCAACAACGTGGACTTGTACTCTATAACTTGAGTATAAGTTGGTAGTCTGATAAAGCTGAAAGCGTATGCTTTGATATACTATAGTTGAGGTTCTTTAGAAAGGCCAATATACTTGATTGTGGGATATATGCAACTAGTTAGTTAAGACAGACTTGTACAAGATAGTTTATACACTATATCGCCCATTATGGTAGTTCAAATGATCTAATTATCCAAGGCCCTGGGGAATATGACTTAGATATTTGCTTTAGGGTAGCTCCCTTGGAAAGCAAAAATATTTCAAGAAGTCTTGGATCATTGGATTAGAAGCCTAAGGATGGTAGATGTCTTTTAGAAAGGTATTAGTACACTCTTTCCTCTCTAAATGCACGGTGGTGTGTAAAGGGATATTTTAGTCATTTCACATATAGGTCGAAGACATAGCTAAAGCAGCATTGTTCTTGAGGTCAATTTTTTCTTATGGTAATATTAGAAAATATTTAAAATGTAAAAATATAGCTATTTATATAGTAGGAGTATTTTGTTTATTTTAGTAGCCAACGCGATGTGTCTTTTTGGTCATCGGAATAGCCTGTAAGTCCCAATTAATTTTAGTTTGAGAAAATGGTCTCAATTAAAAGGATTTTATTTTATTCAAGAAGTCTAATTTATTTTTAGACTGAAATAAAATAAAAGAATGAGAGAAATTAAATTTATTATCTAGTTTATTTGGCTAATTAATTATTCAGGGCTTAGGCCCAGATTGAATAATTAGAAAATTAACTTAGGCCAAAACTAGTTAAGGAAAAGGCTTAAAAAATTATTCTAGTTATTTGGGCTCACTAATTATTTATTGAGTTATTTTAATATGCCTAGGAAATAAATAATTAATGGTTATTATTTTGGGCTCATTAGGTCTAAGGAAAATAATAAATTATTAATGGCTCAATAGCTTAAACCAAAAGGATTTTTTTTTTTTTTTAACTCATAGAACAGAAGAGTTTAGGCTAAGCCAAACCTCTTCTATTGATAGCCTCCGGATGTTTTGAAATATCAAAACCCCGATGTTTTGGTTTTTAGAAGAGTTAGTCATGTGTTTTGTTTTTTCCGATCAGAGAATACACACGAAGAAGAAAAAAACAGAAGCTTTACCTCTTTTCTCTTTTCTCTCTCGTTCTTTTCTTTTCTTTTTTAGTTTCTTGATTTTGCTAATCAATAGCAAATGATCAAGAAGGATTTTTGAGACTATTTTTTCCTTGCCTATTTATTTCACCAACAAGAGATTAGAAGGTAGAATATTCTGAGAAGCAAAAGGCTTCGGCGTTGATGCCACGGAGGAGTAGGAGATTAGCGGCTCATCAACCAGAAGCATCAACGAATGAAGAAGCCATCCCTGTTGTTCAATCTTCTTCTTTATTGCTAAACAAACCAAAGACACGCAGAGGTAAAAGAAAAATAATTCTTCCGCTGTGTAGCTTCTACGTTTTTCTTGTTTTTGGTTTTGTTTTCTGTAGTATGCATAGCTCCTGCATGTTTCATTAGCAACAGCTCTATGGTCCTCTTAGATTTTAGCCCTCATCAACATTACTTCCATTTCTTTATGGTAATCCTGCACACTCTTATTCCCTTGCTTGAATGATTAAAGCCTTTGGTAGAGGTCATTGTAGTAGTGGTGTGAAACAAACCTAACTCTCATCATGTCCTTTAACAAGGTCTAAATTCCCCGACTTCTACTCCTATTTACCTTTTTTGAGCACTAATTTACTCTCACCAAACCAAAGCATACTCTAAAAAAAATCCAAAATAGCTAGCTTCACCTTTGATCTTTCACTATAAGTAATGCACTTAAAAAATATTTCTATTTTGCTCTCCTATTTAAAATAGGCTTTAGTATCACTTTTTCTATAGAATGTAGGCATATTCATCTTGATATAGTTCAACTCTCTCTCCTCTTCATTTTCTTCTCTCCTACCTCCTCTATTGCCCCATCCTCTATTGAGTTCCCTCTATGCATCACCATGTTCCCTTTCATACCATTCATCAACTCGCTTAAACTCTCTTTCTAACCCCTTTGAATTGTTTCCACCATTCCTTCCTTGGTCCCTACCTCGTTCTCCTGTCATGCCATGTCCCCTCCTATTGGAGCTTATTAGAATCCTCTAATAGAGTATTCATCCCAATCTTCACTTTGTTGAGCATTTAGCGGAGGAGTATGGGCATCATCATCCCTCATTCTAGGACTAAGAGCTTCAAATCGTTCTTAGCCCCTTCTTTGTTCTACGGTAGAAGATTAACCCAAATAATGTCTCAATCCTGTGATCTCCCTTATCATATCTTCAAACCTACTGTGTTATTGTCCTCATTATAGCATTTAAATCCTCTCACAAAGCTTTAACATCAAGTGGTTCTTCTTGAGGCCTACTAGGTCCATTTAGGTTAGGCATAGGAATTTCTTGTTCATGGGCCATGGCGATAGGATATTCAAAAAGTTATACCTACAAAAGAGATTAATTAAAGAAATAGATCATCTTTTCACTCCCTTGCATGTTTACTCTCAAAGATAGTCACTTTACACTCATGTTTATCCTCTTTGGCTCTTTTGATAGTAGTCTTACCCTCTTGCCTTTTTTTTCCTCAACACTCAAACCTTCTTGTTCAATCTCAATTCTTCCGAATAGCTAAAGATTTAGTCCAACTATATAAGTCAACAAAAATAAATGGATTTTCCAATTAGGGGGTCCTAGGGGATTCAATGAGCATGGATTTCAACAATAAAGTGATATATCAAGTCCCAACATCCCAAGGAATGAAAATTAAAAGTTAAAACTCCCAACTATAGCTACAACATTCTCATAGAACATTTATTAAATACCTTAGTTGTAATCCCGTCACTTAAAACTAAGTAATATTTTTAGCCATATTCAAGCCCATTTTCACCACAAACATAGTATAAATTTGTTCCCAAGCATTATAATAACATCAAGGAGCAATTTTCTCAAGAGAAAATCAAGAAAGAACAAAGATATCATGACCTTTTTTAAGCTTTTTTTTTTTTTAGTTACGAGATTTCCCCTGTTTTTCTTCAACTTTGTAGGGCTCCTTTTCTTGATTTCAAGTTTTGATTGGAATTAGGGCTTTTCTTGCCATGATACCAAACCCTTTGACATGATCTTTAGTGGTTAATTTGATATGACAATGGACAAAAAATCTCAGCTCATAGAGTGGAACCAAAACAGTGGAGTTTTATGGCCAAAATGAAGGAAATTAAATATCTATCTACACTCTAGGAAACTCAAGAAGAACTAAGCAACAAAGACCCACAAGAATAGTAGGAAGATCAACTATAGATTCACTCAAATATCCTTGAAACAACAAAGGTAATCAAGAACAAAAAAAATAGAACTATAGGCACCCAAATAATGGAATTTAAGAAAAACCTTAGACTCCACTAATCCGAGATATATCATGATTCTACTTAGATCAAGTAGGACTTTCAAGCTTGTAATGTAAGGCTAAAGGGCTTGTAATGTAGCTTGTCAAATGAAGGATATAGAAGAATCAAAATATCAAAGAAGCTGAGAGTTCACAAGAAAAGGATAAACAAAATGTATCAAGAAATTCCAAACTATTCTTGCTCTCCTATCCCAGAATCAATCAAAACCCATAACCCAGTTTAGCAATTACAGTTTAGTTCAAGCAAATCTTGCATTTTCATCAATCATCCTCAACTTATCAATAATTTTTTCACAAGATCATTCAAATTTTCAGCAATGGTGCCAATAACTTGATGTCAACTCAAGTTTTTCAGAAATACCTACAACACAACCACCATTCTTCTTGTGATCTTTCTTTTCTTTCTCTTTCAATTTTTCTTTCTTTTTCCTCTTCTTTTTTCAAATGTTGCTATTGTTTGTTTCTCAGTTTTTCTCTTTCCATTTTTTCTCGCAGCTTTTTGTTTTCTCAATCGTTATTTTCTTTTTCTTCTCTTTCTTTTCTCCTTTCCCAACTCAACATAACTATTGATGCATGACTGAAAGTAACAAGTCATGGTCTTTCCATAAGTATTCTCCCTCAGCATTCTCCTACATGTACTTTTATCCATCAAGTGCAATCAAATATTTGGAAGAATTATTCAAACTCTCAGAAAGAAGTAATGGACAAAGTATAGTAATGAATTTTAAGAAAGAAATTAACAATTTAGGCTCAAAATAGGCACTAGGGATAATATTAAATAGGTAGGCTTGAAAAGCTCAAACTATCCAAAGAAGGCCTATTATCGTCATTCCTAAGTTAAATCATGAATATCTTTCTTATTTCGCCTCGAGAGGTATTCAAGTAAGTTCTAGAACGCTCAATGAATTTTAGTGGAAAAACAGGTTTAAGAATAGTGTAAAGCATTTGATCAAGAACTACTTAGTCCAAGTGCGTGCAAAAAGTCATGCATAAGCCACAAATGATATAGAACATATGCTCTATGATCTAGCACAAAGATATGCGTTAAAAATACATCTTGAAAACTCCAACAAAATCAGAAAAAATTTAGAAAAATTTGCTCAAAAAGGTTCAAAGAATTTCAAGAAGAATGAAACATAAAAGAATTCGCATTCTAACCACTCCCCCACACTTAAACTGGATATTGTCCTCAATGGCCAAACAAATAGAGTAAGGAAATATTGCCATGGGACCAAAAATAAAGGGGAAAAGAGAAAGAAAATACTTCCATTATGAATTATCTCCAAAAGTTCCTATCTTTTAGATCGTCAAATTTTCAAAACTTTTAATCCAAAATTTTCTAAAGTAGTTCAATACTAAGAAAACACCAAGATAATTGACAAAAACTTGGTCAAAGAATATCACCAAACCACTCCGCTATACTTAAATTGGATAATGCCCTCATTGGCAAAGAATTAACACATTAAATCATCTCCAAAAGGACTAAAACTAATAGAGGGGTAGAAAGTTTAAGCAATACTTTCCAAGTGCAATAAAGCTCCAATAAATATTAAACCAGGGAATAGAGAGAAGGGCTTGTCCAAAAAGTATTTATTCCTACCTACAGAACAAAACACAATAAAAGCATAAAGAAAATAAAGGCAAAATAAAGCAAACCTAACTAAAAGAAAGCAAACTAAAAATCCTAAAAATAAATAAATAAATAAATAACGACACGACTCACTCCCCTGCACTTAAGATGGACAATATTTTCCTTATTCAGGGAAGGAAAAGACACTTAACAAAACTGAACACAAACCAAATACACACACTCTTTCTATCCATCATGCTTCCTCATGAAACATTTGTAAAAGAAATTAAAGCTCAAAAGAGAAGATAGGCATGATGAATGTAGAAAGAAAATAGAGGTTTTTGAAAAATAGAAGGTTTATAAAAATAATTTTCTTTTTTCACTAAAGCATAACACATAAACCTCTTTCTCTAACATTCTTTTAGACACACAAATATTTTTGGCAACATATAACTGCACATAGTTTCTAAAGAATGCATCAAACTTGAAATCACCTTTTAACCCTTCAAAAGATTTGTTATAATTGAAATTCCCTTTAGAACATAGCAATTGAGTTCTTAAAGATGGGATCCAAAAATCCTTACTTTTCGACACATCTACAACAACTAAGTTACCTCCCATTGAATGGGGTGAAGGGTAGAAATTACCACCATCCTCCAAGGACTTTTTACGATATAGTGTTGAAAGATCCAACTCCTTAAGCCATGATAAAGTCAACACATCATTATTTGGACCTATATTCTCCAGGAAAGAGAGGAACCTAAGAAATCATATGACAAAGAGAGATTAGGATTATTAGCACATAGAAAAGAACTGAATACTTCCCTTCCCACATTGGATAATTGTCCCTCATAGCATCTCTCCTCTCCTTGGAGATTCTCTGGTTCAAGTGTATGGGCTAGCTGAACTCATGAGCCTCCTCAACAATGTTAACTAATTGTTTCCTTTGATCACACAATCGTTGGGAAGCTTCTTCATGCCCCAGAATAGATGAATTTTTATTGGCAACAAAAGATTTCACTATTGCTTCTAATGACGTCTCACTAAAAACATCACTGTGAGTTAGTAATTTTACCAATATACTAATGCTCTTTTTTTTTTTTTTTTTACTAAAAAATATCCTAGTTGAATGCATGACCACAAATTCATAAATTAAATATTAAACTAAGATTAAAAATTATAAATAAAGAAACAAATAAAAAATAAAATTACTTCAGTCCGTCTAAAATATCATGTTAGCAAAAGTCCAAACCTGAAAATAAGAAGAGTTAGTATTAACTCAAAATTATAGACGTAAAAATCATCTAATTCAAAATACAAAGATTACACATATTCCACATTAACATTAGGTTAGTAAAATTAAATAACTAAATATACAATATATACAAACTTACAAAGACAAGTTAGTTATTATGAACATGTATCTACCTATTTACATATTTACAACAGATAGTGAAATTAAAATACAATTATACAAACAACAAAATAGGCCACTTATTCATACAAGGAATATATATACATATTTACATATTTACATGGTTAAATCAACAAAATCTAAGCTTTCATGATATTGTTCCCTGGCAATGGCACCAAAAACTTTATGCGTTTGAATTTGGGTATAAAAATCATATAAAAATAAGCACATTCCCAATCAAGTTTAAATTAAAATGTTAACCCCAAATTACACATATGAACAAGTGTACTCATCATTAACATAGCATGGGTTCATACGAGTGTCAATCCTCAAGGAACAAGTATGCATTAATCACTTTTCTTTCATTGTTTAACTGACTCAATAAAGTGAAAAAGAAATAAAAAGGCAAACAAAATAAATAAAAGAATATATACATGTCAAGAATGGAGAATTATATAACTTAAACTGTTGTTTTGACAAACATGATCTTAAAGTATTCAATCATTATCATAACAAATCATTCTCTTGGCATCATGAAGGATTAAGATAGATTCACTTCTTTGGTCAATCCATGAATTCACTATCTTCTAGATAAATTAGCATCACTTGGTCTGTCTCAACTAATTCACCTAAAAGATGCATTAAATACAATCCTTGATTAAATTTCCTTGGTCTGCCAAATTTAAAGCATGAAATTAATCAATGAATTCTTGGTCTAGCAAACATCAATTAACCTCCTTGATCAAGTAAGTTAATAGCCAATAAATATGAAATCAATAAATTGAAACCACCATCAACCCCTTTGGTCTAGTAAGTTAATCGAAAGAAACAACCAATTAATCTCGTAATAAACACAAGTAATTAAATACCAAGAAGAACAATCAATTAATCAAAAGATCAAAGTAACTCTAAAAATCATAAATACCTAAAACAATGTCAAATTACAATCAAACAATTACAATATCATTGTTCAAGAAAAAAAAAATAAAGTAAAAGAAAGCACTCATAGACAAGCCTCATTCTTCTTCTTTTGTAGACTTTCTTGTACAATCCTCTTTGAATTATTTCTCCCGAGAAAATATTAGTGATGCACTCTAAAATATATCTAAGTCTCTACATTGTGTACCTCCTTGATGTGGCAGAATTCCTCCTTGATTTGAGTATTTTTCTATTATGATCTCTGAATTCTCCCATTTTCCTTGTGTTTTCCCTCTATTAATAGGCTTAGGAAGTGCCTAAATTCGTTGGTGTAGGGTTTTTGGTCGATTAAAAGTAGGAAAATACTAAAACTCTGCAGATTGCCAAAATATGCGAGCGAAAATCGAGGCACCGCCTTAACATCAGGGCACAGCCGACGCCGCCTACAGCTTTACAGCCAGCGCCGGTTGTGATCTGTTTCTCCAATTGTTCACCGATTTTTTTCTTGATTTTTATGCAACCCTTCTAGAATGAAGCTAGCGCCACCTCTAGCCTCCTAGCCGCCACTGGTTTGGTTCTATTCCGCTCTGTTTCACTTGCTTTTTTGTCATCTCGAAGTGCGTGCCAGTAGCACGTGGCCGGTGTTGGTTCCCCTACCATGGTCGGTGCTGCCTCTATTCTATTTTGTGACGTTTTTGTCTTATTTTACCCCTAAAATCTGAAATAATGCATAAAATACCTATCCAAAGGTAAAATCTCAAATATGAAGGAATATGACTAGTTATTGAACAAAATGTATCACAAAATAGCCTCAACTAACTCGAAAAAATATGACTAATTTGGGCCCTATCAAGTGCTCATCCCAATCTTCATTTTGTTGGACATTGAGTGGAGGAGTATGGGTATCACCTTCCATCATTCTAGGGCTTGGAGCTTCAAACCTCTCGATCTCTTCTTTGTGCAATGGTAGAAGAGGTACCAAGTTGATTCCTCATCCCCGTTAGCTCCCATGTCATGTGTTGAAACCTATTTTGCATAGTTCTCATCATAGCTTGCAAATCATCTTGCAAACCCCTATCATCAAGTGGTTCTTCTTGGGGTCTACTAAGACCACTTGGATTAGGTCTAGGAAGTTCTTGTTCATGGGCCATGGTAATGGAATTACTTAAGGAGTTATACCTACAAAAGAGATTAATAAAACAAAAGAAGTAGTTCCTCTCTTCACTCCCTTGCGTGTTTACTCTCAATAGTTTTCACTCTACACTCGTGTTTACCTTCTTTGGCTCTTTTGATGTAAATCTCTCCCTCTTGCCTTTTTCTCAACACTCAAACCTTTTTGTTCAATCCAATCCTCCCTAATAGCCAAAGATTTAGTCTAACCAAGTAAATCAACAAAATTTAATGGATTTTCCAATTAAAGGGTCTTAGGGGAATTTCAACAAACACTTGTTGGACATCCTAAGTAAATAAGTTTTCCAAGCAAGAATTTTAGAGAACAAGGATTCAAATAGTGTAAAAACAACCACTAAAACATAAGGGAGCAATTTTAAGTAAGAAACGAACAAGAATTAGCAAGAAACAAGAAAACTAGTAGATAGGAATAGGAAGAACAAGACTACCACAAATGTGTAATGACAAAGATGAGTTCAATTAGCATGAATTTCAACAATAGAGTGATATATCAAGTCCCAACATCCCATGGAATGAAAATTAAAAATCAAAACCCACAACTAAAGCTACAAATATCCTCATAGAATATTTAACAAACACTTTGGTTGCAATCCCGTAACTTAAGAACAACTAACATTTTCACCTAATTCAAGCCAATTTTCACCACAAACACAAGAAAAATTTGTTCCCAAGGATTATATTAATATCAAGGAGCAATTTCTCCACATAAAAATCAAGATATAACAAAGATTTTATGACCTTTTTGGAGCATGTTTTTGAGTTACGGGATTTCGCTATTTTTCTCCTTCAACTTGTAGGGCTCCTTTTCTTGATGTTAAGCTTTAATTGAAATCAAGGCTTTTCTTACTCTGATACCAAACTCTTTGATATGATCTTTTGAGAGTAAATTTCTGGACCAAAGGCAAATGAATGGGTAAAACCCTTAGCTAAGCAAATGTAACCCAAAAAGTCAAAATTTGTGGGAAAAAAAGAAAGAAAACTATCTAACTATTCCCTAGCAAACCTTTGAGGAACAAAGCATTATAGACCTACAAGAAATATAGCAAGACCTACTATAGATTCACCCAAGTACCCTTGACACAAAAAAGGAAATCAAGAATAAGAGAAGTAGAACTATAGGCACCCAAGCAAAGGAATTCAAGATAAAACCTTAGAAGAATAAAGCAACTAAGACCCAATCAAAAGAAACCACATTGGGTTATCCATAGATTTTAGAGACCCATACATTGCGAGGACTAAACCCTAAGCAAGGTCTTGAAGAAGATGAACAATGAGGTTAAACCTCTCAAAGCTCTCTTTTCATAATTTGAAATAAAGTATGATCAATTGAATTGTAAAATAACAAAAGATGTATTTATACTACCCTAACCCTAGCTAAGTAACTACTAAGACCCCAAGACAATTTAAGGGCTAAAAGGGTCTTTACAAAGTGTTTAAAATAAAGAAAATGCAGAGAAAATAGTAAAAAACATCAAAGCAGGGGGTCTTGCCCGACTAAACCCAATGCTAGGTGCTGTGCTGGACCTGGTACCAGGTTAGCACTGGAATTCCAGCCCTGTGTCTGACTGGACCCAGCTCCAGATGTAGGTTCTGGACCTGGTGCCAGGTCAGCACTGGAATTCCAGTGCGTTGGCTGGCAGAATTCACCTGGCACTAGGTATGCGTTGGAACCGGCACAAGGTTGAAGCTGGAAGTTGGAATTCAGCATTTTCTCCCTCTCTCGCTCCCTCTATTGGTGCAGGCATGGGCTGTTGTTAGGAGTCCACTTGGATGTTCATTAAATTAAGTTTGTGGTTACCTTCTTCACTCTAAATCCTTTCCATCATCAAGTATGGTTGTAAGAGCAATTGGATATGGCCTTGGAGTCTCTTGGTCCTTGCCCTTGTCGTTGGTCTTTGCGTTGTCACTCCCCCTTTTTGAGTTTTAGCTGCTTGGTTGGTTTAATTCCTATCACTAATCCTAGGTTTCTAAAACCTTTTAGCCACCACACCTAAACCATGGTGGGCCAAATAATTCTTGTAATGATAAATTCACCCAATAAACCATTTAGTAAATAAGTTTTCTAAGATTATTTGAGCTTCTCTAAGGATAAAAAGATATATTATTCGTGGTTACTAAAATAACCAAAATACCCTAACTAATAAATATCTATATTTTATTATTTTAAATATTCTATTTATTATATGAAAATATTAACCCCGAGAATATAATATTGCAAATGCAGTTTCTTCGACCTACAGGTGTAATGATGAAAATACCCTTTTACGTAACACTCATCATTGAGATAGGAAGAATGCATTAACACCTTTCTCAATGACATCTACTATCTTTTGATAACTAGTCCAATAATCCATGACTTCTAGTATATATTCATTTATCACATGGAGCTATCCAAAAGTGAACATACTTAGTTACGTTTCCCGAAGCCCTGGATTATTTAGATTATCACAGATGATTACAAGGGAGTGATTTTTTACACATAATAAAGTATAGAAACTCTATTGTATAAGCTTGTCGTAATTAACTAAAGTCATACACCCAACATATAAGGTTATTGGCCTTATGATAAGACCTCACCCAACATATATCAAAGTGTACAAGTCCAGCTTTACCAGACCACCAATATACTCAAGTTTTAGGGTACTTATCCTCGCAGTAACTGCGATAAACCAATCTTTTTTTATTTTAGTGTTTTTATAAAGATTATTATTACGTGATCTAGTTCTACGTATTCTAAATACACTTACACTATTAGTGTGAGTGGACTACTCACTAGTTCAAGATAAATTATTTCCCATTTAGAAACTATAGTGTAATGATCTAAACTTGATGAAGTGCCCAACTCCATCAATCGATCAAGAATAATTTTTTACTTATGTGATAATAGCCCATAATCTACATCTTACTGTGAAAATAAGACCCAATCACATTGATTATTTACTAACACACTTAGATCTTAATGTGCAATTTATATAAATAAATAACCATTAATAACTAAAACTTTTATTAATTTCTAAAATACAGAAATACATAGGCTATTTTGGACATACATTCCAATAATCTTCCACTTGTACTAAATGGACTATGATAGTCCATATGTGCCTACCTTGTGATATCTAAGTGTCTTTGAAACACCTTCTCTATAAAAAAACTTGGTAAATAGGTTCGCCAGATTGTTTGTAGAGGAAATTTGGTCAACCACTATCTCCTATTTCTAGATGAATTCCCGGATCAAGTGATACTTCCTCTCAATGTGCTTGCCCTTCCTGTGGTTTCTTGGCTTTGTACATTGTGACACAACTCCAGAATTATCACTGTAATACCCCACGACTACGTACCCTAAAAGGGCGGGGATGTCGCCCTGTCCCGTAGGACAAGGGGTCTTTAGAACGAGGTATAAAATATAAAGGCAATCTCCAAAAGGATCAACTTAAATAAAGAAAGAAATATTCTTATTACATCAGGCTCAACTTGGAGCAAAACGGAATAAAACAAAATATTGTTTAGAAGCATAAGCAATAAATGTCTCCTAGAACGGATAGAGAAAATAGAAAAAGCTCCAACTATTACATGCCCCGCTGGCTCAGCACAATCTATCTCTTGAAAACATGGTGTAAAACAGTGTGAGAATAAATCTTAGTAAGTCCTGTGTGTGCACATGGTGTTTTGAATAGTACGTGTATGCACAGTGTAAAACATTTGTAAAAATAATTTGGCAAGTCATAAACAATCTCTTTTCGCAAGGAGTGGGTTTTTCTCATTGTCATACTTTGTACAAAATAAATCCTCCACTTGGATAAAAATCATGTCACCACACGTTGGGCTCCATGAGAACAAATTGGCCAAGGCACCACACTTTGTGCACCTTGTCCGGACCAGATTACCACACGTTGGGCGTTCTGATCAAGGTGAGTGTACAGCCTACCGGGTGAGATACTCCTCCATCTCTACACCCAACAAAACCATCCGGGTGTCTATGCCGGGAATATAAATAATACCTTTCAGGCATAATGCTAGCTCGGACTGGCCTGACCAACCAACACTGTTGCCTTTTCAAGCAGAGTTCATCTGCTGGAGGTGGCCTCCTGCCAGAAGACTTACGCTAGCCCTCCAAGACTAGTATTGTTAGCCTACCCTTATTGAGTACTCAACGAACATATCCGCCAATTCCTGATTCAAAATATTTTCAAACCTTGGCTTTGCAAAACGTGGTTTCTTTAAAAGAGATTTCTAAAAATTTAAGGAAAAGAATAGTTTTCTTGCTAAAAACCATTAGTTTGACAAAACCGTTTAAAGAATAAATATCCACGTTTACAACCCAAGCAAACACAGTTTAACAATAGCTTTACAAAGCTTCACAACATAGACTTGCCATCACAACCTTTAACAAAACAGTTTATAGAAGGACTTACCATCACAACTTTTAATAAAAGAGTTTATGCAAGGACTTACTTGATATGCCTCAGATAAACGTGATAAATTCACAACTGGCTTTCCTCAATTATCCACCTGATCTAAACCATATAATATCATGATCAGGGTCTCAATTAATTCAAACATGCTCTAATCCCATTTATTTCCATAACAATTCGCAATCTCCTATTTAATTCCAAGTAAACTATTCAATCCCCAAAGATCAAATACTACGACCACATGTTTATCTCGCTAATAAACACCATTACACTTTACTTTCGACATCAAGGGAGGGTATTCACTTACCTTGCAACTACCGGGTAATGAGGTCTCGATGCTCCTATGGTGATCGTCCCGAGTTCGCTTGAAAAGAAGAGAGAAGCTACCTCATTTGCTTCACTTGATCAAAAGTTTAGGAAGAAGAGGAAATCAGCCTCTATAGGGCTTGATTTAAGGGTAGAAGAAAGAGAAAAGAATCATTAGAGAAAACGGCATCAAGAGGTTGAAAGGATTTGTGCTTACCTTAAGGTGTGTTCGATTTTTGCTTGGAACAACTCTTGTATTTTCGAAAATTTGCAGAGAGAAGTTGCTGAAATTTTCGTGTAGAATGGAGAGGGTAAACGGTGGTTATGATTTAAAGTTGGAGAAGATTGGTTTAGGGTTAGATGGTGATGTTTAGATAGACTCCTAATGTCTTTAGGTTTCTTGGACAGCAAAGGCGGAATTTCCAGCTTGCGCGCGCCTCCTTGCTGCCGATTTTAGGGGAGTTTTATGGAGGAAAAATTTCTGCAATTTGCTCCTCTAAGCTAGCCGAAACACTGCTCAAAGGAATGGCTGAATGTGTTCAGAATTTTGGGCCAAACAAGGAAGAGTTTGAGTGAGTTTTGATGACTGAAAAATCCTGTGCAAGTGCTGTGAAAATTCTGTGCAAGTGTAGCAAGTTTTGGACTGGTTTGGCTGCTATAATTCTACCGAAATTTCCAGAGGAAAATTGAGGGTTTTGGGCACTGAAAATAGCTTGTTCAGCTGGGGTTTTTCAGTGAATGATGTGTGCAGAATTTCGGTTGAAGTAGGAACATAAAGCTGGCCGAAAATCCTGCACAAAGCTGTCCGAATTTTCTGTGTATATGCTGGACGAATTTCAGTGTTTTTGTGTGAATAAAATTCTGATTTTGTGCAGCTAAGGTAGTTGAATTGTTAAGGAGTATTCTAGGTGGTTTGAGCTAGGATTTTCAGAGTTGGATTGTAGCTAAAGATGGCTGGAATTTTGGACAGCTTATGTAGATACAAAGCTGCCGAAATTCAGCTAGGAAAAGGAAGAAATCCTAGTTAAATTTGGATTGAAATAAAATCTGTTTTTATCAAGGATTTGGATAAGATTTCCTCTAGTCCTAGAAGAGTTTGGATTGAGCTAAAGGTGCTCCAAGGTGGCGAACAAAATCTGGAAAAATTTCCAGAATATTTCCAGCTTATGGTTTCCGAAAATTCAAGGGAACAAAAGCTGAAAATAAAACAAATTTCATCCTTAGCTAAAACCCTTGAACTTAGGAGTTAAATATAGAGTCTTACTCCTATGGAAGTGGCGTTTAAACCCAAAGAAAATATCTAAGACTTTAGTTAAAATATTTCTCTAAAACAATTAAATAAATACAAGGATTATGGCTAGAATTCTTGAAGAGGTAAAATAAGATTTTTCCCTAATATATTCCCTAACTCTAATATTCATCAAGAAGAGTTTTATACCACTTGAAATTCTTCAAAGTGGCTCCTAGCTAGGTTTTTTCGAAAATCCTAAGGAACACAAGCAGAAAATTAAAGGTGAACTTTATTCACATCAAAGTCCTTGAATTTAGGAAATAAATATGGAGACTTATTTCCTTGGAGTAAAAATACTAAAATTTCTCTAGGATAGCTAGATTCTTTTTTGGCCAAGATAAGAAACGGTCTAAAGAAAAGAATTTCAAGAAGAGAAACTTACTTCACAAAATGTAGGATTCGAACTCGGGTCACCAAAGGAAATCACCAACCTCCCCGCTATTCCAAAACAACTCCAATGCTAATTTTTCTACAAGAAGTTCTTACCATCCCAATACTCATCCTTCCAAGTCTTCGACCAAACCTCCCTTAAACAAGTCTTTAACAACACAACTATTTCACATCAATTAATTCAAATGCAAGAGCAGCTGAAAAATTCACATTCATCATGCAAATAAAATTATTCTAGCTACCACATAAAATGTAAGATGCTATGCAATGCATGACTTTTTCCTATAGTCAAAGGTGGTTTTGGGCGGGGTATTACAATCACAATATATAGTAATGAGCATGTCTGTTTGTGGCACAACTCCAAGTTCTGTGAGGAACTTTTGGAGCTAAACCGCTTTATTATAAGCTTCTGAAACTACTATATATTCAACTTTCATAGTAGAATCAGCAATGCAAGATTTCTTAAAACTCCTATATGAAATAACCCCTCTAGACAAAGTGAAAACATATTCACTAGTGGATTTTCTTTCATCATTATCTACCTGAAAGTCTGATAGGAATCAAGCTCACCAAGAAGTTCAATTTCAAGAAAGAGGAATGACCTTACAAGGACCAATGACAAGATTAAGGACCAAGAAGTTCCAAGATGATATCTAATTGCTCAAAAAACCATGTTTGAGGATGGAAGAAATTTTGAAGGATGTTGAAGGTAGTCAAGAGCTTAACTTGATGACTATCCAAAAAGAACCGCAACAAAAACTCAAGCTAGCACCAAAGGAGGAAGAAAAGGGTGAAGAACAGCAAACCAGAGGATAATTGGCACCGGCCCAAGCCAGTTGAACTAGTGCCAGTTGTGGACTACAAGAGAAGGGATCAAGTCCCAGCAAAGAACCGAAGCCTGCCCTAGTGCCAGAACCGACGCCAACTCAGGCTCATGTCGGGTCCAGATCCCTATTTTGCGTTTTTTGATTTTTTTTTTCTTTTTCCATTTTCATTCTATTTTAAATATTTTGTAAAGAATTTTTATGGCCATAATTTATCTTAGGGCCTTAGGAATCACTTAGCTAGGGTTAGGGTAGTATAAATACATATTTTTTTATTTGATAAGATAATCTACATATGTGATTCAAATTTGAAGAGAGAGTCTTGAGAGGACTTTGCCTCCTTGATCATCTCATTCAAGACCATGCTTAGGGTTTAGTCCTCTCTTTGAATGAGTCTCTAAATCTTTTAGATAATCCAATATGGTTTCTCTTGATTGGGTCTTAGGTGCTTTGCTCTAGTAAAGTTTATTTTGAATTCCATTATTTGGATGCCTATAGTTTCTATTATTTTTTTCTTGACTACCTTTGTTATCTCAAAGATATTTGGGTGAGTCTATAGTTAATTTTGCTACTATTCTTGTGTGTCTTTGATGCCTATTTCTTCAAGAGTTTGCTATAATGTAGATAGATAGTTATATTCCTCCATTTTTGCCACAAAACTCTACTGTTTTGATTCTATTATATGAGCTGAGATATTAGCCCTTTGTTCATTCAATTTTATACTCAGGATCATATCAAAGAGATTGGTATCAAAGCAAGGAAAGCTATAGTTCCAATCAAAACTTGAAATCAAGAAAACGAGCCCTACAAAATTAAAGGAAAATAGGGGAAATCTCATAACTAAAAAAAAAGAAAAGTTTCAAAAATGTCATGATATCTTTGTTATTTCTTAATTTTTCCTTGAGAAAATTGCTTCTTGATATTACTATAATGCTTGGGAACAAATTTATCTTCTGTTTGTGGTGAAAATGGACTTGAATATGGGTGAAAATGTTGGTTGGTTTTAAGTGACGTGATTGCAACGAAAGTGTTTGGTAAATGCTCTATGAGAATGTTTGTGGCTATAGCTAGGAATTTTGAATTTTATCTTTCATTCCTTAGGATATTGGAACTTGGTATATCACTCTATTGTTGAAATCTATGCTCATTGAATTCATTTTTACTATTGCACACTTGTGGTTAACTTGTTCTTCATATTCCTATTCACTAGTTGTTCTTGTTTCTTCATTCTTGCTAATTCTTGTTCGTTTCTTGTTTGAAATTGCTTCTTTATGCTTTTAGTGTTTGTTCGTATGTCAATGAGTCTTCACTTCATGAAATTCTTACTTGAGAACTTGTTTACTTAAGATGCCCAAAAGTGTTTGTTGAAATTCTCCTAAGACCCCCAATTGGAAAATCTATTGATTTTTGTTGACTCACTTAGATGGATGAAATCTTTAGCTATTAGGGAGAATTGAGATCGAAAAAGAAGGCTTGAGTACTGAGAAAAAGGCTAGAGTATAGATTATTATCCAAAGGGCTAAAGAGAGTAAACACGAATGTAGAATGGCTATCTTTGAGAGTAAACATGTAAGGAAGTGAAGAGATGATCTATTTCTTTTGCTAATCTCTTTTGTAGGTATAATTCATTGAATATTCCACTGCCATGGCCTATGAACAAGAAATCCCTAAGCCTAACCCAAGTGTACCTAGTAGGCCATAAGAAGAACCAATCAATGCTAAGGCTTTGCGAGAGGATTTAAATGCTATGATGAGAATAATACACAGTAGGTTTGAAGACATTACAAGGGAGATCACGTGATTGAGAAATCATTTGCCTCAATCTTCTACAGTGACACAAAGAAGGGGCCAAGAATGATTTAAAGCTGCTAGCCCTATAATGAGGAATGATAATGCCCATACTTATCTGTTAAATTCTCAATAAGGTGATGAGCACTCCGTTAGGGGATTCCAATAAGCTCCCATGAGAGGGGAAATACATGGTATGAAAGGAGAACGAGATAAGGGCTAAAGAAGGAATGGTTGAAACAATTTAAGGAGGATGGAAAGAGAGTTTGAGGTGTTGGAATATATGTCCAAAATGTACTATATATTTCTATATTTTGGACATTAATAAAAGTTTCATTCATTAATTATTGTTTGTTTACATATATTCACACATTAAAGGTCTAAGTGTGCTAGTAAGTAATCTACATGATTGAATTGTGCTTTCACAATAAGATGTAGATTATGGGCTATTAACATATAAGAGAAAAATTATTTTTGATCCATTGATGAAGATGAACATTTTATCACGGTTTAGTTCATTACACTATGGTTTCTAAATGGGAAATAGTTTACCTTTAACTAGTGAGTAGTCCACTCACACTAATAGTATAAGTGTATTTAGAATACATAGAACTAGACCACACGATAAAAATCTTTATCAAAGTACTAAAATAAATAATGATTAGTTTATCACAGCTACTGAGTGGACAAGTACTCTAAGACTTAAGTGTAAGTTGGTGGTCTGGTGAAGCTGAACTTGTACACTTTGATGTATGTTGGGTGAGGTCTTATCATAAGGCCAATGATCGTATACGTTAGGTGTATGACTCTAGTTAATTAAGATGAACTTATACAATAAATTTTCAATACTTCATTATGTGAAGAAATCACTCCCTTGTGATTATCCAAGACAATCTAATAATACAGGGCCTTGGGAAATATGACTAATTATGTATACTTTTGAGTAGCTCCCAGTGATAAATGGATCGTGCTGGAAGCCGTGGATTATCAGACTAGTTATCAAAAGATAGTAGATGTCATTGAGAAATATGTTAGTACTCTTTTTCTATCCCAATGACGGGTGTTACGTAGAGGGGTATTTTTTCCATTACACCTGTAGGTTGGAGACACTCCACTAGCAATATTATTTTCGAGGTCAGTATTTCCATATGGTGATAAATAGAATATCTAAAATGATTAAAATACAGCTATTTGTTAGTAGGGGTATTTTGATCATTTTAGTAGCTGAGAATAATATATCTTTCAGTCTCTAGAGTAGCTCAAATAACCTTAGTAAATTTATTTACTATATCGACTTATTTGGTGAATTTATTATTGGAAGAATTACTCTAGGAGTCCAATTATTTATTTATTTGGGCTAGAATATTGATTGGGTCAATTTAATTAATTAGTTTATTAATTAATTATCTTGGATAATTTTATATTAGGCCCAAGTAGTTTAATTAATTAATAAAAGAACTAATTTAATTTATTAATTAATTATCTCGAGTACTTTTTTATTAGGCCCAAATGGATTAATTAATTAGTAAAAGTGCTATTTAATTAGTCACTAGACTAATTAATATCACATGGCAGGGTTTGATGTAGCTGTCGTGTGCAAAGAAAGAAAATTTAAAATAGGAAATTAAAGAAAAAGGAAATTTAGTGGATATTTTGGAAAAGGAAAGAAAAGCTATTATTGCATAATAAATTGGAAATTGTGTGAGATGTTATTGAAGAAAGGTTAACCAAGTTTCAATAATTATATACAAGAAAATAGTGCTTTCAAGTTTTTCTAGTGAAAAAGAAATAGCCACCACTTTTTCCTTGGTTTTGTTTCCTTTGTTTTTCCTTAAGGTTTAGCTATTCCGTTTTTGTTCTAATTTTATTCACCATAATTACTTTCACCATTAGCGGTAGATAAGAGGTTAGAAAATATTCTGGAAGGTCAAGAGCTTGCAAATGTGGTAATTGTCTGATACGAAGGAGCCGAGACTTAACTAGTATCCCTACGGAACAAGTAGACGTTCCTGTTCAACAAGCATCACCGAACCCGAATCCAACTCTAGTTATTAAAGTTAATCAGCCTAGAAGTAAGTATTCCTAGACTTTAGCTTGGAAAAATTTTAATTTGCAGTCTTTCACTAAGTATTTAATTTTCCCGCGATCCTTCAAGTGGTATTAGAGCAATGGTTAAATCTAGGAGCATATTTAGGGTTAATAATAGGAAAAAGGTGGTTCCTTTACTACTAAAAATATAATCTCTACAATTTTATGGATCCCTCGTGGTTTTTGATATGAGTAGATTTTGTGTATGCCTCGCACGTGGATGCATAGGCACCTGTAATTCATTTTTTAATTGCTTTCGTAGAAATTGTGTGCGCTTCATTTTGAAAGGGATAGGTATTTGAAATTGTATTTCAATTTATTTACAAATTTTTTGTAACAAAAAAAAAATAATTGGTGCCTGGATCGCAGGACCCCTAAAGAAGATGGAGATTGCACAGAAAAAAAGAGGTTGTACAAGAAGACCAATCGCGTGCGGCTTGGGAGATTTGTCTCCCTGGAGCTGTGCTGGCATGCCACGACTGAAGCACCTAGGAAGCTGACCACCCAAGCCATGATCAAGCTAAAAAGCCTTGATCCATGGAAAGCTTAGTGGAGATTGCACAGAGAAAAAGAGGCTGTACAAGAAGACTAGCCGCGTGCGGCTCGGGAGATTTGTCTCCTTGGAGCCGTGCTGGCGTGCCACAACTGAAGCACCTAGGAAGCCGACCACCCAAGCCATGATCAAGGCTAAAAATCCTTGATCCATGGGAGGCTTATACTAAGCCTCCCAAGGCATGCATGGTTCAAAAACAACAAGCATGCAAGACTTCAGTAGTTCACAGGTCACGTTCGGGTCGCGAGTTTCTTCTTCTTGTTTTTTATTTATTTTATTTTTCTCATAATTTCTTTTCTTTTGGGGCCCATATCACAGGAGGTTTTTTTCTTGTAATATTTTATTTATTGCGATAAATAATTTTGCATGAAAATGGTTAGTAAAAGGGAACCACCTTATGATTGAATAAGATCATTTTAATTTTATTATTATTATTATTATTATTATTATTATTATTATTATTATTATTATTATTATTATTATTATTATTATTATCATTATGTTTTAATCAATTATTTGGTCACATAAGAATTAAAGGTTAGACATCGCATGTAAAAATTTTATTTTTTGAGCATGTCTATTATATTTAATTTTGTGATTAAATGCACAAAGGTTTTTGAGAAATTAATTTTTTTTCTCTAGATAAAACAATTAAGGAAATTTTTTTAAATTGGAACTATGTAATTTAAAAATAAATTCATGGTTTATTCTTCCAAAAGTTTTTATCCCTGACATAAAGAATAATTTTGAATTTAAGTATTTTAAATTTAGTTTCTAGAAAATGGTTTTAACTTACGTAGTGAAATTAAAATTTCATAATTTATTTTCTTAAATGATTTTGTCCTTGACATAGAAAATAATAGTTGAATTTTTTGAATTTCACTAAAGTTAATAAAAACCAATTAATTTTAAAGAAACATTTTTCCTAGAAACCTATTTTTCTCAAAAGATTAAGTGGGAGAAGGATTCCAACGGTCCCATGAATTCCATTATGGGTTCCTGTTAGAGATTGCGATTATCCTCGTGTTATTCTGAGCATGACCCCCTATAGGTTAGATTTTTACTAGAATCTAGAACTAGCAGAGGAATTATAATTAAAGCCTAGGATAAGTATTAGTGTCAGCCAGATTATTTTTGGAGGCATTAATGTTGGATTATCTGTGGGTGGTAAGCGTAGTGGCCATCCTATCGATGGAACTATTTCTGGATCATTATCCATTAGGAAAGTTTAATTTGTGATGGTTATACACTTAACTTAGAAAATTACTAACCTTCCTATGAAGCTCTATTAATTTTTCTAAGAGTCAAATTATTCATATTTTTAGATAATGGTCTTAATAGGTTAACCATATCATGGAAATAATATGATGTTTTAAATATGCATTTTTATTTGTGTTTTTCAAAACAAACAATTTTCTGAATGAAGTTTTTTTTTTTTTCAATCAACAAAAATGTTTGGTTTCAATCTTTTGTCCATTATTCTCAAGGAGAATAAGTTAACTAGACCTAACTACGTAGATTGGAAAAGGAATCTGAACATAGTACTCACTGCAGAGGAGTACAAATATGTTCTAATTGACCCCTGTCCTAAAATTGGAGAAGATTCCACGAATCAGGATAGTAAGGCGGAGAAGGCATAAAGAAAAGCTGATAAAATGGCTCGATGCTATATGTTGGCTTCTATGTCTAATGTTCTCCAATCTAAGCTCAAGAACATAACTACTACGTACGAGATTGATGTTTCGTTGCCCACCATGTTTGCAGACAAGAACCGGCCCGTAAGGCAGCAAGCTCTTAGAGCAAGCATAAACGTTAGAATGACTGAGAGGGCATCGGTTCGCGAGTATATGCTCAAGATGATTGCCCACTTTGAGGATGTTGAGGTCCTCGGTGCAATAATCGATCTCAAGAGCCAAATTAATATGGTTTTTGAGACTTTTCCAAAATCGTACTCCTAGTTCAAGTTAAATTATAACATGAACAAGTTGAGTATTCTTTGCCATAGTTGATGAGGAAACTTTAGGTTGTAGAGAAAATTATGAAACTTGACTCGAAGATTTTTGTTACTCATTCTAGTTCATCTTTTAGAACTGGTCCTAAGCCAAAAAAGTTTAAAATGGAAGTCCAGAACAATGCAGGGGCCCAACCCAAGGCATCCAAGCCCGGTCCCTCTAAGGCCAACGACAAGCCCAAAGGCAAATATTTCAAATGTGGTAAGAAGAGGAACTTTAAAAAAGATTGTCCAGATTTCTTGGCCAAATCCTCATTAGGTATTGCTCTTTACTTAGAGTTTATTTTGATGGTTAGATTATAATCCACTTGGATTGTTGATTCCCGAGCCACTAACAATATCTATAACTCCTTGCAAGGGTTCAACAAGATAAAGCAACTCAGTTGAGGAGAGCATGGACTTAGAGTTGGAAACGGAATATAAGTGTGGGCCGTAGCAGTAGGAGACTTAGAGCTATTATTTGATTGTAATAGGGTTTTAGTTTTAAAAGATATTTTATATGTTTATAGTTTTAAATAGAATTTGGTTTCAGTTTCTAAATTGATTAATCAAGGATATTCTATTTCTTTTCATTCTGGTATTCCAATCAATAGAAATGAAAATATTATTTTTTCTGGAAACATGTATGAGAATATTTTCTATATTAATCCTATTAATTGTCAAATAAATAATACTTAGATGGAACTTAATAATAAGAAGAGAAAGGCTACATCAAACAACTCTTATTTATGGCACTTGAGATTAGGACATATAAATCCTAATCGGATTCTGAGGTTAATTCAAAATTGGTTTTTGGGCTCAATGGAATTGGAGAAATGGCCTCAGTGTAAATGTTGTCTTAAGGGTAAAATGACCAAAATGTCCTTTACTCAAAAGGCGGAAAGGGCCAAGGAAATATTAGAGTTAGTTTATACTGATGTTTGTGGTCCTATGTCTTTACCAGCTAGAGGAGGTTATAATTACTTTATCACGTTCACAGATGATCACTCGCTTTTTGGTTATGTTTACTTGATAAGGCGCAAGTCTAATTCTTTTGATTTATTCAAAAAGTTTAAGACTTAGGTGGAGCGTCAAAGAGATAGACTAATTAAAAAACTAAGATCAGATTGTAGTGGAGAATATCTCCTTGGTAAAATCAATGACTACTTGGCACATTATGGTATAGTATCTCAGCTAATTGCACATAGGACTCCTAAGCAGAATGGAGTAGCTAAGAGAAGAAATAGAACGTTGATGGAAATGGTCAAAAGCATGATAAGTCATGCAACTTTTCCTATTTCTTTTTTTGGGGTATGCTCTGGAAATAGTAGTATATATTCTAAACTTAGTGCCTTCCAAGTCAATGCCTAGGACACCTTATGAGATGTGAATTGGGTGAAAGCTTAGTATGAATCATCTCAAAGTATGGGATTGTCCATCTTGTGTACTGACTAAAAGAAGTAAGTTAGACCTAAGATCAGAATTGTGCTATTTTGTAGAGTATCCAAAAAGAATAAGGGGTGGATATTTGTATCATCCCTAAGAGCAAAAGGTACTTATTAGTAGTACTCATGCTAAGTACTTAGAAGATGAACAAAGTATATCCACTAAAGTTTAGAGTAATGCAGAATTAGAAGAGAAGTTGATTGATGCCTCAACTTCTAGCACCTTGATTGAGGAACTAAAAGAGACACAACTAATTTTCCCATACAGACTGAGCCGCGACGTAATGGGAGGATATCTAGCATTCCTGAGAGATAGAGTAGAGAGGCTTTTGCAGTCGTCTCCAACTATTAGGAATAAGATCTCACTAGATACGATGACACCATTGTGCATGTTAATACAGATAAATAGCAAACTACAATGGATGCTGAGATTGAGTCTATGTACCTCAATCAAGTCAGGGATCTTGTCATTGTACTTGAAGAGATTAAACTCATAGGGTGTAAGTGGGTATACAAAAGAAATGAACGTGTGGATAGAAAGGTGGAAACCTTTAAAGCAAGATTGGTCGCAAAAGGTTATACTCAGAAAGAATGAATCGATTATAAGGATATCTTTTCACCTTTTGCCAAGCTTAAGTCCATACGCATTCTCTTGGCCATCGTATCAAGATAGCCTTTTTCAATGGCTATCTTAGTGAAAACATCTTTATATCCCAACCTGAAGGCTTTATTGCGAAAGGCCAAGAACAAATGGTCTACAAACTTAAAAAGTCCATTTATAGATTTAAGCAAGCATTACGAGTATGGAATATCTATTTTGATGAGACTGTAAAGTCTTATGGTTTTATACAAAACGTGGATGAACTATGTGTATATAGAAAGTCAGATGGGAACAATATGTCATTTATGGTACTTTATGTAGATAACATTCTACTTATTAAAAATGATGTAGGGACATTGTCACTATAAAGGTTTGGCTATCAAGTCAATTTAGCATGAAGGATATAAAAGACCAATGTCAATTAAAATTTAGCATGAAGGAAATTTTATGTATTGGGCACATGTATGGAAATCTATTATTCTTAAACCCTATTAATAATCAATTAAATAACGCTCAATCTGAACCTTTAACTAGGAAGAAAAAGACCAATGTCAATGACTCATATCTTTGGCATCTAAGGTTGGGTCATATCAACTCAACTAGGATTCAGAGGTTAATCTATGATGAGCCCAGGACTCATTAAGATTGGAAAATTAGCCTCAGTATGAATCCTGCCTAATGGAAAAGATGACCAAAAGGTCATTGATAGAGCCAAAGAGATATTGAGTCTTGTTCACACTGATGTGTGTGGTCCCTTGTCTACACCAGCTAGAGGAGGTTTTGAGTACTTCATCACTTTCACAGATGATTGTACAAGGTTTGGTTATATTTACCTGATGAGACGCAAGTCTGACTCTTTTGACAAGTTCAAGGAGTTTAAAGCTGAAGTGGAGCGTTGAACAAGTAAATTAATCAAAATCTTACGATCGGATCGTGGTAGAGAGTACCTTCTTGGTGAATTCAAGGACTACATGGTACATCATGGGATAGTATTCCAGCTTTCTACGCTAGGGATACCCCAGTAGAACGAAGTAGCTGAGAGAAGAAATAGGACATTAATGGAAATGGTCCTAAGAAATATGTCTCATGCTACTCTTCCAGTATCTTTTTGGGGATATGCCCTGGAAACAGTGGCATACATTCTGAACTTGGTGCCTTCCAAGTCAGTACCTAAGACTCCCTATGAGATGTATGGGATTGTCCAGCTTATGTACTGGTTAAGGGAGATAAGTTGGAACCAAGAACAGAATTATGCTATTTTGTTGGGTATCCAAAAGGGACAAAGGGTGGTTACTTTTATCATCCTAAGGAGCAGAAAGTACTGGTTAGTACCAATGCTAGATACTTAGAGGATGATCAAAGTACTTCCACTAAAGGTTCAACTAGGTTGGAACCAATGCACCTACCCCAGTTCCACATATTCCAGTCTAGCCAACTTTGAGAACAAGAAGAGGTAAAAAAAAAAAAAATTTCCTCTCAGAGCCCGATCAGGCCAGGACTGGCACTAGCTCCGGTTTGGAACTACTGCTGCGTTTTTTTTTTTTTTTTCTTCATTGCTTTGCTGTGTTTTGCTTCCCCTTTAAATCTTCAGGAATCTCATATCATGATTTCCTTAACACAGTGTTGTACTAGGGACTTTATCTAACAGTTATATTACATAAAAGTAAACAAAAGAAACTGTAAGATAAATAATGCCTTTTATTAAAATAAAATGTGTCATATACAACGTACAAGTGATTACTTCTAGGGCATAACACTAACACAATGACCTCTATCAATGGTTTCAATTACTCACATAAAGGACTAAGAGTGTGGAGGATTATCATAAGGAAATAGAAGGGTTGTTGATGAGGGCTTAAATCAATGAGGACTCTAGAGTAACAAAGGCTAGGTTCTTTGAGAGGATTGAACAGGGAAATAGCTAATTTAGTAGAGTTGCACTTTTATGACTGTTTGCAGGATATGGTTCATGCTGCTATAAAGATTGAGAGGCAACTAAATAGGAGGGCCTTTACTAAGCCTACACTACCAAATCTAAACACTACTAGCAATATGCCAATTAAGAAGGATGATGCTCCTAAACCTTTCCAAAGGAAGAACAACAAGCTAAGTGAATGTTGGAAGCTTAGGGAAGATTAGAAACCAAGGGAAGGATGGAAGAAGGGTAAGGGAAAAACTATGGAGAGGCCATAATGGAATAGAGACATCAAGTGCTTTAAGTGTCTTGGCTATAGGCAAACTTTCCCTGAGTGTCGAAGCAAAAGGGCTATATTCACTAACCCCTATGAAGAAGTCTCAACTGATGAAGAAGAAGAAAGAGAAAAGTACCAAAGAGACCAAGAAGAAAATAGGGATGAGGAAAGTGATGAAGGAGAAGTTATTGGCCAAGAGTATTCCTTAGTTGAAATTACAAGAAGACATTGAATTTTCAAGCAATTGAATACCAAGACTATCAATAAGGAGAGAACATATTCTATACAAGGTGTCTAATCAAGAAGACCCCTTGTATGCAAGGTATCAACTGATGACAATGTTACAAATCACTGACAAAGCCTCTCCCATCGTCTCAACATGATAGTCATACTAGATCAATGGGATTACAGCTTATGCCAAATTGGTCTTAGTGCAAGTGGGAGACTTATAGGGATATGCCCTAGGGTCAATTTGTACTTATACTATTGTCGTTGTGTTTTATATAATAATCTAATGTTTTTCTTTCCATGAATAGTGCATTTTATTTTGTGGTCATCAAGTACGTGACTTGATAGTAAAACCCAACAATGAATACAATGACTATTCTAAAACTGTCACTGATCGATTATTATTATTGGAACAATAATAAATTAAGATTAGTATGTTTGTGACTTGATGACTATGTTTTACTGGTCATGGATATTTGTCATATCGAGTTAAAAATAAATAAATGTTAGAGAACATTGTATTGGATATGACCCACTGTGAGAGTACTTCATGGAACATGTCATAAGTACTTTCTAGCCATAATAATATTAAAAGTCCTTCAACCTAAATTCATCATAGTTTCCTACTTGATAAATTCTATATTTTGACGTTGTCTAAAGTTGTCTTTAACCAGATAATAAATTAGACTACTGTTGGATATAGAATAAATCAATGAGAGAAATATGATTGATAGTGAAGGAATTTATCCCTCTCAATTATGGGAGAGATATCCATGGGCCCCTTGATAAGTTAGACTGTTAAAATGCATGGTCGTGCTCAAATATATCAATCTAAATATTGATATCATTTGTTTGAACAGTCTACTATGAAATCAAGAAATAATTGATTAAACTTAATAAGGATGACATGCTTCGTGACTTATGCTTAATCTGGATATCGTGTGACAAAAGGACTAAATATAAAATTATGGTTTAGTTCAAAGAGATCACCGATCTTTATTTAACCTGGATAGTTATAATGTTTTGCTAGAAACAGCTTATAACTTGTGAGCCATTTAAATATGATTTGGGCACACTGCCAATGTTAAATGAACCTATAGGGTTACACAATAAGCTAACTTGTTAGATTATTTTTCTGGTAACCAGATTCAATGGATCTGGAAACATGTCTAAGTTAATCGAACTCAGAAAATCAACCAGATACAATGAATCTGGAAATATGTCTATGTTCGATGTATTTGGATGATATCCAGATTATAAGAATCTGAGTCGGTAAATTAATTAGTTAAATTATCGAGATAATGGCAGAATCTTATTATATCAGTTTTAATTTAATTTGAATTTAAATTAAAATACGATAAGATATTATTAGGGTTGGACTCTAAAAGGTTCGGAGTGGGTTTTTAAGAAAATATAGCCGTCTTCTTAAGTGTCCCAATTCAGTTGAGAATATTCATGCCACCATTCACCAGAGAAAAAAACCTCTCAAACCCTAGGCGCTAGCACTCCCCGGGTAACGAGTTAGTTCGCAGTGTGTATTCGATAGAGGATGTTCGTGCACTGCAGCGTCTGGTGATCGTTCGGGTTGCACGTACAATAGCACAATCAGAATCGAAGGATCTCGATTATACCAAACAGAGGTAATTCTGCAAACTTTAGATCTTCTTAATCATTTACTTGAGTCATCGGAAGGAATTCGTGGATGTTTTTCGCGTTTAGGAGTCCACGAATCCTAACAGTCTAATCAAGAAGACCCCTTGTATCATTATTGTGGATTGTGGGAGTTGCACTAATGTGGTTAGTGCAAGCTTAGTTGATCAATTGGGCATGAAGTGGATTAAACACCCCAAACCCTACAAGTTGCAACGGTTGAATGATAGTGTAGAATTAAGGGTTAACAAACAAGTCTTGGTATCTTTTGAGATGGGAAAGTACAAGAATGATATGCTATGTGATGTGATACCTATGCAAGCAAGTTATTTGCTCCTAGGGAAGCCTTGGCAATATGATAGAAATATGAGCCGTGATGGAAAGAAGAACACTTATTCCATTCTCAAAGAGGGGTCCAAATTCACCCTTACCCCCATGCCCCCAAGTGAGGTGAACAAAGACCAAAGAATCATGAAGGAAAGAGAGAAGAAAAAGGGAGCACAAGATGCCAAACAAAAACAAGAGTTAGAGAGAAGAGAACAAGAGAGGAAAGAGAAAGAGTTGAGGGAGAGAATGGGAAAATAAATTCCTTTGACCATTACAGATGGAAATGAGAAAGGACAAAAGCGAAGAGGCAATTAAAGAAGAGTGAACTACTTTAGAAAAGAGTGAGCAAGGACAAGAGAGAAGAGGTAATTAAAGAAAAGTGAACTACTTTAGAAAAGAGAGTGAGTTCATAGAAGCAATAAATGCTAAGGAATCGATTATTCTTCTTATTTGCAAAGGTTCTTATATGATGAGAATCAAGCTATCCAATTGGTTCATTCTCAAAAAGAGAGAACGACATTGCAAGGATCAATGACAAGATCGAGGACCAAGGGGTTCTAAGATGATATCCAATTGTTCCTATAACCTTGTTTGAGGATGGAAGAGATCTAAAAAGATGATGAAGGTATCCAAGATGATATGATCTTAGGGTTGTTTTCTTATTGAATTTTGTGGCTAAATTTAGGGTAAAATACGAGACCCATTAAAGAGCTCAAAATAGTAATTTTTTTAAAGAAATAAGATACCAAATCTAAATACTAAGACCCTAAGCCAAAATAAAGAACTTAGAACTTTAGAATTAAGAATCAAGTCTACTAATTCATACCCAAGAACCCTCAACCAATCTAAAGAGCCAATAATACTTGAAGAAGATGAACTAGGCAATCAAAGTTTACCTCTACTCTAGACCCTTAGATTAGTAAGAAACTAAGATTCTATTTTGATTGATTAGTTTGATCTATCCTTAAAAATTTATAGACTCAAATCAAAGGCAAGAAATAGAATCCTAAGATTGGTCTTAGCCTTCATGGAAGAACCCTAAAAGAACTCTCTCAAGAGTGTATTTGATCTTAAAAATAATATCCAATTTACATTTGAAATGCTATAATACCATAAATATAGGCATCTAAACCTAACTAAGGTGAGATGAAATCTGAACAATTCAAGCCTTTTAAAGGTCCAAAATATCCCTATTACATAATAAAAGTCATGAGAATTTAATTAGGAACAAAAAAGAAAAAAATGAAAAATTTGAGCAAAAGTTAGGTGTTGCCCGAAGTGACTTGGCTCCAAGTAGGCTTGTTGGGTCGAGCGCTGGGTGTTCACTGAAAAAACTGGCCTATAGGCCGAGTAGACTTAGCGCCAGGTATCCCTATTGGGCCTGGCGCTAGGTGAGTACTGTTCTTCAGCACCAGTTCATTTTTTTTGTCCTCATCCTTTCTCTTGTGCTCCTTTGGGCTTCCATAAAAATTGTGTGCAAATGCAGCTTTCTTTGGCATTCTCTTTGGCATCCATCTCTTCATACTCTTCATGTTTCCTGGCCTGTTGGTTGGTTTTGCTTGAATCCTCCCATAAAAGCTCCTACGCCTTGGATTCTTCCAAAGTGCCATGAAGTGTGGCTTGTAGATCCATCCCCTTCTTTAGCTTTGGCATATTACTTGGATGGATTCCTATCACAAGAGCTTAATTTAATGGCTATCCAAAAGAAACCCCAACAATAACTCAAGCCTATGCCAAAAGAGAAAGAAAACGTTGAAGCCCAGCAAACTAGTGCTAAGCCAGTATCGGCTGCACACTGCCGGTAAATGGCTGGGCTCCAGTGTGGAGCCAGCGCCTGCCCTTGTAAAGGGCACAATTCCTGTTTTGCCAATTTTTATGTTTTCTCTAATTTTTCTCTATTTTAAACATCTTGTAAAGACCTTTTAAGCCCTTAATTTGTCTTAGGACCTTAGTAATCACTTAGCTAGTATTATAGTAGTATAAATACATCTTTTTGTGATTTGACAACTCAATCTACTTACTCTATTCAAATTTGAAGAGAGTCTTGAAAGGTTTCTACCTCCTTATTCATCTTGCTCAAGACCATTCTTAGGGTTTAGCCATCTCTTTGAATAAGTTTTCAAATCTTGTGGATAATCCAGTATAGCTTCTCTTTATTGAGTCTTAGTTGCATTATGAAAAGTAAGCTTATGAAATGCATATTCTTTTTGAACTAAATTCTTTCCAATGGTTTGAGAATATTATTAAATATTGAGATGGTTCTACTAGTCATTATTCACTTACACAAGTCTTGCATTTGTCATGAAAGATATAGTAGCTTATGTTTTGTTGTCTTGAATGAAGAAAGCATTGAAGATATAGTTTTGAAAGTAATTGAGTGATTTTTTTGTGAAACCTTGTGTTTTTCCTACTTGTTGGTGATACTTTACTTGAGGACAAGCAAAGAGCTAAGTGTGGGAGAATGTGATAGGGCCTAAATTAGTCTTATTTTTTCTAGTTATTTGAGGTTATTTTGTGATACATTTTGTTTAATAACTAGTCATATTCCTTCATATTTGAGATTGTACCCTTGGAAAGGTATTTTGTGCATTATTTCATATTTTAGGGGTAAAATAAAACAAAAATGTCGCAAAATAGAATAGAGGCGGCACCGGCCATGGCAGGGGAACCGGCGCCGACCACGTGCTGTTGGCACACATATCGAGGCAACAAAAAAGCAAGTGAAACAGAACATAACAGAACCGAACCAGTGCTGACTGGGAGGCTAGAGGCGGCACCAGCTACATTCTGGAAGGGTTGTGCGAAAATCAAGAAAAAAATCAGCGAACAATTGGAGAAACAGATCACAATCGGTACTGGCTGTGAGGCTGTAGGCGGCGCCGGCTGTGCCCTACGTTAAGGCCGTGCCTCGATTTTCACTTGCATTTTTTAGTAATCTGCAGAGTTTTAGTATTTTCCTACTTCTAATCAGCCAAAACCCCTACACCAACGAATTTAGGCACTTCCTAAGTCTATAAATAGAGGGAAAACACAAGGAAAAAGGGAGAATTCGGAGATCATAACAAAAAATCAATTAAATCAAGGAGAAATTCTGCCACAAGATGATTGTCAAAGAGCGATCCAAATTCACTCTTACCCACATCCCCCCAAGTGAGGCGAATAAAGACCAAAAGATCATGAGAGAAAGAGAAAATAAAAAAGGAGCACAAGATGGCAAGTAAAAACATAAGTTAGAGAGAAAAGAACAAGAAAGGAAAGAGAAAGAGTTGAGGGAGAGAATGGAAAAACAAATGCCATTGACCATCACGGATGGGAGTGAGCAAGGACAAGAGAGAGGAGCTAAAAGAAGAGTAAACTATTTTGCAAAAGGGAGTGAGGTCATAGAAGTAATAAAGGCTAAAGAACCAATTGTTCTTCTTATTTTCAAAGGATCTTATATATTACTACTAATGACTCTACTTTGTCTTTGCCAAGTGAAATTGTAACTATTCTCTAAGAGTTTGATGATGTTTTCCCAACGGAGGTGCCCGGAGGATTGCCACCCATAAGAAGAATCGAGCATCAAATAGACTTCGTGCCCGAAGTCGTCATCCCCAACCAACTGGCCTATAGAACCAATCCGGAAAAGGCTAAAGAATTGCAAAAGCAAGTTAAGGTGTTACTTGAGAAGGGACATGTGAGAGAGAGCCTAAGCCTTTGCGCAATTTCGGTTCTCTTGGTTCCCAAGAAGGATGGGACTTGACTCATGTGTGTGGATTGTTATGCCATCAACAACATTACGGTTAAGTATCGCTATCCCATTCCTAGATTAGATGACTTGCTCGATGAATTGTTTGGTGCAAGCATTTTCTCCAAAATTGATTTGAAATCTGGTTATCACTAAATTAGGATTAGGGAGGGGGATGAATGGAAAATGACTTTCAAAACCAAACAAGGATTGTATGAATGGCTTGTTATGCCATTTAGGTTGTCTAATACTTCTAGTACTTTCATGCGTTTAATGCATCATATTTTAAGAGAATTCATTAAGAAATTTGTTATTGTGTATTTTGATGAAATTTTAATCTATAGTAAGTCATAAGTGGATCATTTAAATTATCTTCAATGTGTGCTTGTTACTCTTAGAAGGGAAAGATTGTTTGCTAACTTGGAAAAATACTCTTTTTGTTTAGAAAGGATTATATTTCTTGGGTATGTTGTGAGTGATAAGGGGATTAAGGTTGATGAGGGAAAAGTGAAAGCTATCCAAGATTGGCCCACTCCTACACTATTACCCAAGTTCGTAGCTTCCATAGGCTAGCTAGCTTCTATAGGAAATTCATCAAAAATTTTAGCACCCTAACAGCCCCTCTAATAGAAATAGTGAAGAAAAATGTGGGATTCAAGTAGAAGGAAGCCCAACAACAAGCCTTTCAAACCCTTAAGGACCAATTGAGCTAAGCCCCAATTCTCATCCTACCCAACTTTGAGAAAGCATTTGAGATAAAGTGTAATGTAAGTAGGGTGGGGATAGGTGCGGTTCTAACCCAAGATTGAAAACCCATTACTTATTTTAGTGAGAAATTGTCCGGGGCAGTCACCAATTACTCCACTTTTGACAAAGAACTTTTTGCCTTGGTGAGGACATTAGAATATTAGCAATATTACCTATTACCAAAAGAGTTTGTGATCCACGCCGACAATGAAACCCTTAAGCACCTCAAAAGTCAACAAAACTTGAAAAAAAGGCATGTAAGGTGGATGAAGTTCATTAAGACGTTTTCTTAAGTCATTCAATATAAAAAGGGTAAGGACAAAGTGGTTGCGGTCGCACTATCTTGAAGGTATGCCCTTTTAAACTCTTTAGATGCAAAGATTCTAGGTTTTAAGCTTGTGAAAGGATTTGTATGAAACTAATGAGAAGTTTGGGGAAATCTTTCATTCTTGTGAAAAATGTACATTTGATAAATACTATAGGCATGATGGATTTTTGTTTAGAGAATCAAAACTTTATGTGCCAAAAAGGTCCATTAGGGAATTGCTAGTCAAGGAGGCCTATGGTGGGGGACTAATGGGATATTTTGGTGTTGCAAAAACCTTAGGCACACTTAAAGAACACTTCTTTTGGCCCAAAATGAGAAGGGATGTAGAAAATATTATTCACAATGCATAACATATAGGCGGGCTAAATCTAAATCACCTCCACATGGACTGTACACTCCTTTGCCCGTTCCAAATGTCCCTTGGGTTAATATTTCCATGGATTTTATTTTAGGATTACCTAGATCTAAAGGGGGCAAGGACTCTATATTTGTGGTTCTTGATAGGCTTTCAAAAATGGCTCATTTTGTGACTTGCTCCAAAACTAATGATGCTTCACATATTATAGATTTATTCTTTAAAGAGGTAATAAGAATGCATAGAATCCCTAGGACTATTGTGTTTGATATGGACACTAAATTTCTTAGCTATTTTTGGAAGGTCTTGTGAAATAAACTTGGTACTAATCTTTTATTTTCACAGCTTGTCACCCCCAAACAGATGGGCAAATAGAGATGGTCAACTGGACACTTACCCAACTCTTGAGGACCATTATCAAGAAAAACTTAAAGAATTGGAAAGAATGCTTACCCCACATTGAGTTTGCATACAATCAGGCTATTCATTCCACTACTTCTCATTCTCCTTTTGAAGTTATCTATGATTTTAATCCTCTAATGCCTTTAGACTTGATTCTTGTGTGATACGAATCTTGTGTGGCTTTTCCTGGTGTTGTGGGTGATTTTTGTTGGCTATGTTCCAACTCAACTCAAAGGAACAAAAACAGAGGTTCTTGTGACCAAAAAGGAGAAAACCAAATAACTACCTACACTCTCTCAAACTCTTGAAGAACAAAGCCTCAAAGACCCTCAAGATGAGTAGAAAGTTCTACTACAATCTCACCCTAATATCCTTGAAGCAACAAAGGCAAGTAAGAACAAATAGAATAGAGAAAATAGGCACCCAAATATTAAATTTCAAACAAACCTTAGAAGAACAAAGCAACTAAGAAACATTCAAAGAAAACAACATTGGATTATCCAAAGGATTTATAGACACTTACAAAAGGAGAACTAACCCTTAAGTTTGGTCTTGAACAAAATAAACAAAGAGGTTAGGGCCTCTCAAGATTCTCTCTCAAATTTGAATTAAATTGAAGTGAATTGTGTTTCCAAATCACTAAATGTGCTATTTATACTATCCTAACCCTAATCCTTAATATTCTATTATAGTTTAGGGTCATAATAAGTCTTTACAAACACTTAAAATTAAAGAAAATCGGAGAAAACATCAAAAAAGCATAGCAGTCGTCGGCTACCCAAGGTGGAACCGGCGCCGGTTTAGGCACAACAACCGGCGCCGGTTGTGGACTGCCTTCGGGCGATCGAAACCGGATGAAGCCCTTGTTGAGAAGAATGAAGCCGGTGCCGATTTTGCTGCTTAGAGCCGGCGCCGGCCGTCCTTGGAGGCCTCCTTTCTGGCCTAGTTTTGTCTGTCTTCGTCGCCGGCCTTGGTCCTTACATGGTCATGCCTCCCCCTTCTTGATCTTGACCTTCATTATGAAGTAGAGTCTCATCATATCCTCCTCCTTGAAAAGGATTCGTCTTCGAATCATTGCCATTTTCTACATGGAATGCTTTCACTATTGCCGCCTTCTTAGCTCCGTTAAGGTCCATTCGTTCTCCTATAGGCAAGGGAATCAATTCAAAAGGAATTAAGGGAACAAAACTGTGAAACCCCAGTCAAAACTAACCTTAGAGTGAGGGGGTTGGGATGCATATCATAATTTATTGCATGTTTAAATATATTTTTAAATGATTTTCTATGCTTTAGATTTAAGTTTTATTGTCTCGAAAGCTTGGTTGTGAGTATTGCTTGAGAAGGGCAAAATAGTAATTTTTGCTTGAGGTGGAAAAAGGGAGACAACTTGAGGATTGAGTAAGAAAATATTTTTTTAAGGTAAAATAAGAACAAGAATTGTTGTGGTTTAGTGGTTAGATCCTTAGAATTAATTCTTGAGGTCTTGAGTTCAAATTCCATCATAGGAGCTTTAGCTTGGTTAAATTTTCTTTTTGCTTGGGAAGTATCATTTTCGGCCTTAGTGGTGTTTGGAGTACGGTAGAGATGTTGTCCTATGAGAGGCATGATAGGAGTCTTCAAATCCTACTCATTTGTTCTACACAAAATTCCTAAGAGGAATTCATTTCCTCTTGATCCTTAATTTTCCTATTTCTCAATTCATTAATTTGTTCAAATTGTTCCAGCCAATTTCTTTCCAGAAATTCTAGTGAAGTGCTGTGGCTTTGTAGAATCAAAATGTCTTAGTGAAAGACATTTTATGGTCTGAAAATGTGGAGGAGATGTGAAAGATTCCAAGGGGATAAATCCCTTTAGTGAACTTTCTAAAAATTCATTTTAGCTAGGTTCATCTTCCTTCTTGGAATGAACTGAAATTTTTCAGCTTCTTGTGCCTTCAAGTTGTCGAAACTCTTAACTAATATTCCCTCCTAAATGCTACCAGAAAAATGGCCTTTTGGATCAGCTTGCAGCCTGAATTTCTCTGGCCATTTTCGAACTACACAAAGTTGGTGCAAAATTAGAAAAATCCCTGGGCAAATCGCAGCTTTGGAAGTCCGAAACCAAGCTGTTTTCTTCCAGTTTTTTATCAGCACCTTGGCCATGTTTTTCTTTCATGAAGAAGGCTGGAACCAGCCTTGAAAACCCCTAAAACTCCCCTTCAAAACCTCTACAAATCGGCGGGAAAGATAGCAGCTAAAACTGCCCAGAAAAAAAAAATTCCAGCCTTGCGAAAAATACTGTACAGTAGTTTTTCCAGCTTTGTTTCCTAATTCTCTCCTAGCCGGAAACTCCATCCTTTTTCTACACAAACCACCCTTAAACCTCCATTAACTGAACTCCATTATCCTCCCTAAGTTTTGCACAAAAAATCCATTCATGGCTGCCAGAAAATCTCTCCAACAAATCTCTGCAATCATGCTTGATTAGTTACCAAAATTCCAGCCACCATAATTTAGTAACCTTCCATAAAATGTTCCTCAAACAACCAGACTTATTCCTCACCATTTCACTCCATCTTTTCAGCCACCATTACCCATCTTCAATCAACTTTCATCTAGCAGAAACACTGCACAGAAATTCGGCCATGTCAGACTTCCAAAAGCTCTCCAAGAATCAAAGATATTCTTGAATATTTAGTTTCCAAATTTGTTTCTCAAAAATATTCTTCAAGGATTCCAACAACTAGCCTTTTCTTTTCACTTCCAAATCAGAGAATCACCTTCCTAAACCCTATAGAAATTTTGACCAGCCCTAATCTCTTCAGAATTTCAGCAGCCTCCATCCAAAAACTCTCTATTCCCTTCAACCTTCAAGAACACACAACATACCAAGAACACCTACTTCTTCCTTTCACCTAATACCTATCCAAATCACTTCAAACTACTTCTAAAAACTCCAGAATTCATCTACTCATTGCCTTGAGTCCATCAACACCATTCTTAACATCAAACTCCAAAATCCAACTTGCTAATTTGGATCAAAAATCAAAAATTTTGTGAAGGCTCAAGAACACCATCAAGGTAGGTTTGTTCTAACAACTCCATCTTCTCTAATCGTGATCTCTAATGAATATATATATATATATATATATATATATATATATATATATATATATGAATAAACCCACTAATGGTCTCTCTCTCTCTATCTTGGCGGAATCTCTCTCCTCCTTGGCCGGATGGTTTCTTCTTCAATGGTCATGCTTTCTTCACCTTCTTTTGCCGGATTTAGACATCTAGGAGTTAAGACTTATTCAAAACTCCTTCAAGGGAATTCATCAAGCAAGTAAGCTTTCTTTTAACCCTTCTTTTAATTCTAGATTCTTGTCTCTAGGATGATGTTGATAGAAGGTAGATTGTGGATAGGATTTGAGTATGTATTGTTGAGATTGAAGCATGAATATATGTATGAATATGAAGGAGATGGGATTTATGCATGGATGGATTATCTTGGTTGATTGTATGGTGATTTGAGGTTTAATGCATGCCTCCATAATTAAGTATACTAGAGATTATATCACCTTTGGTGAATAGGATTTATATTCATGTTGAATTATTGAAACCATGATCATATTTATGCTAGTAGAGGTTAGATCATGTCTTGATAAATTGAGATCTATGCTTGTATGCATGATTTGGATGATTTGATGAATTGAAAGATTGTATATGTTCATGATTGTGAATAGCTATGGAAATACGATCATGGTCTAGTTGTCCCTAAGCTAATTTTTATTTCATGAATAAAATATTTAATAATATGATTTTGCTAGTAATTTTGAAAAAACCCTAGGAATGGTGAATTTGGATTATTATATATATAAAGGATATTTTAGTCAAATAAATAGTAGTTTTGATAGAAAAATAAAATATATCGATATTATATAAAAATAATGAAATCAACTAAAGCCTTTTTTTTTTAAATAATCATAATTAGTAAAATACTTATTATTAAAATTTAATTATTATCTTTTAATCAAAACCTATTAAAATTTATTTATTATTTTCCAAGCAAGGCTCATTAAAATTCATTTTCAACTAACTTTAGTTATCAATTACTTTTTAACAGCTAAATTATTAATAAATCATTATTTTTCCTAAAAACCACCTAAGACTCTTCATCAAATGAACTCTAAATTTTCTTAGCAATATTTAAACCTTTAACTTACTAGTACTTATTTCTCAAAATATTAATTATTTTAAATATCAAATTATCCTTAGCTTATAAACCTATTTACTTATTGTTTGGCCTTAAAGCTTGGGACACTAGGATCATGATAGTAGTAAGTTGAGTTGTTTAAATTGAGAAAGTGAATTTTGGCTTGAGTTTGATTGTGGTTTGTATTTGCCTATGCGGGGTTAGGTCAGTAGTTGGAGACCTTTTTATTGTGAGCAAGAATTAGGTAAGCTCCTGCATAAAACCTAATTGATGAAAAGTGTTTAATTATGGCAAGCCAAATGTAGAGTACATGGACACTCATCTTTGTAATGGCAATTGAGGATTGTCTCCTGTCTTATTTCCGTCAAACAAATTATTTGAAAACCAATAAGCATATTTATTCAAACTCAAAACTCTTTCTAAAACTAATTTTGACAAAGACTTTGGAAACCCTTAATTGCCATGTTCAAGTGGAACTATATTTTGTTCATTTTTTTTTTCCCAAGTGGGATATGTTACGTTGAGTACTTAATAAGGGTGGACTACTGGGCTAGTCTTTAAGGGATTAGGGTAAGTCTCTCAGTAGGCGACCATCTCTGAGGGGTGAGTCCTTCTCGGATAAGACGACAGTCCAGTAAGTCGTGCCGGTCCGAGTTAACAGTGTTCTTTTTCAGTCAAGTGACTGTGTTTTACCGGAATGGACACTCGGTTGTTGTTTGGGTATAGAGAAGGAGGAGTATCTTGCCTAGTTGGCCGATCATCTACTTTTGTCAGTCTGCACAAAGTGTGGCATTCTGACCGGCGGTATGCACAAAGTGTGGCATGCTGACCATCTGGTTATGGGGCCCAATGTATGGTAACTCGTAATCCTTTCTTTCGAGTGGTTGATTTTATAAATTATGTATGGCTGAAAATACCAAAACACCACTCTTGTTTTTTACTGATGTTTATTGCTTGCCAGTGATCTCTTATAAAGAATTTTATACTTTACATTCACGAACTGTTTTCACTGAACACCCAAAGCACACATGGACTTACTGAGATTTCTGTCTCACCACCATTTTACCATGATTTCAGGTCGATCTTGCTGTGGGGATGAGTAGGCAGATTATTCTTGCTTTGGAAGATTTTCTGATGATTTATTTTTGTGTAATGTTTTAGGGAGATGAGAGCGGATAAATTTTATTACGGATTTGTTTTTGGTATTTTGGGATTTATTCTTGGATTGATAATTATTTTGGGATGTAATAAATTTTAAGTTCAAGTATCATTTATATTCCGCTATTTCATTTGTATGACCTAGTTATAAAGACCCCTTGTCCTTTGGACGGGGCGACATCCTCGGCCCTGGCGAGCCTAGGTTGCGGGGTGTTACAAAAACCATACATAATTTCAAAAAGAGAATGAGAAGTGGTAGAGTGAAAAGCACTTTTGCAATCAAACTCAAAATGTGGCCAGCATTCCTCCCAATTGGTCAAGTTCTTCTTGATTATGGTCCGTAAGAATTGGGTTAGTGTTCGGTTGACCACCTCCTTTGGAAAAACAACTTCAAATTCTTGAGGGATAGCTGCAATTTCATTAGGCCAAGACAATGAAAAAACATTAGTAGAAACATAAGAACAATTGCATAAAAAAAGAATAACCGGTTCCTTAGCTTCTTTAGCCTCTATGACCTCACTTTCTTTTTCAAAGAAACTCAATCTTCTTTTACTTCCCGTCTCTTGAACTTGCTTACCCATACCAAACTATTTTTCTTGCCTCTCTTTTTCTTTCCTCTCAATTTCTTGTTTTGGATTAACATTCTGCGCTCTCTTCTTCTTTTTTTGCTCCTTCATAATTCTTTGATCTTTGTTCATCTCACTAGGGGCCATGAGGGTGAGTGTAAACTTAGTTCTTTCCTTGAGTATGGAATAAGTATTCTTCCTCCCATCATACTTAACATGCCTATCGCATTGCCAAGGCCTTCCTAGGAGCAAGTGACCCACTTGCATGGGTACCACATCACATAGCACATCATCCTTATACTTTCCCATCTCAAAAGACACCAAAACGTGTTTGTTCACTCTATCTCCTCCACTAGATTTGATGTTATTTTGTGAAGTTGAACTAGATTCTTTATGCTTACTAGTTTCACTCATTTTCATTTGCTTTTGCACCACTTCTAGCCAACTCCTCTTTTTCTCCTCTTATGGATGCGAGATTTCTTCTACTTCATGAGTACTTGAAGAACTGTGGGAACCTTCATCTATAGCACGTATTTGTTCATTCTTTATCTCAATTTTTGAATTCTTTGGCTCTTCAACAAATTCCATACTCTTTTGCTCAACTTCTTCTTGCACATTCTCCTCTAACACTTCAATAGGTTTGACTCATCCTCTAGAAAGAATAAAATGTTATAATATTCCTTAGTCACCCTATTTGTTGAACTTAATGGATCTACGTCTTCTTTTTCATCATTACTAAGCTCCTCATCAAGCTCATCAACATTTTCCTTAATTACTTCAGGTACTACTTCATCATTTTGATAGAGCATTTCTTGGCCTTGGGCTTCCTTTTCTAGCTTCTCCTCCTTCCTAAAGCCACGTAATTCATCTTGTTCACCCCTCTCAATTTTTTCTTCACTTCTTGTCCTTCTTGGGTCCTCAACATCTACAACATTTTTCTTGGCCACTTTAGCCTCAAATCTAGCTTTTTGCTTCTCAATTTGTCTCTCCCCTTTGCAATTGTGCACCCCATAAAATCTTTCATATGCCAATTTATTTGGACAATCAACCTTTATGTGCCTTGTCCTACAACAAATCCCACAAGTTAATCCTCTATTACTCCTTTGTTGTACTATACTTATAGAGGCTTGGGACTCTCCCTTTTTGCCTTGCGACTCTTCCTTCCCCTTTAGTTATTGTAGCAAACTTGGACACCTTCTGCACTCATGCTCCCTTAAGTTCTTTTGCACCCCATACTTTGTTATTTTTTGTGCAACAGTAGAAGTCCAAGATGATTTATCAACTCCCTTGTTATGTTTTGAAATTCGCTTTGCATTGTCCTCATCACAGCTTGCATATCATCACGCAGTCCCCTAGCATCAATTTGTTCTTCTTGAGGTATACTAGGTCCACTTGGGTTAGGCCTAGAGATCTCTTGTTCATGGGCCATGGCGGTGGGATATTTTCTTACTTATACCTGCAACATAAAGAGATTAGAAAGAAAAATAGATCCTCACTGCTCTTCCTTGTGTGTTGGCTCTCAAGGTTAATCACTCAACGCTCATGTTTGCTCTCTTAGGCTCTTTTAATGATAGGCTCACCCTCTTGTCTTTTTCTCAACACTTAAGCCTTCTTGTTCAATCCTAATTCTCCCCAATAGCTGAAGTTTTAGTCCAACTAAATGAATCACACAAATCAAAAGAATTTTCCAATTAGGGGGTCTTAGGGGGAATTTCAACAAACACTTGTTGGGCACCTCAAACAAACAAGCTTTAAGTCAAGAATTTCAAGAAAAAGTAGACTCAATCAACTCACGAACAAGAACTAAATGCACAAGAAACAATTCTAAGCAAGAAACAAACAAGAATTATTAAGAACAAAGAAATAAGAACAACTAAAACTAGGATAATGAATAACAAGATGGTCACAAGTGTCCAATAGAGAAATTAAGTTCAATGAACTTGGAATTCAATATTAGAGTGATATACTAAGTCACAAAGTCCCAAGGAATGAACTTCAAGAATCAAAGTTCCAAACTATAGCCAAAAACACCCTCATGAAACATTTATCAAACACATTGGCTACAATCTCGTCACTTAAGAACAACCAGAATTTTCAATCATATTCAAGCTAAATTTCACCACAATCACAAGATAAATTTGTTCCCAAGGATTATAACAACATCAAGGAGCAATTTCCCAATAGAAAAATCAAGGAATAAAAAAAATTTTAAGACCTTTTTTAGAGCAAGTTTTCAGTGACAGGATTTTCTATTTTTCTTTTCTCTACAATTTGCAGGGCTTCTTTTTCTTCTTTTCAAGCTTTGATGGGAATCAAGCTTTTCCTTGTTCTGATACCAAACTCTTTGATACGAATCTTGTGTGGGTTTTCTTGGTGTTGTGGGTGATTTTTGTTGGCTATGTTCCAGCTCAACTCAAAGGAACAAAAATAGAAGTTCTTGTGACCAAAAAGGAGAAAACCAAATAACTACATACACTCTCTCAAACCCTTGAAGAACAAAGCCTCAAAGACCCTCAAGATGAGTAGAAAGTTCTACTATAATCTCACCCTAATATCCTTGAAGCAACAAAGGCAAGTAAGAACAAATAGAATAGAGAAAATAGGCACCCAAATATTGAATTTCAAACAAACCTTAGAAGAACAAAGCAACTAAGACCCATTCAAAGAAAATAACATTGGATTATCCAAAAAAATTATAGACTCTTACAAAAGGAGGACTAACCCTTAAGCTTGGTCTTGAACAACATGAACAAGGAGGCTAGGGCCTCTCAAGATTCTCTCTCAAATTTGAATTAAATTGAAGTGAATTGTGTTTCCAAATCACTAAATGTGCTATTTATACTATCCTAACCCTAATCCCTGATATTTTATTATAGTTTAAGGTCATAATAAGTCTTTAAAAACACTTAAAATTAAAGAAAATCAGAGAAAACATCAAAAAAGCGTAGCAGTCGTCGGCTGCCCAGGGTGGAACTGGCGCCGGTTTGGGCACTACAACCGGCACCAGTTGTGGACTGCCTTCGGGCGGTCGAAACCGAATGAAGCCCTTGTTAAGTAGAATAAAGTCGGTGCCGGTTTGGCTACTTGGAGCCGACGCCAGCCATCTTTTAGAGGCCTCCTTTTTTGCCTAGTTTTGTCCATCTTCGTCGCCGACCCTAGTCCTTGCATGGTCACGCCTCCCCCTCCTTGATCTTAACCTTCGTGATGAAGCGGAGTCTCATCATTATGCCTGTAGGAGAATGCATGAATTTTAACAGGGCTAATAAAGCAGAATTAGTGAAGGCACTCCATGAAAAGGTCAAGACAGCAATCGCCAAGCGAAATAAAGATATTACCTTTAAGCGCAACAAAGGGAGGAAACCAATTTCATTTGAGCCCGGCGATTAGGTTTGGGTGCACTTTCGCAAGGAGAGAATTCCTACTTAAATGAGGAGCAAGTTGGACCCAAGAGGAGATAGACTATTTCAAGTCATTGGCTCAATTGGAGATAAAGCCTGCAAGATTAACTTGCCTGGTGAGTATAAAGTCAGTGCTACATTCAATATTAGTGACTTAACTCCTTTTGATGTAGGTAATGATTCGTGGAAGAATCAACTACAAGAAGGGTAAAATGATATGAATCAAACCAACCAAGCCGCTAAAACTCAGGAAGGGGGAGCGATAAAGCAAGGGCTAATGACAAGCGCAAGGACCAAAAGAATCCAAGGCGATATCCAGTTGCTCCTACAACTATACTTGATGATGGAAGGGATTTAGAATGAAGAAGGCAGCCGCGAACTTAATCTGATGAACATCCAACTGGACTCCAAACAATAGTCCATGCTTACACCAACAAATGGAGCAAAATAGGGAGAAAATATTGAATTCCAGCTTCTAGCTTCAACCTGGCAGCGGTACCAATGCATACCTGGCGCCAGGTGCATTCTGCCAGCCAATGCACTAGAATTCTAGTGCTGACCCAGCACAAGGTCCAACACAGCACCTGACGCCGAGTCTAGCTGGGCAAGACCCCCTGTTTTATCGATTTGTACTATTTTTTCTATATTTTCTTTATTATAAACACTTTGTAAAGACCCTTTTAGCCCTTAAATTATCTTAGGGCCTTAGTAGTTACTTAGCTATTGTTAGAATAGTATAAGTACATCTTTTATTATTTTACAATTCAATTGATCATACTTTATTTCAAATTATGAAAAGAGGGCTTTGAAAGGTTTAACCTCCTTGTTTATCTTCTTCAAAACCTTGCTTAAGGTTTAGTTCTCCATATGTATGAGTCTTTAAAATTTATAGATAATCCAATATGGTTTCTCTTGATTAGGTCTTAGTTGCTTTGTTCTTCTAAGGTTTTATCTCGAATTCCTTTGCTTGGGTGCCTATAGTTCTACCTCTCTTATTCTTGATTTCCTTTGTTGTGTCAAGGGTATTTGGGTGAATCTATAGTGGGTCTTGCTATATTTCTTGTGAGTCTTTAAAGCTTTGTTCCTCAAAGGCTTGCTAGGGAATAGTTAGATAGTTTTCTTTCTTCTTTTACCATAAATTTCCACTGTTTGGGTTATATTTGCTTAGCCAAGGGTTTTACCCAATCATTTGCCTTTGGTCCACAATTTACTCTCTTAAGATCATATCAAAAAGTCTAGTATTAGAGCAAGGAAAGTCTTGATTTCAATTAAAGCTTAACATCAAGAAAAGGAGCTCTACAAGTTGAAGAAAAAAAATAGGAAAATCCCGTAACTCAAAAACATGCTACAAAAAGGTCATAAAATCTTTGTTATGTCTTGATTTTTCTTTGGAGAAATTGCTCCTTGATATGAATATAATCCTTGGGAACAAATTTTTCTTGTATTTGTGGTGAAAATTGGCTTGAATTGAGTGAAAATGTTGTTTGTTCTTAAGTGACGAGATTCCAACCAAGGTGTTTGTTAAAAATTCTATGAGGATATTTGTGGCTTTAGTTGTCGGTTTTGTTTTTTAATTTTCATTTCTTAGGATGTTGGGACTTGATACATCACTCCATTGTTGAAATCCATGCTTATTGAACTCATCTTTACCACTACACATTTGTGGTAGTCATGTTCTTCCTATTCCTTTCTACTAGTTTTCTTGTTTCTTGTTTATTCTTGTTCATTTCTTATTTAAAATTACTTTCTTATGTTTTAGTGGTTGTTCTTGATCATACTATTATCTTCCATCTATGAGAGCTTTATGATAATCAAGTTAGGACGGAAAAATATGAGATTTCTAAACAGTTATTCCATTCTAAGATGGTATTAGGGCACTTCTGTGGCAAGTCATAGACTGAAAATATTGGGATTAATTGAGAAGTTTAAATCACTTAAGTTTATAATGGATCTTTAATTAAGTATTGATTTAATTCTTTAATCTTTGCCAACTAGTTTTTCACAATTTGTAATAAACTACTAGATAAATAAGATTGAGACCACTATACTTGAGTTGATTAATCTTTTCAAGATTGTGAAGTCTTCTATAAAAAAAAGAAAACAATGCAGTCTTATTAGTTGATTCTTCTTCTAAGAAGAAAAATATTTCTAAGAAGAAGAAGAAGAATCCAACCAAGCCTAAAGGTGGTCTAAAGAAGAATGAGACAACTACCAAAGGACCATGTCACCATTATGGTAAAATAGGTCATTGGAAACACAACTACAAAAGTTACTTGGAGACTGTCTAGGAAAAAAAGGAGAAGCTTGCAAGCACTTCTATTTTTACTCTTGGTATGTTTATGGTTGAGATCAATACTGCTTTTAATAATGAGATATGGGTATTGGATATTAGATATGGATCTCATTTGTGTAATAATTTGCAAGGACTAAAGAGAGAAAGGTGATGTGGACCTACATGCTACAAATGGAGCAAAAGTTGATGCACTCGTTGTGAGGACTTATCATCTACACTTATCTTCTGGATTAATTCTAGAACTAGAAAACTGGTATTATGTACCAATTTTACTTAAAAATATTATCTCAATTGCTTGTTTAGATTTATTTAGATTTCATTTTATTTTTAAGAATAAAAGTTGTTCTTTTTCATTAAATGATATCTATTATGGTACATGAACTTTTATAAATGGTTTGTATGTTCTAGACATGAATAATCAAGTTCTCAACATAAACAATAAAAAATAAGGAAAAGATAACACAAATCTGTCTTACTTATGGCATTGCCATTTAGGTCATGTAAATGACAATCGCATCTCCAAGTTTCACAAGTTTGCTGACTTATGATCATTTGATTATGAATCGTATGATACATATGAATCAAATTTACTTGGTAAAATAGCTTAAACATCATTTTCTAAGAAATGTGAAAGAGCTAAGTAATTATTGGAACTAATAGATACTAATATATATGGACCAATAACATTGCAAGTAAGAGAGGGTTATCAATACTTTATAACCTTTATTATTTATTATTCTCAATATGGGTATTTGTATGTAATAAAATACAAATTTGAAGTCTTTGACAAGTTCAAAGAATTCAGGAATGAAGTAGAAAAATAACTTAGTAAAAGTATTAAAACTCTAATATCCGATCGAGGAGGTGAATACTGAGCCAAGAGTTTCAAAGTTGTCTTAGAGATAATGGAATATTATCCCAATGGACTCCAACACATACACCTCAACAAAATGATGTATCCAAAAGAAAGAATCGAACTTCATTAGATATGGTTCGAACTATGGTGGCTTTTACAGACTTACCTAAAGTGTTTTAGGGATATGCACTAAAAACTATTGCTTATATTTTAAACAGAGTTCTATAAAAAATAGTTGATACTATCCCATATGAGTAATTTTTTTAGTAAAAAAAAACCAAAATTAACTTAATTGAGAATTTGGGGAATCAGAAAAATTAGATAATAAGTCTGATAAGTGTTTGTTTGTTAGATATCCAAAAGAATCTCATGGATATTATTTCTATCTCATTTCCAAAAACAAGGTGCTTACTTCTAAGCATACTATTTTCTTATAAAAAGAATTCATACTTAAGGGAGATAATAGGAGCAAAATTAAACTTAGTGAAGTTTAAAAAGAATAAACAAACAATGATCAATTGGATGATCCTAAGTCTATTGAAAGAATAGACGAACCTTCAAATACACGAGAACATCGCAGGTTAAGTAGGATACGTGTGGCATCTAAGAGATATATAGATTTCTCATTAATAACCACAATGACGTATTACTCATTGAAAAGGATGAGGCTACCACTTATAAGGAAGTTTTGAAAAGTTTAAAATCTAAAAAATGTCTTAAGGCCATGAAATCAGAAATAGATTCCATGTATGACAATCAAGTTTGAACTTTGGTTAATCTACCCGAAGGGATAAAACCTATAGGGTGCAAATGAGTTTTCAAAAAAAAGACCGACATGAATGGTAAAGTAATTACCTATAAAGCATGACTTGTTGCAAATGGTTATCATCAACAATAAGGTATTGACTATGACGAGACTTTTTCACCAGTAGTAATGCTAAAATTCATTAGGATACTCCTAACACTTGCTACTCATTATGATTATGAGATTTGACAAATGAATGTGAAAATAGCTTTCCTTAATGGAAATTTGATTAAATAAGTGTACATGACATAACTTGAGGGTTTTACATCTAAGGATCACACTAAAATGTCCAAGTTGTAAAGGTCCATTTATGAACTAAAGTAAGCTTCTAGGAGTTAGAACATCCGTTTTGATGAAATAATTAAAGAATTTAGTTTCACACAAAACATGGATGAACCTTGTATATATAAGAAAGTTAGTGGGAGTGTAATTGTTTTCTTATTGCAATATATAGATAACATATTGCAAATGGGAAATAAGGTCTCTACTCTTCAACCAGTCAAGATTTAGTTATCAAAGAAATTCTCCATCAAAGATGTAATACCCCACATTTTATCTTCGATTGGCTACTACTTGTAATAGGATGAGAATTGGTATCAGTGACTAGAATAAAAGATGATCGGTGTAATGAAACGAATACTTTGGTATAATAATATTTTGTCAGGAGTTAGATGTAATTATTGGATTTGTTCTACCCGTACTCTAAATTTTTAGAAAGCTATTATTGTTAATAAAATGAGAATTTGAGGGTACGCTGAGAAGAGGAATTGATCAGTGTGATGAGACACACGTTTTGATAAAAATTATATCATCTGGGTTATCGAGGGCATTTTTGTCATTTTGACTGCGCCCACGACTTTGACCTCAAATTTGACCAAACTAAGAAGGAATTGAAGGATATAAGTATTACCAATAGATTCAGTGAAATTTTAGGAGTTGAATGGTAAAGTAAAATATTTTTTCGTTTCGAACCCGATTTTGGTCATTTCTAAGAAAAAATTGAAAATGGCGATAAAAAAATTTAGGTGTGTGGCATTTTGTGATTGGTGGCCTTGAACACATGTTAATTTATGAGAGGTTGCATGAAGAATTCATGCAAGACACATAAAATTAAAGAATTACAAAATAAATAAAGAATTATATGTATTTTTATTATTGGAATACATTATTTGTGGGCTCTTTAATTAAGGTCTTGTGCAATGTGATTGGTCAATACATGGACCATGAGAAGGTGGATGAATGGCTGAAAATTAGCTAGGAAAACTAGCAGCTTCAATAGAGAAAAGAAGAGAAATTTTTGAGGAAGGAAATTAAGTGATTGGTGTGTAAGTTTTTCATTGGAGCACACTTATGTATAACCACCACACAATTAATAAAAATAAGAAATGATTGGCCAAAATTTGATGAAGAATGGTGGTGAGAAAAGGCTATTATACAGCCTGAATTTTGGCAGCCATGAAGAAAGAAAAACAAGAGGAAAAGAAATTAAACAAGAGAGAGAAAAAGGCTAGTGTGTATTCTTGGTGTTATGTGTGAATTCTTGAGAAGTTCTTGGAGCAAATCACTCCAAATAGCCTTATATACAAGGTAAAAGCTCACCTTACTAGAATTAAAGTTGTTGTTGGGTGAATGATGATTATTTTTATATAAATTTTGATATGAAAACATGACTTTCATGTCTTGATTTTCGATCAAAAGTTAGGGTTTGTGAACTTTGTATATGAACCTTGTGTATACTTATATGCGCCAGTTGCCTAGGAGGTTTATAGATGATGTTTTGTGTGAAGAAGAACTAAATATTCATGTAGTTTGAAGGATTGCTTTTGGTTGATAAGATGATGATCAAAGTAGAATAAAAATGAAAGTTGCATGATTGGAAAAAGTTGAATTATACTAGCTTTTGATTAGAAGAAAGTGAATTTGTGTTGAATAAGCATGACTCTTGTGAGCTATTGGAATATGAAAATCACAGAATCAAAGATGATTTGAAAGAAAATTGAATGAATTAATGTTCCCAAGGTGTTAAAGGCCAAAGGAAAATAAAGGAAAACATGAATAGTAAAATTGAAGCAAAACTACTGAGGCTATTTTTGCCCTGTATTATGTTATAAGAGCAGAGACTGTGAAACCCCACTTAAAGCCAACCCTAGAGTAAGAGATATGGGATGCATATCATGTCTTCATGCATAAAATATACCTTTTTGAATGATTTTATGTGCCTTATAATTGTAGTTTATAGGTTAAATGACTTATTTATGCTTGATAGGTAGAAAGGGTAAAAAGGTAATTTTGCTTGAGGTCAAAATAGGAAGATGGCTTGAGGTTTAGATAAGAATAATATTTGGGTGAGAAAATAAGAGCAAGAATTAGTATGGTTAAGTGGTTAGAGCTTTCTGATTTAATCTCTAAGATCTTGAGTTCAAATCTCATCACTTAAGTTTTATTCATAATTATCTTAACCATGTCTGAATTTTCAATTTTCTTACATTCCTTAAAGATAGGAATGTTATCTTAAGGTAGACATGATGGTAATGTCTTGACCATGTGGTCTTGTCCTAAAAAGAATTCTAGGAGAATTCTTGTCCCCTTTAATTTTGCTAGCCTTGTCCTAACATCTTTGAAATTTAAACTATCATTAATTCATTAATCCATTTTTTTTCCATAAAAATTCTGTGATAAATCCCTAGCATTAGAATTCGAAAATCAGCTCTTGTGGGATAGGGATGGCCCAAAATAGGGAGAAGAATTAGGTAGAGATTCCAAGGAAAAGAAAACACCATAGCTATTCCTTCAAACTCCATCTTCATCTTGTTCATGTTTTTGGTAAAGAAAAATCTAGAAAATTTTCCAGGTTTCTTGTAGGGTTGTTTTCGAAAATTTCAGCCAACTTTCCTACCCAATTTCTGCAAGGAAAACCAACATTTTATGTAAGGTTGAAAGCTGGAAATTCAGTGAATTTTCGAACTGCACAAACATCCCAAAACTAGAATTTTGTTTCAGCATTAAACATGGAATTTGAAGCCATCATTAGAGCATAAGAACAGCTAGAAATTCCTCTGTTCTTCTTCAAGATGAAGGCTGGAAAACCACTATTAAAAGACCTTCAAACACCCTTGCTACAAAATCGTGCCAAAGAGAATAGAAAATTCTGCACCAAAAACCTCTCCATTCCAAGTATTCTTGAAGCTTAAATTCCAGAAATTTTCCAGCTTGTCTCCTCAAGGCAAAGGCCGAAATTCTTCACTCAAAACCACTGCAATTCGAACCTTGTTCAACCATGGACTGAACATCTTGGCCTCTACACCAATCTTGAATGTTTGGACTCCATGATCATACCTCAAAAAGCTCCTAAGATTACTCTATCCAAAACTTATTCAAACTTCAAACCAAAATTACAGATTTTTGTTCCATTGAAACACTCCTATAGCAAGTGATCAAACCAGAAAATCCTCTGCCATTATAAACCATTTTCAGCCAGCCTTATGTACTGAACAACCCCTCATTCTTTGAATAAAGCCTAGCTAGTTCAGCCATACACCATTGAAGAGTAAGAGACCTTCCATGAACAAACTCCATTAACTAATCTTATACCTTAAACAACTCCACATTTTTCTCCATTTGAATTTCAAAAAAATCTAAAAATCTTCTCTCTCATTCTTGATAGCCGAAACTCCCTTCTACACTAGGCCATTTGGCCATCACAATTCCAGCAACTCTCGAAATTAGTTTTCTCTCAAACTCTCTCAAAAAAAACACCAAGAACACACACTTCTCATCTTCAAGTCTAAACCAATCCTAAACACCTCCAATCACTCTCAAACACTCTAAGTCATCCATATTCAACCTATAATCTTCATTTTTGGCCTTTATAACACCGAATCATGCAAAGTGGAATTTCCAAACCGATCAAAACTAACCTTTTTTGTTGAAGGTTCCAAGAACACCAAAAGGTAAAATAAGAACAACCTCCTTGTTCTTCCTCTTCTACTCAACCTTTAATATTCTTTCTAGTCTTATTCATCTCTTTCTCACACACACTCTCTCTCTCTTGGCCGAAATGGTAATGATCAACAATGGCTACTCCCAGACCACTAAAGGCCATCAAACTCGTGAGGATCTTCACTAACCAAGGAAACCTTCACCAAGTAATCATCCATCAAGTATTTTTCCTTAAATCTTCCTTTTTAATTTTTGGAATCAAGACTCCTAGATATTGAAAGGATGATTGAATAAAGTAGGGGTTGAGTATGTATGTGGGTGAAGGGGATAGAGTTAGGACATGAGAGTTGGAATGTATGATTAGGCCTTATGGATTTTCCTTTTGAGTTAATCTATGCTTATCATGATTAAAGGGATTTATGGATGTTTTAATGCATGTTAGATATTATAACACTATTGTTGATTAGGCCTTTGTGTTCTTATTTTTCAATAAAGCCATAGATAATGATTATGCCGAGAAGGAAATTATCCATGTGTTAGTATATGTTGATTCAAGTGTATATTCATTGATGGATTAATATGTTATATGAGAATATGTTCATAGATCTTCTCTAACAATAAAAAATTATTGGAAAAACTATTTTCTATTAATTCTAGAATTATTTTACTAACATTATTGTTATTAATTTAATTAGAATTATTATTCAATTTAATCTATAAAATTCAAAAACAATAGGTAGGTTTGAAATAGAGTATTATTTAAAATATTATTATTTTATTAGTTAAATAAATAAAATACTTTATTAAAAATAAATAATAAAATATTAGAATTAATTAATATCAAATGGCCTTGTAGACCATATTAATTAGACTTACTAAAACTTTTATCTATATCCATAAATATTATTTATATTAAAATTTATTTATTATTTATTAATTAAAAATTAAGTATAATTCGTTTATTATTAATTTTATTGGATATTTATTATCTATTAATTATTAATTAAAAGTAAAGTGTAATTTATTGTTTATAATAATAATACTATTTAAATATTACCATTTACTAATACTATTTAAATATTACCATTTACTAATACTATTTAGAATTAGTATTATCCAATATTTAACACTAATTTATTTATTAGCAATAATACTCATAATTTATTATTTGAAACTATAACTTATTATTATTTATTTTATAACACCCATTTATTTTAAGTCATCAAGTTAGTTAATTTTATAAAATACTTTATCAATTAGTATTAAAACCTAAGACATTATGGTCAGGGTTAGGGTGGTTGTGACTAGTTGAACTAGGAATTATTTATTTAAGGCAGATATGGTCTGGATATTGTCTTATACCTTATGTTTACCCCAGGCGAGGTTAGGTTGACCTTGGAAGACTTTTGAATTCAAGAAGAGTAAAAGATCAGGTAAGTTCCTGCGTGGAACCATTTGAAGAACAAGAAGTCAAACTCATTGTATACGAGTATTTGTACTGTAAAGGCAATTATGGGCAATTTTTCTTTTTCTTTTAGTCAAGCAAACCATTTAGAACTAAGCAAACAATTTCACACCAAACGCTAAACTTTTCCTAAAAACTCAACATTAGCAAGAATTTTAGAAACCATAATTACTATTTGCAAATGAATTATTGTATGATCTTTTTCCTCCTAAGTGGGACAAACAACGTTAAGTACTCAATAAGGGTAGACTATTAGGACTAGTCTTTGAAGGGTTAGGGTAAGTCTCTCAGTAGGTGGCCACTTCTGAGGGGTGAGTCCTTCTCAGATAGGATTCCAGTCTTGTAGGCCATACCAGTCCGAGCTAGCAAGTTCAGTCAAGTGGACTGTGTGTTTCCGGAGTAGACAACCGGTAAGTTTTGGTGTAGAGATGAAAGAGTATCTTACCCGGTAGGCTGTACACATACCTTGTATCAATATGCTTAACGTGTGGCATTCTTATCGTTATATTGTCATGGTGCATAAAGTGTGGTGCCATGGCTACCTCTTTTGAGTGGTTGTATTTATTGTGCACATGTATATTTTGGAAAGCAAAACACCACTCTTCATTTATGAAATTTATTTAAGGCTTGTCAAGCACTTTCTTTTATGAAACATTTACAACTTGCATACATAAACTGTTTTACCTAAAACACTCAAAGCACACACGGGCTTACTGAGATTTATATCTCACCACCTTTTATACTATGTTTTCAAGTCAATCCTACTGTGAAGGTTATTAGCTAGAGTGTTGCCTATATCTTGAAGACTCATTGTTATTATTTCTATGTATTTCTTTTGAGAGACAGTAGCAGACATTTATTTTTTATCTTGTTCATGTATTGCTTGGGTTGTAACAAGTTTAATCTTGATTTATTTCTTTTATTTATTTTGTTGTGTCCTAGTTATAAAGACCCCTTGTCCTATGGACGGGGCGACATCCCCAGCACTAATAGGGGCATAGGTAGTGGGGTGTTATAAAGACTCTAAAAAAAACCTTACATAAAAATAAATTTAAGAGTCTTACGGTCATTTTGGTATATCATAGAGCTAAATTGGCGTTGTGGATTGAAAGTTATGTACAAAACAAAATCATGTGTCAAAGTAGCAAAATTTCAGGATTTTGCTTGGGAAGTGAATGAACTTAAGGAAGAATAATTGTCTAATTTTGGATGAAATAAATGAGAAACATGGAGTGAATCCCTTGTATATGAAGAGAGAAAGGATATGGAAAAATGAAAGTGAAAGAATTGGATGAATAATGAAAGAACGACGTGAACGAAAGTTAAACGTTTTCCTTAACTGTTGGCTAACCATCGGCCTCGTCGGCTAAACATCGGTTGGATGTTGCTACCCATTGGGCATATCGGCTGGACATCGGCTAACTATCGGATATTTTTCGATCAAACACGACTTAACATAAAAACGATGTTTGGTGTATGTTTATTAATAAACGGCCAACGGAACATTGAAAACGGTAAAAACAGTGGTCGAACGGCGGTGCTCGGGAAAAGTTAATTAAGACACGAGGTGAGTCTCTTTGATTTCTAAAACCTTTTGAAAGCTAGTATGCTTCACTTTTCCATGAAATGCTATGTTTTATACCATTTTGGAAATCCCTGAATATATTTAAGGTTGATCTGAGCAAGATTTATTTTATGCTATTCTAGGCTCAAATGAACTTATAATTGGCTTGGAATCCTTAACGGATAATTAAAGCATGAATTTTGTGAATTTAGTCCTTTTTGGTTTAAACATTTGGGATTTTCAGAAACTGGTAATTCTTAGAATCGAGTATTCATAAATTAACTAGAGTGCCCTTATTGAAATATTTTATGAAAATATATTTGAAAACTTTGAATTTAATCCTCTTTTAGGATTAGAATTATGGATTTCTAAAAATGAGTTCCTTTTAGAATCAAGAATTTGGAAAATGATTCAAATGTCCTTATTGGAATGTTTTATGAAAACCTCTGGAATCGGGTATTCAGTAAATGACCGAAATTTCCTTATTAGAACTTTTGTGAACGCTTTTCAAATCGGGTAAGGAAAAAATGACTTGAATACCTTCAGAAAGTCTTTTGGAATCGGGTATATGTAAAATGACCTGAATGCTCTTGGAATGACTTTTAAGATCGAGAATGAGTAAAATAACCTGAATAGCTCACATATAGAGCAAATATGAACCACTAAGCACAAATACCTTTTTACTTTTGGAACAAATTAATTTTACTTTGAAACATAAATTAAAAGGGAGATTTTTGTATTCTGGAGTGTTAGAGTGTTTCTAAGAGAGGTAGCACAAAAATCTACTTGAAAATTGAGTTTTAGAAGCTTTTATAAGAGCTAAAAATGAAGTCCCAATGGCTAGTTACCTTTGTCAGGATTTTTAGGGTTTTGCATTTATAGAATGGAAGAATATGGATCCAAAATGTAAGTCCAAAACGGCACCTTATGCAAAGAGATATACTTTGAAAAATGTTATAGATCATTGGATGGTATTTTGGATTCAGAGGTCCATCCAAAACTACTTCAACCTAAAATCCAGATTTAGAAATATCCCTTTTTTATTTTAAATCATTTGTAAATGCTTTAAGGTAAAACAAATTGAACATAAGGTAAAGAGACATAAGAATTTACAAATAATACCTTAATAACAATTCTTGGTCTATGATTATTCACAAGGCCTTCATGGTATGCAATCTCTTAAGTTAGAGTCATACTTGATCAACCAATCTTAGATTCCATTGCTTAAGAGCTACTTAGTAATTTATTAGCATGCATTGGAAGAATTGAAGTCAACCATGTCCTATCAAATATAGATTACACATGTTAATCCACATCAATGTTTGTCATAAATTAAAACACAGGAGAATGCCCTTAGGGCTAACAGTCTTCTTTGGGAGCTGTGGAACAAAATTCTGTTGTGTCTAATTTATCAAAAGCTGTTATGTCTAAAATATTTTTTATAAGTTTAATTGTCATTGCATAATTATTTAATCTGGTTTTTATCATATGCCCTTCAGATAATAATAAATCAGCAGCTTCCTCCATCATACCTAGTAACGGGGCAATATCAATGATATTAGATACATTATCTTAGATATACATGACTTACTTTTCTATATCTTCTAGCAACTTATAAATCTTAGCTTTTACGTTTGCCATCTCGTGTCAAGAAATCTGCTAAGACATTTTTAGTAGTCTTAATAACTTCAATATCAAATTAATATTTTGCTAATAATGTTTGTCATCTAATTAATCTTTTATATTTAGGCTTAGAAGGTAAATTATTTCTAATAAAAGCTTTTTCTTGAGTGTTATCTATTCTTAATAAAAACTTCTCGAGTAACAAGAAATAAAAAAACTTCTAACAACTCTTAACTGCTGCTAATAATTTTTTTTCATTAATATGATATCTTTTTTGAGTTTCATTAAAATTTCCATAACAATATTGACATAATAATTCTTTTTCATCCTTTTTTTCTTTAAAATTCCACTCCAATAATTATCAGAAGCATTTGTTTATAGTAGTAAATCATCTTTTTCTAAGGGTAGTTGTAATTTTGGTAATTTAGAACATATTTGTTTTATCTTTTTAACATGTTGTTCTATCATAGAATCAAAACTAAATATTTTTTTTTTGTTTTAAAAGAATTTTTAATGATTGTTTTAAGCTAGCAAGATTTTCTATAAAGTCTGAGGCATAGTGTAATACTCCTAAAAAATTTTGGACTTGTTTTTTATCTATGAGTTTATTAGGAAAACTATTTAATTTTTCTAAAAATATGAGGTTGTAATTCTATTCCTATTGTATCTATCATCATCCCTAAAAATTCTACCATTTCTTGCATTATTTTTGCCTTTTTCTCTGATAATGCTAATTCATGTTTTATACATAAGTAACCAAATGTATTTAAATGCTTAACATGAGATTCTAATGTATTGGACACAATTAAAATATCATCAATATAAACAAAAATAAAGTCATAATTTTTAAATATATTATCCATTTTTCTATGGAATATCTAAGGAGCATTTTTAACCCAAAAGGCATTACTAACCATTCATATTGTCCTTGCGGTGTCGAAAAACAAGTATATTTTATACTATTAGGGTCCATTTTTATTTGCCAAAATCCACTTTTACAATCAAATTTAGAAAATATTTTCTTATTTCTTATCCAATTTATTAAACTTTCTTTATGAGGTAAAAATATCCATCAAAAACTGTATTATCATTTAGTTTTTTATAATTGACAACCATTCTAACTATTCCTCTTACTATCTTTGCGTGTTTTCTAACAATAAATTTGGGAGAACTATGAAGAGAATTACTTACCTGTATTAATTTTTCATCTAACAATTCTTTTAATTGTATTCTAAATTCTTTTTTGTCCTCTTCATTATATCTCACTGGTTTTACCCTAATAATTTTATCTTTATCTTTCATTTCTAATTTTGTAGTAATCTTATTTTTGTCCCAAAATTGTATAGGATTATCTATACAAAATTGTTTTAATTTGTTCTTTATTTGTTCTATATTTAAATCTAATTGTCTTAACTCAATTTGATATTCTAATATGGGTGTTCTTTTTGGAAAAAATGGTTTTTTAGTATAACCTAGATCACCACGCTTAGCTGTGTGGGGAGTAAAGGAAATAGGAAAGGGTTTAGCATAGACTTTTTTATGTCTTTTTACAACTATTAAATGATGACAAGGAGTTTTAAAATGAACCTGATAAGCTAAAGTATCAAAAATAACTTTAGTAAATAATTTTAGAAAATTATTTCCAAGTAAAATGTCTAATCCAGTATTATAGAAATAAAATGGTGGGCATTTGATAAGAAAAGATCCTAATAGAATTATAGGTTGTTCTATTCCAGATGAAATCTCAATAAGGTTATTAGATATATCTTTTCCTTTTATATGTTTTATAGATTGATGATATTCTTTAGGAAAACAATCTGATTTACATAAGCATGAGCCAAATCCACTATCTATATATGCTGCAAAATATTCTACTTTATAATCTTTATATGTAATTCCAATAGGAATATAAATACTATATGGGCTTGAAATTTGGATATGTATATTAATGTACCTTTATATGTAATCTTTAATCCATAAAACGTCATATGGTATGGTTTTATAGTTTCTAGAAAAGCGTTTCCTAACATAATTTCTAAGGTATCATTCATTCCTTCATTTTCAACAAGTAATCTAATATTAATAATTTATGTTCCAAATTTTAATAATGTTTCTATTATTTCATTTATTTCATTCACTGCTCCATTAAAAATAGTATATTAATGTGGATTATCTAGTTAAAATTTTTGTAAATTTCTACACAGTTTATGAGTAATATAATTTCCATTAGCTCCTATATCTATTAATATATTGACTGGTTTAAATTGTATTCCATCAAAATATTCTCCTTTTATTTTATAATTAGATAAATCATAACTAGGAGGAATAATTAGTCCACTATTTGTTCTAGGTAAAGGATTACTGATAATATAGGTATTATTAAAAGATACTTTCATCTATACTTAATTCTTCAAAATTATCTATTTGTATAAATTCTCCATCTTCAATCATCTTTTGAATATCTTCATCAATTTCAATTTTCTTTTTATTTTTCTCTAATTTCTTAGGGCATCTGTTGGTATAATGGCCTAATTCTTTGCAATAATAACATTAGTATTCTCTGATATTTTTCCTTTTTCTTTTAAACATGGGTTTCTTAGGTTTTTATATTTTTATTTTTATAATATCTTGTTTTTCTTTTCTTAAAATATTTTTTCTTATATTCTTTACGTTTCATATATTTTTCGTTTAACTTTATTATAATAATAAGCACTATCACATCCTATCATTAAGGGTAATTTTGGTCTATCACAACATAAGGTTATCTTTTTTCTTAATCTTCTTGTTAATTTTGCCTACATAGCATCTCCACTCCATTCACTTAATTTATCTCTACAATATGATATTCTTTTTCCTAAGGTGTCATTATCTCCTGGTATATATGTATCTATTAATTTCTGTCCCCAAGGGTCAGGTATTTTTGTAAAAAAAATAAAGGTAAATAACTATTAGTATTATGTACTTGATTATATATATGGTAATAATAATCTTGAAAACCACATATGTATCTATCAATTTCACACATATCACATAATTGTAGCCCTAATAAATCTATCAAACATTTTTGTGTGGTTTTAGGATCTTTAAAGAAATTAGCTTCTCCTCAAAATTCTAATTTTAAAACTTCAGTTGCTCTGGTAATAATATTTGATATACTATCATCAGTATAAAAAAATTGTATGCAATATATCTTCTGAAAAATTTTGCCAATATCTTAATGCACTATTAACAAAACTTCTTGAAATAAAATGTCTAACGGATTCTTTATCTAATTTATTTACAATTACTGCTATTCTCATGGTTGTTTCCCATTTATCTATAGCTTCTTCTGTATTAGCAATATAATCTAGATCTAAATATATTCCAAAAAGATTAATTGGTTCAGCTCTCATTTTTTCTAAGAGTGTATATTTACCTGCTTGTTGCATAACTGAGCTTAATCCTACATATCCTCTAATATGTTTATCAAAAGATTGTGACTTTCCTAATGGGTTTGTACTTGTTCTAGGAATGTCAGAAATATTAGGATTAAATTCTTGCTTTATCTCAGATATTTCTGGTTTCATATTTATAAAATTATCTTTTATATTCAAATCTCCTATTTTAGTTATTAAATTATCTACATCTAAAGGAGTATATTCACTTTTAGAACTACTCATTGCCTTTATATCCTTTTGATATTTTCATTCATTCTAAATGAGCTAAACCAGGATGTTTCTTTATATGTATGACTATTTTCCATTCTGTTTTTGTACTCACAGTTAATATTTCTTTTCCTTTACCTATCTTTTTTTGTTGTATTAGTGTTCTAATTAATGTTCCTAATTTATCTATTTCTAATATTATTTGTTCACCATAATATATTATAGTTTTTTTAATTTCTATTAAATCTTTATCTATTTTTGTTGAAATATCTTGCTCTACCAGCATATCAAACTTTTGTTTATCCATTTAAATGTTCTTCTTTATAATGTTTTGTTAACAATTTATGAACTTTTACTTGTTCTTGTTTTACTATCTGATTATTTATTATTGCATCTTCTAAATCAGCTTGTATTTGTCTTATAGATATTTTTTGTGCTCCTATAATTCTAGAGTAATCTAATCTATAAGAATACCATTCTTTTTGTGATTCTAAATCTTTCACTTAAGCATCTAGAATATTTTTTTGATTTAATAGATTATTACAAGTTTCACAGTCCATTAATCAGATCTATATCCCCAATCAAAATCATCTATATAATTATCAGAATAAATTCTTGCTAGAATTTTTGAATTATCCTCCCATGCTTGAGCATAATGAGTTTCGAATTCTGAAATATTTTTTATGTGTACGAATTTGGGTATAAAAAATCATGTAAAAATAAGCACATCCCCAATCAGGTTTAAATTAAAATGTTAACCCCAAATTACACATATGAGCAAGCATACTCATCATTAAGCATAGCATAGGGTTTAAAACGAGTATCGATCCTCAAGGAATAAGTATGCAATAATCACTTTTCTTTCATTGTTTAACCCACTCAATAAAGTGAAAAAAGAATAAAAATAAAAATAAAAGAATATACACATGTCAAGGATGGAAAATTACGTAACTCAAACCATTATTTTGACAAACACAACCTTAAAGTACCCGATCATTATCATAACTAATCATTCTCTTGGCATCATGAAGGATTAAGATAGATTCACTTCTTTTCCAATCCATGAAATCAGTATCTTCTAGACAAATTAGCATCATATATCCTATCTCAACTAATTCACCCAAAAGATGTATTAAATGCAATCCTTGATTAAATCCCCATATCCTGGCAAATTTTTAAAACATGAAATTAACCAATGAATTCATATCCTAGCAGGCATCAATTAACTTTTAATTACCCAATTCTTAACAATTAACTCCTTTTCCAAGCAAGTTAATAGACAACAAATATAAAATTAATGAATTAAGACCACCATCAACCCCTTTTCCAAGCAAGTTAATAGAGAGAAATAACAAATTAATCTCATAATCAGCATAAGTAATTAAATACCAAGAATAACAATCAATTAATCAAAAGATCAAAGTAACTCTAAAAATCATGAATATCGAAAACAATATCAAATTACAATAAAATAATTAATATATCATTGTTCAAGAAAAGAAAACAAAGTTAAAAGAAAGCACTCATAGACAAGCCCCCTTCTTCTTCCTTCGTAGACTCTCTTGTGCAATCCTCCTTGATTTGATGAATTCCTCCTTGAACTTGAGTGATTATGTATTTTGCTCCTTGAATTCATACCTTTGACTTGTGTTTTTCCTCTATTTATAGGCTTTAGAAGTGTTTAAATTCGTCCCTCTAGGGTTTCTGGCTGAATAGAAGTAGAAAAATACTAAAACTCTAAAAATTGTCAAAAATGCACACAAAAATTGAGGCACCGCCTCCGTACTAGTGCACAGCCGACACCGCCTATCTTGCCTAGGGCCCGCGCCAGTTGCATTCTGCCTCTCTGTCCGTTCTCCGATTTTTCTCGATTTTCGTGCCAAGCTCTTCCAAGTTGCAGCCGACGCCACCTCTAGGCTCCCAACCGGCAGCGCTATGTTCTATTCAGTCCCTGTTTTGCCAATTTTTCATCACTTCAAAGTGCGTGCCAGCAGCACGTGACTGGCACCGCCTGTCTTGTCCTGTCCGGCATCGCCTCTAGTCTGTTTAGCGAAGATTTTGCCTTATTTTACCCCTAGAATCTAAAATAATGCACAAAATACCTTTCCAATGGTAAAATCTCAAATATGAATGAATATGACCTGCTATTACACAAAATGTATCACAAAATAACCTCAAATAACTAGGAAATATATGACTAATTTAGGCCCTATCAATTTTCATCCAATATATTATCTTGTTCATAGAAAGATATATGAAAATCTAATGATGCTACTAATTCTACTAATTCAATGTCTAAATTATCTAATTCTAGTATGGCTCTGATACCATTTTCAGTGTCTGAAAATTGTCAGTTCAACACAAGGATATTTCTAGGGATACTATCTTGCAAAATTATTATGATATCTAAATTTATCCAAGAACATACAAAAATAGAGATCATAAAAGTTTAAAGACGTGTATTACATATATAAGTTACACCATAAATAAAATAATACTACACCAAAATTGACGATTAGTGACACACCCATTGACATCATATAATGTTTAATTTTCGTAATGCAAAATATTTTATGATGTTTTTTATATTGTCATGTTGATCCTCACTTTTCACCATCACTAAAGGTATATTGTGACGATATGAATATTTTATATCATCGTGAATTATTATTTTGTCACACTATGAATACTTTTTGTGACATTCCTACAATACGTCATTTAGCAGTTCGTCAATAATTGTCAAATTTGTTGTAGTGCAAGAAGAAAAAAGGGCCCATTTCTTCTATACCTGAATCACTTCACTTTTTTACCTGAATACGCTTTTGACCTAAACAATATTGAGTCATACTTTGAGACTTCTATCGGGCATTTCAACCCCAACCTAACTGAGATACAAACAGGCAACTTTCCTAAGTTTTTTTAGTATTTCAAAGCACAGCCTGGGATCGTTTCCTACTTTCGGCATATGGTAAACAAGAAAGAAGGAACATAGTCTTTCATTCTATGTTTTGGTAGATATAGCTTGGCTCAATATGTAATACACAAAAAAGATATTTTATTTCTTGATAATATTGTACAAAAAAGGGCTTATTTGAGAGAGATATTCTACAAGGCTAAGTTTTTTCATGCCCTTCTGGTGAGAAAGGATTACATATGTATAAAGGGGTTCGGAAATGAAATCTTATCTAAAATATTTAAGTGTACTATTACTACTTTTTGAGTTGTCTATCTTTGTGTGGAAATCATCTTTTGAGTTGTCTGTCTTTTTATATGTATCACCAATCCGGGTGGTCATTAGTATTCATCATAAAGACCTAGAAATTGCACACCTGGGTGACTTGAATCTAAATGCTTGTCACTGTCATCTTTTTGTTTTAGTGGAGAACATACTAGACAAGTGCCCTACTCATATTTTCTGAATTGACAAATTCTTGCTTGTGCTTGTGGACTTGATTGAATAATTCCTTTGTCTAGAAACTTTATCTTTGTTTGTAAATATCTTTCAGCACTTGGTGGTGTCTACTTGGCTGGACTTATCATTATAGAAGAATGCATCTTCTTTCCTCCATATGTCCAGAATCTTTTTTTAAACACACTTTCCATATCCTGTAATACAACTCTGATCCCAATTGCTCTTCTGTAATGAATATCTGATTCTTCAAATCTTCTTAACTCTTTTAAATTATTACTCTAAATCAAATAAGGATAAGCTTTTCCCACTTGGATAAAGTGAAAAGTATATCTTTCTTCCTTATAAAAATCAGGACTAGTAGAGATGAATTTTAAGTATAAAATATCTTTAGGAGAAACTGTAGGATTATTGAGATAAAAAACTTTTACTCCTTCCTGAACCCAGAAGGCTAATAGAGATATTTCTTCGAAATTTGGAAAAGACAAGTATATCATGTTTGTGTCACCAAAATCATACCAATATCTAATTTCTCTAGGAGAAGAATCTTGAAGATAATTTATTCTAGGATATACTCCAGTATAATCCAGATATCTAGTATTAGTATTAGAAAGACTATAAAGTTCTCTCATTATCTGATGTTGTATCTCCATTACTGGAAGTATAGATGGAGAAATCTTTGAGCAAAATATTGCAGTTTCTCTTTCTGATGTCTGAGAGATATTTCTTCTATTTTTTGTCTTCTTTGGGAGCCGTGGAACAAGATTTTGCTGTGTCTAATTTATCAAAATCTGTTATGCCTAAAATATTTTTTATAAGTTTATTTGTCATGTCATAATTATTTAATCTTATTTTTATCATTCGCCCTTCAAATAATAATGTCTACAGTTTCATCCAACATACCTTGTAACTGGGCAATATCAATGATATCAGATACATTATCTTGGATACACATGATTTGCTTTTCCATATCTTCTAGCAACTCATAAATCTTGGCTTTTACGTTGGCCATCTCGTTTCGAGAAATCTGCTAAGACATTTTGTAATACCTTGTATTTTTAAACTTCGGATGGCTACTACTTTTGTTAGAATAAGAGTTTGTATCAGTGGCTAGAACAAGAAAAGATTAGTGTAACATGATAAATGTTTTGGTGCTATAAAAATATGCAAGGACCTAGATGTAATTTTGAATTTGTTCTACCCGTACCCTGAATGATTCAGTATGTGACTACTTTAAATAGAGTGAGAGTTTGGAGGTATGCTCAGAACAAAAATTAATCAATGTAATGAGATGAATATTTTGGGATAAACTGAACTATCAGGGCAGTGTCGTAATTTTAACTGCAAATTGAGAAAAACCTTATAAAGAATTTCAGGACTCTGGCTTCTATTATTCAATACGGTAAAATGAGTAGATTTTGTTGGTGAAATAAAGTTTCCTGATAAGAATAAATATATTAATCCATATTTTTATTTATTTTTGAGAAAATTTGGAAATTCAGTCAAAATCCGAATACATGGCACTGCGTGATTGGTGGATAGAGACACGTGTCAAATTTGAGAGGATGCATGATATATTCGTGCAAGATAAGCTTATCAAAGAAGTTTGGTAAAATAATTAAGAAAATAGGAGGAAAATAGAAATTGCGACAAGTGTCGGATAGCCCACAATACATTTAATGCATTGTGAGCTAATTGGTCACCATGTTGACCATTTAATGGCGGTCAAGAGGAGAGAGAACCAGCCAAGGAGAATAAAAGAAGAAGAAAGGAAGTAAAGGAAAGAAAAAGGAAGAAAAAGTTAGGAAAATTTGAGACAAAATAGGAAAAATGAGAGAGAAATGTGTTCTTGAGAAAAAAAAAAAAAAGGTAAACTTGGAGCAAATAAAGCTTGGGAAATCCTATAAACAAGGTACAAGCCTATACTCTATGAATTAAATTTGTAGATTTCATTGCAAGGATCATTTTGATATGAATTTTAATGGAAAAATCATGAAAGTTGTAATTATGCATAGAAGAATCTTTATGCTTGGTGAAGATTTGTGTGTGTAAATGTGTGCCGGATTGATTGAGTAACAATATACTACGTTTTATATGTTATATGAAAGTATTTTTATGATGATTTGAATAGTTATTCATGGTGTGAGTTTTGAAAATAACAGAGAGCATGCTACGGGAGACAAAAAATGGAGGAAATAAACACATGAACAAAGAACAGCAGCAGCATGGAAGAGAGCATGCTTTGCGTGCCTTAACCCTTGAAGACTGAGGAATAGTGGATTGAATCACAGGGACAGCTTCCTCCTTCCCGTTTGATGAAGCTTCCAGTTCCGGTTGTTCTCCTGCCAACCTTCTACTTTTCCTCAGGTGCATAAATGCCTGGCTTCAGTTCTCAGAATATACTACAGTCTAACCTTATTGGTGAACACAGAATTTTGGGTGAGAAGAAAAGCCTCAGACTCATTTTTTCTCGGTTGGCTTTGTTGGCTTCTTATGTAAACCAAAAACCAAAAGCCAGTGAAAAGAAAAGGCACGAGAGACAGAGAGTCACATGAGAGACAAACGTTAGGAAAATCAAAGGTTTTATTCCACACAGTGAGCCGTTAGATGTGAAGCCAAAAATATTTTTAATTAATCTGATAATAATATCCCTCGGGATTTAATATTTCAAACACCCGGATATTATTAACAGAGTAAGTTTGACTTCACCCTAAACTCTTCTGAACCGTATCGGGAAAAACCCTATGATCTAGGCTATTGGGCTAAAATAATATTTATTATTTTTCTTAGACCCGAAAAGCCTAAAATAATAAACATTAATTATTTATTCCTTGGGTTTAAATAAATAACCTAATAAATAATTAATAGGTCCAAATGAACTAAAAATAATTAAACTTTAATTATTTATTTCTTGAAATTTAATTAAATAAATAACCTGTATTTCCCTCTAGTTTAAGCCCAGGTTAATTTTCTAATTATTCAAACTGAATCTAGGCCCTGAATAATTAATTAACTAATTAAACCAGATAATAAATTTCTCTCAATTTATTTTATTCCAATCTAATAATAAATTAGACTTCCGGAATAAAATAAAACCCTTTTTAACTGAGACCAATCCTCAACCCAAAAATAATTAGGACTTACGGGCTATTCCGAGGACCAAAAAGACACATCATCTTGGCTACTAAAATGACCAAAATACCCCTACTATATAAATAGTTGTTTTTTGTATTTTAAATATTTCATAATATCACCATAAGAAAATATTGACCCTAAGGACAATGCTGCATTAGCAAAGTCTCCGACCTATAGGTGAAATGACTAAAATACCCCTCTACACATCGCCGTACATTTAGAGAGAAGAAGTGTACCAACACCCCTCTAAATGACATCTACTATCCTTAGGCTACTAGTCCAATGATCCACGACTTCCTGGAATGTTTCCACTTTCCAAGGGAGCTACCCTAAAGTAAACATCTAAATCATGTTTCCTAGGGCCCTGGACATTTAGATCATTCAGACAATCACAAGGGACGATATAGTGTAGAAACTATCTTGTACAAGTCTGTCTTAACTAACTAGTCACACATGCCCAATATGTAAGTATAGTGGCCCTACGATAGAACCTCAACTATAGCATATTAAAGTATATGCTTCCAGCTTCGTCAGACCACCAACTCATACTCAAGTCGTAGAGTACTAGTCCACGCTGTAGTGGTAGTAGTCTAGATTTCTACCATATAGTACTTTTTAAGAAACCACTGCTACAAGTCCTGTTCTACGTATTCAAAATACACTTATGTCATAAAGCGAGTGGACTACTCACTGGCCAAAGGTAAACTATTCCCCATTGGAATTCATAACGTAATAACCTAAACATGATGAGATTCCCATTCTTATCAATTGGTTAAGAACAAATGTTTATGTGTTTAAATAACCCATGATCCATACTTTATTGTGAAAGACCACCATTCATATGGATCACATATTTAAGCATAATGGGTCTTTTCCAAACGAAATTGTGCACAAATAAAGAAAATAAATTCACAAATGATAAATTCTTTTATTAAAATATTCGATATTTACATTAGAAATCTAGTCTAAGATGGCATATTCCCAACATATGGTTGTAGAGGAAGATGATGAAATTGAAATGAAAAGGAAGTTTGAATGATTAAAGAATATGCAAAATAGCTATTTTGGTGTAATAAGGTTGATTATGTATTGCTTAAATATGGAATTGGTGAATTGCTTGAATCTGAAAATCAAAAGAATTGGAGATGTTTTGAAGGGAAATAAAATGGATTAAGTGTTTTATAGATACTATAAACAAAGGAGAACAAGAAGGTGATGTTATTTTGTGGAAATAGGTTGAAAGGAAAAAATGATGTGGTAGTTTTGCCCTAGTATTTTTTAGATGATTTTGGGGCTGTGGAAATGGAATTCATAGAAATATAGTTAAAGGTTTAACGAGCATTTTGATATAAAATAGAGGCTAATTGGAATTGTGGATAAAAAATTATGCACAAACAAAAATGGTGTATCAAAAGGCTAAAATGCAGAATTTTGTTAAAATAAAGTAAGATCAAAAAAAGGTTTATTTACCTGAATGGAGGAATGAAAAGGATGAGAATCATGAAGAAGTTTCATACCTATGAAGAATAAAGAAGTGTGGAAATGAAAATTGGAAGAATTGGATATACAATAGCTGTATATATACACCTTTTATTCTAATAAGAAAATGAGGGATTAGGAAATGAGTGATTTCCTTGTATTGATGTTACTTGAATGTTAGTCTAAACTTGGTACTGAACTAAGTGTGAGATAATATTCAATGTAGGTTGCTCACGTTAAGCATTTCGGTGACTAGCTAGATACGATATCTATTCAGCTATAACAATATAAGACATAAGGTGAGTCCTGTTTTCTAAAGTAGTAAATGCTAGTATGCTATACATTTTATGAATCATTTTATGAATAAATGCATTATGAACCATTTTAGTATCTCTGAATGAGTTATGGTTTTTCTAAGCAAGAAAATAATATTACACCATATTGGGCCTGAATAAATATTATACTTGGCTTGGAAACCTTAAAAAAGAAGTAATGAAAGAGTGCATCCTTTAAAATTAGCTCCTTTTGGAATTAAAGTTCGGGATACTGGAATATAATAACTTTTGAAATCAGAAATTCATGAAATGACTAAAATGCCATTGTTAGAACACTTTATGGTACGAAAAGGACTTCTTATCCTTTTTCATTATGGATTTGAAAAACGATCTCTCGGTATGAGATCAACTTTTAGAAAATGATATTTCGGCCGCAGAAAATATTTTATTTGGAATTCCCTTAGGAATGTGGTGTTGGTACTGGTCTTGTGAACCAGTGAAAACACTGAGTACTCAGCAAGGGCTTTGATCTTTGTACTAACCGCGTTAGAGGTAGATGACACCAAGTAACCTAACTAGTTCTGGGGATTGTCTTAATCCAAATGGGGCAACAGGACATTGAGATTAGCTATCCTGACTAGCCATTTAGCGCCTAATTACCTATACCATGAGTGCATATTATTTTGGGTTGTTCACGGTTTCTAGGCAAGGACACCTGACATGTTCAACCTCTTGCCACCTCGATAGTGATTGATGTCAGGATTGGGACCCCTGGACTTACGGTGGTAAGTAAAATATTCAGAATTGAGGTATTATGCTGATACGCACTTACCGATCTAACAATGTACAATTGAGTACTGTAGGCTTATGACCTAGTACAATAAAACTGTGATGTCAAAGCCAAAGCCTTATGAGCTTTGCACGCGGGCCGACCTTCTATTGAGAAAAGTGCTCGCATTTATGAAATTTGAGGCAATGACTATGAAATAAGGCATAGTTTTCCAAATATGATCAAATTCCAAAGAAACTCCATCTCAGAGAGTTTTAGAATTATTCTCAATAGAAAAGTGAAAAAAAAAATTCCGAGGCAACCTTTGGGGTAAAACGCATTAATTCATTGCTTTAACTGTTTTATCAAGCACTAGCACATACTTGAGACTCACTGAGTAACTTTCACTCACTTATCTTATTTTTTTTTAGGATCTAAGGCTAGTGACTGTGCAGCTAGAGATGATACCACAGTTTAGGTCTAAATACTTTATTTTTTGCATATGTACATTTGGTTATTGTGATAGTACTGATGTCAACATATACAGAACATCACTTTTGCACTGTATAATAAATAAGTATGGTTTTGTTTTATTAGTCTATGTCTTTATTTCATTTATCAGTCTCTTTTGTTAAAGAGACCCCTCATCTAGACAACTAGACAGGCCAACACCCTATCTATGGTATGCTTCCATTGTTATTTCCGGTAGAGGTGTTACACATTTTTAGTAGTCTTAATAACTTCAATATCAAATTGACATTCTGCTAATAATTTTTGCCATCTAATTAATTTTTTATTTTTAGACTTAAAAGGTAAATTATTTATAATAAAAGTTTTTACTTGAGTGCTATATGTTCTTCATAAAAATTTCTTAGGTAACAAGAAATAATAAAACTTCTGATAATTCTTAACTACTGCTAATAATTCTTTTTCATTAATATGATATATTTTTTTAGTTTCATTAAAATTTCCAGAACAATATCAACACAATAATTCTTTTTCATCCTCTTTTTTCTTTAAAATTCCACTCCAATAATTATCAGAAGCATACGTTTCTAGTATTAAATCTTTTTTTTTTTTTACGGGTGATTGTAATTTTGGTAATTTAGAACATATTTGTTTTATCTTTTTAACATGTTGCTTTATCATAGAATCGAAACTAAATATTTTATTTTGTTTTAATAGATTTTGTAATGGTCATTTTAAGCTAGCAAGATTTTCTATAAAGTTTGAGGCATAGTTTAATACTCCTAAAAATCTTTGGACTTGTTTTTTATGTATGAGTTTATCAGGAAAACTATTTAATTTTTCTAAAATATGAGGTTGTAATTCTATTCCTTTTGTATCTATCATCATCCCTAAAATTCTATTATTTCTTGCATTATTTTTGCCTTTTTCTCTAATAATGCTAATCCATGCTTTATTCATAAGTAACTAAATATATTTAAATGCTTAACATGAGATTCTAATGTATTGGACTCAATTAAAATATCATCAACATAAACAAAAATATAGTCATAATTTTTAAATAAATTATCTATTTTTCTTTGGAATATCTGAGGAGCATTTTTTAATTCAAAATGCATTATTAACCATTCATATTGTCCTTGCGATGTTGGAAAAGACGTATATTTTATACTATCAAGGTCCATTTTTATTTGCCTTCACTTTTACAATCTAATTTAGAAAATATTTTCTTATTTCTTGTCCAATTTATTAAACTTTCTTTATGAGGTAAAAAATATCCATCAAAGATTATATTATCATTTAGTTTTTTATAATTGATAATCACTCTAGCTTTTCTTTTACTCTCTCTGCATGTTTTCTAACAATAAATCTTGGAGAACTATAAGGAGAATTACTTGCCTATATTAAATTTGCATCTAACAATTCTTTTAATATTATTCTACATTCTTTTTTATCCTCTTCATTATTTCTCATTGGTTTTACCATAATTATTTTATCTTTCTCCTTCATTTCTAATTTTGTAGTAATCTTATTTTTATCCCAAAATTGTGAAGGATTTTCTGTATAGCATTATTTTAATTTGTTCTATATCTAAATTTAATTTCTATACATTATGAGTACATAAACAGAATCTAAAATAGTCATAGATACAAAAAAAAAAAAATCCTGTTTTAACTCATTTAGAATGAATGAAAATACCTATTAATATATATACATATTCATATATATTAATGTATATTCATATACATATATATATATGTGTGTGTGTGTGTGTGTGTGTATTAATATATATCATATATATTAATATATATATACACACATATATAATATATAATATATATATGTATATACATTAATATATACCTATATATGTATTAACATATATATGTATATTAATGTATATACACACACATATATATGTATATTGAATATGTATATATATATACATATATATGTATAATAAATATAATATATATAATTTACTTAAATTACATATGTATGTATAATATACCTATACATATATAATATAATATATATATTTATAATACATATAATATATATATATATATAATACATATTTATATATGAAGTGGGGGTGGGGTTGGGTCGGGACAAGGGTAGGGATCATGCAATCCCTGTCCATGGCCTGCCTTAAGTTGGCAGCCCGAGGAATTGAGCCTGCCCCTAGTCCTGTCCATGCTTAAATTGGGGAATCCCTGGCCTAAAGGGGTCGGGCTAGGTCCCCAATTTAAAGGAGGCAATTGTCATCCCTAGTATAAGGTGGCTATGTCTGGCTATCTTTGATAGACTGACTGACTCCATAGGAAGCATTCATCCCTAGGACTTCAATCGGGATTTGTCCAGTGATGTTTCCAGGTATCCTATTTTTCGAGAACTGCACCTATGGTTGATTGGTATATTGTTGACCAAGAATTGGCCTCTAGGGATATTTGGCTTAACCTCAATGCTTGGTTGTCCCCCAATGCTATAGAATGGTTGCCCAACTATAAACGTGAATGACTACCTCCCATGGTAAAGGAGTGGAATCCCTGTAGGGAAGGTTGGGAATTGGCCCCTATTATAGTTGGTCATAGACACACTGATGGTCATAGTTTGTCTGCCTATATAAGATATGGATGTTTGCTCAATTGGGAAGATCATATTTATAGTAGGTCCCAAGCTGCCAAACTCCACATAAGGTATACTTCTAGGCATTGTAGGTAACTGAGGTCAAGAATCAAAGTATGTGAGGATGAGCCATGATCCCTCTGGGTAATAGTGACTATACGATATTGCAAATGCTATGATCCTGCCCCGAGGATCGATTGGTGGTATAGTAGGTGTCGGAATATTTCTCCTGGGGATTGTCAAAGGTTTTAGCTCATTTTACAGAATTGGCCAGAAAACTACTGCAAACTATTGTACAAATTTTGCATTAGTTCTTTCGTACTTTCATCAAACTACTATTGAATGGCTGTGAGAGATGTTAAGGATGTAGTAGACATAGTAGGAACTGTATTTTGGCTAATATCTTCTAATTGGCCATCAGCATCTTTTCTTTTGTGCGTTCATGTTGTGGATAATTTTTCCTAAACAAAATTGCATAAATTATGAAAAAAGGTCATATCAAGGTGATTCTATTCTTGACACCAAAACAGTGTTAGGCCACAAAGTGTACAACCTGCTGAATAAGCTATGTTAAGTAATCTTGGACAAGCTGATTCTAGCAAGTCTTGATCAAGATAGCTAACATATAAATACACAGTGAGAAGAAGGCTATTTCATAATAAATAGGAATTATATTTGATAAGTGCTCATCATATATATAATTCCTATATAAATTGTAATATATTTATTGCAAAATAATGTCTAAATGACTACTAATTTCCGCACTCGTATATTTTGTTGTGTATGATTGAATAAAAGACTGCTTGGAGAATTATAATCGATCTATGGCTTAGAAAGCCATAGACTGGCTTTTTTTGAAAAATGAATAACCAAGCCATAGACCTGTTACTGCTCGAAAAAGGCAAAATTCATTGAGAAAAAGAAATAACAGGAATCGGTTCCATTTAATAAAAGGCGGCAAATTTTGCTCTCGAGCACCGAGACAAAACAGAAGGACTCACTGGAAATAAGAGTGCCAGTTCAAGGAGTAAACAGGCATGAGTTGATGTTAGATTCCAAATCAATGCTTTGGATTTGAATACAATTTTTAGGGATTTCCTTGGACTATAAATAGAACAGAGAGACACCATCTTGAGTGGCCAACATATGAGAGAAACACCCATACATAAGAGAGAAAATATTGGAGAGATTTGGAGGTTGCTCAAGAAAGGATTAAAGATTGAAGATGAAGAGCCCTTGTTTATGAGTTCTCTTTATCAATTTTCTTTAGTTTTTCTTTGTCAATATGTATTGATTAGCTTTTATTGTTCTTGAAAGGATGAACCCTAACTAGTTTTTATATTAAATATACTCATGATTTGTTAGATTTCAGTTTCTATCGAATGATTACTTGGATTTATTATGTTGGATCTATTGTTTGCATTACTCTTCTCTAATGAATTTGAGATATGGGGTTAGAAAATGAGTTCCAAATGAATTGATTCAATATGTGTTTACCTTTGGCTAACTCGAGAGAGAGGTTGAGGGACTAAAACTTGGTAATTATTGGAAGTTTGAGCTCTTTTGAAATTTGGAGGTTTTGTTCTTAATACTTCTTGGGTTTAATTGAGGATGTAGAGATACCCTTTAATTGGCCTAAGAATAGGAAATTCATAATTCAAAAGATAGTGGATTTTGAATTTGTGAACCCTACAATATTAGAATAAGGATTCGATTATCTTGGTTTGTGTTTGGTATTTGGCTAATGTTGGGAGATTCTTGACAAGTGTATGTCTTATACTCTTTTTCTCACCCTTAATTTTCTTGTGGCCAATTTTATATAAGGTTGTATTAATTCTCTAGGTTTGTCCATTGTAGATATTTTATTCCATTAATTCGTTAGGCTAAACAATAAAAGAAGAGTTAGTAGTGGTACATTTATCCCTTACCCGAGGGAAAACGATAATTGCCATTATACGCTATACTACGCGAAGGGTATATTTACCCAATTGTATGGTTTGAGTGTAATTTTGGCATTTCAATTTAAAACTTGATTTTTGTGTGATTCTAGTCGGTAATATTTTCTATATATATAAAAACCACACAATAAGTTTTTAGTGTCGTTGCCGGGGAATAAGGATAATATCATGAAAGTTTGGATTTTATTGATTTATCCATTTAAATATTTGTAAATAATTACTTACATTTTTGTTTTATGAAAATATTTTTTGCATATATTTGTGCAAAGTACTAACTTTTACATATACATACTTGTAAAGCATTTTCTTAGTCTTAGTTGTTAAGATTGTGTTGTTTGTTGTATCCAATTAGTTATTTATATAGCCATAGTTGTATGTACTCTTAGTATTTGTAACATTAGATATTTTTCAATAAAACTTCTTGTTGTACTTAGATAACTTGTACTTACGTTATTTGTATTAAGTTGTTTGTTGTATGAAAGGACTTGTGCTATATAGTATACTAGTTTTAGTGCTTTATATATTGTTGTTTTATGTATATAGTGTGTATTGATGATAGTATATTAGCCTATATATTGATCTAGTGTACCTCTAGTATATATATATTAGTTTGGTCATTATGCTTTGTTGTAATATTGTTGTTGTTGTTGATATTAGCATTGTATTATTTTGGGTAATAGTAATGGTTTTGGTATTTTCTTGATTTAGCTTTTGTTTTTGTAATTAGTCTTGTTGTGGATTATTTTTGTTGTTGTTGTGGATTTTTATTTAGTGTTGTATTAATTTGTTATATGAAAATTGTTATTGTAAATGGTAATTAATTAAGGAGATCTTGTCATGGAAAAGTTAGTTTAGTTGAAGGAGTAGTTATAATAATGTTGGATACTTTGAGAATTTGGTTGTTTGTTGCATTGTAGTATTGGTTATTGTTATAGTTGTTGAGTTTTTCTTTTAGACTTGTTGTAGTAGTTGGTGGTTGTTGTTGTTGTAATCTATATTGTAGTAGTGGTGAATGTATTGAGAAGTTGGTTGGCTTGTATAATAGGTGTTGTGGGTTTATGGTTGGTTTTTATTCGATTGGGGATTTTGTTAAATTGTGTAATCCTTTGTATAGTAGTTATATTGGTGTCAAGGTGAGTTTTAGTTGTTTTGGAGACTTTGTTGAAGTTTGGGGAACATTTTGTATAATAGTTATTGTAAGCGTTGAGGCTAATTTTTGATTAGTTGGTGACCTTATTTTGATTTTTGAAGTTTGTAGCATTGATTAGTGATTGTTTTTGTAAAAATATTTTGAATTTTTTTCAAATAATCTTTTGAGCCTTCTATTCATTTTATTCACTTTAATGATCATGATTGTGCTTAGTGATATAATAAGAGAGTTGAGAAAAAGATGATTGATCTTAAGAGTGATAGAGAGCTTAGTAAGTGGATACTTGTTGTTGGGTCATTTGTCGAAGAAGAGTGTACATATGGGTTTAGTTATTTGCTTTGTTGTATTATTGTAGTGTTATTAGTCTAATAGATGTTTTGGTTTTGGTTTTCTTCTTATTAGTTGATCTTATAGTTTGATTATAATATTCGTGTATATATGTGATATTGTTGTTTTGTATTTTTGTTGTTATTATCATTTTGGACTTTGTGTGTTGTTTGTTTTTGTTTTTATTTTACAGGAACAAGAACAAATCGGAACCGGTTATTTGCGGAGTTCAAAATTATCAAGATATTGGGAGTAACCGGCACCTATTATTACATTGAAAATGGTGATGGTCATTTTATGTTGCTTTGTTTTGTTTTATTTTATTTTCTTATGATTCATTTTGTTATTTCTTTGTTAGAATTTTTACTTGTGTTTTGTTTTTGTGTTTGTAGTTATTAATCTTTTATTAGACTTGGAAAGCCTCTTTGATGAGACTCCGCGTCATCATGGAGGTCAAGATCAAGAAGGGGGAGGCATGACCGTGCAAGGACAAGGACCGATAATAAGATCTAGGACCAAGAAGCTTCAAAATGATTTTCAATTGCTTATAAAACCATGCTTGAGGATGAAAAAGGGTTGGAAGGTTGAAGAAGCTAGCCAAGAGTTCATTTTGATGACTATCTAAGAAGGACCCCAACAAAAACTTAAGCCGGCAATAAAGATGGACAAAATTTGACCAAAAGGTGGCCTTCCAGTGGATAGCTGACGCCGGCCCAAGCAGCAGAATTGGCGCCAGCTTCAACTTGCACAACGACGGCCGACACAGCGCACAACTGGCGCCGGCTCAAGAGCCCTAGCCGGCGCCAGCTCCAACCTGTTGCCCCACGTTTTTTATGTTTTCTTTGGTTTTCCTCTATTTTAAATGTTTTGTAAAGACTTATTAATGCCCTAAATTGTATTAGAACTTCAAGGATTACTTAGCTAGGGTTAAAGTAGTATAAATATAACTTCTAGTGATTTGACAATACAATTCACACACTTTATTCAAATTTGAAGAGAGAGTCTTGAGAGGCCCTAGCCTTCTTGTTTATCTTATTCAAGACCATGCTTAATGGTTAGTCCTTCTTATGAATGAGTCTATAAAATCTTTTGAATAATCTAATGTGTTTTCTTTTAATGGGTTTTAGTTGCTTTGCTCTTTTAAGGTTTGTTTGAATTCCATTACTTGGGTGCCTATTTTCTCTATTCTATTTGTTCTTGTTTACCTTTGTTGCTTCAAGGATATTGGGGTGAGATTATAGTAGAACTTTCTACTATTCTTGAGGGTCTTTGAAGCCTAGGTTTTCAAGGGTTTGATAGAAGGTAGGTTGTTATTTTAATTTTCTCATTTTTGTCTCAAGAAATTTACTGTTTTGGTCCATTGGGATGAGCTAAACTTACTAAATTATCCACAACACCAAGAAAAAACCCACTCAAGATCATATCAAAGAGATTGGTATCAAAGAGTTTGGTATTAGAGTAAAGAAAGATTTGATTCCAATAAAAGATTGGAAGCAAGAAAATGAGCCCTACAAAATTGAAGAAAAATAAGAGAAATCCCGTAACTAAAAAACATGCTCCAAAAATATCATGAAATCTTTGTTATACCTTGATTTTTCTTTGGGAAAATTGCTTCTTGATGTTAATATAATCCTTGGGAACAAATTTTTCTTATGTTTGTGGTGAAAATTGGCTTGAATATAGGTGAAAATGTTAGTTGTTCTTAAGTGACGGGATTGCAGCCAATGTGTTTGATAAATGTTCCATGAGAATGCTTTTGGCTATAGTTGGGAACTTTGATTCTTAATTTTCATTCCTTGGGATATTGGGACTTAGTATATTACTCTATTGTTGAATTCCATGTTTATTAAACTCAACTTTACTAGTGCACACTTGTAATCATCTTGTTTTTCATAATTCTAATTCTAGTTGTTCTTGTTTCTTTGCTCTTGCTAACTCTTGTTTGTTTCTTGGTTAGAAGTGTTTCCTTGTGCGTCTAAGTGTTTGTTCTTATGTTGATTGAGTCCACATTTCTTGATTAAAACTTGTTTGTTTGAGGTGCCTAACAAGTGTTTGTTGAAATTCCCTTAAGACCCCCTAATTGAAAAAATCTATTGATTTGTGTGATTCACTAAGTTGGACTAAATCTTTAGTTATTTGGGAGAATTAGGATTGAACAAAAAGGCTTAAATATTGATAAAAAGGCAAGCGAGTGAGTCTATTACTAAAAGAGCCTAAGAGAATAAACATGAACGTGGAGTGACCAACCTTTGAGAGCTAACATACAAGGAAGCGAAGTGAGGGTCTATTTTTCTTTTTAATCTATTTTGTTTTGCAAGTATAAATAAGTAAATATTCCACTACCATGGCCCATAACCAAGAGATCTCTAGGCCTAACCCAAGTGGACCTAGTAGGCCTTAAGAAGAACAAATTGATACTAGGGTTTTGCGTGATGACTTGCAAGCTATAATGAGACTATGCAAAGTGAGTTTCAAAACATGACAAGGGAATTGATAAATCATCTTCGAAAATCTTCTACCATCGCACAAAGGAGAAGCCAAGAGTGATTTGAAGTATCTAGCTCTAGGATGAGGGATGGTGATGTCCATACTTCTCCGCTAAATGCCTAACAAGGAGAAGAGTGGAATAAGCACTCTATCGGGGGATTCTAACAAGCTCCTATGAGAGGGGGAAGACATGGTATGAGAAGAGAACGAGGTAGGGGTCAAGAAAAGAATGGTGGAAACAACCTAAGGGGGTTAGAAAGAGAGTTTAAGGGAGTTGATGAATGGTATGAGGGGGATCAAGTTGAAGCCTTTGGGGAATACAATAGAGGATGGGACAATAGAGAAAGTAGGAAGAGAATGAATGATGAGGAGAGAGAGTTGAACCACATTAAATTGAAAATGCCCATATTTTATGGCAAGAGTGACCCCGAAGCATATTTCAAGTGGCAGAGAAAGATGGAGATCTTTCTAGAAAGTCATACTTATAGTGAGAGGTCAAATGTGAGGTTGGCTATCTTGGAATTTTTGGAGTATTCTTTGATTTGGTGGGAGCAAGTTAGTGCACAAAGGAGACAAATGGGAGTGGAAACCATGGTTAGTTGGAATTTGTTGAAAGCTATGATGAGGATTAGATTTATACCACACCATTACTACAATAATCTTTACCATAGACTCTAATGACTCAAGTAAGGGAACAAGAGTGTAGAAGATTACCATAAAGAGATGGACGTAATGTTGATGAGAGCTCAAATCAATGAGGATCCTAGGGCAATAAGGGCAAGGTTCTTGGGATGATTATATAGGGAAGTTGCCAATTTGGTAGAATTGCACCCTTATGAAAGATTGGAGGATATGGTACATGCCGCTATGAAGATTGAGAGGTAATTAAAGAGGAGGGCATTTACTAGACCACCACTTCCAAATCCCAACACTACTAGCAAGATACCAATTAAGAAGGATGAAGCCCCTAAGCCATTCTAAAGGGACTTCAACAAACCTAGAGAGGAATGGAAACCTAAGAAAGGTTAGAACCAGGACAAGGGAAGAGCCATGGAGAGGCCACAAAGGAATAAGGATATCAAGTGTTTTGAGTGCCTTGGATATGGACATACTTCCCATGAGTGTCCAAGTAAGAGAACGATGTATACTAATTCCTATGGTGAGGTTTCTACCGACGAAGAAGAAGAGGGAGAAAGGTACGAATGAGACCAAGAGGGAAATGGGAATGAGGAAAGTGATGAAGGAGAAGTTGTTGGTCAAGAATACTCTTTGGTGGGAGTCACAAGAAGGTCATTGAATTCTCAAACCATTGAAAGCCATGATCACCAACAAAGAGAGAATTTTTTCTACACTAGGTGTCTAATCAACAAGACCCCTTGTAGTGTCATTGTGGATAGTGGGAGTTGTACTAACGTGATTAGTGCAAACTTGATTGAAGAATTAGACATGAGATGGATTAAACATCCCAAGCTCTACAAATTGCAATGGTTAAACGATAGCAGGGAATTGAGAGTCAACAAACAAGTTTTGGTGTCTTTTGAGATGAGAAAATACAAGGATGTTGTACTATATGATGTGGTACCTATACAAGCGGGTCATTTGCTCCTAGGGAGGCCTTGGCAATACGATATGTATGTAAAACATTATGGGAGGAAGAATATTTACTCACTACTCAAGGAGGGAACTAAGTTTCCCCTCACCCCCATGGCTCCTAGTGAGGTGAACAAAGATCGAAGAATCATGAAGGAGAAAGAAAAGAAGAAGTGATATCAAACAAAAACAAGAAATTGAGAGGAAAGAACAAGAGAAGAAAGAAAACGAGTTGAGAGAGAGGATGGACAAACAAATACCTTTGACGATCAAGGATAGGAGTGAGAAAGGATAAGAGAGTGGAGGTAAAAGAAGGGTGAATTACTTTGCAAAAGAAAGTGAGGTCATAGAGGCTATAGAAGCTAAGGAACCAGTTATTCTTCTTTTATGCAAAAGGTTCTTATGTTTCTACTAATGATTCTACATTATTTTTGCCTAATGAAATTGTAACTATTCTTCAAGAATTTGAAGATGTTTACCAAAGGAGGTGCCCGGAGGATTACCACCTATAAGAGGGATTGAGCATCAAATTGACTTTGTGCCCAGAGCCGTCATCCCCAATCGACCGGCATATAGAATGCATGGGATTCCAAGGACTATTATCTCGGATAGAGATACTAAATTCCTTAGCCATTTTTGAAAAGTATTATGGAACAAACTTGATACTAATCTCTTATTTTTCACAGCTTGTCATCCTCAAACAGACGGACAAACGGAGGTGGTCAACTGAACACTCACCCAACTTTTGCGGACTAAAATCAAGAAGAACTTGAAAAATTGGGAGGAATGCTTGCCACACATTGAGTTTGCTTACAATAGGGCTATATACTCTACCACTTTTTATTCTCCTTTTGAAATTGTATATGGTTTTAATCATCTAACTCATTTAGATTTGGTTCCCTTGCCTATAGGTGAACGAATGAACCTCGATGGAGTTAAGAAGGTAGAAATGGTGAAGGCACTCCATGAGAAGGTGAAAGCAACCATCGCAAAACGAAATGAAGAAATTACCCATAAGTGTAATCAAGAAAGGAAAAATGTGTCATTTGAACCGGGCGATTGGATATGGGTGCACATTCGCAAGGAGAGATTTTCCACTAAACGATGGAGTAAACTAGATCCAAGGGGGGATAGTCCATTTCAAGTTCTCGCCGAAGTTGGAGATAATGCTTATTCGATAGATTTACCCGGTGAGTATCATGTTAACACCACTTTTAATATTAGTGACCTCTCTCCATTTGATGTAGATGATGACAATGATTTGGAGATGAATCATTTTCAAGGAAGGGGAGATGATGAGATTCCGCATTATCATGGAGGTCAAGATCAAGGAGAGGGAGGCGTGACCGTGCAAGGACAAGGACCGACGACAAGATCTAGGACTAAGAAGCTTCAAAATGATTTTCAATTACTCATAAAACTATACTTGAGGATGAAAGAGGGTTAGAAGGTTGAATAAGTTAGCCAAGAATTCATTTTGATGACTATCCAAGAAGGACCCTAACAAGAACTCAAGCCGGCAACAAAGACGAACAAAATTTGACCAAAAGGTAGCCTTCCAGCGGACAGCCGGTGCCGGTCTAAGCAGCAGAATCGGCACCGGCTTCAACCTGCACAACGACGGCCGACACAACGCACAACCAGCGCCGGCTCAAGAGCCCTAGCTGGCGCCAGCTCTAGCTTGGGCAGTCAACGGCTGCCCTGCGTTTTTTATGTTTTCTCCGATTTTCCTCCATTTTAAATATTTTGTAAAGACTTATTAAGGTCCTAAAGTGTATTAGAACCTCATGGATTACTTAATTGGGGTTAGAGTAGTATAAATACAACTTTTAGTAATTTAACAACACAATTCACACACTTTATTCAAATTTGAAGAGATAGTTTTGAGAGGTCCTAGCCTCCTTGTTCATCTTGTTCAAGACTATACTTAAAGGTTAGTCCTCATTATGAATGAGTCTATAAAATCTTTTGAATAATTTAATGTGGTTTCTTTCAATGGGTGTTAGTTGCTTTGCTCTTCTAAGGTTTGTTTAAAAAATCACATATTTCAATATATTAATTTAGATAGTATTTAAAGAATTACACATTTTAATGTATTACTATTAAAAACATATACTTTATTAATTAAGATTTTAAATGAATTTAAATATAATTTTTTTTCTTTTTAAAAAAAACATTTAGCCATATGTAACCTTATGATACTTTCACGTGTCGAAATAGTATACTTTATCTTTAACGTTTATATATATATATATATATATATATATATATATATATATTTACAAAAGTCACCGTATGGCCACATCCATTAGGAACAAAATTTATCCCTCTAGCTATACCCCGGCAAGCACGCACAACCAACTTCCCCCCCCCCCCTGCCCGAACTGCCTCGGAGAACTTGTTCAGGTGTTAAATAATAATAATAATAATAATAATAATAATAATAATAATAATAATAATAATAATAATAATAATAATAATAATAATAATAATAATAATAATAATAAGTAAATGAGTAATGAGTAATGTATTTTGAGAGAGGGTCGACTCGTGCCCTCCCCGGCTGATTCCGCCGGCAGATTGTCCCGGTGACTTGTTGGACTTACACAAGAGTTTGAAATTTGTATATATTTTAGGGGGCCTTCATCATACTCTTTTTAAATCAGTTGCTCTTCTAAACGAGTTCCAGATCTTCTGTTTTCTTGCTTTCTAATAAGGTATTTTCCTTAATCCTGTCTTTTGTTTTGATTGTAGCGTCTCTTAGTGAACTTTTGCATGATTATTTGACCTCTTTATGTTTTATTTTGTGTCTAATCTTGCTTATTGTTCTACACTTGTTTGTAATCATGTTTTGGTTTATTGGCTAATGCATGGATAGATTTCTTTAGTTTTCTGAAAGTAAAGGCGAGTTTTTTCTTCTTGTTTGTGTGAAAGCGCAAAATGTATGCTGTTCTTCTTGAATTTCCCGAGATGTTATTCGAGAGTCTTCTTGGGTTGAAAGGGATGGGGGTTTCTGGTACCCCTTGGAGAGGAGTGGAAGGGGCGGTGGTGGAGAAGGAAAGTGTATGTATCTCTACTCTGGGGGGTTTGTTTATGAAAGAACAGTTATTCAAGGGATTTCTTTGAATTTTCCTCCGGAGTATCATGGTTTTACATATTTTGTGCCCTGGTGAATTCTTGTGATCTGATTTGCATATGAATAGATTTTTGAATAGCGATGGATAGGGTTGTGTGTTATAGTTGGGATGGAAATTCAAATCACAAATTAGTAACCAGAAGTCATTGTTTCTTCTTTTTGAACATGAGATTACAGTTTGATGCAAATTAGTTCACCAATATGTCTGGAGATAAAAGAGGACAAAAGCATAAGGAAGTTGATGATCGATTAAACAACAAAAATGTCTGCAGAAAGACACTCGATAAGAGGCTGAAATTGAAACCAAAATCTCAAGAAACTAGTCGTGGCCCGAAATTTTCCCGTAAAAGAGGTTTGGATCGCCTTGTTGATGGAAAGGGAAATTCCTTTAGAAGAAGAACTATAGTTAGAAAAGCAATTTTGCAGAAGACCAAGTCATTGAAGAAGCGGCCTTTGTCAAGCTCTCGAAAAGATGTTCCTGCTTCAGTCAGCTCCAAAGGTGATATAAAACATGATAGTTGTGAAGTTAGTTCCCAGAATTTGAAAAGAAGGAGAAAGAGAAAAAGGAAGAAGGATAATCTGGAGCTGGATGAAGCCTCACGCTTACAGAGGAGGACAAGGTATCTGTTGATCAAAGTTAAGTTGGAGCAGAACCTTATTGATGCTTATTCGGCAGAAGGCTGGAAAGGCCAAAGGTATTACAATCTATCCCTAGTATTCCTACAGATGAAGTTTGCTTGCCTGGTATAGTGTCCTTCAACTGTATCTTTTACACTGGGCATTAGACTGTGACGGAAACAAAAGGGGAAGCAGATCAGTTATGCTTAGTTGGGGTTCGGTGGATTTTTTTGAAGAAAGCATTTGTGTTGTCATTTATGTTTGTGCAACTTTATCACTTTTCACTTTACTATTACTTTTGTCTTCAACCTAAGCTATTACTAAGATAACTCTTTTACAGTTATGACACATTTGAACATTCAAATTTCTCTAGGCATTTCAATACTCAGGAATTTCTATAACATGTAAGGAGAAGTTAGCGCCTGAATTCAAGAAAGAGGAGAATTCTGGTTTTGATATCACAGTTTTCTGTCCCCTTGCACTCTTTCATTATTGAAGTCTAAAATATTGTGTGCCTCTTCAGTAAATATACCTAATTGAAGATGATATTGACACTGAATCTCAAACTTCTATTCTCTCAATGGACAATCTTATTCTCCTCTTATTAATCTATATTCCCATATTATGCATCCTTATGCTTCTCCTCTTTGCCTCCTCATTAGTCTAAATTTCATAAACCCTTAACCACTAATATTCGCATGTATCATCTTGGGTAGAGATCAATCAAAACCGTCACTTTAATCAAGTTGCAATAGATGCCGGGCAGGGGGGGGGGTAGGAAGAAACAGCAACATACCAAGAATTGTGTATTAATCTTATTGAGAGCCACACAAAGCCAGCTAAAATCCCAAAACCAGTATATATTGCCAATAAATATACTGAGATAAGGGTGCTGAGAAGAAGGAAACATAGAAAATGGGGAGGGAGGGGTACTATAAAAAGATGGGAGAAAAAGAGGAGGGCAAGGTTGTCGCCGGGGGGGAGGATATGTTCTCCTTAACCAAATTTCTATTCTTCTTCTTCTTCATTTGTATATATATTGCCAGTAAGAAATGCTATGTTGATAATACTCATTGATGGTATAACTGCCATTTATACGTGTGGCTGTTGTGTTGATTGTCATTCTTTGGGGCTGTAATAGACAATGCTCTGGAATTTTAGTTGGAATTTATACATTTGCTCTTTGCTACTTATAATTTACATAGCTTGTAAAGTTCCTCAGGATACATTAATTGCTCCCCCACTTCCTTGGCGGTTTATTCCTTTTTTTTTTTTAGGTTTTCATGTGAGGGTATATGATATGTGTTATATGTGTTGAAAACTCCCATTCCAGTTCCTTCTGCATAGCTGGTGACCCTCCCAATTTTTGAGGAGGGAGATTAAGTTTTTAGCCCTAATATTTTTGTTTAAGCTTTTGAAGATTCTCTAATGCTAAGACTACTTTCTAGAGTCTAGTAGTGTTTACTTGGTCATCTGATTTCTAGTGCACTTTCTACAATTTATCTTTGATGGCTTTCCTTTTGATGTGGTGTTTTGGATCCTACGGTTCGATTTCCCTTTCTCAATTTAAATTCCAGGTTCCAGTCTGAATAACGAAGCTATTTTGTGCACATACTGTGATATGAAACATGTTTAGCTGTATCATTGCACTAAATTGTGAAAATATCATGTTTGGACAAATGAGGGCTTCTTTTGAAAAAGGCCCGCCTTTTGTGCTTTGAGCTGTAGAGGACCCTAGTGTTTCACCTTGCTCTGCTCACTTACTGTGGCCCAGCATCATCCAACCCTTCTTTTTACAAGTGACAGCCAAAATTTTTATGGAATACTATTTTCTGGTCATGCCAGGCAACTTAATGTGAAACATATAAGATCTTTTACATAACCTCTTGTGATTGTCCACTTTCTTGACAGTCATTTTACATGGTTATTTCAAAATTGGCAGTATGTTGTGCCTAAACAATTCTTAAGATGGTCAGCATGCAGTTATTTATCATTGAGTGTCCATATAGGCTTGTGACATCAGCCAGACGGCATGTATTTAGAACCCAAAAAAAAAAAAAAAGAGTTGTTTGCTTTTCTTCTCTTAAATATTTAGATGCTAGTATGCTGATAATGGACTTTCGTTTGGTCTTTCTGGTGAATGGGGTGTTAAATACTGAATTAAGGGAAATTCTTAGGTTGACTTGGTCTTTGTGGACCACAGACTTTAAATTATTGTACCTCTCTAACAATGTGTAACTTGCACTACATGTGGTACAACTGTCTAAAGTTTACCACAAAAACCAGATCCACCTAAGAATTTTCCCTACACTAAGAACATATAAATTAGAAACCATTAAAATGCTGACATGTAGCATCCTAGAAGAAACTGTATAAGATCCTTTTATCAATGACGTGGTCTCTTTCCCTTTCTTAAACAACTGTATGCACAAGACACACATTTAGTATTTTTGCTGAACTTTTCTCCTTCTTAGTCGAGAGAAGATCAGACCTGAAAAAGAACTAGAAAGAGCCAAGAAGCAAATATTGAAGTGCAAACTTGGAATACGTGAAGCCATTCACCAATTGGATTTGCTTAGTTCTGAAGGACGCATTGATGACTCAGCAGTTGCTCCTGATGGATCAGTTTATCATGAACATGTATGGATTATTAACCCGTTGTTTTCTTTTTCATTGTGTGTTTGTTACTGATATCATGTGATTCTTCTGATGGAATAATTATTGATCCTACCAGTAAAGATTTATATCCAAACATATTTCTGTTCTTTTGTAGGGAATATTCCAATTGTTAAAGCATTTCTTTTACTTTTATGTTTCTTCTATATGTTTTTTAGATTGTGCATAGCTTTGGATAGCTTCTTTTTGTTTTTGCTCTATCAGACAACATATGAGATATTCAGGTAGACAGGCACTCATACCTTGTGGTAGAATTTAACTTCATAAGATAAGGATTTAAACATTGATTTATTTGTGATGTTCTTCTCTTTCATACAGATAATATGTGCCAAATGCAAGTTGCGTGAAGCTTTCCCTGACAATGATATTATACTTTGTGATGGGACATGCAACCGTGCTTTTCACCAAAACTGTCTTGAACCCCCACTATCTACTGAAAACAGTAAGCGGTTAGCTTAATACCTATGATTTCCCTTATTCCCTTATGCCAATGGTTTGAGGGCCATGTTATTGTTGAACTTTAAAGCAAAACACTTCTTTGGTTAAAATCATCAAGTTCCCTTTTAACTTCTAATGATATCAATGATTTTGCAGTTCCTCCAGAGGATGAAGGCTGGTTTTGTAGATACTGTAAAAGTAAGATGGAAATATTAGAAGCTACAAATGCTCATCTTGGAACTAACTTTCCAATGGACAGTAATTGGCAGGTCAACCATAAAAAAAAAAAAAAAAAACCTTCTAAATCTTTCTTCTTAACTTATTTCATTCTCTATTAATAAAGAAGAAAGTATATGTTCCATCAAAGCAGGACATCTTCAAGGAAGAAGCTGTTTTACCTGATGGCAGAGAATCCTTGCTGTGCCAGGAACAAGAATGGCCATCTGACGACTCTGAAGATGATGATTATGACCCACAAAATGGGGAGTCTAGCTGCAATAACAGCATGGCTGGCTCTGAATATGATGCTTCTGGTTATGAACACAGTTCAAGCAGTTTAATGTCACTTGAAGATGATGATGTTTTCCTATCGGAAAGACCTGAAAACGTTCATGAGGAATATCAAGATAACTCTGCTGGAGTAGAATCTGATGAAGTTTTGTGTGGACCAAGACACAGAAAATCTGTTGATTATATTAAGCTAAACGATGTAAGTGCACTAGTCTCTATACAAGTTGTGACATGCAATTGGTGTTGAATAGTTGCTTTACACATTAAGAAGTTTGACTGCTAACATCAAGGTGATTCGTATACATTAAAACATTTTTGTGCATGACGTCCAAATGGAGAGGGGTAACAACCTCGCCACCTGGGACAAGCTATGACAAGTTGTGATATGCAATTGGTGTTGAATAGTTGCTTCACATATTAACAGGTTTGACTGCTAACATCAAGGTGATTCGTATACATTGAAACATTTTTGAGCATGATGTCCAAATGAAGAGGGGTAACAACCTCTCCACCTGAGACATCAAAATGTTATTTTTTTTGTTTTATTGGTTCCTGTGCTTGGTTAAATATAAAGCGAGAGTTTCACAGCTTTTTCTTTCAACCTTCAACTTCTCATATGGTTTCAAATGAAGTTTTGAAAAACTGATGATTTTTTACTGAACAGATAAATTTTAGGATTAATATCTGTTGTTCAAGACATTTCTTTGCTGGAGTAAAGCCAGTATGATTATTTTATCTTTACCCCAGGAATTATTTGGAAAGAATGCTCCTGTAAATGAACAAATAAGTGAAGATGAAGATTGGGGCCCTACTAGGAGAAAACAGAGGGCAAAGGAGTCTGATGAAGTGAGTAATATGATGACTTTTGGTGAGAATGAAAGCACCTGTGCAGAAGAAAGGACCACTGAGGTGGAGATGAAACGATTGAGTGGTAAAACCAAACGGCCTATTTTTAGATTTCCTCACAATGTAGTTGAGGTACAATGGGACCAGTTCGATTAAATTTCCATTTTTGTACAGATTTTGTTTAAAGTCATGCTTATCCTCCTGATTTTTATTCGTTGTACCAGAAACTTCGCCATGTTTTTGCAGAGAATGAACTTCCATCTAGAGGCATCCGGGAGAATCTTTCAAAGGAGCTAGGTCTTGAATCTGAGAAGGTAATTCTCAGGTTAGATTCAGTAATGCAAAAGCGAAATATGAAAAATGGGGTCAAAAGGCTTGAGAATCTTTTCTTTTTGTGTTTGGGCAAGTTCGACATGATCTGTTAAAATGAAGTGAGGAACTGTTACAATTTATCAGATCACTGAGCTACAAACTCTCTAATGCTTGAAGATCATTAGTCTTTTTTATTCTTTATTTGAATTGCTAGAAATCTCCCATGTTTCATTTTTTTTGAGTGACTTTGTGCTGGTAATCATACAATTTACTCGATCGAAGGTGTGAGGATTTTGAGATTTTTCTTTTTCGTGCTATAGAAAGATTCTTTCAATGGAAAGGAGGTGCAAACTAAGAAAACTAAATGAGGACGTACAAAAATGGATTCAAGGCATTGTATGAGGCCATACCACTGATTTTTTTTTTTTTTTTTCAATTTAATACAGAAGAAAAATAATGGTTGAAATGTGATATTCCTGTTTATTTTTTTTTCCCCCTAAACCTAGTTACATATAGATTATGTAGTTTTGGTTTTCAGGTCAACAAATGGTTCAAGAATGCACGCTACTTGGCACTTAAAGCCAGAAAGGTGATCCGCTAACTATTACAAGAAATTTTCACTCTTTTGTTCCATGTCATCATCAATTTGATTTATGCTGGGAATTCCTAAAATATCTAACTTTCCATCTGAAGAATAAGGATGCGCATATTTTTCTTTACCTTCTCCCAGAATAATTTATCATGTACAGGTTCTCATGTTCCAGATGACACTGAACTTAGAAATAGATCTTGTTTCACTTTTGGGGATTCTAGTCCTCTAGTCAAGGTAAAGTTTTTTGCCCATGTATTTGATGCAGAGAGCCAAAAGATCCAATTCTGATAATCCTAGAATGTTAAATAATTCACCACAAGCAAGTGGAAAGGACAACCCTTCTGATGATATGCCATCAAGGGATATTACATTTTCACATGCTGTGGAAACTCCAATAAGTAGGAAGACTTCATGCAGCAGGGAGTCGGCCCCTTTAGGAACCCATCCGCTGAAGAGAATGAAGCATAACACAGCACCAACACTCTCACCTAAGAGCAACGAGGTAGAAGCTAAACCAACCCCCAACCTCCCCTCAAACAACAACAACAATTCTAAGAGAAAAATTAAGGAGGCTGTTCAATTCCCCCCCTCTTTCATTTTTGGTGTTCTTCTTCCTGGTGGAGTTCCTCTTAGCATTGGAATGAGTGGCTATTTGGCTTCAAATCTTTTTTTTTTTTTAATTTTAAAATTAAGACAAATATACTAAAAAATGCATCTCAATTCTCTCCTCAGTTTCCTACCGAGATGATATAAGTTTGATTTAGAGTTATTTTACAGGTATGTCTACCTAAAAAGTGAAAGTTTAGATCCCTCAAGTTAAAGAGTTGCCAGCTAACCAGTTTTTCATTGTGTTCATCTTGCTTAAAAGATGAGTTCTGTGCAAAAAGAACTTTAAAAACTTTTCAACTAAATAGAAGCACGTAAGTTTATGCTTGAGATCTCCTGTTTGGAACATGTGAAGCTTAAGTGAAATCCCGTGAGATTTGTGTCTTAAAATCATATAGCTACGAATTTTGCTTCTTGATTATCTCACATAATGTGGAAAATGAACTAAAAAATTCCTGGGGTTGAAATTCTTTCAGCCATGCATACATCATGCACCAATTTTTTAAGCAATCTTGTGAATGATCAGATTAGGCATTCCCAGTGGTATTAGTTTCTCGCTGAGTTGATGCTAAGCAATTGCTTTAGAAAGTAGGCCCCTTTTTGTTGTGGATGCATGCAAACAACTGCTGCAATAATGTAGGTCCTTAGTTTAAATTTCCATGTACCCAAATGTCAATATCTTTGTTTTTTTTTTTTTTTAAGTAGTTATTTATGCGTTTTATTACCATGTATCAGGTGGCCTCAATAGATTTTGATGATGACGTGAGCCTAAAACTTCTGAGAGAAAGAGTTAAGAAGGAAAAAAAACTGAGTTTCAAGAGAAGAAGCAATACATTAGGGGCCGAGGCTGAGATGGAGAGGCTATGCAGAATCAAGGACAAGTTAGAAAGGCTCCAGGATATTCTACTGAGGCTTCCAAGTGTGAGATCTAAAGCTGATGCTGCTGCTGCATTAAATGAACTCTCTGTTATTTACGTGCCAGTTGCTACCCTAAGCGAAAAAGGATGACTTTTGGCTTTATTTTCTTTATTTTTGAATATTTCTTTTAGGGCTCCATTCTCATTTTATGCATGATAAAATGGAAGCATGCAATCTCTTATCTCTGAACAAGTTTGAGCTAATTTAAATATTTTAATCATGTAGTGTTTACAGATCAAGGTTACAGTCAATTGTAAGTTACAAGGAGATATTGGTCTATACATACAGGTAAACAAAGCCTAGTTTTTTAAATCACTCTGCAGACGACAATGCCTTTTTTAAACTGATTGCTCCAGCAAGTTGTGTAAGTGCACAACTTTTTGGTCTGTTTTGGGCAAATGCACTAAGGAGTCTTCATAAACCATACTAAGTTACATGCTTGACTAGTAACTCAATGATTTTAAGACCTATGAAACAAAAGTTACCAATGTTGAAGTTAGAACCTAAAATACAGTGAGCATTCTTATTTCTACTTATATGAATTTAGAGGAATTGATCGTTTTGGCGTTGGCGTGGGACTTCAACTTAACTAAGAACAAATGTTTTCAAAAGAAGACCTGACATTGAGTAGGAAAATTTATTATTTTACGGTTCAATGGTCTAATTGTAATTGAATTATAATTGAATCGTAATTGAATCAGTAATATTATAATTTAAAAATTAAAAATATGATTATTTTAAAGAACAAATTAATTAATAATGTAGTGTAATTTAAATTTATAAAAGCATAAATAACGAATTTGAGAGAAAATTATTAGTATTTTTTTATTATTATGGACTATTTTAGTTTGTGTATAATTTATTTATTTCTTATAAATATACTATCTTATTTAGTAAAAAAAACATAATAATAAAAGAAACAGAACATTTCAATTTGGTTGGACTAACTGGTTCAATGATTTATCGGTTGAACTGGTCAATTTAAAATGGTTTATACAAAATAGAATGATTTTAGAGAAAAATAATTTAAAATAGAAGATCGAATCAGTTAAAACATCCATGCACAATTTGATCTCAATCCGATCCAAAAATAGTGCTAAGAACTAATCAGCCATGTCGTCTATTAAGAGAATAGGTCCACAAGCACTAGTAGAGCGTCTCGGCTCGAGCTTGGGTTGACAAATACAAATGCACAAGCCATACTGGTACTAAGATTTTTAGAAATACTATTTGTATAAGAAAGTTCCACTAATATTTGTATATTCAACACTAAAAATAACTAAAAAGGGAACAATTAATAAAAACAAGGATATTTTTTATTTTATTGTTAAATAATGAAAAACTTGAATTTAGTAAAATAGAAGAATACAGTGGTTGGAATTCACCTACTTTGAAAGATGAAGACCTAAAATGCGACGCCAAACTCATAATATGAGCATTCATGATTTATTCATTCTGCGGAATTGATCGTACAATTTCATTTTATGATATTTAATTCAATTCTGAGTGAATTTCCAACCACCCTTCTAACCTTTTCTTTGTGAAAATTTTCTTACTATGGATCCATGCTTGTATGCATGTCCAAACGAACACTCAGTTACAGTTAACTCATCCAAAAGTTCATTCTCCATTGGTGTGTGTAACCCATTAAATTAATTGCAAACTCTGGCAAAGTACCTCCTGAAGGAATTCGTGGACTCCAAAAATAGGAAAACATCCACGATTTCTCCAAGGATCTAAGCTAAATAATTAAATCGATTGGTTAGAATTTTGTACCTCGAATATTTCATGGAATATTGTTCATTTAAGTAGTAGATCACAAGCGCGGTCTTTTCGTGAATGCCCTCTACTGGTTGTACACAACGAACTGATACCAAAACTTAGGCGTGCTAGCGGCTAAGGTTTTATAGGTTTCTGGGGTTTTTTTTTTGAGGATAATTACGAGGTTTTTTATTTCTTTTGAATCAACAGACGTTCTGATATCTCATGTATGTATGTGTGTGTATATATATATATATAACACTCTTGAAAACGTAGAGTCTTACTCTCAAGAACCTCCGGCAATATCTTATCATATCTTATTTCGAAATTAAATCAAATTTAAAAGATATGATAATATTTCCAGATACAATGGATCTGGATAATTTTTAGATACAATGAACCTAGAAACATTGTAAGATATGTCGAATCTAGACATTAGAAAATTAACCTAATTGTTCGCTTAATATATGACCCTGTATATTCATTTAATACTATAGTGTGCCCAAAACATATTTATATAGCTCAAAAGTTATAAGTGATTTTTAGCAAAACATTATAACTATCGAGATTAAAATGAAGATCAGTAATCTCTTTGAAGTAAACCACAACTTGATATTTAATCTGATTAAGTATAAGACATGTAACATGTTATCCTTATAAAACTTAATCAATTATTTCTTGATCTCTAAGTAAATTATTCAAACAAATGATATTAATAACTGTAATTGATATATTTGAGTATGACTATGCATTTTAATAGCTTAACTCATCAACGAGCCCATAGATATCTCTCTCAAAGATGAGAGGGACAAATTCCTTCACTTTCATTCACATTCCTCTCCTTAACTTATTATATATCCAACAGTAGTCTTATTTAATTACCTGGTTAAATATAACCTAAGACTATGTTAAGGTGTAGAATCCACCAAGTAGGAAATAATGATGAATGTAGGTCAAATGACGTATAATATCATAATTTGGAGAAGAAGTACTTATGACATGTTCTATAAAGTATTCTTATAGTGGGTTATATCCAATACAATGTTCCTTAACGTTTATTTATATTTTGACTTGGTATCCCATATATCTATAACCAGTAAAACGTAGCTATCAAATCATAAATATACTAATATTAATTTATTATTATTCCATTAATAATAATTAATTAGAGATATATTAAGAATAGTCATTCATCTTACTATGGGGGTTTACTACCAAGTCACATGCTCGATAACTATAAAGCAAAATATAGTATTTATGAAAATAAATGCCTCATTTTATTACGAAAATATTCGATAACAAATACAAATTGTTTAGGATATATCCCCAACACCTCCCCACCATGAAATATATTGTCTCTTCTCCAAACTAATTCAGAGATTATTAAATTAAGCACTTTACTAGTTAGGTTATTAACTCAATTAGTAAATTTAAAGTCTAATTAAAGAAAGTTACCAATGTTGATGCAGAGCTTTTTTTTTTTTTTTAATACGGGGATGTTGATGCTAGAACCTAAAATACAGATAGCAATCTTATTTTCATTTCAAAAAATGAATGTAGAGAAATTGATATACATGTATTTTTTTCCCTTGGGTTTTATTTAAGGCAAAAAACTTAGATGATCCTTTAATAAAGATAAGGTAACCTTCAAATTTTTGAATGAAGGGTTGAACACATTAACTTTAAATTCACCCTCTTATGCATGTCCAAACGAATGTGTACCAACGCATTCAAAAAAAACCTCTGTTAATATGTCACATGCTAAATTAATGCAATTAATCTAATGGGGGAGGTTCTTGAACTTTATATAAAGGACTATTGCGTACTCGAACATTTTCCCTTAAACAAATTGCAACTTTCTTCACCATGCAGTATATTTTGTCTCTTCTCAAAACCATGCTGTTCCTTTCTTGTTTTCTTCTGGCATTCATATCCCACGTAAGCCCTGAAACCTTAACCATGAAACTCATCACTCGGAAGTCTCCTATCATGCCAAAAACTGAGAACATTGTTTCTCCTCAAAGTCAAATTGTGGCCGGAGTTAGATCAGGGCTGTATGCAAGGCCCTTTCTTGTGAACGTTTCAATTGGTTTAACTATCACTATTTCAACTTATAGTAATGGATAATGGAAGTACTTTTAACCTGGATTAATTGTGAACCATTCGACGGATGTGAAAGGCAAGATATTGTCTTGTTCGATCCCTCCAAATCATCGACTTTTCAGAGTGTTCCTTGTTCATCGGCAATCTGTAATGGCATTACATCATTTGAACCATGATGTGATGCTGGTACCACGTTGAATATGCAGATAAAACCAGAAGTGAAGGTGTCATCGGTCTCGAAAGAATAAAGTTCACCACATCTGATGGCGGATTCAGAGGTGTTGAGAACGCCATGGGTTGTAGTCATAAGCATAATGACAAAGACAATATTGGTATTCAGGGCGGACACAAGGCTATGCCAGGGGGCCTTCCTCCCTCCCTCTCCTTTTTTTTTTTTTTTTAAACTATTAATAGTAATAATATTAAATTATAAATTATAAATTCTTTATTATATGACCCCCTATTTTTTTAAAATCTCTACTAATAATAGTATATGAAATTATGGATTACAAAATATTTGATTGTTTGGAATATAAGGTCAATCTGTATCTAAAAGGTATGATTGCACCTTTACACTAATTTATACTAAACTTAATCAATATCTTACCAATATAAGCATATTGGAATAAGCTTAACATTTTTTGCTTTTTATCTCTAAGAAGCTTTATACCAAGAATGTAGCTAACTTTCCCTGTATTTCTCATGCTAAATTGACTTGATAGCCAATCCTTTACAGATGACAATGTCCCGACATTATTCTTAATGAGTAGAATGTTATCTACATAAAGTATTATAAAGGACACATTGTTCCCTTGTAACTTCTTATATATGTATGGTTCATTTATGTTTTGTATGAAATCATAAAACTTTACAATCTCATCAAAATATATGTTCCATGCATATGATGCTTGCTTAAGTTCATAAATAGACTTTTTAATCTTGTAGACCATATGTTCTTGGCCTTTCACAATAAACGCTTCAAGTTGGGTCATATAAATGTATTCACTAAGATAGCCATTCAAAAAAGCTATATTGACATCTATTTACTATCTCGTAGTCATAATGACATATGATGGCCAAGAAAATGCAAATGGACTTAAGCATGACAACAGGTGAAAAGGCCTGCTCATAATCAACCCCTTCTTTCTGAATAACTTTTTGCAACCAACTTTACTTTATAGGTTTTCACCTTTCCATTTACATATCTCTTTCTCTTGTATATCCACTTACACTCAATGGGTTTAGTCTCTTCAATTGCAGTAACAAGATCCTAGACTTGATTGAGATATATAGACTTAATCTCAGTATCCATTACTACCTGCCATTTATCTGAATCAACATTAGCAATCCTCGTCGTATCTAGTAGGATTTTATTTCTGATGATCAGAGACTATTTCAAAAACTTCTCTAGTCCATCTTTTTGGAACTCTAAATATCCTTCTACTATGACGTGGTTCAATTTATATAGGAACAACTGGTTGTGCCAACTTAAGCTCCTCAACTAGGGTACTAGAAGTTGAAGTGTCACTCAACTTCTCTTCTAATTCCACCTTACTCGAGACTTTAGTGGATATACTTTGTTCATCCTCCAAGTATGTAGCATGAGTACTTACAAGTACTTTTTGCTCTTGGAGATAATATTTGCCCGTTATTCTTTTTAGATACCCTACGAAGCAACACAATTATGATCTTGGGTCTAGATTACTTCCCTTTAGTCAGTACATAAGTTGGGCAACCCTATAATTTGAGATGATTTATACCGGGCTTGTGTCTAGTCCACATCTCATAAGGTGTCCTGGGTATTAATTTGGAAGGCAATAAGTTCAGAATATATACTGTTATTTCCAGAACATATCTCGAAAAGGAAATAGGAAGAGTCGCATGACTCATCATGCTTATGACCATTTCTATTAAAGTTCTATTTCTTCTCTCAACTACTCTATTCTACTGGGGAGTCCAAAATGCAATTAGGTTAGATTCTATTCCCCGATGTGCCATGTAATTCTTAAATTCACCAAGGAGATGCTCTCTACCCCGATTAGATCTTAGCTTATTAATTAGTTTACCTGTTTGACACTATTTTAGCCTTAAAACCCTTTAATTTATCAAAGGAGTCCGACTTGCACCTCATCAACTAAATGTAACTAAAATACGTATGATCATACTTGAAAATGATGAATTTTTTATTCCGTCCTCTAGCTGGTGTAAACATAGGACTACAAACATCAACATGAACTAAGTCAAATATTTCCTTCTCCCTTTTTGCCTTTTAAGTAAAGGACCTTTTCGTCATTTTGCCCATAAAACAAGATTCATACTAAGGCCATTCCTCCAATTTCAATGAATCCAAAGGCCCATTATAGATGAACCTCTGAATTCGATTAGGATTTATATATCCCAATTTTAAGTGCCATAAATACGAGTTATTTGATATAACTTTTCTATTCTTATTATTAGGCTCAGTCAAAGTATTATTTATTTGACGACTATTAGGATTAACATAGGAAAGATTACCATACATGTTTTCAGAGTAAATAATTTTTCCATCTCTACTAATTGAAATACCAAAATGGAAAGAAACAAAATATCCTTGACTAATCAATCTTGAAATTGAAATAAAATTCTGTTTAAAACTAGAAACATATAAAATATATTGTAATACTAAAATCCTATTACAATTAAATAATAACTCCAAGTCTCCCACTGCTTCGACCTATACTTGTGCTCTATTCCCTACTCAAAGTCCATACTCTCCTCTAATGAGTCTCCTTATCTTGTTGAACCCCTGCAAGGAGTTACAAATACGATCAGTGGCTCCAAAATTAACAATCTAAGTAGATGATGATCAACCATAAAAATAGACTATAAATAAAGAGCAATACTTGAGGAGGACTTAGCCAAGAAATTCGGACAATTTTTCTTGAAGTGGCCCTTCTTACACCACTTGAAACACTTTCCTTTAGGCTTGGCGTTGGGCTTGGATGGATTGAGCTTAGATCCCTTAGGTTAGGCCTTTGTATTGTTCTGGGCCTTCTTCTTCTTGAACTTCTTCGGTTGGGCACTAATTCTAGAAGATGAACTAAAATGAGTAACTAAAATATTTAATATATGCTTCATGATTTTCTCAGTAGCCTGTAGCCAAAATGAACAATACCTACATTGTTTATGCTGTAATTCAACTTGAACTGAGAGTACGAATTTGGTAAAGTCTCAAGAACTATGTCAATTTAGCTTTCCAGATCTATTGTTGTCCTTAGGACCTCAACTTTTTTGAAGTGAGCAATTGTCTTGCATATATGCTCCCAAACTGATATCCTCTTAGCCATTCTAGTATTCATAATTGCCTTAAGAGCTTCCTGGCTTGCAAGTCAGCTCTTATCAGCAAAGATGGTATGCAACGACATATCGATATCATATGTAATAGGCATATTCTCGTGCCTAGACTGAAGGACATTAGACAAGGAAGCCAACATATAGCATCATGCCATTTCATCGGCTTTCTTCCATGCCATCACAACCTCATGATCTTAGTCCACTAAATATTCCCTAATTTCAAGACAGGGGTTGGTCATATCCTACTTGTACTACTCAGTAGTGAGTAGTATGTTCAGATTCCTTTTCCAATCCATGTAATTTGGTCTAGTAAGCTTATTCTCCTTGAAAATAATGGACAAAGGATTGAAACTAGACATTTTAGTTGATTAAAAAAAAAAAAACTTCATTTAGAAAAATGTTTGTTTTGGAAAAACGTAAAAAAAAAAAAAAACGCATTTAAACAGCATATTATATCCTTGATGTGGTTAACTTATTAAAATCATTATAACAAAATATGAAATTTTTGGCTCTTAGAAAATTTGATAGAGCTTCATAGGAAGGTTAACAATTTGTTAAGTTAAGTGTATAACTATCATTAATTAAACTTCCTTAATAGTTAATGATCTAGAGATAGTTCTATCGATTGGATAGCTAATACTTATGTTAAATACGAATAATCTAATGTTAACACTGTAATATCTTATATTTTTTTTACATTTCCGAGAGTGACTATTTTTGATAGGATGAGAATTTGCATGTAAGCTTAGAATTAAAGTTGATTGTGCAATAAGATGAGCATTTTGGCATTAATTGAGGTTTTGAGGGTATTGTTATAAGTTTGATCACGAAAAGAGAAAAACGGAAAAAGAATTTCAAAATTCTAACTCCTACCATTGTGATAAGTTAAATACGTATATTCTATTGGTGGAATCTAAAAATTTTTCCTGATTGGAATATATAATGACTTGAATTTTAGTACAATCCTGAGAAAAATTGTGAAGTGCGGTAAAAAAAGGAAACAAGTGGGATTTTATGATTTGTTGGTAAGAACAAGTGTCACTTTATGGTTGGTTGCATGAAAATTTCATGCAAGAATATGATTTTCTACAAGCTTACAAGAGAGACCACCAAAAAAAAAAAAAAAAGCTACTAACTAATAAGAAAATAACAAGTTTTTATATCATTTAATTCCCATTCGACTAGTGGTCAAAATTGGTCATATGAAGACCATGAATGGCGGTGGAAATGTTGTTTTGTACAGCTTAAGGACTGGCCATCATAAGAAAAAGAAAAAGAAAAGAAAAAGGAATGAAAACTCGAGAAAATTTGAGAGAAAAAGAAAAAGGAGAGAGAAGGCATTTCCAAAGAAAAAAGGGAAGGAAACTTGAAGCGTTTTAAGTCTAGAGTAATCAACAAACAAGGTAAAAGCTTATGTTTCATGAATTAAAGTCATAGCATGAAGCACAAGGACTATTTTGGTATGAATTTTGTTGAGAAATTCACGAGATTTATGATTTTCTTTGGAAATTAGCTATATGTTGAAGTGTTTGTGTGTGCTGTGTGTTAGTAGCTTAGAGAAATCATGTGCAATGTTTTATATGGTGTATGGAGGTGTTTTGATGGTGGTTTAATGGGCAGTTCATGGCTACATAAGAAGGAGAAAGAAATAGAATGGAAAAATGGTTTAATGGTTGAGAAAAATGGAATAGTGTTGTTATTGTTATGGTTGTTGATGTTGTGATGTGAATATATGAATTTGCTGAGTTGGTTATCTCTGAAAATTAGAGAATTGAAGGATGTTATGATGGAAAATCACATGGATTAATTATTGTACAATTGTTATAATTAAAGAAGAATAAAAGAATAATGATTATTTTGTGAACATAATGATTGGACCTTAGCAGCTTTGCAACGGTTATAATCCTTTACAAATGGAATTCAAAGATTATAGTTGAGTATTTGATGAGCGTTGGGGCGCAAATTTGAGGTTAATTTGTAACACCCCACTACCTAGGCCTAATAGGGGCGGGGATGTCGTTCCGTCCATAGGGCAAGGGGTCTTTATAACTAGGTCGCATAAAATAAAATAAAAGAAATACTTTAAAATTAAACTTATTACAACCTAATAATACATGAACAAATTCAAAATAAATTGTCTGCTACAATCTCTCAAAACATCACATAAGGAAAATAACAAAGAGTCTTCAAAATCATAATCATCAATCTAGCTAATGACCTTCACAGCAGGACCGTCCTGAAAACATGGCATAAAAGGTGGTGAGATAAAATTCTCAATAAGCCCGTGTGTGTTTTGAGTGTTCTAGGTAAAACAGTTCATGTATGCAAGTTGTAAAAGTTTCATAAGAGAAAGTGCTAGTAAGTATTAAATAAATGTTAAAAATGAAGAGTGGTGTTTTGCTTTTCAAACCATACATGTGCACAATAAATACAACCACCCAAAGAGGTAGCCATGTGTTACCACACATTGGGCCCCATGACCATATAATGGTCAGAATGCCACATGTTGAGCATGCTGACAAAAGGTAGGTGTACGGCCTACCAGGTGAGATACTCCTCAATCTCTACACCTAAACTTATTGGTTGTCCACTCTAAAAACATATAGTCCACATGATTGAAACTTGTTAGCTCGGACCGGTATGACCTACCGGACTGACATCCTATTTGGAAAGGACTCACCCCTAGAGGTGGCCACCTACTGAGAGACTTACCCTAACCCTTCAAAGGCTAGTCCTAGTAGTTTACCCTTATTGAGTACTCAAGGTTGTTTGTTCCACTTGGGAGAAAATTGATTATACATTGATTTACTTGGAAATAGCAATTAAGGGTTTCTAAAATGCTTTTCAAAGTTGGGTTTTAGAAAGAGTTTAGTGTTTGAGTAAAACTGCTTATTTAGTTTCCAAATGATTTGCTTGACTGAAATAAAAAAGAAAACAATCCTTAATTGCCTTTACAACGAATGATCATACACATTGCATTTAGCTTGCCACAATAATTTTTGGTCTTCAAATGACTCTATGTAGGAGTTTACCTGATCATTTGCTTGCTCGAATTCAAAAATGCTCCAAGGTCAACCTAACCCCGCCTGGGGTAAACACAAGGCATGAGGTTATATTCGAACTATACTTGCCTTACATAAATAATTCCTAGTTCAACTAGTTACAACCATGACTAACCATGACCTTAATGTCCTAAGCTTTAAGGTTAGATGGTAAAGGATTTTATAAAATAAATCTAGCTTGATAAGTTAAAATAACTAGGGGTTCTAAAATAATTACTAATAAGTTATAGGTTCAAATAATAAATCTTGAGTATTATTATGAATAAATAAACTAGTGTTTGAATATTGAATAATATTAAGTCCTAAATAATATTAGTAAATGGTAATTTTTAAATAGTATTATTATAAATAAATAATAAATTACAATTAATTTTTAATTAATAATTAATAGATAATAAATAATTAGTAATAAATAAAATTAATAATAAATGAATTATATTAAATTTTGATTAATAGATAACAAATAAATTTTAATATAAATAATATTTATGAATATAGGTAAAAGTTTTAACTATGGTCTACAAGGTCATTAATATTTTATTATTATTATTTTTATTATTTATATAAAAGATCTTATTCATTATTATACACACACACACACACACACACACACACACACACACACACACACACATATATATATATTATTTTTAATAAAAGATATTATTTATTTGATTCATAAAATATCAATATTTCATTTAATATTCCATTTCTAAAACTTCCAAGGAATTTTGAAACCTTTAGGAAAAAAGTATAGTAATAATTTTAATTAAGGTAATAAAATTTGTTAATAAAAATAACCTAGGATCAACAAGAAAATAATCATGATTTTTCTATTGTTAAACAAGATTCATGAACACATTCTCCAATATAAAAAAATAAACTAATCCATTCATGAACATAAGCTTAAATCAACACATACTATCACACGGCCAAAACCCTACTAGGCATTATCATCAATCATGGCTTCAATGGAAATAAGAACATAAAAATCCTATTCATCATAGGTGTCATAACATCTAACATGCTTTAAACATCCATAACTCTCCTAAGACATGTTGAACATACATTGATTCTCAAGAAAATCCATATAGCTTAATCATATACAACCATTCTCATGTCCTAACCCTAACCCCTTCATTCACATGCATACACTCAATCCCCCATTTATATTTTATTCTTCTTATCAACATCTAAGAGACATGAATGCAGAATTGAAAAGGAGGTTTAAGGGAAAAATACTTGATTGTAGATTACTTCGATAAAGACTAAAGAAGGTCCATGTGCGATTGAGAGTCTTGAGTTGTCCAAGGGAAAAACAGCCATGGTTGTTGACCAACCATTTCGGCTGAGAGAGAGAGAGAGAGAGAGAGAGAGAGAGAGAGCATTAGTATGGTGCATTGAAGGTTGAATGGAAGAAGATGAACAAAGAAGTTGTTCTTGATTTACCTTGACGATGTTCTTGTGACTTTCAAGAAAAAAAAAACTAGTTTTTTATCCGATTGCAATTTCTACTCTTTCACCATGATTTTCCTATTTCTAGACAAGATTGATAAACACATTCTCCAACATCAAATAATAAACCAATCCATTCATGAACACATGCTTGACTTCACACATACTATCACAAGGCTAACTCCCTTCTAGGCATAATCATCATTAATGGCTTCAATGGAAAATAGAAACATAAGAGCCGAATCACCTTTCGTGTCATGATCTCTAACATGCTTCAAACATCCATAAAATTCATTAAGCACGAAGAACATACAATGATTCAAAAAGAAAACACATACAACTTAGCCATATACAACCATCATCATGTCTTAACTCCATCCCCTTAATCCACATGCATATACTCAATCTCCATTCATACTCTATCTCCCTATCACACATAAGAGACACGATTTCAGAATTTAAAAAGAAAGGATTTAAGAATAGATACTTGATTGCCGATTGCTTTGATGAAGACAAAAGAAGGTCCACGCGCGATAGAGAGCCTTGAGTGATCCACCGGAAAAAAACAGCTATGGTTGATGGTTGATCAACCATTTCGGTAGAGAGAGAGAGAGAGAGAGAGAGAGAGAGAGAGCGAGAGAGAGAGAGAGAGCATTAGGAGGGTATATTAAGAGTTGAATGGAAAAAGGATGAACAAGAAGGTTGTTCTTGATTTACCTTGTTGATGTTCTTGAGACCTTCAAGGAAAAAGGCTAATTTCGATCCGTTTGAAAATTCTTGTTTGCGAGGTTTTATGTTATAAATCCCAGAAATGAAGTTTAGGGATTAAATAGAAGTGATTTGGAGTATTTGAGAGTGATTGAAAGTATTTAGAGTAGGTTTAGGCTTGAAGAAGTTTAGTGTGTGTTCTTGGTGTTCTTGGTTAAAATGGAGAGAGTTTGAGAAAATGCTGCACAAAATCTGGTAGAGGGCTGGCCGAATGGTCTAGGTTGAATGAGAGTTTTGATTTTCAGCAAGAAGAAGAGAGGTTGATCAGATTTTATTTGAAATTCAAATAGAGAAAGTTGTAGAGTTGGTTAAGGTAGGTGGTTAGCAATGGTGTTTGATCAAGGAAGGTCTCTTCACTCTTCAATGGTGCCAGCTGAACAAGGTGATTTCGATGAAATGAATGGAGCTTGTTAGGCTATAGAGCTGACCGAAATTCAGTCTATCAAGGCAGAGGAAATTCTAGTTAGTTAGCCTAATGCAAGAGTGGTTTAATGGAGAAGAAATGCTGGAATGTTTTTGAAGTTCAAAAAGAGTTTGAATGGAGTGATCTTAGGAGTGTTTTGAGGTGTGGTTATGGAGTCCAAGAGTTCAAGGTAAGTGTGGGGTTAATGATGTTCAGTCCATGGCTGATCAAGGATCAATGTTGCAGAAGTTGAAGGGTGGTTTCCAACCTAGGCTTGAAGGAACAAAGTTGGGAAATTCTGGTTTCAAGTTGTCTAATGTTTCGAAGGGCTGTGCAGAATTTCTGCACTCCTTCAACCCGATTTGCAGCTGATTCTTGAGGGGGTTTGAAGGTCTTTCTAAGGTGGTTTTCCAGCCTTCTTCCTGGAGAAATATAGAGGAGTTTTGCTGGCTTGAAGATGGACTAAAACAGCTTCATTTCCTTGGTTGAAAGCTGCGAAAATGTCCAGAATTTTTTTCTGGTTTTGCACAGTTTGTGCAGTCCAAAAATTGCACAAATTTTCCAGCCTTCAAGCCACATGAAATGACCATTTTCTTGGCAACAAACGAAGAGGTTTGCTAGCTGAATTTTCGAAGAGATGGTCTGCAAAAATTCTTGAAAATTTTTCAGATTTCCCTTCACTAAAACATGAACAACATGAAGGTGAATTTTTGAAGGTTCTTCCATGGTGTTTGATTTCTCTTGGAACCCCTTCCTATTTCCCCTCCTATTTTCAGCCAACTCCCCATCCTCCACAGCTGATTTTCAAAATTCAAGGTGAAGAAATATCACAGAATTTTGGAGTTCAAAAGAAGAGATTTAATGAATTTAAATTATAAAGATGTTAGGACAAGCTAGTGGTAATAAAAAGGACAAGAATTCCTCTAGAATTCTTTTTAGGACATGAGGACAAGATTAGGACATTCTCTTCATGTCTCCCCTAAGTAACATTCCTATTTTCATGGAATGCAAGAAAACAAAAATTCAAACTTAGTTAAGATAATCATGACAAAAGCTTAAATGATGGGATTTAAACTCATGACCTTAGAATTAATTCACTAAGCTCTAACCAGTAAACCACACTAACTCTTGTTCCTATTTCCTCAACCACATATTCTTCTTATGAAATCCCCAAGCTATCTCCCTATTTTGACCTCAAGCAAAATTACCATTTTACCCCTCCTACTCAATAAGCATAACTAAGCATTTTAACCTGTAATCCACAATTCTAAAGCACATAAAATCATTCAAACCATATATATTCATGCAAAATAATATGATATACATCCTGACCCCCGTACTCTAGGGTTGGCTTCAGGTGGGGTTTCACATTAGGACAAAACTAGCGGTAATAAAAAGGACAGGAATTTTAAACTAAGATAATCATGAACTCATAAAGCTTTAACTACTTAACCACACTAACTCTTGTTTTTATTTTCTTACCCAAATATTTTTCTTATTTAAACCTTAAACCATCTTCCTATTTTGACCTCAAGCAAAATTACCGTTTTACCCTTCCTACTCAATAAGTATAACTAAGCCTTTTAACTTATAAATCACAATTCTCAAGCACAAAATCATTCAAATATATATATATATATATATATACAAAATAATATGATATGCATACAAACCTCCTTACTTTAAGGTTAGCTTTCGGTGGGGTTTCACATAATCGGAGTTGTATATGAAAAGTTATGTAAAAATCAAGATTGGGTATTAAAGCTAAAAAATGTAGAAATTCTTTTCAAGAAAAATGGACTTCATTATTGTTCCAATGACGTTCAAGGATGAATGAGGAGTTGAAAAAACTTATGAAAGTCTTGTATTCATTTGGAGAAAAGTGATAAAAAAATGAATAATGGGTTTCATTATGTGAAGTGTTAGCCCTAAAGGCATTCTCCTATGTTTTGACTTATGATAAACATTGGTGAGGATCAACTTATATGATCTCTATGTTATAGGACATGTTTGACCTCAGTTCTTCCAAGGCATGCAAGTAATATTGCTAAGCAACTATTAAGCAATAGAATCCAAGAATGGGTGATCAAGTAGAAGACCAAGCTTAAGAGATTGAATATCAAGAAATCCTTGTGGAAGAACCTTAGACTAAGAATCTTGTTAAGGTATTATCTGTGTAAATTCCTATGTCTTCCTTACCTCATGATTCAGATTATTTCCACCTTGAAGCACTCAAACAAAAATATTTCAAAGTTTTAAGTCTTTAGAATTTTGGATTGCGTAGTTTGGATGACTTTGCATCCAAAAGTTTCGTCCAAAATCCTGTGAACTGTGTAAAATCGATTTTACCTGAAAAAGTGCCATTTTGGACTTACTTTTTGAATGCACCATAATCCAATCCTTGAGTCCAAAACTCTAGCAAATCTGACAGTGAGAAACTAGCCATTTTCTAGCTGTTGGAACACCACTTTTTTCTCTTATAAAAGGTTTCAAAACACGATTTGAAAGTAGATTTTTGTCCTATCCTTCTAAGAAACACTCTTGGTCTCTAGAATACAAAAATATCCTTTTCATAGTGCTTCAAAATGAAATCAAATTATTTAAAAAAGGTAAAGGTTGTTTGAGCTTATTTGTATTGTATATCTGCTCAAAAGAGTGAGCCATTTTCTTTCCATTCTTACAATCATCTTTATGCATCAAGGTTGTGGTGTAAAACCCATTTGGGATGAACCTTGATTTGTTGGTTGATTGAGAGGTTTTGGTAAAATTAAGTATGGTGATCCTTTTATGTATTTGGTGTAGATAGACACCATTGGTTTGGGTAAATGAAATTTGGTTGAAAATCCTTAAGTGTGAGTTTAAGGTAATGGATGTAGATCTTGGTAGATCAAACCACTATAAATCTTGTTCTCTCTCTCTCTGCATTTAATTTCGACCAGCTGCAATCTTCCTTGCACAAATTTTTTTTTAATCTCTCAAAAGAAATCTTTATGGTTCTCACAAAATCATTTGCACTCTTGTATTAATTGCATCATGTGCCTTATCCTATTCATATTGTAGTTAATCTTTAAGTCATTTCAAAAGCTTCTCGTTGCAGCAGTTACAGTCTTTTCAGTATGAAAAACGAAGGAGGTTCTCAAAATAGATTTTTCAAAGAGCATTTTAAAATTTACCAAAAACTTTATTCACTCCCCTCTAAGGTTTCTCATTTGGTATCAGAGCGTTGGTCTACCCTATTTTCGGTTTAACAACCGTGTAGAAAAGATCCTTATGACAAACTTATATACTTTTTCGTATGTTGAAGGATCCTCAACAAATCACCCTCTTTTATTCAATGGAAATAATTATACAATCTGAAAAAATAGAATGAAGATTTATGTTTGTTCAATCAATTTTGAACTGTGGAATTTGATTGAGAATGGTCCATTTATCCCGTTGAAATTTGTTGATGGTAGAAAAATGCCTAAATAGAGTGACGAATATGATACTGAAGACAACGACAAAATGGCACTGAACTTTCAAGCTATGAATATTCTGTGCTGTGCCCTTGATTCCACTGAATATAACCGAGTTAGTGGTTGTGATTCAGCCCATGATATGTGGAGATTACTTGAAGTCACCTATGAGGGGACAAATCAAGTGAAAAAATCTAAGTTGGGACTTTTAATTCATGATTATGAATTGTTCCCAATGAAGCCAAATGAGAGTATAACTGATATATTTACCAGATTTACAAATATTGCAAATGGCCTTAAAGCCTATGGGAAAGTCTATTCCCTTGGTGAACAAAATAGAAAAATTTTGGATGCGTTGCCTAAGAGCTGTTGGAATGTATGCCCTTTTAGACTAGGTTTCTAATGTATTTTTGACTTGTATTTAATAAAAGTTTTTTTTCTCAGAATTTATTTGTGAAATTTTCTTTATATTTGTTCACGATTTTATTAAAAAAGACCCATTGTGTTTAAGTAAATGGTTCATGTAAATGGAAGTCTTTCACAGTAAGGTATGGGCCATGAGATACTTAACACATAAACTATTATTTTTAACCGGATGATGAGAATGAGAATCTTATCATGGCAAGGTTATTGTGTTATGAATTCCAAATAGGGAATGACTTACCTTTAGCCAATGAGTAGTCTACTTATTTCATAACACAAGCATATTTTGAATATGTAGAATTGGACCTGTAGTGATGGTTTTTAAAAGTATTATATGATAGAAACCCAGACTACTACTGCTACAACGTGGACTTGTACTCTATAGCTTAAGTATAAGTTGGTGGTCTGATGAAGTTGGAAATGTATGCTTTGATATACAATAGTTGAGGTACTTGAAAAGGACTAATATACTTGTATGTTGGGTATATATGATTAGTTAGTCAAGATAGACTTATACAAGATAGCGTCTACACTATATCACCCATTATGGTTGTCCGAATGATCTAATTATCCAGGACCCTTTGGAACATGACTTGGATATTGGCTTTAGGGTACCTCTCTTGGAAAGTTAGAATATTCCAAGAAGTCATAGATCATTGGACTAGAAGCCTACGGATGGTAGATATAGTTTAGAGAGGTGTTAGTACACTCTTTCCTCTCTAAATGAACGACGAAGTGTAGAGGTATTTTAGTTATTTCACCTGTGGGTCGAAGGCATAGCTAATGCAACATTGTCCTTGGGGTTAATATTTCCTTATGGTGATATTAGAAAATATTTGAAATGTAAAATACAACTATTTATATAGCAAGGGTATTTTGGTTATTTTAGTAGCCAAGGTAATATGTCTTTTTGGTCCTCATAATAGCCCGTAAGTAATAATTATTTTACGTCGAGGAAATGGTCACAATGGAAAAATGATTTTATTTTATTTAGGAAGTCTAATTTATTTTTTGGATTGGAATAAAATAAAAGAAATGAGAGAAATTAAATTTATTATCTAATTTGATTGGTTAATTAATTATTCAGGGCCTAGGCCCAGATTGAATAATTAGAAAAATTAACCTGGGTTTAAACTAGTTAATAAAAGACTTAATAATTATTTTAGTTCATTTAGGCTAATTAATTATTTATTGGGTTATTTTAATAGGCTTAGGAAATAAATAATTAATGGTTATTATTTTTTATCTCATTGGGTCCAAGGAAAAATAATTAATTATTTGGCCCAATAGCCTAGACTAAATGATATTTTATTATTCATGGTATAGAAGAGTTGGGGATTATCTAAACCTCTTCTGTTGATAACTTTCGGATGTTTGAAATATCAAAACATCAGGGTTGGGTTATCTGGGATGTGAATAGGAGTCATTGTGTAGAGAAAAAATTAAAACACATGACTGACTAAGAAGGAAAAAACCAGAGTCCTTGTTCTCTCTCTTCTTTTCGTTTCTTCTTCTTCTCCCCTTTTCCATCTTCTTGTCTTTGCTAACTAATAGCAAAGGATCAAGAAGGAATATGCCTAGGTTGTTTCACCAACATAGATAGGCGGAGGAAAATTCTAAGAAATGAAAAACTTCGCGTACATACCAAGAAGAAGCTAACGGATCACTAGTTTCTCGCCGGAATCGTCATCAAGGCAGGTAGCTGCTCTCGTGGTTGGTGCCTCATCTTCTCAACCAGACCAGAAGAGGACACATAAAGGTATTATTTTTAACCTTCTGCTGTGTCGTGTTTTGTTTTTCTGGTAGCATGCATGTTCCTCTGTTTTTCCGGTTCTTGGAAGTGGCATAGAGCATTGGCTTTGAAAGGCTTAGGATGATGCATGCTAATTAATAAAACCTAGCAAGATTACTTATAATAAGATCTTTCGCTGTTTTGGTATGGGTAGATTGCCTATACGCCTCACTATTGAGGTATAGGAGCCTCTGTAAAATTTTCTTCACTGTTTTGTTTAGCTTCATGTAAGCCCAATTTGAAAGGGTATAGGCAGTTGTTATGTTTTTCGGTGAAAAAATGTAACAAGAAATGGCCTTGGATGATTGCAAAGCATTGCAGAGGAGACCAGTGAAATTTCTAGAAAAAAAATTGTAGCGAAATCTCGTGGAGAAGATGGACCGAGCTGTAGCCGTTGTCGAGCTGAAGCCAAGCCAAGCCAGTCCTTTGGTGTGGGGGAGTTGAGGAAGCCCAGTCCAGTTGCGGCTTGAAGCCGTAGCCTGGCCTGAGATGGCTTCGGCTCTAGGCACGCGCAAGGAAGCTTCCTCGCGGAAGCTTAGTTTCCTCGCGGAAATTGAGTGGTAGCTTCCTCAGAAGCTATTGCACCGAGCACCTAGGTCGCGAGCACTCGCCTGCGGACCGTAGTCATGGGTTTTCCTATGGGCCATGATCCAGTGTGGCAGGTGCACTGGACCAGGGGAAAAAATTAAAATTATTATTATTTTTGGTTTTTGGTCCCATACCAAACGAAGTTATTTTTGTTACAATAGTTAATATTCTTTGAATATGTTGCATGAAAACAATAATAGTAAAGGATATTAGGATTAAACAAGATCATTAATTATTTTAATTAATGTGTTTAATTTTTTTATTTGGGCACTTAAGATTAAAAATATAAAAGTATGAAAATGTTTACAATTTTTTAGCATGCTAATTATTTTAAGTCCTATGTGCATGTTAGAAATTTTATTTGACAAGGAAAAATATTTTTCTTTAATTAAATGGTTATTTTAACTTAAACAAAAATTAATCCTTAGTTATTTTCTTAAAGGTTTTTTATCCTTGATATAGAAATTAATATGGATTTAGAAATTTTTGTAATTTAAAATGGAAAGCCATTTTAATTCATTTTAGCAAAGGAAAAATTATTTTTGTCAAATAAAGCCTTGAGATCAAAATCTCTAGGAATTTTTTAAATAGAAAAGTTTTGAAATTATTAAGTTTTTTACTTAAATAAAATTAATCTATGAGGAAAGATTTCTCAAATGATATAAACCTTGACATAGAAATTTTTTATGGATTTAGATATTTTATTTTAAGTTAAAGGAGAACTTAACTGGAATCTTTCAAATAATATTTTTTCAAGAAAACCATTATTTAAAAAATTAAGTGGGAGAGGGGTTTCAATGGTCCCACAGCTTCCATCACGATCCTCATTAGAGATCATGGGTCTCCTCGTGTCACCTTGGGAGTGAACCCGTATAGGATGGAGATACCACAAGAATCTAGAACTAATGGAAGGATGTAATTGATAACTCGAGATACATACTATGATCAACTGACCCACGTTGGAGGTTATAGTGCGAGGTATGTCCATAGGAAATGAGAAGAAACGGCCATCCCCTCGATGGAGTTATCTTCTAGATCATTACCTAGAAGGGAAATTAATTTGTGGTGGTTAACACACTTAGTTTAGAAAACTGTTAATCTTTCCAAGAAGCTTGGCAATTTTCATAAGAGCCAAATTATCATGTTAAAGGTAATAGTAATGGCGTTAGCTATTATCAAGTTTAATATGAGGATAAAGTGCACAAAATTATTTTTGTTTTACAAATATTGAGAATTTCTTTTATTTTTCAAAATTTTAGAAATGGCTGGTAGAGGTTCTTTCAGTCTCTTGGCCATTATTCTCCTTGAGAATATGCTAATGGGTCCAAACTATGTGGACTAGAAAAGGAACCTGGACATAATACTCACAGCGAAAGAGTATAAGTCTATCCTATATGAGACTTGCCCAGTAATCGAGAAAGATTCCACCACTGATGAGTGTGAGGCTGAAAAGGTATGGAAGAAGGTTGACGAAATGGCCCGATGCTATATGTTAGCTTCCATGTCAAATGTGCTATAGTTCAAACACGAGTATATGGCAACTGCATATGATATTAGCATATCGTAATACGACAAAATAAATTACAGAAGCATGCATGACAGACAAAAATCACAGAAATAATAGCAGCGGAAGAGCTTTTAAAATTTTAATACTTATGTGTGTAAATTGTTAGGATTCGTGGACTCCTAAATGCGAAAAACATCCATGAATCCCTTCCGAGGATCCAAATAAACAATTAAGAAGATCTAAGGTTTATTGAATTATCTCTGTTCACCGTAATCAAGATCCTTCGATTCTGATTATGCTGTCGTACGTACAACCCGAACGATCACTAGACGTTGCAATTTGCGAATGCCCTCTATCGGATGCACACGGCGAACTAACTCGTTACCTTGAGAATGCTAGCGCCTAGGGTTTTTGAGAGGCTTTTTTTTTTTTTTTTTTCCTGGTGAATGGAGGTATGAATATTTTCAACAGAACGGGACTCTTGAGAAGACATCTAGGGTTTTCTTAAAAATCCCTGTGAACCTTTTAAAGTCCAACTCTGATAATATCTTATCATATTTTAATTTAAATTCAAATTAAATTGAAACTGATATGATCAGATTCTCCCATTTCTCGGTAATTTAACTAATTAATTTACCAAGTCAGATTTTATAATCTGGACATCATCCAGATACATCGAATATGGATATATTTCCAGATTCATTATATCTGGTAAATTTTCTAGATTCAATTAACTTAGATATATTTCCAGATTCATCAAATCTGGTTTCCAGAAAAATAACTTAACAAGTTTGCTTATAGGTTCATTTAACACTGGTAGTGTGCCCAAATCATATTTAAATAGCCCATAAGTTATAAGTGGTTTCTAGCAAAATATTATAATTATCCAGGTTAAATGAAGATCGGTGATCTCTTTGAACTAAACCATAATTTTATATTTAGTCCTTTTGTCACACGATATCTAGATTAAGCATAAGACACGGAGGATGTCATCCTTATTAAGCTTAGTCAATTATTTTTTGATTTCATAGAAGACTGTTCAAACAAATGATATCAATATCGTAGATTGATATATTTGAGTACGACTATGCATTTTAACAGTCTAACTTATCAAGGGACCCATGGATATCTCCCCCATAATTGAGAGGGACAAATTCCTTCACTATCAATCATATTCCTCTCCTTGATTTATTCTATATCCAATAGTAGTCTAATTTATTATCTGGTTAAAGACAACTTTAGACAACGTCAAAATATAGAATTTATCAAGTAGGAAACTATAATGAATTTAGGTCGAAGGACTTTTAATATCATTATGGCTAGAAAGTACTTATGACATGTTCCATGAAGTACTTTCATAGTGGGTTATGTCCAATACAATATTCTCTAACATTTATTTATGTTTTAACTTGATATCACAAATATCCATGACCGGTAAAACATAGCCATCAAGTAAAAAACATACTAATCTTAATTTATTATTGTTCCAATAATAATAATCAATCAGGGACAGTTTTAGAATAGTCATTGTATTCATTGTAGGGTTTTACTATCAAGTCACGTACTTGATGACCATAAAACAAAATGCACTATTCATGAAAAGAAAAACCTCATATTATTATATAAAACATAATGACAATAGTATAAGTACAAATTGACTCTAGGGTATATCCCTAACATAAATGACCTTGTTGTCACTGAAGAAGGAGTCTGGACTACTTCTTGCTGAATGCTAGAAGTCTCTGGTTCCTTTCTGGCCGATAATTCTGGTTATTGTCCTGCGATCCTTCAACTTCGTCTTATCAATACTAAGCCTTTGGGCTTTTGAAATATATCTACCGCCTGATAATGCTAGTGAGAGCAATAGGTTAAGAAGAATGGTCTCAATCTCTTCTTGATGATTTGCTATAGAGCAGTATCAAGAGAGTTCCCTGTATCTGTGTTCTCTTTTTGACACCCAAAGCAAAAGCACGAGAGAGAGAGAGAGAGACAGAGAGAGAGAGAGAGAGAGAGGAAGACATGAACAGCTTGAGGAAAAAATAACGTGTTTATGTGAATCTTTGTTGTTCTCTCTGAATCCCAACAACCTTAATGATAGGTTATCATTCAAACATTCAAAAATCAAAACAGAAGCCCTAAGGCCCACGTCATGTTTAAGCCATCAAACAGGCCTTTGGACCTATGGCCCAGTTCATTGGATTAAGCCTCTTAATTTAATTTAATTATTCTTGGACTGAAACAAGCCTAATAATTAAATTAATTAAATAACCCAATGGACCGATATAAACCTCAAGCCTTGGCCCAATTCTTTGGGTTAAACCTTTAATTCAATTTAATTATTCTTGGACTAATACAAGTCCAATAATTAAATTAATTAAATAACCCAAATGGGCCAATAAATAATTCTCTCTTTTTTTACCTTTTATTTTATTCTAACTTAATAAATAAACCAGGCTACCTAAATAAAATAAAACCCATTTTATCCAAGACCAAATCCTTCACCCAAATCCATCAAGACTTATGGGCTATTTCGGGGACCAAAAGACATACCACCTTAGCTACTAAAATAACCAAAATACTCTTACTATATAAATAGCTATATTTTATATTTTAAATATTTTCTAATATCACCATAAGGAAATATTAACCCCAAGGATAATGCTGCGTTAGCAAAGTCTCCAACCTACAATTGTAATGACTAAAATACCATTCTATGCATCACCGTACATTTAGAGAGGAAGAGTGTACTAATACCTCTCCAAATGATATCTACCATCCTTAGACCTCTAGTCCAATGATCCGTGACTCTTGAAATGTTTCCGCTTTCTAAGGAAGCTACCTTAAAGCCAACATTCATATCATGTTCCCCAGGGCCCTGGATATTTAAATCATTCGAACAATCACAAGGGACGATATAGCGAAAAAGCTATCTTGTACAAGTCCGTCTTAACTAACTAGTCACATATGCCCAACATATAAGTATATCGGCTCTACAATAGAACCTCAACTGCAACATATTAAAGTACATGCTTCCAGCTTCGTCAGACCACCAACTTATACTCAAGTGATAGAGTATTAATCGACGCTGTAGCAGTAATAGTCTAGGTTTCTTTTAAATAGTACTTTAAAAACTACTATTACAGGTCCTGTTCTACGTATTTGAAATACGTTCATGCTATGAAGTGAGTGGACTACCCACTGACTAAAGGTAAGCCATTCCCCATTTGGAATTCATAACATAATAATCTAAACATGATAAGATTCCTATTCTCACAAATTGATTAAAAACAAATGTTTATGTGTCAAATAACCTGTGACCCATACCTTACTATGAAAGACCACCATTCACATGGATCATTTGCTTAAACACAATTGGTCCTTTCTAAAGTAGATTATGCACAAATAAAATATAAATTCATAAACAAATTTTGAGAATAAATTCTTTCATTAATAAATTCAATTATTACATTAGAAACCTAGTCTAGAGGGCATACATTCTAACAATCTCTAGCCACAATGTTAACGGAAAAGAGATGGCCAGCAAGGTAGGAGGCTCTTAGAATGATCACAAACACCAAGATGGCTGAGAGAGCATCAGTCAGAGAGCATATGCTTAAGATAATTGTTGCTTTTGAGGAAGCAGAAGTCTTGGGGGCTGTTATTGACCCCGAGAGCTAAGTGGACATGGTTCTCGAATCTTTGCCGGGCTCATTCACTCAGTTCATGATATGACTTTCAGGTTGATTTTTTATTAAATTTCGTGGCTAAATTTAGGGAAAAATACAAGACCCATCAACGAACTCAAAACAGTGAGTTTGGTGAAGAAATGAGGCATTCAATTCCAATACTAGGACCCTAAGCTAAAATAAAGAACTTAGAACTCTAAATATAAGAATTAAGTCTACTAATTCACATCCAAGAACCCTTGATTCAACAAGAAACTAAGAACACTTGAAGAAGATGAACTAGGCAACCAAAGATAACCTCTACTCTAGACCATTAGATTAACAAGAACCTAAGATTCTATTTTAATAGGATAGTTTGATCTATCCTTAAGAGTTTATAAACTCAAATCTAAGGTAAGGAATGGAATCCTAAGATTGGTCTTGGCTTTCATGGAAGAACCCTCAAAGAACTCTCTCAAGAGTGTTATTTTGATTTTAATAAAATATCCTAGTTACATTTGAAATTTTATAATGCTATATATATAGGCATTTAAACCTAACTAAAGTGAGATAAAATCTCAGCTATTCAAGCCTTTAAATAGTCCAAAATATCTCTATTACATAATGAAAGTTGTGGAAATTAATTTAGAGACTAAAATAAAACAAAATAAGAAAATTCAGCATAACAGGGGAAGTCCTAAAATGACATGGTGCCAAGTACACTAGTGCACCTGGCGCTAGGTGTGTTCTAGAATAGAATAACTCTTCCAGAGTGGACCTGGCGCCAGGTGTACTAGTGTACCCGACGCCAGGTGTGTCCTGGTTCCACACACTGTCTTTTTCTTGTCCTTTCAACCCTCTCTTTTGCTCCTTTGGCCCTCCACATGTATTGTTGTGCAAATGCAACTTTCTTGGGCCTTCTCTTTGGCATCCATCTCTTCACACTCTTCATGTTTCTTGGCTTATTGAATGGTTTTGCTTGAATCCTCCTTTGTAAGCCTCCATGTCTTGTATTCTTCCAAGGTGCCATGAACTGTGTTTTATAGTTCCACCCCTCTTCTTTAGCTTTAGCATATTGCTTAGATGGATTCCTATCAGTTCAAGTTGAATTACAATATGAACAAGTTAAACATAGGTTCAATTGACTTGATGAAGGAGCTCTAGGTGGCAAAGAAGGTCATGAAGCCACAAGCTAGAGCAATGATGACTTCTTCTTCAAGAACTGGGCCAAGCCCAGAAAATTTAAGAAGAAGAAGGGAAATGCAGTGCATCAGCCCAAGTCCCAGCCCAAAGATAAATCTAAGGGCAAATGCTTTAAGTGTAGGAAGAAGAGACACTAGAAAAAAAACTGTCTAGATCTTCAGGCCAAGAAAAACCCCACAGGTAATGTTCTCTATCTAGAGTCTATATTAATGGTCAGATCAACTTCCACTTGGATTATTGATTCATGAGCTACTAATTATATCTGTAACTCCTTACAGGAGTGTAGGAAGGTTAGAAGGCTCCAGAAGGGCAAACATAGACTACGCGTGGGAAATAGAGCACAAGTTTGGGCCCTTGCTGTAGGAGATTTGGAACTTACTTTTGATTATAATAGAGTAGTTATTTTGAAAGATATTTTATTTATTCTTGGTTTTAGACAGAATTTGGTTTCAGTTGCAAAACTAATTAATCAAGGATATTCTGTTTCTTTTCATTCTGGTATTACGATAAGTAGAAATAGAAAATTTATATATATTGAGCACATGTATGGAAATCTATTCTTTATTAATCCTATTAACAACCAATTGAATAACGCTCAATCAAAACCTTTAAATAGGAAGAGAAAGACTAATATCAATGACTTATATCTTTGGCATTTAAGGTTGGGTCACATTAACTCAACCAGGATTCAGAGGTTAATCCATGATGGGTCTTTAGGCTCATTGAGATTGAAAAGTTGGTCTCAGTGTGAATCCTGTTATACACGGAAAATGACCAAAAGGTCCTTTACTCAAAAGGCGGATAGAGCCAAAGAAGCATTGAGTTTTGTTCATACTGATGTGTATGGTCCTTTATTTACGCCAGAAAGAGAGGGGTTTGAGTACTTCATCACTTTCACAGATGATTGTACAAGGTATGGTTATATTTATTTGAGGAGACACAAGTCTGATTCTTTTGACAAGTTCAAAGAGTTTAAGGCTGAAGTGGAGCATCGAACAGGTAAGCTAATCAAGACCTTACGATCGGATTGTTGGATTGTATGCCCTCTTAGACTAGGTTTCTGATGTAAAATCGAATTATTTAATAAAAGAATTTATTTTCAGAAATTATTTGTGAATTTACTTTTTGTTTGTGCACGATTTTCGTTTGGAACAGACCCATTGTGTTTAAATAAGTGATCCATGTGAATGGTGGTCTTTCACAGTAAGGTATGGATCACGGGTTATTTAACACATAAACATTTGTTCTTAACCTATTGATGAGACTGGGAACCTCATCATGTTTAGGTTATTATGTTATGAATTCTGAATGGGGAATGGCTTACCTTTAGCCAGTGGGTAGTCCACTCACTTCATGACATAAGCGTATTTCGAATACGTAGAACATGATTTGTAGTAGTGGTTTCTAAAAGTACTATATGGTAGAAACCTAGACTACTACCGCTACAGCGTGGACTAGTACTCTACGACTTGAGTATGAGTTGGTAGTCTGGCGAAGCTGGAAGCATATACTTTGATTTGCTGTAGTTGAGGTTCTATCGTAGGGCCAATATACTTGCATGTTGGGTACGTGTGACTAGTTAGTTAAGACAGACTTATACAAGATAGTTTCTGCACTATATCGCCCCTTGTGGTTGTCCGAATGGTCTAAATCATCCAGGGCCCTGGGAAACATGACTTGTATGTTTGCTTTAGGGTAGCTCCCTTGGAAAGCAGAAACACTCTAGGAAGTCGTGGATCATTGGACTAGAAGCCTAAGGATGGTAGATGTCATTTAGAGGGGTGTTAGTATACTTCTTCCTCTCTAAATGTACGGCGATGTGTAGAGGGGTATTTTAGTCATTTCACCTGTAGGTCGGAGACTTTGCTAACGCAGCATTGTCCTTGGGGTCAATATTTCCTTATGGTGATATTAGGAAATATTTAAAATGCAAAATACAGCTATTTATATAGCAGGGGTATTTTGGTCATTTTAGCAGCCAAGGTGATATGTCTTTTTGGTCCTCGGGATAGCCCGTAAGTCCTAACTATTTTTGGGTTGAGGAATTGGTCTCAGTTGAAGAGGATTTTATTTTATTTTATTTTATTCAGGAAGTCTAATTTGTTATTGGACTGGAATAAAATAAATAAATAAATAAATAAAATAGGAGTTGAGAGAAATTAATTATCTAGTTTATTTGGTTAATTAATTATTCAGGGCCTAGGTCCAGTATGAATAATTAAGAAATTAACCTGGGCTTAAACTAGGGGAAATAATTAATGTTTAATTATTTATTGGGTTATTTATATATGCCCAAGAAATAAATAATTAAAGATTAATTATTATGGTTCATTTGGGCTAATTAATTATTTATTGGGTTACTTATGTAAGCCCAGAAAATAAATAATTAATATTTATTATTTTGGGCCTTTTTGGGTCCAAGAAAAATAATAAATATTTATCTGGCCCAATAGCTTGGACCTTAGGGTTTTTCCAGATATGGTTAAGAGGAGTTTAAGGTTAGGCCAAACTGTTTCTCAGGATAACATCCGGGTGTTTTGAAATCCCGGGGAGATGTTTATCAGAGATTGAGAGACCTAGTTTAGGCCAAATATAAACAACTCTTTGAAAAGAAAAAAAACCTTAATTTTCTTTTCTAAGCCACAAGACTCACGTGGTCTCTTTCTCTCCTCTCTCTCACGTTTTCTTCTTCTTGGTTTCTCCTTGGACTTTGCTAACCAATAGCAGGTAAACCAAGGAGAATTGAGACCCTTCCTCTTCACCATAGTGTTCACCGACTAGAGGTTAGGCTGAGGAATATCCCAAGAGCTGGAGAGCTAAGCGTTAATGCAAACAAGGCCAAGTCGAAGGCTAGCGGGTGTTCAACCGGAAGCTCCTTCAAGTGTGCAAAGCGAGGCGATTCCAGCCGTTCAATCTGTTCCTACGCAACCTAGGAGGGTTAAGGAACGCAAATGTATGATCTTCACGCTTCCGCATGGCCTTTATGGCTCGCATTTTAATTTTTCTCCAATTTTTTTTGGCACGGTGCATACTCCCCTGTTTCTGCGTTCCATCACGGATCATGGTAGAGAATACCGCATTGGTGAATTTAAGGACTATATGGTATATCATGAGATAGAATCCCAATTCTCTGTGTCGAGGAAAGAAGGAACAAGATACTGAAGGAAATAGTCTGAAGATGATGTCTCATGTTACTCTTCCAGTTCCTTTTTGGGGATATGCCCTAGAAATAACGACATATATTCTGAACTTGGTGCCTTCCTAGTCAGTACCTAGGACTCCCTATGAGATGTGGTCTGGAATAAGCTAAGTCTAAATCATCTCAAGATACGGGGTTGTCCAGCTTATATACTGATCAATGGAGACAAGTTAGAACCAAGATTAGAATTATGCTATTTTGTAGGATATCCAAAAGGTACAAAGGGTAGTTATTTTTATTATCCCAAGGAGCAGAAAGTACTCATGAGTACTAATGATAGATACTTGGAGGATGAACAAAGTACATCCACTAAAGGTTCAATAATGTTGGAACTCGAAGAGAAGTTACCTTTTGAATCAATTTCTCCTAACCCAATTATAGAACAAGAAGAGGCATAGCATTAGGAGCCTATACAATTGGAGTCTTGTTGTAGTGGGAGGATATCTAGGGTTCCAGAAAGATGGATTAGAGAGGCTTTTGACCTAGTCTCCGACCATCAAAAATAAGATCTCATTAGATATGATGAGGCTATTGCTAATACCGATGTAGACCTATGGCATAAAGTAATGAAAGTCGAGATTGAGTCTATATACTTCAATTATGTTTGGGATCTTATAGCTTCACTTGATGGGATAAAACACATTTGGTGTTAGTGGGTTTACAAGAGGAAGAGGGGAGAGGCTGGGAAGGTGAAAACCTTCAAAGCTAGGCTTGTAGCGAAAGGGTACACTCAGAAAGAAGGGATTGACTATGAGGAAACCTTTTCCCTGATAGCCATGTTTAAGTCCATCTATATCTTCTTGCCATCACATGTTATTATAATTACGAGATATGGCAAATGGATGTTAAGATGGCATTTTTAAATGTCATCTTAGTGAAGACATCTATATTTCCCAACCAGAATGTTTTATTGCTAAAGGCCAAGAACATATGGTTTGTAAACTTAAGAAATCCATTTATGGACATAAGTAGGCATCCAGAGCATGGAACGATCATTTTGATGAGACTGTAAAATCTTACAGTTTCATTCAAAACGAGGATGAACTATGTGTGTATAGGAAACTAGAAGGCAGAAATGTGATTTTTCTTGTCCTGTAAGTGGATGACATTCTACTCATTGAAAATGATGTAGAGACACTGTTATCTACTAAAGTTTGGCTATCTTGTCAATTTAGTATGAATAACTTGGGTGAAGGTAGTTACATTCTCGGAATAAAGCTTCTTAGAAATAGGAAGCAGAGAATGTAAGGTTTATCCCAAGCTACATACAATAACAAGATGTTGACCAAGTACAACATGAACTCATGTAATGGGGCATTAATCCCTTGCAAACATGGGTTGTCTTTTTCTTCAAAGGAATGTCTAAAGTCTCAAGAAAAAAAAAAAGATAGGATGAGTAGGATTCCCTATGCTTCGGCTGTAGGAAGTCTCATGTATGCCATGCTGTGTTTTAGGCCAGATATCTGCTTTGCTGTAGATTTAGTCAGTAGATATTAGTTAAACCCCAGGAAGGTTCATTGGCAGACTGTAAAGCATATTCTTAAGTATCTCAAAGGTACGAGAGAGTATATACTGGTTTATAGGGCTGATAACTTGGTTCCTATAGGATACACAGACTCAGACTTTCAGGCAGATAAGGGTGAGAGAAAATCCACTAGTGGACATGTCTTCACCTTGTCTGGAGGAGCCATTTCATGGAGGAGTATCAAGCAATCATGTATTGTTGACTCAACTATGGAAGTTGAGTATGTGGCAGCTTTGGAGGCATCTAAGGAAGCCGTTTGGCTCCGGAAGTTCCTTTTGGAACTTAGAGTCATGCCACACATGAACAAATTGGTTGTGTTGTATTGCGATAATATTGGTACAATCTCACAATCTAAAGAATCAAGGAATCACAAAAAAAGGGAAGCATATAGAGAGAAAACACTACCTGATCCGAGATTTTATCCAGAGACAAGAAGTCATGGTGGAGTAGATTGCCTCTGTAACACCCCCGAAGCCTAGGCCCGCCAGGGCCAGGGATATCGCCCCGTCCAAAGGATAAGGGGTCTTTATAACTAGGTCACACAAACAAATTGCGGAATAAAAATAATATTTAGCTTAAAAAGTTATTACAACCCAAAGAAACTTCAAGAATAAATCCATGAATTCCAAAAAAAAAAATCATAAATAAAATTATTCACTCTCGCCTCCCCAAAGCAGTACATAAAATCAAAGACACATTCTCTTTCCAAGCAGATATTACTAGCCACTCAACTCCACAGCAGGATCATCCTGAAATCATGATAGAAAGGTGATGAGACAGAAATCTCAGTAAGTTCGTGTGTGCTTTGGGTGTTTTGTGAAATCAGTTCATGGATGTAGAGTGTGAAACTTTTATAAGAGAAAACATTGGCAAGCATCAAGCATTAGTCAAAAGAAAGAGTGGCGTTTTGGCTTATCTAGCCATACACAAGTAATGAAATCAACCACTCGAAAGAAAGGGATATGGGTTACCACATGTTGGGCCCCATAACCGGTCAGAATGCCGACACTTTGTGCAGACTGACAAAAGTAGGTGATCGGCCTACTGGGCAAGATACTCCTCATTCTCTATATCCAAACAACAACCGGGTGTCCATTCCGGCAAAAAACAGTCACTTGACTGAAACAAACTGCTAGCTCGGACCGGCACGACTCACTGGACTGACATCTTATCCGGGAAGGACTCACCCCTCACAGGTGGCCACCTGCTGAGAGACTTACCCTAACCCTTCAAAGACTAGTCCTAGTAGTCCACCCTTATTGAGTACTCAACGACGTTTTCCCCTTAGGATGAAATGAACAAAGCATTGCTCTTCATGAAACTAGTAATTTGAGGGTTTCCAAAGTTTTGGGAACAATCAGTTTTAGAAAGAGTTTTAAGTTTGGAAAATCTGCTCAGTAACGTTTAAATAATTTAAGTGTTGGAAGTAAGAACAAATTCAACCCTCAATTTCCTTCAAATAAACGAGTGTCCATGCACTCCATATTTAGCTTGCCATAAGGAAAACATTTCACATCGATAGGTTTTATGCAGGAGCTTACCTGATTCTTGCACACAACAACAAGGTCTCGAACAGCTGACCTAACCCCACATGGGTAAATACAAATCTTAATCAGATTCAAGCTACAATCCACTTCCTCAATTTTAAATCAACTCATTTCACTACTACTATGATCCTAGTATCCCAAGCTTTAAGGAAAAATAATAAATAAGTAAGTTTATAAGCTAAGTTTAATTTGTTATTTAAAATAATTATTGGTTTGGGAAATAAATTCTAATAAGTTGAAAGTTTAAATCTTGTTAAGGAAAACTTAGAGTTTATTTGATCAAGAGTCATAGGTGGTACTAGGTAAAATAGTGATTTAATGATAGTCTAGTTGTTAGAAAATAGTTGATAGCTAGAACTAGTGAAGATTAAATTTAATGAGTCTTGTTTGGAAATAACAAGTAAATCCTTAAGGGGTTTTGATTTAATAATTATTTTACTAATTAAAAATATTTTTCATAAAGGCTTAAATTAATTTCTTTATTTTTAATAATATTTATTTATTTTGATTTCTAGCAAAAATCATTATTTATTTGGCTAAAATATCATTTTTATGTATAATAATTCCAAATCTACCCTTCCTAGGGTTTTTCGAAATTTACTAGCAAAATTAGTATTGGATACTTTATTCATGAAGTAAAATTAGCTTAGGAACAACTAGAACATGATCAAGATTCTATGGCCAACTATAATCAATAACATACACAATCCTTCGATTCATCAAATCATCCAAATCTTGCATCTAGGCATAGATCCAAATTTATTAAGACATGATTTAACCATTACTAGCATAAACATGATCATGGCTTCAATAATCTAATCATGCATATAACTCCTATTCACCAAAGGTGACATAATCTCTAGTATGCTTTGACACAAATACAACCTATAACATGCATCAACCCTCAAATCAACATACAATCATCCAAGGTGAACCTTTCATGCATAAATCTCATCTCCTTCACAATCATACAATTGCTCATGCTTCAATCTCAACAATAAATATACATATACCCAAATCCTATCACCATCCACCTACTAACAAAATCATCCTAAAGACATGATTCTAGAGTTTACAAAGAAGATTGAAGGTACTTACTTGATTGATGAATGCTTCGAAGGAGTTTAGAGTAGATCTCCACTCCTAGATGGCTAATCTTGTCCAAGAGAGGTGGCGAAAGCATGGTCATGGAAATAGAGACCATTCGGCCAAGGGAGGAAATTTCGGCCATGAGAGAGAGAGAGAGAGAGAGAGAGAGAGAGAGAGAGAGAGAGAGAGAGAAGAAGAAGAAGAAGAAGAAGAAGAAGAAGAAGAAGAAGAAGAAGAAGAAGAAGAAGAAGAAGAAGAAGAAGAAGAGATCATTAGCATGCTTATTCATATAGGTTTTCATTAGAGATCAAGTTTGGAGAAGATGAAGTTGTTAGAATAAGTTTACCTTGAAGATGTTCTTGACCTTCACAAAATTTCCTGGTTTTTTATCCAGAGTAGCAAGATGATTTGTGGAGTTTGATGTTAATAATAGTGTTGATGGATTCACAGCAAGGAGTAGATCAAATCTAGAGATTTTCGTGAGGGTTTGAAGTGATTTGGAGGTGTATTAGGTGTAAGAAAGTAGTAGGTGTTCTTGGTGTAGTGTGTGTTCTTGGTAGTTAGAGAAAATCGAGAGAGAGAGAGAGGAAGCTGCCGAATTTTCTGAGGAATTGGGGCTGCCGAAATTCTGTAGGGTTTAGGGAGTGATTTCTCTGATTTGGAAGGGAAAGGAAAGGTTAGTTGTTACAATCCTTGAAGAATATTTTTAGGAAGAGAATTTGGAAACTAGATATTCTAAGAATATCTTGATTTTCTAGATAGCTTTGAAGTCTCTTATGGCCGACTGCTGGAGTGATTTTTCTGAGGGATTAAAGCTAATTCAAGGTGGCTTATGGTGGCCAAAATTAAGGTGCACTATGGAGGAGAAGAAGTTTGGTCAATTGAGTAAGATTTTATGGAAAGCAGCTAAACAAGATGGCTGAAATTTTGGAAGGTAATCAAGCTAAATTGCAGGGATTTGTTGGAGAGATTTTTGGACAGCCATTGATGGAATTTCGTGCAGAAGCTCAAAAGAACAATGGATCTCTTATAATGGTGGTTTAAGGAAGGTTTTTGTAGAAGTAGGTTGGTGTTTCGGTTGGAAGAAAAATAGGAAACAAGCTGGACAATTTTCTGCACAGAAATTTTGCTGCACAGTGGTTTTTTTAGGCAAATTTTCTTCTGCCACTTCCACCCATTTTGCAGCGAGCTGGGAGGGGGGTTTCAGGGGTATTCAAGGCTGGTTTCCAGCCTTCTTCATGGAGGAAAAACATGGCCAAGGTGCTGCACAAAATCTGGAAGAAAAACAGCTTGGTTTGGACCCTTAAAGCAGCAATTTGCCCAGAATTTTTTTTTTCTGGTTTTGCACTGCTTTTGTGCAGTCCGAAAATGGCAGAAATAATTCATGTTTTGAGCTGATCTTAATATCATTTTTCGGGCAGCATTTGGAAGGAAATGTTAGCTAAGGAGTTCGACAATTTGAAAGTACAACAAGCTGGAAAGTTTCAGCTCATACCATGAAGGAAGAGGAACTAATTTGAAGTGAAATTTCAGCAAGCTCACTATAGATATTTTCCTCATGGAATTCCTTACAACTCTTACATATTTTTTTCAGACCATAGGTAGTCTTTTACCAAGACATTTTGATCCTAAAAGGCCTCAACACTTTACTAAATTTTCTGGAAAGAAAAAGGCTAGAACACCTTGATCAAACTAATGAGTTGAGCATTGAGAAAAAAATAAAGAATAAAGAAGAATGAATTTCCCTTCAAGAATTTCGAGTAGAGTAAAGAGTGAAATGAGAATTATCCTAACATGTCTCTCCTAGGACATTATCACCACCTTGCTCTAGGCTCTTATGGCCGAAACCAACTCCCCCCAAGCAAAAATAAAATTTAATCTAGCTAAAGCTTCTATGCTAGAATTTGAACCTAAGACTTCAAGAATTAATTCTAAAGCTCAAACCACTAAACCACAATAGCTCTTGTTGCTATTTCCACTAGAAAAATTATTTTCTATTCAATTCACAATCTATCTCCCTATTTTCACCTCGGGCAAAAATTACCATATTTTGCCCCTCTCACACAATACTCACCAACAAGACTTCAAGATAATAAAAATCAAATCCCAAGCACATGGAAATCATATGAAAATATATTTAATTGTGAAATAAAGTATGATATTTATCCCAACCCCCTTACTCTAAGGTTGGTTTTGTCTGGGGTTTCACAGCCTCGGAAAGTAATCTAGCAGATCCTTTCACTAAGTCTTTGGCAGAAAGAGTCTTTAGAGGACACTTAGACGCCATAGGGGTGGGAACCTATGAACTTAGTCTTAGAGTGCAAGTGGGAGATTATTGGAATGTATGCCCTCTTAGGCTAGATTTTTCATGTATTTTAAATTTTTTCTTAGAATTTGTTTCTAAAATTTTCTTTATATTTGTGTATGCTTTTATTGAAAAAAACTCATTGTGTTTAAGTAAATGGTTCATGTGAATGGAGGTCTTTCACAGTACGGTATGGACCATGGGATACTTAACACAAAACTATTATTCTTAACTGGATTATGATAATGAGAATCTCATCATGGCAAGATTATTGTGTTATGAATTTCAAATAGGGAATGACTTATCTTTAGCCAATGAGTAGTCTACTTATTTCATAACACAAGCGTATTTTGAATACGTAGAACTGGACCTGTAGTGGTGGTTTCTAAAAGTACTATGTGATAGAAACCCAAACTACTACTACTACTACATCATGGACTTGTACTTTATAGCTTGAGTATAAGTTAGTGGTTTGATGAAGCAGGAAATGTATACTTTGATATACTATAATTGATGTTCTTGAGAAGGACCAATATGCTTGTATGTTGGGTATATGTGACTAGTTAGTCAAGACAGACTTGCACAAGATAGTGTTTACACTATACCGTCCATTGTAGTTGTCTGAATAATCTAATTATCTAAGGCCTTGGGGAATATGACTTGGATATTGGCTTTAGGGTAGCTCCATTTGAAAGTTGGAATATTCCAAGAAGTCGTGGATCATTGGACTAGAAGTTTAAGGATAGTAGATGTCTTTTAGAGAGATGTTAGTACACTCTTTCCTCTCTAAATGAACGATGATGTGTAGAGGGGTATTTTAGTCATTTCACCAATGAATTGAAGACATAGCTAACACAATATTATCCTTGGAGTTAATATTTCCTTATGGTAATCTTAAAAAATATTTAAAGTGTAAAATTCAGCTACTTATTAAGGGTATTTTGGTCATTTTAGTAGCTAAGGCAATGTGTCTTTTTGGTCCTCAGAATAGCCCAAAAGCCCTAATTATTTTAGGTTAAGGAAATGGTCACAATGGAAAAATGATTTTATTTTATTTGAAATGTCTAATTTATTTTCTAGATTGGAATAAAATAAAAAGAATGAGAGAAATTAAATTTATTATATAATTTGATTGGTTAATTAATTATTCAGGACTTAAAGCCTAGATTGAATAATTAGAAAAATTAACCTGAGCTTAAACTAGTTAATAACAGGCTTAATAATTATTTTAGTTCATTTGAGCTAATTAATTATTTATTGAGTTATTTTAATAGGCCCAGGATATACATAATTAATGGTTATTATTTTTGGTTTCATGGGTCCAAGGAAAAATAATTAATTATTTTGGCCCAATAGCCTGGACTAAACTGTTTTTTATACGGTACAGAAGAGTTGGAGATTACCCAAACCTCTTCTGTTGATAATCTCTGGATGTTTGAAATATCAAAACACTGGGGCTGGGTTATCTGGGATGTGAATAGGAGTCGTTGTGTAGAGAAAAAATTAAAACACATGAGAGACTAAGAAGGAAAAAACCAGAGTCTCTGTTCTCTCTCTTCTTCTCGTTTCTTCTTCTCCCTTTTTTCATCTTCTTGTCTTTGCTAACTAATAGCAAAGGATCAAGAAGGACCACGCCTAGGTTGTTTCACCAATACAAATAGGCGGAGGAATATTCTGAGAAGCGAAAAGCTTCGTGTAAATACTAAGAAGAAGCCGATGGATCGTTGGTTTCTCGCTAGAATCGTCATCAAGACAGGTAGCTGCTCTCGTGGTTGGTGCCTTGTCTTCTCGACCAGACTAGAAGAGGACATGTAAAGGTATTATTTTTAACCTTCCACTATGCCATGTTCTATTTTTCTGGTAGCATGCAGGTTCCTCTGTTTTTTTGGTTCCTAGAAGAGCTGGCAATCGAAAGCTCTAGATGTGGAGGAGTCCAAGGATCTAAAAACCTTACCAATTGAAGAGCTAATTGGCTCTCTCCTAACGCATGAAATAAAACTCAAGAGGTTTCAAGAATCTAATGATCATGATAAAAATAAAAGGGGAACAACACTGAGAGCTGCAAATGAGGAAGTTGAAAGTAGTCAATCGGATAGTAGTGGTGAGACTGAAGTAGACACCAAAGAATATGATGTAAAGCACCTGATTGTACCTATCCTATCTAGAACCTAGGAAATCTTAAAAGAAAAGGTTTTTCATTCTTTCTTTCTTGAAAATAAAAAACCAACTTGTTCTTTGTCACTCTTAACTTCATCTTCTTTGAAATAAAAAAATCCTTCATTTTCTCCTAGCTTCTGATATGAAGAAATTAGCAAAATCTGACAAAGGAACTGCAAAAAGAACCAAGATGGGGAAAGTAGCGGCTTAGATAAAAGCTGCTACACCGATGGTCACCAAGCAGAAAGAAAAAAAATCACTGAGGAAGCCTCACGATCAAACTCATCTACAAAGCATACTGCTCTAAAAAGTTTTGAGACACAGGTACCCCGTTTCCTTGATACAAAATGTGAAATTGATTTCAATGATTAGATATCTAAGAATAGAACTGTGATTTTGGGATATTGGGTTGAGGTTGGAGATTTCTTAAATTTCTCTAATATTCTGAATATATTTGAGAATCTGGGTTGGGGAGCGAGTGTTACTGACAGTTGATGAGAAATTGTATATCCCATTGGTTTGGGAGTTCTATGCTAATTTAAAAAAGGGGCAACTTAAGAAGACTGGAGGAGGGTTCTTGGTGCAATAGTATAGCACTAGAGCAGGATGTGTAAATGTTGAATTTGATCACAGATTACTAAACTGAATTTTCGGTATGAGAGATAAGGGTATCCAGTTCTTTGAGATGAACAAGTTCCCTGAAGGGACAGGTATTTTTGATTTAGGCAGATTTGAGGAATTATTTTTCGATGGGAAGAGTTTCAAAAACTTGGGTGATAGAAACACGAAATGGCTAAATGGCCCTGGAAGAGTCTTACACCATATGGTGTTGACTATGGTTGCCTCGAGCTTTAGGCATAAAACCTCAATAATTATCATGCAAATGATGCTAATGTTGGCTCTTTCTGAGGGATGATTGATCAGTTTTGGATTTTTAGCAACCAAATTGATGATGCAGTCCATATGGTAATCTTTTGACCAAAATATTCAGATACTTTAATGTAGATTTAGATAAATTTGGACCTGGGTAGATGAAGACAACGGTGTATAACATGGAGTCATTCGAAAGAATGGGTTTTGTTATGGTAAATAAAAAATGGGTTTTGTTTAGAGCCTTATCAGATAAAGAGAAAGAAAAGGTGCTAAAAAATAAGGAGGAAGGAAAAGGAACTTCTCAATCTGTAGGGACTAAAAGGAAAGCTGAAACAGAAACTCAAGCTGAGTTTTCTAGCAAAGGCAAACAGAGCACTCAGGATAAAGGGATTAGTGAAAGCATTCTGGAAGCCATTAATTTGTTGGCTGTTAAAGTGGACAGCCTCAGTTCAGAAATTCAGATTCTTGGAAATAGGCTGACTACACTGGAACAGAAGGATAAAAAGGATGAAATAATGTCTGCTCCATCAGCACCATCCCCAGAAAAGGCAACTAAAGAACAACCTGTCACTAAGGTCGAAGAAGAAGCTGCGAAAGAGCAATAGGTTGAGGAAATGACAGTCCCGGAGCAAGAAAGGTAGACATCCCCACATTAAGAAGAATTAGCACCCCCTACCCCTACTGAAATTCCTGTCTCATCTAGAAAGAGTAGAAGCATGTGGTAGTTAAGCGGAACTCCAGTAGGCTTGTTGGATAATATTCCAGAAAGGGTGCCGAGTCCAAGATTGAGACTTTTCACATTTCCTAAATGATCGATTCAATGGATTGATTCCTATATCCCCCTCTGCCAGAAACTCTTTATTGCTTTTCATTGAATAATTTTTATTTCTGCCCCTGTATTTGAACATTTTACCTTCTGTTTTTTAGCTACTATCTCTGCTTAGCATATAATTGCTTAATATATATAATCTTCTCTGCTTAATATATTTACTACTTGCTCTCCTTATTCTACATTTTGATTGACGACAAAAGGGGGAAAAATGTTAGCTGGGGATTGTGATTTTGCACTGAATTGTGATATGTTGTGCTAGGCTATTGATTTTGCACTACTATTAACTACTGATTTTATTGATTATTATTGACTTATGTATTGATTGGACTGTTATTGGATGAACTGCAAATTAGATGACTGTGCGGTGTTGTGTTATGGATTGGAAATAATTATTATGTTTTGGATTGCAACGTACCTATATGTAGACTTTGAATATTTCGTAAGATCCTATGAAACACACTATGGAATTCATGTTGGGATTTGGGTTTGATCAAACCAGCATACTGTGCTAATCTTTTCCTATATAAATTGTGATTTATGGCTATGCACGGGCTATATATTAGTTTATGAAAAGCATAATTTGTTATCGCTGATTGATTATGATCATAGTTTGCTTTTGACTAAGAAGATTTAAGTGATTCAATGAAAACTAGGTTGATATCCTGTTTTGGTTAAAGGAGTTTGAAGTGTGTATAAAGGTATCATTGAGATTGAGGTTGTTGAACAATCTGTTTCTATTATGATATGCTCTATGTAAAAAAAAAAAAAAATCTCAGATGATAAGGATAGTTATTCATATATCTTTCATTGCTCAAAACTTTCCTGGAAGTCTGAAATTTCTTAAGAAAACTAGGTTGGATCAAAATTTCTGAAAACAAGTTGTTTCTTGCACATATACAGGAGGAGTTTTAGACACATATCTTCTTGATCCAGTCTAAAAATGAGTTTTAAAAAGAAGACAGTTTCTATCTAACTTTACCCTATTTTGAACACATGATTTGGACATCCAAAACCTAAAGTCCAAAAATTTCCGTAGTCTTCTTCACCTAGTTTTGGATGCACATTTTGGAAGTCCAAAGTTTGAATCCAATTTTCTCTCAAATCGCACTTCTAAATCTCATATCTTACATATGTTCATATATGCTCATATTAAGGGGGAGCATCTCATCTTATGATTTATTTTCTATACCTCATTGTGTACGTATTCATATATTTTTTATTGCGGCTATTCTTTTAAGGAATAGTCGTGTGATGGAAGGAAGGAGGTTATGGAGGTAGGTTGGGCTATAGGCTTATTAAGCCATGTTTGTGAGTATATTCTTTAATTTTCTATCTTAATCTCATAAGCACTCTTTGAGTCCTATGATGAAAGATTGCATTTCAACGAAAAAGATTCTCATTTCTCTCAGTCTAACATGTTTGTACTATACATATCATTATTTTTTATATCACAATCCCATCAAGTTTGTCATCACTCAAAAAAGGGGAGATTGTCAGCCCTAAGGGCATTCTCCTAGTTTTGACTTATGACAAATATTGATGAAGACTAACTTATGTGATCTCCATGTTATAGGACATATCTGACCTCAGTTCTTCCAAGGCGTGCAAGTAAGATTGCTAAGCAACTCTTGAGCAAAAGAATCCAAGAATGGGTGATCAAGTAGAAGACCAAGCTTAAGAGATTGAATATCAAGAAATCCTTATGGAAGAACCTTAGATTAGGAATCTTGTTAAGGTATTATTTGTGTAAATTTCTATGTCTTCCTTACCTCATGATTTAGTTTATTTCACCATTGAAGCACTTAAATAAAAAGATTTCAAAGTTTTAAGTCTTTAGAATTTTGGATTGAGTAGTTTGGATAACTTTACATCGAAAAGCTTAGTCCAAAATCCTGTGAATAGTGTCAAATTGATTATTCCTGAAAAAGTGCCATTTTGGACTTACCTTTTAAATGCATTATCGTCTAATCCTTGAGTCCAAAACTCTGGCAAATCTGGCAGTGAGAAACTATCCATTTTCTAGCCATTGGAACACCACTTTTTGCTCTTATAAAAGGTTTCAAAACTCGATTTGAAAGTAGATTTTTGTCCTATCCTTCTAAAAAACACTCTTGCTCTCTAGAATACAAAAATCTTCTTTTTATAGTGCTTTCAAGTGAAATTAAATTGTTTCAAAAAGGTAAAGGTTGTTTGAGCTGATTTGTTTTGTATATCTGCTCAAAAGAGTGAGCCATTTTCGTTTCATTACTACAATCATCTTTGTGTATCATAGTTGAGTGTAAAACCTATTTAGGGTGAACCTTGATTTGTTGGTTGATTGAGAGGTTTCGGTAAAACCAAGTATAGTGATCCTTATATATATATTTGGTGGAGATAGATACTATTAGTTTGCGTAAATGAAATTTGGTTGAAAATCCTCATGTAACAGCCCGCTACCTAGGCCCGCCAGGGCCGGGGATGTCGCACCGTCCAAAGGACAAGGGGTCTTTATAACTAGGTCACACAAATGAAATAGCAAAATATAAATGATACTTGAACTTAAAATTTATTACATCCCAAAATAAATATCAATCCAAGAATAAATCCCAAAATACCAAAAATAAATCTGTAATAAAATTTATCCACTCTCATCTCCCCAAAACATTACACAAAAATAAATCGTCAGAAAATCTTCCAAAGCAGGTATAATCTAGCTACTCATCCCCACAGCAGGATCGACCTGAAATCATGGTAAAATGGTGGCGAGACAGAAATCTCAGTAAGTCCGTGTGCGCTTTGGGTGTTCAGTGAAAACAGTTCGTGAATGCAAAGTATAAAATTCTTTATAAGAGATCACTGGCAAGCAATAAACATCAGTAAAAAATAAGAGTGGTGTTTTGGCATTTCTAGCCATACATAATTTATAAAATCAACCACTCGAAAGAAAGGATTACGGGTTACCACACGTTGGGCCCCATAACCGGATGGTCAGCATGCCACATTTTGTGCATATCGCCGGTCAGAATGCCACACTTTGTGCAGACTGATAAAAGTAGGTGATCGGCCTACTGGGCAAGACACTCCTAATTCTCTATACCCAAACAACAACCTGGTGTCCATTCTTGCAAAACACAGTCACTTGACTAAAAAAGAACACTGCTAGTTCGGACCGGAACGACTTACTGGACTGTCGTCTTATTCGGGAAGGACTCACCCCTCAGAGGTGGCCACCTACTGAGAGACTTACCCTAACCCCTTAAAGACTAGCCCAGTAGTCCACCCTTATTGAGTACTCAACGTAACATATCCCACTTGGGAAAAAAAATGAACAAAACATAGTTCCACTTGAACATGGCAATTAAGGGTTTCCAAAGTCTTTGTCAAAATTAGTTTTAGAAAGAGTTTTGAGTTTGAATAAATCTACTTATTGGTTTTCAAATAATTTGTTTGACGGAAATAAGACAGGAGACAATCCTCAATTGCCTTTACAAAGATGAGTATCCATGCACTCTACATTTGGCTTGCCATAATTAAACACTTTTCATCAATCAGGTTTTATGCAGGAGCTTACCTGATTCTTGTTCACAATAAAAAGGTCTCCAACTACTGACCTAACCCCGCATGGGCAAATACAAACCACAATCAAACTCAAGCCAAAATTCACTTTCTCAATTTAAACAACTCAACTTACTACTATCATGATCCTAGTGTCCCAAGCTTTAAGGCCAAACAATAAGTAAATAGGTTTATAAGCTAAGGATAATTTGATATTTAAAATAATTAATGTTTTGGGAAATAAGTGCTAATAAGTTAAAGGTTTAAATATTGCTAAGAAAATTTAGAGTTTATTTGATGAAGAGTCTTAGGTGGCTTTTAGGACAAATAATGATTTATTAATAATTTAGCTGTTAGAAAATAATTGATAACTAAAGTTAGTTGAAAATGAATTTTAATGAGCCTTGCTTGGAAAATAATAAATAAGTTTTAATAGGTTTTGATTAAAAGAGAATAATTAAATTTTAATAATAAGTATTTTACTAATTATGATTATTTCAAAAAAAAGGCTTAAGTTGATTTCATTATTTTATATAATATCGATTTATTTTATTTTATTTTTCTATTAAAACTATTATTTATTTGACTAAAATATCCTTTATATATATAATAATCCAAATCCACCATTCCTAGGGTTTTTTCGAAATTACTAGCAACATCATATTATTAAATATTTTATTCATGAAATAAAAATTAGCTTAGGGACTACTAGATCATGATCATATTTCCATGGCTATTCACAATCATGAACATATACAATCATTCAATTCATCAAATCATCCAAATCATGCATACAAGTATAGATTTCAATTTATCAAGACATGATCTAACCCCTACTAGCATAAATATGATCATGGCTTCAACAATCCAACATGAATATAAATCCTATTCACCAACGGTGACATAATCTCTAGCATACTTAATCATGGAGGCATGCATTAAACCTCAAATCATCATACAATCAACCAAGATAATCCATCGATGCATAAATCCAATCTCCTTCATATTCATACATATATTCGTGCTTCAATCTCAACAATACATACTCAAATCCTATCCACAATCCACCTTCTATCAACATCATCCTAGAGACATGAATCTAGAATTAAAAGAAGGGTTAAAAGAAAGCTTACTTGCTTGATGAATTCCCTTGAAGGAGTTTTGAATAAGTCTTAACTCCTAGATGTCTAAATCCAACTAAAGAAGGTGAAGGAAGCATGACCATTGGAGAAGAAACCTTCCGGCCAAGGAGGAGAGAGATTCGGCCAAGAGAGAGAGAGAGAGAGAGATAGAGAGAGACCATTAGTGGGTTTATTCATATATATATTCATTAGAGATCACAATTAGAGAAGATGAAGTTGTTAGAACAAACCTACCTTGATGGTGTTCTCGAGCCTTCACAAAATTTCTGGTTTTTTATCCAAACTAGCAAGTTAGATTTTGGAGTTTGATGTTAAGAATGGTGTTGATGGACTCACGGTAGTGAGTAGATGAATTCTGGAGTTTTTAGAAGTAGTTTGAAGTGATTTGGATAGGTATTAGGTGAAAGGAAGAAGTAGGTGTTCTTGGTGTGTTGTGTGTTCTTGAAGGTTGAAGGGAATTGGGAGTTTTTGGATAGAGGCTGCCGAAATTCTGAAGAGATTAGGTCTGGCCAAATTTCTATAGGATTTAGGGAGATAATTCTTTGGTTTGGAAGGGAAAAGGAAAGGCTAGTTGTTGGAATCTTTGAAGAATATTTTTAGGAAGCAAATTTGGAAACTAAATATTCAAGAATACCTTTGATTATGGGAGAGCTTTTGGAAGTCTACTATAGCTGAATTGTTGGGCAGTGTTTCGGCTAGATGAATGCTGGTTGAGGGAGGCTTAAGGTGGCAAAAAATAATGAGTGCAATGGTGAAGGGAAGGTCTGGTTGTTTGGGGTATATTTTATGAAAAGTTGTTAAATCATGGTGGCTAGAATTTTGGTATCCTAATCAAAGCATGATTGCAGAATTTTTTTGAAAATCTTTTAGGCAGCCATGATCGGATTTTCGTGCAGAAGCTTGAGGGGGATAATGGAGCTCAGTTACTGAAGATTTAAGGTTGGTTTGTGCAGAAGAAGGATGGAGTTTTGGCTAGGGTAGAATTAGGAAACAAAGCTAGAAAATTCCTGCATAGAATTTCGCTGCTTGCTAGAATTTTCTGGGCAGTTTTTGGCTGCCCTTTTCTAGTCGGTTTGCAGGGAGTTTGAAGGGGAGTTTTAGGGGTTTTCAAGGCTGGTTTCCAGCCTTCTTCATGGAAGAAAAACATGGCTAAGGTACTGAACAAAAATTGGAAGAAAACAGCTTGGTTTCAGACCTCCAAAGCTGCGATTTGCCTAGGGATTTTTCTGGTTTTGCACCAACTTTGTGCAGTCCGAAAATGGTCAGAGAAATTCAGGTTGCAAGCTGATCCAAAAGGCCATTTTTCTGGAAACATTTAGGAGGGAATATTAGCTAAGAGTTTCGACAACTTGAAGGCATAAGAAGCTGGAAAATTTCAGTTCATTCTAAGAAGGAAGATGAACCTAGCTAGAATGAAGTTTTAGAAAGTTCACTAAAGGGATTTATCCCCTTGGAATCTTTCACATCTTCTCCACATTTTCAGACCATAAAATGTCTTCCACTAGGACATTTTGATTCTACAAAGCCACAGCACTTCACTGGAATTTCTGGAAAGAAATTGGCTAGAACAATTTGAACAAATTAATGAATTGAGAAATAGGAAAATTAAGGATTAAGAGGAAATGAATTCCTCTTAGGAATTTTGTGTAGAACAAATGAATAGGATTTGAAGACTCCTATCATGCCTCTCATAGGACAACATCTCTACCCTACTCCAAACACCACTAAGGCCGAAAATGATACTTCCCAAGCAAAAAAGAAAATTTAACAAGCTAAAGCCCCTATGATGGAATTTGAACCCAAGACCTCAAGAATTAATTTTAAGGCTCTAACCACTAAACCACAACAACTCTTGTTCTTATTTTCCCTTAAAAAAAAAAAATTTTCTTATTCAATCCTCAAGTTGTCTCCCTTTTTCCACCTCAAGCAAAAATTATTATTTTTCCCTTCTCAAGTAATACTCACAACCAAGCCTTCGAGACAATAAAACTCAAATCCAAAGTATAGAAAATCATTTAAAAATATATTTAAACATGCAATAAATTATGATATGCATCCCAACCCTCTCATTCTAAGGTTGGTTTTCACTGGGGTTTCACACCTCAAGTGTGAGCTTAAAGTAGTGGATGTTGATCCTGGTAGATCGAACCACTATAAATCTTGTGTTCACTCTCTGCATTTAATTTCGACTAGCTGTAATCTTCCTTGCACAAAATTATTTTAAATCTCTCAAAAGAAATCTTTATGGTTCTCACCAACTCATTTTCACTCTTCTATTACTTTCATCATGTGCCTTATGCTATTCATATTGTAGTTAATCTTTAAGTCATTTCGAAAGCTTCTCGTTTCAGCAGTTGCAGTCTTTTTGGTCTGAAAAATGAAGGAGGTTCTCAAAATAGATTTTTCAAAGAGTATTTTAATATTTGCCAAAAAACCTTATTCAGCCCCCTAAGGTTTTTCATGAAGAAATACTATTTGAAGAAAAATAGGAAAACCAAGAAATTAGAAATTTCCTTATATTAGTACCTATTAGTTGTGAATTTTAGTTACTAATTGATGAGGGCTAATCACATACATCTTTTTTGAGTGTTTTTATGCTTTAATTATAGTAAATCCTTGTTTAATTCACTACTCACCATACTATTTTCATCTTATTTTGTAGGAAATAAAGAAATAAGAATTGGAGATGAAAATGAAGAAAAGGAGGAAAATGGAGCAAAAATGGAGAACAATTGAAGAATCATACAAAATCAAGAATAAAGGTTTCCTAGAGCAAAAGAAAATATGCCAGGAAAAGAGCCTGTGGCCTAGGGAACTTCTAATTCCCTAGGACGCCTGGTACCATGTTTTGCATAGAATAATAGCGGCCTAGGGAACAATAAGATGTCTAGGCTGCCTAGTGTAATATCTGTGTATTGTGTGTGTTGAGAGTGGTAGCCTAGGGAAGTTAAAGTTCCTAGGCTTCCTACTTCATTTGTATATTTAAATGCGTAGGTTTAGGTGGCAGCCTAAGGAAGCTAAAGTTCCGTTGGCCGCCTAGTAAAAATGAAAAATGTATATGTATTTTGTGTTCTTTAGGTGGTGGCCTAGGGAGGTTTTGCTATCCTAGGCTACCTACTTTATTTCATGAGTACGCCACGCAGAAGCTTGGCGGCCCAAGGAAGTTCTACTTTCCTAGGTCGCCCACTTGCCCCAGATCCTGCAGAAAACGTGTGATTTTGCTATTTTTCTGATCTTTTCTTATTTGTTTCCATTGTACACTATATATACCCCATTATAAACTCTAGAAACTCATTCTAGGTTGGCTAGCAACCTAGATCCATTGAGAAAACACACATACACCCACAAGAGAGGAGATCTATAAAGAAGAAGAGGAGATTGTTCAAAGAAGGCTTGGGGAAGATGAAGATGAAATCGTGTTTATGAGTTTTTCTTGTTCCCTTCTCTCTGTATTCATTTGGGCAATGTATATTTATATGTTTTAATTGTTCTTGACGGGATGAATCCTAATTTATTCTTGTATTATTTCTACTCTTAATTTGTTGATTTCCAATTCCTAAGGAATGATTGCTTGCTTTTCTTGTATTTGGTTTGTTATTTGGGTCACACTCTCTTAATGATTTCGAGAGATGAGGTTAGGAGTTGAGTTCTATATAATGGGTCCAATGTGTGTTATCCTTTGACAAACTCGAGGGAGAGATTGGGGATTAGAACTTGGTAATTGTTGGGAGTTCAAGTTAGTGTTATGCCCTAGATGCAATCACTTGTATATTGTATATGACATATTTTGTTTTAATAAAAGATATTATTTATCTTACAGTCTCTTTTGTTTACTTTAAGTAATATAACTGTTCGATAAAGTCCTTAGTACAACACTGTGTTAAGGAAATCATGATAGAGATCATGATATGAGATTCCTGCTACACTGGATGGTGTTAGTACTTAAATAGTCCCTAGTCATAGTATTAATGAGGCAGGACATCATTAATGCGCTAAGACTAGCATGTGTTAGACTTCCTGATTTGATCAGGCGATGGTTCTTATAACTGTGAGTATTGAGATACTCAAAGTTAACACATGGATGCTTGTTAATGGAACAAGTTCATTGGATGATCTAGCTTTGAGATAATCACATGGATAACTATTTAGTGCCAGTGATATAATCTCAATATAGCAAATGTACAAGTATCCTTAGACTTGAGATCTCCAAGGTACTTTGTTTGCTGAACTTTGTACTTTGATTCCAATCTCCGAAGCTTGATCGAGGGCCACCTATGGGATGGATATTAGGTACATTGTGAGGTAAACGAAAGTAATTGAGAGGGTCAATAAAGGATTCACCACTCCTAATAGTAGGGGCGAATATCTCACGGCCACTGTAGGAATTACTACTCGAGAAGTTCTTGGCTAAAGCAATTGTGTATTGCAAATAGTTTCAATTGATTCACATCTAGAGTAGTGAGTTCCTGGTATAAGTGCTATTGTATTCGGGCCAGAATTAATTTTGGAGGAAGTTGGCACTAATTCTGTACTCCAAACCGAATGAGATATTGTATGGTAAAAGGAGTTAATTGCACTGTAGTTTGTTATTGAAGGGTTCATGTCAAGCCACTTGACTTCCTGGACTCCTAGGTGGTCATGATGTGTTGTTAGATATCGCTCATGATATAGGAATATGGGTTTATTAATTGATGAATTAATCAATCCTGATTAGAATTAATAGGATTAGTTTTAATTAATTATGGATTATTAATCTCAAAGAAGTTTGGATTAATTCATATTCGCTACCAATTTGCTGAGAAACCTAGTAGGTCACACATAATAGAGGATTATATACTCAAGATATTATTTGATAATATAGTGGGGTTAATTGCGAGAAAGAGAAGTTGTGGCCAAATTATAATTAGTTATAATTAATGGTCCAAATTGTAATTGTGAGAACTTGATGTTTCCAATTACAATTAGGGAATTTTACCTATTTTAGAATTCTGAGATTGGAGTATATTTTGAGTAGGATTTCAGGAAAAGCTCATCCTGCTGTTCTGCTTTCTCATCCTACTCCACCTCCCCCTAGAATGTGGGAGGTTGGAATTTTCGGAAACGATCCAGGGCCTCATCTTCTCCCTGCGGTGACTTCTTGGCCACCTTGTCCACTCGCTCGGTTAAATTTTGTAGGATCGAAGCCATCTTATCAAAAGCTTGTCCCATGATCACATCCCAAGACCTCTCTGAAGCTAACTCTTGTTCTCGTTGCAAGTGCTCCTCCATATCGGGTGTGGAACGGTGCATCTGCTCAAATTTCGGAGTTGAGGATGCACTTTCCTGCACGGTTCTGCTATGAACGACTATCCTGCACCTTGGTGCCATCTTTAATCACATTCTTCCCAAGTCATATAGTTACCAAAGGGAAAGAAGTATGCGTAGGTGCATGATCAGTCAATAGTAATGTTATCTACTCACTTTAAAAGAGAATTTGATAATGTTATGTAGGGAAAAACCAAGTAATAAATGAAATTCATGCTTTTCATATAAACCATGCTTCCGTAAAAAAGGAGTTATCACATACGATACCCTTTTTTTCCAATAAAATAGTAAAGCCCTATAAGCAACATGCTTCTTTAAAAAGAACAAATAAACAAAGGAATGCAAATCCTAAAAGAGAAAGAGTAAACGATGCTGGTCTTCTATATTCGACTTTCTCTAGTGTCAATAGAGGCATCGGAGTTGTCAAAGGCTGGTTCTACAAGCCGCCCCACGGAGCTATCAGGTCTCCCTATGTAATCCCTTGAAAAACCAATGCTCTCACTTGGCTGTCCTGACTCACCCTCATGGCCCCTCTTGGCTCTCATGGCCGTCTTGTAAAGCCCATCTAAAGCTAATCTAACCGCACCCCTAGGCGCAGGCCTCTCATTCCTCAAGTCAGATAGATCGAGCAACCCTTCTCTCCTCAACTTTGCGTCTATCCCCAGTCCATATCGAAGTCCACACCCCTTAGGACCCTCTTCTAACTTCCTCTTCCTCTTATCTTCCATTCCTAGAGTGGACTGCCTAAGTTCCCTCTCTTCGGGGGTAACTCCATCCTTCGGCCTATGTCCCACACCATTGGACTCCTTAAGATCATAGAAAGTAGGAATCCTTTGTAAAACGTGGTTTTCTTTAGAAGAGTTTTCTAAAAATTTAGGAGAAAGAATAGTGTTCTTGATAAAATCGTTAGTTTGACAAAACCGGTAAAAGAGTAAATATCCACGTTTACAACCCAAGCAAAGATAGTTTAATAATAGCTTCACAAAGCTTTACCACATGGACTTGCTATCACAACATTTAACAAAAGAGTTTATGCAGGGACTTACTTGATATGCCTCAGATAAACAAGATAAAATCACAGCTTGCTTCCTTCAAATACCCTCCTGATCTAGAATCACATAATATCATGATCAGGGTCTCAATTGATTCAAACATGCATTAAACTCATTTATTCCCATAACAATTCACAATCCATTATCTTCCTCCAAATAAATTATCTACTTCTCAAAGTTCATACACTATCACCCTACATCCATCAAAGACATGATTAATATATCAAAAAGGTCTTGACTTGACCATCACAATTCACATCCGCCATTATCACAATAAAATATGGCATTACTACCCATCGAATATGCTTAATTAATTACTCGTATCAAAATATTCATCTATCCCCACCAAGCACATATATCATGCTATCATACTTCCATAGACCTCATCAATCTCATTAGAGCTTAACTTCGACATCGAGGGTAAGAATTCCCTTACCTTGAAACAATCGGGTTATCAAGATCTCGATGCTCCTATGGTGATCGTCCCGAGTTCGTTTGAGAAGAAGAGAAAAGCTGCCTTCTTTCCCTCCTTTTATCTGAAGGTAGTTAAAGAGGATGAAATCAGCCTTTAGGTGGCATGATTCAAGGGAAGGAAAAGAGAAGAATTGACGAAAGAAAGGATTCAAGAGGCTGAGATGATTTCTGCTTACCTTAGGGTGTGATCGGTTTTTTGCTAGGAATTGCTCTTGGGATTTTCGAAAATTGCAGAAGAGTTCTTGTTGGAATTTTCATGTAGGAAGGAGGGAGTGTTCAGCTACTGTGATTTAGGGTTAGATGGTGGTGCTAAGAAGGACTCCTAATGGCTTTAGGTTTCTTGGACAGTAAGGGCAAAAATTGCAGCTTGCTGTACCCCTTTTTTCCGCTAAAATTGGGAAGGGTTAAGAGGAGAAAATAATCTGGAATTGTTCTCTTATGCTAGCCAAAATATTGCTCAAGAAAAGGGCTGTGTGTGTTCAGGCCTTTTTGGCTAATCAAGGAAGAGTTTTCATAGCTTTTGGTCACCGAAAATCCTGTGCACATGCAGTGGTTTTTGGGCAAAAATTTGCTGAACAAAAGAGGGAAAATTCAGGCTGTTTTGGTTGCTAATCGGTCCGCAATTTAGAGAGAAAAACAAGAGTTTCAGGTGCTGTGGTTTGGCTTAATCAACAAGGAGTTTTGGTATGTTTTGGAGTGCAGAATTTTCGTGCATTGCATTAAGCAAAGCTGGCCGAAATTCCTGTACAAAGCTGGCCAAAATTTCTGGTTCATAGGCCGGCCGAAATTCTAGAATTTTTGGTGGATAAAATCTGATTTTGTGTCACTAAAGTAATCTAATTTGGTGAGGGGTATTCTAGGTGATTTGAGCTAGGGTTTTAAGAGTTTGATTGCACTTAAGAGTGCAAGAATTTCGTGCAGCTTGTGCATGCACAAGGCTGCTGAAATTCTACAGGAAAAAGAGAGAGTAAAACCTAGTTGATTTAGGATTGAAATAAAATCTGATTTGTTAAAGGATTTAGAATAAGATTTCCTAGTAGTGAAAGAGTTTGTTTTGTGCTAAAACACCTTCAAAGGTGGCGGCACTAAGTTGGAAAATTTTCTAGATTTTTAGCTAGGGTTCTATGTTCAAAATCAACAAGGTATCTAACTAGAAAAATAGCAATTTAGTTCCAACTATCAATTACAAAATCTGATACATTAAAACCAAGCTGGAATCTAATTATTCTAACTAGGATTTTCGAAAATCAAAGAATAAAAGCTAGAAATAAAATTAAACTTTATCCTCATAAAAAATCATTGAATTTAGGAGCTAAATATGGAGACTTGTCTCCTTAGATGATGGCGCTGAAATTCACTAGGATGGCTAGGGTTTTTCGGCCATAGCATGAAGAAATCTAGAGAAAAGAATTTAAAAGGAAAACTAAGATTCGCAAGAGGTAAGATTCGAGCTTGGGTCACCAAGGAAAATCACCAAACCTAACCGCTATTCCAAATCAACTCCGATAATAATATTTCTCTAGGAAATTCTTTCCACCCTAATTCTCCTCCCTCCATCTCCTCTACTAAACTTCACTTAAAACAACTCTCAAGTAATGCAACAACACATTTAAATAATTTTATGCAAGCACAACCTTGAAAATCACATGCACCAATGGAAGAATAATTTGAAGATATCACATGAAATGCGAGATGATATGCAATGCATGACTTTTTCCCCATAGGTCAAAGGTGGTTTTGGGTGGGGTATTACACAAACAACCCTAGCCGCCACTTAGTTTTTCTGCTAGCATAGAAAACTTCGTGCTTGAGTGTATCCTCTGTGTGAATTTCTGTTAGAGATAATCACACACTGTGATTATAGTGGTTGGACGTTCAACTCTCATGGTGTTTGATTCAGAGGATTGCTGGATCGCGCCTTAACTTGAAGAAAGGAAAATTTTGTTCTTCAGACAATCAAAGGAAGGTAAAAGCTGTTACCTTTGTTCTCTTTATATCTTGTTTTCCACATATATGCGGATCTGGGGATGGTATCTCGTTCTTATTCTTCCGCTGTGCCATATATGATATACGTGAGAGATACATAATAGTTCGGTGTCACCTAGAGATATGGGTATTGGGTTCTTCTGAATTATATGGGGGTTTATGCTTAATGCTTCTTGGGTTCAATTGGGGAGGTAGAGGTTGTTAGGGTTGTGCCCTAGAGGCAATCACTTGTACACTGTTTTATTTTAATAAAAGGCATTATTTATCTTACAGTCTCTTTTGTTTACTTTAAGTAATATAACTGTTCGATAAATCCTTAGTACAACACTGTGTTAAGGAAATCATGATAGAGATCATGATATGAGATTTCTGCTACACTGGATGGTGTTAGTACTTAAATAGTCCTTAGTCATAGTATTAATGAGACATGACATCATTAATGAGCTAAGACTAGCATGTGTTAGACTTCCAGATTTGATCAGGTGATGGTTCTTATAACTGTGAGTATTGAGATACTCAAAGTTAACACATGGATGCTTGTTAATGGAACAAGTTCATTAGATGACCTAGCTTTGAGATAATCACATGGATAACTATTTAATGCCAGTGATATAATCTTAATATAGCAAACGTACAAGTATCCTTAGACTTGAAATCTCCAAGGTACTTTGTTTGCTGAGCTTTGTACTTTGATTCCAATCTCCGAAGCTTGATCGAGGGCCACCTATGGGATGGATATTGGGTACATTGTGAGGTAAACGAAAGTAGTTGAGAAGGTCAATAAAGGATTCATCACTCCTAATAGTAAGGGTGAATATCTCACGGACACTTGTACGAATTGCTACTCGAAAAGTCCTTGGCCAAGGCGACTGTGTATTGGAAATAGTTCATATTGATACACATCTAGAGTAGTGGGTTCCTAGTATAAGTACTATTATATTTGGGCCAAAATTAATTATAGAGGGAGTTGGCACTAATTCTGTACTCCAAACTGAATTAGATATTGTATGGTGAAAGGAGTTAATTGCACTAAAGTTTGTTATTGAAGGGTTTATGTTAAGCTACTTGACTTCCTGGACTTTTGGGTGGTCATGATGTGTTGCTAGATACTGCTCATGATCTAGGAATATGGGTTTATTAATTGATGAATTAATAAACCAATCATGATTATAATTAATAGTATTAATTTTAATTAATTATGGATTATTAATCTCAAAGACGTTTGGATTAATTCATATTCGCTACCAATTGACTGGGAAACCTAATAGGTCACACACTATAGAGGATTATTCACTCAAGATGTTATTTGATAACATAGTGGGGTTAATTGAGAGAAATAGAAGTTGTTGTGGACAAATTATAATTAGTTATAATTTGTGATCCAAGTTGTAATTGTGAGAAGTTGATGTTTCCAATTACAATTAAGGAATTCTAATAGGATTAGAATTCTTAGTTTTGAAAGGAATTTTCATGTGACATATATTATGAGTCACACGAAGCCGTAGGAGAGGGATGAACACACGAAAAACACAGCTATAATTGTCTTCTTCTTCTTCTTCTTCTTATTCTCTCTCTTTCTCTTTCTCTTGTTTTGCTGAAAACGAAAACAGCCCTAGCCGCCTTCTTTTTCTGCTAGCACAGGAAACTTTGGTGCTTGAGTATTCCTCTGTGTGGATTACTGTTAGAGATAATCACACACTGTGATTATAGTGGTTAGACGTCCAACTCTCGTAGAGTTTGCACAGGAGGATTGCTGGATCGCGTCTCGACTTAAAGAAGAAAATTTTTTGTTCTTCGTACGATCACCCAAAAGTAAAAGCTGTTACCTTTATTATTATTATGTCTTATTTTCTACACATAGATGGGTCTGTTGGGTATCTCAGGCTCGTATCCCATACGGCGTAGCGAAAAATAAATCGAGATACCCTCCCAGGACTCTTCTATGTGTGGAAAACAAGACACAACGACAATAAAGGCAACAACTTTTACCTCTGGGTGATCGTGTGAAGAACAAAAATTTTCTTCTTCAAGTTGAGGCGTGATCCGGCAATCCTCGTGATCAACCTCCACGTGAGTTGAACATCTACCCACTATAATCACAGTGTGTGATTATCTTTAATAGTAATCCACACAGAGGAATACTCAAGCACGTAGTTTTCTGTGCTAGTAAAAATTCTAAGTGGCGGCTAGGGTTCCTCTTCAAGATCAAATCGAGAAAGAAGAAGAGAAAAAGTTCGTGGCTGTTGTTTCTTTTGTGTGTTGTTCAACTATTGGCTAGGGTTTTTCGTGTGTTATTAGCTACTATATATCACACAAAATTCCCTTCCCAAAACTGAGAGTTCTAATTCTATTAGAATTCATTAATTGTAATTGGAAACATCAAGTTCTCACAATTACAACTTGTACCACAAATTATAACTAATTATAATTTATCCACAATAACTTTTCTTTCTCTCAATCAACCCCACAATATTATCAAACAACATCTTGAGTATATAATCATCTATTGTGTGTAACCTATTAGGTTTCCCAGTCAATTGGTAGAGAACATGAATTAATCCAAACGTCTTTGAGATTAATAATCCATAATTAATTAGAATTAATCCTATTAATTCTAATCAGGATTGGTTTAATAATTCATCAATTAATAAACCCATATTCTCCGATCATGAGTGGTATCTAGCAACACATCATGACCACCCAAGAGTCCAGGAAGTCGAGTGGCTTGACATGAACCCTTCAATAACAAACTTCAGTGCAATTAACTCCTTTCACCATACAATATCTCATTCAGTTTGGAGTATGGAATTAGTGCCAACTCTTTCCAGAAATAATTCTGGTCCGAAAACAATAGTACTTGTACTAGGAACCCACTACTCTAGATGTGTATCAATTGGAATTGTTTCCAATACACAATCGCCTTGGCTAAAGACTTTTCGAGTAGTAATTCCTACAAGTGGCCGTGAGAGATTCGCCCCTACTATTAGGAGTGGTGAATCCTTTATTGAACCTTTCAACTACTTTTGTTTACCTCACAATGTACCCAATATCCATCCCATAGGCGGCCCTCGATCAAGCTCCGAAGATTGGAATCAAAGTAAAAAGCTCAGCAAACAAAGTACCTTAGAGATCTCAAGTTTAAGGATACTTACACGTTTGCTATATTGAGATTATATCACTGGCACTAAATAGTTATCCATATGATTATCTCAAAGCTAGGTCATCCAATGAACTTGTTCCATTAACAAGCATCCATGTGTTAACTATAAGTATCTCAATACTCACGGTTATGAGAACCACCGCCTGATCAAATCAGGAAGTCTAACACATGTTAGTCTTAACGCATTAATGATGTCCTGTCTCATTAATACTTTGACTAGGGACTATTTAAGTACTAACACCATCCAGTGTAGTAGGAATCTCATATCATGATCTCTATCATGATTCTCTTAACACAGTGTTGTACTAGGGACTTTGTCGAATAGTTATATTACTTAAAGTAAACAAAAAGAAACTGTAAGATAAATAATGCATTTTATTAAAATAAAAATGTGTCATATACAATGTACAAGTGATTGCATCTAGGGCTCAACACTAACAGGGTCCTGGGATAGTATCTCATTTTATTTTCTACTGTGTCGTATAGGTTACGAGTCTGAGATAACCAATAGAGATACCCTCTAATTAGCTCAAGAATAGGAATCCATAATTCAAGAGAGAGTGGGTTTCGCATTTGTAACCTCTTGATGGGGGCTAAAATAATCATTATTTTTCTAGTTATTTGAGGTTAATTTGAAATATTTTTATTGTAAAAAATAGGTATATTCATTCCTATTTGACATTTTTTTTCTTGTAAAAAGTGTTTTTTTTAACAAATTTGTGTAGATTTAATTTATTTTTGAGCAAAACTGGAGATTTTTCAGAACACACCTAGCACCAGGTCTGGCAAGTTGGCCAGGTGCCAGGTCCATTCTAATCGGCCAGAGGAAAATAGTGCAAAATTTAGGGAGAGAGTAGAACACACCTAGTGCAAGGTGGGTCGACTGGACCCAGCACTGGCCCGTTCTGGAACACGAGATTTCTGTGCACGAACTTGGAATTTTTCAAAGATTTTGGTATTTCCAATTTCTACTCGGTCAAGACTCCCCAAGCAATGAATTTGGCATAAAAAATGCTTATAAAAGCAAGAAAAAACATAAGAGATTGGAGAGTGAATCCAAGAACATAAATTCCAATCACTAATCACTCAAAGAAGGGGAAATTCACCAAATTAAGGAGGGTTGTTCAAGAGAGTTTTCAAAGGAGAAGAAAGAGGCTTGTCTATGAGTGCTTTCTTTTACCTTTGTTTTCTTTTCCTTAATCAATCATGTACTCAATATTTCTGTTGTAATTTGACATTGTTTCTAGGATTCATGATTTTTTGAATTAATTTAGTCTTTTGATTAATTAATTATTGATCTTGGGATTTAATTACTTGTTTTTTTTTTTATGGAGTTGGTTGATTAGCTTTTGTTATTAACTTTCTTGAAAAAGGGGTTGGTAATGGCTTCAATTAATTAATTTTATATTTGTTACTTTATAACTTGCTTAAAAAATGGGTTAATGGTTAAGAACTTAGGAGTGAGATTAGATGGAGATCTGAGTGAACTCACTACTGACCGAGACCTAGTAACTAAGCATACTTTAGTTCAATGTAGGTATCTCTATGAAGAGCAAGCAAGGCAATGGAAGAGGCCTTTTGAGGTACAGCATCCCAGGATGGTGGAGCTTCCCCTTGATGAGGAGTAGAAATGAGCAACCTACTAGACCTTTCCCTTGCGCCATTGGTTCTTATTCTCGTACTGATTTTGAGGCATGAGTGGAGGCTCAACTGAAGAGCCAAATGACTATCCTTCTTCATCTCTGAGACTCCATTGCGAACATTTATCGACGCCAGGATATCTAAGATTAGAAGTTGGCCACTTTGATCCAACAATCTACTGGAGCATCTTCGAGTCGCGCAGCCAACGATCTTCATGATGATGACGATAATGATGAGGACTCTTGACTTACTCTTTGCACTTGTATTTTATTTTATTTTCTATCCTTTTCTATTATTTCTCTTCTTTTGAATTTTAATGACCTTTCCTAACTTTTAGTTCTCCTTTCTTTTATGTTGCTTTCCTTTTTCTTTTTCTAGATTTATGTTTTCTTATTTTTATTTCTTTGGAAGTTAGGACCTCTTGTAACTACTCCTTATGGTGGATTCGAACTTGGTGGACCTACGATGTAATGGAAGTACTTTCTTCTCTTTCTTTTTCCTCTTTATTGATTTTGGCCCTCTTGGTTGTACTATTATTGTTATATCATTGGCCATTGAGGACAATGTCCAGTTTAAGTGTGTGTTAGGGGGGGGGAGGGAGAATGATGTTGGAAGAAGTATTTTCCATATTATTTTTGTGAAAAAGTTTCAAATGTTTCGAAAATTTTCGTTATTTTCATTGTTTAAGCAAGGTTGTAATTCTTTTTCTTATGTGGATATGAATTTTTGTCGTTCATTAGTTGGATTTTTATGAAATTGGTTTATTGGATAAGATATTTGTCAAGACTTGAGAATTTTGATTAATCTTATTTATGCATTGGTGTTTGAGTATTATTTGACTTATCTAGTTTGAATATGGACAATGTGATGGATATGGGGAGAGTTTATTGGCTAACTCTTGTATTATGAGTTTAAATTTTGATTGGTTTTGAGTTGTGATGAGGAATGTGAGTTGATAAAAGATCTTTAAGAGGAAAGATTGTGGAGAATTATGAAAAATTCTTGTGAGTTGAAAATTGAAAAAAATTAGTTGATTGCGTCCTTTTTAAAGATGAGAAAAAAAAAATTATTTTTGCTTGATATGGGGGCCAATACAAATAATGAAGAGAAATCCACTTTCTTGAGGCTATGAATTCCCAAGAGCAAAAAAGAAGAAATATTGTTGAAAAATAATGAGTGATGACTATAAGGGGGCTAATACGGTGTGTAAAAAGAAATCTATGCACTTGAGGCTATCAATTTCCTAAGTCATTGAAAAGATTGAGAGAAAAAATAAGAGTGCTTTCCTTACATCATAACTTGAGTTGTGCAAATTTTGGATTTAAAATGCTTGAAGTTGGTAGATGGCTTGACTTGTGTGATTCATGTTATCTATGTTTTAACTTGAAGGGTGAAATGATTTTCTTAGACTGAGGTATAAACTTGATTAATTTGACTTCAAGAGTTTTATGATGTCTTGTCAAATATTTCAAAGTTGGAATTTTTTTCAAATGGTGTGAATGACAAGAGTTTTATCTAAAGGATGAAGAGAAGTTATAATCATTGCTATGGTAAAAAAATTTTGGAATATGAAAGAACTTGTATTTTTTTGATAATTTTCTTGGTATTAATTGTTTTACTTGAGGTCAAGCAAAAGTTCAAGTGTGGGGGAATTAATATGGGCTAAAATCATTATTATTTTCCTAGTTATTTAAGGTTAACTTGAGATACTTTTGCTATTATAACTAGGCATAATCCTTCCTATTTGACATTTTACTTGTAAAAAGTATTTTTGACAAATTTGTGCAGATTTAAGTTGTTTTTGAGCAAAGCTGGAGATTTTCTAGAACACAACTAGCGCTAGGTCTAGCTAGTGGGCCAGGCGCCAGGTCCATTTTTGGTCGGCCAGAGGAAAACAGAGCAAAATACAGGGATAAAGTAGAACACACTTGGTGCCAGGTGGGTTGACTGGACCCTCACCGGTGCCAAGCCCGTTTTGGAACATGAGATTTTTGTGCACGAATTTGGAAATTTTTTAAGGATTTTGGTATTTTTCAATTCCTACTCGCTAAGACTCCTTAAGAAATGGATTTGGTAGAAAAGAAGCTTATAAAAGCAAGATAAAACATAAGAGAATGGAGAGTGAATCCAAGAACATAAATTGCAATCACTTAAAGAAGGAGGAATTCACCAAATCAATGAGGGTTGTTCGAGAGAGTTTTCAAAGGAGAAGAAGGAGGCTTGTCTAATGGCAATTCGGCTAGTAGAAGCGCTAATAAAAAAGAAGCCCTAATGGCCGAAATCACCAAGCCCAATTGGGCTAGGTGTTGTGCTAAAAAAAAAAAAAAAGCGCAAGAATAGCCCAATCATCTTAATTAATTAATTATCTTTTTTGGGCCTTATTAAATATCCAAGGATAATTAATTAATTCTAATTGGACTCTTAATATATGTCAACATATATCAATCCAATTAATTAATTTATTCCAGCGCAATTCTCTTAATTAATTAATTATCTTTTTTGGACCTAATTAAAACCTAAGACTAATTAATTAATTGTAATTGGACTCTTAGAATAAATTTTATTTCTCTTCCAAATAATTATCCATTAAGCCCAAATTGTGTCTAAATAACACCAAGGAAACCTGAGCTACTCCGAGGATCAAGAGACATATTATTCATGGCTACTAAAATGATCAAAATACCTTTATTAAATAGCCACATTTTATCATTTTAAATATTTCATTTATCACCATATGGAAATATTGACCCAAGAATAATATTGCTAAAGTAATGTCTCCGACCTACAGGTGAAATGATGAGAATAGCCCTCTATGTAACATATATCAATGATCAAGGGAAAAAGACGTGTGTTTCAAAACTCACCGAAAATAATTTTCTCTGTTGATTTATGAAAAACAATTGCAGCTTATTCTAAGGGAAAAATCCCAGAAAAATAGCTACTGACCAACGTCTTTCAAATTCTAAAAGAAATAGAATTCTTTAATTGTAATTGGAACCTACAAGTTCTCACAATTACAATTTGGCCCAATAATTATAACAAATTATAATTTGACCAAAAAAACTTCTACTTCTCACGATTAACCCCACAATGTTTTCAAATAACATCTTGAATATATAATCCTCTATTGTGTGTGACCTATTAAGTTTCCCAGTCTATTGGTAGCGAATATGAATTAATTCAAACGTCTTTGAGATTAATAATCCTTAATAATTTAGAATTAATCTATTAATTCTAAACATGATTGATTTATTAATTCATCAATTAATAAACCCATATTCAGCAGATCATGAGTGGTATCTAGCAACATATCATGACCACCAAATAGTCCAAGAAGTCAAGTAGCTTGACATGAACCCTTTAATAACAAACTACAGTACAATAAACGTCTTTCACCATACAATATCTCATTCGGTTTGGAGTTTGGAATTAGTGCCAACTCCCTCCAGAATAAATATTAATTATGGCCCGAATATATTAGTACTTGTACCAGGAATCCACTACTCTACATGTGTATCAATTGGAATTGTTTCTAATACACAATAACCTTGGCTAAGGATTTCACGAGTAGTAATTTTAATAAGTGGCCGTAGGTTATTTGCCCCTACTATTAGGAGTGGTGAATCATTTATTAATCCTCTCAACTACTTTCGTTTACCTCACATTGTACCCAATATCCATTCCATAGACAGTTCTTGATCTAGCTCCAGAGTTGGAATCAAAGTACAATGCTCAGCAAATAAAGTACCTTAGAGATCTCAAGTCTAAGGATACTTGCATGTTTGCTATAGCGAGATTCTATCACTATCAGTACATAGTTATCTATGTGATTATCTTATAGTCAGGTCATCCAAAGAACTTGTTCTATTAACAAGTATCCACGTGTTAACTTTAAGTATTACAATACTCATGGATGTGAGAACCATAGCCTAATCAAATCAGGGAGTCTAACACGTGCTAGTTTTAACGCATTAATAATATCTTATCTCATTAATACCATGACTAGGGATTATTTAAGTACTAAAACTATACACTGTAGTAGGAATCTCACATCATGATCTCCATCATGATTTTCTTAACATAGTGTTGTACTAGAGATTTTATCTAACAGTTATTTTACATGAAAGTAAAGAAAACAAGCTAAAAGATAAATAATGCCTTGTATTATAAAACAAATGTGTCATATTCAATGTATGAGTGATTGCCCCTAGGGCATAACATTAACAAACTCCCATTTGCACTATAGCCAATCATTCATGTATCTAATACCGAATGACTCAACATGCCTATCATGTTTCTTCTGGGATAGTGCTTTTGTAAGTGGGTCAGCTATGTTCTTATTCGTGGGAACTCTTTCTATCTTTACATCTTGTCTATCTATGATCTTTTGGATCAGATGATAGCATCGTAGCACGTGTTTGGATCGTTGGTGAGACCGTGGCTCCTTTGCTTGTGTAATAGCTCCGTTGTTGTCACAATACAATGATATTGGACCAACAATTCTAGGGACCACACCCAGTTCTGTCACGAACTTCTTGATCTATATAGCTTCCTTAGTTACTTCAGATGCAGCTATGTATTCTACTTTTGTCGTAGAGTTAGCAATAGTGTCTTATTTAGATCTTTTCCAACGTATTACCCATCTGCAAAACATAAACACATAGCTAGATTGTGATTTGAAATCATCTCTATTAGATTGAAAGTTGGCATCAATATACCCGTTTACTTTCAAATCACATTCTCCACAAATGAAGAACACATCCTTAGTCCTTCGCAAGTACTTAAGGATGTTCTTTACAGCCGCCCAATGACCCTCACCAAGGTTTGATTGGTATTTGCTCATCAAACTAAGAGTACAGGATGCATCGGGCCTTGTACATATCATAGCATACATAATAAATCCAACTGCCGAAGCATAAGGAATCTTACTCATATGATCCCTTTCAATTTGTATCTTAGGAGACATTGACTTTGAAAGGCTTATCCCATGGGACATGGGTAAGAATCCCCTTTTGGATTGATCCATGCTAAACCTCTTTAGCACTTTGTCTATGTATGTATGCTGTGAAAGATCTAGCAACCTTTTTGATATATCTTTATAGATTCTTATTCCAAGAATGTAGGTTTCTTCTTTAAGGTCTTTCATGGAGAATTTCTTGGACAACCAAACTTTAACAATTTGAAGGACAGGTGTAACACCCCGCTACCTAGGCCCAACAGGGCCGGGGATGTCGCTTCTTCCAAAGGACTAGGGGTCTTTATAACTAGGTCACACAATCAAAATAATACTTTAAACTTAAAACTTATTACAATCCAAAAATTCAAAACAAATCCAGAATAAAAATTATTCACTCTCAACTCCCAAAGCATTATATAAAATAGATAGCAGAATATCTTCCAAGCAGGCAATAACTAGCTACTCATTCCCACAGCAGGATTGACATGAAATCATGGTTAAAAGGGTGATGAGATTAAAATCTCAATAAGTCCGTGTGTGCTTTGAGTGTCCAGTGAAAATAGTTCATGAATGCAAAGTGTAAAATCTTCATAAGAGAAATACTGGCAAGCAATAAACAATGTTCAAAACCAAGAGTGGCGTTTTGGCTTTTCCATCCAGACATGTTCATTAAAATAAACCACTCAAAATGGGTGGTCATGCGTTACCACATGTTGGGCCCCATAACCATACAACAGTCAGAATGCCACACTTTGTGCAGACTGACAAAAAGGTAGGTGAAATACTAGCAAGCAATAAATGATGTTCAAAAGTAAGAGTGGCGTTTTGGCTTTTCCAATCGTATAGGTATAATAAAATCAACCATTAAAATGGGCGGCCATGGGTTACCACACGTTGGGCCCCATAACCATACAACGGTTAGAATGCCACACTTTGTGCAGACTGATAAAAGGTAGGTGATCGGCCTACTGGGTAAGATTCTCCTTATTCTTACACCCAAAAAAAATCGATTGTCCCCTCCGGCAATACACAGTCCATATGACTGAAAACTGCTAGCTCGGATTGGCATGACTAAGTAGTACTGACGTTTCTCTAAGTTGAGTTTATCTTCTGGAGGTGGCCTCCTGCCAGAAGACTCACTCTTGCTCTTCAAAACTAGTACTACTAGCCTACCCTTATTGAGTACTCAACGTAGTTCATCCCACTTGGGAGAAAACTGATAAAACATAACTTTGCTTGAAAATGGCAATCAAGGGTTTCCAAAGTCTTTGTTAAAATCAGTTTTAGAAATAGTTTAGTGTTTGAGTAAAACTACTTGTTAATTTTCAAATAATTTGTTTGACTGAAACAAGAAAGGAAACAATCCTTAATTGCCTTTTCAAAATAAGGGTTCACATACTTCGGGTTTAGCTTACCACAACAACTTTTTACAACAAATAAGTTTTATGCAGGAGCTTACCTGATCCTTGCTTAAAATAAAGGTCTCCAATAGCTGACCTAACCCCACCTAGGTTAAACATGAGCCATAATTAAACTCAAGCCAAAATTCACTTTTACAAATAATTCTAGCTCAACTTACTACAACCATGATCCTAGTGTCCCAAGCTTTAAGGCCAGATAACAAATAAAAGGGTTTATAAGCTAAGTCTAGCTTGATATAAAAATAATTAGGGTCTTGGGAAATAGGTACTAATAAGTTGAAGGTTTAAATCTTGCTTTAAATAAATTAGGGTTTATTTGATGAAGGATCCTAGGTCTTAGATGGTATTATTTAAAATAATGATTTATAATAGCTAGTGGTTAGAAAATAATTGGTAAATAAAATTAGTAATAAGTAGATTTTATTATGATTTGATTAAAAGATAATAAATAAATTTTATTAGTATTTATGAATATATGACTTACAAAATTAGCATTTTACCTATTATGATTATTATATAAAAGGTTTGATTAAATGATATTATTATATATAATATCTATATATTTTATTTCTTTAACAAAAGCTATCATTTATTTGACTAAAATATTATTATTTTATATAATCGTTCAAAACCATATTTTCCTAGGGTTTTTGAAATAACTAGGAGAAATTATAGCATAAATCATTTTTATTGATGAAATAAAATTGGCCAACTTAATTAGCTTAGGGACAACAAGGTCACGATCATAATTTCTATTGCTAACCATAATCATGAACATACACTCTACACCAATCATCAAATCATCCAAATTATGAATAAAGGCATAGATCTAAATTTACCAACATATGATCTCAACTCCACTAAACATAATCATATGCATGGCCTCAACAAGAATACAAGAACATAAACCCTATTCACCAAAGGTGACATAATCTCTAACATGCTTGATTAATCATACTACTCATGATATAAGGCATGCAACAAACCCTAAAACATCATATAATCTAACCAAGACCAATCATCATCATGCATCAATCCTAACTCCATTATATAAACGCATACTCAATCTCCAAATATATCCTATCCTTATCCAACTACATCTAAGAGACATGATTCTAGGGTTTAAAGAGAATATGGAAGAAACTTACTTGAATGATGACTACCTTGGGGACGTTTCTAGAGAATCCTCTCGCTAGGAGACTTGATCCGTCCAATGGAGGAAGAAAGAAACATGGCCATGGTTGAAGTAACCATTTGGTCGAGAGAGAGAGAGAGAAAGAGAAAATGAGAGTTCATTAGCATATACTCATCAAGGTTGAAGATGGAAGAAGATGAAGATGATTGTTAATGCTTACCTTGAAGGTGTTCTTGAGCTTTCAAGAAAATTTTGGTTTTTGATCCAAAAGTGAGACTTCGATTTTGGTGTTTGATGTTAAAAATTGTAGAAGTGGATTCAAGGGGTTGAGTAGGTGTAATTTGGAGTTTTTGGAGAAGATTGGGGTGGTCTTAGGCGTGAGGGGGTTAGTAGGTGTTCTTGGTGTAGAGAGAATGGAGAGAAACGGGAGAGGACTGGCCGAAATTCTAAGTAGGAGGGAGTGCCGAATTATTTGAGAGGTTTTGGCAATTGAATTTCTAGTTTGGGAGGAAAAGGAAAGGTTGGTTGTTTGAAATCCTAAAAGAATATTTTAGGGAATCAATTGAGGAAACAAAATATGGTAAGAAGATCTTCAATGGAGGAGAGCTTTTGGAAGCTCTAATGGCCGGCTGGTTTGATCAGAGTTTTTGCTGGATGAAAGCTGATTGAAGGGGCTTAATGGTGGCCAAAAAGAGGGAGTACAATGGTGAAGGAATGTCCAGTTGTTTAAGGGTTGTTTTATGGAAGTTTACTAAACATATTTGTTGAAATTTTGGTCTTCAATCAATGGCTTGATTGGAGTAATTGTTGGAGATATTTTAGGGCAGCCATGGACAGGTTTTTTGAGCAGAAGGTTGGGGAAGATAATGGAGCTCAGTTCATGTCTATTCAAGAGAAGTTTGAACAGAAAAATGGTGAAGTTTTGGTAAGGGCTGGAGAAGGAAGAAAGCTGGAAAAATTCTTGTATAGTTTTTTTCGCTAGTTGCTAGAAATTTTTGGGTAGCTTTTGCTGCCATTTTCCAGCCAACTTGCAGAAGATTTGAAGGGTTATTTAGAGGTCTTTCAAGGTTGGTTTCCAGCCTTCTTTATGGAAGAAAAACGTAGCTAAGATGCTGGGTGAAACTGGAAGAAAACAGCTTGGTTTAGGCTCACCAAAGCTGCGAATTTGCCCAGAAAATTTTCTGGTTTGCACAGCATTTGTGCAGTCAGATTTTAGCCATAAAATTTCAAACTGTAAGCTGGACAAGAGGGCCATTTTTCTGGCAGCATTTGGGAGGGAATGATGGCTGAAAATTTTGACACTTTGAATGCACAAGAAGCTGGAAAAATTCCAGATTACTTCATGAAGAAAATGAACATAGCCAGGGTGGAGTTTTGAAGGTTCAACCATGGAGATTAATTCTCTTGGGAACCTTCCCCAACTCCTACCCATTTTCGGTCTATAAGATGTCTTACACTTAGACATTTTGAACCTTCAAAGCCACAGCACTTTGCTAAATTTTTTCTGGAATAACATTGGTTTGAATAAATTGAACAACTTAATGAATTGAGAAGTAAGAAAAACTAAGGATCAAGAAGGGTGTGAATTCCCTTAGAAATTTTTGTAGGGCACAAGAGTAGGATTAGGACATTCCTATCATGTCTCCCCTAAGGCAACACCCCTAATATTCCCTAAAGCATACAAGGCCGAAATATAGCCTTCCCAAACAAAAATAAAAAATTAATCATGTTAAACTCCAATGATGGAATTTGAACCCATGGCCTCAAGAATTAATTCCAAAGCTCTAACCACTAAACCATAACAACTCTTTTTTTTATTTCTTTTCCCAAATATTTTTCCTATTTGATCCTCAAGCTATCTCCCTATTTTCACTTCAAGCAAAAATTATCATTTTGCCCTTCTTACTGAATAAACATAATTAAGCCTTGTAGACTATAAATCATATATTTAGAGCACATAAAATCATACAAAAATGCATTTATGCATGCAAGAAAATATGATATGCATCCCAACCCCCTTACTCTAAGGTTAGTTTCAACTGGGGTTTCACAACAGGTATATCATTTACTATTAGTAATATGTTATCTACATAAAACAATAAGAAAAAGATTGCATTTCACTAACCTTCTTGTATACACATGGCTTATCCATGTTTTGAATGAAACCAAACTCTTTGATTGTTTCATGAAATGGATGTTCTAACTCCTAGAAGCTTGCTTAAGTCCATAAATAGACATTTGCAGCTTGTACACTTTTATGCTATCATTGGATGTGAAACCCTCAAGTTGTACCATATACATTTCCTCAGTTAGATTTCCATTTAGGAAAGCTATTTTTATATCCATTTGCTAGATCTCATAATCATAATGAGCGGTAATGGCTAAGAGTATTCTGGTGGATTTTAGCATGACTACTTGTGAAAATGTTTCATCATAGTCAATACCATGACCAAAATCCATACTTAGTTGTCGTACATAGAATCCATCTCTAACTTTATGGCCTCATGGCATTTATCAGATTCTGAACTGTTCAGAATTTCCTTGTAGTTAGTAGGCTCATCTTCATTTATGAGTGATACGTCATTGTGGTCATTTATGAGAAATCTGTATCTCTCAGGTGCTACAGGTATCTTACTCGACCTACGAGGATCTTGTGTGGTAGAAGGTTCATCTATTCCCTTAATAGATATGGGATTGGATAATTTAGTCTTGTTTATATGTTCTTCTTAAACTTCACTAAGTTCAATTTTACTCCCACTATCCCTTTTGAACAAATGCTACTTCTCTAAGAAGACGACATGCTTCAAAACAAACACTTTGTTTTCAGAGAGGAGATTGAAGTAATACTTGAAAATTCTTTCAGATAACCCACAAACAAACACTTGTAAGACTTACTTTCAAGTTTGTCTGACTATGGCCTTTTAACAAAGGTAGGACAACCCCATACTTTCAAGTGAGATAACTTTGGTTTCTTGCTAAAGAACATCTCAAATGGGGTAGTATCAACCATTTTTTACGAAACTCTATTTAGAATATAAATAGAAGTCTCTAGTGCATACCCCCAAAATGATTTTGGCAAGTCTGCAGAAGCCATTATGGTTTATACCATATCTAGAAGGGTTTGATTCATTTTCTTAGATATACCATTATGTTGAGATGTATGCGGTGGAGTCCATTAAAATAATATCCTATTATCTCTAAGATAACCCTGAAACTTTTTGTTTAAGTATTTAGCTCCCCGATCTGATCTTAGAGTCTTAATACTTTTCCAAGTTATTTCTCTACTTCATTCTGGAAGCCTTTGAACTTTTCAAAAGCTTCAGATTTGTATTTCATTAAATACAATTACCTATATCGTGAATAATCATCGATAAAGGTTATAAAATAGTTATAAGCTCCTCTTACTTGTATAGACATTGGGCTACATACATTAGAATGTATGAGTTATAATAACTCTTTGTTCCTTTCTCCTTTTCCAGAAAAAGGAGTTTTTTCCTAGTAAACAAGACTTGCAAGTACCGTATGATTCATAATCAAATGACCCGAAGTCACCAAGCCTGTGTAACGTAGAAATATGATTCTCGTTTACATGGCCTAAACTGTAATGCCATAAGTAAGATGTGTCTGAGTTATCAATTTTTGGTTTCTTATTATTTATATTGAGAATTAGATTATCCATATCTTGAACAAATAAACCATTAACCAAAGTTGTAGAACTATAATGGATATCATTCAATGAAAAAGAACAACATTTATTCTTAAAAATTAAATGAAATCCATATAAATCTAAACATGTAACCGAGATAATATTTTTTAATAAAATTGCTACATAATAACAGTTTTGAAGTTCTAAAACTAATCCTGAAGGCAGGTTCAGCTCGTACGTCCCCACAACAAGTGCAATAACCTTTGCTCTATTTGCAATACGCAAGTCCACATCATTTTTCTCTAGCCTTCTACTGCCTTTTAGTACCTGCAAGTTATTGCATAAATAAGATCCATATCCGGTATCCAATACCCATATTTCATTTCTAAATGCAATATTTATCTCAATCATAAACATACCAGAAATAGAAGTAGAAGTGCCCGCAAGCTTCTCCTTTTGTTTTATTTCCATGATGGTCTCTAAGTAGGCTTTGCAACTGTGCCTTCAATGGCCTATTTTGCCACAGTGATGGCATGGGCCTTTAGTGGTTGTATCGTTCTTCTTCACACCACCTTTGGGCTTAGTGGGAGCCTTCTTCTTCTTACTTTTAACTTTCTTCTTGGAAGAAGAAGATTATACCATCAAGACTGCATTAGAATCCTTCTTCATAGAGGACTTCGTAGTCTTGAGAAGATTGATCAACTCAGGAATGGTGGACACAGTCTTGTTCATTTGATAGTTAATCACAAATTGTGAAAAAATCATGAAACAATTTCATCTTCAATCATGTTTTTATAAAATAATCATTTTAGAACCAGCCACTAACACAAAATCTGCAGAAAAATAAGATTACAGAAACATTTCCTGTATAGAACACAAACATGAGAATTGGCTTTCAATAGACAAAGGAATTCATTTAGCATTCATGATGCTATTTCGAAGTCCTAGAAACAATTTCCAGAGAAAACCATTTTCCAAAAAACAGAGAAAGAAAAAAAAAAATAAAAATAAAAGACTCGGACCCAAGTATAGAACAATTCTTAATCAAACGAATCATAGAAACATTTTCTATGATCCAAACATATGCGTGAAACAATTTCAGACATAGGCCACAAAATTAATGGAAAATAATTTTTCCAGAAAGTTGATCGCAACATGAAACGGAAAATAAAGACAAACAAGAAACAACTTTCATGGTGAGCGAATGTCCGTAAAACACATACAAGTGGCTCTAATACCACTGTTAGAATCTATACATGTATCAAATATGCATTACGTAGCAGAAATAAAAAGAATCTTTGACAAGAGTGAAGGATTGACATTCACAGAGTATGCTTTCATAGTGAACAAAAATGGAAGAACATGAACAATATATAGAGTATGAGAGTATCATGGTGGGCTTGAAACATATCTGTTGGAGCCTTTAAAACTCGAAGAATATTGAAGAAAGCTTTGAACCTGGAAAAACAGCTTCTTCATCACCTGTCCATGAACATCCAGTGAAGCTTCCACTGTCCAGTGCACTGCACTTCCTCTTCCGGTGAAAATGAATAATGCTAGCTTTCCAGTTCACGGAATATGACCACTGCCTAAATTCAGTTGGTGAGCATATAATTGGGGAGAGAAAGGCTTCTCACCACAAAATCACGCCTCCATTCACATGGATCACTTATTTAAACATAATGGGTCTGTTCCAAACGAAAATGTACACAAATAAAGAAAATTATTTGACAAACGATTTCTGACAAATAAATTCTTTTATTAACATATTCGATATTTTCATTAAAAAACTAGTCTAAGAGGGCATATTCCCAACAATCTCCCACTTGCACTCTAAGACTAAGTAAGTCCATAGGTGCCCACCCCAATGGCATCTAAGTGTCTCTAGAAGACCCTCAGCCAAAGGCTTGGTGAATGGATCTACTAGATTGTTCTCAGAGGCCATTTGTTCCACCACAACTTCCCGTCTCTGGAAATCCTAGACCAGGTGGTTCTACCTCACTATATGCTTCTCCTCCTTGTGGTTTCAAGGTTCCTTTGAGGTACGCTTTACAACATGCCAACTAACCTCCCTAAGATTTGACTGATATCTGCTAATTAAGCCTATGGCAAAACAGATATCTGGCCTAGTACACAACATGACGTACATGAGACTTCCCACAGCCGAAACATAGGGAATCCTACTCATTCTGTCATTTTCTTCTTGAGACTTAAGACAGTCCCTTGAAGAAAGTGACAACCCATATCTGCAAGGGATTAGGGCTCCCTTGCATGAGTCCATACTGTACTTGGCCAACTCTTGTCCATATATGCGACTTGGGATAATTCTAACATTCTCTACTTCCTATTTCTAAGAAGTCTAATCCCGAGAATGTAGCTGGCTTCTCCCAAGTCCTTCATACTAAATTAACTAAATAGTCAAACCTTTGTAGATAACAATAACCCTACATCATTTCCAATGAGTAGAATGTCATCCACATATAAGATAAGAAAAACTACATTAAACCCCTCAAGTTTCTTGTACACGCATGGTTCATTCTCGTTTTGAATAAAACTATAAGACTTTACAATCTCATCAAAACGAATGTTCTACGCTCTTGATGCTTACTTAAGTCCATAAATGGACTTCTTAAGCTTGCAAACCATATGTTCTTGGTCGCCAGCAATAAAACCTTCCGGTTGGGACATATAGATGTCTTCGCTAAGATGGCCATTCAAAAATTCTTGACATCCATTTGCCATATCTCGTAGTCATAGTGACATGCGATGGCAAGGAGGATACGAATGGATTTAAGCATGGTCACAGGGGAAAATGTTTTTTCATAATCGATCCCTTCTTTCTGAGTATACCCTTTTGCCACAAGCCTAGCTTTGAAGGTTTTCACCTTCCCATCCGCTCCTTTCTTCCTCTTGTACACCCACTTACACCTAATAGGTTTTATCCCTCCAAGTGAAGCTACAAGATCCCAAACCTGATTGAAGTACATAGACTCAATCTCGGCTTTCATTGCTTCAAGCCATAGATTTGCATCGACATCAGCAATTGCCTCCTCGTATCTAGTGGAGTTTTGTTCCTGATGATCAGAGACCAGCTCAAAAACTTCTCCATACTATCTATCGGGAACCCTAGACACTCTCCCACTGCAACGAGACAACATTTGTACAGGCTCTTGAGGCTGTGCTTCTTCTTGTTCCACAATCGGGTCAGAAGAAGTTGCTTCCGAAAATAATTTCTCCTCGAGTTCCAACCTAGTTGAACCTTTCGTGGAAGTACTTTGATCATCCTCTAAGTATCTAGCATTGGTACTAACCAATACCTTCTGCTCCTTAGGATGATAAAAGTAACCACCCTTTGTTCCTTTTGGATACCCAACAAAATAGCATAATTCTGATCTTGGTTCCAACTTGTCTCCCTTGATCAGTACATAAGCTGGACAACCCCATATCTTGAGATGATTCAGGCTTGGCTTACACCCAATCCACATCTCATAGGGAGTCCTAGGTACTGACTTGCAAGGCACCAAGTTCAGAATATATGCTGTTGTTTCCAGGGCATCTCCCCAAAAAGATACTGGAAGAGTAGCATGAGACATCATGCTTCTGACCATTTCCATCAATGTCCTGTTCCTTCTCTCAGCTACTCTATTATACTGGGGTGTCCCCAGCACAGAGAGTTGGGATACTATCCCATGATGTACCATGGAGTCCTTGAATTCACCTAGGAGGTACTCTCCACCACGATCTGATCGTAAGGTTTTGTTTAATTTACCTGTCCAACACTCCACTTCAGCCTTAAACTCTTTGAACTTGTCAAAAGAGTCAGACTAGCGTTTCATCAGGTAAACGTAACCAAACCATGTACAATCATCCGTGAAAGTAATGAAGTACTCAAAAACCTCCTCTAGCTGGTGTATACAATGGACTACACACATCGATGTGAACAAGTCTCTGTACCTCCTTAGCACTATCCGCCTTTGGGGTAAAAGACATTTTTTCCATTAGGTAAGATTCATACTGAGGCCAATTTTCCAATCTCAATGTGCTCAAAGGCCCATCATGGATTAGCCTCTGAATCTTGATTGAGTTGATGTAACCCAACCCCAAATGCCAAAAATTTGAGTCATTGATATTGGTCTTTCTCTTCTTAGCTAAAGGTTCAGATTGAGCGTTATTTGATTGATTGTTAATAGGGTTTAAATATAATAGATATTCGTATATGTGCCTAGTACATAATATTTCTCTATCTCTACTGATAAAAATACCAGAATGGAAAGATACAGAATATCCTTGATTTATAAATTTTGCAACTGAAATCAAGTTATGACGAAAATCAGGTACATATAAAATATCTTTTAAAACCACTTTATTATTACAATAAAAAACAAGATCCAGCTCTCCCACTGCGAGGGCCTAGACTTGTGCTCTATTTCCCATGCGTAATCCATGTTCGCCCTTCTTGAGTCTTCTTATCTTCCTAAACCCCTCCAAGGAGTTACAGACATGATCAGTGGCTTCTGAATCAACAATCCAAGTGGAAGTTGATACAACCATTGATATAGACTCTAGATAGTGAACATTACATGTAGGGTTTTTCTTGGCTTGAAGATTTGGACACTTCTTTTTTCCAGTGTCCCTTCTTACCATATTTAAAGCACTTGCCCTTCGGTTTATCTTTGGGCTGGGTCTTGGGCTAGGCTACTGCGTTTCCCTTATTTCTTTTGAACTTTCTAGGCTTAGACCCAGTTCTTGAGGAAGAAGCCTTAGCAATCATGGCCATTGAATGTGGCTTCATGACCTTCTTTGCCATATGAAGTTCCTTTATCAACTCAGTCAAACTTATATTTAAACTTGTTGTTTAGTTTGAACTGAGTAAAGGAATCCGATAGAGACTTGAGAACCATGTCCACTTGGCTCTTGGGGTCACTAATAGCCCCTAAAATTTTCGCCTCCTTGAAAGCAGCAATTATCTTGAGCATATGCTCTCGGACTGATGCTCCCTCAGCCATCTTAGAGTTTATTATAGTTTGAAGAGCCTCCTGCCATACGAGTTGGCTCTTATCTGCAAACATAGCTGCCAATGAATGACTAATGTCATACGCAGAAGCTATGTGCTCGTGTTTAGATTAGAACACATTAGACATGGAGGCTAGCATATAGCAATGTGTCATTTCATTAGCCTTCTTCCATGCCTTTTCAGTCTCTCGCTCTTATTCGGCGGAACCTTCCCCAATCATAGGACAGGTCTCATAAAGGACATACTTATACTCATTGGCTGTGAGTATTATGTTCATGTTCCTCTTCCAGTCCACATAGTTTGGTCCCGTTAACTTATTCTCACGGAGAATAGCGGCCAAAGGACTAAAAGAACCTCCCACCATTTCTAAAAAATTAAAAAAATAAAAGAAAGGATTTAGTTTGTGAAAATAAATTTATGCACAGAAATTAATTTGTCTCTTAGGAAAACTGACATAGCTTCTTTGGAAGATTAACAGTTTCCTAAGCTAAGTGTAATAACCACCACAAATTAATTTCCCTTCTAGGTAATAATTTAGAGAATAATTCCATCGTGGGATGGCCGTTTCCTCTCATTTCCTATGGACATTCCTCGCACTATAACCTCCAACGTGGGCTGGCCGATTGTAGAACGTTCCCGAGTAATTAATTACATCATTCCATTAGATCTAGATCCTTGTGGTATCCCCATCCTATATGGGTTTACTCCCAAGGTGACGCGAGGGGACCCATGATTCTAATGAGGACCATGATGGAAGCCGTGGGGCTGTTGGAACCCCTCTCCCACTTAGTTTTTTAAAATAAATTTTTCTAGAAAAATATCCTTTTGAAATTTCCATTAAGTTTTTCCTTTAACTTAAAAATAAAATATCCAAGTCCATTAAAATCTCAATGACAAGAATTATATCCTTTGAGAGATTTTCCCATAGACTAATTTCATTTATGTTAAAACTTAATGATTTCAAAAATTTCCAATTAAAACTTTTTCAATTTTATTTCACAAAACAATTTTTCTTGTGCAAAATAAAATAAAATGGCTTTCTATTTTAACTTATAAAAATATCTAAATCCAATATATTTTCTATGCCAAGGATTAAATCTTTTAAGAAAATATCAAAGGATTAATCTTTGTTTAAGTTAAAATAACCATTTAATTTTTTTAAAGAAAAATGTTTTCCTTGTATAAATATTCCCAAAGACTTTGGTCTTTGAGAAATTGCGCACATAGGTACACAAAATAAGTAGCATACAAGAAAATAATAAACGTTTTCATGCTTTTCTATTTTTAAACCTATGTGCCCAAATAATAGAATTAAATACATTAATTAATTAATTAATGATCTTGTTTAATCCTAAAATCCTTTACTAATATTTTTCATGCAAATATATTCCAAGAATATAAAATATTATAAAAATATTAACTTTGCTTGGTATGGGACCCAAAATAAAAATTTGAAAAAAAAATTAAAAAAATTTTTTTGACTGGCGGTCCACTGCACCGGCCGTACCGGATCCGGACCCATTTGGCCTGCGGTCCACCACGCCGCACCGGATCGCCTTCTAGCCGCAACTCGTGGAGCTGACCTGTACCTGCGACCCAAGCCCGTTTCTCCTCTACTGCCGACCCGAGCAAGATCCGCGTGTTTATCCGAATTGCGCCGCCCGACCCGTGCTGCAACCTGTGCAAAATTGAAGATTTGTTTTGCAATTCATCGACTCCAATTTCTACAGTGACGGCTCGGCTTAAATGGCTCGCGGGCAGTGGCTCAAGACACAGAAAAGGTAGCGGCTTGGCTCGACTTCACGGCTTATGAACAGTTCTTCTCCAGAATGAGTTTTCTGCATACTGTCTTTTGCGTTTTCTTCTGCAGATGATTTCTATTGGCTTCTATGGACCATTTTCATTACAAAAACTCGTCCAAACCAAAACAACAACCATCTATACCCATTTAAATTGGGTTTACACGATCTAAACTCAAAATTAAAATTTCACAGGAAACTCTATGAAAATTTACAGAACATTCATCCCATACCATAAACAGCGAAGGATCACATATTTAAGCTCCAAACAATGTTCTTCTCCATTTTTATTAACTAACATGCTCCCTAAGTCAATCAAATTCATGCTCTGATACCACTTGAAGGATTGAAATTCACAGAGCATGCTTTCACAATGAACAAAAATGGAAGAACATGAACAATATACAGAGTATGAGAGCATCATGGTGGGTTTGAAACATACTTGTTGGAGCCTTTAAAACTTGAAGAATATTGAAGAAAGCTTTGAACCTGGAAAAACAGCTTCTTCATCACCCGTCCATGAACATCCAGTAAAGCTTCCACTGTCCAGTGCACTGCACTTCCTGTAACACCCTACTACCTAGGCCCAACAGGGCCAGGGATGTCGCCCCGTCCAATGGACAAGGGGTCTTTATAACTAGGTCTCATATAATAAAATAAAATAAATACTTTAAAATTAAACTTATTACAACCCAAAAGATAAATACAAGAACAATTCCAAAATAAATTGTTTGCTACAATCTCTCAAACATCCCATAAAGAAAATAACATAAAGTCTTCAAAGCATAGGCAACAAGTCTAGCTATTGACCTCCACAGCCGGATCAACTTGTAAACACGGTATAAAAGGTGATGAGATAAAAATCTCAGTAAACCCGTGTGTGCTTTGAGTGTTTCAGGTAAAATAATTCATGTATGCAAGTTGTAAAAGTATCATAAGAGAAAGTACTGTCAAGCGTTAAAGAAGTGTTGAAAATAAAGAGTGATATTTCGATTTTTCAAACCATACATGTGCACAAAAAAATACAACCACTCAAATGGGTAAACAACGGTCAGAATGCCACACTTTGTGCAAGCTGACAAAAAGTAGGTGTACGGCCTACTGGGTGAGATACTCCTCCATCTCTACACCCAAACTTACCGGTTGTCCACTCCAAAAATATACAGTCCACATAACTAAAACTTGCTAGCTCGGACCGGCATGACCTTCCGGACTGGCATCCTATCCAAGAAAGACTCACCCCTCAGAGGTGGCCACCTACTGAGAGACTTACCCTAACCCTTCAAAGACTAGTCCTGGTAGTCTACCCTTATTGAGTACTCAACGTTGATTGTACCACTTAGGAGAAAATGGATCATATATTGCTTTATATGGAAATAGCAATTAAGGGTTCTAAAATTCTTGTCAAAGTTGGGTTTTAGAAAAAGTTTAGCATTTTGTGTAAAACTGCTTGTTTGATTTTGAAATGATTTGCTTGACTGAAATAAATAGGAAAAATAGTCCTTAATTGCCTTTACAACATGAATTTCCATACACATCGCGTTTAGCTTGCCACAGTAGTTTTTGGTCTTCACAAAATTCCATGCAGGAGCTTACCTGGTTCTTTGCTTGCTCAAACTCAAAAGTCTTCTAAGGCTGACCTAACCCCGCCTGGGGTAAACACAAAACATAAGGTTACACTCAAGCTAAATTCAATTACACAAATAATGCTAATTCAACTTATTACAATCACGACCCTAATGTCCTAAGCTTTAAGGTTAGCTGATAAAGAATTTTATAAAATAAGTTTAGTTTGATAAGTTAAAATAACTAGGGGTTCTAAAATAATTGCTAATAAATTAGTCTCAAATAATAATTCTTGAGTGTTATTATTAGTAAATAAACTAAGGGTTGAATATTGAATAGTACCAAGCCCTAAATAATATTAATAAATGGTAATTTAAAAATAGCTTTATTATAAATAAATAATAAATTACAAATAATTTTTAATTAATTTTTAATAGATAATAAATAATTAGTAATAAATAAAATTAATAATAAATAAATTATATTAAATTTTTGTTTAATAAATAACAAACAAATTATAATATATATAATATTTATGAATATAGGCAAAAGTTTGAACTAGGGTCTACAAGGTCATTATTATTATTTTTATAAAAGATCTTATTTAATATTATACCTATGCATATATTATTCTTAAGGAAAAATATCATTTATTTGACTAGTAAAATATCAATATTTCATGTAACATCCCATGTCCAAAACTTCCTAGCAATTTCGAAATCCTTAGAGGAAAATATAGTAATAATTTTAATTAAGGTAATAAAATTTACTAATTAAAATAGCCTAGGATCAACAAGAACATAATCATGATTTCCTATTGCTAACAAGAATCATGAACATTTTCTTCAACATCAAACAACAAACTAATCCACTCATGAACATATGCTTAAATCAACACTTGCTATCACATGGCCAAACAATCATGATCATGGCTTCAATGGAGATAAGAACATAAAAATCCTATTCACCAAAGGGGACATAACATCTAGCATGCTTAAACATTCATAATTCTCTTAGGACATGATGAACATACATCGATTCTCAAGGAAATCCATATAGCTTAAACATGATCAATTATTCTCATGTCCTAATCCCAACCCCTTCATTCACATGCATATACTCAATCCCCCATTCATATTTTATTATTCCTATCAATATCTAAGAGACATGAATGCTGAATTAAAAAGAAGGTTTAAGGAGGAATACTTGATTGATGATCACTTCGATGAAGATTTAAGAAGGTCCACACGATTGAGAGTTTTGAATTGTCCAAGAGTAAGAAAAACAGCCATGGTTGTTGATCAACCATTTCGGCCGAGAGAGAGAGAGAGAGAGAGAGAGAGAGAGAGAGAGAGAGAGAGAGAGAGAGAGAGAGAGAGAGAGAGAGCATTAGTATGATACATAGAAGGTTAAATTGAAGAAGATGAACAAAAGAGTTGTTCTTGGTTACCTTGATTGTGTTCTTGAGACTTCAAGGAGAAAAATCAGTTTTGATCCGAATGCCAATTTTTGTTTTTGAGATTTGATGTTATAAATTCTAGAAATGAACTCTAGAGAGTATGTAGGAGTATTCTGGAGTTTTTGAGAGGGATTAGAGGTGTTTAGAGTGGGTTTTGGCTTGAAGAAGAGTAGTGTGTGTTCTTGGTGAAAATGGAGAGAATTTGAGGGAGATTGCTGGACGAATTTTTGGAGAATGTTGACTGAATAGTTTAGGAAATTCAGGGGTTTCGGTTTAGCTTAGAGAGGGAGAGAAAAATTTGATCATTTGAAATTCAAATGGAGTTATTTGAGGAGTGGTTTGAGGTATAGGATATGTTAATGGTGTTTGATTGATGGAGGTTTTCTTGGAGCTACAATGGTGTCAGTTGGTTTGGTTTGTTTTGCTGAAATGATTGAAGTCTGATAAGGCTTTAAGGCTAGCTGAAAATCAGAGTTTAATGGCAGAGAAATTCTGGTTGTATAGCTTAATACAAGGGTGTTTTCATGGAGAGAAAATTCTGGAAATTTTGAAGTTCAAATGGAAGTTTGAATGGAGTGATTGTAGGAGAGGTTTGAGGTGTGATTATGGAGTCCAATTGTGCAAGGTAAGTGGAGAGGGTAATGGTTTTCAGTTCATGCCTGAACAAGGGTTAATTTACAGAGGTTAAAGGGTGGTTTTCGGCCAGGGCTTGAAGAGAACAAATCTGGAAAAATTCTGGTTCTATGGTGTTCAAAGCTGCGAACGGTTGCAGCATTTTTCTGTGCAAAATTTCTGCACTTCTTCAGCCCATTTTGCAGAGGTTTTGAGAGGTGTTCAAGGTCCTTTAAGGCTGGTTTTCCATCCTTCTTTATGGGGAAAACAAAGAAGTTTTGCTGGCTTGAAGGTGGAATAAAACAGCTTCATTTTCTGGTTTGAAAGTTGCGAAATTGCCCAGAATTTTTTTCTAGTTTGTGCAGTTTTTTGTACAGTCCGAATTGTACAGAATTTTTAGTTCCTCAAGCTAAATAAATTGGCCATATTCCAGCAACAATTGAGCAAAAAAGATGGCTGAGATTTTCGAAGGTTAGTCTGCCAAGAATTTGGAAAATTTCCAGATTTCTTTCATGAAAATTATCAACACAATGGAGTGAAGTTTGAAGGTTCATCAATGGTGATTAATTCCTCTTGGGAACCTTCCCTAACTCCTCTCCTATTTTCAGTCAAAACCCCAACCTCCAAGATTCATTTCCAAAATTCAAAGACCAAGAATCCCTGCTGAAATTTTCTGGAATTAAAACCATGAATTTTGATAAATTTTGAACAAGTTTAATTGATGAAAAGGTTAGAACAAGTTAGAGGTAATAATAGGACAAGAATTCTTCTAGAATTCTTTTTAAGACACAATGAGAAGATTTAGACATTCTCTTCATGTCTCCCCTAAGACAACATTCATATTTTTATGGAATGCAAGAAAACAAAAATTCAAACTCAAGTAAGATAATCATGATAAAAACTTAATTGATGGGATTTGAACTCATGACCTTAGAGATTAATTCCAAAGCTCTAACCACTTAACCACACTAACTCTTGTTCTTATTTTCTCACCCACATATCCTTCTTATGTAATCCTCAAGCTATCTTCCTATTTTGACCTTAGACAAAATTACCATTTTACCCTTCCTGCCCAATAAGCATAACTAAGCCTTTTAACCTATAAACCCACAATTCTTAAAGCACATAAAATCATTCATATATATATATATATATATATATATATATATATTCATGCAAAATAATATGATATGCATCCCTACCCCCTTACTCTAGGGTTAGCTTTAGGTGGGGTTTCACACTTCCTCTTCCATCTGCTTTCCTCCTCCGGTGAAAATGAATAATGCTAGCTTTCCAGTTCACGAAATATGACCACTGCCTAAATTCAGTTGGTGAGCACAGAATTTGGAGAGAAAGGCTTCTCAAATTTTCCCACAAACACACGGTTCATGCTCCCACTCTGGCTTCTTTGGTTCACAGAATACAAAGGCCAGTGAAGAAAACCAAAAGTCAGGAAGGAAAAGGCCACGAGAGAAAGAGAGCCAAGAGTCTCAGGAAAAACATTTTTATTTTTTTCCTTTTTCTTTTATTGTATTTTTCCACACAGAAAGCCAAGAGTTATGAAACAAAAAATAATTATTTTGATAAAAATAATATTCTCGGGATTTAATACCCGAATATTATTAATAAAATAAATTTTGGCTTCACCTTAAACTCTTTTGAATTGTGCCCGAAAAAATCCTATGGTCCAAGCTATTAGGCCAAAATAATATTTATTATTTTTCTTAGACCCGAAAAGTCCAAAATAATAAACATTAATTATTTTTCGTGGGATTAAATAAATAACCGAATAAATAATTAATGAACCCAAATGAACCAAAAAATAATTAAACTTTAATTATTTATTTCTTGTGATTTAATTAAATCAATAACCTAATAAATAATTAAATAATAATTATTTTCCTTTAGTTTAAGTCCCAGTTAATTTTTCTAATTATTCAAACTAGACCCAAGCCCTGAATAATTAATTAACCAATTAAACCATATAATAAATTTCTCTCTATTTATTTTATTTCAGTCTAATAATAAATTAGACTTCCCGAATAAAATAAAAATTTCTCAACTGAGATCATTTTCTCAACCAAAAATTAATTACGACTTACGGGCTATTCCGAGGATCAAAAAGACACATCGCCTTGGCTACTAAAATGACCAAAATACCCCTACTATATAAATAGATGCATTTTGAATTTTAAATATTTTTTAATATCACCATAAGGAAATATTGACCCCAAGGACAATGCTGCATTAGCAAAGTTTTCGACCTACAAGTGAAATGACTAAAATACCCCTCTACACATCGCCGTACATTTAGCAAGGAAGAAGTGTACTAACACCTCTCTAAATGACATCTACCATCCTTAGGCTTCTAGTCCAATGATCCATGACTTCCTGGAGTGTTTTCGATATCCAAGGGAGCTACCCTAACGCAAACATCCAAGTTATGTTTCGCAGGGCCTTGGATATTTAGATCATTCAGACAACCACAAGGGGTGATATAGTGTAGAAACTATCTTGTATAAGTCTGTCTTAACTAACTAGTCACACATACCCAACATGAAAGTATATTGACCCTCCGATAGAACCTCAACTATAGCATATCAAAGGATATGCTTCTAGCTTCGCCAGACCACCAACTTATATCAAGTCATAGAGTACTAGTCCACGCTGTAGCGGTAATATTCTAGATTTCTACTATATAGTACTTTTTAGAAACCACTACTATAGGTCCTATTCTACGTATTCAAAATATGCTTACGTCATGAAGTGAGTAGACTACTCACTGGCTAAAGGTAAGCCATTCCCTAGTTGGAATTCATAACATAATAACCTAAACATGATGAGATTCCTATTCTCATCAATCAGTTAAGAACAAATGTTTATGTGTTCAAATTGCCCATGATCCATACCTTACTGTGAAAGACCTCCATTCACATGGATCACTTATTTAAATACAATAGGTCTGTTCCAAATGAAAATGTACACAAATAAAGAAAATTATTTCACAAACGATTTCTGACAAATAAATTCTTTTATTAACATATTCGATATTTTCATCAGAAAACTAGTCTAAGAGGGCATATTTCCAACAAAGTGGACCATATGCATGTGTAAGACAAATCAAAACTATAAAAATATACCTTTCTCTCAAATGTCTCTGTTGTTTAAAAAAAATTCTTCCGCCTACGAAAGGAGCGATCCAGCATAAATTAACCACGTATTCGCCACTGGAGTCTAAGCACAGTACTCTCGCTAGTAGTGTCCAAATGAGGTATGCTCTCAAGCAAACAAAAAACTCTCAAGTAGGAGAATTATTGTGCCGCTAGGGCAACTCACAGAGAAGAAAGGGGAAAAAGATGTGCGTTTCAAAACTCACAGAAAATGATTTTCTCTGTTGATTTTTAAAAAAACAATTGTGGCTTATTCTAAGGGAGAAATCCCAGAAAAATAGCCACTAATCAATGTCTTTCGAATTCTAAAAGAATTAGAATTCTTTAATTGTAATTGGAACCTATAAGTTCTCACAATTATAATTTAGCCCAAAAATTATAACTAATTATAATTTGGCCAAAAAAAGTTCTACCTCTCACAATTAACCCCACAATGTTATCAAATAATAACTCGAGTACATAATCCTCTATTGTGTGTGAACTATTAGGTTTCCTAGTCTATTGGTAGTGAATATGAATTAATCTAAATGACTTTGAGATTAATAATCCTTAATAATTTAGAATTAATCTATTAATTCTAAACATGATTGATTTATTAATTTATCAATTAATAAATCCATATTTAGTAGATCATGAACGTTATTTAGCAAAATACCATGACCACCCAAGAGTCCAGGAAGTCAAGTGGCTTGACATGAATCCTTCAATAACAAACTACAGTGTAATAAACTCATTTCACTATACAATATCTCATTCGGTTTGGAGTATGGAATTAGTACCAACTCCCTCCAAAATAAATATTAATTATAGCTTGAATATATTAGTACTTGTACCGAGAGTCTACTACTTTACATGTGTATCAATTAGAACTGTTTCAAATACACAATAACCTTGGCTAAGGATTTCATGAGTAGTAATTCCAACAAGTGACCGTGAGATATTCGCCCCTACTATTAGGAGTGGTGAATCTTTTATTGATCCTCTCGACTATTTTCATTGTACCCAATATCCATCACATTGACAGCCCTCAATCTGGCTCCAGAGATTGGAATTAATGTACAATACTCAGCAAACAAAGTATCTTGGAGATCACAAGTCTAAAGATACTTGCACGTTTGCTATAGCGAGATTCTATCACTAGCACTACATAGTTATCCATGTGATTATCTCCTAGTCAGGTAATCTAATACACTTGTTCTATTAATAAGCATCCACATGTTAACTTTGAGTATCACGATACTCACGGATGTGAGAACCACCGCTTGATCAAATCAGGGAGTCTAACATGTGCTAGTCTTTTTGCATTAATGATGTCCTATCTCATTAATACCATGACTAGAGATTATTTAAGTACTAAAACTATACAGTGTAGTAGAAATTTTACATCTTGATCTCTATCATGATTTTCTTAACACAGTGTTGTACTGGAGACTTTATCTAACAATTATTTTACATGAAAGTAAAGAAAACAAACCGAAAGAGAAATAATGCCTTGTATTATAAAACAAATGTATCATATACAAAACATAAGTGATTACCTCTAGGGGATAATACTAACATGAGGTCCATGCTCAGCCTTACTGAGCCTCCTTATACTTTTGAACCTCTGCAAAGAGTTATAGACATGGCCAATAGCTCTAGAATTAACTATCCAGGAAGATGTTGATTCAACCATCAAAATTGACTCTAGGTATAGAGCAATACCAGAAGTAGACTTGGGTAAGAAGTTAGGATAATATATTTTCTAATGCCCCTTCTTGCCACACTTAAAACATTTGCCTTTGGGTTTAGCCTAACCAGATGCTTTGGGCAGGGCCCTTGTGTTGTTCTGGACCTTTCTCTTCTTATATTTCTTGGGCTTTGCTTTAATTCTAGAAGAAGAAGTAGAACGTGAGACCAAAACCTTTGATACAGGCTTCATGATCTTTTCTACCACCTGGAGCTCTGTCATAAGCTCCGTGAGATGTTGGAGTGCATACCCTCTAGACTAGTTTTCTGATGTAATTATCAATTGTATTAATAAAAGAATTTATTCTCAAAATTTATTTGTGAATTTACATTTTATTTATGCACTATTTATGTTTGGAAAAGGCCTATTGTGTTTAAATAAGTGATCCATGTGAATAGTGGTCTTTTACAGTAATGTATGGATCACGGGTTACTTAACACATAAACGTTTGTTCTTAACCGATTGATGAGAATGGGAATCTCATCATGTTTAGGTTATTGAATTATGAATTCCAAATGGGGAATGGCTTACCTTTAGCCAGCGAGTAGTCCACTCATTTCATAACATGAGCATATTTCGAATACGTATAACAGGACCTATAATAGTAGTTTCTAGAAGTACTATTTAGAAGAAATCTAGACTATTACTGTTATAGCATGAACTAATACTCTACTGCTTGAGTATGTGTTGGTGGTCTGATGAAGCTGGAAGCATGTACTTTGATATGCTGTAGTTGAGGTTTTATCGTAGAGCCGATATACTTGGATGTTGGGTGTATGTGACTAGTTTGTTAAGACAGACTTGTACAAGATAGCTTCTACACTATATCATCTCTTGTGACTATTCGAATGATTTAAATATCCAAGGCTGGCCCTGGGGACACATGACTTGGATGTTAGCTTTAGGGTAGATCCCTTAGAAAGCAAAAACATTCCAGGAGTCGTGGATCATTGGACTAGAGATCTAAGGATGGTAGATGTCTTTTAGAGAGGTGTTAGAACACTCTTCCACTCTAAAATGTACAGTAATGTGTTGAGAGGTATTTTAGTCATTACACATGTAGATCAGAGACTTTGCTAATGCAACATTATTCTTGGGGTCAATATTTCCTTATAGTGATATTACAAAATATTTAAAATGTAAATACAGCTATTTCTATAGTAGGGATATTTTGGTCATTTTAGTAGCCAAGGCGATATGTCTTTTGGTCCTCGGAATAGCCCATAAGTTCTGATTGGTTTGGGTTGAGGGATTGATCTTATAGTAAATGGATTTTATTTTATTCGAGTAGCCTGGTTTATTTGGTTAGAATAAAATAAAAGGTCCAAAGAGAGAAAATTATTTATTGACCCATTTGGATTATTTAATTAATTTAATTTTTTTGCTTGTACTTGTCTAGGAATAATTAAATTAAATTAAAGGCTAAACCCAATGAACTGGGCCAAGGCTTAAGGTTTATAATGGTCCATTAGGTTATTTAATTAATTTAATTATTAGGCTTGTATCAGTCCAGGAATAATTAAATTAAATTGAAAGGTTTAACCCAATAAACTGGGCCATAGGTCCAAAGATTTGTTTAATGGTTTATACATGACATGGGGCCTTAGGGCTTCTGTTTGACTTTTGAATGTCCCGATAATAACCTATCATTAAGGTTGTTAGGAAAAAGGAGAAAAACGGAAGTTCACCAAAGCACGTTCTTGTTTTTTTCTCCTTAAGCCTTATGTTCTTTCCTCTCTCTCATGCGTTCTCTGTGTTGTGAAAAACAACAAGAACAGAGAGGAAAAACTCACTTGATTAATGCTTGGTAGCATTCTGTCAGTGTGGGAAGATCATCATTTTAATCCATAAGCATTCACCATGCATTTCAGGTGGGGTTATATTCCGATAGCCAAAAGGATTTGCGTGAATGAGAAGAAACAGATAGCTTGCAAGACTGCAATAGGAGGTTTCTTTGGGAGAACAAGTGGCTTCATGCATTCAACCTGAAGCGGTCTAGATATCTTCCTCAATGCCCAAGAAAACTTTAAGACGTAGAGGTATAAAATTGTTTTCCTTCCGTTGCGTCTCTGTGTATGCTCTGTTTCATTAGCATGCTTCTGTGAATTTTCATTTTGCCATGTTTTGCCTTCAAGTGGTATCAGATACAGGTTTTTGCAAACATAGGAAGCATGTTAGTTAAATAAAATCAGTCAAATGATTTTTTGATATTATCGCCTGTGATCCTTCGCATTTTTTCTGGTATAGGTTGATGGCTCTGTAAGTCTCATAGTTGAGACATGGCTACTGTAATCTACTACTTTCTTAGATGAAACGTGTTAGCTCATTATTTTAAGGGTATAGGCTTTTGTTTGGTTTTGTAATAACTTGTTTTTATCAAGTCTGTAAGTGGCGTTGTAGAAATTACAGAAGAAAACCAGAGAAAATCGTCCAGAGAAACAAAGAAGAAGACATCACTGTAGCATATAGTCGAGTTGAGCCACCGAAGCCGAGCTGAGCTGTGTAATATGAGAGGAGCCGAATGCCTTCAAGCCAGCCGTGGCTTGGAGTCGTAGCCGAGCCCGAGGCCAACTTGGCTCCATGGTTTCCTCACGGATACAATTTGCAAATTGCAAATTGCGACTTGCAATTGCGATAGGTCGCGGGTGATCCAAGGCTGGCGGGTCTCCAATAGGCGGCTATCCAGTGCGGCGGGTGCAGTGGATCGAAGGCACTGTTGCAACTCGGTTATTGTAGTAGTTTTAATTTTCTTGCTATTTATTTTTCATTTTGGGTCCCATACTAGGCGAAGTTATTTTTATTGCAACAGTTAATATTTTTAAAATATTTTGCATGAAAAATAATAGTACAGGAAATTTAGGATTAAACAAGACCATTAATTAATTATTGTATTTAATTCTATTATATGGGCACTTAGGTTTAAAAAAATAGAAAAATATGAAAATGTCTACTGTTTTCTAGCATGCTATTTATTTTCAGTACTTATGTGCATGCTCTCTCCAAAATCAAAGTCTTTGGAAAATTTTTGACAAGAAAAATATTTTTCTTAAATTAAATGGTTAATTTTTACTTGAACAAAAATTAATCCTTGTTTATTTTCTCAAAGGATTTTATCCTTGACGTAGAAAATAATTTGGATTTCGATATTTTTGTGGGCTAAAACAAGAAAACCATTTTGATTTAATTTTTACAAGAAAAATTATTTTTTTTGTCAAATTAAACTTGAAACCAAAGTCTCTACAAAGTTTAGAAGGAAATTTTTGGAAATTATTGAGTTCTTAACTGTATAAAATAAATTCCTAGAAAATCTCTTAAAGGATTTTTACCTTGACATAGAGATTTATGAATTTAGATATTTTACAAAGAGTTAAGGGATATACTTAATGGGATTTTTCCAAAAGGATATTTTCTTTAACCCTTTTTTTTAAAAGACTAAGTGAGAGAGGGGTTCCAACGGCCCCACGGCTTTCATCATGATCCTCATTAGAGATCGTGGGTTCCCTTGCGTCATCCTGGGAATGAACCCATATAGGATGGGGATACCACAAGGATCTAGAACCAATGGATGGATATAATTAATAATTTAGGACACGTGTTATGATCGGCCAGCCCATATTGAAGTTTATAGCGCGAGGAATGTCCATAGGAAATGAGAAGAAACGTCCATCGCCTCGATGGAGTTATATCTTCTAGATCATTACCTAGAAGGAAAATTAATTTGTGGTGGTTAATACACTTAGTTTATGAAATGTTAACCTTCCCAAGAAGCTATGTTAGTTCTCCTAAGAGCCAAACAAATCATATTAAAGATAATAGTGATAGGGTGAACTATTATTAGTTTTAATATGAGGATAAAGTGCACAAATTATTTTTTGTTTTTCACAAACTGAGTGTTTCTTTTATTTTTCAATTTTTCAGAAATGGTGGGAGGTTCTTTTAGTCATTTGGCCATTATTCTCCGTGAGAATAAGCTAATGGGTCCAAATTATGTGGATTGGAAAAGGAACTTGGACATAATATTCATTGCTTAGGAGTATAAGTATATCCTCTATGAAACCTGCCCTATTATCGGCGAGAGTTCCACCGCTGAAGAGCGAGAGGTTGAGAAAGTATAGAAGAAAGCCAACGAGATGGCTCATTACTACATGTTGGCCTCCATGTCTACTGTGCTCCAGTCCAAACACGAGCACATGGCCACTGTGTATAACATTAGCATTTTGTTAGCTACGATGTTCATTGATAAGAGCCAGCCCGCAAGGCAGGAAGCTCTTAGGACGATCATCAATATTAAGATGGTTGAGGGAGCATCAGTCAAAGAGCATATGCTTAAGATGATTGCTGCTTTTGAGGAAGCAAAAGTCTTAGGGGTATAATTGATCCCCAGAGCGAAGTGGATATGGTTCTCGAATCTCTTCCAGGCTCTTTTACTCAGTTCAAGTTAAATTATAATATGAACAAGTTAAACATGAGTTTAACTGAGTTAATGAAAGAGCTCCAAGTGGCAGAGAAGGTTATGAAGCCACAATCTAAGGCTATGATTGCTAGGGCTTCTTTTTCTAGAACTGGGCCTAAGCCTAGAAAGTTCAAGAAGAAGAAGGGAAATGCACTGGCCCAGCCCAAGAACTAGCCCAACAAACTCAAGGGCAAGTGCTTTAATTGTGGGCAGAAAGGACACTGGAAAAACGAGTGTTCAGAGTTTCAAGCTAAGAAAAACCCTGTAGGTATTGTTTTCTATCTAGAGTTAGTTTCAATGGTTGGATCAACTTTCACTTGGATTATTGTTTCTGGAGCCACGATTATATCTGTAACTCCTTGCAGGGGTTTAGGAAGATAAAAAGACTCCAGAAGGGTGAGTATGGACTACGAGTAGGAAATAGAGCACAAGTATGGGCCTTTGCAATGAGAGAGTTGGATCTTATTTTTTATTGTAATAGAGTAGTTATTTTGAAGGACATTTTATATGTACTCAGTTTTAGACAAAATTTGATTTCAGTTGCAAAGCTAATAAATCATAGATATTCTATTTCTTTCCATTATGGTATTACTATTAGTAGAAATGAAGAAGTTTTTTTGTTCTGGGCACATGTATGGAAACTTATTCTTCTTAAATCCTACAAACAATTAAATAAATAACACTCAAACTGAACCTTTAAGTAAGAAAAAAAAGACCAATGTTAATGACTCATATTTTTGGCATCTAAGGTTAGGTCATATTAACTCAATCAGGATTCAGAGGTTAATCCACGATGGGCCCATGGGCACATGAAGATTGGAAAGTTAGCATCAGTGTGAATCCTGCCTTATAGGAAAAATGACCAAAATGTCATTCACCCAAAAGGCTAATAGAGCTAAGGAGATATTGGGCCTTGTTCACACTGATGTATGTGGTCCTTTGTCTATTCCAGCTAGAGGGGGTTGTGAGTACTTCATCATTTTCACGGATGATTGCACAAGGTTTGGTTATGTCTACCTGATGAGATGCAAATCTGACTCTTTTAATAAGTTCAAAGAGTCTAAAGCTGAAGTAGAGCGTTGAACAAGTAAACTGATCAAAACCTTACAATCGGATCGTGATAGAGAGTACCTCGTTGGTGAATTCAAGGATTACATGGTATATCATGGGATAGTATCCCATCTCTCTACACTGGGGACACTGTGAAACCCTACCTAAAGCCAACCCTAGAGTAAGGGAGTCAGGATGCATATCATATTTTCTTGCATTAATATATATATTTTTGAATGATTTTATGTACTTTAGAATTATGATTTATAGTCTAGAAGGCTTAGTTATGATTATTGGGTAGGAAGGATAAAATGGTAATTTTTGCTTGAGATCAAAATAGGAAGATAGCTTGAGGATTTAATGGGAAGAATATTTGGAAGAGAAAATAAGAACAAGAGTTGTTGTGGCTTAGTGGTTAGAGCTTTGGAATTAATCTCTAAGGTCTTGAGTTCAAATCCCATCATTTAAGTTTTTTGTCATGATTATTTTAATTTAAGGGTGGATTTTCGTCCTTTGCATTCCATAAGTAACAATGGGAGAGTTGTCCTAGGGGAGATATGAAGGGAATGCCCTAATCCTATTCTTAGGCCCTAAAAGAATTCTTAAGGGATTCATGTCCTTTTATTCTTTAGCTTACCTTAAATTCTTTACCAATTAAGTTTGTTCAATTTATCCAAATCCATATTTTAATTCCAGAAAATTCAGCAAGGTTTATGGGCCTTGGAATCTTGAAAATGGCTCTTAGAGGTTAGAGTTTTGGCTGAAAATAGGGAAGGTTCCCAAGAGAATTAATCTCCATGGTTGAACCTTTAAACTCCACTCCATAGTGTTCATCTTCTTCATGGAAGAAATCTGAAAATTTTCTAGGTTCTTGGACAACCTAGTCTTCAAAAATTTCAACCATCTTTCTTACTTAAATGCTTCTAGAAAAATGGCCAACTTATTCAGCTTGAAGACTAAAATTCTTTGCCAAAAATCGGACTGCACAAAGCTGTGCAAACTAGAAAAAAATTCTGGACATCTTCGATGCATAGCAGTCCAAAATCAAAGCTGTTTCTTCTACCCTTCAAAGTAGTAAATTACTTTTGCTTTTCCTCCATAAAGAAGGCTGGAAACCAGCCTTAAAGGACCCTCAAATACCACTCCAAACTCTCTGCAATTCGGCTGGAACATTGCAGAAAACTGCACAACAAATTCCAGCAAACAATTCGAATCTCAAACCAGAAAAATTCCTGCCTTGCTCTCTCTTCAAGCCTTGTCCGAAAATCACCTCAAACTTCTGTGAGTTAACCTTTGTTCAGCCATAGACTGAACTCCATTACCCTTCCACTGACCTTACACGATTAGGCTCCATAGTCACTCCTCAATTCCTCTTTCAATTACTCCAATCAAGCTTTCAATTGAAGTTTAAAAATTCTAGCAATTGCTCCATGAAAACAGCCTTGGATTAGGCTTCAAAAACTAGAAATTCTTCCACCATTGAACTTAGTATTTCAGCCAACCTTATAGCTCCTTCAACCCTAATTCATTTCAACAAACCACAACGAACCAGCTAGCTCCATTATAGCTGCAAAGAACCTCCATCAATCATACATCATTACCATATCTTTTACCTTAAAACACTCCATAAATTCCTCCATTTGAATTTTGAAACAACCAGATTTCCCTCTTCTCCCTAATCTAAAAATCAAATCACAGAAATCCCTCAATCATTCAGCCAACCCCTTCAGCAATTCGTCCAGCACTTTCTCTCCATTCTCTCCATTTTCACCAAGAACACACACTACCTTTCTTCAAGCCTAAGACCACTCTAAACACCTCCAATCCCTCCCAAAAATTCCGAAACACACCTACATACTCCCTAGGGTCCGTTTCTGGATTTTATAACATCAAATCTCGAAAACAAGAATTTGCAATCGGATCAAAATCCAGAATTTTCCTTGAAGTCTCAAGAACATCATCAAGGTAACCAAGAACAACTTTTTTTCACCTTCTTCCCTTCAATCTTTAACATGTCATACTAATATTCTCTCTCTCTCTCTCTCTCTCTCTCTCTCTCTCTCTCTCTCAGCCGAAATGGTTGCTACAACCATGGCTTTTTTCTTTCTCCTCTCTTGGACGATTCAAGCCTTCCAAGCATGTGGATCTTCTTAAATCTTCATCGAGATAGTCATCAACCAAGTTTTTCTCTTTAACCTTCTCTTTAATTCTAAAGTCATGTCTCTTAGATGTTGATAGAAAGGGATAGAATATGATTGGGGATTGGATATATCATATGTATGAAGGAGTAGAGATTGAAGCATGGGAATGATTGATCTTGATTAAGCCTTATAAAATTCCTTGTGGATCGATGCATGTTCTTCATGTCTTAAGTGAGTATGAATGTTTAAGCATGCTAGATATTATGTCACCTTTCGTGAATAGGATATTATGTTCTTATTTTCATTGAAGCCATGAGTATGATTATGCTTAGTAGAGATTTAGCCATGTGATGGTAGGTATGGATTTAAGCCTTTATTCATGAATAGAATAGTTTGTTGTTTGATGATGAAGAATATGTTAATGATTCTTGTTAGCAATAGGAAAATTATGATCATGACCTTGTTGATCCTAAGTTATTTTATTTAGCCAATTTTATTTCGTTAATTAAAATTAATACTATGTTTTCCTTTAAAGATTTCGAAAACCCTAGGAAGTGTTGGAATTGAAGTATTAAATGAAATGGTAATATTTTAGTTAAATAAATTATATCTTTTATTAAAAATAATATATAAATATTTATATATGAAAATAATAATAAATAAAACCTTTTATATAAATAATAATAATAATAGGTAAAACATTAATGATCTTGTAGGCCATATATTCATAAATATTATATTTATTTGTTATCTATTAATCAAGATTTAATAAAATTTATTTATTATTAATTTTCTTATTATTAATTATTTTCTATCTATTATTTATTAATTAAAAGATTAGCAATAATTTAATATTTACTTTAAAAATATTATTTAAGAATGACCATTTAATAATATCATCTAGGACTTAGGATTCTTCATCAATTAAACCCTAGTTTATTTTTTTTAACAACACTCAAGATTTAATATTTGAACCTATAACTTATTAGCAATTACATTACAAACCCTAGTTATTTTAACTTATCACTAGTTATTTTAACTTGTCAAGCTAGACTTATTTTATAAAAGCCTTTATCATCTAGACTTAAAGTTTAGGACATTTGGGTCATGATTGAAATAAGTTGAACTAGGATTATATATGAAAGCGAAAATGGCTTGAGTATAACCATATGGTTTGTGTTTACCCCAGGCGGGGTTAGGTCAGCTTTGGAAGATTTTGAATTTGCTCAAGTAAAGGATCAGGTAAGCTCCTGCATAAACTCATTTGATGACAAAAGGTTACTGTGGCAAGCCAAACGCGAAATGTATGGATACTCATTTGTAAAGGCAATTAAGGACTGCTTCTTTTCTTATTTAGTCAAACAAATCATTTGAAAGTCAAACAAGCAGTTTTGCACAAATACTAAACTCTTTCTAAAAAACCAACTTTGACTTGAATTTTAGAAACCCTTAATTGCCATTTCCAAATAAAGCGATGTTTTATCAGTTTTCTCCCAAGTGGGACAATCAACATTGAGTACTCAATAAGGGTAGACTACTAGGACTTGACTTTGAAGAGTTAGGGTAAGTCTCTCAGTAGGTGGCCACTTCTGAGGGGTGAGTCCTTCTCGGATAGGATGCCAGTCCAGTAGGTCATGCCAGTTCGAGCTAGCAAGTTTCAGTCATATGGACTGTGTGTTTTCGGAGTGGACAACCGGAAAGTTTGGGTGTTGAGAAGGAGGAGTATCTCACTCGGTAGGCTGTAAACCTACCTTTTGTCAGTCTACACAAAGTGTGGCATTCTGACCGTTATATGGTCATGGGGCCCAACGTGTGGTAACCCATGGCTACCCATTTGAGTGGTTGTACTTATTGTGCACATGTATGGTTTGAAAAGCAAAACGCTACTCTTTATTTTTAACCTTATTTATTGCTTGCCAGCACTTTCTCTTATGCAATTTTTACAACCTGTATTCATGAACTGTTTTACCTGAAACACTCAAAGCACACACGGGCTTACTGGGATTTTTATCTCATCACTTTTTATGCCATGTTTTCAAGTTGATCCTGCTGTGGAGATGAGTAGCTAGATTTGTTGCCTGCTTGAAGATTTTATTTTATTTATTTTATGTGTTGTTTTGAGAGACGGTTGTATTTAATTTATTTTGGATTTGTTCCTAAATTTTTTAGTTGTAATAAGTTCAATTTTAAAGTATTGGTTTTATTTATGTTTGTGTGACCTAGTTATAATGACCCCTTATCCTTTGAACGGGGCAACATCTCCGGCCCTGTTGAGCCTAGGTAGCGGGGTGTTATAGACACCCTAGCAGAATGGAGTAGCTGAGAGAAGGAACAGGACATTGATGGAAATGGTTTGAAGCATGATGTCTCTTGCTACTCTTCCAGTTTCTTGGCATACATTCTGAACTTGGTACCTTCCAAGTCAGTACCTAGGACGTCCTATGAAATGTGGATTGAGCATAAGCCAAGTCTGAATCATCTTAGGATATGGAGCTGTCTAGCTTATGTACTGATTAATGGAGATAAGCTAGAACCAAGAACGAAATTATACTATTTTGTTAGGTATCTAAAAAGGACAAAAGGAGGTTATTTTTTATCATCCACTGATCAAAACCTTACGATCGGATCGTGGTGGAGAGTACCTCGTCGGTGAATTCAAGGATTATATGGCACATTATGGGATTATATCCCATCTCTCTACACCGAGGACACCCCAGCAGAATGGAGTAGCTGAGAGAAGGAATAGGACATTGATGGAAATGGTTCGAAGCATGATGTCTCATGCTACTCTTCCAGTTTCTTAGCATACATTCTGAACTTGGTGCCTTCTAAGTCAATACCAAGGACGTCCTATGAGATGTGGACTGATATTAAGCCAAGTCTAAATCATTTCAGGATATGGGGCTGTCTAGCTTATGCATTAATCAAGGGAGATAAGCTAGAACTAATATCGAAATTATGCTATTTTGTTATGTATCCAAAAGGGACGAAAGGAGGTTATTTTTATCATCACAAGGAGTAAAATGTACTAGTAAATACTAATTCTAGATACATGAAAGATGATCAAAGTACTTCTACTAAAGGTTCAACAAGGTTGGAACTTGAGAAGAAGTTATCTTCGGAATAAACTTCTTCAGACTTAATTGTAAAACAAGAGGAGGTACAGCCTCAAGAACCTGAACAAATGGAGACTTGTCGTAGTGGGAGAGTATCTAGGGTTTAAGAAAGATGGACTAGAGAGGCTTTCAAGCTAGTCTATGACCATCAGGAACAAGATCCCACTAGATATGAGGAGGCTATTGCTGATGCCGATGCAAATCTATGGCATGAAGCAATGAAAGCCGAGATTGAGTCTATGTACTTCATTCAGGTTTGGGATCTTGTAGCTTCATCTAAAGGAATAATACCTATTGGGTGTAAGTGGGTATACAAGAGGAAGAGGGGAGCGGATGAGAAGGTGGAAACCTTCAAAGCTAGGCTTGTGGCGAAAGGGAATTGACTATGAGGAATCCTTTTCCCTGATAGCCATGTTTAAGTCCATCTGTATCCTACTTGCCATCGCATGTCATTGTGACTATGAGATATGTCAAATAGATGTCAAGACGGTATTTCTTAATGGCAATCTTAGCGAAGACATCTATATGTCCCAACCGGAAGGTTTTATTGCTAAAGGCTAGGAACATATACTTTGCAAGCTTAAGAAATCCATTTATGGACTTAAGCAGGCATCTAGAGCATGGAACATTCATTTTGACGAGTTGGTAACGTCTTACAATTTCATTCAAAACGAGGATGAACCATGCGTATACAGAAAATTGGAAGGCATAAATATGATTTTTCTTGTCCTATATATGGATGATGTTCTACTCATTGAGAATGATGTAGGAACATTGTCATCTACTAAGGTTTGGTTGTCTAATTAATTCAATATGAAGGACTTGGGAGAAGCCAGTTACATTCTTGGGATTAAGCTTCTAAGAAATAGGAAGTAGAGAATGTTAGGATTATCCCAAGCAACATACATTGAAAAGATGCTGGCCAATTTCAGCATGGACTCATGCAAGGGAGCTCTAATCTCTTGTAGACATAACTTGTCTTTTTGTTCAAAGGGTTGTCCTAAGTCCCAAGAAGAAAAAGACAAAATGAGTAGGATTCCCAATGCTTCGGCTATGGGAAGTCTTATGTACGTTATGTTATGCACTAGGCTAGATATCTATTTTGCCGTAGGCTTAGTGTGCATATATCAGTCAAATATCGGGAAGGTTCATTAGCAAGCTATAAAGCATATTCTCAAGTACCTTAAAGGTACGAGAGATTATATGCTGGTTTACAGGGTTGATGACTTGGTTCCTACTTGATACACAGACTCAGACTTCCAAGCAGATAAGGGTGAGAGAAAATTCACTAGTGGATATGTCTTCACCTTATTTGGAGGAGCTGTTTCATAGAGGAGTATCAAGCAATCTTGCATTACTGACTCAACCATGGAGGCTGAGTATGTGGCAGCTTGGAGGCATCCAAGGAAGTAGTTTGTCTCCGGAAGTTCTTTTCAGAACTTGGAGTCGTGTTATACATGAACAGACCGATTGTGGTGTACTACGATAACAATGGTGCAATCTCGCAATCTAAAGAATCCAAGAACCATAAGAAAGGGAACCACATCGAGAGGAAGTACCACCTGATCTGGGATTTCATCCAAAGGCAGAAAATTGTGGTGGAATAGTAAGCCTCGGAGAACAACCTAGCAGATCCCTTCTCCAAGAGGTGGGCACCTACGGACTTTCTTAGTATTAGAGTGAAAGTGGGAGATTATTGGAGTGTATGTCCTCTAGACTAGTTTTCTGACGTAATTATCGATTTTATCAATAAAAGAATTTATTCTCAAAATTTATTTGTGAATTTACATTTTATTTGTGCACTATCTTTGTTTGAAAAATACCCACTGTGTTTAAGTAAGTGATTTATGTGAATGGTAGTCTTTGACAGTAAGGTATGGATCACGGGTTACTTCACACATAAACATTTGTTCTTAATCGATTGATGAGAATGTGAATCTCATCATATTTAGGTTATTGTGTTATGAATTTCAAATGGGGAATGGCTTACCTTTAGCCAGTGAGTAGTCCACTCACTTCATAGCATGAGCGTATTTCGAATACGTATAACATGACTATAATAGCAGTTTCTAAAAGTACTATTTAGAAGAAACTCAGACTATTACCGCTACAGCGTGGACTAATACTCTACCACTTGAGTATGAGTTGGTGGTTGGATGAAGCTGGTAGAATTTACTTTGATATGCTGTAGTTGAGGTTCTATTATAGAGCCGATATACTTGGATGTTGGGTATATGTGACAAGTTTGTTAAGACAGACTTGTACAAGACAGTTTCTACACTATATCACCCATTGTGACTATTTGAATAATCTAAATATCCAGGGCCGCCCTGGGGAACATGACTTGGATGTTAGTTTTAGGGTAGCTCTCTTGGAAAGCAGAAACATTCTAGGAGTCATGGATTATTGAACTAGAGATCTAAGGGTGGTAGATGTCTTTTAAAGAGGTGTTAGAACACTCTTCCTTTCTAAAATGTATGACGATGCATAGAGAGGTATTTTAGTCATTACACATGTAGGTCGGAGACTTTGCTAATGAAACATTATTCTTGGGGTCAATATTTCCTTATAGTGATATTACAAAATATTTAAAATGTAAATACAGCTATTTCTATAGTAGGGATATTTTGGTCATTTTAGTAGGCAAGGCGATATGTCTTTTGGTCCTCGGAATAGCCCATAAGTTCTGATTGGTTTGGGTTGAGGGATTGATCTTATAGTAAATGGATTTTATTTTATTCGAGTAGCCTGGTTTATTTGGTTAGAATAAAATAAAAGGTCCAAAGAGAGAAAATTATTTATTGACCCATTTGGATTATTTAATTAATTTAATTTTTTTGCTTGTACTTGTCTAGGAATAATTAAATTAAATTAAAGGCTAAACCCAATGAACTGGGCCAAGGCTTAAGGTTTATAATGGTCCATTAGGTTATTTAATTAATTTAATTATTAGGCTTGTATCAGTCCAGGAATAATTAAATTAAATTGAAAGGTTTAACCCAATAAACTGGGCCATAGGTCCAAAGATTTGTTTAATGGTTTATACATGACATGGGGCCTTAGGGCTTCTGTTTGACTTTTGAATGTCCAGATAATAACCTATCATTGAGGTTGTTGGGAAAAAGGAGAAAAACAGAAGTTCACTAAAGCACGTTCTTGTTTTTTTCTCCTTAAGCCTTATGTTCTTTCCTCTCTCTCATGTGTTCTCTGTGTTGTGAAAAATAGCATAAATAGAGACAAAAGACTCACTGATTAATGCTTGGTAGCATTCTGTCAGAGTGGGAAGATAATCTTTTTAATCCACAAGCATTCACCACGTATTTTAGGAAGGGTTATATTCCGATAGCCTAGAGGATTTGCATGAATGAGAAGAAGCAGACGGCTTGCAAGATTACAACCAGAGGTTTCTTTAGGAGAACCAGTAGCTTTAAGCATTCAACCTGAAGTGGTCCAGATATCTTCCTCAGTGCCCAAGAAAACTTTAAGACGCAGTGATATAAAAAAATTTTCCTTTTGTTGCGTCTCTGCGTATGCTCTGTTTCATTAGCATACTTCTGTGAATTTTCATTTTGTCATGTTTTGCCTTCATGAGATTCATATCCAACTTGTTCATGTTGTAAGTCAACTTGAACTGAGAATATGAATTAGGCAGAGTTTCAAAGAACCATGTTAATTTGGCCCTCAGGATCTATTGTCACGCCTAGGACATTGGCCTCCTCGAAGTAAGCAATCATCTTGAGTAGATGCTTTTGAACTGAAGCCCCCTCAGCCATCCTAGTATTTATGATTGCCTTAAGAGCTTCCTACCTTGTGGGCTGACTCTTGTCAACAAACATGGTTACGCAGTGGCAAATCCTTCTCGTACGCAGTGGCCATGTGCTCATGTTTAGATTGGAGCGCACTAGACATGGAAGCCAACATGTAACATTTAGCCATCTCATGGGTTTCTTCCATGCCTTCTCGACCTTTTGATCTTGATCAGTTGATTCTTCCCCAATCTCAGGACTAGGATCTGTAAGAACATACTTGTATTCCTTGATAGTAAGTACTATATTCAGGTTCCTCTTCCAATCCACATAAGTTAGGCCTGTCAATTTATTCTCCTTGAGAATGATTGACAATGGACTGAAACTAGACATTTCTGAAATATTGCGAAAAACATTCATTTAGTTTGTAAGAAATAAAAATGCCCATTTCTCTATATTATTTTTTTTTATAATAGATAACTCTTAAAACCATTATAAAAAATATAAATAGTTTGGCTATTGGAAAAGCTAACAGAGCATCGTAGGAAGATTAATAGCATCTTGAGTTAAGTGTATAACCATCACGAATCAAAACTTCTTAAAATAGGTAGTGATCTAGAAAAAAGTTTCACCGATAGGATGGCCACTAATTCACACTACCTGCAGGCTAAAAACCTCCAATGTAGGTTGGTCGATCCTGTCAAATACCACAGGCTTTTAATTTTACTCTTCCTTTAGTTCTAGATACTTGTGGAAATCCATCCTATAGGGGGTCATGCTCAAAATGACACGAGGAAATCCAATCTCTCTAATGAGAGTTGTGATGGAAGCCATGGGGTCTTTGGAACCTCTCTCTCACTTAATATTTTATTGAAAATAGAGTTTTCAGCCCAAAAATATTTTCTATAATCTTACGGTTTCATTAACTTTAGTAAAAATCTAAAATTCAATATTATTCTCTATGTTAAGGATTAAATCCTTTGCAAGAATATACTATGAATTTATTTTACTATTCTAAATTAATAACCAGGTAAAACTTTATTAATTAACTTGAAGTTCAACATTATTCTCCATGTAAAGGATTAAAACCTTTAAGAGAATAAACCATGAACTATTTTTGTAACACCCCACTACCTGTTGGGCTGGGGATGTCGCCCTGTCCAAACGACAAGGGGTCTTTATAACTAGGTCACACAAATGAAAATAAACAATACTTTAAAATTTAAACTTATTACAACCCAAAAATTCAAGAACAAATCCAAAATAAATTGTTCACTTTTATCTCTCAAAGCAATATATAAAATAAATGGCATAGAGTCTTCAAGCAGGCAACAATCTAGCTACTCATTCCTACAGTAGAATCGACCTGAAAACATGGCATAATAGGCAATTGGATAAAAATCTTAGGAAGCCCGTGTGTGCTTTGAGTATTTTAGGTAAAATTGTTCATGTATGCAAGTTGTAAAAGTTGCATAAGAGAAGGTGCTGGTAAGCATTAAATAATGTTAAAAATAAAGAGTGGCGTTTTTCTTTTCCAACCATACATGTGCACAATAAAAACAACCACTCAAATGGGCGGCCATGGGTTACCACATGTTGGGCCCCATGACCATATAACGGTCAAAATGCCACACTTTGTGCAGACTGACAAAAGGTAAGTGTATGGCCTACCGGGTAAGATACTCCTCCTTCTCTACACCCAAACATACCGGTTGTCCACTCCGGAAATACACAGTCCACATGACTGAAACTTGCTAGCTCGGACCGGCATGACTAAGTAGTACTGTTGCTTCTCCAAGTTGAGTTCATCTTCTGGATGTGGCCTCCTGCCAGAAGACTCGCTCTTGCTTTTCAAAACTAGTACTACTAGCCTACCCTTATTTAGTACTCAACGTTAATTATCCCACTCGGGAGAAAACTGATAAAACATTGCTTTATTTGGAAATATCAATTAAGGGTTTCTAAAGTTCGTGTGAAAGTTGGTTTTAGAAAGAGTTTAGTGTTTGAGAAAATTGCTTGTTAATTTTCAAATGATTTGTTTGACTGAACAAGAAAGAAAACAATCCTTAATTGCCTTTACAAAATGAGTGTCCATACACTTCGCGTTTAGCTTGCCATAGTAACCTTTTGTCATCAAATAAGTTTTATGTAGGAGCTTACCTGATCCTTTGCTTGCAAATTCACAAGTCTTCCAAAGCTGACCTAACCCTGCCTGGGGTAAACACAAGGCATATAGTTATACTCAAGCTACATTTGCTTCCATACATAATCCTAGTTCAACTTATTACAATCATGACCGTAATGTCCTAAACTTTAAGGCTAGATGATAAAGGTTTTTATAAAATAAGTCTAACTTGATAAATGAAAATAACTAGGGGTTGTAAAATAATTACTAATAAGTTATGGGTTCAAATACAAATCTTTAGTGTTGTTATAAATAAACTAGGGTTTAATTGATGAAGAATTCTAAGTCCTAGATGATAATATTAAAATAAATAATAACTTATTACTAATCTCTTAATTAATAATTAATAGTTAGAAAATAATTAATAAATAAAATTAATAATAAATAAATTTTATTAAATTTTGATCAATAGATAATAAATAAATTTCAATAGTATTTATGAATATATAGCCTACAAGAGTAATATTTTCCCTACTATTATTATATATATAAAAGGCTTGATTTATTATATATATATATATATATATATTGTTTGGCTAAAATATTACTATCCCCTTTAATAAAAGGTATAATTTATTTGGCTAAAATATTACTATCCCATTTAATATTTCAAATCCAACTTCCTAGGGTTTTCAAAATTTTTGGAAGAAATCATAATATTAATTTTAATTAACGTAATAAAATTGGTCAATTAAAATGGCTTTGGGTCAACAAGGTCAGGATCATTATTTTCCTATTGCTAACAAGAATCATGAACATAAAATCCAACATCAACCAACAAACTATTCTATTCATGAATAAAGGGTTAAATCAAAACCTACTATTACATGGTCAAATCTCTACTAAGCATAATCATATTCATAGCTTCAATGAAAACAAGAGCATAATACCCTATTCACCAAAGGTGACATAATATCTAGCATGCTTAACCATCCATTCTCACTCACGACAAGAAGAGCATGCATCGATCTACAAGAAATATCATAAAACTTAACCAAGCAAAACATCCTCATCCTCATGCTCTAATCTCAACTCTTTCATACAAACACATACTCAAACCCCAATCATATTCCATCATTTTCTAACAACATTTAAGAGACATGATTTTAGAATTAAAAAGTAGGTTAAATAGAAATACTTGGTTGATGACTATCTCGATGAAGATTTAAGGAGATCCACACGCTTGGAAAGCTTGAATTGTCTAAGAAGGAAGAAGAAAAACAGTCATGGTTGTAGCAACCATTTCAGCCGAGAGAGAGAGAGAGAGAGAGAGAGAGAGAGAGAAAGTATCAGTATATTATATTAAAGATTGAAGAGAAAGAAGATGAACAAAATCGTTCTTGATTACCTTGATAGTGTTCTTGAGACTTCAAGAAAATTCTGGTTTTTGATCTGTTAGTAGATTTTTGTTTTCAATATTTGATGTTCTAAAATCCAGAAATGGACTCGAGGGAGTGAGTTGGTGTGATCTGGAGTTAATGGAAGGGTTTGGAGGTGTTTTAAGTGGTCCTAGACTCGAAGGAAGGTAGTGTGTGTTCTTGATGTTTTTAGAGAAATGGAGAGAATTGTAGAGAGAGCTGGACGAAAGGCTAAAAGTGTTGGCCGAATGATTGAGGAATTCTTGTGATTTGATTTTCAGATTAGGGAGAAGAGGAAAAACTGGTTGTTTAAAATTCAAATGGAGTAATTCATGGAGTGTTTCAAGGTAGAAGATATGGTAATGTTGTTTGGTTGATGGAAGCTGCAATGGCCGACTGGTTTTGCTGTGATTTTGCTGAAATGTATGAGGGTTGAAGGAGCTATAGGTTGGCTGAAATTGGGAGTGCAATGGTGGGAGGATTTCTGGTTGTTTGAAGCTTAATCCAAGGGAGTTTTCATGGAGCAATTGCTAGAATTTTTGAACTTTAATTGGAAGCTTGATTAGAGTAATTGAAGGAGGAATTCAAGGGGTGGCTATGGAGTCCAATCGTGTAGGTCAGTGGAGGAGGGTGATGGAGTTCAGTTCATGGCTGACTAAGGTTAATTTCATAGAAGTTTGAAGTGATTTTCGGACAAGGCTTGAAGGGAGAGTAAGGCTGGAATTTTTCTGGTTGGTCATTCGAATGGTTTGCTGGAATTTTTGTGCAGTTTTTTCTACAACAATCTAACCAATTTGCGAAGAGTTTGGAGAGGTATTGGAGGGTCCTTTAAGGCTGGTTTCTATCCTTCTTTATGGAGGAAAGCCAGAGTTGAATTACTGGTTTGAAGGCTGAAGAAACAGCTTTGATTGTTAGCCTGCCATGCTACGAAACTGTCCAGAAAATTTTCCTGGTTTGCACAGCTTTCCAGTTTTGGCAAAGAAATTCTAGTCTTCAAGTTGAGTAAGTTGGTTATTTTTTTGGCAGCATTTGAGTAAGAAAAATGACTGAAGTTTTTGAAAGCTGGACTGTCAAAGAATCTGGAAAATTTCCAATTTGCTACCATGAAGAAGATGAATACTTATGGAGTGGAGTTTGAAGGTTTAACCATGGAGATTAATTCTCTTGGGAACCTTCCTTAACTCCTTCCCTATTTTCAGCCAAAACTCTATCCTCTAAGAGCTATTTTCAAAATTCCAAGGTCAATAAACCTTGCTGAATTTTCTGAAATTAAGATATGGATTTGGATAAATTGAACAAGCTTAATTGGTGAAGAATTTAAGGTAAGCTAGAGAACAAAAAGGCATGAATCCCTTAAGAATTCTTGTAGGACATAAGAATAGGATTAAGACATTCCCTTCATGTCTCCCCTAGGACAACACTCCTACTTCTTCTTATGGCATGCAAGGGCCGAAAATATTCTACCTTATATAAAAATGAAATTTAATCATGATAAAACTTAATTGGTGGGATTTGAACTCAAGACTGTAGAGATTAATTCCAAAACTCTAACCACTAAACCACAACAACTCTTGTTCTTATTTTCTCTCCTAAATATTCTTCCTATTTAATCCTCAAGCTATCTCCCTATTTGACCTCAAGAAAAATTACCATTTTACCATCCCTACTCAATAAGCACAACTAAGTCTTCTAGACTATAAATTATAATTCTAAAGCACATAAAAATCATTCAAAAATATATGTATGCATGCAAGAAAATATGATATGCATCCCGACCCCCTTACTCTATGGTTGGCTTTAGGTGGGGTTTCACAATTTATTTTTAAAGTTTCTTAGATTAAAATATTTAATCAAAAATGTCCTATTTAGTGAGACTTTGGTCTCGCAAGAACTTGGAAATTTGATCACAAAAACGAAATAAGCATGATATCAAAAAGTAAAATTTTTCATGCTCAAACTATTTATTTATTCCTAAGTGACCAAAGAATGGATTAAACATCATGAATTAAAAATTAACAATCATGTTTAATTCTAAGGTGGTTCCATCCTTTACTATTTATTTCTATGCAAATTATTTATCCATAGATAAATAAAAATATTACAGAAAATTAACCTCATACAATGGTTTCAACACATGGTTATTGCAAGGAAAAATTAAGGTACAAAACTTCAGCAATGCTCTCCTATTTCTTGGCCAAAATTGCTCACGATTGCCTCTGGGCAAAGTGGACCTGACGCCTAGTTTGTTAGGCCTTCACGGCGTTGGGTCCAATATGTTTTTCCCAAAAAATCCCAACTGGGCAGAGTGGACCTGGCGCTTAGTCTGATCGGCTCTCCTGGCATCGGTCAGCCCTGGAGTTTGCCAATTTTTGGAAAAATTCAGCTTTTCAGCCACTTTTCACCCCTCAACAATTCTAGCAATCACGTTCTTTCAATCCCCACAATTTACAGGTTAAAAGAATACAAAGAAATGCAAAACCAGGCATTAAAACATGCCTTGACAAGTGCCTTTGCCTCTAACCACGAGGCGTATATCGAATCTACTTAAAACCAGAAAATCAATAGGAAAACCAATAAAATAAATTATCCTATGCCTCTAAACGCAGGCGTAAATAAACTCTAGAAACCAATGTATGAGCGATCATACGAAATCACAAAAGATTTATTTTTAATAGTAAAGGAACTACCTTTTTCCATTTTTAACCCTTGTATATGCTCCTAGATGAAAACTGTGGCTCTGATACCATTTGAAGGAATCACAGAAAACAATCAAAGGAAAAACGCATTGAAAAATTTTCAGTTTTCTGAGCCACATCTAGGAGAGAGTACTTACTTTTTTTTATTGGTCACCAATTAGCCAACAAGGGTCCCAGTTGCACTAGAACCTCTTGCGTTGGAAGAGGAGAAGGAGCCGCTTGCTGTTCAATTGGATCTCCTACCAATCTTCTAGTTCTACGCATTAAGCATCTCCAAAATTCTTCTCTTCATCTTCCGGAGTATGACTCTACCTTGCTCTAGGCATTAGCTTGGTAAGAGCTCCTTTCTTGGATAAAATCACTCTACCAGAGAAAAGGAAGAGAAAGAACGTGGAAAAGAAGAGGAGGCGGCACACTCTAAAAAATTATTACTTAAGGCTTGTTTTTTTTTCCCTACATATTTTGGCCATCCTGAAGGCTTCCAAAGACCTAATGGCCGAAATCACCAAGCCCAATTGGGCTAGGTGTTGTGCTAAAAAAAAAAAAAAAAAAAGCAGATGACTGTCCCAATCCTCTTAATTAATTAATTATCTTTTCTGGGCCGTATTAAATTCCTAGATTAATTAATTAATTCTAATTGGACTCTTAATATCTATCACATATATTAGCCCAATTAATTAATTTAATCTAGCCCAATTATCTTAATTAATTAATTAATTAATTATCTTTTCTGGGCCTCATTAATACCCAAGACTAATTAATTAATTGTAATTGGACTATTAGAATAAATTTTATTTCTCTTCCAAATAATTATCCATTAAGCCCAAATTGTGTCTAAACAACAACAAGCTAAATTGAGCTACTTTGGGGACCAAAAGACGTATTATTCATGGCTACTAAAAATGACCAAAATTTTCTTACTATTAAATAGCCATATTTTTATCATTTTAAATATTTTCATTTATCATTATATAGAAATATTAACCCCAAGAATAATATTGTTAAAGCAATGTCTCTAACCTACAGGTGAAATGACAAAAATACCCCTCTATGTAACACCCATCAATAAGACAGGATAAATGTATTAACACCTACCTCAAAGACATCTACCATCCTTAGATCTCTAGTTCGATAATCCATGACTCACTTGAATGTACTTGCTTATTATTGGAAGCTATCCAAAAGCACGCATCTAGAATCACGTTCCCAGGGCTCTGGATCATTAGATTATCCTAGACAATCAAAAGGGGGTGATTTAACCTCACTAAGTGAAGCATAGAAACTTTTTTGCTTGAGTCCGTCTTAACTAATTAGAGTAATACACCAAACATACATGGATATTAATTTCACAAAAGAAATCTCACCAAACATACATTAAAGTATAAAACCTTAGCTTCGCCAGACCACCAACTCATACTTAAGTATAAATGTATCCATCCACGCTGTAGCAGTAATAGTTAGGTCTCTATAATTATAGTACTTTAAGAGAGACCACTACTACAGGTCCAGTTCTACGTATTCGAAATATGCTTATGCAAATGATGTGAGTGAATTACTCACTAATTTAAGATAAACCAATCCTCATTGGAAATCATGGCATAATAGTCTTACCTTGATGAAATGCCCAGTTCTATCAATCGACTAAGAGCTCAATTTTACTTATATGACAAGTGCCCATGGTTTATACTTTACTGTGAAGAATGACCCAACACATAGACCATTACTTATCATACTTGGACCTTTAAATGTGCTATAATATAAGTAACAAACTAAAATGAATGAATAAATATTTTATTACAACATGTTTACACATAATACATAGTCTTTGAGAGCATACTTTCCAACAATATGTTCACTAGTTTAACTAGAAGATAGTGATTCCAAGGATTGCAAACGAAGTGGGTCTATTTTAAATCCTTTATGAGACCAAAATAATGCTTGATTGTGATATTGACTGAGTGATTCATTATCATGTTTTCCGGAGCTTTTATCTAAATTGCATATTTTCACATCCTTAAGTTGTATGTATTTCTTTATTTTTCTTTATTCTTATTTTTTCACTTTAGTTGGTTGGATAAATAATGAATGAAAATTAATTAGTGTGTATTATTCCTTTGAGGATTGATACTCATTAATTCCCTATGCTATGCTTGCTCGTATGTATATTTTGGGGTTAATGTTTTAATTAAAACTTGACTAAGGGATGGATTTAAATTTGATAATTTTTATACATCCAAAATTTATGCATCACCTCTACTGGTATTAGAAATGTGAATTTAACTATCTTGAGCTTGATTTGGTATTTGGCTAATTTAGGGAGATTCTTGGCAAGTTCATGTCATTTACTCATTTTTCCTATCCTTGATTTTCTCATAGCCAATCTTGTGTGGGGTTGTGTGAATTCTCTTGGTTAGTCTTAGTGTCATTAGTTTTATTTACTTTATCTTTTTATTTATTTAAGCTAGATAATGAGATTAAAGCTAAGTAGTGGTAATTGCTAAGTTCCCGTGGATTTGACACTTGGTATTTCCTATGCTATTTGATGAGTATACTTGCCATATTATGTGGTTTTAGTGATTGGCATTTTAATTTAAAGCTTAATTTATGTGTGTTTGTTGTTACTATTTCCCACACTAAAAACCGCACATTACTAAGTTAAGAATGGAATGACTTTTAATGTAGGTTATCCATGCTAGAGATTGGGTGAAAAACTAGAAGCATTATACCTATAGCTATGTCGATATAGGACACAAGGTGAGACCATTTGATTTCTAAAAGTAATGAATGGTAGTGAGCATTTTATTTCATTAAGTAATGCTTTATGAATTATTGTGATTTTTTTGAACAAATAAATGGTTTCTCTAAGAAAGAAATGGCATCATGCTAGGTTAAACGAATGGAAAAGGTGAATATTTCCTAGGTATAAATGTAAACTTGGAAGGTTTCTTCTCATTAATTATGAGGTGAAATTATGTTTTATTTTGGAAAAACATGTTATTTCTTTTTTATGGAAAGGATTTTGGAATATGTGAATTATGAGTTTTATGGAATCATAATTGGAATGTCTTAAATTTAATTCTTGTTTTGGGATTTAAATTCTGGAATTCCTGAAAAAGAAACTCATTTTGGAATTGTGTATATTTAAAATGATAAAAATACCCTCAAAAATGTATTTTATTGTGAAAAGAGGAATTTTATCCTTTTTTTTCTATGGTATGGAAAATAATTTCTTAGTTTGAGATTAACTTTGGAAAATGGTATTTTAGCCTCAAAAAAATGTTTTATTTATATTTCTTCGGAAATGGAATATTTGATTGGCCTTGTAAGCCTATGGAATTGGACTGGTCTTGTGAACCAGTGAAGACATTGATTACTTAGCAAGTGCTTTGATCTTTGTACTAGCTCTTGTTAGATGTAGACGACTCCAAGTTACCTAGCTAGTTCTGGGGATTATTTTAATCCAAATAGGGCAATAGGACATTGAAATTAGCCATCCTGGCTAGCTGTTTAGCGCCTAGCAGTTGCCTATATCTTATGTGCATATTATTTTAGGTTGTTCATGGTTGGTGATTTTGGGTTGTTCATGGGTGATGGGTAAGAACATCTGGCGTGTTCAACCCTGTGCCACCTCAATATTGATTAACGTCAGGATTGGGACCTCTGGGCTTATAATGGCAAATAAAAGATGCTAATCTCTTGGGACTGTGCTAAGATACACTTATTGCTCTGGCAAAGCATAGTTGAGTGCAGTTGGTAGCACAATAAGTGTGAAACCCCACCTAAAGTCAACCCTAGAGTAAATGGGTCGGGAATGCATATCATATTATTTTGCATGAATATATATGTTTTTGAATGATTTTATGTGCTTTAGAATCGTGGATTATAGGTTTAAATGCTCAGTTATACTTATTGAGTAGGAGGGGTAAAATGGTAATTTTTCTTGAGGTCAGAATAGGAAGATAGCTTGAGGAGTAGATAAGAAAAATATGTGGGTGAGAAAATAAGAATAAGAGTTAGTATGGTTAAGTGGTTAGAGCTTTGTGATTTAATCTTTAAGGTCTTGAGTTCAAATCCCATCATTTAAGCTTTTATCATGATTATCTTAATTAAGTTTGAATTTTTGTTTCTTGCATTCCATGAAAATAGGAATGATTGTCTTAAGGGAGACATGAAGAGAATGTCCTAACCTTATCCTCATGTCCTACAAGAATTCTAGAAGAATTCTTGTCCAACTTATTACCTCTAGCTTTGTCCTAGCATTTTCATAATTTAAATAAACTAAAATCCATTAAATCTTTTTCTTTGAATTCCAAAAAAAATTATGTGATAATTTCTTCCCCTTGAATTTCGAAAATCAGCTTTGGGGAAGGGAGGTTGACCGAGAAATAGGAGGGGAAATAGGAAGGGTTCCAAGAGAAAATCAATCACCATGGAAGGACCTTCAAAACTATCTTCAAGATGTTCATGCTTTAGTGGTAGGAAATCTGGAAATTTTCTAGATTTGTTGCAGCCCTTCTCTTTCAAAATTCAGGCCATAAACCCAACCATTTGCTGCCAAGAAAATGGTCATTTCAAGTGTCTTGGAAGCTGGAAAAATTGTGCAATTTTCGGACTGCACAAAACAGCACCAAACCAGAAATTTTTCTGGGCAATTCGCAGCTCTTCATCAAGGAAATGAAGCTGTTTTTAGTTCATCTTCAAGCCAGTAACCTTCTCTGCATTTGTCCAGAAATGAAGCTGAAAAACCACGCTTGGAAGAACCTCTGAAAAACCGAGCTAAGAAGGTGCGAAAATCCTGTACCAAAATTCTGCAAATTTTCAGAAAAGCCATGAACACTTGAGAGCAGAATTTTTCCAACCTTGTTCCTTTCTAGCCTAGGACCGAAAGTCACCTTCAATCTCTGTAGAATTGAGCCTTGCTCAGCCATACTCTGAACACCATTAAACCTACACTAACCTTGAAGCATAAGGACTCCATGGCTGCACCACAAAACACTCCTAAGATCAGTCCATTCAAACTCCATTTGAACTTCAAAAAATTCCAGCATTTCACTCCCATAAATCACTCTTGCATTAAGCTGAAATAACCAGAATTTTCTCTGCCTTTAAGGATTGAATTTCGGCCAGCCTTGAGCAACAATAACCCTCAACCATTTCAGCAAAACATGCTTGTTCCAGCCGACACCATTAAAGCTCCTAGACACCTCTCTTGATCAAACACCATAGCTGATCTTTTACCTTAAACATCTCCACAATTTCCTCCATTTAAATTTCAAATAAAATCTGGTTTCTCTCTCTCACAAAGCTGAAAACCGAAACCCTCAATCACACCCTACCATTCGGCCAGCTTTCTAGCAGAATTCACACAGCACTTCTTCTAGTTTCTCTCCATTTTCACCTAAAACACCAAGAACACCAAGAACACACACTAAACTTCTTCAAGCCTAAACCAACTCCAAACACCACCAATCACTCTCAAATACTCCCAATCATCTCTACTTAATCCCTAGACTTCATTTCTGCCATTTATAACACAAAATCTCGCCAGCAAAAATTTTCAACCGGATCAAAAAATCAGGGTTTCTTGAAGACCTCAAGAACATCAACAAGGTAAAACAAGAACAATCTTCTTGTTCATCTTCTTCCATTCAATTCTTAATAACCCTATCTAATGCTCTCTTTCTTTTTCTCTCTCTCTCTCTCTCTCTCACCCTCTTCTAACCGAAATGGTTGATCAAACCATCAACCATGAACGTTGTTTCATTGGATCATTCAAGTCATTCCATCGCGCGTGGACCTTCTTTTGTCTTCATCGAAGGACTCGACAATCAAGTATTCATTCTTAAATTTCTCTTATTAAATTCGAAAATCATGTCTCCAAGTTGATGATAGAGAAATGGATTATGATTTGGAGATTGAATATATGCATGTGGATTAGGGGATGAAGTTATGACATGATGATGGTTGAATTTGACTAGGATGTATGTGTTTCCTTTCGAATCAATATACGTTCTTCATGTTTGATGAATTTAATGGATGTTGAAGCATGATTAGATATTATGACACCAAAGGTGATTAGGCTTTTACGATCTTATTTTCCCATGGAAACCATGATTGATGATTATGCTTAGTAGGATTTTGGCCATGTGATAGTATGAGATAGTTCAAGTGTTGGTGCATGAATGGATTAATTTCTTGTTTGATGATGGAGAATGGGATCATGAATCTTTTTTAGCAATAGGAAGACCATGATGTAAGATTATTTTCTTGTAAATTCTAGGTTATATTCATTAGCAAATTTTATTACATAAATTAAAATTACTACTATATTTTTCTTCAAAAATTCGAAACACTAGGGGATTTGTATTAGAATATTAAATCAAACTATTAATATTTTTATTAAACAAAAATTTAAAATAATTTATTAATAAATTTTAATTATTATTAATTATTTATTATCTCTTCGAAATTAATTAAAAATTATTTTTTATTTAATTTATTATTTATTTATAATAAAGCTATTTTTAAATTACCATTTCTTAATATCAAATAAGACTTAGTAATATTTAAAATTCAAACATTGGTTTATTTATTAATAATAACACTCAAGAATTATTATTTGAGTCTATAATTTATTAACAATTATTTTAGAATCCTTAGTTATTTCAATCTATCAAACTAGACTTAGTTTGTAAAATTTTTCATCATATAGCCTTAAAGCTTAGGACATTAAGATCATGGTTAGTCATGGATGTATCTAGTTAAGCTAAGAATTATTTATGTAAGGTAGGTATAGCTTGAATGTGACCCTATGTTTTGTGTTTACCCTAGGCAGGGGTTAGGTCATCCTTGGAAGACTTTTGTGGAGAGCAAGCAAAGAAGCAGGTAAGCTCCTGCATGGAGTTTTGTGAAGATCAAAAGTTATTGTGGCAAGCAAATGCAATGTATATGGACATTTATTTGTAAAGGCAATTAAGGACTGTTTTCTTTTCCCTTTTTATTTTAGTCAAGCAAATCATTTGGAAATTGAACAAACAGTTTTACACAAATCTAAACTTTTTCTAAAATCCAACTTGACTAGACTTTTGGAAACCCTTAATTGCTAGTTCCAAATTAAGCAAAGTTTGATCAATTTTCTCCCAAGTGGAACAATCAACGTTGAGTACTCAATAAGAGTAGACTACCAGGACTAGTCTTTGAAGGGTTAGGGTAAGTCGCTCAGTAGGTGGTCACCTCTGAGGGGTGAGTCCTTCCTGGATAGGACTCCAGTCCGGTAGGTCATGCCGATCCGAGTTAGCAAGTTTCAGTCATGTGGACTGTGTATTTCCGGAGTGGACAACCGGTAAGTTTGGGTGTAAAGATGGAGGAGTATCTCACCCGGTAGGTCGTACACCTACTTTTGTCAGCATTGCACAAAGTGTGGCATTCTGATCGTTATTGGTCATGGGGCCCAACGTGTGGTAACCCATGGCTACCCATTTGAGTAGTTGTATTTATTGTGCACATGTATGATTTGAAAAGTGAAACACCACTCTTTATTTTCAACACTTATTTATTGCTTGCCAGCACTTTTCCCTATGAAACTTTTACAACTTGCATACATGAATTATTTTACCTGAAACACTTAAAGCACACACGGGCTTACTGAGATTTTTATCTCACCACCTTTTATGCCATATTTTCAAGAAGATCCTGCTGTGGAGATCATTAGCTAGAATGTTGCCATGCTTGAAGACTCTTGTTATTTACTTTAAGTGTTGTTTGAGAGATTGTTGCAAATAATTTATTTTGGATTTGTGCTAGTATTTACCTTTTGGGTTGTGATAAATTTAATTTTAAAGTCTTTTATTTTATTCTATTTTCATGTAACCTAGTTATAAAGACCCCTTGTCCTTTGGACGGGGCGACATCCCCGGCCCTGATGGGCCTAGGTAGTGGGATGTTACAATAAAACTATGATATCGAAGGTGAAGCCTTGTGAGCTTTGTACAGAAGCCGACCTTCAATTGAGAGATGTGCCTGTATTTCTGAAATAGGGGCAATAATGTTGAATTAAACTCAATTTTCCAAAAATGATTGAATTTAGAAAAAATTCCTTCGTAGTGAGTTGTAGAATTATTTTCAGTGGAAAAATACTATGTTTTCCTATAATAGATTTTGAAATGAAACTAAAAAATACTTGTGTCTATTTGTTTTCATAAAACACTAGCACACACGAGACTCACTAAGTGACTTTGATTCACACGTGTCTTTTACTCTGTTTTCTTAAAGTCTAAGGCTGACCACAGAACTAGAAGATGGTACCACAACATAGGTCTACAGACTATATCTCTTGTATATGTATGTTATATTACTGCCATAGTGCACATGATAGTGTATATTGAACCTTACTTTTGGTTTATATATTAAACCAATGTGGCTTTAATCCGATGGGGCAACCCTCAAACCTATTAGACACTTCAAATATTATTTCTAGGTGAGGAGTTACAATTTGTATCAAAGCATAGTTTTTGTGGCAACATTATAGTAACTGATAGGATCCCTTTATTTTGTAGGTATGTCGGTTAGAGATGACAAAGGTAAAAAGCCGGTAGATGATCATGATAGAGATGAGAAGGGAATGGAGAAAAATGAGAGCTCGAGAGCAAAGAAAATTAGAAAGATTTGGATAAGATTAGCACCTTGTTTCTGATCATTGGTAGGACCAGGCCCTGGATGTCGCTTCATCCTTTGTGACTCAATCTAGTCCTCAATTGACACATTCTCGAGATTCATTTCCCGAGGCGATACCATCACAGATTAATGGCTCGGGTATGGTGGATAGTGTTTTTGATGATGTAGAGACAAAATAGGATGACGAGGAGATATTTAGGGAGGCTGGAGAGGATATTGTAGAGGAGATCGAGAAGGTCATTTCTAGACAGATTAAGCTATTGGTAAAGGTAGAGCAGGAGGCTCTGATTATAGAAAAGGTTGATATAGAGCTAGACTCAAATATAGGTGAGGCCATGGAGAATGATTTTGGGTTTGAGGACCTTGCAAATAGGTTGATCTGGATGAGTTTGATTATTACGGGCCAGATACGCCCTAATCCTATACAGTTTTCTCAGGCTTAGGAACTCTTATCTTAGACAGCAGTCATACCGCAAGTAGGATATCATATATGGAGTATAATGTGTATAGTCTAGTACATATACGTTAGCTATATTTGTATGTTAGATGTGCAATGCACATAATTTTGTACTGATCCTATGTTTTGACAGTTAATAGATATACATACAGACATACATACACATACACACACACACACACATACACTATGTTTTTTTAACATTTGCACTGTGTCTACTCTTATATCTTTCCTAAGATACATTGTGCCTGTTTTTCATTAAAATCCTATGAAATGCACAGATGCCACCCAAACGCGCTACTCGACATCATCCTGAAGTGTCAGCCTAAAGTCTCTCAATAGAAAGGACATAACTTACAACTATGGATAATGCTATAATGTGAACTTTTCAGAGAATGACAGATGTACTATAGCATCTAGTTGATAATTCTGCTAAAGAAAAAAGGACAAAAAAATGAACTTGAGTCTAATCAAGCCTTAGAACTCTTCTTAAAGTTTCACCCTCCTCAATTCCAAGGTATACCCGATCAAGAGCAAGAAACTGAGGCTTGGATTGAGCAGATAGAGAATATTTTTGCTACTTTAAACTATTTGGAGCAACGAAATGTGCAATTTACAATATTTCAACTGCAAGGTCCTGCGAGGGACTGGTGGAATTGGGAGAAGGAACACTAAGAGTGGGAATGGATAGATTTTAAAGCTGATTTTAAGAATGAATTCATTCCTGACTAGGTCATGGAACAAAAAGAGGATGTGTTCTAGAATTTTTTGCAAGGAAATCGAATAATGGGACAATAAACAACTGATTTCACCTAATTATCAAAGTACTGCCCTCTATTAGTACAGTTGGAGACTGATTGAACCTAACAATTTGTAAAAAGACTGCAACCTGAGTTAAAAATAGTGTTTGTAAGCATGGATCTAGCCTATTACAGTACAACAATAGAAATTGCTTCATGGACTGAAGTGGAGGATATGGAGTAAGTTAGACAAAAGAATAGAAGTGGGTTTAAGAATATAAATTAGAAGTAACCTGGAGGAACTTAGTGGCATAAGAAAAAAGGGAAGATTTTGAAAAATGGAGGCCCAATGGGAGAACAGCCACCATAATGATGCTACAATTGTGAAGAGATTGGATACAAAGTTATTAACTACTCTCATCCTCAAAGATCAGCTGGATGGATAAACCCGAGAGGAGGCTATACGGGCTAAAATCAGGACAACCAAGAGGAAACTAAGGCCAAGCTACATTTAAACTAGGACCAACAAGCCCCAAATGAATGCCCGAGTAGTCGCTCTGGCTAAATTAGATGCTGATGCAATTGTTGTGGAAGGTAAGCTTTCTATTTTTAATAAAAAAGCTAAAGTTTTGATGGATCTGAGTTCTACACATTCTTTTGTTGAAAATTATTTTCTAGAAATTATAGGGGTTACTGGAGAGGAAGCATAATATGGAATGATTTTTAGCACACTATTGAGAAAACAAATGATTAGTGATAGAATACACTTGGACTATAGAATTTTAGTGGGCAATGTAGTACTAGAAGGAAATTTAATATGCTCACCTCTAGAGGATTATGATGCCAGTTTAGGGATGGATTGGTTATCCCAACATTATGCTAAAGTTGATTGTAGGCATAAGGTGGTGCAATTTTGTAAACCTGGGAAAGCTATGTTCGAATTTGTGGGGAGACTAGAAAGAAAAATAATTTTATGATATCAGGAATTAAAGCTCGGGAGTTGATCAGGAAAGAGTGTGCTGGATATTTGGCTTATATTATGAATAAGCCAAGAGAAGTGAAGAAACCAGAGGATATCCCTGTTGTGTATGAATATTTGGATATTTTTCCTGTAGAATTGAAGAAGTTACCACCGAAAAGGGAAGTAGTATTCTCTATTGATCTAATGCCAACTGCAGAACCCATTTTAAGGACTCCCTATAGAATGGCATTGACAGAATTGAAAGAGCTTAATAAACAATTGCAAGAATTGTAGAGTAAGGTTTTATTAGACCTAGTACATCTCCGTAAGGAGCACCTATGCTGTTTGTTAAAAAGAAAGATGGATCATTTCGGGCGCGTATGGATTATCGTGGGTTAAATGCAGTGACAGTAAAGAACAAATATCCGTTGCCTATGGTTGACAAACTATTTGATCAATTGCAAGAAGTAGGATGTTTTTATAATCGATAAACTCTATGAATTATACATGGATGCATCAAAGAAGAATTAGGAGGAGTATTAGTGCAAGAAAAAGGGTAATAGCATATATTTCCACAAAACTTAAACCTCATGTAAAGAAGTATCCTACCCATGATGCAGAGTTAGCAGCAATTGTATTTGCCTTGAAGAAGCGGTGACATTATATATATAGTACTGAATTTGAAGTTTTCACTAATCATAAGAGTCTAAAATATATTTTCACTCAGAAGGATTTGAACATGAGACAACATAGAAGGATGGAATTTCTGGAAGAGTTTCGACATCCAATTAAGTACCATCCTAAAAAGGCAAACACAGTGGCAGATGCTTTGAGTGGGAAAACGAATTTATCTGCTCTCTGAATAGTACGAGTTCCAAAATTAGAAACATTTGCAGTTAAAGAATAAATAAAGGTACTTAATATTTTGATTAAACCCATTTAGCAATTAAAGAAAGAGCAGGAGAAAGATGAAGAATTACAAAAGAAATAGAAGAAAGAAGTGGATAAGGAGAGAAGTGAATTTCAAAAGAATGATGTCAAAATTTTTCGATTTCGAGGTCGATACTACATTCCTAGACAAGTTGTGTTGAAACAAAATATTTTAGTGGAAACTCACCAACGTAAGTACACAATCAATGCAGTTGCAGTTAAGATGTACCAGGACTTGAAGCAATACTACTGGTAGATTGGGATGAATGACATTTCTAATTTTGTGGCTCGATGTTTGACATCCCAATAAGTAAAACCTGATTAAAAAAGACCCGGAGGATTTTTACAACCATTGCCCAAACTACCATGGAAATGGGATGAGATCACCATGGATTTCATAATAGGATTACCTATGATAGAAGGATAAAGAGATAGTATTTGGGTTGGGGTAGACCGGTTGACCAAATCAACCTATTTTATTCCTATTAATTAGCGAGATTCTTTGGAGAAATTAAGCAGAATATATTAATAGGAATCTATCCAAGCAATATGTTAAAGCTAAAGAAAAGGAATGGACATTCAACACACATTCAATGGTGCCAAAAAGAATTCAAATTACGAAGGTTTTCAATGGAGCATTCAAGCCAGACAAGCCACCAAGACAAGGAATATGAAGATAGTAAATAAGTGGGTGCCAAAGAAAAGATTGAAAGACCTTTAAGAAGATAAATCAAGAATCAAGAAAGTTGTTAAGCGATGAAAGATCAAAGAGGGGCCAAAAAGATCAAGGCTTGAACAACAATTTGTGTGGAGGATTAAAGTAGCACAAGAGGAAGGTTGAAGGCAAGAGAAAATAAGTCAGTGGTGAAGAACAGTGCTCACCCGATGCTAGGCCCAACAAGGCCATTTGGCGCTATTCCATCTCGCCTATTAGCCAATTTTGGCAGCACCAACCTGGTGCCAGGCCTATCCAATCGACCTGGCTCCAGGTCAGTACAAGCACAGCCCTGTTTTGATGATTTTTCCTATGTTATTTTATGTTTGTTTCTAATTTAATTCCCACGACTTTTATTATATAATAGGGATATTTTAGACCTTTTAAATAATTAAATGGCTGAGATTTTATCTCACCTTAGTTAGGTTAATATGCCTATATATATGGCATTATAACATTTCAATATAACAACTTTAAATATTCATAGAAATCAAATAGTCTCCTTTGAGAGCTTTTGAGAGGTGAGTCCTCTTGGGTAAATCCCATGAACATCACGACCATTCTTAAGTCCTTGTTGGGTATCTCAGGCTCGTATCCTATATGGAGCTGTAGAAAATAAACGAGATACCACCACATGCCTATGTATGGAAAACAAGACATAAAAATAATAAAGGTAACAGCTTTTACCTTTGTTTGATCGTTTGAAGAACAAAATTTCTTCTTCAAGTCGAGGCGCGGTCCAGCAATCCTCGTGATCAACCTCCACGTGAGTTGAATGTCTAACCACTATAATTACAGTGCGTGATTATCTCTAACAGTAATCCACACAGAAGAATGCTCAAGCACGAAGTTTTCTGTGCTAGTAGAAACACTAAGTCGGCTAGGATTGTTTTCATTTTCAGCAAAACGAGAGAGATAGAGAGAAGATCGTGTGTCTTAGTTATGTGGCGTGACAATCACCTTTACCAGGGTTTCGTGTGTATCCATTCTATCACACAAAAAATCCTGCTAAAATTGAGAATTCTAATCCTATTAGAATTCCCTAATTGTAATAGGGAACATTAAGGTCTCACAATTACAACTTGGACAAAAAATTATAACTAATTATAATTTGTCCACAACAACCTCTCTTTCTCGCAATTAACTCCACTATGTTATCAAATAATATCTTGAGTATATAATCTTCTATTGTGTGTGACCTATTAGCTTTCCCATTCAATTGGTAGCTAACATGAATTAATCCAAACGTCTTTGAGATTAATAATCCATAATTAATTAGAATTAATCCTATTAATTCTAATTAGGATTGGTTTATTAATTCATCAATTAATAAACCCATATTCTCAGATCATGAGTGGTATCTAGCAACATATTATGACCACCTAAGAGTCCAAAAAGTCAAGTGGCTTGACATGAACCTTTCAATAACAAAGTTCAGTGTAATTAACTCCTTTCACCATACAATATCTCATTCGGTTTGGAGTACGGAATTAGTGCCAACTCCTCTAGAAATAATTCTGGCTTGAATACAATAGTACTTATACCAGGAACCTACTACTTTAGATGTGTATCAATTGGAACTGTTTCCAATACATAATCGCCTTGGCCAAGAACTTCTCGAGTAGTAATTCCTACAAGTGGCCGTGAGATATTTGCCTCTACTATTAGGAGTGGTGAATCATTTATTGACTCTCTCAACTACTTTTGTTTACCTCACAATGTACCTAATATCCATCCCATAGGTGGCCCTTGATCGAGCTTCAGAGATTAAAATTAAAGTACAAAGCTCAACAAACAAAGTACCTTGGAGATCTCAAGTCTAAGGATACTTGCACGTTTGCTATATTGAGATTATATCACTGACACTAAATAGTTGTCTCTGTGATTATCTCAAAGTTAGGTTTTCCAATGAACTTATTCCATTAACAAGCATCCATGTGTTAACTTTGAATATCTCAATACTCATGGTTATGAGAACCACCTCCTAATCAAATCAGGAAGTGTAACACATGCTAGTCTTAATGCATTAATGATGTCCTGTCTCGTTAATACTATGACTAGGGACTATGTAAGTACTAACACCATCCAGTGTAGTAGGAATCTCATATCATGATCTCTATCATGATTTCCTTAACATAGTGTTATACTAGGGACTTTATTGAACAGTTATATTACTTAAAATAAACAAAAGAAACTGTAAGATAAATAATGCCTTTTATTAAAATAAAATGTGTCATATACAATATACAAGTGATTATCTCTAGGGCACAACACAAACAGTGCTTCCCTATGTATTGAGTCTATCAACTCTTTTAGGATGGATCAATTAGCTTGCTAATTTGGGTCTTAGGTTATAGATAATCTAAGGTTCTTGTTGGAGGTAAAATTGGTTGCCTAAATCATCTTTTTCAAAGTGTTATTGGTTTCTTTTTGAATCAATGGTTTTTGGTTGTGATTTGGATGACTTGATTCTCATTTCTAGTGGTTTAAGTTTTCTATTTTGGCTTAGGGTCCTAGTATTTAAATTGGGTATCTTGTTTCTTCACTAATTTTACTGTTTTGAGTTCTTTGATGGGTCTTGCATTTTGCCCTCAATTTTGCCCAAATTTAGCCAAGAATTGTTCTCAAGGCAGAAAACTTGCTCTAAATGCTCCTATTCCACCACCTCTAACCCAAGATGCTCCTACTGATGAGCATGTTGTCCACAAGAAGCATAAGGAGAACAGTGACACTGCATCATGTATTATGCTAGTGTCAATAATTCTTGAGTTACAAAAATAGCATAAGCATGTGGATGCTCAAACCATTATCTTCCATCTTAAAGAGTTGTTTGATAAACAAGCTGTTAGGGATATGCCCTAGAGTCAATTTGTACTTATACTATTGTCGTTATGTATTATGTAAGAATACGAGACATTTCTTTCCATGAATAGTGTATTTAGTTTTGTGGTCATCAAGTATGTGACCTGATAGTAAAACCTTACAATCAATACAATGACTATTCTTAAATTGTCCTTGATAAATTATTATTAGTAGAACAATAATAAATTAAGATTAGTATATTTGTGACTTGATGGCTATATTTTACTACTGGTCATGAATATATGTGATATCAAGTCAAAACATAAATAAATATTAGAGAATATTGTATTGGGCATGACCTACTATGAGAGTACTTCATGGCACATGTCATAAGTACTTTCTAGCCATAATGATATTAAAAGTCCTTCGACTTGAATTCATCATAGTTTCCTACTTGATAAATTCTATATTTTGATGTTATCTAAAGTTGTCTTTAACCAGATAATAAATTAAACTACTGTTAGATATAAAATAAATCAAGGAGAGGAATATGATTGATAGTGAAGGAATTTGTCCCTCTCAATTATGGGAGAGATATCCATCGGCCCCTTGATAAGTTAGACTGTTAAAATGCATAACCGTGTTCAAATATATCAATTTAAGATATTGATATTATTTGTTTAAACAGTTTACTATGAGATCAAGAAATAATTGATTAAGCTTAATAAGAATAACATTCTCTATGCCTTATGCTTAATATGGATATTGTGTGACAAAAGGACTAAATATAAAATTATGGTTTGGTTCAAAAAGATCACTAATCTTCATTTAATCTAGATAGTTATAATGTTTTGCTAGAAACTACTTATAACTTGTGGGCCATTTAAATTTGATTTGGGCACACTGCCAGTGTTAAATGAACCTATAGGGTCATACAATAAGCGAATTTGTTAGGTTATTTTTCTGGTAACCAGGTTCGATGAATCTGGAAATATGTCTAAGTTAGTCAAATATAGAAAATTTACCAAATACAATGAGTCTAGAAATATGTCCACATTTGATATATCTGGATGATGTCTAGATTGTAGGAATTTGACTCAATAAATTAATTAGTTAAACTACAGAGATAATGCTACAATCTTATCATATCAGTTTTTAATTTTTTTAATTTAAAACAAAATATGATAAGATATTATCAGAGTTGGACTTGAAAAGGTTTGGATGGGTTTTAAGAAAACCCTAGCCATTTTCTCAAGGGATCTGTTCTATTAAAAAAATATATATATTTGTGCTTCCATTCACCAGGAAAAAAAAAGCAAACATCTCAAACCCTAGGTGCTAGCACTCTTGGGGTAATGAGTTAGTTTGCCGTGTGTATCTGATAGAAGGCAGTCGCACACTGTAGCGTCTGGTGATCGTTCGGGTTACACGTACTACAGCAACATCAAAATCGAAGGATCGTGATTATGCTGAATAGAGGTAATTCTGTAATCCTTAGATCTTCTTAATCGTTTATTTGGGTCCTCAGAAAGGATTCGTGGATGTTTTTTATGTGTAGGAGTCCACAAATCCTAACACACGCTAGAACTGAGAGCTATGAGACCTCTACACAATTGTTCCATTCTAAGATGAGGGTGCTTTAGTGGCCACTCATGGGCTATAGATGTTGGGCTATATTGAAAAGTTTAGGTCTTTTGGTTTTATAATAGATCACAATTTAAGTGTTGACTTAATTCTACAATCATTACTAAGTAGTTTTTCACAATTTGTGATTAACTACCACATGAACAATATTGAGACCACCATACCTGAGCTTATCAATTTGCTTAAGACTGCTGAATCATCCATGAAGAAGGATGATAAGATAATTTTGCTAGTAGGTTCTTCGTCCTCTAAGTAGAAAGTTCCTAAGAAGAAGAATAATAATCCTACCAAGCCCAAAGGAGGTGTGAAGAAGAAGGAAGCAGACACTAAAGGTCCATGTCATCATTGTGGCAAGAAGGGGCATTGGAGGCACAATTACAAAGCCTACTTCAAGACTGTGAAGGAAAAGAAAAAGAAGGAGAAGCTTGCAAGCATTTCTACTTATACTTCTGGTATGTTTATGATTGAGATTAATACTCTCTTTATTAATGAGATATGGGTATTAGATATTGGTTGTGGATCTCATATTTTACACCAGTTTTATTGAAAAAATTATCTCAATTGCTTATTTAGACTTATTTGGATTTCATTTAATTTTTAAGAATAAACGTTGTTCTCTTTCACTAAATGATATCCATTATGGTTCTGCAACTTCAATTAATGGTTTATATATTCTAGACATGGATAATACAATTCTCAATATAAATGTAAAGAAACAAAGAAAATATTACTCAATCTCATCTTACTCATGGCATTGTCGGTTAGGCCATGTAAATAAAAAATGCATGTCTAAGTTATACAAACTGGGTGACTTAGGGTCATTTGATTATGAATCATATGACACATGCAAATCTTATTTACTTGGTAAAATGACTAAAACTTCATTTTCTAGAAAATGAAAAAGGGCTAAAGAGTAATTTGAACTAATACATACAGATGTGTATGGCCTAATGTCTATACAAGCAAGAGGAGGTTATTACTACTTTATAACCTTCATAGATGACTATTCACAATATGGGTATTTGTATTGAATGAAATACATGTCTGAAGCATTTGCCAAGTTCAAAGACTTCAAGAATGAAGTAGAGAAATAACTTGGCAAAAGTATTAAACTCTTGATCCGATCGAGAAGGTGAATACTTAAGCTAAGAGTTTCTAAGTTATCTTAGAGATAATAGGATATTATCTCAATAGACTCCACCACAAGCACCTCAACATAATGGTGTATTTGAGAGAAGGAATCAAACTCTTTTAGACATGGTATGAACCATGATGGCTTTTGCAGAGTTACCAAAATCATTTTGGGAATATGCACTGGAGACTGCTATTTATATATTAAACAGAGTTTCATTAAAAATAGTTGATACAACTCCTTATGAGCTATTATTTAGAAAGAGACCAAAGTTATCTCATTTCCCTGTTTTTGTTAAAAGGGCAATGTCAGAAAAACTTGAAAATAAGTGTGACAAATGCTTATTTATTGGATATCTGAAAGAGTCCTTCGGATATTACTTCTATCTTCCTACTGAAAATAAAGTTTTTGTTTCGAAACATGTTGTCTTCTTAGAGAAGGAACACATGTTTAAAGGAGATAGTGGGAGCAAGTTTGAACTTAGTAAAGTTTAAAAAGAACAAACAAGTATTGATTAATTGTCTAAACCCACACCTGTTGATGAACCTTCTAACATACAAGAGCCACGTAGGTCGAGTAGGATACAAGTGGTGCCTGAGAGATATGGATTTCTCAGAAGTGACCATAATGATGTATTGCTCATAGAAGAAGATGAGCCTACTACTTACAAGAACATTCTGAATAGTTCAAAATCCGACAAATGGTTTGAAGCCTTAAAGTCAGAAATGGATTCCATGTATGACAACCAAGTATGGACTTTAGTTGATCCACCTGAAATAATCAAGCTTATAGGGTGCAAATGCGTTTTCAAGAAGAAAACCAGCGTGGATGGTAATGTGGTTACCTATAAGGTACATCAGGTGGCAAAAGGTTATCGACAATAGCAAGGTATTAGGATAAAACTTTTTCACCAGTCGCTATGCTAAAATTCAGAAGAATACTCCTAGCACTTGCTGCTCATTACAACTATAAGGTTTGGAAAATGGATGTGAAAATAGCTTTTCTTAATAGAAACCTAATCGAGGAAGTGTATATGACACAACCTGAAGGTTTCACATCCAAAGATGGCACAAAAGTTTGCAAGTTACAAAGGTCCATCTATGGACTTAAGCAAGCATTTAGGAGTTGGAACATCCATCTTAATGAGATAATTAAAGAATTTGGTTTCATTCAAAACATGAATGAACCTTGTGTGTATAAGAAGGTTAGTGGGAGTACAGTCATTTTCTTATTGTTTTATGTAGATGACATATTGCTAATAAGAAATAATGTTTCCGTTCTTCAATCTATAAAAATTTGGTTATCCAAGATGTTCTCCATGAAAGACCTTGGAGAAGCAACCTATATTCTGGGAATAAAGATCTATAGAGATAGATCAAGGAGGTTGCCGGGTCTTTTGAAGTCTACATACATAGATAAAGTGCTGAAGAGGTTCAGCATGGACCAATCCAAAAAAATATTCTTACCTATGACACATAGAGTAAGCCTTTTAAAGTCGATATTTCTAAAGACATAAGTTGAAAGTGATCATATGAGTAGAATTCCATATGCTTCAGCAATTAGGACTATCATGTATGCGATGATATGTACTATGCCTGATATATCATGTGCTCTTAAATTGACGAGCAGATACTAATCTGACCTTAGTGAGAGTTATTGGGCGGCTGTAATGAATATCCTCAAGTACTTACGAAGGACTAAATATGTATTCTTAGTATATTGAGATGGTGATTTGCGAGTAAAAGGGTATACTGATGCCAGCTTTCAATCCGATAAGGACGACTACAAATCACAATCTGGCTACGTATTTATATTGTGTGGAAGGGCTGTGAGTTGGAAAGGTTCTAAACAAGATACTATTACCGACAATCGACTAGAGCATGTACTTAGACGCTATCATCTAATTAGAGAGATCATAGATTGGTGACATGTAAAGATAGAGAATTTCAACGGATCAGAACATTGTTGATCCGCTCACTAAAGCACTTTCTCAGAAGAAACATGATAAACATGTTCAGTCATTCGGTATTCGATATATGAATAATTGGATCTAGTGTAAGTGGGAGATTGTTAGTGTAGTGCTGAAGAGGCAATCACTTGTACCGTGTATATTGCTTAATAATTAATAAAAGAGGCTTTCTTTATCTTTCAATTTGATTATTATATTTGTATATGTGTATACACTGTTTGATAAAGTCCCTAGTACAACACAATGTTAAGGAAATCATGATAGAGATCATGATGTGAGATTCCTACTATACTACGTAGTATTTGTGCTTAAATAATCTCTAGTCATAGTATTAATGAGATGCAATATTATTAATATGACAAGACTAGCGTATTAAAGCTATTAGAATTAATAATCATTGTGTATTTATGATTATTAATTATTAAAGCTGTTAAAATTAATTCATATCATACTACTAATAAGATCAGGAAACCTAATGGGTCACACACAATAAAGGTTTGAATGCTCAGTATATATTATTTGATATTATTGTGGGGGTTAATTAAGAGAAGAAAATATATTTATAGGTGAATTATAAGTTTGTTATAATTCATAGGATTTGGTTGCAATTATATAAACTTCAAGGGCCCAATTGTAGACATTGGATCTTGGAGGACGTAATTGAAATTAACATAAATCCTAAACCTATAAACATGGGAAACGTTCTCTATTGTTTGTGGTTTTTTTGGACGATAAAAAAGGAGTGATTCGGACGTCCTTTTCTTCATCATTTTCTTCTCCAATTAACCATAGACACTTCTCTTCTACTAGCATAGATTTGAGCGGGCTTGTGAGCAATTCAACCTTATGTGGATTACTGCTAAAGACAATCCTACTCTTAGATTATAGTGGCTTAAGGTGGATGATTAAAGTAGAGGAGTTGGCACAACAAAAGTTTTTGTTTTCAACCATAGAAGCTATTCTCCTTTTCCTTTCTCTATTCCCATTTTAATTGCAAACACGTGATCCTTGGGCATGGATTTCATAGGTATTTCTGCTACGTTCTTACTTGATAGGCATGATGAAATCCCAACAAGAGAGAGGACTGAAATTGAGAGGGATAAAGGAAGAAGAGAAGTAAAAAAGGAAAGAAAAAAATGAAGGAAGAAGAAGCAGAAAAGGAAAACAGAGAGGAAGGGAGAAAGAGTAAGCCAGAACAAGAGAGAAAGGAAGAAGAGATGGGAGCAGGGAAGAAAAAGACAGAAGAGAGAATAGATATAAAGAAATAGTGCTAATGATTTTGCTCGTTGATGCAAGTAAGCTTTACTTGAGGAATTAGAAAAAAGAATGAGGAGAGTTTCCATTTATTTACAAAAAACCATTTTGCAAGTGATTTTATAAAATATATGAAAATGAGCTATTACAAAAAACCATTTTGCATGTGCGTCCTACTGAATTCATTCTCATTGTGAAATATGTTTTGTTTATGTTTGTAGACTAATGTTTCTATGGAATTAATTACTGTTGGATTAATGTTCCTTCTGGAGGTGATTGCGAAGTGAATTTTAAAGATAGTAGGATTATTAATCTCCATGTGAAGAAAATATTTATTATGTATCAAGTATGAGATCTCAGGTGTTGTTTATGAGTTGTCTTGCTAAAAAATACTGTGAAATTGTTTTATTTGAATATCACGAGCACACACGGGACTCATTGAATGTTTTTGCACTCACACGTTTTCTATATGTTTTTGGGCTCTAATGTATAGATTGATGATCAGAGTGCACAACCAAAGTATGATGATGAGAAAACTATTATTGCTGTGTCATTTGGAGATATATCGTAAAAAGATTTGAGATGTAATTTCAAAGTTATCGTGAAATGAATTTCATGCTCATTTACAGTTAGAATAATTCCGTTGTGTATTAAGTTTATTAATTTGTAATAAAGACCCCTTGTTGGGAGTTTAGATGAGGCGAAATCGCACAAAAGCAAGGCACACTACGAATTGAAATATTGGGTGTTATATCTTGTGTATATGAAGGTTAATCTATTTTATCAATAGATTCGAGATTGGTCAGTTGATCAACGCTTGTTTGTTCTTTTTGAACTTTACTAAGTTTAATCTTACTCCCACTATCTCCTTCAACCATGATTTTCTTTTCTAAGAAGACTACATGCTTCGAGACAAACACTTTGTGATTCTTTTGGATAACCAATAAACAAACATTTATCAGATTTACTTTCTAGTTTTTTTTGCAAGTTTTCCTCTTCTCATAAGTAGGACATCCCCAAATTCTAAAGTGAGTTAATTTTGGTCTCTTGCCATAAAATAATTCATATAGGGTGCTATCAACAATCTTTAATGGAACTTCGTTTAGATATAAACTGTAGTTTCCAGTGCATATCCCCAAAAGGATATGGGTAAATCTACAAATCCCATTATAGTTTGAACTATATCAAGTAAGGTCCAATTCCTTCCCTCAGACATACTATTATGCTGGGATGTGCATAGAGAAGTCCAGAACGATAATATTCCATTATCTTTAAGATAACTTTGAAACTTGACGCGTATGATTTAGGTGTATCAAAATCATTCAATTTTAAATCCCTCTCTAGCCAAATTTTATTTAAAACATTAATACAAAATTACATATAGGAGAAAGTATATTCATCACGAGTGTATAGGGAATCAACAAGTATTGATCCTCAAGGAACAACCACCATCAGTTACGGTTCATTCATTATTTAACTAACTCAATAAAGTGATAAAATGGTAAAAATAATAATAAATAAAAATATATACAACTCAAAGATGAAAGAATATGCAATTTAGACAAATACTCTTGAAGACATTGCAACGAATTGCTTAGCAAATATCACAATTAATTATTATCTTAGCATCATGAAGGATTTAAAATTAACCTACTTCATTTGCTATCCATGGAATCACTATCTTCTAGTTAAATTAGTAAATAGATTCTCTCTCAACCAATTTAACCAAAAGATGTATTAAAATTAATCCTCACATAAATCCTTCTATTCTATGTGATGTAAAATATGAAATTAGTCAATGAATCTATATTCTAGCAATCATCAACTAATCTTTGATTACCCAATTTCTTGACAATTAACCCATTTTTCAAGTAAGTTAAGAGATAACAAATATGAAATTAATTAAATTGAAACCATTATCAACCCCATTTTCAAGCAAGTTAACAATAAGAATCGAACAATCAATTTCGTAGTAAAAATAAGTAAGCAAATTCCACGACAAATAATTAATTGATCAAAAGACTAAATTGACTCAAGAAATCATGAATCCCAAAATGATATCAAATTACAATGACAAAATTAATCACATCATCTTTCTAGAAAAAAGAAAACAAAGGCAGAAGAAAGAACTCATAGACAAGCCTTTTTTCTTCTACTTGAAGACCTTCTTGAATTATACCCCTTGATTGATGAATCTCCTATTTTTGTGATTAATTAGTAGCTTTGATCCTTGGATTCAATTGTTTTCCTTGCTTAAATAAGCTCCTAAGATGCCAAAATTCATTCCCTAAGAGTTCTAGGCCGAGTAGAGGTTGGAAAATACCAAAACTCTTAGAAAATTCCCAAATCCACATAAAATAGGAAAAAACACAGCCTTGGAGCAGAGGAGAGCCAGCACCGGCTGTACTGGGCACGCCGACCATGTACTGGTGCTCAACGTGCTCTATTTTTTTTCCATAAATTCCCCTGTTCCAGTATTGGGCCGGCATCGACTGTGCTCTTTGCGGTTGGTGTTGGCCAGGTACTGCTTGACGACGGGTTTTTTCGTGGTTTTTCCACTCTTCTGCAATAAAACACCAAAACACCTTTCCAAGGGCAAAATATCAAATATGAAGGAATATGACTAGTTATTACACCAAATATATCACAAAACATCCTCAAATAACTAGAAAATTATTAATGAATTTAGCTTCTATCATATTCCCCCACACTTAAATCTTTGCTTTGTTAGTGTTATGCCCTAGAGGCAATCATTTATGCATTGTATATGACACATTTTATTTTAATAAAAGGCATTATTTATCTTATAGTATCTTTTGTTTACTTTTGTGTAAAATAATTGTTAGATAAAGTCCCTAATACAACACTGTATTAAGAAAATCATGATAAAGATCATGATATGAGATTCCTACTAAACTATATAGTGTTAGTACTTAAATAATCTCTAGTCGTAGTATTAATGAGATAGGACATCATTAATGCGTTATGACTAGCATGTGTTAGACTTCTTGATTTGATCAGGCAGTGTTTCTTATATCCGTGAGTATTGAGATACTCAAAGTTAACACGTGGATGCTTGTTAATGGAACAAGTACATTGGATGACCTAGCTGTGAGATAATCACATGGATAACTATTTAGTGTCAGTGATATAATCTCAATATAGCAAATGTGCGATATCCTTAGACTTGAGATCTCCAAGGTACTTTATTTGCTACGCATTGTGCTTTGATTCCAATCTCTAGAGCCAGATCGAGGGCTGTTTATGGGATGGATATTGGGTATATTGTGATGTAAATAAAAGTAGTTGAGAGGGTCAATAAAGGATTCACCACTCCTAATAGTAGGGGCGAATATCTCACGGCTACTTATAGGAATTACTACTTAAGAAGTCCTTGGCCAAGGCGACTATGTATTGGAAATAGTTCTAATTGATACACATCTAAAATAGTGGGTTCCTTGTACGAGTACTATTATATTCGGGCCAGAATTAATATATATATATATATATATATATATATATATATATATATTGGAGGGAGTTGGCACAAATTCTGTACTTCAGACCAGATGAGATATTGTATGGTAAAAAGAGTTAATTGCAGTGTGTTTGTTATTAAAGGGTTCATGTTAAGCCACTTGACTTCCTGGACTCTTGGGTGGTCATGATGTGTTGCTAAATACCGCTCATGATCTGTGGAATATGGGTTTATTAATTGATGAATTAAATCAATTAATAAACCAATCATGATTAGAATTAATATGATTAATTCTAATTAATTATGGATTATTAATCTCAAAGACGTTTGAATTAATTCATATTCGCTACCAATTGACTGGGAAACCTAATAGGTCACTCACAATAGATGATTATATATTCAAGATATTATTTGATAACATAGTGGGGTTAATTGCGAGAAAGAGAAGTTGTTGTGGCCAAATTATAATTAGTTATAATTTATTGGCTAAATTATAATTGTGATAACTTGATGGTTCCAATTACAATTAGAGAACTTTAATTGTTTTAGAATTCTCAGATGGAGTATTTTCAGTAGGATTTTTTCGTGAGATATAGGATATATGCACGATTCCTTCTAAAAAGAAAAACACACGAAAACAACTCTAAAACCTTAGGGCACACATGACTCCCTTCTTCTTCTTCTTCTTCTTCTTCTTCTTCTCTCTCTCTCTCTCTCTCTCTCTCTCTCTCTCTCTCTCTCTTGTTGTTCTTCGTCAAAACCCTAGCCGCCATTCTTGGTTTCTGCTAGCATAAAAAATCTTGGTGCTCGAGTATGATCCTCTGTGTGAATTTCTATTAGAGATAATCACACACTGTGATTGTAGTGGCTGAATATTCGACTCTCATGGTATTTGATCAAGAGGATTGCTGGATTGCACACAATCGTCAGGCAAGAAGAAGGAAAATTTTGTTTTTCAGACACACAAAGAAAGGTAGAACCGTTACTTTTTGTACCTTGTTAAACCTGTTTTAAATCACATGCTTGTGATCTTGGGGTTTGGATTTCTTAGTTTTTGTCACAGTAATTGTTATTGTGATATAGAACCCATCATGCTTGTCTTCAACCAAAATACTTTAAAACAAGGAAAAACATGGCAATCTTTCAGAAATTTCAACTATAACAAAGCCATTTTTCTCTTTCAAACTTTAGATATGACCTTGCCATTCTTGTCAACCCTTTGAAAACATTCACAAATTGAAGTACTAGTTAAGACATACCAAGGCCCTCGAAGTCAAATTAAGCAAGTTTATACTTTAGTCTAAGAAAATTATTTCACCATTCAAGCAAAAACATAGGTAATGTGAATCATACAAGTTAAGCTATCTACCAACTCAAGCATTATAAATCTAAAAATTGCACAACTCTAGTCATGATTTAACGAAAACACTCAACTTTTTTTTTCTCTCAAGTTTTTTTTTCAATAACTTAGGGAATTGATAGCTTCAAGTGAATGGATTTCTCTTCATGCACCGTATTGGCTCCCTTATAGTCATCATTCATCATCTTTTCAACAATTTTCTTTCTTTCTTTTGCTTTCGGGAATTAATAGCCTCAAAAAAGTAGATTTCTCTTTATTATCCGTATTGACCCCCATAATCAAGCAAAAAATGTTTTTCTATCTTCAAAGATAAAATAATTTTTTTCAACTCACAATCAGTTCTTTCCACTCATTTTTTTTTATTTCCCCAAATTCATTATTCACAACTCAAAGTTAAGCAAATTTTAAACTCATAATACAAGAGTTAACAACTTTCCCCATATTCATCACATTATCCACCTTCAAACTAAATGAATAAAATAATATTCAAATACTAATGCATAAACAAGATTAACCTAAATTCTCAAGACTTAACATATTCTATCCAATAAACTAATTCATTGTTAATAAAAATCCCACCAAGTGAATGACAACAAGCATATCTCAAGTAAGAAAAATAACTGTAACCATGCTAAAGCAATGAAAAATACAAAATTTTGCAAAAAAAAAAAAAAAGCCAAAATATAGCCCAAAGCTAGAGTATGTAGAATATATCTTCAATGCTAAACTCTCCCCCCACACTTAAACTGGACATTGTCCTCAATGGCCAAGAATATAACAAGGAAAGCAAAGCCCATGGACCAAAATAAATAAAGGGGAAGAAGAGAGGAAATAAAATATTTCCATAATAAAGTAGCTTCAACACATGTGAATCCATCACAAGGAGTCATTGGGAAAATGTACCTAAATAAAAACATAAAAGAAACAAAAATAGGAAACATAAATCTAGAAAGGGAAAATAAAACAAAATAAAATAAAAACCAACTAAAAAGGAATCCTAAGAAAAGTCATGAAAATATAAAAAGAAAAGAAAACTAAAGAAAATAAATAGGGATCAGTAGAAGAATGCTCAATCATTATCATCATCATGGTCAGCCTTATCATCATCATCCCCATTATCAGCCTCAGCCATATGGCTACCATCACCTCTTTGAGATCCAGGAAATCGCCGCATCCATTTTGCCCATTATTGTTCCTGAGCATCTTGCCTCTTTGTGAAGGCAGTCATGGACTCATGAAGCTGAAGCAGTATCTCCGTTTGTGTCTCCATGCCCATTCTCAACTGCTCTAATTGACCTTGCACCTCAACCTCAAAGTCAGTCCTCGATTGGGACTGTGAACTATTAGCCCAAGCTAAAGGTGGTGGGGCAGGATGCTTCTCTTCCATAGGTGGAAGCTCAACTTGTCCTGGATGCTACACATCATAAGGCCTCAATAATCGCCTCACCTCAGTACTGTACTGATAACCACAACTTACAAATGTTTACTCAGTAACTAGATCTCTCTCAGTTGTGGTTTCAGTAAGTTCCCCCTTAAAACAAATGCTAAAGGCTTCTAGAATTTTTGTGATCACAAATGGAAAACAAAGGCTTTGGTGGAAAGGCAAGAATAGACCATATCCTGCATAGATTGGATAATCAAAGGTGTAAGTAGGATGGGTTGGGTGTTCATTATCCTATAGAGAATATAAAGGTTAATATGCGGGACTCGTTGAACCCATAAGCCTTAGGAACAACATTATAAGAAAAATTATAGACTAGGGCACACAGGTTGGCCTCAAGATCATTATTAGAATAGAAATCTACTTGCCTTATTGGACCTCTCCTGTATATCTTTAAGGTAGCTCTAGTATCACTCACTCTCTATTCAAGGTCAGAAATTATCTTCTGGTTGTAGTGATCTACAGCTAACCAGGGACCTTCATTATTAACATATAGGATGGTAGCCAGGTTCTCTCTATCCACAAAGATAGGGGTTCCCTTTACCCTAGTCTCAATAGTCTTAAGATGGTTATTTTGTTTCTGGGCCATATTAGCATAAAACTCTTCAATCAAAATAGGGTAGTAGGGTCCTTTCAACTAAACTATAAGCCCCACCCCTATCATCTAAACATCAGTCCTAACTTGAAAGTACGGTCTAGAGAGGTTGCAAATGTGTGTTCTACAATGACTTTTTTAGCAGCCCTCTTGGAGTGCCACTCTTGACTGGAAAGATCAATAAAATTAGCTGAAGCTTGAAAAACAAAAGAACATGCATGTATACTGGAAACCATAAAACCAAAAGAACACACAGAGGGCAGCAGAAGGTAAAAATATTTTATACCTCTGTGCTTGGATGTTGTTTTTAGTGTCGAAGTAGATGATGAAACCACAAGGACTTCCTTATGCCTAGAAGATGTCTTTGGTTCAAAGCCTATAATCCTTCAGCTACGTCTTGCTTGCATGAACGCAAAGCTTCTCAAGAACTCAAAATATTCCACCACCTAATATCCTGTTGGTGAAACAAATAAGCAAGGAATACCAATCTCTGTTCTTCTTGATTCTCTGTTATTGATTAATAGAATCAAGAAGCCAACCAGAAGAAAGACGAGAGAAAAGAAACAAAACTAGAAAGGCTTATGGTTTTTTTTTTTTTCATACATGTGTATCTCTCAATGAAATAATAATACATGGCTTCTATATTTGATAACATAACACTGAGGTTTTGATATTTCAAAACACCCGAAAGTTATCAATAGAAGACGTTTGGTTTTTTCCAAACTCTTTGTTCCGTGAATTAAATAAAAAACCCTTTCAGTCCAAGCTATTAGGCCAATAATAATTATTATTATTTTCTTGGTCCCAATGAGCCCAAAATAATATATATTAATTATTTATTTCTGGGCCTATAAAATTAACCCAATAAATAATTAATGAACCTAAAAAAACCAAAATAATTATTTAAGCCTTTTTATCTGGTTTAGGTCCAAGTTAATTTTTTAATTATTCAATCTAGGCTTAGGCCCTGAATAATTAATTAACCAATTAAACAAGATAATAAATTTAATTTAATTTCTCTCGTTCTTTTATTTTATTCCAGTCCAAAAATAAATTAGACTTCCTGAATAAAATAAGTACCTTTTAACCAAGACCATTTTATTGACCCAAAATTAATTAGGACTTACGTACTATTTCGAGGACCAAAAAGACACATTGCCTTGGCTACTAAAATGACCAAAATACCCCTGTTATATAAATGGCTATATTTTACATTTAAAATATTTTTTAATATCACAATAAAAATATATTGACCCCAAGGACAATGCTGTATTAGCTATGTCTTCGACCAATAGGTGAAATGACTAAAATACCCCTATACATATTGCCGTGCATTTAGAGAGGAAAAAGTATACTAACACCTCTCTGAAAGACATCTACCATCCTTAGGCTTCTAGTCCAATGATCCACGACTTTTTGGAATATTTTTGCTTTCCAATGGAGTTACCCTAAAGCAAATATCTAAGTCATGTTCCCCAGAGCCCTAGATAATTAGATCATTTAGACAATCACAAGGGGCGATATAGTGTAGAAGCTATCTTTTACAAGTCTGTCTTAATTAACTAGTTACATATATCTAATATATTGGTCCTACTAACGAACCTCAACTATAGTATATCAAAGCATATACTTCTAGCTTTGTCAGACTTCCAACTTATACTCAAGCTATAAAGTACAAGTCCATACTGTAGTAGTAGTAGTCTAAGTTTTTACTATATATTACTTTTAGAAACGACTACTACAGGTCTAGTTCTACGTATACGAAATACGTTTGTATTATGAAATGAGAAGACTACTCATTGGCTAAAGGTAAGCCATTCCATAATTAGAATTCATAATACAATTACCTTACCATGGTGAAATTCCCATTCTCATCATTCGATTAAGAACGATAGTTTATTTGTTAAGTAACATATAGTACATATCTTATTGTGAAAGACATCCATTTACATGAACCATTTACTTAAATGCAATGGTTCTTTTCTATTGCTTTTGTGAACAAAAGTAAAGAAGTATTCACAAATAATTTCTGAGAAGCTTGTATTAATACAAATTGAAAATTACATTAGAAACGTAGTCTAAGAGGGCATACATCCTAACATCAGTAGGGTGTAAGGACAAGGGGTCTATAGATATAGGGGTAGAGGAAGATAAGGCTTTAGCCCTCCTAGAAGATTGGCATTTGTCTTTAGGCATAATGAGGAGGTTTAAAGATGGGTATCACTAAAGAATGATAATGAGGCACCACCATAATATAACAACAAACTTATCCCAATATGATCAAACTACCACAACACAACACCACATACAACCCTCAACAATCCACAATTTTCAATCAAACCACAACATCCTCAATCCACACTATCAATCAATCCTAATCTCTTTTCAAATCCTACAAAAAGAAATAAAGTACCATAATTTAAACTACTATATAATTCCCAAATAGTACACAACCTAATCATAGCATAAAAAACATGTCGATATTCCAATTCATGATGAATGCATCATGGCCAATAACATCATCTATCTAACATGAATTCATCACCAATACAATCGCAACAACCCAGAAATAGCCAACATATGATCAAGAGGTGGAACATGTGATTGCAAAAATAATCCGTAAATCATACTCTCATGCTATTCTAGTCACAATGGAGCTATCAATTCCATCAAATTCAACCAACAACTCTAAATCATGCAACTTTCGCCCAAAAATAGTGAAAATTCTATGGCAAGAATTTAACCTTTAGAATGCAAAAAAAATCATACATTTATGTTCTCCAATGCATGGGCCATTAAAATGGGCAATCTTTTTGAAGAAATCTTCACTTGAAAGAAGTGATTTCAAAATGGATTCTTGAAGAAAAAGTTAAGATTTTTGGAGTTTTAATTTGTATATTCAACAAAAACAAGGAGATTTTATGTTAGGTTGACATTTTTGAAGGTAAAAATTGATCCAGTGGCATTTGGAAATGAGGAAACAACATCTGGTAGAGAGAAAAAATGAGGGAAGTTGGAAAAGTTTGAAAGGAAATGGTCAAAATCGGCCATATAGAGGTGAAGCCAGACATGAGCCGGCGCCGGCTTAATACACCTGGGCCGGAACTGGCCCAGGTCTATCTAGCCTAGCAATTTTTTTTATTTAATTAATTACTGAAAGCAACAATAATGAAAACCACAAAATCATGAAGAAAACAATTACTTCAAAAATTAAAAATAATGCATAAAGATAAAGGAAAGCAAATAGAAATTAAAGAGATTCCCAATTAAACGAAAACCAAAGCAATGAAAATAACCTTTTTCCACAATCATGATCATGTTGATTTGTTTCAGTATTCCCCGAAAGAGATACCGTTTGACGGTCTCCAAGAAATTTAGCCAATTGCCTAATTTGATTTTCTAGATTATGCATGGATGCCTCAAAATTCGTGTCACAACATCCACTCCTTGGAACCTTGCATCAGTTGAGCTCACTATTTTGTTAACCAATTTCTCCAATGATGGCTTTGATAGTGGTACATTGTAGGGTAGGGAAGGTTGGGTTCTTTGATTGCCACCAAAATTAGAAGGCCTAGGTTGGTTTTGATTTGTCCATAAGAAATTTGGATGGTTCCTCAAATCCGGATTGTTTGTGGCACTATAGGGATTATTACTTTGTCGCCAGTTACCCAAAAAATGCTACTTGTTCTAAGGATACTTGGGATGAACCCAAAATTTAACACTCATGATTAGGATGCCTTTCTTCACAAAAATCACAGTTAACATTCATTACCTGGCTTGAAGAGGGGGTTAGCATAATTTGTTCCATTTTCTGAGTAAGTGCCTGAACCTTAGCTTCTAGAGCAAGCACAACATCAACCTTGTGCACACCTTAAACACGAGCCTTGTTCCTCGGATTGCCCTATGAGTAATTATTCATGGAAATGTTCTCCACTAACTCATATACTTCCTCTAGGGTCTTAGAATTGATAGTCTTTCCAGCAGAAGCATCAACTAACTAATTTAAGGCAAAGTTCAACCCACTATGAAAAATCTGCATTTGAATTCCTAGCTCAAACCTGTGATAAGGACACTTTCTCAGCATCTCTTTCCACCTTTCCCAATACTCATAAAGGCTTTTAGAATTTAACTATTGGAAGGCAAAAATATCTGTCCTAAGTTTGGTTGTTCTGGCTGGAGGAAAGTACTTTACCAAAAATTTCTCAGTTAGCTCATTTCATGTGGTGATGGATCCTACTGGTAAATATTTTAACCATGATTTGGCTCTATTCCTCAAGAAAAATGGAAAAGGCCTAAACTTTGTAGCATCCTCTGAAACACCATTCATCTTAAATGTGTCACAAATTTCCAAGAAACTAGCAAAGTGGGCATTTGGGTCTTCATCTGATAACCCATCAAATTTTACCATATTCTAGATTATTTGGATAATATTGGGTTTAAGCTAAAAACTATTTTCCTCTACCCTAGGTCTAGTGATAGTCGAGTATGTACCTGAAATTGCTAGTTTAACAAAGACATCCATAGTCCTCCTACCATTATTTCCACCATTGTTACCATTGTTATTTTGGTTAACCTACATCTCTCAGGTTGAATTGGTTTGCTTATCCTTTTTCCTGAGTGCCCTCCGAATTCTTGTCAAAGTTCTTTCGATCTCATGATCAAAATCCACTAGTTCTCTTTGTAATCGTCGGGTTATACACTACTGGCTAAAAATACAAGACACATAAGATGATGAGATTACTGAGTTTAAACATAATTAAGTACACAGTTTCACCTGAACTATGTTAGTTAGTTAAGGTACATTTATAAATATAACAAGATATGGCACTTAGTAATATGAATTACATATATACATATTTACATATAGACATATATATATATATATATATATATATATATATAAACATAGTTAAATCAATAAAATCCAAGCTTTCATGATATTGCTCCCTGGCAATAACGCCAAAAACTTAATGTGTATTATTTGAGTGTATAAAAATCATTAAATTTTAAATCCATCCCTAGCTAAGTTTTAATTAAAATATTAATCCTAAATTACACATATGAGTAAGTATACTCATCGCAAGCACAAAATAGGGAATTAATGAGTAACGATCCTTAAGAAACAACTACCATTAGTTACCGTTCATTCATTTATTTAACCAGCCTAATAATGTGATAAGATGACAAAAAGGAAAATAAAGAAAAATATATACAACTCAAGGATGAAAGAGTATGCAATTTTGACAAATACTCTTGCAGACATAATAATGAATTACTTAGCCAATATTACAATTAATTATTATCTTGGTATCATTAAGGATTTAAAATAGACTCACTTCGTTTGCAATCCATGTAATCACTGTCTTCTAGTTAAAATAGGGAACATATTCTGTCTCAACCAATTTACTTCTAAGATGCATTAAAATTAATCCTTACATAAATCCCTATATTCTGGATGATTTAAAGCATGAAATTAGTCAATGAATTTATATTCTAACAATTATCAACTAATATTTGATTACCAAGTTCTTGACAATTAACCCCATTTTCAAACAAGTTAAGAGATAACAAATATGAAATTGATTCAATTGAAACCATTATAAACCCATTTTCAAGCAAGTTAACAATAAGAATTCAACAATCAATTCCATAGTAAAAATAAGTAATCAAATCCAAAGACAAATAATTACTTGATCAAAAGGCTAAATTGACTCAAGAAATCATGAATCCCAAAATAATATCAAATTATAATAAAAATAGTAATCACATCATCATTCTAGAAAATGAAAGCAAAGGAAAAAGAAAGAACTCACAGACAAGCCCTCTTTCTTCTCCTTGAAGAGCTTAATTAGCACAAAATAAGAGAGCTCCCACCAAGTATCCTTTTCTATTCTGGCTAAACAAACTTCAAAATAAAGAATAAATTTTGAATCAAATAAATAAACAAACGTCTCAAAATATAATGAATTAGCACTAATGGTCCTAAAACTCTAAGCATCACTAGAGTCGCTGGAATCCTTGGAAGTCTCTGAAGAAGGTTCCACTAGCCATCCCGCACTGTTGTTGTCCTGATCTATGTTGCAATCTACATCAAAATCTCTTGCAAAACCAAAGGATCTATGCTTCGTCCAAGGCCGCCCCAGCATGAACTCTCCAGAGTTTCTACCTCTTGACTTAGCTCTCAACTTCTCATCCCTCAGTTTCTCCATAGCCAGCATCAGTGCAATCTTAGGTCTCCCACACTCCGACTCATAAGACTCACTGTAACACCCCGGATGACCTAGGCCCGCCAGGGCCGGGGATGTCGCCCCGTTCGAAGGACAAGGGGTCTTTATAACTAGGTCACAAATAAAATTGCTGAAATAAACAATACTCCAACTAAAAAGAATTTATTACAACCCAAAATACTTCAAAAGTACATCCATGAAATCCTAAAACAAAAACCATAATTAAGATCATCCATACTCGTCTCCCCAAAGCAGTACATAAAATAAAAAAAAACACATTCTCTTCCAAGGTAGCTACTCACCCATAACAGGATCAACCTGAAATCATGATAAAAGGTGGTGAGACAGAAATCTCAGGAAGTCCGTGTGTGCTTTGGGTGTTTAGCGAAAACAGTTCGGGGATGCAAAGTGTGAAATCTTTATAAGAGAAACATTGGCAAGCAATAAACATTAGTAAAAAGCAAGAGTGGCATTTTGGCTCTTCTAGCCATACATAAGTAATGAAATCAACCACTCGAAAGAAAGGGATATGGGTTACCACACTTTGGGCCCCATAACCGGTCAGAATGACTAACACGTTATGCAGACTGACAAAAGTAGGTGATCGGCCTACTGGGTAAGATACTCCTCCTTCTCTATACCCAAACAACCGCCGGGTGTCCATTCCGGCAAAAACACAGTCACTTAACTGAAACAAAATAAACTGCTAGCTCGGACCGGCACGACTCACTGGAACTGGCATCTTATCCTGGAAGGACTCATCCCTCAGAGGTGGCCACCAGCTGAGAGACTTACCCTAACCCTTCAAAGACTAGTCATAGTAGTCTACCCTTATTGAGTACTCAACGACATTCTCCACTTGGGACAAAATGAACAAAGCATTGTGCTTCATGAAAATAACAATTTGAGGGTTTCCAAAGCTATGGGAGAAATTAGTTTTAGTAAGAGTTTCAAGTTTGGAAAAATCTATTCAAAGACTTTTAAATAATTTAAGCGTTAGAATTAATGATGAATTCAACCCTCAATTACTTTCAAATAACCGAGTGTCCTTGCACTCCACATTTGGCTTGCCATAAGGAAATCATTTCACATCAATCAGGTTTTATGTAGGAGCTTACCTGATTCTTGCTCACAATAACAAGGTCTCGGACAGATGACCTAACCCCACATGGCCAAATACAAATCTTAATCAGATTCAAGCCACAATCCACTTTCTCAATTTTAAATCAACTCAATTCACTACTACCATGATCCTAGTGTCCCAAGCTTTAAGGCAAAACAATAATTGAATAGGTTTATAAGCTAAGTTTAATTTATTATTTAAAATAATTAATGGATTAGGAAATAAATTCTAATAAGTTGAAAGTTTAAATCTTGTTAAGGAAATTTAGAGTTTATTTGATCAAGAGCCATAGGTGGTACTAGGTAAAATAGTGATTTAATGATAGCTTAGTTGTTAGAAAATAATTGATAGCTAAAACTAGTTAAGATTAAATTTAATAAGTCTTTCTTGGAAAATAATAAGTAAATCCTAATGGGTGTTGATCTAGTAAATATTTTATTAAGTATAAATCTTTTTCATAAGGGCTTTAATTAATTTTCTTTATTTTAAATAATTTTTATTTGTTTTATTTTCTAGAAAAATCATTATTTATTTGACTAAAATATCCTTTACATATATTATAATTCCAAATCTATCCTTCCTAGGGTTTTCGAAATTCTTTAGAAAAAATTATTAGTAAATATTTTATTTATGAAATAAAATTTGCTTAGGGACAACTAGATCATGATCAAGATTCCATGGTCAACCATAATCAATAACATACTCAATCCTTCAATTCATCAAATCATCCAAGTCTTGCACATAGGCATAGATCTAAATTTATTATTACATGATTTAACCTCTACTAGCATAAACATGATCACGGCTTCAAAATCTAATCATGCACATAAATCCTATTCACCCATGGTGACATAATCTCTAGCATGCTTCATCACAAATACTACCTATGACATGCATCAAATCTCAACTCATCATTAAATCCACCAATATAATCCTTCCATGCATAAATCCCATCTCCTTCACAATCATACATATACTCATGCTTCAATCAACAACATCACATACACAAACCCATCGCCATTCATCAACCTAGAGACATGATTCTAAATTTTAAAAAGATGATTGAAGGTACTTACTTGAAGGAGTTTAGAGAAGATCTCAACTCCTAGATGGCTAATCTTGTTCAAGAAGGGTGGAGAAGGCATGGTAATGGGAAAAGAGACCATTCGGCCAAGGGAGGAAATTTCGGTCCATGAGAGAGAGAGAGAGAGAGAGAGAGAGAGAGAGAGAGAGAGAGAGAGAGAGAGAGAGAGAGAGAGAAGAAGAGATCATTATCATGCTTATTCATATAGGTTTTCATTAGAGATTAAGTTTGAAGAGGATGAAGTTGTTAGAATAAGTTTACCTTGAAGATGTTCTTGTTCTTCACAGAAATTTCTGCTTTTTTATCCAAAGTAGCAAGATGATTTGTGGAGTTTGATGTTAATAAGGGTGTTGATGGATGCACAGCAAGGAGTAGATCAAATCTGGAGATTTTCGTGAGGGTTTAAAGTGGTTTGGAGGGGTATTAGGTGTGGAGAAGGAGTAGGTGTTCTTGGTGTAGTGTGTGTGTGTGTGTGTGTGTGTGTGTTCTTGTTGCTTGAAGAAAACCGAGAGAGAGAGAAGAAGAAGCTGCCGATTTTCTGAGGAATTGGGGATGCCGAAATTCTGTAGGGTTTAGGGAGTGATTTCTCTGATTTGGAAGGGAAAGGAAAGGTTAGTTGTTACAATCCTGGAAGAATATTTTTAGGAAGAGAATTTGGAAACTAGATATTCTAAGAATTTCTTGATTTTTCTAGACAGCTTTGAAGTCTCCTTTGGCCGACTGGATTGTGCAGCTTTTCTGGGGAATTAAAGCTGGTTAAATGAGGCTTGTGATGGCCGAAACTAAGGTGCACAATGGTGGAGAAGATGTCTGATCAATTGAGCAAAATTTTATGGAAAGTTGTTAAACAAGATGGCTGAAATTTTGGAAAGAAATCAAACTAAATTGCAGGGATTTGGTTGAGGAATTTTCGGGCAGCCATGGAGGGAATTTCATGTAGAAGCTTCAGGGAACAATGGAGCTCTGTTAATGGAGGTTTAAGGGAGGTTTTGACAGACGTAGGTTGGGGTTTTCGGTTGGAACAAAATAGGAAACAAGCTGGACAAAAATTCTGCACAGAAATTTCGCTGAACAGAAATTTTCTGGCAGAATTTTCGTCTGCCATTTCCAGCAGATTTGCAGCGAGTTTTGAAGGGGATTTCTGGGGTAGTCAAGGCTATTTTCCAGTCTTCTTTATGGAGAAAAAACATGGCTAAGGTGCTGCACAAAATTTGGGAGAAAACAGCTTGGTTTGGAGCTCACAAAGCTGATTTTCGTACAGGAATTTTTCCTGCTTTGCTCCAGCTTGTGCAACCCGAATTTGGGCAAAAACTTTCAGGTTTCAACTGATCCTAAAGACCATTTTTCTGGTAGAATTTGGGAGGGAATGTGAGCTAGAATTTTCAACCTTTTGAAGGTACAACAAGCTGGAAAATTTTAGCTCATTCCATGAAGATAGATGAACTAAGTTAGAGGAAAACTTTCAGCAAGCTTTCAGGAGGGGTTTTCCTCTTGAATTTTCCCACAAATCATTTACATTTTCCAAACCATGAGAAGCCTTTTACTAAGACATTTTGATCCTAAAAGACCTTAGTCCTCTACTAAATTTTCTGGAAAGGAAAATGATAGAACACCTTGATCAAGCTAAGGAGTTGGAAATTAAGAAAAACTAAAGATCAAGGGAGAATGATTTCCCTTTAGGCATTTCGCGAAGAACAAATGAGTGAAGTGAGAATTCTCCTAACATGTCTCTCCTAGGACAACATCACCACATTAATCTAGGCCCTCATGGCCGAAACCATCCTTTTCCAAGCAAAATAAAATCTACTCAAGCTAAAGCTTCTATGATGGACTTTGAACCTTAGACCTCAATAATTTATTCCAAAGCTCTAACCACTAAACCACAATAACTCTTGTTGCTATTTCTACTAGAAAAATTATTTCCTATTCAATCCACAAGCTATCTCCTTATTTTCACCTCGAGCAAAAATTACCATTTTACCCCTCTCACACATCACTCACCACCAAGTCTTCAAGATAATAAAAATCAAATTCAAAGCACATAGAAATCATATGAAAGCATACTTAATCATGAAATAAAGCATGATATACATCCCAACCCCCTTACTCTAAGGTTGGTCTTGACTGGGGTTTTACACTCACTTCCTAGCAACGTCGGGATTCCTTCTTCTATAAATAGGGTCGCAGGTGTATCTATTCTATCCCCATCCTCAATCATTTCTACCCCAAGCTCTCCTATTTCTCCCTCAACCCCAAGTCCTCCTAGCTCATCCTCACTCACATCCTCAATCCCTCCTCCACCTCTGATCTCCCCCTCTTTGCCTATGTCTTCTATCATAGACGGCTTATGGTCGATCTCATCCTCACTAGGGATCCATCTACCCTCAGGTTCGGTCTCTGACTCAGATGATAAAGAATCTGGTATAGGTATAGGGCTAGATGCTCTACCACTTGCGAGGCTGCACATAAATGGCCAATCTTGGGTCACAGCTGCAGATCTTCTAGTCATTCTATAAAAGAAACATAAATAAATCATAACTAAATCTCACTCCCTAGAGTTCAAGCACTATTCAATAAATCTCAATTCCTAGAGGTTAGGTACTACTCAATAATATCCTTTGCCTAAACCTAGGCTCTGATACCACTTGTAACACCCCACTACCTACGTGCCCTGATAGGGTGGGATATTGCCCTATCCAGAAGACTAGAGGTCTTTATAATGAGATGCAAATAATAAATGATAGGGAAAAACTCAACTAAATAAAATAATAAAATACTCTTATTACATCTGAGGGAAAATCCCAGAGATCAAAACTAACAAACATCTCTTAAAACAAATACAATTTTAAATGAAATAAATAAATGGCGATCATTGTTTATTCCTTCAACCTACTCAATATAAGTACTCCCCCGAAATCATGATATAAAAGGCGTGAGATTGGTATCTCAGTAAGTCTCATGTGTGCAAGTGTCAATTTTAACCATTTCATGCATGCAGGTTTATCAAAATCACAAAATCGGGTTTGAAAGTCAATTTCATCAATAACAGTTATTCAAAGGAGCCTTGCTCAAAGAGTCCAAAATAGTTCACAGTAAATCGTCATTTCATCATATTCATAATTCATTAGATAGGGATTAGCAAATGATCCAAACAATAATATCATAATCTATATCATGGTTACCACCAAAATAGCATCCCAATGTAATCTATCAACAATGGGCAGTAGGGGATTCTCCCACTAGGTGAGATACTCCTCCATCTCTACACCCAACACTCTAGTTGTCCAATCTAGATCAACAATATCCACATGGACCAATATGCTAGCTTGGATGGCCTAACTATGTAGTATTGTCGCCTCCCCAAGTTGAATTCATCTTCTGGAGGTGGCCTCCTGTCAGAAGACTCACTCTTGCTTTTCAAAACTAGTACTACTAGCCTACCCCATCTGAGTACCCCTATTTAGGGATAGAATCATTTTTTCCTTTTTCAAAAGTCTTTGATTAGTTGATTGGAAAACGTGGTTTTTCATAATAGTGTTTCCAAATCATTTAGTGATGGTGTAAGAAATCGTTTTTGAGTTTGAATAGTTGAATTTTGATCAACTTATTTAGAAAGTAGAACATCCAGGTTTTCAACCCAAGTATCAAAACATAGTGTAACTCATCATGTTTAGCCAACGTTTCAATGCTTTTATCAAAACATCATATTGACATCAATTCCAAATAATATTGTAAAAATTACTTACAAACATGTAACATTTATTAAAACGGTTATGTAGGGACTTGGACAAATCAACAGCTAGACCCAATTCAATTAATGGCATTTACTTCCACTCCTTCCTTATCTAGAGCAAATAATTCTATAATTAGGATCCAATCATTCCATCTACTATTTCGTGCAACATAAATTCTCATGATCTCACTAATCACCTAGTTCATCCATGATATCTAGATGATTTAATTCATTAGATCACATATACAACTTCCCTTTTGTCATTCTATTGATCATATCCATGCATTTATCCAAATCAATTCACTATATGACAACTCTTATATTCAACTAGCATAAAATCATCATAAACAGCCCCATAAACGTTAAAAGATCTTATCTTTGCCAACCTAGAATAGATCTAAATTCATCATGGCAAGATACATCAATGTCCTATCTCATGCATGCTTTATCTATGGTTTATATCAATATATTCATCATACTTGTTCATTCATGCTTCCATGCTCGACTCCATAAGCATTCATATAAGTCAATACACTAAATATTAATGCCTTTTTAATCAGTAAAGACAGGATCTTGATTACCTCTTAGCGATCTAGACATAAACACGACAATTCCTTGATGACCAGCTTGCGTTCAATCTATGGTTGAAGAGATTGGTCCGCCTAGATGTCCTTAATCGAGACTAACTAAGAAAGGAATAAAATCAATCCTTTATGGATGTTATTTAAGGGTGAAAAGAAGAAAAGAATGGAGAAAGAGATGAATTGAAGGGTTGAAGATCCATTGCCTTGTAAAGAGTTTCGGTTATAGCTTTGTTCTTGGGGTAGGTTAGCTGAATTTTTATACAGATTGAATGCTGGTTTTTTCGTGAGTTTGAGGGGCTGAGAAGGTAGCAAATTTCGTGGTTTGCTAGATAGAAAATTCTAGGGTTTGGTGTTTAGGTGTTTGGAAAAGTGCTACCTTGCAATGGATTCTTGATCACAAGAGAAAAGTTGGACAGCTTTGGTCATTCTATGGATGTCAAAACGGGTCAGTAGTTTAGGGGTTGTTGCTACTGTATTTTTGCTGCTTACGATGGCCAAAAATCTGGACAGAATGAGAGAAGAAATGTGGTTGTTTTTGGTCTCTATAGTGGCAAAAATAAGAGAGGAAAAGTGAGCCTTTTGTAGCTGTATTTTGCTCAATAACTAGGGAGGTTTTTGTGCAGGTTTTTGGCTGGAAATTTCGTGCAGAATGGTGCTTATTGTGGCCAAAATTCTGAAGGAGTTGGAGAGGAAATTCTGGTATTTTTTTTTGCTAAAACAAAGTCCTAGTTGGTTAGGGTTTTCTTGGACAACCCTAGCTAGGTTTTGGAGAGTTTTAGTTGAGCTACAATTGCTCTAATGTGTGGCGGCAGCTTTGAGGGAATTTTCCAGAAAAATATAGGAAGGAATTATGTTATTTATTTAAGCAATAATTTAATTTATTCCCTACATTAATTTAAGTAAATTAAATGGCTATTAAATAATTATTTTGACATGATAAAATTCCGGTTTCCTTTTCCCTTGAAGCTACCGAAATCCTTCTTCCTTATTCCCCCAATTTTTTGAAAATCCTTATCCAAGAGATAACTACTTCATTTAAAATCCAATTTTTATCCTTTTATTTCCTTTTTAAAATTTATTTGAAGCGAATTAAAATATGAAGACTTATCTCCTTAAGGTGTGGCGGCTACCATATTAAAACATGATGTATTTTCATATATTTTATCTCCTGATAAATTACTTAGATATAGCTTTTAAAAATTTAGATTAGTAATATTTAAAATTTTCTAAAAGATTATGATAAGATATTAGAAATAAATTTTATTTTATTTTCAAATATTTTATAGAATAATTTCCAAGATAAATCACTCTCCTAAATTTTAGGAAATTGGCGGCTACCCTAGGAGTTTTTCGGCCAAGGCTTAGAAAAATTTAGGGAAGGAAAAATAAAAGAAAAGAGAAGATTTGAAGTAGCTAGGATTCGAACTCAAACCCATCAAAAATTAAAAACCATGCTTTATCCACTATTCCACAACAATTCTTGTATAAATTGCCCCCTAATTAAATTCCCTTAATTCCTACTCACTTGCTTCATCCTCTTCCTAGTGAATTCTCCTCAACAAAATAAAAACTCAACTAACTCAAATAATACAGCCACTTCATGAACAATTAATTCCTGAACTAACAAACTCGTGAAACTCATATTTTCATGAAAATAATTCAATTTACCAAATGCAATATAAAAGAAATGCTATGACATGGATGACTTTCCTCACATACTAGAGGTGGGTTAATACGGGGTATTACAATGACTCTAGAATGTGTGCTTTTGGGTAGCTTCCAATGATAAGCAAGTATATTCAAGTGAGTCACGGATTATCGGACTAGAAATCTAAGGATGGTAGATGTCTTTAAGATGGGTGTTAGTACATTTATCTGTCTCATTGATGGGTGTTACATCGAGGGGTATTTCTGTCATTTCACCTATAAGTCGGAGACATTACTTTAAACAATATTATTCTTGGGGTCAATATATTCATATGGTGATAAATGAAAATATTTAAAATGATAAATTGCGAATATTTAATAGTAAGGGTATTTTGATCATTTTAGTAGCCATGAATAATATATCTCTTAGTCCCCGGAGTAGCTCAAGTTACCTTAGTATTGTTTAGAAACAATTTGGGCTTAATGGATAATTATATGGAAGAGAAATTAAATTTATTCTTAAAGTTTAATTAGAATTAATTAATTAGTCTTAGGGTTTTAATAATGCCTAGAAAAGATAATTAATTAATTAAGAGAATTAGGTAGGAATAAATTAATTAATTGGGTTGATATATGTTGACATATATTAAGAGTCCAACTAAAATTAAATAATTGGTCTTGGGTATTTAATGAGGTACAGAAAAGTTAATTAATTAATTAAGATGATTAAGCCAGTCTTGGATTGGTTCTTGAGCACAACACTTAGCCTATTAGGGCTTGGTGATTTTCGGCCAAAAGCCCTAGGCTAGCCAAAAATAAGGACAAGAGAAGAGGGAGAAAAAAAAAACATACAGTTTTAAGTTTTTTTCTCTCTAGAGTGTGTCGTCATCTCTCCCTTCTCTGTTTTTTCATCTCTTCTCTCCCTTCTCACTTGGAGGGTGTTTTGATTATCCAAGAAGAAGCTCTGACCATACTAATGCTAAGGGCAATGTAGAGTCATACTCTGAAAGATGAAGAGAAACACGTTTGATGCGTAGGAGTAGAAGATTGGTAGGAATTCTGGTTAAACAGCAGGCGCCTCCTTTTCCCCTTCCAACGCAAGAAGTTTTAGTGCAACCCATCCCCACATTGGTTAATCTGTGACTAGCAAGAAAAAGTAAGTACTCTCTCCTAGATGTAACTCAGAAAAATTGGAAATATTCCGCTACATTTTCCTTCGATGTTCTTCCAAGATCCTTCATCCACTTAGTTCCAAATCTAAGGTACATGCCCACAACATGTTTTCCAATGTTCTAATCACTTGTTCTATTTGTCCATCTGTTTACATGTGTGCTGCAGTGCTAAATTTCAATATTGTCCAGGACAACTATTGCTTACTCCAAACTTTGAAAGCAAATCTCGAATCACGGTCAAATACACTAGTGAAAGGTACTTCATACAATCAAATTACTTCCTACATATATATCTTGTTCAGTTTCCTACAAAGAGTCCCATTAATTGGCATGGAGAAAATGGTCAATTTAATCAATCCACTACAACACAAATGGTATCTCTGAACCCTACTATCAAAGTAATCCCGTTATGAAATCCATGAAAATTTCATCCCACTTGTATGATAGTATTAGCAACAGTTGTAATAACCCTCCATATCGTTACTGATCCTTTTTTACTTGTTGATATGTGAAGCATCGAGCTACAAATTGAGAGATGTCATTTCAAACCACCAGTAATGCCGTTTTAAGTCACAATACATCTTAACCGGCTTCAAGTTGATTGTATACTTACTTTGATGTGCACTACAACATTTTTCCCTTTTAATGACATTTTTATGTGTCGCTATAAAGGATTTTTTCTTACATTTAATCTATTATGACACATAAAAAGAGTGTCAACCAAAGTGATGTAAGGAAAAGTTTGTGACATTTATAAATATCAGAAACAAATGTTACCATATGAACCTATGCTAACATTTGTAGATGTGTTTATAAATTCTTTTTGTGACATTTGTTAGTGTTATAATAAAGTTAAGGCAGAACAAATATTTAAATATTTTTTAATACATAATTTTGTCACATTATAAAGCTTTGGTGACATCTACATACGTTACAATTCATTTACTTTATAACATTTTTTAATTTTAATAATTGCTTCAAATATAACATAAACAAATGCCAAAATTGTTATTGTTTTCTGACATTTAATATAGAACATATCTACTCTAACGTGACAAATCTTTATGTAGGTAATCATACATTTCATAATACTTGTGCGTAATATATTATCCCTAATATGATAACATTTATATATGTTCTCTTATTCTAATAGCCCTGGCATATAAATATGACTATATTTTGAATATTTTAACAATTTAATATGTTACATAAATTGCAACTAATCCCTGCGACAATTTACATTAAAAGAAAAGAAAATATCCATAAATTTCATTTAAGTTCAATGCACCACCAAAATACATTTTTTATGAAATATCATTGAATCAACTAAATAAACATCCTAAATAAACATCCAAGGTAATAGTACGTAAACTATAAAATATCCTAAATTTATTAATTTCTATAAGTTTGCACAAAAACTATAAAGTGATGTATCCTATAATAACTGTAGACTAAGATCTACTCCAAGTCAACAAGCCTGCTTCAATCTGCATTTCTTTCCACCTACATAAGGAAAAATTTTGTATCAATTAATTGGAAAAAAAAAAGATTTTGACAGAGAGTGCAAGTGCATTTGTACTATACCAAAGAGTTTGGCCAAGTAATAGTAGTGCCAAGAGCATCTCCAATGTCTCCAACAATGAGGAAGGTCTAACCAAATATTCTTCACGCTCAATAACAACTTGTATGTTAACCACACACCAATTAGGACCTAAAATATGTCCACCCACATTTTTTTGTGGATTCATGTCCACGATATAGCCTTTTGCAACAATCGTATTTGGATCTAAATAGAACATAATACATTGGAAATCAAATACCTTATTTCCTAAATACAAATCTTATTTTTTTGTGTTGAACACCTAGCTACTAAAACACCCTGTACATTAAAGAACCGGATCCTGAATAATGTATCATCAAGCACTCAGAACTTTGTAAATAACTCATAGAAGGCAGGTAAATATTACTGAAGAAACAAGTCAATGGAAGTCTAATCTAGCAGTACTGAGGTCATTACTAAAAGAAGTTTCCAATTACTATATTCAGTTAGACTAAAAGCCATACATGCTTTAGCGCTTATTTATGAGTTACAAGATACATCATAAATGGCCTTAAAAGAATACACTATTTTTTTTTTTTTAAATCAAAGTACAGGCCATTCCATGAGCCAAGCACAAAAGTACTGTATACACATTCCTAAGTATAGATGAGAAATCAATGACAAATAGAAGAAGCATATACTATATACACATTCCCAAAAAAAATCCCAAATTTATCAATATCATTATATGTTTATCTTATTTTTATATAGCATATCTGCACTTGTTCAATGCAGTCAAGTTAAATAATATTTATTTTAAAAGAAGCAAGTCACAAAGAGAAGCAACTATGAACATTCTCTATTTAAGACCTACACTTACAATATGATGACAAATATTCAGTAGAGAATTTGAGCTCAAATTTCAACATGTGCTCCTTGAGTAAATGAAAAATATGTCCTACCTATAATGTACTAGAACTTGAAAGAACAACCTCTCCAGATATAAGTCATGCTACTTCATAATATGCTAGTGAAAGATAAAAAGAAAAAAGAGTATGATTTGTTACCATCATTACATTGCTGCTATTCACAATAAAAATGCTTAAGTGGGTTGAATATGGCAGGTTAGAGCTTAAGGGGGGAAAAGTAATAGCATTAAATTTTTAGGCTCTACAGCTAAAAAGGAAAATATAAACCCCTTTAACCTCTCAAATATACAATCTAAATGACAAAGCTAGAGGACAAAACCACAAACAAAGTGAAAAATCAAATGCTTTAATTGTTAAATATCTTCCAAAGAGAACTGCAACTTGCAATCATTGTGTTGAAACCTAGCTACTAAAGTACCCTCTACATTATAGACTAATACTAAGATTTCTTAGTGCAAGAGCCCCAGAAAGAAATGCAGTCAGTTGTCAAGTAAAATGTTGAGAATATACATCTAGAGGGTGCATCTTTAAGAAGTGAAAATCATTCATCGAGTCATCTTGACCAAGGCAAAAACTCAAAGCTATACATGGCCAGTACAAGTAAGTTCAGCAAAAGAACAATATAGAATGAATAGTCTTTTTTTTCTCATTAGCATGAATGCACAGGTTATACATAACAAACATGCACAGGACAAGAGAAAAAAAAAGTTCTTTCTTTCACAAATATGTTGTTCATATTTGAATCAAATAGCCGCAAATAAGTCATTAAACTCATGCATTACGTACCTAAAACCCTTGTAGTCAAACTCCATAGATAACTATCTAGTACTTCAAATAATCTCAACATGCTTCCCAAAACTTTTAGCAAATTCAAAATTATGCAAAATAAATTTCTTTCTTTACTACACTGACGGATAACAAGAGAACAGGTTTATGGCTAATTGAAAAGTACAGGTACCCAAAATATGGATAGCAGAATATATCCATATGAAGCTAATAAGGAAATCGATTTATGGATAGCAGAAATATATTCATGAGAATAAATAAGAAAACAACAGAAAAAGCCCAAAACTACTCTATTATTTAGGTCTAGTTGTAACACCCCGCTACCTAAGCCCGCTAGGGCTGGGGATGTCGCCCCGTTCAAAGGACAAATGGTCTTTATAATTAGGTCACACAAATAAAATAGTAGAATAAAAATAATACTTTAACTTAAAATTTATTACAATCCCAAAATAAATCCAAGAATACCATAAACAAATCCATAATAAAATTTATCCACTCTCATCTCCCCAAGGCATTACACAAAATAAATTTATCAGAAAGTCTTCCAAGGCAAGCAATATCTAGCTACTCAACCCCGTAGCAGGATCGACCTGAAATCATGGTAAAAATGGTGGTGAAACAGAAATCTCGGTAAGTCCGTGTGTGCTTTGAGTGTCCAGTGAAAATAGTTCGTGAATGCAAAGTATAAAACTTTTATAAGAGAACACTGGCAAGCAATAAACATTAGTCAAAATCAAAAGTGGTGTTTTGGCTTTTCCAACCATACATAATCAATAAAATCAACCACTCAAAAAGGTGGTCATGGGTTACCACACGTTGGGCCCCATAACCGGTCAGAATGCCAATACTTTGTGCAGACTGACAAAAGATAGGTGATTGGCCTACCGGGCAAGATACTCCTCCTTCTCTATACCCAAACAACAACCGGGTGGTCAGAATGCCGACACTTTATGTAGACTGACAAAAGATAGGTGATTGGCCTACCGGGCAAGATACTCCTCCTTCTCTATACCCAAACAACAACCGGGTGTCCATTCCAGTAAAACACAGTCACTTGACTAAAAAATAAACTGCTAGCTCAGACCAGCACGACTTACTGGACTGACATCTTATCTGGGAAGGACTCACCCCTCAGAGGTGGCCACCTACTGAGAGACTTACCCTAACCCTTCAAAGACTAGCCCTAGCAGTCCACCCTTATTGAGTATTCAACGACGTTTCCTACTTGGGAGAAAATGAACAAAACACCATTCCACATGAAAATGGAAATTAAGGGTTTCCAAAGTCTTTGTCAAAATCAGTTTTGGAAAGAGTTTTGAGTTTGAGTAAATCTGCTTATTGATTTTCAAATAGTTTGTTTGTCTGACATAAGAAAGAAGTTAATCCTCAATTGCCTTTGCAGAATTGAGTGTCCATGCACTCTACATTTGGCTTGCCATAATAAACATTTTACATCAATCGGGTTTTATGCAAGAGCTTACCTGATCCTTAGCTTAAATAAAATAAAGGTCTTCAATAGTTGTCCTAACCCCGCCTGGGGTAAATATAAACCGCAATCAATCTCAAGCCAAAATCCACTTTCACAAATAAGACTAGTTCAATTCACTACTACCATGATCCTAATGTCGCAAGCTTTAAGGCCAAATAATAAATAAAATGGGTTTATAAGCTAAGTCTAGTTTGATATTTAAATAATTAGTGTTCTGGAAAATAGGTACTAATAAGTTGAAGGTTTAAATCTTACTAAGAAAAATTTAGAGTTTATTTGATGAAGAATCATAGGTGGTATTAGGTAAAATAATGATTTATTAATAATTTAGTTGTTAGAAAATAATTGATAACTAAAATTAGTTGAAAATAAATTTTAATGAGTCTTGCTTGAAAAATAATAAATAAATTTTAATAGGTTTTGATTAAAAGATAATAATTAAGTTTTAATAATAATTATTTTACTTATTATGATTATTTCCATAAAATGCTTTATTTGATCATATAATACCTATATATTTTATTTCTTTCAAAATCACTATTTAATTGACTAAAATATCCTTATTATATATATAATAGTCCAAATCTACCTTCCTAGGGTTTTTTCGAATTTACTAGAAAAATTATAATATTAAGTATTTTATTGATGAAATAAAAATAGCTTTGGGACAACTAGATCATGATCATATTTCTATTGCTAACTACAATCATGAACATATGCATCCCTTCAATTCATCAAATCACCCAAATCATGCATAATAGCATAGATCTATATTTATCAAGACATGATCTAACCTCTACGAGCATAAATATAATCATGGCTTCAATAATCCAACATGAATATAAATCCTATTCACCAAAGGTGACATAATCTCTAGCATACTTGATCACAAATACTACCTATGACATGGAGGCATGCATTAAACCCTAAAAACACCATACAATCAACCAAGATAATCAACTCATGCATAGATCCCATCTCCATCATAAACACACATTTATTAATGCTTCAATCTCAACTCATCACAACAATACATGCTCAAGCCCTATTCATAATCCATCTTCTACTAATATCATCCTAGAGACATGAATCTAGAATTTAAAAGGAGGGTTAAAAAGGCTTACTTGATTGGTGAATACCTTGAAGGAGTTTCGAATGGATCTCAACTCCTAGATGTCTAAATCCGTCCAAGGAAGATGAAGAAAGCATGGCCATGGTTGATGAAATCATTCGGCCAAGAGGGAGAGTGGTTCGGCCAAGAGAGAGAGAGAGAGAGAGAGAGAGAGAGAGAGAGAGAGAGAAGAGAAGGAGAGAGTCCATTAGCATGCTTATTCATATGTATATTCATTAGAGATCAAAGATTAGAGAAGATGAAGTTGTTTGAACAAACCTACCTTGAAGGTGTTCTTGAGCTTTCACAAAATTTCTAGTTTTTTATCCAAAAGAGCAAGTTGGATTTTGGAGTTTGATGTTAAAACTGGTATGGATGGACTCCCGATAGTGTATAGATGAAATCTGGAATTTTTAGAAGAAGTTTGAAGTGATTTGGAGAGGTATTAGGCGAAAGGAAGGAGTAGGTGTTCTTGGTGTGCTATGTGTTCTTGAAGGTTGAAGAGAGTAGAGAGGTTTTGTTCAAGGCTGGCCGAATTTTTGAAGGGATTAGGGTTAGCTGACTGCTTGTAGGGTTTTGGTAGATGATTTTCTGGTTTGGAAGGGAAAAGGAAAGGCTAGTTGTTGAAATCCTTAAAGAATATTTTTGGGAAGCAAATTTAGAAACTAAATATAACAAGAATATCTGTGATTATTGGAGAGCTTTTGGGAAGCTGCCATGGCTGACTGCTTGTGCAGTATTTCGGCTGGATGATAGCTAGTTGAAGGAGGCTAAGGGTGGCTGAAAATAAGAAGTATAATGGTGAAGGAACGGTATGGTTGTTTGAGGGATATTTTATGGAAGGTTGCTAAGTTATGGTGGCTGGAATTTTGGTATCCAATCAAGGTATGATTGCAGTAAATTTTTTGGAAATCTTTTAGGGCAGCCATGATTGGATTTTCGTGCAGAAGCTTGGGCAGGACAATGGAGTTCAGTTCATGGCTGTTTAAGGGTGGTTTGTACAGAAGAAGGGTGGAGTTTCAGCTAGGGCTGAATTAGGAAACAAGCTGGAAAAAAATTCTGCACAGGATTTTCGCAAGGGCTGGAATTTTTCTAGGCAGTTTTAGCTACCATTTTCCAGCCAATTTGCAGAGGATTTGAATCCCATTTCAGAGGTCTTTCAAGTCTGGTTTCCAGCCTTCTTTATGGAGGAAAAATGTGGCTAAGATGCTGAACAAAAACTGAAAGAAAGCAGCTTGGTTTTGGACCTCCAAAGCTGCGAATTTGCCCAAGGATTTTTCTGGTTTTGCACAGCTTTTGTGCAGTCCGAAAATGGCCAGAAAAATTCAGGTTTCAAGCTGATCAAAAGGGCCATTTTCTGGCAGCATTTAGGAGGTAATAATGGCTAAGAATTTCGACATCTTGAAGGCACAAAAAGCTGGAAAAATTTCAGTTCAATACATGAAAGAAAATGAACCTAGCTAAAGTGAAGTTTTAGAAAGTTCACTAGGGAAATTCATTCACTTGGAATCCTTCCCCCTCTTCCATGGTTTCAGTCCATAAGATGTCTTTCACTAAGATATTTTGAACCTCCAAAGCCACAGCACATCGCTGGAATTTTTCTAGAATAAAACTGGCTTGAACAAATTGAACAAACTAATGAATTGAGAAATAGGAAAAATTAAGGATCAAGAGGAAATGAATTTCCCTTAGGAATTTTGTGTAGGGTAAAAGAGTAGGATTAGGATACTCCTATCATGCCTCCCTTAGGATAACATCTTTACCCTATTCTAAAGCACCCAAGGCCGAAAATATTACTTCCCAAGCAAAAATAAAATTCAATCATGCTATAGCTCTAATGATGGAATTTGAACTTAAGACCTCAAGAATTAATTCCAAAGCTCTAACCACTAAACCACAACAACTCTTGTTTTTATTTTCACCCTAAAATATTTTTCCTATTTAATCCTCAAGCTATCTCCCCATTTTCACCTCAAGCAAAAATTACCATTTTGCCCCTCTCACTCAATACCCACAATCAAGCCTTCGAGACAATAAAACATAAATCCAAAGCACATAAAATCATATAAAATATATTTAAACATGCAATAAAATATGATATGCATCCCAACCCCCTTACTCTAAGGTTGGTTTTGACTGGGGTTTCACACTAGTTACTCTGAAATTTGGAGAATTGTTGGCTCCAACACCAATTCAATAATACGCATAGCCTCATCAACATGAAGTCACATAAAAAGCCAAGAAACACTGGATATAGTCAAGGCAAACGACAAAACTTTGGCCCCTTCAAGGCTTCAAACACAATTCTATACCAAAAGAAATCAAGAAATGCAGTCAAAAAATCTCCCTTTCTGTTCAAAACAGCACGCAATTTCTTGAGCAATAGAAAACTCTTTTTAGAAAATCAAATAATGGAACCAAAATTCAAAGAAAAGTGGTCAGCATAAAGCAAAAAAGTTTTTACTTAAACTAGTCAAATCCATTCCAGCTTTTAACTAACAAACATTGAAAAACACTTGGAAAACTCCTTAATTCTCAATCACAGGACCTATATTTATTTATTCTCTTTTCTTGGACCACTGCCTACTTTGGCCTACTTCATCCATTGCCTATTTTTCTTTCTTTTCAGTTATACATTTCATTTGGCATAATGATGAAGAATGCAGAGGACCTAAAATTGATATAGCTAAAGCATTTTATTGGAAGGCTTCGGGTCATGTGTAGACAATTTACGAAGTAGTGAATTATGATTTACATGGAATGTAGGAGGTAACATTTGGAGTTTCTGATTCCCACCCCCTCCCCCCTCTTTATCCCTTTATCTGGAAGCATGTAGCACGTATAACTTCTGTAACACCCCACTACCTAGGCCCATTAGGGCCGGGGATGTCGCCCTGTCCACAGGACAAGGGGTCTTTATAACTAGGTCACACAAAATAACATAAAAGAAATACTTCAAAATTAAACTTATTACAACCCAGCAATACATGAACAAATTCAAAAAATAATAGTCTGCTACTGTCTCTCAAAAGCAATATATAAGAAAAATAACAGAGAGTCTTCAAAGCATAGGCAACATTCTAGCTAATAACCTTCACAGCAGGGTTGACCTAAAAACATAGTATAAAAGGTGGTGAGATAAAATCTCAGTAAGCCCGTGTGTGCTTTAAGTTTTTTAGGTAAAACAGTTCATGTATGCAAGTTGTAAAAGTTTCATAAAAGAAAGTGATGGCAAACATTAAATAAATGTCATAAATGAAGAGTGGTGTTTTGTTTAACAAGACATACATGTGCACAATAAATACAACCACTCAAAAGAGGTAGCCATGGCACCACACTTTGTGCACCATGATAATATAACAATCAGCGTGCCACACGTTGAGCATGCTGACACAAGGTAGGTGTACAGCCTACCAGGTGAGATACTCCTCCATCTCTACACCCCAAACTTATGAGTTGTCCACTCTGAAAATACACAGTCCACTTGATTGAACTTACTAGCTCGGACCATTATAACCTACAGGACTAGCATTTTATCTGGGAAGGACTCACCCTTTAGAGGTTGCCACCTACTGAGAGACTTATCCTAACCCTTCAAAGACTAGTCCTAGTAGTCTACCCTTATTAAGTACTATGAAACCCCAGTCGAAACCAATCTTAGAGTAAGGGGGTTGGGATGCATATCATATTTTATTACATGTTTAAATATATTTTTATATGATTTTATATGCTTTGAATTTGTGTTTTATAGTCTAGAGGGCTTGGTTATGATTATTGAGAAAGAAGGGCAAAATGGTAATTTTTGCCCGAGGAGAAAATAGGGAGACAACTTGAGGATTAAATAGGAAAAATATTTTAGAGAGAAAATAAGAGCAAGAGTCGTTGTGGTTTAGTGGTTAGAGCTTTGGAATTAATTCTTGAGGTCATGGGTTCAAATTCCATTATTAGAGCTTTAGCATGATTAAATTTTATTTTTGCTTGGGAAGTGGTACTTTCGGCCATAAGAGCTTTAGGGTAAAGTAGAGATATTGTCCTAGGGGAGATATGATAGGAGTACTCTAATCCTATTCTTTTACCCTACACAAAAATTCCTAAGGGAATTCATTTCTTCTTGATCTTTAATTTCTCCTAATTCTCAATTTATTAGGTTGGTCAAATTTGTTCTAGCCAATTTCATTCCATAAAATTCAGTGAAGTGTTGTGGCTTTAAAGGTTCAAAATGTCTTAGCGGAAGACATCTTATGGTCTAAAAATGTGGAAGGGATGGGGAAGGTTCCAAGAGAATTAATTCCCCTAGTGAACCTTCTAAAATTTCACTCTAGCTAAGTTCATTTTCCTTCATGTAATAAACTGAAAATTTGTCAGTTTCTTGTGCCTTCAAGGTGTCAAAATTCTTAGCCATTATTCCCCCCCCCCCTCCCAAATGCTGCCAGAAAATGGCCCTTATGAACAGATTGAAACCTGAAATTTTCTGGCCATTTTCGGACTGCACAAATGCGGTGCCAAACCAGAAAAAATCTTGGACAAAATCGCAGCATAGGTGACCCTAAACCAAGCAAATTTCTTCGAGTTTTCTCCTAGCATCTTAGCCATGTTTTTCCTCCATGAAGAAGGCTAGAAACCAGTCATGAAAGGCCCCTAGAATCTCCTTCAAACTCTCTGCAAGTTTACTGGAAAATGGCAGCCGAAACTGCCCAGAAAAATTCCAGCAATCAGCGAAAATTCTATGCAGAATTTTTCAGCCTTGTTTCCTTATTCAGCCGTGGCCGAAACTCCTCCATTTTTCTGCACAAACTTCTCTTAAACAGCCTTGAACTGAACTCCATTGTATTCCCCAAGCTTCTGTACAAAAATCAGACATGGCTGCCCGAAAATATCTCCAGCAAATCACTGCAATCCTGCCTTGATTGGATACCAAAATTCCAGCCATATTAATTTAGCAACCTTCCATAAAATGTCCCTCAAACAACTAGACCTTTCCTTCACCATTGTACCCCCTCTTTTCGGCCACCATTACCCTCCTTCAACCAGCTTCCGTCCAGTAGAAATCCTAGCCAGCAATCGGCCATAACAACTCCCAAAAAGCTTCCATTGAACAAGATATTCTTGCAATATTTTGTTTCCAAATTTGATTCCCAAAAATATTCTTTTAGGATTTCAACAACCAGCCTTTCCTTTTTCCTTTCAAACCAGAAAATCATCTACCTAAAACACTCTGGCCATTCGGTCACTCTCTCCCTCAGAATTTCGGCCAGCATTAACCAAAATTCATCCATTCTCTTCCACCTTCAAGCATATATAGAACACCTATTCCTTTCTTTCTCCTAATACCTCTCCAAATCACTTCAAACTTCTTCCAAAAATTCCAGATTCCATCTACTCACTGCCGTGAGTCCATCCATACTATTTTTAACATCAAACTCCAAAATCCAACTTGCTCTTTTGGATAAAAAATCAGAAATTTTGTGAAGGCTCAAGAACACCTTCAAGGTAGGTTTGTTTAAACAACATCATCTTCTCTAATCTTTGATCTCTAATGAATATATATATATATATATATAATCATGCTAATGGACTCTCTTCTTCTTCTTCTTCTTCTCTCTCTCTCTCTCTCTCTCTCTCTCTCTCTCTCTCTCTCTCTCTCGGCCGAACCTCTCTCCTTCTTGGCTGAATGGCTCTTCACCAATGGCCATGCTTTCTTTATCTCTCTTGGACGAATCTAGGCATCTAGGAGTTAAGATCCATTCGAAACTCCTTCAAGGTACTCACCAATCAAGTAAATCCCCTCAACCTTCTTTTTTTTTAGACTCTAGATTCTTGTCTCTAGAGTGATATTAGAAGGAGATGGGCTATGATTGTGGTTTAAGCATGTGTTGTTGTGATGAGTTGAATTCGAAGCATGAATGGATGTGTGTATATGATGGAGTTGGATTTGATGCATGTGATGATTTATCTTGGATGATATTATGGTATTTTTAGGGTTTAATGCATGTCTCCATGTCTTTGTGATCAAGTATGCTAGAGATTATGTCACCTATGGTGAATAGGATTTAATTCGTGTATGCTCATTAAAGCCATGATTATATTTATGCTAGTGGAGGTTGGATCATGCCTTAGTAAATTTAGATCTATGCCTATATGCATAATTTGGATGATTTGATGAATTGAAGGGGTGTATATGTTCATGATTATGGTTAGCAATAGAATTATGATCATGATCTAGTTGTCCCTAAGCTAAATTTTATTTCTTCAATAAAATGTTTAATATTATGAATTTTGCTAGTAATTTCGAAAAACCCTAGGAATGATAGATTTGGATTATTATATATATAATAAGGATATTTTAGTCAAATAAATAATAGCTTTACTAGAAAATAAAATATAGATAGATATTATATAGAATGATAATATCAAATATAGCCTTTTATGAAAACAATCATAATAAGTAAAAATATTAATTTTGTAAGTCTTATATTCATCAATATCAGTAAAATTTATTGTCTTTCTTTTAATCAAAACTTGTTAAAATTTATTTATTAGCTTTCAATCAAGACCCATTAAAATTTATTTTCAACTAATTTTTGCAAGCAATTATATTCAAACAATCAATTATTAATAAATCATTATTTTACCTCATACCACTTATGACTCTTCATCAAATAAACTCTAAATCCTTCTTAGCAAGATTTAAACCTTCAACTTATTAGTACCTATTTCCCAAAACTCTACATATTTTAAATATCAAATTAGACTTAGCTTATAAACCTTTTTATTTATTATTTGGCCTTAAAGCTTAGGACACTAGGATCATAGTAGTAGTGAGTTGAGCTAATTTTATTTGTGAAAGTGGATCTTGGCTTGAGATTGATTGTGATTTATATTTATCCCAGGCGGGGTTGGGCCAGTAATTGAGGATCTTTATTTTATCTCGAGCTAAGGATCAGTTAAGCTCCTGCATAAATCCTTATTGATGTAAAACTGTTTATTATGGCAAGCCAAATGTAGAGTGCATGGACACTCATTTCTTTAATGGCAATTGAGGATTGATTTCTTTCTTATTTCAGTCAAATGAATTATTTGAAACTCAATAAGCAGATTTACTCCAACTCAAAATTCTTTCTAAAACTGTTTTTGACAAAGACTTTGGAAACCCTTAATTACCATTTTCATGTGAAACTGTGTTTTGTTCATTTTTCCCAAGTGGGATACATTCGTTGAGTACTCAATAAGAGTGGACTACTAGGACTAGTCTTTGAAGGGTTAGTGTGAGTCTCTCAGTAGGTGGCTACCTCTGAGGGGTGAGTTATTCCCGGATAAGATGTCAATCTAGTAGGTTGTGCCGGTCCGAGCAAGCAGTTTTTATTTCAGTCAAGTGACTGTGTTTTGCCGGAATGGACACCCGGTTGTTATTTGGGTATAGAGAAGGAGGAGTGTCTTGCCCGGTAGGCCGATCACCTACCATTTTCTTTGTCAGTCTGCATAAAGTGTCAGCATTCTGACCGGTTATGGGGCCCAACGTGTGGTAACCCATGATCCTTTCTTTTGTATGGTAGATTTTAATAATTATGTATGGCTGGAAGCCAAAACGCCACTCTTGATTTTAACTAATGTTTATTGCTTGCCAGTAATTCTATTATAAAGATTTTATACTTTGCATTCACGAACTGTTTTCACTCGACACTCAAAGCACACACGGACTTACTGAGATTTTTGTCACATCACCATTTTTACCATGATTTCAGGTCGATCCTGCTATGGGGATGAGTAGCTAGATATTGTCTGCCTTGGAGGATTTTTGTTGATAATTTATTTTGTGTAATGCTTTGGGGAGATGAGAGTGGATAAATTTTATTATGGATTTATTTTTGGTATTTATAGATTTATTCTTGGGATATAATAAATTTTAAATTAAAGTATTATTTTTATTCTGCAATTTTATTTGCATGACCTAGTTATAAAACCCTTTGTCCTTTGGACAGGGCGACATCCCCGGCCCTGATGGGCCTAGGTAGTAGGGTGTTACAAGTGGTATCAGAGACTAGGTTATAGGCAAATATTGATAGTATATATGCTATTTATTTAAGTTTAAATCTTTATCTAACATATCTTGTTGATGTTGTAGGATGTTTAGGACCGCGAGGAAAGGGCAGCAGTAGCACCCGCTAATCCCCATTTTCCCGGAAGACCTTTCAATTCCCCAGCCTGCCCCCTCAGCCAGATATCCTTATGGAGGATAGCTGTGATGATGAGGTCCAGATTCCTGAACCACCCCCAATCTTGGTGATAGACAGAAGCTCTAACAGTGATGATGAGGTGATAGCAATGGATCATGAACCCCACCCTCCTAGTCCCGTAGTGGACTTAGCAGTAGATAGTGATGGCCTGGGGGAGATAGACTATGAGTCTCCACCTAAGCCTTCTTTCATTCCTTCTTCTAGCCGAGTTGAGCCCGAGGAGAGTTCTAGGTGCCCAAGGAAGGAGCCAATGGAGGGGTTTGCCAATGGGGTTGGGGTAGATTTTTCCTAGAATTCTGGGGATTGGTTGTATGAGGCTGATGATGGGGTTTCTGATGAGGACTAGGAGTTATTTTGAATTGGATGTTTATTTATTTGTTATTTTTCGAGAACTTTTATGTCAAGAATTTTCAATTCTGGTTTTGTCAAAATTTTGGATTTATGCAAATCAATTTTGAAGGAGAATTTATTGGTAAATCTTTGGAACAAATTTGCATTTGATTTCTTTTTACTTATATCTGTCTATGAATGCATGCGCATCTAAAATGACTTGATCCTTGAATGCATACACTTATCATTTGGGGTGTGGTTTAGAATGGCACCCAAGCGTCATGCAGCTTCATCAGGCAGGAGGGTTCCGGAAGCCGATCATAAGGCACCAGAAATCGAGACAGTTCAGATGCAATCACCCAACCGGGGTGATGGGAGTGGTTCGGATATGGAAGTGAGGTTTGAAATTCCGATTGATGTGACAATGGGCCAAGCATTTAGTAAGATGGCAGAGATACTGTAGACTCTGACCGAGCGAAGGAACCCTAGGGGTGAAGATGAGGCCTTAGAGAGGTTTTTGAAGTTTCAACCACCCGTCTTCCTAGGCGAAGCGAAGTGAGATCAGAAGGTAGAACAGTGGGTTGAGCAGATGAAAGATATATTCGCAAAGCTCCAGTACTCTGAGGAGCGGTGGTTAAGTTTGCGGCTTTCCGGTTGAGAGGACCAGCTTGGGCATGGTGGCAGAGAGTTCAAGATGACTGGGAAATGAGCAAACAGGAATGGGCATGGTCCAACTTTGTTGAAGTCTTCCGAGCTGAGTACATCCCTCAGTGGATCGTGGAAAAGCAGGAGGATGAATTTCAGAATTTGAAGCAAGAGAGCATGTCAGTTGTTCAGTATCTGGCGCGATTCACCCAGCTGTCAAAATACTACCAGAGATTAGTGGATACTGAGCAGAATAGGACAAGGTAGTTCATCAAGGGGCTGAGGCCGGAATTGAGGAGGGCATTGGCACCTTCTCCGCCAATGACCTATTCGGGGGCAGTGGACGCAGCTACCTGAACGGAAAATGAGGACCGCAGCAGGATGGCGGCAAGGCCTTTCTAGCCACTAAGGCAGCCGCAAGGGCACTTCCAAGGACAACAATCTAACAAGCGCCCCGCCAGTCAGCAGTAGTAGAACCAGGGGAAGCAAGCCCGAACAGCACCAGTAGGTTCTGCCCAAAACCTCCCGACATGCTGACAGTGTGGAAAAATGGGCCACACAGGAAGAATTGCTGGTCTAAGGGTGGCAAAAGGAAATGTTATCACTGCGGCGACCCGAACCACCTGCGCAATGCCTGCCCTAAGTTGCACCGAGTCGGGCAAGGAAACCCGGCACAAAACCCGGGGCCCAACAGAGCCAACACCGTGGGAGCATCCGGGAGTGAAGCACTGAAGCCGCAAGTGAAGGCCAAGGTTTTCGCTCTCAATAGAGAAGAAGTTGGTACCAGATTTGAAGCGGGAAATCATAGAAGCTCAGCAAAGCAACGCCGAGTTTCAACTTTTCAAGGATAAGGAGCTCAAGCGGCCAGACAGTGAATTTCGTCAGGATGAGGCGGGAGTTTTGCATTTCAGGGATTGGTTGTGTGTACCCGAAGAGCAGCCATTAAAGGACCGAATTTTGGAAGAGGCCCACAAAAGCAAGTACTCCATTCATCCGAGGGAAGTAAGATGTACCAGGACCTAAAGAGAGCTTATTTGTGGCCCGGACTGAAGCAGGATATGGTCAAGTATGTCTTGACCTGTCTCACCTGCCAAAAAGTCAAAGCAAAGCATAAGAAGTCAGCAGGACTATTGCAGCCATTGCCAGTACCGGAGTGGAAATGGGAGGAGGTGACTATGGATTTTGTCACCAAACTCCCATGTCAAAGACGCAGAAGGACGCCATATGGGTAGTGGCGGATCGACTGACCAAGTCGGCTCATTTCATACCGGTAAATGTAAGAGACTCTATGGAGAAGCTGGCTTAGACTTATGTTCGAGAAATAGTCTGACTGCATGGAATGCCTTCGAGTATTGTGTCTGACCGAGACCCGAGGTTTACATCTCGATTTTGGCGCAAGTTTCAGGAAGCAATGGGGTCGAGTCTAAAATTCAGTACGACGGCACATCTGCAAACCGATAGGCAGTCAAAAAGGGTTATACAAATATTGAAAGATATGCTAAGAGCCTGTGTTTTGGATTTCGGGGATAAGTGGATAGAGTGCGTTCCGTACACGGAGCTGTCATACAACAACAGCTATCAAGCTTCAATAGGGATGGCACCGTATGAGGCTTTGTACGGACGCAAGTGACAAGTACCGTTATATTGGAGTTGGTCAGAAGATGGTCACGTGAGCAAAATCGGGGAAGTCTGTGTCCAAGAAATGTTGGACAATGTGAAATTGATCAGGGAAAGGTTGAAGGCAGCTCAGAGCCGGCAGAAGAGCTATGCGGACAACCGGTGGCGAGAACTGGAGTTTTAAGTCGGGGATAGCATATTTTTTAGATTGAAGCCAAATAGGGGAATTTTAAAGCATCCGAATGGTGGAAAGTTAAATCCGAGGTATTTGGGGCCGTTTTCGATTAAGGAAAGGATTGGACCGGTAGCTTATCGATTGGACCTGCCAGATGGGTGGGCAGGAATTCATGATGTGTTTCATGTATCTCAATTGAAGAAGTACAATGTTGGTCTCGGCCACGTTCTGAATGACGAGCTATTGGTGTTGCAACCTGACCTGAGCTATGTGGAGAAGCCCGTGAAAATATTGGACCGCAGTATCAAGAGTCTTCGGAACAAGCAGATACCGATGGTCAAGATTCAGTGGGAGCACCATGGCACGTAGGATGCCACATAGGAATCAGAAGAGTGGGTTAAATAGAAGTATCCTGATCTGAAATAGAGGTATGCTTGAATTTCGGGACGAAATTCTCCTAAGGAGAGGAGGATGTGAAACCCCAGTCGAAACTAACCTTAGAGTATGGGGGGTTGGGATGCATATCATATTTTATTGCATGTTTAAATATATTTTTATATGATTTTATGTGCTTTGGATTTGTGTTTAATAGTCTAGAGGACTTGGTTATGAATATTGAGAAAGAAGGGCAAAATGCTAACACATAAGTAAAATGTCTCCCTTTTAACAAATCATCCAGCAGCAAGTTGGGTAAATATTTGCTAGAGCAATGACAAAGAAGCAATAAATGGCTCAATTATTTTCCCATTATATCATTTGATCAAGGGAGACACCGGTGGAGGTGGGGGAAGGGGGAGAGCAGCCGTGGGGGGTAGAAACACCGGCGGAGGGGGTGAGCAGCAGTGAGAGGTAGAGACGCCGGCGGAGGTGGGGGGGAGGGGGACGCCGGCGGAGGTGGAAGGAGGGGGGGACCAGCAATGGGAGGTAGAGACGGCGGAGCTGGGGGGAGGGGGAGGGCAGCCGTGGGAGGTAAAGACCAGGAGGTGGGAGGAGAGAGAATGTGTTGCGAAAATTTTGATCCTATGTGATAGCGGTAAAAGAGAAGATTTGACAACTATGGTTAACCATGGTTGATGCAAAAAATGGAAAAAATAAAAAAATTAAGGAATTTTAAATTTTGGTCAATTAAATAATCAAGTGGCCAGGTGTCGATCTCGGAGGCCATTTGGGCTTAGAATTTCCCATTCCACAAAGCATGGAAATCCATCCTCTGAAAACCAAGCCGCTTGTTCTTTATATCAAATTCTACATAGAAGTATTGCTGCAAATTTACTCCAATCAGATTGACATCAAGACTGTAGTTGTCTGCGTTCTGCACATTCAAGCAAACCTTTGCATCCCTAACTTGCTTAAATATATTTTCTTTATCAAACTCCATAATCGCTCCTCCAGCAAAGTGAAATCTTACTGTTGGGAAGGAATTGAAATCTCTTTGTAAATCTCCCTCAAAACAAAGTCTGTTATTTCTATCATCAACTCTCTTCAATAAGTTTCCTATTATATCTATAACTTTCTCTTCTAACTCTTTGTAGGCAATGCCTTGCAGTAAACTAGTACTCGCACCAGAATCAAATATTGCACCACGAACTGTTTTATCGGATGTTCTTCTTAAATCTTCTTCAACAATGTCAAGAAACTCGCCTCCTACACTAATTGCTCCTAAATTTGTAATGTAATGGGAATCATCCTCTAAGAGAGGAGTGGTTGTGCCATCAAACATAGGCTCTTCTTTTATGAACAACACGTTGTCCTCGTATCTTGGATCACTAAGGTTTCCAAGACAGTATGAAAATTGATGTGCACCAATTTGTGAAAGCAAATAAATTCTGCCCATGCCAACTGCTAGGATCCTACTAAATTTTATATCTTTGGACTTGTGTGAACACCCAAAGACTATACGAGACAGATATTGCTGGGCGTTGTTATACGAGAAGGTAAAACCTTCATATGCATACTGTCCTTTGCTATAGCCAGTCACATAATTTTTAAAAAATTCACATTCTGTTGCTCATTCTTACATCCATCACTACATAAGTAGTGCCGACATCCTAAGTCTTCATATGTTGGAGATTCTTCAGGATCGTATAATGGATAATACAAATCTACACAACCTTCACAAGGAAAGCAATGAATCCAAAAATGACTACTACCCGTGGCTAATGCAGCAGCTTGGTAAACTGGGGGTTCTCCAATCTGAAATTGCATGAGAAATATAGGAAACTCAAGGTGAGTGGAGACTTCCGCTCAAAACTTTTCATGTTCAAAGTTACGTTGGGATGGCAATTTTAGTTTCCTCAAATATTCGAGAAAGTTTTCCCTCTCTCTCCTATGTTGATTTTCTGGGGTTACATTTGGGTCGAAGAAGGGAGATTCAATTGAATTGTGATGGATGAGCTTGGCTACTAATGGAAGAGTGGTCTTCTTTGCAATGAAAATGCTGTTGGCGGGAAAATGGTGAAGATCAGAAGAAGGCTTAAGGCTTTCATGGGTGCTGAAGGTAGATGATGGAGATGAAGGAATGGGTGAAGGCTTCGTTATTATATAGACTCATTCTAGAAATAAAATTGAAGTCAGTTGATTGTTTAGTCAGAAATCCATTTTGTGCGAAGCCTAGATAGAACATCAATACGGTGTGTTAAGATTTAGGTCGATATCGGTCGATAATTATGAATTATTTGTTAGTTTGCAGGGAGGATCTGTGCGTGCTTATGTTTTCATTCCAAGAGAGAAAATAACAATGCATTCCTACTTTAGGGTAAAAAAACGTATCTAACCCTTCAAAAAGATTAAGATCCCCACCCACATGCTTCTCAAGCTTTTGCTTCACGTTCTATTACATGCATTAGGTACACCAGTTTTCCAAGTCACACATTGACTTGCCTCTGTAAAAAACTAAGGTTTTATCAGTAGTAATACCAACTAAGCAGTGGACATTTTTCAACTTAGAAATAAGTAAAAGTTGTCTGGAATTTTTTAACAGTGATGCATGTCAAAGAAAGCTATAACCATCTACTGAATAAGTAGGTCACATGTGAGCCCCTCAACCCTCCTTCCCCCTAATGTTGTTCTTTGTATATTACTGGCCGAGTTGTCATCCTCTAATCCTATTCTTTTACCCTACACAAAATTTCCTAAGATAATTCATTTTTTCTTGATCTTTAATTTCTCCTAATTCTCAATTCATTAGGTTGGTCAAATTTGTTCTAGCCAATTTCATTCCAGAAAATTCAGTGAAGTGCTGTGGTTTTGAAGGTTCAAAATGTCTTAGTGGAAACCATCTTATGGTCTGAAAATGTAGAAGGGATGGGGAAGGTTCCAACAGAATTAATTCCCCTAGTGAACCTTCTAAAATTTCATTCTAGCTAGATTCATTTTCCTTCATGTAATAAACTGAAAATTTATAAGCTTCTTGTGCCTTCAAAGTGTTGAAATTCTTAGCCATTATACCCTCCCAAATGCTGCTAGAAAATGGCCCTTTTTAACAGCTTGAAACCTGAAATTTTCTGGCCATTTTTGGACTGCACAAATATTGTGCAAAACCAGAAAAATTTCTGGGCAAAATCATAGCATAGGTGACCCTAAACCAAACTGATTTCTTCCAGTTTTCTCCTAGCTCCTTAGCCATGTTTTTCCTCAATGAAAAAGGCTGGAAACCAGCCATGAAAGACCCCTGGAATCTCCTTCAAACTCTCTGCAAGTTGACTGGAAAATGACAGCTGAAACTGCCCAGAAAAATTCCAGCAATCAGCGAAAATTCTGTGCAGAATTTTCCAACCTTGTTTCCTTATTCAGCCCTGGCCAAAACTCCTCCATTTTTCTGCACAAACTTCTCTTAAACAGCCCTGAACTGAACTCCATTGTCTTCCCCAAGCTTCTGCACGAAAATCAGACATGGCTGCCCGAAAATATCTCCAGCAAATCACTGCAATCCTGCCTTGATTGGATACCAAAATTTCAGCCATATTAATTTAGCAACCTTCCATAAAATGTCCCTCAAACAACCAGACCTTTCCTTCACCATTTTACCCCCTCTTTTCAGCCACCATTACCCTCCTTCAACCAGCTTCCGTCCAGCAGAAATCCTAGCCAGCAGTTAGCCATAACAACTCCCAAAAAGTTTCCATTGAACAAGATATTCTTGCAATATTTTGTTTCCAAATTTGATTCCCAAAAATATTCTTTTAGGATTTCAACAACCAGCCTTTCATTTTTCCTTTCAAACCAAAAAATCATCTACCTAAAACACTCTAGCCATTCGGTCACTCTCTCCCTCAGAATTTCGGCCAGCATTAACCAAAATTCCTCCATTCTCTTCAACCTTCAAGCACACATAGAACACCAAGAACACATATTCCTTTCTTTTTCCTAATACCTCTCCAAATCAATTCAAACTTCTTCCAAAAATTCCAGATTTCATCTCCTCACTACCGTGAGTCCATCCAAGGAAGTTTAGCGACAGGAGATTGTTGACTATTTGAGAAATCTAACGGGACAAGCGTCGTGAGAAGTGAATCGAAAAGCCCTTAGCTTTACATTAGTAGGAAATGATTTGTTTCGACGAAGTCACACCGGAACCCTCTTAAAATGTCTCTCCAATGAGGAAGCCTTACAGGCTATGGCAGAGGTATACGAAGGTTTATGTGGAGCACATCAGGCGAGCCCAAAACTGAAGTGGACGCTTCAACGCCGTGGTTTCTTTTGGCCGTTAATGACTATAGATTGTAATGCTTATGCGATTGGCTGTAAAGCTTGCCAAAAGCATGGCCCTTTATTGCACACGCCTTCTACAGAACTGCATCCGATCATTAAACCATGACCTTTCCGTGGATGGGCACTAGACATCATCGGAAAAATCTATCCACCTTCAGCAAAAAGGCATTCATTCATATTAGTGGCAACAAATTACTTCACCAAGTGGGTGGAGGCGCAACCACTGACCAACGTGACATAAACAGCAGTCATTAACTTCCTCCGACAAAGTACTCTATCAGTTTCGGAAACCCAGAGACAATAACAACGGATCAAGGAATGGTGTTTACGGGGGACCAAGTATGTAATTTCCTAACACGGTTTAAAGTCAAGTTGCTTCATTCTTCTCCTTATTATGCACAGGCCAACGGACAAGCAGAGGCAACGAACAAAACTTTAATCGGCATGATCCGTAAGGCAATAGAAGATAATCCAAGAAAATGGCATGAGACGTTGCAGGAGGTATTGTGGGCCCATCAGAATGCTGCTAAAACTGCAACTGCGTTCACCCCGTTTAGGCTAACTTATGGGCAGGATGTGGTGTTACCTGTTGAGATATCATTGCAGTTAGCCCGGATAGCCTAATAGCATGGTCTAACGACTGAAGATTATCAGATGGCCTTGGCCCTAAGCCTAGACCAAGTTGAGATGGACCGTTGGGTTGCCTTGGAGAATATCAAACAACACAAGGAGAAGGTGGCAAGGGCGTACAATCGGAAAGTTCGAGAAAGGAGTTTTCAAGAAGGAGATATGGTATGGAAGACTATTCTCCTCACTGCTCCAAAAGATCCGAAGTATGGTAAGTGGTCTGCATCCTGGGAAGGCCCATTCTTAGTAACACAAGTTTTCGATGGAGGAGCTTATCGCCTAATGACACCCAATGGAAAGGAAGCAGGTAAAGTAATTAACGGTAAGTTTTTGAAGCGGTACTATCCAACGTTCTAGGAAGGGGCTAGTGAGTAAAAAAAAAAAAAAAAAACGTCTCGAGTAAAACTTGTTGGCCTGATATATAGAACTGATCATAAGAGGCCGATCAAATAGTCGTAAGTGCTATTACAAGAGAAATTAGCTATCATCGGAAGGGGGCGGGGGCAATAGTGTTGGCCGTTAAGGAATAATCGCCAGTCGATTTGGATCTTCTGACTCGACGAACGCCAGGCTAGGCATCATGGCAGCTTCCGTTGGCTGCGGATCGGGAACTAGGAATTCTTCTTCAACCATCTCAGCCTCCATTTCTGCTCCTCTTTCAGAAGGCCGGGCCACCACTTCAGCAAACATCTCTTGAACCCCTGTTTCGGCCACCGAAGGGGTAGTGTCTTCAATTTAAGTTTTGGAAGGGCCTGCTTCGTCAGAAGGCGAAGGGCGTAAAGCCTTGTTCAATGCAGCCACAAAGCGGTCCCTTCCGGACCTCATCTCGTTCAGCAGGGCACTTGAGTTTAATAATTCAGCCTCGAGCAGTTCTTCTTCCACCTCCAGCATTAGTCGTTCGTCATCATGCTGACAAAGGGAGTCATCCATGGCTTTGACTATTGCCTGAAGCCCTGTCTTTTATACAAGCTTCTACTCCAAAGCCTTTTTATCAGAGGCAAGCTCTTCCTGGAGTTTAGATATTTAGCGTTCGAGCCGTTCAATCTTCCATTTGCCTTCCGCAATGTCAGTTCGCAGAAGTGTAAGTTGACCCGTGAATTCCCAGTGATCTTTTTCTGCAAATGTTGCGTTTTCTCGATGCAGCTTTAGGAGCTCTAACTGGTCATGCGCTTCGTCTCGAAGGCGTTGCATATCAAACAAGAAGCGGCCAATGAAACGCATTTGCCCTAGACACCCAATTGCTAGGTCCCGAAGTACAGGGGGCATGTCGAGGTCGGCTGACTAAACAATCCGCAGAAGGGCACAACTCACATTGTCCAGGGTGACCATCTCAGTAGGCAGGAAAGCCCCGATGAGGCCTTCAAGGAAGTCTAGCGCCGAAGCCAATGTTAGCATTGGCGGGGAAGCAGTAGTTGCTCCAGTCCCCTGGCTGGGGGGAGGCACCGTTGTCTCAACATCTGCGGCCACTGGTTGTTTTTTAGACCAAGGCGAGGACTAGAGAGGTAAGGTCACAGCGCCTCTTGCTCCGTAGGAGAGCCGATACATAGTATTGGTACTCATTGCAGAAGCCAACAGAATGGGAACAAATGATATACTTACACAGCCAAAGCCATAGGAAAGCCGCTTGCTCTTGGTTTGAAGGAGTGTCCTCCACCCCTCGTTGAGCGCTGATGAAGTTGCCGTATGAAGAGGAGGCCTTGTCCAGACGAGCCTCAACGGCTAGCAAATTTTCCTCGTCATGAAGCCTCAGAATCTCATCGCCTTCACATCGGAAGCCGAGGATGGTGCAGATGTCAAGAATGGTGGGAGAAAACATCCCGTGCGGGAAGATGAAGCCGTTGATCGCCAAAGACCCAAAGGGAAGGACGGCGGCAAACAGATTGCGGTCAAATGCCATCTTAAAGTCGGTCATCATGATGGCGTCCGAAATTCCCCATTGCGCCCAAATAGCCCTAAATGGGGCGTAACAGCGACCTAACCATTCTCGGTAATTTTTGAGTTTGCGGGGCTAATGGCGGAAAGAAGAGGGAAGATTGGCGGTTGTGAAAGTGTCCTGTTGCAGAAGCAATGTGAAATCAGCCGGCAAGACAAACCGCAAGTGTTCAGCGGTAATCTCAACAGGCAGGAGGTGCGGACCCAAGGCAAACAGCCTAGCATCGGCTTAGACCAGGGACAGAATATTTTTTTCGGTAGGGGTTGCCATTGTGACGTTGCTTTTACCAAAAGGAAATTCATAGTTTGCAGGGAATTAAGGCAAGAAGATACAAGACCGATGAATTGCTCAAGTAGTAGAATCTGAAGGAAATAGAAGTTGGAAGGAGTTCCGATTGGGGACCACTGAAATTTATAAGGATGTTTGAAATTAAGCCGTTCGCGGGTTCTAAGGCCGAGGCGTCACAATGATTCCACAATGTTTGGGACGTTTCGATTTCGTCAGAAAAAGAACGGCTGCCATTAATAGTTGCATGATTCCCATCGTTTTGCTGACTCGCATCTGCCGAAACAACGGGACTTGGGGGGGCATGTGTTTACGTCAGCTTTGCCCAGCCGACATAATAGCTACTTTAAACCGATGCCGATTGGACAAATTGGGACGAGCCGATGAAGTCAACATTTCAAGCAGCCGATGGTCATGGTCAACATCGGCACCACGGAACTGATAAGAAGGAAAACAGATTCTTGATCTTTCAGCGCAAGGAATTCTGCACGATCGGTAGAAGCATTCTTTGGCCGAAAGAAACTCCACGATCTGTTAGTGACTCATTTACAGCAAGTATAAAATGTGGAGTGTCGCCCAGAATGAAGGACAACAAATTAAACCATCAACCAGCAGAATTTAATTTTCTTTTACCTCATCATTATTTCCAGCTTTCTAGTCTAGAATCTTAGTTCTTTACAGCTTTCTTACTACTCTGTTACAGCTTCTCTTTACCAGCCTTGTTTACAGTTTTTCTTATAGCTTTTCTTACAGCTTTCTGTTCATATTTTCAATATCGGACCTTTTTCTGTATCTTCCATTAAGTCAATTAATATAAATATCATTCTATTCTCTGAGAAAAGTCCTTCCTTTTAGCATTCTCAGCCGACCTTCTTGAGCCCTTTCAATAGTAAGCTCAAGGAACCCAATCCCTAATTCAAAAAAGATCTGATACCATTTTCTGTTACACCATATCGGATTGTTTGTGTTTGTCGGATACGAAACTGATTTCTATTTGCATCGGTTCCCTATTTTGACAGCAACATCATCTAATACAGGAAAGATGAGAATCATGTTCTTTCTCCTAGTTAGTTGCTCTCACATACTTCCATCAGCCACATACGAAGCCAATAGTTTACACGAAGTTACGAATAGTTTATCCGATGAAGAAAAAGAATTTCTTAGGCCGATGATGGAGCAATGCGTAAAGCTCCTCTCAGATCTTGATCCAAGTCCAGAAGACGATGCAGATACAATAGGGCAGATGAGACAATGCTATATCATGAGAGAAAGTGGTACGTACGTAGTTCTATTTACTGGATCACAAAGGTTATCTTCTGAAGATCAACTTTTGAAGCCCATAGCAGATCACTGTGCAATATCATTCTTTTTCAACCATTGGAGAATGCCGTAGTTGATGCAGATGCCTATCCTTTTTCCTTGAGGGTGTTCAATCGTGAGCACTGTAAGGAGCTTTTTGGTATAGTTCTAAGTGTGCCTAATGTGCCTAGATCTAGCTTCTTGAATACGACCCAAGTTCGCCTTGGCTTGAAGCTTGGTGCCCCAAATTTCAGAACATTACTATTTGGGCAATCGGTGAAAGATGCTGGTGGAAGAGATCTTGCAACCTCGCGACTAGCTATAGGCTATATAGAGCAAGGCCATTAAGGTTATTTTCGTGAGTCTTCTTGCATGAACAGACTCATCGTTGTGGTATTTGTGCTCATTATTTACTGTTTAATTTTTCTTATTATGTTTTGTTATTTGGAACACTCCCAGTTGAAATGTCTATTTCTATTTTACCCTACTTTGATATGCAAAGTTTTTTATTGTTTAATTTTCTTTTATCTGGTAGATACCTAGCTGCAATATCGGTTGCTACTTTACCTTAATTCGTTATAGTCTTGGGCATCTGCTTTGGATTCAGAGTGAATTTCTCTAAGATTGTGTACTAAAAAAGATACTTATTTACATTAGACCACCCTCTCTCTCCTTGACCTTACGTTTTTTTTTTTTTTTCAAAATTCTTGTTTCAACATGACCAATATTTTCTAGCCATGCATTTAGAACCATACTCATACCCATATCCCAAATTTTCATTTATTGGTCACGAAACTAGAACCGTTAATGCGATTCTTATTAACCAATCTTATTAAAAGTTCTTAATATATTCTGTAACGTAAAAAAGTTAAATGTCTTCGCAATATATTACTTGTATAGATTTAGATGTAATGTATTCTGTACATCTTAATATATTATGATCATATGATAATTTTAATTATATATAAAATTATATCTTGAGTGAAGTACATACCTTCAAGTGAGAAACGAATCTAAATCTAAGTTAAGAACTCATTTAATAAAATTGAAATGAAAAGACAAGTTTGAATATTTATATATTAAAATATGAAAACTGAAATGAATTTAAAATTTGAATTAATTATTGTTGACGTCAACTTTGCCCAGCCAATCTAATGGCTACTTTGAACCAATGCCGATCGGACAAATTGGGACTAGCCGATGAAGTTAACCTTTCAAGCAGCTGATGGTCATGGTCAACATCGGCAGCACGGAACCGATAACAAGGAAAAACAGATTCTTGAACTTTCGGCGCAAGGAATTCTGCACGATCGTTGGGAGCATTCTTTAGCTAGAAGAAACTACGCGATCTGTTAGTGGCTCATTTACAGCAAGTATAAAATGAGGAGCCTCGCCCAGAATCGAGGGACCAATCAAATCATCAACCAGCAGAGTTTAATTTCATTTTTACCTCATCATCATTTCCAGCTTTCTAGTCTAGGATCTTAGTTCTTTACAGCTTTCTTACTGCTCTGTTGCAGCTTACTAGCATTATTTACAGTTTTCCTTACAGCTTTTCTTACAGCTTTCTGTTCATATTTTCAATATCGGACCTTTTTTTATGTATCTTCCATTAAGTCAATTAATACAACTATCATCTTATTCTCCCAAAAAAGTCCTTCCGTTTAGTATGCTCGGCCGACCTTCTTGAGCCCTTTCTATAGTAAGCTCAAGTAACCCAGTCCCTAATTCAAAAAAGATCTGATACCATTTTCTTTTGCACCATATCATATCGTTTGTGTTTGTCGGATACGAAGCTAATTTTCGTTTGCATCGGTTCCCTATTTTGACAGCAACACAGATTGGCACGCCCAGTGGGACCAGAGGTTGGTAGTTGCATGCTATTGCGGTCAGGGCGAACAATGGCAAATAATTCACAGCAGCCACAGGCACCGGAGACATTCGAGCGACCCCCAGTCCGTGCTCTTCGGGGAGTCTTTGACCCCTCAGTTACTACTACCAGTGGTACTCAAGGTACTTCTGTAGAGCAAGGGGGTCAGTCCTCGCCCCCACCATCAGCATCTCAGCCGTTGTCCACCTCGTTAACTGCCATTCGACATACTATGGAACAGTGTACTGGCGAGCTCTTACAAGGGCTTATTCCACAATTTGCTACTATCTTTCGACCTCTACTTCAGAATGAGCTTCAACAGTTTGCACAAAGGCAAAGTGCGCAAACCTTTGTTCAACCATCGGGGTACCATGCATAAGGAACAAACATAGCATCTGCATACCCTATGCCATCGGCTGATGGTGCGCCCTCTCAGGGCTCAGTACACCTCTTGCGACGAGAAATGGGTTTCTATGCTACCGAGGGGCATCAAGTTCTAGGAGTAATGGCTCAAAACACATTACCAGCAGAGGTGTTCCCAGGCAGAACTCCAGTCCCGTTGACGGGGTTACCGTTAGTGTATGAAACAGTTCCAAGCCTGGCTAAGGGAAGTATGCCGCCTGTTAGGTGGCCGCCGAACTACTCTGTCCCTTATCCTCCTTCATACCCAGCACTCACAACGGCTAACCTAGGGCAAGGGATTGGAAGCATTGAACCGCCTATAGGACAGGGCCCTAGACCCGTCATGCAAAGTCCGTCACCTTAATTTCAACAGCCGTACTAACCGGTGGATGGGGGAGTGGAAACATTCCGACGACAGTCATGGGATCGGCTAGTATACCAAAAACCCTACCTTGACTGGGTGGATGCCATGGCGGTACTTCCTTGTGGTTACAAACTGCCGAAATTTTCAACATTTTCTGGTGAAGACAATAAGTCTACCATAGAACACATCGGAAGGTTCACGGCACAATGCGGTGAGTTAGGAAACAATGAATGGCATAAGTTACAATTGTTTCATTATCTCTGACAGGAGCGACTTTCACATGGTATGCCAATCTAGTTCCTAATTCTGTATACTCATGGGCTGACATGGAGAAAATGTTCCACCAACGCTTCTTTAAGCCGGTGCCAGAAGTTTCTATCGCCAACTTGTTGGCCATCCAACAAAAGGGATCAGAAGATGTGGCGGATTTTATTGAACGTTTCTAGCAATCTAAGTCCAAGTGTACAACCCAGTTGCCTGAAACAGAATGCGCAAGAATTGCTATTAGCAGGATGCATCCGCAACTCAAAGAACGACTCATTGTCCAAGATTTCTCAGATTTGTCCCGGCTATTGTCTCACGCCGTCAGAATAAAGGAGATGATCAAAGAGAAAGAGAAGAGGCGTTCCGTAAAAGTCTCTCATGGTCAGACAATGATATCTGTCATAGATGATACAAATGAGGAAGACGATGACCAGGCTATAGAGGTGATGGTAGCGGAATTGGTAAAGGGTGCATCCTTTACGTGTCCTCACTTGAAGCCTGGCAAAGGGAAGGAGGAAATTACCGTGTCAGGACCTTCCTATTCATTCGACGTCTGAAAAGCCAAACAAATTTTTGGCCAACTGGTGGCAGATAAGCAGATTCGTCGGGCTTATGGACACAAGATCCCCAGCCCGGAAGAATTGAAAGGAAAAAGGTATTTTAAATGGCACAACTCTTTTTCGCACAGCACTAACAATTGTATTGTTTTAAGGAACGTTATTCAGAAGGCTATTCAGGATGGAAGATTGAAGTTTGCAAACAAAAAAGAGACTTTGGTAGACACAGATCCATTTCCGTTAGCGGATGCACATATGTTGCAAACAATATGTGGGAAACAACACGAACATATAGGAAACAAAGAGCCTAGGGAAACAAAACAAGCATTCCAGAGATTGGATGGCAAATCGTCAGTTTTTATCTGCTTATATCCTCCCTCTTTTGCGGCACATTTTCATGGCAAGGAAAGGAAACTAACAGTGCAAGTTCCCTAAAATGAGACATTTCAGCCTAGTTGCTGTTCCCGACTATCAAAGTCCCAAAAAAGACGAGAGCAGCGAAAGCGGGCACAATAGAGGCAGCTGATTGATGCTTGGGTTGAAGAGCAACTAGCCCCTGATAATGGCCAAAACATGCTCAGCACCCTGCCATTAAGTTTCCGGGCTTCCTCTCGTCAAGAATCCATGAAAAAGGATTTTCATACTGAGGAAAGAGTTGCAGTGGAGCTGGTAGATGTCTAAATTCCCCCAGAAGGGGTGCTTTTTCCCATTCCAACAACCTAAAACACTAACCATCTCAGGCTCATGTACATCAAAGCGCATGTCAATGGCAAGCCACTTACTCAGGTTTTTGTTAATGGGGGAGCTATTTTAAATGTAATGCCTTTCTCTACCTTGAACCGACTGGGAAAAGATAAGTTAGATTTGTCCCCTACTAATGTACAAATAGTTAATTTCACTGGAGAAACAGCTACGGCAGAAGGTGTGATCACTTGTGAAATCATAGTCGGGTCCAAAACCAGTAAAATGGTCTTTTTTACAATTGATGCAAAGCCAGCTAATTCTATTTTATTGGGCAGGGATTGGATTCATGCAAACCGTTGCGTACCGTCCACTTTACACCAGATGATGCTGATCTAGGATGGAGAGCAGGTGGAGCAAATCCCAGCTGATCCTAACCTGTTTTTAGCCAAAATCCACATGAACGAGGCTCTATTTTATCATCTGACATTTGATCCAAGCCAATACGCCAAGCTGACGATGGCTCATAACTTGATCACTACTGAGGAGCCAAGTGGCCTACGACCAGAAGATCCAGAGGTCCGACGAGCTCCTAGCTTCGTTGCTCAAGATCTGTTAATAGAAGTAGATATAGGGGAAGCAGGGGAAAACAGAACAGTCAATGTGAGTTTACATTTAACGATAGAGCAAAGGAATAAGATAACCTGTCTAATCCACAGGTACAAAAGCTGCTTTGCGTGGGACTATCATGAGATGCCAGGATTGGACAGAAGCATTGTGGAACATCGCCTACCCGTGAAAGAAGGCTTTAAACCCCATAAACAACCAGCAAGACGCTTTACTCCTACATTGTTACCCAAGATCAAGGAGAAGGTGGAAAGGTTACTTCGGCGCGGATTCATCCGTACGTGCCGATATGCAGAATGGATATCTAACATCGTGCCGGTCATTAAGAAGAATGGACAACTACGTGTTTGCATAGACTTCAGAAACGTGAATTTGGCCACTCCTAAGGACAAGTATGCTATGCCAATGGCAGATATGTTAGTAGATTCTGCTGTGGGCAACCAGTTTTTGAGCTTCATGGACGGGTACTCGGGGTATAACCAGATATTCATTGCTGAAGAAGATACACGCAAAGTGTACCAGAGAGGGATTGAAATAGACCAGAATAAGGCTCGAGACATTTTACAGGTGAGACCACCTCAAACGAAGAAAGAGTTGCAAAGTTTCTTAGGAAAAATAAATTTTTTACGGCGTTTTCTGGCAAACGCTACAGGTAAACAAAAGGTATTTTCTTCCTTGTTACGTTTAAAGTCATCTCAAGAGTTTATCTGGCAGCCTGAGCATCAAAAGGCGTTTGAGCAAATAAATGTAGCTTTATCACATCCACCGGTGTTAGCTCCTCCACACGACCAGTCCCCTATGAAGTTATATATCTCAGCTGCAGCAGGATCTATCGGCAGTTTATTGGCTCAGGATAACCAGCAGGGGATAGAAAGAGTATACTATCTCAACCGAAATCTATCGGATACAGAGACTAGGTACACTCCTATTGAAAAGCTACTCTTGTCTCTTTACTATGCATGCACAAAGCTAGAGCATTACTTGTTATTTAGGGAGGTACATATCCTATACAAGGTAGATTTAATCAAACTTTTGTTGTATCGCCCTTTACTGAATGGGCGACTTATGAAATGGGCGGTCAAATTTCATGCTTTTTCTCTAATGTACATGCCACTGAGGGCTGTGAAAGGACAAGCAATTGCAGATTTTTAGCTGAGCATCCCTCTCTGGAGATACCACAAACAGAGGGAAACATGCTGCAGAGGTATATTTCTTTGAAACCATGGGTTGTGCAATTTGACGGCTCAAGTACCCAGTAGAAGGCTGGTATTGGTCTGGTCTTTGAGTCTCCGAACGGACACAGAGCCAGGTCCACTTTTAATGAAGGAAAGGGACAACTAATAATCAGGCGGAATATGATGCCTTCTTGTTAGGATTGCGGATCCTGAAAGCACTCGAAGCTCGAGTAGTCAAAGTTGTAGGTGATTCTCAAGTAGTTATCCGACAAGTAGTAGGAGATTATAAATGTGCTAATCCGTTGCTCTCAGATAAGTTACAGGAGGTAAAAGGGCTACTTCAGCATTTCCTAGAGGTCACTTTAGTTCATGTACCCAGGGCAGAAAACTAGAGTGCTAACAGCCTAGCTCAGTTAGCATTAGGTTTCAGGAAAGCAGTGATGTGCCAACAGATAGCGGAAACAGAGTATCAATAAAATTGGCGACAGGAGATTGTTGACTATTTGAGAAATCCGACTGGACAAGTGTCGCGAGAAGTGAAACGAAAAGCCCTCAGCTTTACATTGGTAGGCAATGATTTGTTTTGGCGAAGTCACACCGGAGTCCTCTTAAAGTGTCTCTCAAAGGAGGAAGCCTTACGGGCTATGGCAGAGGTATACGAAGGTTTATGTGGAGCACATCAGGCGGGCCCAAAGCTGAAATGGACGCTTCAACGCCACGGTTTCTTTTGGCCGTCAATGACTACGGATTGTAATGCTTATGCGATTGGCTGTAAAGCTTGCCAAAAGCATTGCCCTTTATTGCACACACCGTCCACGGAACTGCATCTGATTATTAAACCATGGTCTTTCCGTGGATGGGCCCTGGACATCATCAGGAAAATCAATCCACCTTTAGCAAAAAGGCTTTCATTTATATTGGTGGCAACAGATTACTTCACCAAATGGGTGGAAGTGCAACCACTAACCAACGTGACACAAACAGCAGTCATCAACTTCCTCCGACAAAGAATTCTATTCCATTTCGGAATCCCAGAGACAATAATAACGGATCAAGGAACGGTGTTTACGGGGGATCAGGCCAACGGACAAGCAGAGACAACGAACAAAACCTTAACCGGCATGATCCGTAAGGCAGTAGAAGACAATCTAAGAAGATGGCATGAGGCGTTGCAAGAGGTATTGTGGGCCCATCGGAATGCTGCTAAAACGGCAACTGGGTTCACCCCGTTTAGGCTAACTTATGGGCAGAATGTGGTGTTACCTGTTGAGATATCATTGCAGTCAACCCGGATAGCCTACCAGCATGGTCTAATGACTAAAGATTATCAGATGGCCGTAGCCCTAAGCCTAGACCAAGTTGAGATGGACCGCTGGGTTACCTTGGAGAATATCAAACAACACAAGGAGAAGGTGGCAAGAGCGTACAATCGGAAAGTTCGAGAAAGAAGTTTTCAAGAAGGAGACAAGGTATGGAAGACTATTCTTCCCGTTGCTCCAAAAGATTCGAAGTATGGTAAGTGGTCCGCATCCCGGGAAGGCCCATTCTTAGTAACGCAAGTTTTTTATGGAGGAGCTTACCGCTTAATGACACCCGATAAAAAGGAAGCAGGTAAAGCAATTAACGGTAAGTTTTTGAAGCGGTACTATCCGACGTTCTGGGAAGGGGCTAGCAAGTGAAAAAAAACATCTTAAGTAAAACTTGTTGGTCTGATACATAGAACTGATACAAGAGGCCGATCAGATAGTCGTAAGTGCCATTACAAAAGAAATTAGCTATCATCGAAAGGGGGTGGGGGCAATAGTGTTGGCGATAAGGAACAATCGCCAGCCGATTGAGATCCTCTGACTTGACGGACGCCGAGCTAGGCATCAGGGCAGCTTCCATTGGCCGTGGGTCGGGAATTGGGAATTCTTCTTCAGCCATCTCAGCCTCCATTTCTGCTCTTTTTTCAGAAGGTCGGGCCACCTCTTTAGCAAACATCTCTTGACCCCCTGTTTCGGCCACCAAAGGGGTAGTGTCTTCGGATTGAGTTCCGGAGGGGCCTATTTCGTCAGAAGGCAAATGGTGTAAAGTCTTGTTTAGCGCGGCTACAAAGCGGTCCTATCCGGACCTCATCTCGTTCAGCAGGGTGGTTGAGTATGATAATTCAGCCTCGAGCAATTCTTCTTCCGCCTCCAGCATTAGCCATTCGTCCTCATGTTGACAAAGGTAGTCATCAATGGCCTTAACTGTTGCCTGAAGCCCTGCCTCTGATACAAGCTGCTGCTCTAAAGACTTTTTCTCAGAGGCATGCTCTTCCTGGAGTTCGGATATTTGGCGTTCGAGTCATTCAATCTTCCCTTTGCCTGCCGCAATGTCGGCTCGCAGAAGTGTAAGTTGACCCGTGAATTCCTGGCGATCTTTTTCTGCAAATTCTGCGTTTTCTCGATGCAGCTTCAGGAGCTCAAACTGGTCATGCGCCTTGTCCCGACGGCGTTGCGTATCCAACAAGAAGTAGCCAGTGAAACACATCTGCCCCAGATACCCAATTGCCAGGTCCCGAAATACAAGGGGCATGTCGGGGTCGGCTGACTAAACAATCCGCAGAAGGGCACGACTCACATTGTCCAGAGTGACCTTCTCAGTAGGCAAGGAAAGCCCCGATGAGGCTGTCAAGAAAGTCCAGTGCCAAAGCCAATGTCAGCATCGGCGGGAAAGCTGTAGCTGCTCCAGTCCCCTGGCTTGGGGGAGGCACCGTTGTTTCGACATCTGCGGCCACTAGTTGTTTTTCAGGCCTTAGCGGGACAGAGGACGGGCTTTCAGGAGTTGAAAGCTCAGCCGACGAAAGGGTTGTCGCGGGTAAAGAGGCTGGTACATCGGTCACGGAAGGAGTGTCCTCCACCCCTCGTTGAGCGCTGATGATGTTGCCATATGAATAGGAGGCCTTGTCCAGACGAGCCTCAACGGCTGGAAAATTTTCCTCGTCATGAAGCCTCGGAATCTCATCGCCTTCACATCGAAAGCCGAGAATGGTGCAGATGTCAAGAATGGTGGGAGAAAACATCCCGTGCAGGAAGATGAAGCCGTTAATCGCCGAAGACCAAATGGGTAGGACGGCGGCAAATAAATTGCAGTCAAACGCCATCTCAAAGTCGGTCATTATGATGGCGTCCAAGATTCCCCATTGCGCCCAGATAGCCCCAAATTGGGCGTAGCAACGATCTCGCCATTCTCGGTAATTTTTGAGTTTGCAGGGCCAATGGCAGAAAGAAGAGGGAGGTTGTGAAAGTGTCCTGTTACAGAGGGAGTGTGAAATTAGCAGCCAAGGAAAACCGCAGGTATTCAGCGGTAACCTCGGCAGGCAAGAGGCGTGGACCCAAGGCAAACAACCTGGCATCGGCTTGGACCAGGGACAGAATATTCTTATCAGTAAGGGTTGCCATTGTGACGTTGCTTTTACCACGAGGAAATTCATGGTTTGCAGGGGATTAGGGCAAGAAGATAAAAGACCTATGAATTGCTCAAGCAATAGAATTCTGAAGGAGATAGAAGTTGAAAGGAGTAAGGAGTTTCGACTGGGGACCACCGAAATTTATAAGGAAGTTTGAAATTAAGCCGTTTGCGGGTTCTAAGGCCGAGGCGTCACAACGATTCCACAATATTCGGGACGTTTCAATTTCGTCAGAAAAAGAGCGGCTGCCATTAATAGTTGTACGATTCCCATCGTTTCGCTGAGTCGCGTCTGCCGAAACAACGGGACTCGGGGGGGCATGTGTTGATGTCAGCTTTGCCCAGCCGATATAACGGCTACTTTGAACCGATGCCAATCGGACAAATTGGGACGAGCCGATAAAGTCAACTTTTCAAGCAGCCGATGGTCATGGTCAACATCGGCACCACAGAACCGATAAGAAAGAAAAATAGATTCCTTATCTTTTGGCTTAAGGAATTCTACACAATTGTTGGGAGCATTCTTTGGCTGGAAGAAACTACGCGATTTGTTAGTGGCTCATTTACAGCAAGTATAAAATGAGAAGCCTCGCCCAGAATCGAGGGACCAATCAAATCATCAACCAGCAGAGTTTAATTTCATTTTTACCTCATCATCATTTCCAACTTTCTAGTCTAGGATCTTAGTTCTTTACATCTTTTTTACTGCTTTGTTGCAGCTTACCAACATTGCTTACAGCTTTTCTTGCAGCTTTCTGTTCATATTTTCAATATCGAACCTTTTTTTTTCTATATATTCTATTAAATCAATTAATACAACTATCATCTTATTCTCCCAGAAAAGTCCTTCCGTTTAATATGCTCGGCCGACCTTCTTGAGCCCTTTCTATAGTAAGCTCAAGGAACCCAATCCTTGATTCAAAAAAGATCTGATACAATTTTCTTTTATACCATATCGGATCGTTTGTGTTTGTCGGATACAAAGCTGATTTCCATTTGCATCGATTCCCTATTTTGACACCAACAATTATAATTCATTTTTATACTATATTTTATTATAATTTAGATTAAATATAAAAATATTAATAATTAAATGATTATTTAACATATTCATATTTCAAATGTAAAAATCTATTATCAAACACGTTTAATTAATTAAATATTTAATATTATTTATTATCAAACTCACTTAGTGAAATAAATATTTTAATTAATTAATTTTAAGTATTTAATTAAGTGTCAATAACAATTTATCCTAATAATAGGAAAGCTGTTGTTCGAGGCGTAGGTTTCAAGTTCGACATCGTATTACGTCCTATATTTTTCCTATGCCCTTCCTCGCTCCTTGTCTTTCCTACTCTCCTTCTAAAAATATTACTACCTTCGTTTTATAATATAAGTCGTTTTAAACTTAAAAAGTTTTTTCACAGTATAAGTCATTTTACGAAATTCTATAAATATTTATTACTTTTTTTTCTATTCTACCCCTCCCTGCAATCTTTCTCTTTCCACTAATTATGACACAACTCTTTCCAATTACTAAAAAAAGAAAGATTTAATTATGAGTGTTTTTGAAAATTTAATTTTAAAATTGTCTAGAATTTAGAATCCTTAATTCTTGTATATAAATCTAAAACAATTTATATTATGAAATAAAGATAGCAAAAAATAATAAACAGTATTTAATTGAGTTACTAAATAGGCCTTGAATGTGTGCTCCAAGAGAATAAAGACATTATAAGCCGCTTACTTGGAACTCATGTCCTATCTTTTTTCAATCTCCTTCATTGCACCACTCCTTTTCTAAAAATATTAAAAAATAATATTATATTCATTTCATAATATAGATTGTTTTAGACTTAAATTTTTTTTATAATATAGGTCATTTTATAAAGTTTTATAAATATTTATTACTTTTTTTTCACTTCTATCCCTCCCTACAATATCTTTCTTTCCACTAATTATGACCTAACTCTCCTCAATTATCAAAGTAGGTAAAGATTTAATTATAGATATTTTTAAATTTAATTTTAAAATTATACTCCCTCCGTTTCAAAATACTTGTTCATGAGACTTTTTGCACAAAAATTAAGGGTGTTGAAAATAATACAATAATTTAGATAAAGTTCATATTCTACCTATATTAAAAATATGATAGTTATTGGTTGATAAAAATTCTTAAGAAGTAAGAAGAAAGAAGAATTTTAAAAAGTTGTATAATTAATTTAGAATAAATAAAGATAAAATAGGAAGAAATTAATCATTAGTTTTAGAAATATATACATGAACAAGTATTTTGAAACAAAATAAAAAAATTTCATAAACAAATATTTTGAAATTAAGGAAATATGAAATTTGGAATATTTAATTCTTATTTAAAATAATTTATATCATGAAACGAAATTAATAAAAAAGTGTCGCAATTTCCTTAACGGTGGAAGGATGTGGGCATCGAATGGGCTCTTGGCCACAGAATGTGATGTCATAAAATAAATATCCCTGCTCGCAAGCTTCGATTTTTCCCAGTTCAGAATCCGATGTTCGGAAAAGAAACCTAGGTAAAGGCGCACTAAGAGATCAGTCCCTTGTTCACAGTGCTTAGTGTGAAATGATAATATTAAAAAATAAACACAAATATTTAATTAAATTGCTAAACGGAAATGCGTGATCCAAGAGAAAAAAGACTTTATGAGTCGCTTACTTGGAACTCCTACTTTTCTATCTGTTCGAAACGTAGGAGGAAGAGGCGTACCACTTCAAAACCCGACCCTGGCATTTCTCCTTGCTGCCTGGTTTCCCATGCTATCATCAAGCGAAGCAAAGGAATTTCTGTGGCCGACGATGGGGCAGTGGTCAATGCTCATCCCTGAAAAGGAAAGAGAATACAATGACTTGGGCCCAGAACCTCGTCCTGTCATCTTCTTTGAATTCGCTTACATGTTCTCCCATACTCGAGTTCAAAGCAATCGGGCGTTTCGTAACTCCAATATTTTGGGCTTTTGCTTTATTCGCATTGCACGGGATTCTTCAAAGCTATCTATTTCCAAATTAACAATCAAGTTAATACGTACATATCTGTAATTGGGGTGGAGGCGGGGCGGGGCGGGGCTGAGCGGAGCGGGGGCACTTATAGGAATTTGATGTGAGTATAAGCAAATGCAACCTTAAGTAAATGGCACCCAAATCTTTGCTAAGAGAGTACCGCCTTTTTTTTTTCCTTCAGTTCACTGCGAGTACATTATACATCTCTCTAATTCTATTAAGAAAATGAATTGAAAATAGAAGCACAAACATGATACATTAAAATCTTTATTTGAATATACAGTAAGTCTTCACTTCACTTCAAATTAGAGAAATGCTTCAGAATACTTCACTCATATATTAATACTTATTAATTCTATAAGAAAATTTTTTATATAAACTCGGTACACACCTTATCGAGTGGATCCAAATAACCTCATAGATCAACACCTGACTACTTGAAATAAAATAATTACTAGGATGGTGGAGAAGGTCATGAAGCTACAATCAAAGGCCATGATTGCTAGGACTTCTTCTTCAAGAACTGGGCCCAAACCCAGAAAGTTCAAGAAGAAGAAGGGGAATGCAGCAACCCAGCCCAAGAACCAGCCTAAGGACAAACCAAAGGGCAAGTGCTTCAAGTGTGGGAAGAAAGGACACTGGAAAAAGGAGTGTCCAGATCTTCAATCCAAGAAAAACCCCACAGGTAATGTTTACTATCTAGAGTCCATATCAATGGTAGGATCAACTTCCACTTGGATTGTTGATTCAGGAGCCACTGATCATATATGTAACTCCTTGCAGGGGTTTAGAAAGATAAGAAGACTCAAGAAGGGTGAACATGGGCTTCGAGTGGGAAATGGAGCACAAGTCCAGGCCCTTGCAGTGGGAGAGCTGGATCTTATTTTTTATTGCAATAAGATAGTGGTTTTAAATGATATTTTATATGTACTTGGTTTTCGTCAGAATTTGATTTCAGTTGCAAAACTTATTAATCAAGGATATTCTGTATCTTTCCATTCTGGTATTTCTATCAGTAGAGATGGAGAAATTTTATGTACTGGGCACATGTATGGAAATTTGTTCTTTTTAAACCCTATTAACAAACAATCAAATAATGCTCAGTCTGAACTTTTAACTAAGAAGAGAAAGACCAATATCAATGATTCATACATTTGGCATCTAAGGTTGGGTTATATTAACTCAACCAAGATTCAGAGGCTAATCCATGATGGGCCTTTGGGCTCATTGAGATTGGAAAGTTGGCCTCAGTGTGAATCCTACCTGATGGGAAAAATGACCAAGAGGTCATTTACACCAAAGGCGGATAGAGCCAAGGAGGTGTTAAGTCTTATTCACACTGATGTGTGCGGTCCATTGTCTACACCAGCTAGGGGAGGTTTTGAGTACTTCATCACGTTCACGGATGATTGTACGAGGTATGGTTACATTTACCTGATGAGATGCAAGTCTGACTCTTTTGACAAGTTCAAAGAGTTTAAGGCTGAAGTGGAGCGTCGGACAGGTAAATTAATCAAAACCTTACGATCGGATCGTGGTGGAGAGTACCTCCTAGGTGAATTCAAGGACTACATGGTACATCATGGGATAGTATCCTAGCTCTCTGTGCCGGGAACACCCCAGCAGAACGGAGTAGCTTAGAGAAGGAACAGGACGTTGATGGAAATGGTCCGAAGCATGATGTCTCATGCTACTCTTCCAGTGTCCTTTTGGGGATATGCCCTGGAAACAGCGGCATATATTTTGAACTTGGTGCCTTCCAAGTCAATACCTAGGACTCCCTATGAGATGTGGACTGGGCGTAAGCCAAGTCTGAATCATCTCAGGATTTGGGGATGTCCAGCTTATGTACTGATCAAGGGAGACAAGTTAGAACCAAGATCAGAATTATGCTATTTTATTGGGTATCCAAAAGGGACAAAATGAGGCTACTTTTATCATCCTAAGGAGCAGAAGGTACTAGTTAGTACCAATGCTAGATACTTGGAAGATGATCAAAGTACTTCCACTAAAGGTTCAACGAGATTGGAACTTAAGGAGAAGTTATCTACGGAATCAACTTCTTCTAACCCGATAGTGGAACAAGAAGAGGCACAGCCTCAAGAGCCTGTGCAAATGGAGCTTCGTCGTAGTGGGAGGGTGTCTAGGGTTCCGAATAGATGGACTGGAGAAGCTTTTGAGCTGGTCTCTGACCATCAAGAACAAGACCCCACTAGATACGAGGAGGCTATTGCTGATGCCGATGCAAATCTGTGGCATGAAGCAATGAAAGCCGAGATTGAGTCTATGTACCTCAATCAGGTTTGGGATCTTGTAGCTTCACCTGAAGGGATAAAACCCATTGGGTGCAAGTGGGTATACAAGAGGAAGAGAGGAGCGGATGGGAAGGTGGAAACCTTAAAAGCTAGGCTTGTGGCGAAAGGGTATACTCAGAAAGAGGGTATCGACTATGAGGAAACCTTTTCTCCGGTAGCCATGCTTAAATCCATCCGCACCTCCTTGCCATCACATGTCACTATGACTACGAGATATGGCAAATGGATGTCAAGACGGCATTCTTAAATGGCCATCTTAGCGAAGACATCTATATGTCCCAACCGGAAGGCTTCATTGCTGAAGGCCAGGAACACATGGTTTGCAATCTTACGAAGTCCATTTATGGACTTAAGCAGGCATCAAGAGCATGGAACATTCGTTTTGATGAGACTGTAAAGTCTTATGGTTTTATTCAAAACGAAGATGAACCATGTGCGTACAGGAAACTTGAAGGCATTAATGTGATTTTTCTTGTCCTGTATATGGATGACATTCTACTCATTGGAAATGATGTAGGGACATTGTCATCTACAAAGGTTTGGCTGTCTAGTCAATTCAGTATGAAGGACTTGGGAAAAGCCAGCTACATTCTCGGGATTAGGCTTCTTAGAAATAGGAAGCAGAGAATGTTTGGATTATCCCAAGCGACATATATTGACAAGATGCTGGCCAAGTACAGCATGGACTCATGCAAGGGTGTTCTAATCCCTTGCAGACATGGGTTGTCATTTTCTTCGAAGGACTGTCCTAAGTCTCAAGAAGAAAATGACAGAATGAGTAGGATTCCCTACGCTTTGGCTGTGGGAAGTCTCATGTACGCCATGCTATGTACTAGGCCAGATATCTATTTTGCCGTAGGCTTAGTTAGCAGATATCAGTCAAACCCAGGGGAGGTTCATTGGCAAGCTATAAAGCATATTCTCAAGTACCTCAAGGGAACGAGAGATTATATGCTGGTTTACAGGGATGATGATTTGGTTCCTACAGGATACACAGACTCAGACTTCCAAGCAGATAAGGATGAGAAAAAATCCACTAGTGGATATGTCTTCACCTTGTCTGGAGGAGCAATTTCATGGAGGAGTATTAAGCAGTCTTGTATTGCTGACTCAACCATGGAAGCTGAGTATGTGGCTGCTTTGGAGGCATCCAAGGAAGCAGTTTGGCTCCGGAAGTTTCTTTCAGAACTTGGAGTCGTACCACATATGGACAGGTCGGTTGTGATGTATTGCGACAACACTGGAGCAGTATCGCAATCTAAGGAACCTCGGAACCACAAGAAAGGGAAACACATCGAGAGGAAGTACCACCTGATCCGGAATTTCATCCAGAGACGGGAAGTCGTGGTGGAGCATATTACCTTAGACAACAATCTAGCAAATCTATTCACCAAGCCTTTGGCTAAGAGAGTCTTCAAGAGACACTTAGACGCCATAGGGGTGGGCACCTACGGACTTACCCAGTCTTAGAGTACAAGTGGGAGATTGCTGGATTGTATGCCCTCTTAGACTAGGTTTCTGATGTAAAATCGAATATTTTAATAAAATAATTTATTTTCAAAATTTGTTTGTGAATTTACTTTTTGTTTGTGCACGATTTTCGTTTGGAACAGACCCATTGTGTTTAAATAAGTGATCCATGTGAATGGTGGTCTTTCACAGTAAGGTATGGATCACGGGTTATTTAACACATAAACATTTGTTCTTAACCTATTGATGAGACTGGGAACCTCATCATGTTTAGGTTATTATGTTATGAATTCCAAATGGGGAATGGCTTACCTTTAGCCAGTGGGTAGTCCACTCACTTCATGATATAAGCGTATTTCGAATACGTAGAACAGGACCTGTAGTAGTAGTTTCTCAAAGTACTATATGGTAGAAACCTAGACTACTACAGCTACAACGTGGACTAGTACTCTACGACTTGAGTATGAGTTGGTGGTCTGGCGAAGTTGGAAGCATATACTTTGATTTGCTGTAGTTGAGGTTCTATCGTAGGGCCAATATACTTGCATGTTCGGTATGTGTGACTAGTTAGTTAAGACAAACTTATACAAGATAGTTTCTGCACTATATCGCCCATTGTGGTTGTCCGAATGGTCTAAATTATCCAGGGCCCTGGGAAACATGACTTGGATGTTTGCTTTAGGGTAGCTCCCTTGGAAAGCGGAAACACTCCAGGAAGTCGTGGATCATTGGACTAGAAGCCTAAGGATGGTAGATGTCATTTAGAGGGGTGTTAGTACACTTCTTCCTCTCTAAATGTACGACGATGTGTAGAGGGGTATTTTAGTCATTTCACCTGTAGGTCGGAGACTTTGCTATCGCAGCATTGTCCTTGGGGTCAATATTTCCTTATGGTGATATTAGAAAATATTTAAAATGCAAAATACAGCTATTTATATAGCAGGGGTATTTTGGTCATTTTAGCAGCCAAGGCGATGTGTCTTTTTTGTCCTCGGAATAGCCCGTAAGTCCTAACTAATTTTTGGGTTGAGGAATTGGTCTCAGTTGAAGAGGATTTTATTTTATTTTATTCAGGAAGTTTAATTTATTATTGGACTGGAATAAAATAAATAAATAAATAAAATAGGAGGTGAGAGAAATTAATTATCTAGTTTATTTGGTTAATTAATCATTCAGGGCCTAGGTCCAGTATGAATAATTAAGAAATTAACCTGGGCTTAAACTAGGGGAAATAATTAATGTTTAATTATTTATTGGGTTATTTATATAGGCCCAAGAAATAAATAATTAAAGATTAATTATTTTGGTTCATTTGGGCTCATTAATTATTTATTGGGTTATTTATATAAGCCCAGGAAATAAATAATTAATGTTTATTATTTTGGGCCTTTTGGGTCCAAAAAAATTAATAAATATTTATCTGGCCCAATAGTTTGGACCTTAGGATTTTTTTCCAGATATGGTTAAGAGGAGTTTAGGATTAGGCCAAACTGATTCTCAGGATAACATTCGGGTGTTTTGAAATCCCAGGGATATGTTTATCAGAGATTGAGAGACCTAATTTTGGTAAACTGATAAACAACTCTTTGGAAAAAGAAAAACCCTAATTTTCTAGCCTCACAAAAGCTAACTCACGTCTATCTCTGCTTTCTCTCACGTCTTCCTCCTCTGTGATTTCTTCTTGGACTTTGCTAACCAATAGCAAGAGAACCAAGGAGATTTGAGACCATTCTTCTTCTTTGTTGTGTTCACCGACTAGAGGTTAGGCTGAGGAATATCCCGAGAGCTGAAAAGCTCGGCGTTCATGCAAACAAGGCGGAGTAGAAGGCTAGCGGTTGTTCAACCGGAAGCTTCTTCAAGTGGACAAAGCGAGGCAGTTCCAGTCATTCAATCCGTTCTTACTCAACCTAGAAGGGTTAAGGATCACAAATGTATGATCTTCACGCTTCCGCATAGCCTTTAAGGCTCGCGTTTATTTTTCTCCAAATTTTTTCCCCGTAACAGCATGCTCCCTCTGTTTTCGGTTCCCTCATATATATATATATATATATATATATATATATATATATGTATGTATTTTAAAAACATAAATATATATATATGTATTTAAAAAACATAAATATATATATAAATATATATCTCACACACACACATATATACATATATATACATATATAAATAAATAATATACATTACATAAATATATACATATATATCTAAATATATATGTATATGTTTTTACATACATATATATGTGTGTGTATGCTTTTTTATATATATACATACAATACAATCCTTTAATAATAATTCAAATTGTATCTAATTAAATTTAAATTTGATCATAATCATTTTTTTAGTAATTTTAACAAATCAAATGGTTAGATCATTAATGTGATATGCTTATATTTCTAAATTCATTAGGTTTTTGGGCTTTTATATATGTAGAGATTATGCTAGATTATGTAAAAAAAACATATCCGATTACCTTCAAATTTGGTCACAATAATTTTCTTAGCAATTTAAACAAATCTAACGTTTGGATCGTTAATTTGACATACTTATGTTTTTAAATGTGTTAGGTTTTGGACTTACAAAAGAGATTATGCTATATTATGGGGCAAAACATACCTGATTACCTTTAAATTTGGACACAATGCCTTTTTTTTGGGGGGGCAATTTTAATTTATCTAACGGTTAGATCGTTAATTATATATGATTATATTTCTAAATGCATTAGGTTTTTCGCTTTTATATTGAGATTATGCTATATTAAGAGGCAAAACATATCTGATCACTTTCAAATTTGGACAAAATATTTAATTAGCAATTTTATTGGATCTAACTATTGGATCGTTAATTTGATATACTTATATTTCTAAATACATTAAATTTTTGCCTTTTATATAGATATTATTATAGATTATGAGACAAGACATTTCTGATTAGCTTCAAATTTCAACACGATACTTTTTTTTTTGGTAATTTTAACAAATCTAATGGTTTGATCATTAATTTAATATGTTTATGTTTCTAAATTTGTTAGTTTTTGGATTTTTATATAGAGATTATACTAAATATTATGTGGCAAAACCCATCTGATTAACTTTAAATTTGGACACAATACTTCCTTTAGCAATTTTAACAAATTAGACGGTTCGATCGTTAATTTGAATTACTCGTATTTCTAAATGCATTAGATTTTGAGCTTTTATATAAAGATTACACTAGATTAAGCAGAAAAATATATCTCATTACCTTCAAATTTGGTCATAATATATTTTTTTTAGCAATTTTAACAAATCAAATAGTTGATTTGTTAATTTGATATGTTTATATTTTTAAATATAATAGGTTTTGGTTTTTTATATATAGATTATGCTAGATTATGTGCTAAAACTTGTCCGGTTACCTTAAAATGTCGACATGATTCTTTTTTTAAAAAAAAAATATAAAAACTCTAATAGTTGAATTGTTAATTTGAAATACTTATATTTCTAAATGCATTATATAGACAGTATGCTCGTTTCTAGGACAAAATATATCCGATTACCTTAAAATTTGGACACAATATTTTTTTTAGCAATTTTAACATATCTAATAGTTGAATCATTAATTTAATAAGCTTATGTCTCGAAATGTGTTAGGTTGCGGGTTTTAACAAAGAGATTATACTATATTATGGGACAAAACATATACAATTACCTTCAAATTTGGACACGATACCTTTTTTAGCAATTTTAACAGATCTAATGGTTAAATCATTAATTTGATATGCTTATATTTTCAAATGTATTAGATTTGGGGCTTTTATAAAGAGATTAAAGATTGTGGGCAAAACATATCCGATTACTTGTAAATTTAAGTATGATACCTTTTTCAGCAATTTTAATAGATTTAATAGTTGCATCATTAATTTAATATACTTATATTTCCAAATGTGTTTGGTTGTGTACTTTTATATAGATATTAGATTAGATTATGACACAAAACTTATTGGATTACCTTCAAGTTTTGACCCGATACTATTTTTTAACAATTTTAACGGATCTAACGATTGAAACGTTAATTTGATATATTTATGTTTCTAAATATACTAGGAGTTCTGGCTATTATATTCACACACACACACACACACACACACACACACACACACACACACTCTTATATAAGTGTGTGTGTGTGTGTGTGTGTGTGTGTATTTATTTATTTATTTATTTATGTGTGTGTGTGTATATAAATAAATAAATACACACACACACACACACACACACACTTATGTTTCTGTGTGTGTGTGTGGAATATGACCCCAAGAAATTTTATATTTATCTCTAAATTTTTAAATATTTATAATATGAACCCAAAAAATTTTCAAAATAGCCCCTAAATTATGAATATTTTCAATGACTCCAAAACATTTTTAAATTAGTCTCTAGATTTATGAATAATTACAGTATGACCTCATAAAAAATTTTACAAATTGAACTCTAAATTTTAAATAGTTATAATATGACGTCAAAAAATTTTGTGAATTAGTCGCTCATATATATATATATATATATATATATATATATATATATATATATATGCGCATATGTGTGTGTGTGTGTGTGTGTGTGTGTGTGTGTGTGTGTATAAACATATATGCATATGAATACGAATATAGATATGAAAATATGAATATGTATATATATATATATATATATATATATATAGATGCATATAGATGAATGTAAGCGTATATATTTTCATATATGGATATGTATATTAATATATGAATATTTGAATATGAATATAGATATGAATAAATTAATTTAATATGTATCTATATGCATATATATATGTGTGTGTGTGTGTGGTGTGTGTGTGTGCATGTGTATATATATATATACATATTATATATATATATACATATATAAATATGTATTCATACATATATATAAATATGTGTGTGTGTGTGTGTGTGTGTGTGTTGAAGGATCAAAAAATGGAAAACATCAAAGAAAATACAGCGAAAAATTTTTAGTTTTTCAATCCACATTTAGGAGCGAGTACATACTTATCTTATTTGGTGGCGGATTAACTAACAAGGTGTCAGGTTGTACTAGATCTTGCGATGGAAATGGAGAAGGAGGCCTCAGTGGTTCGACCGGTATTCTTATCAATTTTCTACTCCTACGTATCAAACTTCTCCAAACTTCGTTTCTTAGTCTTCCAAAGTATGACTCTACCTTAATTTCGGGTTAGTTTGGTGAAAGCTCCTTTGGATAACCAAGATCCACTCTTAGAGAGAAAGGAGTGAAGGAAGAGAAAAAAAACACAAGAGGAAGGATGGCTGCACACACAAGAGAGAGAGAGAGAGAGAGAGAGAGAGAGAGAGTTAGGGTAGCAAAACCTTTCCATCTCTTCCCAATACATTTTTGTCACCCTAGAGCTTAATGAAACCCTAGTGGGCCAAAACACACTAACCCCTAATAAGCTTGGTGTTAGGCTCATAAATCAATCCTTTTTATTATTATTTTTGGGCTTTATCAAATACCCAAGATAATTTTCAATTTGGACTCTTAATATATGTCAACATATATCAGCCCAATGAAATAATTTATTCCAACCCAATTTTTTGAACTTATTAATTATCTTTTCTGGGCTTTATGAAAAATCCAAGACTAATTAATAAATTATAATTGGACTCTTAGAATAAATTTTATTTCTCTTCTAGATAATTGCCTATGAAGCCTAAATTGTGTCTAGACAACATCAAGGTAATTTGAGCTACTCCGGGGACCAAGAGACCTATTATTCATGGCTACTAGAATGACCAAAATGCCCTTATTATTAAATAACTGCGTTTTACCATTTTAAATATTCTTATTTATCACCAAATGAAAATATTGACCCCAAGAACAATATTACTAAAACAATGTATCTAACCTACAGGTGAAATAACGGAAATACCCCTTTATGTAATACCCATTAATGAGATAGGATAAATGTACTAACACCCATCTCAAAGATATCTACCATTCTTAGATCTCTAGTTCGATAATCCATGACTCACTCGAATGTACTTGCTTATCATTGGAAACTACTCAAAAGCACATATTCTAGAGTTACTAGGGCCATGGATTATTAGATTATCCTAAACAATCACAAGGGTGTGATTAATCTTCACGAAGTGAAGTATAGAAACTTTATTGTATGAGTCCATCTTAACTAACTAGAGTAATACACCCAACGTACAAAGTTATAATCTCACTAAAGAAATCTCACCCAACATACATCAAAATACAAGACCCTAGCTTCGCTAGACCACTAACTCATACTCAAGTATGAAGGTATCTATCCACGTTGTAACAGTAATAGTTTGGTCTCTATAATTATAGTACTTTAAGAGAAACCACTACTATAAGTTCAGTTCTACGTATTCGTAATACGCTTATGCCAATGATGTGAGTGAACTACTCACTAATTCAAGGTAAATCATTCCTCATTGGAACTCATGGCATAATAGTCTTATCTTGATGAAATGCCCAATTCCATCAAATTCCTAAGAACTCGATTTTACTTGTATGACAAGTACACATGGTCTATACCTTACTGTGAAGAACGACCCTACAAATAGACCATTACTTGTCATACTTAGACTTTAAATGTGCAATAATATAATAAACAAACTAAATTGAATTAATTTAGTAGACCTGGCACCAGGTCCATTGGACCTATCTGGCGCCAGGTCTCCTCTGTTTTTCAAGAATTCTGGTTGGGCAGAGTTGACCTGGCGCTAGGTTCGATAGATTCACTTGGTGTCAGGTCTATTTGTAATATATTTACATAAAATAGATAGTCTTTGAGGGCATACTTTCCAACAATCTCCCAATTACACTACAAAGACTAAAAAAGTCCATAAGTGCCTACCCCTATGACATCTAAGTATTTGTGAAACACCTTTTCCATTAAAGGTTTGGTAAAGGGATCTGTCAGATTATTGACAGGGAAAGTCTGATCAACTAAAATCTCCCGTTTCTGAATGAACTCCCAGATAAAGTGATACTTCCTCTCAATGTGCTTGCCCTTCCTATAGTTTTAAGGTTTCTTGCATTGTGACACCACTCCAGTATTGTCACAATAAATCGTAACAGGCCTATCCATGTACGGTACTACTCTAAGTTCTGTGAGGAACTTCCGAAGTCACATAGCTTCTGAAGCAGTAACATACTCAAATTCCATGCTAGAATCAGCAATGCAGAATTATTTGATACTTCTCCATGAAATAGCTCCTCCAGACAAAGTGAAGACATATCCACTAATAGATTTTCTTTCATCATTATCTACTTGAAAGTCTGAGTCTGTGTAACCAGTAGGAACCAAATCATCAGCACGATACATAAGCATATGATCTCTCATTTCTTTAAGATATTTTAGTATATGCGTGACGGCTTGCCAGTGAGCTTCCTCTGGGTTTGACTGATATCTACTAACTATGCCTACAGCAAAGTAGATATCTGGCTTAGTACAAAGCATAGCATACATGAGACTTTTCATAGCCGAAGTATAAGGGATCCTGCTAATTTTCTGCTTGTCTTCCTGTATCTGAGGACACTGCTTGGAAGATAAGGATAATCTATATCTATAGGATATAATAGCCCATTTACATTGATCCATGTCATACTTGATCAACATCTTATCAATATAAGCAGATTAGGATAAGCCTAACATTCTCTACTTCCTATCTCTAAGAAGCTTAATACTTAGAATGTAGCTAGCTTCTCCTATGTCTTTCGTGCTAAATTAACTAGATAGCCAAACATTAATAGATGATAATGTCCTTACATCATTTCCAATGAATAGAATATCATCTACATAAAGTACCAAGAAAATCACTTTGCCACTATCTGATTTTCTATACACACATAGTTCATCCACGTTTTGAATGAAACCATAAGCCTTCACAATTTCATCGAAATGTATGTTCCATGCTCGCGACGCTTGCTTAAGTCCATATATAGACTTCTTAAGCTTATAGACCATTTGTTCTTGACTTCTAGCAATAAAACCTTCTGTCTGGAACATATAGATGTTTTCGCTAAGATAGCTATTTAAGAAAGCCGTCTTGACATCCATTTGCCATATCTCGTAGTCATAATGACATGCGATGGCTAAGAGAATGCGAATAAACTTAAGTATGGCTACTGGTGAAAAGGTTTCCTTATAATCGACTCATTCTTTCTGAGTATAACCTTTAGCAATCAACCTTGCTTTATAGGTTTCAATCTTTGTATCTGCACCTCTCTTCCTCTTGTATACCCACTTACACCCAATTGGTTTTATCCTATCAGATGCAATGATAAAATCCCAGACCTGATTGAGGTACATAGACTCAATCTCAGTATTCATGGCTAGCTGCCATTTGTATGCATCAGCATCAACAATAGCTTCTTTATATCTATTGGGATCTTGTTCTTGATGATTAGAGACTAGATCGTAGATTTCTCCGGTCCATCTTTCTAGAACTCTTGTAATCCTCCCACTACGACTAAGCTCAATTTGTATAGGAACATCCGGTAGTATTTCTCTTGGTTCCTTGATTGGGGTGTTAGAAGTACCTAACGTTGCATCAATGACCAACTTCTCTTCTAACTCTATTCTACTTGAACCCGTGGTGGATATAACTTATTTATCCTCTAAGTATCTATCATTTGTACTAACAAGTACCTTATACTCTTGAGGATGATAGAAATATCCACCTCTCGTTCCTCTTAGATACCCAACGAAGTAGCATAACGCTAATCTTGGTTCTAGCTTACTTCCTTTTGTCAACATATAAGCTGGACAATCTCATACCTTGAGGTGGTTCAAACTGGGCTTTTGTCCAGTCCACATCTCATAAGGTGTTCTAGATACTGATTTGGAAGACACCAAGTTCAAAATATATGCCGCTGTTTCTAAGACATATCTTCAAAAAAAAAAAAAAGAAAAAAAGAAAAAGAAAGAGACGCATGACTTATCATGCTTCTGACCATTTCCATCAATGTTCTGTTTTTTCTTTCAACTACTCCGTTCTGCTGGGGAGTCTCAGGCGCAATTAACTGAGATATTATGCCATGATATACCAAGTAATCCTTAAACTCACCAAGAAGGTACTCTCCACCACGATCCGATCTCAAAGCTTTAATTAATTTACCTATTTTGACACTTCATTTCAGCCTTAAACTCTTTAAATTTATTAAAAGAGTCAGACTTGTACCTCATCAGATAAATATAGTAAAAACAAGTGTGATCATCTGGTGAAAGTGATAAAGTACTCATAGTCTCCCTTAGCCGGTGTAGTCATCGGACCATAAACATCCATATGAACTAATGCTAGTATTTTCATGGCTCTATCCGCCTTTTTGGTAAACAACCTTTTGGTCATTTTACCGTTAAGGCAAGATTTACACTGAGGTCATTCTTCCAATCTCAATAAACCTAAAGGTCCATCATGGATTAGCTTCTGAATCCGATTGGGTTTTATATGTCCCAATCTTAGATGTCACAAATACAAGTCATTTGATATGGTATTTCTCTTTTTATTATGAGGTTTAGTTTGAATATTATTTATTTGATTTCTAATAGGATTTATATAAAAAAGATTTTCATACATGTTTCTTGTACAAATTAAATTACCATTTCTATTGATAGAAACACCAGAATGGAAAAAAAATAGAATATCCTTGATTTATCAATTTAGAAACTGAAATCAAATTCTGTTTAAAATAGGAAACATATAACATATCTTTTAAAAGTAACTTCCTATTACAATAAAAAATAAACTCAAGATCTCCCATTGTTTCAGCCCATATTCTAGCTCTATTCCCTACTTGACGTCTATGCTTACCCTTACTGAGTCTCCTTCTCCTTCTGAACCCCTACAAGGAATTACAAACATAGTCAGTAGCTCCAAAATTAACTATCCAGAAAGATGTTGATCCAACCATCAAAATAGACTCTATGTATAGAGCAATACCTGAAGTAGACTTGGCTAAGAAGTCCGGACAATCTTTCTTCCAATGCCTCTTCTTGCCAAACTTAAAACATTTACCTTTGGACTACCCGTTGGGCTTGGTATGACTAGATGCTTTGGGATGGCTTCTGCATTGTTCTGGACCTTCCTTTTCTTGAATTTCTTAGACTTTACCTTTTTTTTTTATAAGAAGCAGAATGAGAGACTAAAACCTTTGACATGGGCTTCATGATCTTTTTTGCCATTTAGCGCTCTCTCATAAGCTCTGTGAGATTCATATCCAATTTGTTCATTGTGTAGTTCAACTTAAACTATGAATATGAATCAAGAAGAGTTTCAAGAACGATGTCAATTTAGCTCTTTGGATCTATTGTTGTGCCTAGGACCTCGGCCTCCTCAAAGTAGGCAATCATCTTAAGTAAATGCTCTTGAACCGATGCCCCTTCAGCCATCCTAGTGTTCATGATTGCCCTAAGAGCTTCCTACCTTGCGGGCTGGCTCTTGTCAGCAAACATGGTACATAATGATAAATCCATATCGTATGCAGTGGCCATGTGCTCATGTTTAAATTGGAGCACACTAGACATGGAAGCCAACATATAGCACTTAGCCATCTCATCAGCTTTTTTTTCATGCCTTCTTGGCCTCTCACTCCTAATTAGTGGAATCTTCCCTAATCACAGGACAGGGATCGGTGAGAACATACTTGTACTCCTCAATAGTGAACACTATATTCAGATTCCTCTTCCAGTTCACATAATTTGGGCCTATTAACTTATTCTCCTTGAGAATGATTGACAATGGACTGAAACTAGACATTTCTGAAATATTGCGAAAAATGTTCATTTAGTTGTAAAAAATGCACATTTCTTTATATTATTTCTTTGAAATAGATAACTCTTAAAACCATTATCAATAATATAAATAGTTTGGCTCTTAGAAAAACTAACAGAGCTTTGTAGAAAGATTAATAGCATTCTAAGTTAAGTGTATAACCATCATGAATCAAAATTTCCTTAATAGATCATGATCTAGAAAAAGTTCCACCGATAGGATGGCCACTAATTCACACCAGCTATGAGCAATCCAATGCTAAAAACCTCCAATGTAGGATGGTCGATCCTAGCACATACCCTAGGCTTTTAATATTACTCTTGCATTAGTTCTAGATACTTGTGAAAATCCATTCTATAGGGGGTCATGCTCAGAATGACACGAGAAAATTCACTATCTCTAATGAGAGTTGTGATAGAAGCCATGGGGTCATTGGAACCCCTCTCCCACTTAATCTTTTATTGAAAATAGAATTTTAGGACCAAAAACGTTTTCTACAATCTTATGGCTTCATTAACTTTAGTAAAAAACTAAAATTCAATACTATTTTCTGTGTTAAGGATTAAATCCTTTGAGAGAATAAATTATGAATTTCTTTTACTCTTCTAAGTTAATGACCAAGTAAAACTTTATTAAATAACCTCAAATTCAACATTATTCTCTATTGCAAGGATTGAACCCTTTAAGAGAATAAATCAAGAAATCTTTTATTTTAAAGTTTCTTAGATTGAAATATTTTATCAACAACCGTTCTATCTAATGAGACTTTGGTCTCATAAAAACTTGCGCATTTGATCACAAAAATGACATAAGTATGATAACAAAAGTAAACTTTTTCATGCTCAAACTATTCATTTATTCCAAAGTGACCAAATAATAGATTAAGCATCATGAATTTAAAAATTAATGATCTTGTTTAATCCTAAGGTGGTTCCATCCTTTACTACTAATTTTCATGCAAATTATTCACCCATAGATAAATAAAACTATTGTAGAAAATTAACCTCATACAATGGTTTCAAAATATATTACATCAAGAAAAATTAAGGTATAGAACTTCAGTAGTACTCTCCCTTTTCTTGGATAAAATTGCGCGCATCTACTTTCCGGGTCTACCCCTCCTTTTTTCGGACAATATGGACATGGCGCCGGGTCCATTTTGTTTCTCCTCTAGTTGAGTAGAATGGACCTGGCGCCAGGTCCATTAGGTACTCGACACCAGGTCTGTTTTGGAATTTGTCGATTTCTGAAAAATTCCTACTTTTCAGCCATTTTTCCACCCCTCAACCATTCTATCAACTATGTTCTTCAGTCCCCAATATTTATAGGTTAAGAGAAATGCAAAACTAGGCATAAAAAAATGCCTTTACAAGTACCTATGCCTCTAAACACAAGGCATACATCGCATCTACTCAAAAATCAGAAAAACAATGGGAAAACAATTAGAATACAAGATATTATGCCTCTAACTGTGAGGCATACATGAGATCTAGAAACCAATGCATAAGGGATCACATGAAATCAAAAAAGATTCAATTTTCATAGTAAATGAACCACATTTTCTAGTTTTTAACCCTAGTACATGCTCCTAGATGAAAACTATGGCTCTGATACCAATTGAAGGATAAAAAAACAGAAAACATCAAAGAAAACGCAACGAAAATTTTTAGTTTTTTGATCCACATCTGGGAGAGAGTACTTACTTATCTTGTTTGGTCACGGGTTAACCAACAAGGTGCCAAGTTGCACTGGATCTTGTGATGGAAAGGGAGAAGGAGGCCTCGGTGGTTCGACCGGTATTCTTGTCAATCTTCCACTCCTACGCATCAAACTTCTCCAAGCTTCTTCTCTTAGTCTTCTGAAGTATGATTCAACCTTGATTTCGGGTTAGCTTGGTGAAAGCTCCTTTGGATAACCAAAATCCACTCCTAAACAGAAAGGGGAGAAGGAAGAGGAAAAAAAAGACATAAGAGGAAGGGTGGCTGCACACATAAGAGGGAGAGAGCTAGGTAGGAAAACCTTTCTATCTTTTCCCTATATATTTTGGTCATCCCAGGGCTTAATGAAACCCTAGTGGGCCAAAACACACTAAGCCCTAATGGGCTTAGTGTTGGGCTTACAAACCAATCCTCTTTATTATCTTTTCTGGGTTTTATCAAATACCCAAAATAATTTTCAATTTGGACTATTAATATATGCCAACATATATCAGCCCAATGAAATAACTTATTCCAGCCCAATTTTCTGAATTCATTAATTATCTTTTCTGGTCTTTATGAAAAATCCAAGACTAATTAATTAATTCTAATTGGACTCTTAGAATAAATTTTATTTCTCTTTCAGATAATTATCCATGAAGCTTAAATTGTGTCTAGACAATACCAAGGTAACTTGAGCTACTCCGGGGACCAAGAGACATATTATTCATAGCTACTAAAATGACTAAAATGCCCTAACTATTCAAATAGCTGCATTTTACCATTTTAAATATTCTCATTTATCACATATGGAAATATTAACCCCAAGAACAATATTGCTTAAACAATATCTTCGACCTACAGGCGAAGTGATGGAAATATCCCAGTATGTAACATCCATCAATGAGATAGGATAAATGTACTAACACCTATCTCAAAGATATCTACCATCCTTAGATCTTTAGTCCGATAATTCATGACTCACTCGGATGTACTTGCTTATCATTGGAAGCTATCCAAAAGCACACATTCTAGAGTTACGTTCACAGAGCCCTAGATTATTAGATTATCTTGAGCAATCACAAAGGGGTGATTAATCTTCATAAAGTGAAGTATAAAAACTCTATTGCATGAGTCTGTCTTAACTAACTAGAGTAATACACCCAATGTACGAAGTTATTGATTTCACAAAAGAAACTCACCCAACATACATCAAAGTATAAGACCCTAGCTTCGCCAGACCACCAACTCAAACTCAAGTATGAAGGTATTCATCCACGTTGTAGCAATAATAATCTAGTCTCTATAATTATAGTATTTTAAGATAGACCACTACTATAAGTTCAGTTCTATATATTCGTAATACGCTTATACCAATGATGTGAGTGAACTACTCACTAATTTAAGATAAACCATTCCTTATTGGAACTTATGGCATAATAGTCTTATCTTGATGAAATGCCTAATTCCATCAAATGACTAAGAACTTAATTTTACTTGTATAACAAGTACACATGGTCTATACATTACTGTGAAGAACGACCTAACACATAGACCATTACTTGTCACACTTGGATCTTAAATGTGCAATAATATAAAAAATAAACTAAATTAAATTAATTTAGCGGACCTGTCATCAGGTCCATTAGACCTACCCAGTGCCAGGTCTACTCTATTTTTCAAGAACTTCGGCTGGACAGAGTTGACCCAGCACCAGGTCCAGTGGACCCACCTGGCGCTGGGTCTATTTGTAATATATTTATACAGAATACATAGTTTTTGAGGGCATACTTCCAACATATGTGTGTGCGTGTGAATATATGTATGATATATATATATATATATGTATGTATATATAGATGTATATATATGAATATATGAACATGAATAGTTAGATGTATATACATATATGAATATGTATATATGAATATAATATGTATGTATGTGTATTTGAATATATATATATATCACATATATATATATACACACACACACATATATATATATATATATATTCAAATACACACACACACACACATATATATATATATATATATATGTAATATATATATATATTACATATATATATATATATATACACACACACATATATATACATAAATATATATACCCGTGTGTGTGTGTGTGTGTGTATATGTATATATATGAATATGTATGGGGTTGTGTGTATATATATTGAAAAGTGTTTATATATATATATATATATATATATATATATATATATATATATATACTTGTGTGCGTACAATATAACTCCAAAAAAATTTTAAGTTAGTCCCTAGATTTTTTAACATTTACAATATGATCCCAAAAAATTACAAATTAATCTCTAAATTTTTTATTATTTTCAATATGACCTCAAAAAAGTTTATAATTTGATCCCTAAATTTTATATATTTATAATATATATAGCCTAAAAAATTTTGAGAATTAGTCACTTATACACACACACACACACACACACACACACACACACACATATTCATATATATTCAATAAATACCTATATATATATATTCATACAATTAATATGATTATATTAATATATGTGTAGATATAGGTATTTATTGTATATATATGAATATGTGTGTGTGTGTATGTATGTATGTATATAGATGAATATATATATATATATATATATGTGTGTGTGTGTGTATAAATATATATTTGCATATGTATATTTGTATATGAATATGTGTGTGTGTGTATTTATGAATATACAAATTTGTATACACATATATGAATATATGTGTATTTGAATATGTGCTGTATATTTGATATATGAAACACACACACACACATGATCCCAAAAAATTACGAATTGGTCTCTAAATTTTTGAATATTTACAATATGACCTCAAAAAGTTTTATAATTTGATCCCTAAATTTTAAATATTTATAATATGACCTCAAAAATTTTGTTAATTTGTCACTAATACACACACACACACACAAGTGTTTATATATGTGTAAAATATGAATATATATATATATATATATATATATATATATGTTTATACATAGGAAAATAGTGAAAAAAAATGCTATATTTATATTTCATGATTTATATCATTTATCATTTTTTGTACTTTTTTATATCCTCAACAAATTATTTATTCTTTAAAATATCATTTTACCACTCTAAACAAAAATTTTCGGTGAGAATTAACACGCGTTGGTCATGTGAGTTGATTATCCAGGGCAAAATTGTGAGAATTTTCACCAAATACGTGTCAATTCTTATCGAAAATTTTTGTTTAGAGCGATAGAAGGGTATTTTAAAGAACAAAAAAAATGTTGAGGATATAAAAAAGGTACAAAA